>OZ007600.1:210152347-211492972 GCA_963931845.1 Maratus michaelseni
GTGTTTCGGAAAGATTACAGAATTTTTTCACCGTTATAAGAGTGCGTAACTGTTAGACACAATCCGTCCATTACTAATTCTACGAAATAAAATTTTTAAAGAGGAGGAATTCCCACCGTTTATTCTTGGTTTGTATCTTTTTATTTACACCCTGCTTGCCGCCGTGCCTCAAAACAATTAACAGAATTTTAGGAATTTTTATTTAACCTTCTGCACTTTTTCTGCTGTATTTCGATTATGCTTATAATACGGATATTTAACTTATGGAAAAAAATTACATCTTACAGTAAAAAGAAATAAATTACGCATTTTTTTGTCAAGTTTTAAGACTGTATAGAGGATAAAATAATCCATACGCTATAGACCGGGAGGCGGCAGCACAGACAATCACTTCATCGAGTTCACGGCTGAAATTCCAGAATTAGTTAAAACTCGATTCGCATATTAAAACGCAATCGGTCTGCCAAGTCATATCTTGGTGAAAAACACGTGAAAATCCGATTTTAGCGGTTGACTCGTAGGTTTACCATTGTGTTTTCCTGCACCCAGTTCTCCATGTTTTCATACTTTTGGGTGCAGGAACACACATTGGTAAACCTACGAGCCAACCACTAAAATTGGGTTTTCGGGTGTTTTCCACCAAGATATGACTTGGAAGACCGATTGCGTTTTAATATGCGAATCGAGTTTTAACTAATTCGGGAATTTCAACCGTGAACTCGATGAGGTGATTGTCTGTGCTGCCGCCTCCAGGTCTACTAGTACGACAAGCACAATACACGCTTAAAAACCGTCAAGTGCAACATTGAATTATAGTGAAATTACACGGAACGCCATGTTAAATCTATGGCTTCAAAAGAGTTGCTCGAAAACCAAGCAAATTTTTACTATAGAAGCAATTTTGTCCCCTAAAGTGCTTCTTTGTTTTATGATCTTACGGAACAGCAATGAAATGCTTGGAAAACCGATGATGGAAAAGCCTTTTCTTGAACAACCAATGAAATGCTTGAAAAACTCATGAGTCGCTTTAATTTTTGTCGTTTCGAATTATCACTCTTTCAGGGTAAATCAGTAGAGCGAATGGAATTCACAATAATGTCTTGATAAAAGCACGCGCGTTTCTGACATAAACGCGTTATTAGACATAATCTATTATTTATCAGATCAGCAAAAGAAAATTTTTGCAAAGGAAAATTTTCAGCTATTTATTCTTGGTTTGTGTTTTTACACTCTGTTTGCTTCCGTGACGCCGAACTTTAAACGCAATTTTCTGGAAAAGCGCTCTCTCTTCTGTATTTCGATTATTTATTTTTTTATTATGATTATTTTGCTTGTAGATTTTTTTTTTTTTTTTTTTTTTTTTACTTTTACAGATATATATTTTTGTTAATTTTAAGATTGTGTTTTTGATCATGATTGCTCATGTCATTAACATATTTCCATATAACACATGTAAGATCACATTCACTGAAGAATCTGCTCTCAAAATTGAATTGCAATTAAATTTCACAATGTCATGAGAAATAGAAAAATTACATCCATTACCTACTTTTATGGAACATTAATTTCTTAATGCAAAACTCCGTTTTCTTATTGCTTTATTTTTTTCAATTACAGCTTCAACAGCTTCTAGAACAAAACGCAATTTTCAAGATTGTGCGTTCTTGAACGGTAATACAATTATTTTTTCTCATTTGTTTTAGTTAATTATATATTCTATCCCATAAAATGTTATAAGTAGAGTTTGGCAATTTGTATTTCACGCAATATTATAAATATATTATTCATTCATTAAACGAGATAGCGTTTTTATATTCGAAAAATAATTTCTTGGACGAAAAAGTAATCCCATCGTTTTATTACGCAAGATGTTTTGAAAATTCTGATTAAAATCAGACATTTTTTATCCACAAATTTCGGAGTAAATTAATATTTCATTGAAAATATTCATTATTGTATTTTTAATAATATATTTTCTTTTACCAAAAGTCGGGTAGCCGCGGACGGCGGGTAAACACGAACATTTCAATATCTAAGAAATTCAAAGCGTTGCGTAAATAAAAAGTTATTGTAAATGAACGCCCTCTAGAGTCGAAACAAAAAAATAGTTTAATTGCGACGTGGGTGCCGAGTAAGTTAGTCGTGAGTGAGTGTTTTGTTTTCGTCAATAAATTTTCGACAAAACGAGACAGAATGCATCCGATGCGGAGAAACATTTGAAGGAGACTGGATTCAGTGCCAGGAATGCAATGACTGGGCCCATGAAGATTGTGTTTATATAGATGCATCGGATTTTTATTTTAATTGTGATGTTTGTAAGGCCAAAAAACGGTTGGGACACCATTGATTAATATTTCCGGGGCTACCCGCCGTTTCTTGTGACGCCAAAAAAATAAGGCCAAACTTTTTTCAGTATATTCCTTTAAATAATTCGATATTATTAGCAATGTTTAATTAAAATCATTAAATAAGTTCATAATTTTATTTTAAGTATAAAATAAAGACAAAAATTTCATTCATTTGTTTTTTATTTGCAATTTATCCAAGTGTCCGGGGCTACCTGAACTTCCCCTGTATGTTATTCCATATAAAAGAAAAAAATGTATATTCTGTGAAAGATAGACTGAAGTTCAGATAATTTTCAAGAATTTGATATGTTATTAAGCTTGACAAAATTTTGAGACAGTGCAAAACACTCTATCTGGATAATGTACTTCTTGTAAAACAGTGTTTTCTTTAGGAAAAAATTCATTTTATATTTTTTAATATTACTTTGTTAATACTGCATGCTCCAGCTATTCGTATCATAAACACAATTTTCTAAAAAGATCCTTCTTTCTTTGTACAGCAAATATAATTTCTATTTCCCTTGAATAAACACATGTCATTCACTTTCTGTGTATTCTATATCGAAGCATATATTCTTGTTTAGTGACATTTTCCCTTTTCTAGAATTGAAAATTTTAGAGGCTTTTTAATACAATTTCGTAAGAAAGAAACCAATACCAACTCAATTGAGCTACAAATTCACTGTTGTGTCATGTTTTTTGTAACAAATGGACAAACTTACACTGTACTATGAAAAAGGCCCATGAAGAAAATTTTATACTCGCTTATTGTACCTCGCTGCACTCCTAATAGATTTCAGAGTTTTTCTAAAGAAAATGAACTACGATTGACATGTTCAATGGTTGAAAAACATAAAGTACGTACTTTTTTTGCAAACCTTACTCCATTATCTATTTGCAACATTATTTTCATTAAAAAAGGTTTCTTTTTTTTTATTATTCGCCTTTAGTCAGAGTCTGTTTCATTGGTTTTAAGCACTAAACGCAATATTTTAGTAAATGCCTTCTTTTATTTTGCATAAACCAATATTCCTAAATTGCCCAGCGATTAATATTTACACAAATGAATAAAAAAAAGTACAAATGCAATATATATGCAATCGAACTACGCGCTTAAACACTGAAATAATCAGAATTACAAAGAATTCTTTAACTAATGAAATATTTCGTGATTGACGGTTGGCATGTGGCTATTCGAAAGTACCAAAAAAGTTTTTTTTTTTTTTTTTTTTTTTTTTTTTTGTGCAGTGCACGTGCAAGATTCAGATGCCAATACGTGTAACGTTTGAATCAATGAATAAATGCTAAATGTGAAAGTGTATAAGAGTTTTCAATTAAAAACGCGTTTCATGCACATTCTGTACACAAGGCAGTATATGGGGCATTTTTACCCAGGTAGCCCTGGTTGTATCAGAATTACAAATAATGCTTTAAAAAATGAAATATTTCGCGATTGACGGCTGGCATGCGGCTATTCGAAAGTACCAAAAAGGGTTTTTACCGTGCAGTGCACGTGCAAGATTCAGATGCCAATACGTGCAACGTTCGAATCAATGAATAAATGCTAAATGTAAAAATGTATAAGAGTTATATTTATATACTAATTTTTCAGCAGAGCTGAAATTATGATGTAAATTAATGAAATACAAAGGATGTGAATTGTCACTTTACTAAACAGCGTACAACCAATAGAGTAAAAAAATGTCCACACCATGTTGTCCTGGTAGGCTTAAATGGTAAAGCATTTAGTGCGCTATACTAAGGGATCCGGGATCGAATGCCGGTCTGGTTAGTTTATATATGACAGCCGATTATCTGCTTGAGGGATAAAGGCCCTAGGTGATGTGCCTCCGTGGGGGTCTTTTTAAGGGATCCTAACCCATATTTACGGCAAACGAATCCCGGTCTGGACATTATTTCACTCTATTGGTCGTACGCTGTTGAGGAAAGTGATAATTCACATCCTTTGTATTTCATTAAATTACAGCGTAATTTCTGCTCTGCTAAAAAATTAATTAATATATAAATATTCACCGGTAGTGGGTTTAATTTGTCTCATGTATGTCACTAGAGTTGTGCTCATGATTGATATTCCATTTTGTGCTGCGAGATTGCAGCTTGGCCATATAAGAGTGAGAGAATGCTAGACCGGATGTCGTCCGGATGACTTAAATGGTAAAGCACTTGGTGCGCTATACCAAGGGATCCGAGATCGAACCTCGGTCTGGACATTTTTTCACTCTATTGGTTGTACGCTGTTGAGTAAAGTGATAATTCACATTCTTTGTATTTCATTAATTTACAGCGTAATTTCAGCTGTGCTGAAAAATTAATTAGTATAGAAATATTCACCGGTACTGAGTTTAATTTTTCTCATGTATGCCACTGGAGTTGTGCTCATGATGATATTCCATCTTTGCTGCGAGGTTGTAGCCTAGTCATGTAAGAATGAAAGAATGCTACACTTGATGTCGTCCGGATGGCTTAAATGGTAAAGCACTTGGTGCGTTATACCAAGTGATCCGGGATTGAAACCCGGTCTGGACATTTGTTTACTGTATTGGTTACACACTGATTAGTAAAGTGATAATTCACATCCTTTCTATTTGTTTAAGAGTTTTCAATTAAAAACGTGTTTCATTCACATTTTGTACACAAGGCAGTATATGGGACATTTTTCCCCGGATAGCCCTGGTGGGAGTGCTTGATTTTTATAGTTAAAATAATGAATTTATCTATAAAATTGACAACTTTATATTTAAAATCATACCAATAAGAAATTCGTACGACAGTTAGAAGATTCGATTGTCAATAACGTGTAACGTTTTCAGAAACAGTGATTAATGAACTGCAGGATTGTTGGAAATTATGAAAACTTTCAGTTTCTACTTAAAATATGTTGTTGATATCGCCATTACGGGGCAATAAGGAACAAGTTTCGGTGGTCACTTTTTGTAAGGCATTTTATTCTTATCTAACCCATTTTTTTTTAACTTGCTAGTGTTAAGCTTAATTTCCAATCATGTCGAAGATACTTCTTTTCTTTTCTATAACAAATAAAGTGTTTAAATTTCCAATTAAATTTTCAGCAGGACTGTAAATTAATAATACTGACAAAGGATGTGAATTAATTTTCACTTTGCTAAACAATGCATAACCAACATAGTGAAAAATGTGTCCAGACTGGGGATCGAAACCAGATACCCTGGTATAGTGCACCAAGTATAAGTGAAAAATGCCAGCCTGGATGTCGTCCAGATGGCTTAAATGGTAAAGCACTTGGTACGCTATAGCAGGGTATCTGGGTTCGATCCCCAATCTGGACACATTTTTCGCTATGTTGGTTATGCGTTGTTTAGCAAAGTGAAAATTAATTCACATCCTTTGCCAATATTAAATAATTTATTTTTTCAGTTGAAAAACGCAGGTATCTTTTTAAAAAGATTTTTTTTTTTTCATTCTTAAACATTTCAATTCCAACATTTGTTGACTGACGCTAATTGGCTAGTGAATCATTTGTTAATCTTGTTATAGATAAAATGAACTTTATCATTTTTGTAGAAAAAGTGAACTACGATTGAATCTTTCAATGTTTTTGGGAAATGTAAATAGTACTTTTTTGTAAATTTATCTCTGCCATCATTTCTCCTAAATTACATTTATAAATATCGTATTTTTTTATTCGTTGTACTGTTTTTCAAATCTATTACATCGTCTCGCAACATGAAACAAAATTCTCCAGTAAATTCCTTCTTCCACTAAATTACCTCATTTCTACATTCGATAAAGACAACTCATACTTACTCTTTTGTAATACAAAATGAAATAAATGGAGCATATCTCTTTCCTATTTTCTAGCTAAAAAAGGTAGTTTTCTCTTTGCAAAAATATATTTCGAGAAATTTCCCATAAATGGACAACTTACATTCAAAACTTCAAAAAAAAAAAAAAAAAAAAAAAAAAGAGGCATAAAAATTTTGAGTATAGTTAGATAAAAAAAAAATTTCTTGGTATAATGTACCACAATATTTCCATGTGTGAGCTCAATGTAGCTCGAATCACATCCTAACAATACTAAATTACATTCCATATTTTGAAATATGATAGTAAATTTTACAAAAATGGTCTGTACACTGTTAAAAAAATTGCAGTAAAATTACTGCAGCAGAGATTCCAGTCATACCCCGTAAAAAAAAAAAGTCCATGCCCATCATTTTGTGCAGCCCGTAATTTTACGGGGCAAAGTAATACAGCATAATAATGCACAGGATATAATGCACTTTAAAACACAATAACACTTTACTTACTGTTCCGTAGCACGTAGCACGTTAGATAAGCATCACAGAATCGCTGTTTTGGCGGGTTAAAATTTTCGAAACACGAGTAAAATGAAGGGTTACACCCTAGCGGAGGACAATGTATGGGGTCGTAACGTATTTTTGCTAACATATGGACTAGAACTGTAAGAATATGGGGATTGCTCTTAATTTTCTAAGTATCTAAGGGATAAGACCGCTTATTTAGTGGATCAGACCGTTTTTCATCAAATAAGGCTGTTGCCCGTGAAAATTGAAGGGCAAATGCTCATAAATTTACAGTTTTTTCTGAGAGTGTAAGTGCATATCTTGAGGTATAGGGGAGGGGTTGTTTTGAAATTTGGAAATACAGTTGCAAAGGATCAGTGTCCATAAGCCGGGTTTTTTCCTCCATGAAATAAAACTAAAATTCCATATTGTCATACTGACTTAATTATTTCACTTTTTAATATTAGAAAGTTTATCCTGTATGATTTAAACAATATTTTTTGCATTTTGTTCTGATTTATATATCTTACACAAGCTCTAAGTTTGTATTGTTCGCAGTTTTTGATGAAAAATACGCAATTTCGCCTAATTTTAACTATCTCAATTTTTAATATATTTTTTAATATTTTACTATGAGCGCAGCCTTGAAACACTTTTAATTTTACATATATTGTACATTTTGATGTATTTTATAATATATGTAAAAAAGAAAGTGTTGCACGATTGCGCTCATATAAATAATTGAGGTAAAATTAGGTGATATTGCGTATTTTTCATCAAAAACTACGAATAGTACGAACTTTAAGCTTGTGTAAGTCATATAAATCCGAACAAAATGCAAAAACTATTGTTGAAATCGTACAGGATAAACCTTCTAATATTACAAAGTGAAATAATTAAGTCAGTATAACAAGATCGAGTTTAGGCTTATTTCATGAGCCAAAAACACGGCTTATGGACCTTGATCCTTTTCTCTTTAATCGAAATATATTTTTCATTTTATTTAGAGAAAATACAAGATTATATTTACTTAAATATATCAGTACGAAATGTATTCTACATTCACATATCTTCCTATTGACACCACATGTACAGCTCTCGAAAAATAAAGAGACCATACCATAAATTTTAACCTCCAAATCCTCCCAGAAAGCAACGAAAATAACCATTCGACTGGATCTAATGTATTCTTTTAATTTATCTTACAGAAGTAAAATAAACATAAATAAAAACTAAAAATAAATTCTAAAATTGTATCAAATTCTGAAATTTCCAATGGGAACACCTAATTTTGACATCATAATTGTCTAATTTTGGTAAAGTTTACTCTAGTATACCAAACATGAAGTCATTCAATGAAACAGTTTAGGAATTATGAATGTTTATAATTTGAAATTCCGAATGATACATTCATTTGTACAATCGTTGAAAAGGAGATTGCAATGAGGTTAGATTTTTAGTCATAGCTAAACAACAATTTAGCGGAATGAGTTGCAATTTAGGTTTGAACATTTGCTGCTCCAAGAAATAGATTTTTTTAAAAATAAATTATAGGCGACAACACATTTTTTTTCAAAAATTTATTTAGAAAAATGTGTATTTTTAAAGTAAGTTCTCGATAAAAAGTTGTATCTTATTTGAAACTTTTTTATAATTGCAGCCTTTTTAACATTTTCCAACATAGTTGAAAGTGTTGATGAGTTCGGTTTGTCTATCTGACTGTCTGTCCATGCTCTAACTCGCGTATTTATATTCGAATGGTCATGCAACAGATATATGTTATTGAAGTTTACTATGGCATTCTCAGTATTGAAAATGATGTGTGTAGCACTGATAGTTTTTTTAAAGGGACACCCAAAAGAATTCCGTTACATTTCGGTCTATGGGGAAAAACATTTGCGGTTTATTTTAATGATGTTACACAATTTTAACCATATTGAAATTAATATATATCACTGAGGCACACTACAAGAGGCTTACTATTGAATAAGGTTGCATAGCATTCATCCTTCATTTACAGAGACACGCAAAACAATTCGGTACAATTTCGGTAACAATTCGGTATTGTTAACAATAATTTCTGGAAGTGCTTTTTCAGTTGCTGGATGCGTTTTTAAATTTAACTCGTTTTTTTCTATTACTTCGCGTGCATAAATTCTGTAGATCATATACAGAGTAGCTGAAAAGTTCTCGTGTATGAACACGACACTCTAAGCTTATGATTTTTTACATAAATTGAAAGAAGACATAATTTTTTGTAGAATGGTTATTTCCGTTTTTTTTTGTCTGCGACAATTTTGCGCTTAAAATATATAGATTTTTTTTTCTTTTCTCTCTTTTTTCCTTTCTTTCTTTCTTTTTTTTATTTACTACTGCGTTTACGAATCTTTCTAAAAATAAGCAACGATTGAATTTTTCAATGTTTTGGATGACATATATTGTATAATAATATTTTTTGTAATTTTCGTCCCGTAACCAATTCTTTGTAACAATTATTTTATTTTAAAATATCCCTTTTTTATCTTGGTTTCTGTTTTTTATCAGATCCTACTCCATTGAAGTCATACACCGTAAAAGAAAATTTTGTTAAGGGCCTTCTTTTATGATATTGAGATAATATATTTCTTGTGCTTTCGGTAAATACATGCTATTTTCTCATAAAAATATAAAAGTAAAACACTTATGATATTTCTTTTAACATCTTCTAAATTAAAAAGGAGATATTTTCTTTAGCCAAAATAACATTTTTATCTAGACAATCTACAAGATTATTTTTTACTGAAATACATTAGTAAGAAAATCTAATTTAAAGGGTGCAGGGGAACAAATGTGGATATTAGTCAACTATATCTCCTAGCACAATTTACGAAAAAGTGATTGAGCAAAATGTTTTAAGGAATACTGTTTTTGTATAACCTGTTGATGCGTTTGAAGATTAAAAAATATCGCTTAGTGTAATAAATGTGGCTTTAAGCCAAATATGTTTTATATGCGAATTTCAGAAATGAAGGACATTCAAATAAGAATGATTGAGTAAAACGTTTTTAGAGTTTTTTGGTCTATTGATTAATTTTAATGGATACAAACTGGTGGTTTGAAATTTTTTTATATATAAATATGTAAAGCGAATATGTAAAGGGGAACAAATGTGTCTATTAGCCAAGTACATTTTATATGACAATTTGCGAAAAAGTAGTTGTGTAAATTGTTTTAATGAATATTGCTGTTGTAAATCCTGTTGATACGTTTGAAGATTAAAAAATATCGTTTAGTGAAATAAATGTGGCTTTAAGCCAAGTATGTTTTATACGAGAATTTCAGACATGAAGGACATTCAAATAAGAATGATTGAGTGAAACCTTTTTTAGAGACATGGTTTTGGTCTGTTGATTCGTTTGAACGGACACTAGCTGGTGTTTTAAATTTTTTTGTTTTATAACTATGTAAAAAAACTAGAAATATCTAAAGCAAATAGTAAAGGGAAACAGATGTGACTGTTAGCCAAGTACATTTTATACGACAATTTACGAAAAAGTGAGTGAGTAAATTATTTTAAGGAATATTGTTTTATAGAACCTGTTTATACGTTTGAAGATTAAAAAATATCGTTTAGTGAAATAAATGTAGCTTTAAGCCAAGTATGTTTTATACGAGAATTTCAGAAATGTATTTCAGAAATGAATTTCAGAAACATTCAATTAAGAATGATTGGGTAAAACCGTTTTTAGAGACATGATTTTGGTCTGCTAATTCGTTTGAATTGATACAAACGGGTGTTTTGAAATTTTTTGTTTGATAAATATGTAAATCAGGGGTTTCAAACTGTAGCCTGGTGGACACCACTAAAATTTTTAGTAAACTTTGCCTTATCAAATCATCGAATTTCCGTGATTGAAGAAGTCGACTATTTGTTTTAAAAATTAGTGGTATCTGGCGTGACACAGTTTGACACCCCTGATGTAAAGTATCATGCGTGGTTTTTTATTTACCATTCTTCATACTTGATTTCCTTATGTGTATTTCCCAAATAGCAACATATTCAGTTTTCTTATGTTAATAAATTAGATTTGAAATAATACAAGTAATTGTTTTAAACATGAACAACGCTGTAAAAAAGACGGACGTTTCTCAATCGGGAAAAAATGAACATAACCATGAAAGAAAATATATAATAACTTCTTCCGAATTACTAACGATTCTGAAAACAGTTCGAGATTGAAGAAAGAGTTTATAAAACAAAGTTCTTTATGCTGCCACTAATTTTCGGAAACGTTTCCGAGTAGTGCTTTTTGTATATTCTTATTAGTTATTTTCGTGTACTTTTAATTTAAAGTATTTTATTTATTTTTTTCTGGTTGCATGTTAAATACACTTTCTGAGCCGCAAGCAAAGTCAGGGCGGTACACTGCACTATCTGGGGCCCCACTCGGAAGCGACCGGCTAGACGGACGAAGGCCGGCTAGTAGTAATATAAATGAAAAAGGGAATTCTAAAAATCTGAAAGAAATATTAAAAAAGTAACTGAGTAAAGACAATTTCTTAAATTTTTTTCAAATGAAATATATTAAATGTACTACTATAAAATATTGAACAAACTGGCGTAAAACAATAAATCCAGGAAAAAAAACTTGTTAAAACGCCATAAAATTCGCAAATGCGCTAGGCCTTTTGAAAGAACTTTGTTTTTCTTCTTCAAGCTCAAAGAAGACGTGCTACCAATTTTAGAATCTTTTACTGACAAAAATTTCTAAATATTTTACTGTTCTTGGGATTCCGGCCATGGCTTTAATTTTTAAACTACTAAAAATATCTTTAGTGCTAATACCACATCAGAATTGAAATCTATTTGAAATATTAGAAATTTAGCTATTCTATTATTATTCTAGTGCAAAATCTGATTCCACCATGCTCTCTGCATATTGAAAAACTTGTTCAGTTCAACCATCTAATTTTTAATGACTTTTATTATTATTTTAGTAATTATTCTTTTATATTTGTATTATTGTAAATTTTTAATTGCTATTTTATTTGCATTTATTTTTGTTATTATTATTATTATTATATCTAATTTGCTTTTAAATTCTTTAAATGCTTTATTTTTTATTTAATTTAATTTATTTAGTATATTTGCTTTATTTTTTTGTTTATTATTTATATATTTTATATTTTCTTGTAATTTCCTTTACCTTTTCTGACTTTGTTTGTATACAATTTGTTTTACAGTTCCCCTTCTCTTCGGTGTTTTTCTGGTTGGGTAATTCTCTTATGCGATTGGTCGATGCCTTCTGCTTTCTTATCGGTTGTTTTCTTTTACTTATATATTTCCCTTTCATTTCATTTTAGTCTTGCACCTACTTTCAATGTGGTAGCATGTCATCTTTGCGCTTGAAGAAGAAATCCGCAGTTATTTCAAAAGCCTTTCCTAATTTTATTGTATTTTAAGAAGTTTGTTTTTCTTAAAACTTTACTAGTTGCACAGTAGTGATATTATTTATAGAGGTATTATATATAAGAAATGCATTCACAATGATATATATATAAATAGTCCGACTTACACTATACGATGAAGAATTAACCAAACTCATAATTCCAAAGTACATACCTAGAAAACATAAAAGAAAGGAATTAGAATTTTATTATAAACTTACTTATGGAATGATAAAATATAAATTTACATAACTAATAAATTAAACAAAAAAATACACTAAAACCTTTATTAAAAAATTGTATTTCAAAACAATATTATAGGTATATATTACGCATAGGATTTACAGAAATTTCTATGAATTATATTTTGTACATTTATGTTTGGCTGACTGTATGGAGCGTTCACTCTTTGGTGCTCTAACTATGGTAAAAAATAGGTCAATAGCCACAAAACTCGGATATGATATTACTTTAAATTGTCGTATTTTTGTCATTTTCATAAGGATTGTATCATATGCATATCAGACACAATAAACACTGATACGGTAAAATGCTAATAATTTAATATTTATTGTCTCCTTAAAAAGTTGAATTTGCAAAAAATTAAGAAATTCGTCGTTCTAGTAGAGAACGAGCAAGGAAGACCGAGCTACGCTCGGTCAAAATCAGCTTTGAGTTCAAATATCATGACCCATGACCAAAATGACCCACTAATCGAATTTTCTCAAACATGTGACCTAGCCCGCCAGTCTTCTCGTACCCGAAAACCATAGGATGCAAAATTTAGTCTAAATAGTCTGAACCGCTTTTTAGATTAAATTTTCTTGACCCACAGTGACCCAAAAATGATCGACTAATCAAATTTTCTAGGGCATGTGTCTTAGCCCAATGATTTTTTCGTGCCCGAAACTCGTAGGATACAAAATTTAATCAAAATCCTTAAAGCCGTTTTTAGATAAAATTAACTTGACCCACGCTGACCCAAAAATGACCCATTAATAGAAAATTCTCCAACATCTGACCCAGCCCAATAGTCTTCTCGTGCCCGAAAATGGTAGGATACAAAATTTAGTCAAAATCGTTTGAACCGTTTTTTAGATACAATTAGCTAGACTCAGACACATGGTGACTCAAAATGACCCACTAATCGAATTTTCTCGAAGATGTGATCTAGCCCAATGGTTTTCTGGTGCCCCCAAACGGTAGGATACAAAATTTCGTCAAAATCGTTACAGCCGTTTTTAAGATCAAATTTCCATATATATATATATATATATATATATATATATATGTGTGTGTGTGTGTGTGTGTGTGTGTGTGTATGCTTATACACGCACACAATTTTTCCTCGTATTAGAATGTATGATAATATTTTCCCGAATAAAAATTGTCGTCTCATATATATATGAACGAACCGATGCCACACACCGGGCCCACGCACGTGAAATAATGATACAGTGTTTAAAAGTTAAGATTTGTTCAGTCAAGCAAATTTTGTTAGTTAATAAAACTAGATGGAGAAAAATGCGAAAGAAACTTCCGTAGACTACATTAAGTTCTCAACAACGTGAAACTTTCTAACCCATTTTTAAATGTAAAGACATACAATTGGTAGGCCTTATTATTGAAGAGATTTGGAATCGAAACATGTTTTCCATTTTTTGATAAATAAATTGCTTATCGATTTATAAGCGATTCTTGTCACGTGACGACAAGTTTTTCTTCTTTCTCGTTCTGGAATGTCGGGAATAAACGCTAACTTTTATAGTATTTTCTGTAAGATCTTCTGCCTTTACCAAAAACTGGAAATCTCCTTCGATTACATAGCTCTTGAATAAGCAAATCTGCCAATTTCATGCGCTTCCAAACAAAGAGTAATCCCGAAATGTGTCAGAAAAAAGCTCTGTTGGTTTGAGAACAAACAGCCTTAATACCTAGGCAGTGTCTAGTCAATTTAAAAGTATTTCAGACGATTCCACTTCCGAAACATCCAAATTATGCTACATCTATCGTGGATACAACTAACCAGCAATAGCTGTCACACGTGCCAATTTCATGCATTTTGAAGAAAATTAGCAAGTTTTCACCATGTTTCATCGAAATATGCTCAATAAACAGAAAGTTCTTGCTACCCGAAACTAATTTCTTGATTTATCCACGTATTTTGAAAAATTTTTTAGAGCAATATATACGATATTTCCTTTATAAATAACCTGTACATTTTCGAAAGACGTAAGTATTACGTAACGTACAAAAAAATGTTTTTTTAGATATTAGAAAAAAAAAACATTTCGCATTGGTAGGGTGAAAAGTTTTAAAAATCCTCGTTTTTAGCAGTTGCAATTATTAATTTCATAACGTAAAACTCAAAATGTCATTTCATACACTCAGCTGCTTCCGTTTTATAAAGAAAAAAAAAACTTTATTTTCAAATCAGCTGAAACGAAAACAAAAAGTCGTTGTCAAACTGAAAATAGTTTTTATTAAAGATCTTTTAATTAGCACAGCTGCATCTGAGTCATTAACGTTTTAACTACTTTTAACTAACTGGATATTAATAGAAAAAAATCCAACTTTTAAATGAATTTCCAAAAGTTCTTATGTAATTGAACAATGTCGACTGAAAAAAGTAAGGATGTCATAAGAGATTTAATGAATGTACTTTACACTATCTTGAATTTTAAATTTCGAATAGAAAGAAAATGACTTTTTTTCAGAATTCTAGTACATAATGAGAAAGCTCAGAAAGAAACTTAATGACTTTTAAACTTGGAAAAATGTTTTGTACCTTGCCATTGTTCCTTCAATTGAACTAAAAAATGACTTTTCATACAGGAGTTTTGGTGTTTTGCTATGTTCAAAAGCTATCTATTTAATAATTATTTTTATAGCTACAGAAGTCAAATAAAGGCAAAATCTAATAAACGCTCTCCATTTTTTATTTAAACTTAAAATTGTATTTAAACAGAAAAATGTGAATATAAACATGTAAATTTTCAACAGAATAAAACTAAATAATTTACAGTGAGGCTCTTAATTAACCTACAACTTTAAACTGAAATAGCTTCTCAGAGCTTCACTAGATGGCTGCACAAATGCGTGCAGTGAGACATGACATAAAATGAATTTGTTTAGTGTCAGTTCAATGCATTTTTGAAAGTGTCCGACTCAACTAATGATCTTATTTTTATCATTAAAATTGATATTCATGCGGTGAAAATGCAACACTATTTCTACGGAAGTGGTCTTTAACATTTATAAACCTACCTAAGCCTTCTAGAGCAATAGTAAGAGATCTTATAAGAAAATTGGCCATCTTATTCACCAGATATAAACCCACGTGATTTTGTATCTTTGTGGTCATACGAAAGATTTGGTTTACAAGAAGACGACAAACCTTATTAGCCTCAAGAGTTCCATAACTGACTCATTTTCAAGCATAAAAAAAGAAACGCCTGATTTTGTTACTGACAACTTTGTGACTAAGTTGCGCTATTGTATCACCTATGAAAGCTCCCACTTTGAAAACATTATCCAAATTTCTTTCCACGTTCTTTTCAATATAAAAAAAATTTGTAATGCTATCTGCAATGACTCAAAAGTTACTTCAGTTAAAAGCTGTAGGTTAATTAAAAGTCATATTAAAATAAATGATTATCGTAAAAATAGCACAAATAAAAATATATAACATAGCAAACAGCTGTTTCGGAACCTCTAAAGCTTCATCATCAGGGCCAAATTTAAAAGATTAAAAACTGATGAAAATGTTTAAGCCATTTAAGTATGCTTGCGTCTCCCTAACGGAGACGCGTGCGGAGATGCGAGCATACTTAAAGAGCTTAAACATTTAAATCAGTTTTTAATCTTTTAAATTTGGCACTGAGAGGCTACAAAAAAGCTGTTTGCCATTTTATATATTTTTATTTGTGCTATTTTTACGGTGATCATTTATTTTAATGTAACGGCACAAAGTTTAGTCCACCTAATTTAAATAAGTAAAAGTCACCCTGTATTGTGAAATACTAAAGGTACATCTCAATAAAGTAAGCATATGGAAAAAAAAAAGATTTCATACGAATCAATTTAAAATGTAAACTCTTCATTTAGAAAACAAAAGAGAAATAGCAATGTGTTCTCATTAAATATTTTCTGTTTCTGGCACTTAAGTAATCTACAGTTAACTTTTACAGAAATAGACATTAGCATAAATAGTTTAGATAAGAAAACGCCCTTTGATGCTATTTAATAACAAAATAATGCAAGTACGACTGGAAAATTCTGAAACAAGAATGTAATATATACATGATCACCGCCCCCGTAATACTAGGCCTACGCGCTGACACAAAAATGGTTTTTGTCGTAGGCGGATTTGTTTCAGCGATTGTACTTGAATTTTAATATTAGTATTTTCTAAAAGTATTATTTGCGCTATTTAATCTCAGACATAGAAGGCGAAGATTATTTTTATAAAATAGTGGAAATTTAAATTCAAGGGACCATACAAGCGCTAAAAAAATCCACCTACTACAGCCGCCATTTTTTGTCGGCGCGTGGGCCTAGTATTAAGGGGGTGGTGACATGATTTACGTAGGAGTCATAAAATATAAATGTCTAGTGCTTCTGCCTTTAAAGTAATTTTAATATTTTCCCACCAGCTTTACAAAATAGAATATTTTGTCTAATTTTATCACAAAAAACTTTTTTTATTTTATAAGCCAACATTTTCAATTAAAAATTACTGGTTAAAACTTCAAGGATTTCGAGCATTTTATGCATCATGTATACGCGACGCTCGTTGCGAAGGGGTTAAATAAAAAAGCAATATTAAACCAAAATCAAAATGTTGTTTACTTAAAAGAATTTCTTGATGAAATGCAAAATTTGACACAGGTACAACCATACAAATAATTAAAGAAATAAAATTTCACATTTTTATACTATTTAATTTAACCTAATTTCACATTTTTATACTATTTAATTTAACTTAATTTCACATTTTTATACTATTTAATTTAACCTAATTTCACATTTTTATACTATTTAATTTAACTTAATTTCACATTTTTATACTATTTAATTTAACTTAATTTTAAACAGGTATCTTTAAATGTTCCTATCAATATTGTAATTTAGACTTTATTCTAGTGTAACCATATTCGGACTGAATACGGCCGGAGACTACTTGAGTTGACTGTCGGCTTTAAGTACTCAGATGATTTTATCAACTTCTTAATTAAACTCCTCGTTGTAACTGCTGTAACTACAGTTAGACTTATTTGTATTGCTACAGACTAAGCGTAAAGTTGACAGCTCGGAAGCACTTTAAATAATCCAACGCTCTTTGAGACACTGATATATCGTCATCTTAAATATTTCTTGCCAAATATTTCAAATAAAGAGATTTTATCTACAACTTACCTAATTTAAAATGTTTTCTAATAATGGATTTATCAAATCTACAAAAATCAGTAGCATAAATCCCACACAAAAAATGTGAGGTAGGAAGTAAGACTGCTTACAATCGTGCATATTACCGTGATTTTTATTATTAGATCTAATGATAAAAATTGCCAGTAAATAATTTTTTTTCAGAAAATCATTGCAAAACACTGCATTATATATATTTTTAAATCAATTTACTCATTTTGAACCACCATCTACGGTAGGCCAAAGATCCTGGCCTTGTGAGCCTGTGCGGTAATCAGGCCCTGAAAAAGTGATCTCATTAACGTTAGGATCAGAATATAGAAAATTGTCAATAAAAGAAAAACTGATATATATACCCTCCGTTTACTACAGAAAGAAATTAAGAAAGAGGACAGTAATAGCTTTAAGAAAAGAAAGAGTATAAATAACATAAGAGTTGTAATTTTCAAACTGGGCAAAAAATTTCGATGCTAGGATTCGAACTGGAGACATCTTGGCTGAAGCTCTTGATCAATGACCTCTCAACTGAGGTATCCTGGACAAATCTGGAGGACCTAATTCACCCAACTAAGTTGACAGAGCATTGGCAGTTTCAGCCAAGAAGTATCCGGTTCGAATCCTGGCATGGTCATTTATCGCCCAGTTGAAAAAGTAAAACTCATATGATTTATTTGATAGAAAATCCAATTAATCTAATCTCCTATTTTGGATAAATAACTTAAAAACATTCATCCAATTAGTGAAAGTGAAAGCAGACATTTCGCGCAATCTATCATAAACATTTCATCATAAAATACCCAACTCGTGATGAACTTTGTGAAAACCATCACATGACGCTGAAACATAACCAGATTTCATCGTGCGGAATTTCCATCACATCATCGCATATTTTCATCAAAAGGACTCATAAGCATTTATTCATTTCACATTCTGTTTTCATAATGTAAACATATAAGTTCAGAGCCTATGTACGGCGCTCTGAATAATAATATTTAAACTTAATCTAGACATATTAAATTTATATAATCAAGCTTAAAATATGGGCGATAATTTAACATCAAAATACACATATTAATTCTATATTTCTTTCAGCAGCATTTGATGCGCACCAACGACATACGAATCGGATAAATTTCTATCCAGAAAATGGATTATCTTTTAGGGGGGCTTGCTACCATAGAATACCTCATACCAACACTCCGAAGAAATAAAAAGGTAAGAATCATGTTTTCCTTACTTATCTACACTCATGTTTGTGAAAATTGCAACACCATGAAGTAATTATGCAAATTGAACCAAACTTACAGGACATGTAAAGTGAGGTAAGACATGCAAATGATTAGAATTACAAAGCGATTGCGCGTGCATAGAACGAGCACCGGCCCCTTATCAGTAACTTGTTCCAGGTATATAAAGGACTGTAAAGATGCGTTGAAATCCGTTTATCTTCCTCTGTCTGCAGTAAACGTTTCATTGCTTGTGAAAATGCTTCATCAAAAGCGGAGGAAGCCATACCAACAATTAACGGAGTTCGTACGGGGCTGCATCGCCGGTATGCCAGAATGTGCATTTTCGTATCGAGAAATTGCAGCCCGCACGCAGTGTAATGCTACAACAGTGATGCGTGTTTGGAAGAAATGGACAGAAGAGAATCAAACAAGGCAAAAACCTGGCAGTGGGGCACGCAATAGCACAACGGCACGGGACGACAGATACATCAGCCGCATGGCTGTGACGGACCGTACAGCATCCTCTCGTGTGTCCACACAACGTTGGAGCACAGCTACAGGTGTTTTGTTGTATAGATCCACAGTTCGTCGCCGTCTGCTGTAGCATGAACTGCGTGCAAGAGTTTCTCTACGCAGGACTCCCCTCTCGCTTAATCACAAGACGCCTCCGACTTCAATGGGTTCAGAAACAGAGCGCGTGGCGTGTCCAGTGGCAACAAGTTGTTTTCCCGATGAACCTCGCTACAATCTGGAGTACAATGATGGAAGAATACGCGTCGGACGTTAAAGAGGGGAACGTCTACTCCCACAGTGTATTATCCAGCGGCATACCGCACAAACGCCTGGCATCACGGTGAGGGGAACTATTGGGTATAATTGTCGATCCCATCTAGTGCACATTGCTGGGAACTTCAACAATGATCGCTACATAAGGAAAATTGTGGAGCCATAGCTCTTCTCCTTTCTTTGACGGATTCCGGGTGCTGTATTTCAGCAGAATAATGCCCGTGCACATGTTTCTCAGACTGCACAAACCTTCTTCAGCACACAACAGGTTTCGCTTCTTCCATGGCCTGCTTATTCCCTGGATGTCTCCCTTCGAGCATGTCTGGAATTTCATTGGTTGGCGACTCGCTCGTAAAGCTGGTTGGGTACACATTGAGACTGAACTTTGGCTTCAAGTCGAAGCCATCTGGAATACCATTCCCCAGAATTACATTCAGAACCTGTATGATTCAATGCCACGACGTGCATAGACTCTCATTGCTCAGCGTGGTGGGCACACAAAGTACTAGTTTTTGACGTTATTTTTGTGTTTTTACCTTGAAGATTTGATCGTTTATTTGTACCACTATCAGTAATGTGAGGAATATATTTCGTTAATTTCTGAGAATTCCTTCATGGTGAAGCAATTTTCACAAACACGAGTGTATTAATGCATAATGATGAAATAAAAAAAGTAAACAAATATTTTCCTGCTCTGCTGTCATTATTTATCAATTACAATAATTGTGTTAAAATTAATCTAATATAAATAACAAGTTTTCATTAAAAGTTTGTGTTTATTTTGCTTAATAAGTGTTCTGTAATTAACGTTTGACTAATCTGCAGCATTAGTTCATGTATGCGTCTGTTACAGGAATTTCTTTTTTCTTCAGAGATGCCAATTATATTACGGAAATTACGAAAGAAGAATTTTTACTTTCTGTAATCACGAAATATCTGCCATTAAATAAATCAAAAATTATTATTCAGAAATTCTCAGTATGAATTCCAAATTTCTCAGTTATGAATTCAGAATTGTTGTTTTGCTTAATAAGTGTTCTGCAATTAACGTTTAACCAATCTGCATCATTAGCGCATGTATGCGTTTATTACAGGAATTTCTTATTTATTCAGAAATGCCGATTCTATAACGGGAATTACGAAAGAAGAATTGGTACTTTACGTAATCACGAAACGTCTGCCTTAAAATAAATCAAAAATTATTCTTCACAATTTCTGGTATGAATTCAGAAATTCTCGTTATGAATTCGAAATTTCTCTGTTGTGAATTCAGAATTCGGTATTTCTGAATAAAAAAGAAATTCCTGAAATGCAGGCTAATCATGCAAATGGGTTAATGCAGGAGACATTGGCTAACTAGATTAGCAGCGAAAACGATCTTTCATCCATATATTTAAAGCTGTTTGCTAAAAATGTCAAATAATTCCATCGAATTTCGACCGTATACGCATACGTCAAAAAAGGACCGGCCAATGAGGCCGAGGGTCTATTCCTGTCTCCAAACGTATTTGGGATCAAGATCAACTCCTGTTGTTTTGATGGCTTTTTCCGCGATGCGTTAAACCTAGGAAGATATTTATATAAAAAACTGTGGAGTGTTTAGAAGGTATTTATTTTATTTATTGTAGTATTTATTGTAATTTGAATGAATACTTAGGTATCCATTTCGGATTTACTGTGTAACATGAATTTAGGTTCATTTAACGTTCGCGAAATCAAATCATTTTGTTTATATAGTACAGAAAATAATTCTTCAATCGTAAATAAAAATATAGTAGAACATGTAATACAAAATTGGACCACTTATATTCCGTTTATGATCGGATATGAATCTTATGGTGTTCCGATTGCTAATGAAAACGATTATGTAAATATAATGTCAAAAGACAGTACGCACGGCAGTAATATTTTTATTATTATTTGTTCGAAAAAAGCGAAGCTGAGCGTCTGAATATAAATTATAAAATATTATTTCTGTATTTAGCAACTAAATATTTAATAAATATGCAGGAATGTGATTAGCTTTATGTGAATGTATAATATATATAAGTCTGAACTTTAGCATTATTTTTTAACAGAAATATACTATCTCTATTCGATTTAAAAGTTTTGTCATTATATAAGTGTGCTATTTTATTTGTAAAGAGTATGTATGCATTATATTGTTTGTATGTATACAAATCTTTAGAATCTCTTAATATTTGAATAATGTTTACATTATATTTGTTTGTATGTATACAAACAATATATGTATACAAAGAAGTATGTATACAAACAATGTATCATGTAACAATATTAATATTTACATTGTATTGTTTGTATGTATACAAATCTTGAATGTTTTAATTTATTACATTCATTTTTTACCAGTTTGCATGTCCGTTCATGGGCGATTCATATGAAACTCATAATTTGTCACAAATTGGTGATTTTATTGATTTAGTGCTTTGCCCAAGAATGTGGAAAAAAAAAACTTTTTGACATCGGGTGAAATGAATGAGGTTATTTCGGTTTTTCTTTTGTATATAAAAAATGTTATATGTAAAAAAATCCTGGCCATTAATCACATTGTTTTTTGTATATTTAAAGACGATTACTTATTCTTTGTAATTATTTTTTTGTTGGGGGTTTTTGAGCAAAATAATATTACTTCATAGCTAGAACCAGTTCATCATTAATATTTACTTATTTACTTAATCCTTTGACCGCTGAGCAAATGGGCAAATTTGTAATGTTTTTTCTGTTATTTTTTTTAAATGTCAAAAAAAGATAAATTTTCAAACTTGGTATAAAAAACTTAGGTACTTCTCTATTATCCCATCGTCCACTTTTCATAACAAAATACTATCGCCAAACTGTATGATTAAATGCCAAAAATGCAGTCCCATTTACTTGATGTCGGAAGCATTATACGTGTTTGTTATGTCATCATCAAGTGGTTTTTAATTCAACATTTGCGCGTATTAATGACAACGTTCTCCCGTTTATTTGGCGTTACAGTTTGGCGATAGTTTTTTGTGATGAAAAGTGGTCGATGAGATAATAGAGAAGTACCAAAACTTAATTACGTATATGAGTAGATTCCTTGACAGTATTAATCATTACTCAATATTTTAAAACTGCATCATATTTGTAGAATTATATTAATTTAAACAATGCTTCTATTGAAGTGTGAAGAAGCACATACTTTTATGAAGAACCATATATTTACATAATCGTTTTCATTAGCAATCGGAACACCATAAGATTCATCCCCGATAAAAAACGGACTATAAGTGGTCCAATTTTGTATTACGTGTTCTACGATATTTTTACGTACATTTGAATAATTATTTTCTGTACTATATAAACAAAATGATAGAGATCTAAAACCACAATTTCCATCGGGATTGATTTCGCGAATGTTAAATGAGCCTAAATTCATTTTTAAACAGTAAATCCGAAATGGACACCTAAGTATTCATACAAATTATAATAAATAAAAGAAATACCTTCTGAAAACTCCACAGTGAGTTCTATATAAATATCTTCCTAGGTTTAATGCAACGTGCAAGAAAAAAAAAACAGGAGATGATCCCAAACACGTTTCTAGAGACAGTAATAGACCCTCATTTTAATGGCCGGTGTTTTTTTTTTACGCATGCGTATGCGTATTGGGTCGAATATTGTTGAAAAATGATTTCGAAGGAAAAATCGGTAAATTCACAAAATGGTTTCGGGAAAAACTTCACCAAATGGTTTCAAAATTCTTTGAGTGACAGCGGGAAAAAAAATTTCATTTTACATTCAATCATCGCAATTGGCGAGTGTGACTATTAAGTTTAGCCAGTACTGGATACTACTAGATATGATGATTATGAACCATGATTTTTCTGTTATTGGGCGAGATTCATGTTTTTTCAGCAATTCTTTGACGAAATTCGTGTTTTTTCAGCGATCCTTTGAAGAATTTCGCATTTTTCTCGCGATCCTTAACGAAATTTGCATTTTCCAGCAATTCTTTGATAAAATACATTTTATTCCGCAATTTTTAGACGAAATTTAGTAAAAAAGCGTGATCTTTTGGTGAAATTTCCTTTTTTGCGATTCTTTGACAAAATTTGCTTATCTTTCACGATCCTTTTGCATAATTCACGTTTTTTCTGTGGTCTTTTAATGAAAGTCATGTTTTCCCATGATCCTTTGATGAAATTAGTGTTTTTTTCTCAATCATTTGACGAAATCTGTGTTTTTTTCAAAACGCGAAGATTGGTTAGATGTTTTTAGTCTGCAGGTGCCCTAAAAAGTCTGACGCCTGTTGCTGCATCGCACACATTCTTCCATGGGGCATCGAACGAAGGAAATTCATCCTAAAGAATCATTGTTTCATTCCTGACATTTCTAGAAAGAAACAACGTTCAATTTATTGGCTGAATTGTAAAGGGCGAAATGGTGTCAGACATTAGCGGAAATAAAGTGCGCAATTTGTTCGTTTATGGAAAGAATTGTGAAATTCGTTAATCGATAAATTGCGAAATTTGTCAATCGATAGAGGAAAAATCAC
Organism: Maratus michaelseni; assembly: GCA_963931845.1. NCBI lineage: Eukaryota > Metazoa > Arthropoda > Arachnida > Araneae > Salticidae > Maratus > Maratus michaelseni. Next base: position 210,176,412 of record OZ007600.1, read on the forward strand.
AAAATTCATTAATCGACGGAAAATTCATCAACTGTTTTGAAATTTGTCGAGCGACAGCAGAGAAAAAAATCTTTTTCCATTCAGTCATTGCAATTGGTGAGTGTGACTATTATGTTTGACCAGTGGTGGCAATAAAGTCCATTGCAAAATTTTCAGTATTACTCGCTGTTTGGCAAGTGCTAATTTTGTCCTATACTTCAAAACCCTTTTGATCATCACATCAGGGTGCAGGACAGTTTTTTTAGGTAGACCATTTGATGAATTTCGTGATTTTTCCGTTATCAATTGACCAATTTTGCTGCTATTGATTGTTGAATTTTATAATTTATCAACTATTGATTAGCGAATTTCATGATTTTTTCCATGAACGTTTGACGAATTACGCAAAAAATTTAAGAATATCGTTAAATTGTCTTGGGTAAAAAAAAATTTACTATTATCAAATGCCTTCGAGAAAAAAGTTGCAAGTTGAAACGCCTGTGACCTCTTTTTCATGTTATGCATTTCTGGGAGTCCATCCCCCCACTCCCCCCAAGTGGGACACTTTTCTAAATTTTGCACACACCCCTCATGTGATACATCGCTGGAAAAGTCTTTGACCGCTTATTCATGTTATGCATCTCCGGGGTCCATCCCGCCACTCCCCCCCTAAGGGGGGCACTTTTCTAAATTTTGTTGACACCCCTCATGTCATATATTGTTGGAAAGGTCTGTGACTGCTTAATCATATTATGCATCTCTGATGTCCATCTCCCCACTTTGCCCCCCCCCCTCAAAGGGTACTTTCTAAATTTTGCGCATAACCCTAATGTTATATATCATTGGAAAGGTCTGTGACCACTTAATCATATTGTGCATCTCCGATATGTCCATCTCCCCACTTGCCCCCCCCCAAGGGATACTTTCTAAATTTTGCACACAACCCTCATGTTATATATCATTGGAAAGGTCTGTGGCCACTTAATCATATTATGCATCTCCGATGTCCATCTTCCCACTTGCCCCCCCCCAAGGGGTACTTTCTAAATTTTGCTCACAACCCTCATGTTATATATCATTGGAAAGGTCTGTGACCACTTAATCATATTATGCATCTCCGATGTCCATCTCCCCACTTTGCCCCCCTCCCCCAAGGGATACTTTCTGAATTTTGTTGACACCCCTCATGTCGTATATTGTTGGAAAGGTCCGTGACTGCTTAATCATATTATGCATCTCCGATGTTCATCTCCCCACTTTGCCCCCCCCCCAACGTACTTTCTAAATTTTGCTCACAACCCTCATGTTATATATCATTGGAAAGGTCTGTGACCACTTAATCATATTATGCATCTCCGATGTCCATCTCCCCACTTTGCCCCCCCCCCAAGGGATACTTTCTGAATTTTGTTGACACCCCTCATGTCGTATATTGTTGGAAAGGTCCGTGACTGCTTAATCATATTATGCATCTCCGATGTTCATCTCCCCACTTTGCCCCCCCCAACGTACTTTCTAAATTTTGCACACAACCCTCATGTTATATATCATTGGAAAGGTCTGTGACCACTTAATCATATTATGCATCTTCGATGTCCATCTTCCCACTTGACCCCCCCCCCCCCATTAAGGGGTACTTTCTAAATTTTGCTCACAACCCTCATGTTATATATCATTGGAAAGGTCTGTGACCACTTAATCATATTATGCATCCCCGATGTCCATCTCCCCACTTTGCCCCCCCCCAAGGGATACTTTCTAAATTTTGTTGACACCCCTCATGTCGTATATTGTTGGAAAGGTCCGTGACTGCTTAATCATATTATGCATCTCCGATGTTCATCTCCCCACTTTGCCCCCCCCAACGTACTTTCTAAATTTTGCACACAACCCTCATGTTATATATCATTTGAAAGGTCTGTGACCACTTAATCATATTATGCATCTCCAATGTCAATCTGCCCACTTTGCCCCCCCCCCCTCCCAAGGCATACTTTCTAAATTTTGTTGACACCCCTCATGTCACATATTGTTGGAAAGGTCTGTTACTGCTTAATCATATTATGCATCTCCGATGTCCATCTCCCCACTTTTTGCCCCCCCCCAAGGGATACTTTCTAAATTTTGCACACAACCCTCATGTTATATATCATTGGAAAGGTCTGTGGCCACTTAATCATATTATGCATCTCCGATGTCCATCTTCCCACTTGCCCCCCCCCCCCCCCCCAAGGGGTACTTTCTAAATTTTGCACACAACCCTCATGTTATATATCATTTGAAAGGTCTGTGACCACTTAATCATATTATGCATCTCCAATGTCAATCTGCCCACTTTGCCCCCCCCTCCCAAGGCATACTTTCTAAATTTTGTTGACACCCCTCATGTCACATATTGTTGGAAAGGTCTGTTACTGCTTAATCATATTATGCATCTCCGATGTCCATCTCCCCACTTTTTGCCCCCCCCAAGGGATACTTTCTAAATTTTGTTGACACCCCTCATGTCATATATTGTTGGAAAGGTCCGTGAATGCTTAATCATATTATGCATCTCCCCACTTTGCCCCCCCCCCCCCCAACGTACTTTCTAAATTTTACACACAACCCTCATGTTATATATCATTTGAAAGGTCTGTGACCATTTAATCATACTATGCATCTCCAATGTCAATCTGCCCACTTTGCCCCCCCCCGCCCCCCCAAGGGATACTTTCTAAATTTTGTTGACACCCCTCATGTCACATATTGTTGGAAAGGTCTGTTACTGCTTAATCATATTATGCATCTCCGATGTCCATCTCCCCACTTTTTGCCCCCCCAAGGGATACTTTCTAAATTTTATTGACACCCCTCATGTCATATATTGTTGGAAAGGTCCGTGAATGCTTAATCATATTATGCATCTCCCCACTTTGCCCCCCCCCCCAACGTACTTTCTAAATTTTGCACACAACCCTCATGTTATATATCATTTGAAAGGTCTGTGTCCACTTAATCATATTATGCATCTCCAATGTCAATCTGCCCACTTTGCCCCCCCCCTCCCAAGGCATACTTTCTAAATTTTGTTGACACCCCTCATGTCACATATTGTTGGAAAGGTCTGTTACTGCTTAATCATATTATGCATCTCCGATGTCCATCTCCCCACTTTTTGCCCCCCCCAAGGGATACTTTCTAAATTTTGTTGACACCCCTCATGTCATATATTGTTGGAAAGGTCCGTGAATGCTTAATCATATTATGCATCTCCCCACTTTGCCCCCCCCCAACGTACTTTCTAAATTTTACACACAACCCTCATGTTATATATCATTTGAAAGGTCTGTGACCATTTAATCATACTATGCATCTCCAATGTCAATCTGCCCACTTTGCCCCCCCCGCCCCCCCTAGGGATACTTTCTAAATTTTGTTGACACCCCTCATGTCACATATTGTTGGAAAGGTCTGTTACTGCTTAATCATATTATGCATCTCCGATGTCCATCTCCCCACTTTGCCCCCCCCCCCCACACAAGGGGTAGTTTTCTAAATTTTGTTGACACCCCTCATGTCATATTGTTGGAAAGGTCTGTGACTGCTTAATCATATGCATCTTCGGGGTCCATCCCGCCACTCCCCCCCCCCCTTAAGGGGGGCACTTTTCTAAATTTTGGACACAACCCTCATGTGATATATCGATGGAAAGATCTGTGACCACTTAATCATATTATGCATCTCCAATGCCCATCTCCCCACTTTGCCCCTCCCCCCAAGAGGTACTTTCTAAATTTTGCACACAACCTCATGTGATATATCGATGGAAAGGTCTGTGATCGCTTAATCATATTATGCTCCCCACTATGAAATTTGTCAAGTTAAAGCAACTATAAAATTTAGTTTTATGGTACTATCAAGTTGTTTGCCGTCAAATTTTGACGGGTTCCATCTAGTCTTCTTTAATTACAAGATAATGAATAGCAAGTAAAACGGTATAATTTTGGAAATAGATAAATAACTAATGAGTATACAAATAATCAAAGATTTATTGTCTTCTTGATTTACGCATTTGCAGTTAAAGAAGTATGTTCTGGAATAATAGACAATTGTATGTGTTGACGCTGCGCTAACGTTATTGATTGAGTGGACTGTATAACGAAAATATGTAATGCATTGATGCGAATAACGAAAAGAGTTTCTAAATTACTAAAATATTTATATACATATTTACATTACATTAGGTTAAATCCAAAGTGCTGACACCATAGTCAGTTTCGAACAATACCATAATGAATGAGTGGACAATACCACTTGAAGAAAATAATAACTATATTATCGTTACTATGATTAAGAAATGACTTCTTATTACTATACTAAATGAACCCATAGTCATTTTTGCTAATAAAATAGCTTCATTATGCGGTTTATTCCATATTGAATTATTCGCGCGAATATCACAAAAAATGCGGGACAGTTGCCATGCGGCAAAAACAAAATTATGAAATAATGCACTAAAGTCGTCTGCAAGACCAAGGGAAGCCATGACAGTATGAAATAATTTGAAATTGAAATTAATGTATGATTTTCATAAAGTTTTGAAGCGGTAAATATGAGAAAAAATTACATGATGGAATACGGGAACATTATCATTTTAGCAATTGTAGGAATAATGTTACATTGCGCGTTTCATTTTGCGTTTTTTAAAAATGTGATTCACGTTTTCACAATTAAATTCAGAAAAAAAAACCTTAACGTTTTTCAAGTTAAATTTATATGTAGCATGATGAAGCCATGATCATTTTAGAGAGTGTTTAAAACAAAATGGTAATACTTCGCCAAGAAGAAAAGTTTTACCCATTTAATTAAGATGTCTGACAAGCTGTTATGTTTAAATTTTAAACATTTCATTGTTTTAATAAATTTATATACACTTAAGATTAAATTTACGAAAGAGTTATATCTTAGTTTATAAAAAAACGAATAAACCTTGTTTTTGAAAATACAAATTTTAGACACTATATGTAAATATTGAGTTATATATAAGAGAGAGATTTAAACTATAAATTAAGATAAGCATAAAACACAAATAAATACATTTTTCGTAAATTAAATCCACGAGCAGTTATGCAATTAGGAATAATAGGAAAATATCCTTTTGTTTCACAATAAGTTTTCTGTTGTAATGAATACATTTATTCTTGGCTATTTCTGCATCTAGTATACTAGCCATGAAATATTTTCTTCATAGAGGAAAAGTATAAGATTTTGGAATTGCAAATATAATATTTCATTTCTTTTCTAAAATTGCATAATATTATTTCTATTTTGTTGTGCCAGATGAAATTAAATAGACAATTAAAGCTTTAATTCAAAATTCATTAGTTCTAGATTTTTCTGTTCTCTTATAACTTTGTTACTAGAAAATATTTTCTCTTATTAGTGAGTTCATGCATTTAGCACAACAACCACAAAATTTTAATGAGGGCTTGCTACACTTTCTTTTTATTAACATCATCTAGCAAACGTTGGTTTTACATTTCATATTTTGTATATTTTTTTATTCTTCTCATTTTAAAGTTAATGAATTGTACTGACCTACGTAGGTACTTCAAAAGACTTCCACGCGCTTTGTCAATTTACATTTAGTCTAAATGTACGTGTCTTGTATAATGAGCTCGTAACAAGTTAATTTTAACCGTAAATAATAAAATAATAATTAATGGGAAATTTTAAATACTAATTAGGAAAATTTTTAAAAGCTAAAAAAATTGAAGTAGATTTTAAATAATAATTATTGGTTTAAATAAATTTGAAATTTTAAAGTAAGGTACGTAAAATTAGAACGCGGACATATACATAGATCTAGAGAAAGATTAAGTTAGCTGAAGATTTATCTTAAACCAAGGTCAAACCAAGCAGGGAGACCTACCTTTAGGCTTCAGCTCATTTATCTTCAACCAAAAGGTAAAAGAGCAGTTATCAAAGCCACATATTTTTATGTATCATAAATGATACAGTATGTACTTTATTTATTAACACGTTCACTGCCCGGTTAAAATTACCGCAATTTTATTTTACTTAGAAAATTGGATTTCATACCAGAAAATACTAATAGTAATATTTACTTTATTTAATTACAGATATTTCGTGATTACATAAATTAAAAATTTTTTTTTCGAAATTTCCGATACGAATCCGTAATTTTAGATTAAAAAACCACGATTATACTCGTGGTTGGCAGCGAATGGGTTAAAGTTAATGAAATCTCTTGTTAGCATTTCAAAGTAATTTTTCGCGTTTTATTCTGATGAATATTTATTTACATTTTTGTGCAATAATTTTCGCTCTTATATATTACATCAAATAAGTAATTTGTTCAAATTCCTTGACACCATAGTAAGATATTGGCAATAAAGATTTCATTTAAACAATAAAATATGAAAAATAAATAATTCACAAAGTGTCATTAAACTACCACAATCCTATGCTATAACAGCTGCATAAATCAAGTATACATTAAACCCTTAATGTTTATGGAATTATTAGTTGTGTAACTATGATCAGGTATTTTCCGCCGTACTTGCTTCCCATTACTTTGTAGCTAAATGACATCAAAGTGTGTTTTCTTCCGTAAACCCATTATGTCAAGATCTACTTTGTTAAACGTTAACTGCAAAGCTCTTATTAAGTAAAACAAACATAACAGCTTAATGAGAACACGTTATTCATTTTCTTTACTTAAATCATGTATATGACAGAAAATTTATAATTCAACTTCATTTTTAGGGTTTCGTTCATCTCACGAAACTCTATTCGTCTCGTTACGTTGTCTGTCCGTCACAGAGCCGGTTCTCAGAAACTATATAACTTACAGACATGAAATTTTGTGTACTTATACCTGAATACCTACTATGAAGCTGAAGATCATAAAATTTGAAAAAATCGTATTATTTTAATATAGAGAGATAAAAAGCCAAAAATCTAACAGCATTTTACTATTAAATTTAAACATTTTTCGTTATAGCAGTTGCCAACAATTAAAAATCAACGATGAAAATCTTAATAATCTAATTAATTTTCTATTGAAAGATTTCCACGTAAAAAATGAAAATGAAATAAAAAGTTTCAACAATAGATAAAAAGATTAATATGACGTCATATTGGTAATAAAACGGAAATTTTCAAACATTTCTCTATAATACAAAGAGTATGAGTACGTGTAAGTACAGAAAGCAGGTTAATATGATGTCATTAGAGAATTAAAAAGGAAATTAATCTGACGTCCTATTGGTGGTTTAACGGATTTTTTCAAATGTTTGAGAATAATACAAAGAGAGTATAAATATGAGTAACAGAGAAAGCAAGCAGATATGACGTCAGCAAGTGATTATAATGTCATATGCGTTTGAGGAACGTATTGAATAATGATACAAACCCGATTATGGAAATATTGGCATGTTTTAACATTTTGAAGGTCTCTATACAACATGCTTAATTTTGAATTTGATTTTTTTTTTAATATCGCATTTAGTCTACATGACATGTATAATTATGACAGAGTATAATAGCGGGCTTAGCCCGCTATCAGACCGGTTCAGATTTTCGAAAAAAAAACGAGAAAAATAGACCGGCAAATTTTTAATTTATAAAAAAATATCTTTTTTTTTTTAATGAAATAATTATTTGGATTTATTAAAGAAAGGATAAACTGTTTTGAGAGGAATATTAAACGAAACCCTTCGTGCAATCTTCGATCACACTTACCCACTTGTTTTAAATTATCTTCGTTTATTCTATAACTAACGTTAATGATAGCCTTTGTTAGTTTTTGTAATTTTTCCTTTGTTTATTCAGGGACTATTTATTTATTATTTATTTATTTGCATGGTTGTTTGCGCGAGGGTTGTTAAAGATTGCATACTTAAAATTTATATCTGCCAGTTCCCTGTATTTTCAATATTACGATTTTTAAACACAAATATTCGCTTTATTTAACAACAAATTTATGTCATTAAATAAAACTAGCATTTGAATTCGAGAATAGTGGTTCTCAAAATAGAAAAAACTCGGCATATATATAAATCTCTCATGTAATTTTTTAAAACCCTATTTTGCACCATTATATACTTAAATAGTTCATTTCAATAATTGACAGCCTGCATTGGATTTTTATAAAAATACTTTATTTAGTACAGTAGTTATTAAAAGAAAAATGTCACAAAGCAGCATTAAAATTCTACAGTACTTATATTTTTTTTAAGAAAGTTAAATCATGAAGATATTAAATCCTTAATGCTTGTAGGTTTATCAGCTGTATCAATGTGTTCAGGAATTTCCCGTTGTACTTGCTTCTCATTATTTTGTAGCTAAATTTCATTAAAGTGTGTGTTTTTTTTTCACGTAAACTAATTATGCCAACGATTCGTGAAAACTTATTTTCAGGGCACGTATTACGCACAACAAAATTATATATTTTTTATTGAGATTACGTGATTCATTCTCTTTTCTTTCTTAACACGTTCGCTGCCAACTACGAGAATACTCGTAGTTGGTAAACTGGGTTCCTTGCCAGCTACGAGATAACTCGTTATTGATATCCTTATCTAAATCGCCGATTATGAGTATTGCCATAGATTTTTGCATAGATTTGCAGATTCATCAGCTATTTCACTGTGTTCGAGATTTTTCTATTGTGTTTGCTTATCATTATTTTGTTCCTTAAGAACAACAAAGGGTGATTTGAAATACAAAGGACGTGAATAATCACTTTACTAAACAGCATACAACCAATAGGGTGAAAAGATGTCCAGACCGGGTTCGATACCAGATCCCTTGGTATAGCGCACCAAGTGCATTACCATTTAAGCCATCCGGACGACATCTGGTCTAGCATTCTCTAATAGTGTTAGGTGTTAGTGTGTTCATCTCTCATAGGGGTCTAGCGTTCCATCTAGGCTACAACCTTGCATCACAAGATGGAAAGTCAATCATGAGCACAACTCCAGTGGCATACATGAGATACCACTTAATTTTTCAGCAGAGCTGAAATTACGCTGTAAATTAATGAAATACAAAGGGTGTGAATTATTACATGTGATAATGTGTCCAATCTTTCACCGGAAACTTGATAACTAAGTTACGTTGGACACTCTGTTAAACTGGCTCTATTACTTGAATATTTTCGAAATTAATAAAATTCACCATACAGCCACCAGAGTAGACCAACGTCGCTAGCTGTTATTTCGAGAAAAATTATTCCCAAGTTTGTAATTTTTTTTGTCAAATTCATTTAGGGCAGTTCTGCCAGTGTCAGAGGAGACCAAGCTTCTTCAGCAAGCACATGCTGATTAAGTTGACAGTGCCAGAATGGACGAAACCACTTGATCCAATCTTGCCCCGGAAACTTGATAACTAAGTTACGTTGGACCCTCTGTTACACTGGCTCTATTACTTGAATATTTTCGAAATTAATAAAATTCACCATACAGCCACCAGAGTAGACCAACGTCGCTAGCTGTTATTTCGAGAAAAATTATTCCCAAGTTTGTAATTTTTTTTGTCAAATTCATTTAGGGCAGTTCTGCCAGTGTCAGGGGAGACCAACCTTCTTCAGCAAGCACATGCTGATTAAGTTGACAGTGCCAGAATGGACGAAACCACTTGATCCAATCTTGCACCGGAAACTTGATAACTAAGTTACGTTGGACCCTCTGTTAAACTGGCTCTATTACTTGAATACTTTCGAAATTAATAAAATTCACCATACAGCCACCAGAATAGACCAACGTCGCTAGCTTTTATTTCGAGAAAAATTATTCCCAAGTTTGTAAATTGTTTTGTCAAACTCATTTAGGACAGTTCTGCCAGTGTCAGAGGAGACCAACCTTCTTCAGCAAGCACATGCTGATTAAGTTGATAGTGCCAGAATGGACGAAACCACTTGATCCAATCTTGCACCGGAAACTTGATAACTAAGTTACGTTGGACCCTCTGTTACACTGGCTCTATTACTTGAATATTTTCGAAATTAATAAAATTCACCATACAGCCACCAGAGTAGACCAACGTCGCTAGCTGTTATTTCGAGAAAAATTATTCCCAAGTTTGTAATTTTTTTTGTCAAATTCATTTAGGGCAGTTCTGCCAGTGTCAGAGGAGACCAAGCTTCTTCAGCAAGCACATGCTGATTAAGTTGACAGTGCCAGAATGGACGAAACCACTTGATCCAATCTTGCACCGGAAACTTGATAACTAAGTTACGTTGGACCCTCTGTTACACTGGCTCTATTACTTGAATATTTTCGAAATTAATAAAATTCACCATACAGCCACCAGAGTAGACCAACGTCGCTAGCTGTTATTTCGAGAAAAATTATTCCCAAGTTTGTAATTTTTTTTGTCAAATTCATTTAGGGCAGTTCTGCCAGTGTCAGGGGAGACCAACCTTCTTCAGCAAGCACATGCTGATTAAGTTGACAGTGCCAGAATGGACGAAACCACTTGATCCAATCTTGCACCGGAAACTTGATAACTAAGTTACGTTGGACCCTCTGTTAAACTGGCTCTATTACTTAAATACTTTCGAAATTAATAAAATTCACCATACAGCCACCAGAATAGACCAACGTCGCTAGCTTTTATTTCGAGAAAAATTATTCCCAAGTTTGTAAATTGTTTTGTCAAACTCATTTAGGACAGTTCTGCCAGTGTCAGAGGAGACCAACCTTCTTCAGCAAGCACATGCTGATTAAGTTGATAGTGCCAGAATGGACGAAACCACTTGATCCAATCTTGCACCGGAAACTTGATAACTAAGTTACGTTGGACCCTCTGTTACACTGGCTCTATTACTTGAATATTTTCGAAATTAATAAAATTTACCATACAGCCACCAGAGTAGACCAACGTCGCTAGCTGTTATTTCGAGAAAAATTATTCCCAAGTTTGTAATTTTTTTTGTCAAATTCATTTAGGGCAGTTCTGCCAGTGTCAGAGGAGACCAAGCTTCTTCAGCAAGCACATGCTGATTAAGTTGACAGTGCCAGAATGGACGAAACCACTTGATCCAATCTTGCACCGGAAACTCGATAACTAAGTTACGTTGGACCCTCTGTTACACTGGCTCTATTACTTGAATATTTTCGAAATTAATAAAATTCACCATACAGCCACCAGAGTAGACCAACGTCGCTAGCTGTTATTTCGAGAAAAATTATTTCCAAGTTTGTAAATTTTTTTGTCAAATTCATTTAGGGCAGTTCTGCCAGTGTCAGAGGAGACCAAGTTTCTTCAGCAAGCACATGCTGATTAAGTTGACAGTGCCAGAATGGACGAAACCACTTGATCCAATCTTGCACCGGAAACTTGATAACTAAGTTACGTTGGACCCTCTGTTACACTGGCTCTATTACTTGAATATTTTCGAAATTAATAAAATTCACCATACAGCCACCAGAGTAGACCAACGTCGCTAGCTGTTATTTCGAGAAAAATTATTCCCAAGTTTGTAATTTTTTTTGTCAAATTCATTTAGGGCAGTTCTGCCAGTGTCAGAGGAGACCAAGCTTCTTCAGCAAGCACATGCTGATTAAGTTGACAGTGCCAGAATGGACGAAACCACTTGATCCAATCTTGCACCGGAAACTCGATAACTAAGTTACGTTGGACCCTCTGTTACACTGGCTCTATTACTTGAATATTTTCGAAATTAATAAAATTCACCATACAGCCACCAGAGTAGACCAACGTCGCTAGCTGTTATTTCGAGAAAAATTATTCCCAAGTTTGTAAATTGTTTTGTCAAACTCATTTAGGACAGTTCTGCCAGTGTCAGAGGAGACCAACCTTCTTCAGCAAGCACATGCTGATTAAGTTGATAGTGCCAGAATGGACGAAACCACTTGATCCAATCTTGCACCGGAAACTCGATAACTAAGTTACGTTGGACCCTCTGTTACACTGGCTCTATTACTTGAATATTTTCGAAATTAATAAAATTCACCATACAGCCACCAGAGTAGACCAACGTCGCTAGCTGTTATTTCGAGAAAAATTATTTCCAAGTTTGTAAATTTTTTTGTCAAATTCATTTAGGGCAGTTCTGCCAGTGTCAGAGGAGACCAAGTTTCTTCAGCAAGCACATGCTGATTAAGTTGACAGTGCCAGAATGGACGAAACCACTTGATCCAATCTTGCACCGGAAACTTGATAACTAAGTTACGTTGGACCCTCTGTTACACTGGCTCTATTACTTGAATATTTTCGAAATTAATAAAATTCACCATACAGCCACCAGAGTAGACCAACGTCGCTAGCTGTTATTTCGAGAAAAATTATTCCCAAGTTTGTAATTTTTTTGTCAAATTCATTTAGGGCAGTTCTGCCAGTGCCAGAGGAGACCAACCTTCTTCAGCAAGCACATGCTGATTAAGTTGACAGTGGCGAAATGGACGAAACCACTTGATCCAATCTTGCACCGGAAACGTGATAACTAAGTTATGTTGGACCCTCTGTTAAACTGGCTGTATCACTTGAATACTTTCGAAATTAATAAAATTCACCATACAGCCAACAGATGGCATGACATATAATGCTTTGACATTTCAAACTCATTTTTCACTAAAATATGGGATAGTCCACTCTGGTTCTCAACGCCTCAAATAAACTGAGCATATTTAGATTTTGATAAAATATATTTTTAAATAAAAATATATATGCTAGAGGTGATTACAGTAAACATAAAGGCTTAAACAGCCTTTTACTGAACAGACCTACCTGTTTCGTGGATATAACTGGTGACATTTTTAATATCAGTAATGATAAAATAAACTTTATTCGCAAACAATTTTGAAATATGAACTTGATACCCAAATATCACGAGATATCAGGTAACCTGAAAGCAAAATAAAAATGATGATGCGTACACATGATTTATATTATCTTATTTTTAAATTTAGGAATCATCTCGCGCCAAATTCTAGGTAACTGAAAGAGTTTGATTCACTGCATATTCTTTCTCTTAATTTTAAATATATGCATCATCTCGCGATAAATTTTACGTAATTCAAAGGAGGTTGATTATATGCATGTGCTTTCCCCTGAATCAACTCCTTTGAGTTACCTAGAGTTAGGCGCGAGATGATTCATAAATTTAAAAATAAAATAAAATAAACAAGTAATATAAAAAAAAATAAGTCAATTACTACTTAGGTCAAAAAGAAATTTTTTTCCAGCGATCTACACGCTTCGCCACTGATGGTATTTATTTCTAAATTTATATTCTGCTAAATATCTTATATAAGAGAAATTTTTTAAATGTATTAAAAATTAAATAAAAAATAAATAGCTAAAATACCAAAAATTAATAGCTCGAAAAGTATTTCTCACAAAATTGTTGGACAAACTGCGTTAGAAAGGTAGAAAAATTGTATTTTTCTTGATATAAATTTAAAATCTAATGATTATGCCGTTTTTCAAATATTGAATTTCAAAAATTTCTAAACTTCATAATGAAGTACCAGAGCAAAACCTTCACGCGTAAAAAGATAATGAGTCTGTTCACGGACGAAGATCAGGCAGCGCGCAGGCGAAGGAGACTATAAATATGGAGTGAGTCTACACTTTTGAACAGAAATGAATGTAAAACTAAAATTAATTAATTAAATTTAATTAATGAATTAATATTTGAAAAAAAACTGTATTAACATCAAGTGTTATCCACTACAAGTTTTAAAAAATGTATTAGAACTTGAGTGGATGAATAAAAAGTATTTTATTAATGATTGAAAATTTGAACAAGATATATATATAGAGAGAGGGTGAGAGCTAATAGTAGGAATTAAAAAAACATTTACAGATGATCATTTTTATTAAAGTATATTATTTCATGATACCTTATATATCTTGATGTTTGTTTATCAAGCTCATATTTCAAATTATTTTGCGAATATAGTTTATTTTATCGTTACTGATCTCGAGAATGTCACCGGTTTTGCGTACGAAACAAGTAGGTATATTTATTAAAATGCATTTTAAGCCTTTATCTTTACTGTAATCACTTTAAGCATATACACTTTTATTTTAATGATAATAAGTGATTTGTCTTATTTAATTCTGTAAAAACTTTTATCTATACTAAATCATAAGTTATGAAAAAAAGGTAAAACAGCATTAAAATTTCAGAACATTTATATTTTATTCGAATCTGTTTCAATAGATCCAAATCTGTTTAAAGTAGAAATTAAATTCTTAGTGTTTTCAGATTCATTAGTTGCTTCGCTTTGCTCAGGATTTTATCGTTGTACTTGCTTTTCATTATTTTGTTTCTTAAGAACATTAAAGGGTGTATTCTCCCGTAAACTAACTAAGCCGTGGTCTTATTCGCTAAAAGTTAATTGCAGAGTACTTATTACGCACAACAAACATAACATCTTAATGAGAACACGTTACTCATTCCTTTTATTTTCTTAAAACGCTGTAATTAACAGAGAGTTTACATTTCAATTTTATTGTTTATAAATCCTTTCTTTTATTTCGATGTTAACGTTAATGAAATCCCTTGTTAGCACGTAGTAGTATTTCATCTCGTTGAATTTTGTGTTATTTATTTAGCTACGCAATTGTTTGAAATATTTTGAATTCATATCAAATACTTTATTTGAATTATCGGCAGTATGATAAAGAGTATTTTATTTAAACCCATAAAATATGGAGAAAAACGTACCATTAGAAATCTTATTTAATTATAACTGTATGCATCAAGTAGGTATTTAATCCTTAATGTCTATAAATTATTTTTTTATATAATTAAACATGAGGGTTTTCCTAACGTTATTATTCTCTTATTATTATTTCGTTCGTAAAGAAAATTAAAGGACGTTTTGTTTTTAATTCTTTATCTTTACTGTACACACTTAAAGCATATACACTTTTATTTTAAGGATAATAAGTGGTTTTTCTTATGTAATTTTATAATAAAAAATTATTTAAACTAAAAAAAAGATAACACATCATTAAAATTTTCCCAACATTTATATTTTATTCCATCTGTTTAAATAGTTTCAAATCTGCTTAAAGTAGAAATTAAATCCTTTTTAATGTCTACAGATTCATTAGTTGCTTCGCTTTGTTCAGGATTTTCTCGATACACTTGCTTTTCATAATTGTGTTTCTTAAGGACATCAATGGGTGTTTTCTCCCGTAAACTAATTAAGCCGTGGTCTCCTTCGTTAAAAGTTAATTGCAGAGTACTTATTACACACAACAAACATAATATCTTAATGAGAACACGTTACTCATTCTCTTTCCTTTCTTAAAACCCTGTAGTTAACAGAGAGTTTACATTTCAATTTTATTTTTTATAAATCCTCTCTTTTATTTCGATGTTAACGTTAATGAAATCCCTTGTTAGCAAGTAGTAGTATTTTATCTCGTTGAATTTTGTGTTATTTATTTACCTACGCAGTTGTTTGAAATATTTTGTATTCATATCAAATACTTTATTTTAATTATCGACATCATTTATTTGAGTCTGATAAAGAGTAGTTTTTTAAACCCATACAATATGTGGACAAAAATACCTTTAGAGCATACTGTTATTTTATTATAACTGTATGAATCAAGTAGGCATTAAATCCTTAATGTTTACAAATTCATTTTTTATTTCATTAATGATATGGTTTTTCCCATCGTTATTATTCCCTTCTTATTATTTCTTTCGTAAAGAACATTAAAGGACGTTTTATTAAAATGTTTTTAATCCTTTATCTTTACTGTACACACTTTTAGCGTATACACTTTTATTTTAACGATAATAAGTGTTTTTTTCTTATGTAATTCTATATTAAAAAAAATATCTAAACTAACCCACAACTAATAAAAAAGATAAAACAACATTAAAATGTCACAACATTTATATCTTATTCCATCTGTTTAAATAGATTCAAATCTGCTTAAAGTAGAAATTAAATCCTTATTAATGTTTGCAGATTCATTAGTTGCTTCACTTTGTTCAGTATTTTCTCTATGTACTTGCTTTTCATTATTTTGTTTCTCAAGAACATCAATGGGTGTTTTCTCCCGTAAACTAATTAATCTGTGGTCTTCCTCGTTAAAAGATAATTGCAGAGTACTTATTACGCACAACAAACATAAAATCTTAATGAGAACAAGTTACTCATTCTCTTGCCTTTCTTAAAACACCGTAGTTAACAGAAATTTACATTTCAATTCTATTTTTTATAAATCCTCTCTTTTATTTTGATGTTAACGTTAATGAAATCCCTTGTTAGCAAGCAGTAGTAACTTATCTCTTTGAATTTTGTGTTATTTATTTACCTGCGCAGTTGTTTGAAGTATTTTATATTCATATCAAATACTTTATTTGAATTATCAATATCATTTATTACAGTTTGATAAGAATTATTTTATTTAAACTCGCAACATATGAAAAATTAAAAACAAAAACACATAAAGTACCATTAGAATGCCATAATTCTAATTTATTATAGCTGTATGAATCAAGTGGTCATTAAATCTTTAATGTTTATAGATTCATTCTTTGCTTCATTAGTGATGAGCATTTTCTCATTGGTATTACTTCCGTCTTATTATTTTGTTCGGAAATAACATTAAAGGGCGTTTTCTCCCGTAAATGAATTATACCAAGGTATTAAATATGTAAATATTAAAATTAATTGTGGCTACGCTAATACATTTACATTATTAATTTTTGACAATCATGAAAGATTTATAGATATGTCTTATTTTGTTTCAGTTCTTAATCCAGAAATGTTTATTTACATAACCAGAAATGTGTATTTCAGTAAACTTAAGGGAGAAAATATCTGCCAATATGGAGACTAAAGAAAGTCCACCATATAAATCTGATGGTCTTTAAAAAGTTGCAGTGAATATTTTCAATAGATTTTCAGAAATATAAACTTTAAATGCATTTTCTGAAAAACATGGTTTTCATGAACAACCAATATAAAAAAACACTTTACCTCAAACAATTATGGCTATATTAGTTGAAGATTGATTGCCTACATTTTAAGTGATGTTCTGAGTATAATGAACTATCGGTTTATATACCTGAGCATTTACGAAAATATTACGGCTATTTTATGCAGCAACGTACAGAAAATATATGAAAAATCCCCATAATGATAAATTTAATGGGTATATCTCTGGAAGCTTTTAGTTTATGGCTTAGATGGCTGTACATTACAATCTTAATAACTCTTATTGTATATTGATTGAATCTTTTCAAAGATTTTTAAAAATGTCTTTTTATGCGCAAAGTTTAGATAATTTCTGCAAAAATAAAAAAAAAGTAAATAAAATGTCTGACTATTTAAAAAGTAATGACCAAAATTTTGGAAACCTTTTTAAGCAAACAAGTTGTGTTTCTTTCTTTTGTTTATTTGTCACTAAATTTTAATGAAAAATTAATAATTGAACAAAATTTATTTAATTTCATTCTTGAATAAATTGCTTTTCAACTCATATATAATTTATTGTATTACTTAAGCAGAAATTTATGTTATGAGACATTAAACGTCAAAAAAGCATTTTTTTTAACATGAAGTAGCTATCATTTATTGAATGCAGCCAGTGCGCATAAGTGTTTAAAGAGAGAATCAGGTACCATTCTGTTTTGGCAGTGAGTCAATCAGATAACAATGAGATTCAGCTGTTGTTTTGAAGTTTTGGAGGTCATTTATTGGAGAGGCGTTGTAAAGACTTAATTAAGAGTACCGGTTACTAGTAAACACTGACATTGTAATAATTTTTGTATATGTCATTTTTCTCAAATATTTCACGTTTCATTTATCACTTCAAATTATTATAACTGCTCTTCTAATAAACCTTTCATCATCTATTTTATTGCTTTTACATTCTTAATTAAATTATCTTTCCATTGGTATACGATTTTATGGTATGTATTACTTAATAATACTCCTGTAATTACTCTCGTAAATATTGATTGCAAATTCAGTTGCTTCTCTGTTTTTTTTCCTGCAATAATTACTTAGACAAATTCGTGTGCACGCTGGTTATTTTCTTCGCCTCAAAAATTCATCTAAAAACATTTTGAGATAACACTAATTGCGTTAATTTTCCGTATTCGGATAACAGCAGCGTGTTCCTTTCACAGATAAATTGATAATTCTAATGAGCATGGTATTCTTTATTTGTCTTTCATTATTCCTGTGTAATGTCTTCCAGGTTGATATTCTTCTTTCCAATTTCAGAAGTTCTTCTTTAAAATATACGTTCAAAAGGTTCATGTGTTGTTACGGTCATGAAGATGCTTTTTAATAGTTTAGGTGATTGTTTTATCCTTATTCATTCAACATACCTCTAAAATGCTCGTATGCAATTTTTGAACGGATTTCTATTTTTATAGCATTGGACATTTTATGTGTAAACAATTTGGTATTGATTTTCTCTCCATTTTTAATTAGATTTGCAGTTAATTGATTATTCATGCAGTAGACGTTGGACCCTCTGTTAAACTGGCTCTATTACTTGAATATTTTGGAAATTAATAAAATTCACCATACAGCCACCAGAGTAGACCAACGTCGCTAGCTGTTATTTCGAGAAAAATTATTCCCAAGTTTGTAAATTGTTTTGTCAAACTCATTTAGGGCAGTTCTGCCAGTGCCAGAGGAGACCAACCTTCTACAGCAAGCATATGCTGATTAAGTTGACAGTGCCAGAATGGACGAAACCACATGATCCAATCTTGCACCGGGAACTTGATAACTAAGTTACGTTGGACCCGCTGTTAAACTGGCTCTATTACTTGAATACTTTCGAAATTAATAAAATTCACCATACAGCCACCAGAGTAGACCAACGTCGCTAGCTGTTATTTCGAGAAAAATTATTCCCAAGTTTGTAAATTGTTTTGTCAAACTCATTTAGGGCAGTTCTGCCAGTGCCAGAGGAGACCAAACTTCTACAGCAAGCATATGCTGATTAAGTTGACAGTGCCAGAATGGACGAAACCACTTGATCCAATCTTGCACCGGAAACTTGATAACTAAGTTACGTTGGACCCGCTGTTAAACTGGCTCTATTACTTGAATACTTTCGAAATTAATAAAATTCACCATACAGCCACCAGAGTAGACCAACGTCGCTAGCTGTTATTTCGAGAAAAATTATTCCCAAGTTTGTAAATTGTTTTGTCAAACTCATTTAGGGCAGTTCTGCCAGTGCCAGAGGAGACCAACCTTCTACAGCAAGCATATGCTGATTAAGTTGACAGTGCCAGAATGGACGAAACCACATGATCCAATCTTGCACCGGGAACTTGATAACTAAGTTACGTTGGACCCGCTGTTAAACTGGCTCTATTACTTGAATACTTTCGAAATTAATAAAATTCACCATACAGCCACCAGAGTAGACCAATGTCGCTAGCTGTTATTTCGAGAAAAATTATTCCCAAGTTTGTAAATTGTTTTGTCAAACTCATTTAGGGCAGTTCTGCCAGTGCCAGAGGAGACCAACCTTCTACAGCAAGCATATGCTGATTAAGTTGACAGTGCCAGAATGGACGAAACCACTTGATCCAATCTTGCACCGGAAACTTGATAACTAAGTTACGTTGGACCCGCTGTTAAACTGGCTCTATTACTTGAATACTTTCGAAATTAATAAAATTCACCATACAGCCACCAGAGTAGACCAACGTCGCTAGCTGTTATTTCGAGAAAAATTATTCCCAAGTTTGTAAATTGTTTTGTCAAACTCATTTAGGGCAGTTCTGCCAGTGCCAGAGGAGACCAACCTTCTACAGCAAGCATATGCTGATTAAGTTGACAGTGCAGAATGGACGAAACCACTTGATCCAATCTTGCACCGGAAACTTGATAACTAAGTTACGTTGGACCCGCTGTTAAACTGGCTCTATTACTTGAATACTTTCGAAATTAATAAAATTCACCATACAGCCACCAGAGTAGACCAACGTCGCTAGCTGTTATTTCGAGAAAAATTATTCCCAAGTTTGTAAATTGTTTTGTCAAACTCATTTAGGGCAGTTCTGCCGGTTTCAGAGGAGACCAACCTTCTTCAGCACGCACATGCTGATTACGTTGACAGTGTCAGAATGGTCGAAACCACTTGATCCAATCTTGCACCGGAAACTTGATAACTAAGTTACGTTGGACCCGCTGTTAAACTGGCTCTATTACTTGAATACTTTCGAAATTAATAAAATTCACCATACAGCCACCAGAGTAGACCAACGTCGCTAGCTGTTATTTCGAGAAAAATTATTCCCAAGTTTGTAAATTGTTTTGTCAAACTCATTTAGGGCAGTTCTGCCAGTGCCAGAGGAGACCAACCTTCTACAGCAAGCATATGCTGATTAAGTTGACAGTGCCAGAATGGACGAAACCACTTGATCCAATCTTGCACCGGAAACTTGATAACTAAGTTACGTTGGACCCGCTGTTACACTGGCTCTATTACTTGAATACTTTCGAAATTAATAAAATTCACCATACAGCCACCAGAGTAGACCAACGTCGCTAGCTGTTATTTCGAGAAAAATTATTCCCAAGTTTGTAAATTGTTTTGTCAAACTCATTTAGGGCAGTTCTGCCAGTGCCAGAGGAGACCAACCTTCTACAGCAAGCATATGCTGATTAAGTTGACAGTGCCAGAATGGACGAAACCACTTGATCCAATCTTGCACCGGAAACTTGATAACTAAGTTACGTTGGACCCGCTGTTAAACTGGCTCTATTACTTGAATACTTTCGAAATTAATAAAATTCACCATACAGCCACCAGAGTAGACCAACGTCGCTAGCTGTTATTTCGAGAAAAATTATTCCCAAGTTTGTAAATTGTTTTGTCAAACTCATTTAGGGCAGTTCTGCCGGTGTCAGAGGAGGCCAACCTTCTTCAGCACGCACATGCTGATTACGTTGACAGTGTCAGAATGGTCGAAACCACTTGATCCAATCTTGCACCGGAAACTTGATAACTAAGTTACGTTGGACCCGCTGTTAAACTGGCTCTATTACTTGAATACTTTCGAAATTAATAAAATTCACCATACAGCCACCAGAGTAGACCAACGTCGCTAGCTGTCATTTCGAGAAAAATTATTCCCAAGTTTGTAAATTGTTTTGTCAAACTCATTTAGGGCAGTTCTGCCAGTGCCAGAGGAGACCAACCTTCTACAGCAAGCATATGCTGATTAAGTTGACAGTGTCAGAATGGTCGAAACCACTTGATCCAATCTTGCACCGGAAACTTGATAACTAAGTTACGTTGGACCCGCTGTTAAACTGGCTCTATTACTTGAATACTTTCGAAATTAATAAAATTCACCATACAGCCACCAGAGTAGACCAACGTCGCTAGCTGTTATTTCGAGAAAAATTATTCCCAAGTTTGTAAATTGTTTTGTCAAACTCATTTAGGGCAGTTCTGCCAGTGCCAGAGGAGACCAACCTTCTACAGCAAGCATATGCTGATTAAGTTGACAGTGCCAGAATGGACGAAACCACTTGATCCAATCTTGCACCGGAAACTTGATAACTAAGTTACGTTGGACCCGCTGTTAAACTGGCTCTATTACTTGAATACTTTCGAAATTAATAAAATTCACCATACAGCCACCAGAGTAGACCAACGTCGCTAGCTGTTATTTCGAGAAAAATTATTCCCAAGTTTGTAAATTGTTTTGTCAAACTCATTTAGGGCAGTTCTGCCGGTGTCAGAGGAGACCAACCTTCTACAGCAAGCATATGCTGATTAAGTTGACAGTGCCAGAATGGACGAAACCACTTGATCCAATCTTGCACCGGAAACTTGATAACTAAGTTACGTTGGACCCGCTGTTAAACTGGCTCTATTACTTGAATACTTTCGAAATTAATAAAATTCACCATACAGCCACCAGAGTAGACCAACGTCGCTAGCTGTTATTTCGAGAAAAATTATTCCCAAGTTTGTGAATTGTTTTGTCAAACTCATTTAGGGCAGTTCTGCCAGTGCCAGAGGAGACCAACCTTCTACAGCAAGCATATGCTGATTAAGTTGACAGTGCCAGAATGGACGAAACCACTTGATCCAATCTTGCACCGGAAACTTGATAACTAAGTTACGTTGGACCCGCTGTTAAACTGGCTTTATTACTTGAATACTTTCGAAATTAATAAAATTCACCATACAGCCACCAGAGTAGACCAACGTCGCTAGCTGTTATTTCGAGAAAAATTATTCCCAAGTTTGTAAATTGTTTTGTCAAACTCATTTAGGGCAGTTCTGCCAGTGCCAGAGGAGACCAAACTTCTACAACAAGCATATGCTGATTAAGTTGACAGTGCCAGAATGGACGAAACCACTTGATCCAATCTTGCACCGGAAACTTGATAACTAAGTTACGTTGGACCCGCTGTTAAACTGGCTCTATTACTTGAATACTTTCGAAATTAATAAAATTCACCATACAGCCACCAGAGTAGACCAACGTCGCTAGCTGTTATTTCGAGAAAAATTATTCCCAAGTTTGTAAATTGTTTTGTCAAACTCATTTAGGGCAGTTCTGCCGGTGTCAGAGGAGACCAACCTTCTTCAGCACGCACATGCTGATTACGTTGACAGTGTCAGAATGGTCGAAACCACTTGATCCAATCTTGCACCGGAAACTTAATAACTAAGTTACGTTGGACCCGCTGTTAAACTGGCTCTATTACTTGAATACTTTCGAAATTAATAAAATTCACCATACAGCCACCAGAGTAGACCAACGTCGCTAGCTGTTATTTCGAGAAAAATTATTCCCAAGTTTGTAAATTGTTTTGTCAAACTCATTTAGGGCAGATCTGCCAGTGCCAGAGGAGACCAACCTTCTACAGCAAGCATATGCTGATTAAGTTGACAGTGCCAGAATGGACGAAACCACTTGATCCAATCTTGCACCGGAAACTTGATAACTAAGTTACGTTGGACCCGCTGTTAAACTGGCTCTATTACTTGAATACTTTCGAAATTAATAAAATTCACCATACAGCCACCAGAGTAGACCAACGTCGCTAGCTGTTATTTCGAGAAAAATTATTCCCAAGTTTGTAAATTGTTTTGTCAAACTCATTTAGGGCAGTTCTGCCGGTGTCAGAGGAGACCAACCTTCTTCAGCACGCACATGCTGATTACGTTGACAGTGTCAGAATGGTCGAAACCACTTGATCCAATCTTGCACCGGAAACTTGATAACTAAGTTACGTTGGACCCGCTGTTAAACTGGCTCTATTACTTGAATACTTTCGAAATTAATAAAATTCACCATACAGCCACCAGAGTAGACCAACGTCGCTAGCTGTTATTTCGAGAAAAATTATTCCCAAGTTTGTAATTTTTTTTTGTCAAATTCATTTAGGGCAGTTCTGCCAGTGCCAGAGGAGACCAAGCTTCTTCAGCAAGCACATGCTGATTAAGTTGACAGTGCCGGAATGGACGAAACCACTTGATCCAATCTTGCACCGGAAACTTGATAACCAAGTTACGTTAGACCCTCTGTTAAATTGGCTGTATCACTTGAATAGATTCGAAAATAATTAAATGCACCATACAGCCAACAGATGGCATGACATATAATGCTTTGACATTTCAAACTCATTTTTCACTAAAATATGGGATAGTCCACTCTGGTTCTCAACGCCTCAAATAAACTGAGCATATTTAGATTTTGATAAAATATATTTTTAAAAATATATATATATGCTAGAGGTGATTACAGTAAACATAAAGGCTTAAACAGCCTTTTACAGAACAGACCTACCTGTTTCGTGGACACAACTGGTGACATTTTTAATATAATAAGTAATGATAAAATAAACTTTATTCGCGAACAAATTTGAAATAGGAACTTGATACCCAAATATCACGAGATATCAGGTAACCTGAAAGCAAAATAAAAATGATGATGCGTACACATAATTTATATTATCTTATTTTTAAATTTAGGAATCATCTCGCGCCAAATTCTAGGTAACTGAAAGAGTTTGATTCACTGCATATTCTTTCTCTTAATTTTAAATTTATGCATCATCTCGCGATAAATTTTACGTAATTCAAAGGAGGTTGATTATATGCATGTGTTTTCCCCTGAATCAACTCCTTTGAGTTACCTAGAATTAGGCGCGAGATGATTCATAAATTTAAAAATAAAATAAAATAAACAAGTAATATAAAAAAAATAAGTCAATTACTACTTAGGTCAAATAGAAATTTTTTTCCAGCGATCTACACGCTTCGCCACTGATGGTATTTATTCCTAAATTTATATTCTGCTAAATATCTTATATAAGAGAAATTTTTTTAATGTATTAAAACTTAAATAAAAAATAAATAGCTAAAATACCAAAAATTAATACCTCGAAAAGTATTTCTCACAAAATTGTTGGACAAACCTCGTTAGAAAGGTAAAAAAATTGTATTTTTCTTGATATAAATTTAAAATCTAATGATTATGCCGTTTTTCAAATATTGAATTTCAAAGATTTCCAAACTTCATAATGAAGTACCAGAGCAAAACCTTCACGCGTAAAAAGATAATGAGTCTGTTCACAGACGAAGATCAGGCGGCGCGCAGGCGAAGGAGACTATAAATATGGAGTGAGTCTATACTTTTGAACAGAAATGAAATATAAAACTAAAATTAATTAATTAAATTTAATTAATGAATTAATATTTGAAAAAAACTGTATTAACATCAAGTGTTATCCACTACAAGTTTTAAAAAATGTATTTGAACTTGAGTGGATGAATAAAAAGTATTTTATTAATGATTGAAAATTTGAACAAGATATATATAGAGAGAGAGGGTGAGAGCTAATAGTAGGAATTAAAAAAACATTTACAGATGATCATTTTTATTAAAGTATTTAATTTCATGATACCTTATATATCTTGATGTTTGTTTATCAAGCTCATATTTCAAATTATTTTGCGAATATAGTTTATTTTATCGTTACTGATCTCGAGAATGTCACCGGTTTTGCGTACGAAACAAGTAGGTATATTTATTAAAATGCATTTTAAGCCTTTATCTTTACTGTAATCACTTTAAGCATATATACTTTTATTTTAATGATAATAAGTGATTTGTCTTATTTAATTCTGTAAAAACTTTTATCTATACTAAATCATAAGTTATGAAAAAAAGGTAAAACAGCATTAAAATTTCAGAACATCTATATTTTATTCGAATCTGTTTCAATAGATCCAAATCTGTTTAAAGTAGAAATTAAATTCTTAGTGTTTGCAGATTCATTACTTGCTTCGCTTTGCTCAGGATTTTATCGTTGTACTTGCTTTTCATTATTTTGTTTCTTAAGAACATTAAAGGGTGTATTCTCCCGTAAACTAATTAAGCCGTGGTCTTATTCGCTAAAAGTTAATATCAGAGTACTTATTACGCACAACAAACATAACATCTTAATGAGAACACGTTACTCATTTCTTTTATTTTCTTAAAACGCTGTAATTAACAGAGAGTTTACATTTCAATTTTATTGTTTATAAATCCTCTCTTTCATTTCGATGTTAACGTTAATGAAATCCCTTGTTAGCAAGTAGTAGTATTTCATCTCGTTGAATTTTGTGTTATTTATTTAGCTACGCAATTGTTTGAAATATTTTGCATTCATATCAAATACTTTATTTTAATTATCGACATCATTTATTAGAGTCTGATAAAGAGTAGTTTTTTAAACCCATACAATATGTGGACAAAAATACCTTTAGAGCATACTGTTATTTCATTATAACTGTATGAATCAAGTAGGCATTAAATCCTTAATGTTTACAAATTCATTTTTTATTTCATTAATGATATGGTTTTTCCCATCGTTATTATTCCCTTCTTATTATTTCGTTCGTAAAGACCATTAAAGGACGTTTTATTAAAATGTTTTTAATCCTTTATCTTTACTGTACACACTTTTAGCGTATACACTTTTATTTTAACGATAATAAGTGTTTTTTCTTATGTAATTCTATATTAAAAAAATATCTAAACTAACCCACAACTAATAAAAAAAGATAAAACAACATTAAAATGTCACAATATTTATATCTTATTCCATCTGTTTAAATAGATTCAAATCTGCTTAAAGTAGAAATTAAATCCTTATTAATGTTTGCAGATTCATTAGTTGCTTCGCTTTGTTCAGTATTTTCTCTATGTACTTGCTTTTCATTATTTTGTTTCTCAAGAACATCAATGGGTGTTTTCTCCCGTAAACTAATTAATCTGTGGTCTCCCTCGTTAAAAGATAATTGCAGAGTACTTATTACGCACAACAAACATAAAATCTTAATGAGAACAAGTTACTCATTCTCTTGCCTTTCTTAAAACACCGTAGTTAACAGAAATTTACATTTCAATTCTATTTTTTATAAATCCTCTCTTTTATTTCGATGTTAACGTTAATGAAATCCCTTGTTAGCAAGTAGTAGTATTTTATCTCGTTGAATTTTGTGTTATTTATTTACCTACGCAGTTGTTTGAAATATTTTGCATTCATATCAAATACTTTATTTGAATTATCGGCATAATTTATTAGAGTCTGATAAAGAGTATTTTATTTAAACCCATAAAATATGGAGAAAAACGTACCATTAGAAATCTTATTTTATTATAACTGTGTGCATCAAGTAGGTATTTAATCCTTAATGTCTATAATTTAATTTTTTATATAATTAAACATGAGGGTTTTCCCAACGTTATTATTCTCTTATTCTTATTTCGTTCGTAAAGAAAATTAAAGGACGTTTTTTTTTTTTAATTCTTTATCTTTACTGTACACACTTAAAGCATATACACTTTTATTTTAAGGATAATAAGTGTTTTTTCTTATGTAATTTTATAATAAAAAATTATTTAAACTAAAAAAAAGATAACACATCATTAAAATTTTCCCAACATTTCTATTTTATTCCATCTGTTTAAATAGTTTCAAATCTGCTTAAAGTAGAAATTAAATCCTTTTTAATGTCTACAGATTCATTAGTTGCTTCGCTTTGTTCAGGATTTTCTCGATGTACTTGCTTTTCATTATTGTGTTTCTTAAGAACATCAAAGGGTGTTTTCTCCCGTAAACTAATTAAGCCGTGGTCTCCTTCGTTAAAAGTTAATTGCAGAGTACTTATTACACACAACAAACATAACATCTTAATGAGAACACGTTACTCATTCTCTTTCCTTTCTTAAAACCCTGTAGTTAACAGAGAGTTTACATTTCAATTTTATTTTTTATAAATCCTCTCTTTTATTTCGATGTTAACGTTAATGAAATCCCTTGTTAGCAAGTAGCAGTATTTTATCTCGTTGAATTTTGTGTTATTTATTTACCTACGCAGTTGTTTGAAATATTTTGTATTCATATCAAATACTTTATTTTAATTATCGACATCCTTTATTAGAGTCTGATAAAGAGTAGTTTTTTAAACCCATACAATATGTGGACAAAAATACCTTTAGAGCATACTGTTATTTTATTATAACTGTATGAATCAAGTAGGCATTAAATCCTTAATGTTTACAAATTCATTTTTTATTTCATTAATGATATGGTTTTTTCCCATCGTTATTATTCCCTTCTTATTATTTCGTTCGTAAAGAACATTAAAGGACGTTTTATTAAAATGTTTTTAATCCTTTATCTTTACTGTACACACTTTTAGCGTATACACTTTTATTTTAACGATAATAAGTGTTTTTTCTTATGTAATTCTATATTAAAAAAATATCTAAACTAACCCACAACTAATAAAAAAAGATAAAACAACATTAAAATGTCACAACATTTATATTTTAATCCATCTGTTTAAATAGTTTCAAATCTGCTTAAAGTAGAAATTAAATCCTTATTAATGTTTGCAGATTCATTAGTTGCTTCGCTTTGTTCAGTATTTTCTCTATGTACTTGCTTTTCATTATTTTGTTTCTCAAGAATATCAATGGGTGTTTTCTCCCGTAAACTAATTAATCTGTGGTCTCCCTCGTTAAAAGATAATTGCAGAGTGTTTATTACGCACAACAAACATAAAATCTTAATGAGAACAAGTTACTCATTCTCTTTCCTTTCTTAAAACACCGTAGTTAACAGAGAGTTTACATTTCAATTTTATTGTTTATAAATCCTCTCTTTTATTTCGATGTTAACGTTAATGAAATCCCTTGTTAGCAAGCAGTAGTAACTTATCTCTTTGAATTTTGTGTTATTTATTTACCTGCGCAGTTATTTGAAGTATTTTATATTCATATCAAATACTTTATTTGAATTATCAATATCATTTATTACAGTTTGATAAGAATTATTTTATTTAAACTCGCAACATATGAAAAATTAAAAACAAAAACACATAAAGTACCATTAGAATGCCATAATTCTAATTTATTATAGCTGTATGAATCAAGTGCTCATTAAATCTTTAATGTTTATAGATTCATTCTTTGCTTCATTAGTGATGAGCATTTTCTCATTGGTATTACTTCCGTCTTATTATTTTGTTCGGAAATAACATTAAAGGGCGTTTTCTCCCGTAAATGAATTATACCAAGGTATTAAATATGTAAATATTAAAATTAATTGTGGCTACGCTAATACATTTACATATTTAATTTTTGACAATCATGAAAGATTTATAGATATGTCTTATTTGGTTTCAGTTCTTAATCCAGAAATGTTTATTTACATAACCAGAAATGTGTATTTCAGTAAACTTAAGGGAGAAAATATCTGCCAATATGGAGACTAAAGAAAGTCCACCATATAAATCTGATGGTCTTTAAAAAGTTGCAGTGAATATTTTCAATAGATTTTCAGAAATATAAACTTTAAATGCATTTTCTGAAAAACATGGTTTTCATGAACAACCAATATAAAAAAACACTTTACCTCAAACAATTATGGCTATATTAGTTGAAGATTGATTGCCTACATTTTAAGTGATGTTCTGAGTATGATGAACTATCGGTTTATATACCTGAGCATTTACGAAAATATTACGGCTATTTTATGCAGCAACGTACAGAAAATATATGAAAAATCCCCATAATGATAATTTTAATGGGTATATCTCTGGAAGCTTTTAGTTTATGGCTTAGATGGCTGTACATTACAATCTTAATAACTCTTATTGTATATTGATTGAATCTTTTCAAAGATTTTTAAAAATGTCTTTTTATGCGCAAAGTTTAGATAATTTCTGCAAAAATAAAAATGTCTGACTATTTAAAAAGTAATGACCAAAATTTTGGAAACCTTTTTAAGCAAACAAGTTGTGTTTCTTTCTTTTGTTTATTTGTCACTAAAATTTAATGAAAAATTAATAATTGAACAAAATTTATTTAATTCCTTTCTTGAATAAATTGCTTTTCAACTCATATATAATTTATTGTATTACTTAAGCAGAAATTTATGTTATGAGACATTAAACGTCAAAAAAGCATTTTTTTAACATGAAGTAGCTATCATTTATTGAATGCAGCCAGTGCGCATAAGTGTTTAAAGAGAGAATCAGGTACCATTCTGTTTTGGCAGTGAGTCAATCAGATAACAATGAGATTCAGCTGTTGTTTTGAAGTTTTGGAGGTCATTTATTGGAGAAGCGTTGTAAAGACTTAATTAAGAGTAACAGTTACTAGTAAACACTGACATTGTAATAATTTTTGTATATGTCATTTTTCTCAAATATTTCACGTTTCATTTATCACTTCAAATTATTATAACTGCTCTTCTAATAAGCCTTTCATCATCTATTTTATTGCTTTTACATTCTTAATTAAATTATCTTTCCATTGGTATACGATTTTATGGTATGTATTACTTAATAATACTCCTGTAATTACTCTCGTAAATATTGATTGCAAATTCAGTTGCTTCTCTGTTTTTTCCCTGCAATAATTACTTAGACAAATTCGTGTGCACGCTGGTTATTTTCTTCGCCTCAAAAATTCATCTAAAAACATTTTGAGATAACACTAATTGCGTTAATTTTCCGTATTCGGATAACAGCAGCGTGTTCCTTTCACAGATAAATTGATAATTCTAATGAGCATGGTATTCTTTATTTGTCTTTCATTATTCCTGTGTAATGTCTTCCAGGTTGATATTCTTCTTTCCAATTTCAGAAGTTCTTCTTTAAAATATACGTTCAAAAGGTTCATGTGTTGTTACGGTCATGAAGATGCTTTTTAATAGTTTAGGTGATTGTTTTATCCTTTTTCATTCAACATACCTCTAAAATGCTCGTATGCAATTTTTGAACGGATTTCTATTTTTATAGCATTGGACATTTTATGTGTAAACAATTTGGTAATGATTTTCTCTCCATTTTTAATTAGATTTGCAGTTAATTGATTATTCAATATTTATACAAAATTAAGGCGCATACTGTGTTACAATACTAAATATCACATTTTTTAAGAATTCATGCTTTTTAATAAAAAAATAAAACGTGCTCAGCGCTCTTCTTTACTCTTGTAAATATTGATTTCAAATCCTGTTGCGTCTCTGTTTTATTTTCTTGCTATAATTACTTAGACAAATTCGTGTGCACCCTGGTTATTTTCTTTGCCGCAAAAAAGCATCTAACAGCATTTTGAGATAACACTAATTGCCTTATTTTTTTCGTATTGGGACAACAACAGCGTGCTCATTATACAGATAAATTGAGAATGCTAATGAGCGTGGTATTCTTTATTTATGTGTCTTTCATTATTGCTGTTGTAATGTCTTCCAGGTTTATATTCTTCTTTTCAATTTCAGAAATTATTCCTTGAAATATTCGTTCAAACGTTTCATGTGTTGGTAAATTCATGAAGATGGTTGTTAATCGTTTAGGTAATTATTTTATCCATTTCCATGCAACATACCTCTAAGATGTTCGTATGAAACTAATTTGTATTTTTAGACCATTGGCCATTTTATATGAAAACAATTTGGTAATGATTTTTTCTCAATTTTAATTAGATTTTCAGTTGATTGATTATTCAATATTTACACAAAATTAAGTTACATACAGTGTTACAATACTAAGTATCACATTTTTTTAAGAATTGATACTTATTAATCAAGAAATAAAACTGCTAATCACTCTTAGTTACTCTTGTAAATATTGATTGCAAATACAGTTGCTTCTCTATTTTTTTGCTTGCTATAATTACTTAGATAAGATCATGTGCACCCTGGTTATTTCCTTTGCCGCAAAGAAGCATCTAATAATATTTTGAGATAACGCTAATTGCCTTAATTTTCCGCATTCGGATAACAGCAGCCGTACTCATTACATTGATAAAAATGGCAATGCTAATGAGCGTGGTATTTTTTATTTAAGTGTCTTTCATTATTCCTTTGTAGTTCCGTTGATATTATTTTTTTCAGTTTCAGAAATTCTTCTTTAAAATATACGTTCAAAGGGTTAATGTGTTGTTAAGATCATGAAGATGCTCGTTAAGTGTTCAGGTGATTATTTTATCCTTTTTCATGCAACTTACCTCTAAAATGTTCGCATGAAACTTTTGAACGAATATGTATTTTTAGAGCATTGAACATTTTATGTGGAAACAATTTGGTAATGATATTCTCTCCACTTTTAGTTGATTTTCAGTTGATTTAATTATCAATACTTATATAAAAATAAGGTACATACAGTGTTACAAGAATAACTATCCCACTTTTGAAGACTTCATACTTATTAATAATGAAATAAAACATGCTCATCACTCTTATTTACTCTTGCAAATATTGATTGCAAATTCAGTTGCTTCTCTGTTTTTTTGCTAGTTATAATTACTTAGACAAGATCCTGCGCTCCCTGGTTATTTTCTTTGCCGCAAAGAAGCATCTAACAACATTTTGAGATAACACTAATTGCCTTAATTTTTCGCATTCGGATAACAGCAGCGTGCTCATTACATTGATAAAAACGACAATGCTAATGAGCGTGGTATTCTTTATTTAAGTGTTTTTCATTATTCCTTTGTAATTCCGTTGATATTCTTCTTTTCAATTTCAGAAATTCTTCTTTAAAACACGTTCAAAGGGTTCATGTGTTGTTAAGGTCATGACGATGCGCTAGTTAATAGCGCAGGTGATTATTTTATCTTTTTTCATGCAACAGATCTTTAAAATGTCCGTATGAAACTTTTGAACGAATTTGGATTTTTATAGTATTGGACATTTTACATGAAAACAATTTTGTAATGATTTTTTCTTCTTTTAAAATATGGGTTGATCCAACTCAGTTGTTGTTGAAACGAAACTTATATATTTTTTAAGTGAATTTAACTCTTTCAGGGATAAGTAATTGTGATTCTGCAATGTTCAATTCACTCTGGAAATTTTTGAAACAAATTACTTTTTAAACATGGCAATGCAATTTTGCAGCTTTTTTTTCCCTTCAAACTTATAAAATTACAATTTGTTTTTAAATTCTGGTACAAATCGTGATTAAAATTATGTGGTATAAAAAACATCCCACCAACCTTGAAGGGATTGAAAGGGCATTTCTTCTATTTTACTTTTATTATTCCTTAAAAGAAGCACTAAGCTACAGTACAGCTAAGCTATATTATTTGCAGTATTTTAAGCACTGAAAAATATGTTTAAAAGAGAAAACAATCATTGATTTATAGTTTTAACAGATGTGCATTTCTTTAGTGATGATAATAATAAAACTAAACTTTCAGACACCGAGGTTAAGGGGGGGGGGGGGGGGGATTGCTACTATTCGTTATTCATGAAATTGCAGATTATAATTTGAAATGTCCCTTTATTTACTTGTTATATTTTTATAAAAAATTCGAGTACACTTTGCTAATTTTCTTTGCCTCATAGAAGTATCTACTATCTAAATGTTTTCAGATAACATTTATTTATATTAATTTTCAGCTTTTGGATAACAAGGCCGTGCTTGTTACACAGATAAGTCTAGAATGCTAATGACCATGGTGTTCTTTATTTAAAATGATTGATAATTCCCTGTGCATATATTTCCATGTCGTCCTTCTTCTTTTTCAAGCTTCAAAATTCTTTACAATGCTTTAGAAAGAAAAACAATGCTCATTATTGATTAGTTGAAAATTCATTTGTTTTATGTGAGAGTTCTTTTAATTTTTATATAAAATGGAAATTATCCTAAAACACATGATTTTATTTGCAAATTGTAGGTGAAAATAATTTCGAGAAACTATTAAGAATTTTATCCAATGGTTGGAGTATCTTGTAGTTGAGATTTTTTCCAACAGAGCGAAAAATACCGGGACCCGGACTCGAACCTGGGTGCTTTGGCTGGCCGTACCAACGCTCTTTCTACTGAGATATCCCAATCATATCCTGGCTGGCATATTTTCACTCTTATTTGTTGGACAAGGCTGCGAACTGCAGCGCTAATTTCATTCATCTGAGCTTATAGCATTTTACATGATGAATTTGAAATAACACGGAAACTCCTGTATACCATGTAATTAGGTCATAATGAATAGAGGAAAGTATTTTCAACAAAATAAATCGTTGGGATAGCTCAGTAGGAAGAGCGTTGGCACGGCAAGCAAAAGTACCCAGGTTTCGAGTCCTGGTCCAGGCATTTTTCGCTCTGTTGGAAAATATCTCAACTATGATATTCCAACCATTGAATATAATTTACCTAGTTGAAAATACTTTCCTCTGTTCATCATATTAAGAATTCTATTACTTATTATAACTGAATCGTTTTACATACATAAAACAATTGTGTTAAATGAATTGGATTCAATATTAAGAAATTTCTGAAAAATACTTCTGAATATTTTAAGGAGGTCCTGGACACATTTTAAAAATATATTTATTTATTGAATTAGAAATTTGAGTTTTTTTATGATGATTAACCATATAATTTGTAAACAAAATTAAGTCATGAAACTTTTCATAAACGTTTTAAAAAAAATTAAATTTTAAAATTTTTAAAAAAGTGGGGTTATTTAAAATTGTTATAACTCGAAATATTATTCGACAAATTTCAAACTTTTTTCGTTTAATTAAACAGAAACATAAAAGTTTTAATTATGATTCAGCATATTTTTAAATATTATTTTTTTATTAAAAATATTAAAATAATTTTTTTTTTTTTAAATGATGTAACTTATTTTTTTTTTGTAAATCATATTTTTAAAAGTAAATATATTTTTTTTTCAAATTTCTTGAATCAAAAATATAGTAAAATAATTGAAAAACACATGTTCCAAATTTGAGCCAGTTATCTTTAATGGTTCTTGACTTTTAACAATTTAAAGACGGGAATTGTTCAAAAACCCGTTATGCAGAAAAACGCAAAACTCTTTCCATGACAACCACTACTTGAAAGCTAGATTTTGAAAACAAAAAACATAATAAATCCTGTTCTAATTAAGATAGAAACGTCATTTTAACATAGAGAATTTTGTAATACAATAAAATATATTTCAAAAAATTTGAAGATTTTTGTTTCCTGGACCCCTTAACTACTTTTCTATAAGCAAAATTTTGATATTTTCTATAAACATAAAAAACAAATTGGATATCTAAATAAAGAACAAAATTTAGAAAATTTATGCATGCAATAAATGATTTAAATGGTTTGTGGTAATATGACTGACTACTCTTATATAAGGGTTTTCTAATGGAAAATTGAGTTTTTGTAATTTTGTGTGCGATCGTGTTGTACAGATTCGCTAATATTTTTCCACGAAAGAGAAATCTGTTCTGTATTTCTTTAAGTTTCGCAACCTGCAAATGCATCTCCGGAATAGATTGTTACGGTTACATTGCAATGGTATGTTACTTAAGTAACTGTGGTTGTGTAGTGGATATAATAGTGATGGGTTAACAAGTAACTTCTGATTTCCAGCGAATCTTTCCATATAAGGTGATCTAGTTTCAATCAACAGCGTTTCGCTCAGCAAGAATTCTCCAGAGCTTCAGTATAATGTCTTTGACAGAATTACTATAAGGCGGGTTTGGGAAATAAGTTGTGTTTTCATCTACTTAAAATTAAGTACTATTTAGGCTTAAGGAGTCTATTTAGATAAGTGACATTAAGTGAGAATTGTTATTCTCAAGAAATTATTATTCTAAAGCATTAGAATTATTGTTATTCTAGATAACTGCAAACCTAGTGAAGCACTTGAAATTTAGCGAATTGGGAAACGATTTCTTCCTTTCTTAGATTGATGATGAACATGTTCTCTTTGTTGGAGACGTCTAAATTTAACTTATTTACTTCACGGCTCATCCTATTTTTAAATTGAAATAATAAGCTGTTACTTTTCTTGTTAAATTGGCATGACGGCGTTTCCTTTAACGCTAACAGCCATGACAGAATTTCTACAACCTCTCTTAATGCCTCCATTTAATTGTTGTGGATTACTTAGAGAAAATAATAAAAATAAATAAATTAAGTGTTTTCAGAAACAAGTTTTAAATGAAGTCACGTCAAAAGTGTTCTTTTTGAAAAAAGCTAGTAGTTTAAAGATAAATTTTACTTTCTGTCACATAGCAAAAGACTTACATTTATTACTATATGTAAAATATTCAAAGAATATTTCATTGTCACTCATTCGTGTCATTTTATATTTATAAACTGAAACGAATTCCTTTACAGTATATTTTTCATTTTAAACGAAGTAATACTCTTATGAAACTTTGAGAATATCACTAATTACTAAATTCGACATACATATTAAGCACGTTAAATAAATAGATCACTAGCAGTCTAATAAGTGTTTAACTCTTCTTTTAAAATGCATTTTTAAATGTTTTTGTATAATTTACCTTTTTTAGGGTAATTTGCTTAAATTACTTCCTTCTATTTGTAAAATGGATAAAAAGCTTTAAAGTTCCTTTTCGTAACTTTTTTTAGGAATAATTTGCATTACATGGTCTTTTTTCAAACACAATATCTACATAAAAACATCAGTGTACAGAGGTATTTGTTGATTTATTATGCAGGGATATGCTGACTAAGCATAACCGCTATATGTTAAACTATGTGGCCTTAGCGCTCTAGGTTAGTGACAAAGTTTTAGAGCGTCATCGACTTAGTATAAAAATAAATTCTGTGCACCTGAATCGATAAATAGATCTCTGTACGGACAAAAATATCTCACAATAATGTAAGATGCTTTGTTTATTCACTGTAAAACATTTGCAGCAAAGTATCCGGTCATTCGACCGTTTTTATAGAAAACGGTTACATAACCATAATTTAACGCTATTCCGATAATAATATTGCTCATATCATGGTAAGATTACTGTTAAATTACGGTTATGTAATCGTTTTCTATAAAAAAGGTCGAATGACCGGAAACTTTGCTGCAAATGTTTTTCAGTGTGAAATATACGAATTATCTCTGAAGGCAAAATGAGAATGTGTTAAACTTTTGCAAATGAAATTTTATCAAATAAGAGTTTGACCGTACACTAATATGAAGCAAAAAATATGACGTAATACATGTATACTGAAAAAATGGTAGCGTCTATTATTTTTGTATTAAAAATAAATATTAATTTTTAGAGGTCTAGCATTTTTATCGGTAAACGCGCAAAATTGTTTATAAATGTAAAATGATTTTATCGTCTAACATTATTAATGTTTCTCTACCAAAATATCTGTCATTGAGTTTGGATATTTTCGTTTGTACAGTTGGCTATGTACCGTATCTGCATGCACAGTATGTATATTTATTTATTTATTTATTTATTTATTTATTTATTTATTTATGTATATATGAATTATAAAGTTATTTATATGAATATTTTTAATAACATTAAGAAAGTCGAGTGATAAGAAATAATCAATTGAAATGTTTTCCTTTCTCTATAAAACACTTGTATTGTTTTGATCTCGATCGTTACACAGACCAAAAGAAGTAGTAAAAGATACATATATATTTGAAAAAATGCTACGCGATAAAACTCCTGAAAAATGCACGATCTTTCTTCCTTTTTTAACCCAGTCACTTCCTTTGCATCTTTTTTATTCAATGATCGCTATGTTTAATTCATGAACCATGAAAATCGAATGAGCTCTTTTACGTCTCCTGTCGCTTTGTTATGCATTTCCACGGTAATGTTTTTTCACTTATTCACAATAATTGCCTGAAGAACAAGAAATCAGTTTTTAAAAAATTTTAGGCTATAACTTGGTTTATCCTCTAATTGAGTATGCAGTACTTGCTTACGTAAGAGAAATGACATAGGAAAAGCACTTCACAAAATAATATCTTAGTTCTCAAAATTTTGAAGGAAAAAAAAGTTTTCATTTGCAGTTCTGGACTAAACGTTGTTCTTTAGAATTATTTATGATGGATTTTTAAATTACTATCGCTACTTCCACTATCGTGTTAGATTGCTGTAACATGTCATCATGCCCATAAACTCATGTTTTTAATTTTTTTTTCCATAATTTACATTCAAGTGCATGGAATCGAAATAGCAGGTGCATAAAAACTGGTGTGATGTAATCTGTTTTATAAAACTTCTTAAAACCCAATAACAATAAATAATGCACACTTATATTGTCTTGCACCTGCTTACAAAGTAGTAGCACGTCTTGATTGTATCTATTGAAGAAAGACATCCTTATTACGAGATGTTCCGTATATTTAGAGAGCACCGCACAACATGCGGCGAGAGTAGTTGAATAAAAAATTATCTAAATTCCAACTTATCTCTCTTTACCTTTTAACTCATTTCCAAAATATTTTCCTCCAAAAATACAAGGTGGTCCAGAATTATTGAGCATATTCCATGTGAGAAAAGAAAATGAACAAAATGAGGTACATACATTGTTTATTGTTTTCTTGGAAAGACAATTTAAATCCGTTTTGCAAAACAACATTTTAAACATTAAATAAGTTCCAGGTGATTTCTTTGTGTGGAACGCAAAATATCCATCCGATATTTAATTTCACGCCAAGTTCGTTGCAGCATTTCAGCAGTTATTTCTCCAATGACTTCAGTTATTCGTCGTTTTAGGTCATCGATATCCGGAACTGGATTTGCGTACAATCAGTCCTTAAGAGGCTACTTCACTCAGGCGAAAAAACCCGCTCGCTAATGTTAATCCTATGGAGGAAATATTTTAATATATCCCGTTCGCATTTCAATATTTTTAAATGATTTTGTTTGCATTGGATAGCTGAGGTCAATCTCAATGCACGCTCTTTTGTACTTTTTCTATTTTTGTTGCAGTTTTTTCTTATTGGGATACTTTTACTTTCAAAACCGGTTCTGAAAGGGAATGTATCTTAATAAAAAAAACTTGTAATCAAAATCGAAAAAGTACAAAGGAGCGTGACCTCAGCTATCCAATGCAAACGAAATCATTTAAAAATATTGAAATGCGAACGAGATATCTTAAAATATTTCTTCCATGAGATTAACATTAGCGAGCGGGTCTTTTCGCCTGAGTGAAGTAGCCTCTTAACATACCCCCAAAAGAAAAAGTCAAGGGATGTAATGTCGAAGGAACTTGGCGGCCATAGTTTCAGCCCCCACGACTTATTTAATGTTTAAATTGTTGTTGTGTAAACGGTTTTAAATTGTCTTTCAAACAAAACAATAAAAATGTACGTACCTCATTTTGATCTTTTTTTTAATGTGAAATGCACACAATAATTTTGGACCACTCTGTATTTTCCGAAAACTATCTTTTGAGCATCTTTCCATTTTACACAACAACTTTCTCTTTTGTGAATATATTAATAATGCCTAAGGACGTATTTAGCATTTGTTGTTGAATTATTGTTTGTTTCCTGTCTGCAGAACTTAATAGTGTAAAACGACACAGGAAAATGACATGAAAGTTCATTGGCCTGAAATTTTAAACATTAAAGTTACGAATAAATATAGTAATTATTAGACATTGTACAGAAATTAAAAACTGAATGTAATAATGCAGTATTAGTGGGTGGTTATAGTAAGAAAATAAATTGTAGTTGCTTTTAGATTTGATGTATCTAAACGAAGGTGCAAAAAACACGATTGGTAAAGGATTATTTTTTAATTTTACTACCACTATTAATCAATCTTCTCCTTATTTAATCGCAAATTTGCCACTAAATAAGACAAATATTACTTTTAGACATTAGTGGTAAGAATCCTGAAAAACTATGTTGGCAATAAATTTTTAAAAGTTAAGTGAAAGTATTAATGTTAATCTTTTTATTCTTGTACTGTTTGTTAACTACCCTAATATTAGTGTGATCCAAATGTACCAATATGTGAAAGCACCGTGACCTAAATTAAACTCTTAGACATTGTTGCTACGTGACGTAGAAGATGAGGCCTTTCCAGGCCTATACATACCTTTTTCAAATGAGGTGCAAACGACTGAAAAGGTGATCGCGGTGACTGTATACTGATGTGACTAAATGACTATTACATAGGAGTCAATGTGACGAAACAGACCTATCACGATTTGGTCACCGTTATGAATGTGACCATCTGTGACAATTGTGATGGCACAAAGTCGTCACATAAACTGTGTATTAGAACAATGTTAAATAAATACAGGAAAGACAGTATTTTAAAATTTTATATTTTCTAAACTGTTGCACATATTTGTGATATATCAAAAGAAAGAAAACAGTCCAATTTTT
Organism: Maratus michaelseni; assembly: GCA_963931845.1. NCBI lineage: Eukaryota > Metazoa > Arthropoda > Arachnida > Araneae > Salticidae > Maratus > Maratus michaelseni. Next base: position 210,216,037 of record OZ007600.1, read on the forward strand.
TTCAGTGTTATAAATGTTTGATGTGTGAACCATTCCTAACATGAAAAATATCTAACACGTAATTTAGTTCGTTCCAGATACTTTGTAGTTTTGCACTGTCAACGGTTCTTAATGCAGAACTGATGCGTTCTTCAAGTTCTTTTAGTGTTTTTGGCAATAATGGTCATAAACATGATCTTCGATGTAACCCCACAAAAAGAAATGTAATAGCGTAAGATCCGGAGATTTTTTTTTCTGCCATTGTCGCTATTTTTATTTTCAACTAGAGAATTTCAGGAAACTTTGAGCCTCGGTTGGCGAATTTTTCATGTTTTGAGGGAAAAAATACATACGTAAAAAATGAGTTTTTAATACAAAAATGTGACACGCAGCACAGTTGCTGGAACACCCTTGTGATGTGACGAAAATGAAGCTTCAGATTGGATGATTTCAGGTATTTTTCTTTTAGTTACGGGAAATTTCTGTATTTTATGGGCAAATGGGAGAATCAAAGTGGATTTTTTTGCGTATTAACAGAAAAAAGTAACGGAAGAAAACCTTCGATTCTCGGATGTTTATGAGAGTGTGCCGGAAAAAATCTTATTGATCAATTTTGTCTAAGATGGTGTATAAAAATTTAAATGCTGTACCTTTTTTCAACATTATTGTGCAGACTGTTTCTTTAAAAATTTTTACTTTCTAATTTTTTTGAACACCTTTCTAATTAACATTTTCTACTTGTACCCAAAAGGTAAGAAATTAAAGTGCGTTTCAAACTTTTTGGAATATCCTGGTTTTATGCCTGTAAAAAGAGACCTACGCCTAGCTTTGTATAAACAGAGGGTATCTATTTGATCATAGTACATTTCATTCGATATATCTACACATTTTAGGCCTTTCGTATGTGCATCGGTATTCTTAGTGTGATTATACCCAAAGACATTTCATATTTAGGGGTTTTTTCGTCTAGCCATATAACGAATATGGAATTGTTTCACAAATCAGAGCATGTTTTTAATCGAACGAAAAAAAAACATTTAACATATTTAGGGTGACAAACTTTTTTCTGACAAAAGTCATAAAATGTTAGACAATCATCACGTCAAGAAAAGTTAGGAGTAAGTCCTTTGAAAGGTCACAGAAACCAGGAAATTTCCACATGAAAAAGTTCTTTTAAAAGTAAACAAAAATGATTATTCAATATCTCAAAAGCTTTTACTTAACTATATCTAACTCGTCCAAAACTTTTCCCTTAAGAATTTTCAAATATAATAATAAATATTCTTTAGTTGAGGGTAATTTATAAAATTACATGGCGTGTCATGCATTTTCCACTAAGATTTTAAAATAAAAAAAATAGCTAGACTATTAAACTAAAACACTTTAAATTGAATATTTTCAAGAATAAAACTACAATGCAGATTTGGAGTTTTAAAGTTCACGAAGTTGTGTAATTGTTTTTTCGTAAAATTGGCGAATTCTCTTAAGTTTTAGGTTTTGTTTTGAATATTTAATAGTTTTAGTTTAGTTTAATAAACATTTATATGTAATATTTTAATTAGCCAAATTTTAGCAGTGGAAATTTAAAGGAAAAAATACTCTAAAATATTAAAACCTATAGGATTTTGTAAAAAAGGAAAAGTTTTTATTGTATACTAGCTGTTTCCCGTGACTTCGTTCACGCAACATTTAAAGAAAATTAATGCATTAATTAAGCAATATATACAATTAACAAACTCTTTATCGCATTTAATAGTAGATAATACTTCTGATAATCAAAATTAGATTTATGTGATAATGATTGATAATGATTATAGGAGTTTCGAAAGTTGACAATGAGGGGCAAAAATTACCCTGCAGAGATACTTTTTAACTATAGATTTAGATATTTTGTTTACATATATCATCATTTAAATTTCTTTCATGAGCTTGGAATTTCATGCTCTTTCACTAAGATTGAGTGTGGAACACATTTTTAGGGTTTCGTTCATCTCACCAAACCCTATTCGTCTCGCTTCTCTGTCTGTCTATCACAGAGCCGGTTCTCAGAAACTGTATAAGTTACAAACTTGAAATTTTGTGTACTTATATCTGAATAACTACTGTCACGCTGAAAATCATAAAATTTTGAAAATGTCTTCGTTTACGCAAGACATTAATTAAAACCTTAAAAACCCACTCATTAATGGATAAAAATATTCAACTAATGCGCAGAATTTATTTTTTTTTTTTGTTATTCTATTTTAGCATTTCTATTTATTCTGTTTTACATTTATATCCGTTCATAGAAATTGATTTAATTTCAGTTTTTGTGTCAATGAATATTTTTCAAAGTTATTATATTAGTAAATATTTTTGAGAAAATTTGTTAATTAACATGACACTTTAGATATGATTTTTATTTGATTAGAATAATCTAAAAATCTATACAAATTATGTTTATTTTCCAAAACAGTTTATGATTGATATTATGAAATGATATTAAAAAAAGAAATTAAAACGTGACGGAGCATAAAAGTTTAAAAATAAATAAAATAAGTAGACAAATACCTTTAACCCTCATATATTTATGGTATTTTTATTTCACAGTGCCACACTTTTAACAGCTGTAAAATTACCAAAATGTTTATCACGCTCCAGAAACTTTCAAAGCCTAAATGCTTATTTTTTAAGCAACAGAGTTCCTTATTTATTTGAATGCGAAAGCAATCTGAAAAAAGCACCCCAATTATGGAACATTGTCATATTGATTGTTGTGTTGTAGTTTATGATTATGGGAGTTTCGAAAGTTGACAATGAGCGGCAAAAATTACCCTGCAGAGATATTTTTAAGTATAGATTTAGATATTTTTTAATTATAAGGAATTATATACGTATCAAAGATGACAAGTAATACATGGATTTTTAATTGGCTTTTCTCTTGCTTATTTCCGGATAAATATTATCGAAATTTAATATTCTGGGCGGTAAATTCGGACGGTATCATTGTACGGTAAAAGGATGTTAAACGCAATGCATTCTGTTGAAATTACGCTAGTTTGTGTGATTGCTATAAAATACTTATATTTTCTGAATGAAAACCGGCACATGATTTAAAATATGGCAACACTTTCACCGGGGATAGATTGTCCTATGAACCGATACTTGTCTACTTAAAAAAATTCTTTCACTTCATGAATAATGTACAAATATGTATTTATATTTATAGATAATGTGCATGTTTGTCACATTAAAGTAGGCAAAATGTTGAGCTAAATTGCTTAAAGTTTCGCTACGTTTATCGTCATTTTAAAATAGTCAGAATACATTATGTGTAAAAAATAATACATTACAAATTACTAGTTCTGCAAGAATTGTTACTTTTGGCCTACAACTAGTTGATAAATACCTCTGTACTTGAGTGCGTGGCGTCACATGCACATTATCTATTTAAAACATGAAAGCGTTTAAAGAATTCTAATATTATTGTACACATAGAAAACATTTAAACATTATTATTATTAAACATTAAATTTAACTAAGAAATTACATTTAGAATGTAATTTAAACAGAAGTTGCTAAACCTGCGTTTTGAAATTATGTGATTTTTGATGCAAAATATTATTTCACAAAAATATATAGTTCTTTAAAGAATTGGATAATAATTTCGAAGCTGGTGAGATGAAAATATCGCCACTTTGTTGAACTTATAGAAAATATATTAGTTTTTAAAATTAAAATGAATGTTTTACATTTAAAAAATTACGTCATTTTTTTCCGATAGACCATTTATTTTAATCCCGTTTGTTTTAACACCCATGTTTAAAGAATAATTATTGGAAAATACTGTATTGTTTTCTTTAAAACCTATTTTTATAAATAGTGGGTAATTATTGTTAACCTAAAACCAAGGAGTATAATATGCCTCCTTCGTTGAAACACAAGCTGAAAAAAGTTAGGATGCAATGATTTCTAAATGTCAATATTTGAAAGACGATTTTTGATTATGTAGAATAAATTGAATCATCAAGTTTGAATACGCAAAAGTATGTTTTTATTTCTTGGAAAATTTACGGAGCAAAGTTATTTTTATCTCAGAATACATTTAGAAAATAAATGTACTATGTTGTTTAAATTATGGTAATCTTTGTAATATGCGAAAAAAATCACATTATCTGCCGAAAATGACATCAGTTTCGCATTTCAAATTATGGTGCGGAAATCTGAATTTTTAATGGTTTATAAAAAAAATTGTCCATACGCAATTTCTCTTTTTTAATTTTTTTTTTTTTTGGCAACGGGAGAGAAATTGCATTAGAAATTGAAAAAGAAAATAGATTTATGTAATGATAAACTATGGGAGATGTTTGAAAAAATTGTTAAAGATTGTTCTGAGAAGTTTTTAAAGTTGACAGTAATTTTACTCGTGTTCTAAAACGTATGTACATCAAGTTTCATTCAAATCGGACAAAAACTGTAGATTTGTATAAGCAACAAACATACCAACGGTTTATATATATACTAGGGGATCCTTCCCGGGTTAGAAAATACAGATGAAAACCATTCTTTTAATTGAAAATTCTAACAGATTTTTTGCATTTAATATTTTTTTCTTAGAATGCCTACTAACAATACCAAAAATCATTTTTATATGAAATCATGTATTCAAATAAAGTTTTGAAATGTATTAAAAGCGATATTGGCCTCATGCCAGGAGTTAATAACCTCTTAATTCATGCTTGAAAATTATTTCAAAAAGACATATTAAATCAGTCAATTAAGATATAGTTTTCAAATAAATTGCATTCGAAAGTAGATTTTTTCCCTATATAACGGTGTAAACATTAAAAATGTGCGATGTTTAGAAATTAAAAAAATTGCAGTAGCAAAAGTAGCAAAACCAAAATTTCATCATGAAGTTTTGCCATTCGCAAAATGACGTCAGCGTTACGCACGGATACGTTTGTACTTTATAATATAGATAGATTGATAGATTACCGCGGTTTACGTGAGTGCTATGTGCGCATCTATTGAGCGACGGCAACAAAAAACATTGATTTTGGTTTCTTTATTTCCATATATCACTTACTATAATACCTTTAATAGTTTTGAAAATATAATTTTTTAAAATACTGTCATTAACTTTCGTTAACATTGTATAACTATAGATTACTTATTATTAACCATTTTAGTGCGGGAGTCGACTAATGTCGACATCTAGACTACATTTAGTGACTACTGACATCTGTAGACTACATTAAGCTACGGAAAAAGTCGCCTAGGAGTTCACGGCGTGTACTGTACTCCCTGTAGTGCGTCATGGGCTTAGCAGTGAGGACGTATTGCACCTGCGTAGTGCAGTAATTTGGCTATAACCAAAACCAGTAGCGTGCTTTTCGTATAACCATAAGATATGATTTTTAGTTTTGTATTGGTTCGTTCGAAAATTCGTGTCATTTTGGGACAATCAATTCGTACCGGAAAATTCTGCCCGGTAATCAGATAAATAATGTCGCTTTTTTGGTCAAAATATTCCGCACAGGGCATTAACACCCCAAAAATAATTCCGCACTGAAAGGGTTAACCCATTAACTGCCAAAACTATATGGGCGGAGTCTTCGATATTTCTATTGAAATTCGTTTCCCTCCAAAAATTCTTAAAGATAATATTTGGTAAGTTTAATAGCAAAGTTTTTGTCAATAAATAAAGTATTTTTTAACATATTAAAATAGTGGTGTCTAGGCAGTTTTTATTTTTTTATCATGCACTTTTATTTTGAATGCCGAAAATCACGAGTATACTCGTGGTTGGCAGCGAATGGGTTAAGATAATTAGGAAGAAAACACCTATTATATAGTAATACGGCCTGCTTAATACACAAAATGTCAAATAGCCATAAAAATTATCCAACAGTGGTGGTCTACCTATGTGTTGGATCAAATGTATTAAAAATATGACTGTTTAAAGAAAATTAAAATTCTACGACTTTCTTTGTATCCATTAACTCATGTAGTAAGCCGCATAATTTAAATTTTTTTGAAACAGTTATACTTTTAATACACTTGATTCAATACATATATAAACGGCCACTTTTGGATAATTCTCATGGCGATTTCAAATTATGTGCCCATTAAGCATAGAAATCTGAGATAGAAAACTTGAACACACAATCTGAATCGTTGACTATCTGTTACAATAAGAATAATTAAATGTAAAAATGTTTTAAATGAAAACAAACTTTCATTAAAATTTTTAAAAAGTCAACTTATATTATAAAGCACAAATGCGTGCGTCGCTCAATGCTGACGGCATAATGATGCGGGTAACAATATAGTGAAAATGGATGAATGTTGCAACAATGGAGCTATTTTTTTCAATTAAACAATCGTAACGTTATTTCTATGCAGGGAATGCACGTTTTGGGCCGACGTTCACCCCCCCCCCCCCTTAGGGATTGAATTTAAAAAAAATAATGTATAATTCATGTAACGCTCTCAGGAATACATATATTCCAAATTTCAAAACTGTACACTCTCAGAAATAAAACACTCAATTTTGACGATTCCGCAATCCTCAGGCCTCATTTCGTTGTTTTTGACAATCATTTCGTCACTGAGTCACGTGGGTTTTGACGAAACGCGAATCCTCAAATATCTTGACGAAACTGTTTCCTCGCAGTCAAAAATAAAACTCTTACTTTTGACGATTCCGCAATTCTTGAGCTATATTTCGTCATTTTTGACAATTATTTCGTCTCAAAATTAAGTGATTTTTAATGAAATGGAAAATCTCAAATGTTTGACAAAAATGTTTCCCCATTCCCGGCCAGATTATTTTTGTTACAAAATCGTTCAAAAAAAAAAAAAAAAAAAAAAAAAAAAAACACGAAAGTATTAAATTTACAATATATTAATGAAAACAGAAACAAAAATATTTCATCCTTGGGGGCCGCTATAACAGGAATGTACCAAATTTCTACTTTATTTTTTATATCGGATAATTTGCGTCTATCCTTTTTGTAACGATTTCATGCATTTCTATTGCCTATTCAAAGATAAATTTTTCTGAAGTTACAGAATTTCGTTAAAAACGCTTAAAAAATTCTTCTAAAGTTACAGAATTTCGTTAAAAACAGTTAAAATAGTAAAATGCGAACATCATTTGGTCCATTTTCGACCGAAAGATCAACATTTTCCCAATGGTTAAAAAAAAAAAAAAAAAAAAAAAAATCACAATTTTATAGGAGCTCTTTTTTATTTAAGAAATATATTCATATAACAATCAAATTTAAAATATGTATAACTGACCCCCCTCTATAAATAGTAATCTTATCCGCTAAAACTGATGAACTCGCCTCCAAAATATGCACTTCAAAATTTATTATTTCTGATCAACAAATTAATTAGACCATATTTTAATCATCCATTGAACAAAGGAAATTTCTCTAACTAGGACTTCCCTCAAAGGGATTAGTCTGAGTGATATTGCTGAGAACATAAAGTTAACAATTACGATATAAAGAAGATATCAACAAGAATCTAAGTGAATATCAGCATATGATAGACAAGAGATAGATAAAGATACAACATATGAAAAATAGCAAATTAAATGATATAATTACAAAATGTCATATATAAATTGATATACTGTTATGTTTTCATATGCATTTTTTATAATATTTGGCAAATCATCTCATTTTCTTAAGCGGGAATTGCCCAAAACTTTAAAAAAAAAACCGCCGGATCTTTTAAAACGATATTTTTAAAGTCACATAATCTGATTTGCAGCCAATAGCGTATTTTAGCAAGCGTAGTTTAACGCAAATTTAATTTAATTTTTGCAACATTTTCTTTGTGACAAATATCTAAATAAAATATTAAAAAATAAAATATTAAATATTGAAATATTAAATCAAATATTTAATATTTGAATTAAAAAAATTTCCTTTGTTTATTTGTATAACTATTTATAGAAACTCGTATACTTCAAACCACATTGATAACATGCTTTGCTACAAACGTGTCTACCAGTCTAACTACTCGTATGTCTTAGCTGTGTCTCTCTCCGAACTCATCTGTCTACTGTCTCTCTACTCTTCTGTATACCCGTCTCAGTATCCGTCTGTCTTTCTATCCGACTTTTTAATCGTGTCTCTACCTGTCTCGCTTCCCGTTACACTACCCGTCTATCAACACGTCTGTCTGTCTATATACCCCTCTCTCTATCCGTCTGTCAAGTCGTCTCTGTACTCGTCTCTCTATCCACCACGCTACCCGTCTCCCTACCCATCTCACTACCCCTCTGTCAATCCTTTTTTGCACCTGCCTCGCTACCCGTCTGTCTATTCGTTTCGCTACCCGTTAGCTTATCTCTGTCGCTATCCGTCTCTCTACCCGTCTGTCTACCCGTTTGTTTACACGTCTATCTATCTCTCGCCAACTCTTCCCAATATTTAAACAATTTAGTAAACGGAAGCCGTTTATCTGTTATTAAATGCAAACAGGAGTAATTTATCTAAAAAGTGTAATCAGATGCAATTTTTTTAAATACATACATAAACCAGCATAATAATTCACCAGTTTTATTTTCATAATAGTTTATGTCATTTGACAGTAAATCTCAACTTCTTCAACCCGAACTGCGTCAAGCTTTTTAAAAAAGCCCCTTTTTAAAAAGTCTGTATAACTGGGAAGGGGATTTGTCCTCAGGGCTATTAGATACATGTTATTAAGTTAAGTGAAAGTTTCGTAATCGGGTTCGCAGCCAATTTCTTATGTCAGAAAGCGTGGCTTCACCCCATTTTAAATTCATTTCTGTAACTTTCTTTTTCTTTTTTTGGTGGGTGGTTGGGGGGGGGGGGTTCAAATATATACACTTAAATTAAAACTTTTGCCCCCATGTTAATATTAGTGTTGTTTGTATTATGAATTAATACTTTGTTGATCGAGCTTTCATTCGAAACAAATGTAAAAGACATCTACAGTTTTTTTTTTCTAGGAGAAAGTTCCGTAATCGGGCCCTAAGCTAATCGGAGAATTTAATATCATTATTGTTTCTAACTCTTATAGAGTTAAAACAATATTGTAGCTAGCATTATTACTCTTGTTTGTGACCAACCTCTTCTGTGTATCGGAATGGGGAAAAGTTCCGTATCATGTACTGGTTGGTGCCAAAGGCAGTTTTAGAATCTTACCAAATTTTTCTAGAGAGCGGAAAAACATGTTTTTTAAAATATTTACAAATATACGTTTATTAAACCATGTTTTTGAGCCATTTTAAAAAATTAAGTACGGTGCTAAAATAAAATTTTATTGCCATTTTCGATATTTTAATAAGAAATGAAAATACATAACAAACAAATTTAACAAAACTAAGCCATTTTTAGGTACTTCTCTATTATCCCGTCGACCACTTTTCATAACAAAAAACTATCGCCAAACTGTAAGATTAAACGCCAAAAATACAGTCCCATTCACTTGATGCCAGAAGCATTATACGTATTTGTTATGCCATCAAGTGGTTTTTAATTCGACATTTGCGTGTATTTTTCATTATGTTTTACTGATTTATTAGTTATTTCATTCATTAAAATAACAATTGTGTCCTTAAATTCTTATATTTTATTTATTTTGATATTTCAATGGCAACGTTCTCCCGTTTATTTAGCGTTACAGTTTGGCGATAGTTTTTTGTTATGAAAAGTGGTCGACGTAGTTTATATTATATATATCAATATAGAGAAGTACCCAGATAGAGAAGTACCCATTTTTGTGATAAATAATTGTTATTGCCAGGGGGGCAAATTGTAAACAATTAATAAGCGAACTAAAAAAATTACCGGAAATAATTTGTGGGAAACTCAGGAAAGAAATATCTGATATAAATAGCATTTAAAATCTTAAAATGGAGAAGTGGTCCGTATAAAAATGCAAAACATTATACACCTGATATAAGAATTTTTTAATTTTTTTATATTTCCGAAAGCACAGATAAAAGGGTAAAAATCCCGGCACAGATGCCATATACTCACCACGTTGGCGCGATTTTTCCCCCGCCCCTTTGGCGAAAACTGTTTGTTGTGTTTGTTTACTTTTATTTTTTATTTTAATTCTATAGATTATTTTTATATGTATATCAATATTAATTTAGGCACAGATGTCATGTACGCACCAGATTGGCGCGATTTTTTCCCCCGCCAATTTGGCGAAAACTTTGTTTTTGAATATTAGTTACAAATACCATACAATAATAGCACGTAATTTTTTATTTCAATATAAAAATAAAATAACGTAATAAATGAAATAGCTCCTATTATTCAAAAATGGGAAATAAAAATAAATAAATGATAGTTTGATATAAATAAATATTGATATATATAATAAAAACAATTTATATAATTAAAATAAAAAATAAAAGTTAATAAACAACAATTGAAACAAAATAACCGGGTTACCATGTGAGGCATAAAATTGCCATTTTGTTGCAATCGCGCCAATGTGGTGCGTATATGACATACGCGCCTTTATTTATATCAAACTATTATTTATTATTTTTATTTCCTTTTTTAAAATAATAGAAGCTGTTTCATTTATTACGTTATTTTATATTTATATTGAAATAAAAAATCACGTGTACTATTTGTCACACTATTTGTAACTAATATTCAAAAACAAAGTTTTCCCCAAGCTGGTGGAGAGAAAAATCGCGCCAAAGTGGTGCGTATATGACATCTGTGCCTTGTTTCATTTCACATAGAGGTACTGCTCTATTATCCCGTTGACCACTTTTCATAACAAAAAACTATCGCCAAACTGTTAGATTAAACGCCCAAAATGCAGTCCCATTTACTTGATATCAGAAGCATTATACGTGTTTGTTACGTCATCAAGTGGTTTTTAACGCGACATTTGCGTGTATTTTTCATTATGTTTTACTGATTTATTAGTTATTTCATTCATTAAAATAACAATTGTGTTCTTAAATTATTATATTTTATTTATTTTGATATTTCAATGACAACGTTCTCCCGTTTATTTGGCGATAGTTTTTTGTTATGAAAAGTGGTCGACGGGATAATAGAGAAGTACCCACATATGTATTGGTACTTTTATGTTAACTTGGCGCAGTTGATAAATCGCCAAATATTTTTCTCATAACATCTTCATATTGCATTCATTTCATTTAAATATAAATCTTTCACTGATTTCATTTGAAATACATACATTAAAAATACACGTTTTTCACTCATTTAATTTAAAATACACGCCTTTCACTAATTCCATTTAAAATACTAAAAAGGAAAAGAAAATATGAAATAATGCCACAAATCGAAACTTTTTATTTAAACATCAAAGAATTGTTCCTAACATACACACGCGAAATAAAAAAGCTGCTAATGGTGTGATTTACGCCAGATCTCTAATACTAATTACTACTCTTACTAATCTCTAATACTTTTCAAACAGAAAAAATTCCAGATTAACTTTCCATTTTTATTAAATTGAAATATATTTCATTATGCTGAATATTAGTGCTTGCATATTTTTTTGCTCCATGTACTCCATGAACTTTTCAATTCCGATTGTCTACGAAAATTTCCCACCGGTGAAAATGACGTACGCACAAAATTTAGTGACGTATGTACTTTAATTGTGCTTTTTTTATCTATTTTTTAATATAACTTCCAAACGGTTTGACACTTATTCTTGGTAATAAATAGACGTCGTTGTCACCTTTATATGTACCTGCTGTAAAAATTTGAACGAAATCCGTTAAATATTTTTTGAGTTATGCTTGACGAAAGGTTTTAATATCCATCATAGCTATATATGGGGCAAAGTAATACTGCGCTGTGTATGAGTCTTCGTTGCACTCAGACAATAAATTATATTAATCAAGACATTTTCTAATTATTTATTAACCATAGAAAAACCATAATAATAATCTAGCCTTATTAATTAAAACATGTAGAAAGAATAACAGCAGCGATAAAAATACAATCTGCTTTCTAAAAATATAAACACACATCAACATCCGATAAATGCATTTAAAATCAAGTAATTCCGAAGTCCCACTGGCTAGGTGGTCAAAGCACTTAGCTGCCAAGCTAAACATCGCGTGTTCGAATCCCCAGTGATCTTATTTTGCCTTAGTCAATTAAGGAGGTTTCTAAAAACTCCGATAGATGGCAGCACCAACCTTTTTGGAACTTTCGTCAAAGAAACAATTTGAGGAAACTGATTTCTTCGTAATTTTGAGGATGCAAATTTACTCGATTTGACGAAACGTTTATTCGGAGCATTTCCCAAGAAACCGTTTCGTCATAAACGAAGAAAATTTCTTGAAATTTGAGTATTCATTTTTGAGAGTGTACGTCAACAGGAGGTGGCTGAAAAATGAGTCACAAAATTTGACTTACACATGCATACAGAAATGTAAGTAACAATTAACAAATAATCGCGATTTCTGTAAGAAAAGTCTTGGCAGAAACTGCATGTTTCACTCATTAAAAATTCAAAAATCGTGCATGGATAAATTTGCTAGATCAGGCCGCTATTCAAACCGGATACCTTATTTATAACAACATGTGATTCAAAAAATGTCAGAGAGATGGCGCCATATATCCTAATAGAGATTTCCAAACGAACCCGTGGCTTGAATCTCTTCAACAATTTTGGAAAGTATATAAAAATAAGTATTTTTTCACTATAGCGATCTTGGCGTTTATTTAAAACGCTCGGCGCAATTCGGACTTCGGAAAATGAGATTTGTTGCCAAAAACAGTTATGAAAACAAACCCAGTGAAATTTTATGCTTCTTTACATATTTAATTGTATATTATATAAACACTTTATTTGTATATATTATTGTTGTGTTTTTATATACAATTTACTTCTGTTTGTATATACAGGGTGTTTCACGAAGGACCCCTAACTTTGAAAATAAATAACTCGGAAAGGGTGATAGATAGAAGCATGAAATCAGTGGTATATTTATTAAAAAAACCGGTGGAATCTTATTGAGAAACATCAAAATTTTAGTTAAAAAAGCGCCGATAGAGGGCGCTGCAGGCAGCATTACAGATCCCTATAAAGAGAGCTCAGACATCAAAAACGGTCAGTCGTCAAAGATTTCGAAGTTGAAACGTGATCGCTATTAGAGTATAGTGAAAGAAATTCCGGAAGTGACACTAAAGGATGTTGTTTACCGCAACAATTATTTGACACTCGACGAGCTAGAGGAGGATATTTGTCAAGCCTGTGTGTTGATTTCCGGTGATTTACTACAGAGAGTCACTGACAATTTCATTCTTCGTTTGCGACATGTATTTTGTGTGAACGGTGGACATTTTGAATCGCTTTCGATGCGATACAGCCTACTGATGGTTATGCCACCTACAACGCCATCTATCGGAGCAATTTGTTACTAAAATTTTGAGTTTTCTGTATTTAAGATGTTTGTAAGATTTTTAAGGGTTTTTTTAATAAACAGGCCACTGGTTTCATGCTTCTATCTATCACTGTTTTCAAGTTATATATTTTCAAAGTTAGGGGTCCTTCGTGAATCATCCTGTAGAAACAAATAAATAGCTTCTTTATATTGAATAAATTGTACAAATATTGAAAAAATTGCTTGTGAATATGAAACAGTGAATAGGTTGCTAAAAAGTATGTTGCCAAATTTTCTTTTCACGCCAAGGCCATTTTCTAAATCTTGCCAAGGAACCTATACTAGAAAAGTTCCGAAAAATAAATTAATCATTGTACTTGAGTACGTCGAAAAGAAAATGAAACGAAAAACGAAAAAAAAATAATAATACATTTTTCATTAAATCAAAGAAATATTTATCTTTAATGATTTATACAGTCAGCTTTCTATTATACTTGTGTATCATTTTTAATGAATGGCATTTTTGAAATGAAAACAGTAGGTGATTTTCGATGCTTGAAAAATAATCACAACAAGATAGAAAGTGTTTCGAAAATATTTAATTGCATTCGCTTTTTATAAGACAACGGAATGTTTAGAAAAAAAAAATCATGACTTTTCTCGCCAAAGTCATTTTATCTATCTCGCCAAGCATCCTATACTGAAAAAGTACCGAAAAATAAATTAATCGTTGTACTTGAGTACATCAAAAAGAAAATGAAACGAAAAACGAAAAAAAAATATTTTTTTCATTAAATCAAAGAAATATTTATCTTTAATGATTTATACAGTCAGCTTTCTGCTATACTTGCGTATCATTTTTAATTAATGGAATTTTTGAAATGAAAACAAAGAAAGTAGGTGATTTTCGATGCTTGAAAAATAATCACAACACGATAGAAAGTGTTTCGAAAATATTTAATTACATTCGCTTTTTATAAGACAACGGAATGTTTAGAAAGAAAAATCATGAGTTTTCTCGCCAAAGTCATTTTCTGTATCTCGCCAATGACAGTTTTTCTATCTCGCCAAGGATCCTATACTGGAAAACTTCCGAAAAATAAATTAATTATTGTACTTGAGTAAATAAAAAAAAAATGAAACGAAAAACGAAAAAAAAAAATTATTTTTTCATTAAATCAAAGAAATATTTATCTTTAATGATTTATACAGTCAGCTTCCTACTATACTTCGTATCATTTTTAATGAATGGAATTTTTGAAATGAAAACAGTAGGTGATTTTCGATGCCTGAAAAATAATCACAACAAGATAGAAAGTGTTTCGAAAATATTTAATTACATTCGCTTTTTATAAGACAACGGAATGTTTAGAAAGAAAAATCATGCATTAAAATAAACGAAGAACGCTGAGTAATGATCTTCGGGGCGAAAATGTTAAAAAAAGCGAGGAAGCGATACACTTCGTTAATGAAGGAGACGTATAAGAAATTCACATGTGCTCCAGGTTTTATAAAAAATGAGTTTCTGTTGTATAGCTTAAAAATAGATTGTTGATGTTTGTCTTTTAGTTTTTGTCTGTATTCAAAAGGAAATTACTTTTTTAATAAAAATGAACGAAATTATTTCTAATAAGCATATTTCTGTAACATAAAAAATAAAACTTAGTAAGGTATTTTGCATCTTTAAAAAAAGAATTTATTTCTTAGATATTTTTGTAAGAAGCAATGACGATTACTTTATATAGATTATTTAAATTACTAAGAAAAACGTTCCATCTGATATATGGAGAAACAGAAAAATTTAGCTAATTTTAATCAAGTCATTTATGTAAATACAAAATTTAAAAAATACCAATCGGTAAGGAAACCCGAGGTGTTGCGTTTAAACTGCATTAAATCTTCCGATACTTTTGGAGAAAATAAATTTTACTTTATTGTACATTTAGAAAAGATTATTAATTTAATTTAATTAATTTATTATTATTATTATTATTATTATTATTATTATTATCATTTATTTATTTATTTATTTTTGTTTTTTCTTTTACAATTTATTACTCTAATTTTTTAGTAATAAATTACATTTACAATATTGGTTAAAAGTTTTCTCAGCTTTGAAAATGTACATTTTCAATGACGTTATTTGTAAAAGGCATTCTATTTATTCATTTTTAGGGTTTCGTTCATCTCACGAAACCCTATTCGTCCCGCTTCTCTGTCTGTCCGTCACAGAGACGGTTCTCAGAAACTGCGTAACTTACAGACTTGAAATTTTGTGTACTTACAGCTGAAAACTACTGTCACTTAAACTTACAACTTACTGTCACACTGAACATTATAAAATTTTGAAAAAATCGTATTATTTTAATATATAGAGATAAAAAAACCAAAAATGTAACAGTATTTTCCTATTAAATTTAAACATTTTTCGTTATAGCAGTTGCCAAAAATTAAAAATCCACAATAAAATTCTTTCTACAATATATAATTTTCTATTGAAAGATTTCCACGCGAAAAATGAAAATGAAATAAAAAGTTTCACCCATTGATAAAAAGATTAATATGACGTCATATTGGTAATAAAACAGAATTTTTCAAACATTTCTCAATAATACAAGAAGTATGAGTATGTGTAAGTACAGAAGCAGGTTAATATGACGTCATTAGAGAATTAAAAAGAAAATTAATCTGGCATCCTATTGGAAGTTTAACGGACTTTTTTCAAATGTTTGAGAATAATACAAAGAGAGTATCAATATGAGTAATAGAGAAAGCAAGTAGATATGACGTCAACAATTGATTGTAATGACATATGAGTGTGAGGAACGTATTGAATCATGATACAAACCCGATAATGGGAATATTGGCATATTTTAACATTTTGAAGTTCTTTATAACATGTTTAATTTTGAAATCATTTTTTTTTTTAAATATCGCATTTAGTCACATGACATATATTTTTATAACAAAGTATAATAATAGCGAGTCGGTTCAGATATTCGGAAAAAAACGAGAAAAATAGACCGGTAAATTTTTACTTTATAAAAAACACATGACTTTTTTATTTTTTTAAATGAAATTTATTTGGATTTATTAAAGAAAGGATAAAGTTTTTTTGAAAGGAATATTAAACAAAACCATTTCTGCCATCTTCGATCAAACTTACCCAGTTGTTTTTTAATTCGTCCTTTTGACAAATTTATACAAATTTAATACATTTTTATAAGTTACAACAAATTATCAGAAAATGTAATTTTCACTCACTAAGTTATTTTTAAAGTCTACATAAAATGTTTTTCAACCTTCAAAAAAAAAAAAAAAAAAAAAAAAGTTGAAATCTTTGCCCTTTTTTTTTAATTGAATATTTTTATATGGGAGGCAATAATTATTTACTTGAATGCAAATAGCTTTAATTTGTTTTAAATGTTTGATTGAATGTAAAACATACAAAAAGCTACAATGTAAAGATTTCTAGATGTCAGCCTGCTGACAGATGATTTTTTCTATTCTAGAGTAAACAGATTCATGAAGTATGAATGTATGTAAATATGTTTTTATCTCTTCAAATTTTCTTGAAAGATTTAATTTAATCAAGATAATTTTTTAATCTCCGTAAAATTTAAAAAATAAATTTTATTTTCAATTTTAATGAGAATATGACGTCAATAAAAATATAATAATCAGCATTATTTTCTTTTTTATCCACAACAATGGTCTAATAAAATTGCAACCACTATAGAAATTTGATTAAAATTACAAAAATCGACATAATAATACTATCCCGATATAATTTGTCTTCTTTTTCACTCCAAAATTCTCTTTAATCTAGGAGGAGCAGATGTGAAATACAAAATCACCGTCAGATTTTCATATAATAGATTATGCTTTTTAGGTGCGTTCGTAATTATATAAAGAAATAGCAGTTATCGTTGTCTGGTCCGTCCGTCTGTCTGCATATATCAGCGCAAAAACTACCCAACCGAATGGTTTGAAATTTAATATATATAATCGTTGCAGAAAATTGTCGAGTCATTTTAAATTTTATGAAAATCGAAAAAACCTTAAAAAGATATTAATAAACGCTTTCTTCATTCTATTAAATCCTATAAATTAATTATATGTAAGTAATTCAATGATATCCCATGATAGCTAATGATTATAAGTTGCTATGGTGATTACTTCCTATTTAAGATGGAGTCCTATTATTTCTGTATTACTGAATTTAAAAACCGAATTTGTTTAATTACAGCAATCCTATAATCTACCGACATTTTTTGGATAGATATTTCCGGAGAAATAGATATTAAATGGAAAAAAGATCTAAATATGAATTTCAAGTTCGGAAATTTTCAAAGCTAGACTTAAGTTTCCCATTGAAATTGTCAGTAAATGTCAACAAAAGATAAAATGTTGCCAACCTAAAATGTAGTTATTTTATTAATGAAAATAATCATATCATAACAGAGGATATAATTCATTTTATCGGTGAAGTAATAACGATGATTATTTTACAGTGTCTTGTATTGGGTATTTGCGCACAGTATAATTTTAATGTAACAGAATTGAACTTACTTTCATAAAACATAATTAATATCTATAATATGAAAATCTGCACATTTGTGTTCATGCATTTTTGCATAAGAGTGTAACAGCTATTGCACCAAGATAGTTATAAAACTAGTTACCGTACAAACGCACCTCATTTTTCACGTTTGACGTACAATTTCCGACTTGTTGTATCGAATAAACCCACATCGAACGAATGACAAACGAAATTCTTTAGAAAACAAAAGAGTGGTTTACAAATGGACTTTCTTTTCGAACATCTAAAAGGAATTATGAGGGGTGTTCAAACGAAAGTAATTCGAGGTGTGTAGTGTATCCATGAGATGCGTGGGGACAGAAATTAGCCATATATATAGATAGAAACAAAAATATTTAATGAGTGAAATGCATATAAAATTTGCTAAAAAAAAATCACCCATAGCATTTAGGCAGGCGTCCCATTGCTTAGAAAGGTTACGAATTCCGTCCACGAAGAATGATGTCGGTCGATGATGGAAACGTTTAACTCAGTTGCGCCGTCAAGAATGTTTCAACGTCGATTTCCCTTAATTGCAGTAGCAATGTCCGTAATCAGCTTCTCTGTCACAATTTTGTACGCCTGACCGGTCCGCAGAAAATCCGTTGTCTCCTGTCGACCGTCGCTAAACATTCTCACCCACCTCGTCAGCATGGGCTTCGACACACACGTGTCACCGTACACAGCCAGCATTCTGTGATGAATATCTATCGGCTTAGAACCTTCCAGTGTTAAAAACTTAATTACAGCTCGCCGATCCGTTTTGCACGCAATTGCATCCACACCAGCTATTTTAAACTGAATGCCCCATTCTTACAAATGAAGTTATAACAAATCTGCTTGAGCATGCGCACGCGTGGTACACACACCTTCACTATCGCGTTTGTTTCACGTAAATACATTGAACACTGTTCGCATGCAACGCTTCGAATCACTTTCACTTGAACACGCCTTATAGAACTAAATGGTTTTGAATATTCTTAAATAAAACATTTTGATTAATATTAAAACATCGGGTAATGCTGTTTATTAAATGGATTAAGGGCAGTTTTTTTTACAAAGTTTGCAAGACGATAATTTGAAAAGAAAGCTTCCTGTAGATAATGAAGAAGAATTTTATCAAATTTGTCTGATTTGTTCAGAAATTATTGCAGTTCATGCGACAGTAATCTATAACATATTCTACAAATGGGATCTCAATCGAAAGCACAATTTTGACGCTATCATTTTCACATACATACAGACAGACAGACATAATCGTAAAAACACAAATACAAACGGACTATGGGAACCTATAAACTTAAACAAATATCAACATACATAGAGTATCATGGTAAAAATAGTAAAGGTGGATTCAGAGAACCTCATAATGTAAACATATACCGAAATTTCCATAATTGCTTTTTCTCCTGATTACAATATGTTCCTTATACTATATGTATTGATAAAGTAATAAACAAAGAAAAGAAACTACATATCCATAATTTTCTTCCACTATAAAAAATTCCGAAAAATTACCTAACTATCCATGATAAATAAATACAGAGGTCAAACCACGAGTATACTTTCCGAAACATACTACTATTATAATGTTTTCTTAAAGTATATTTTCTGTTTCATCGCAAAAAGAAAATAAATGTTGAAAAGCTTAATCCAAAAGATAAATAAAAATATCGAAAGATAAAGCAGTTGAAAAAATCCCCTGTAGTTGACATTTTGTTGCGCACGTGTACAAAAAACGAAAAAAGTATGAATAAAAGAATGTTGGTCCATAAGGCAAGATTTTGGCCCAAATAAATTTACTGTCCTTAATCTGCTTATATATGAGGTAATGTCATAAGAAATAAGAAAACAAATAAATCAATTCGAAATATTTTAGTTAAAATCGTAATCCTGGAATGATTTCTTGAGATACCAAGATATATGCTCATAGCAAAATGAGGTTTTTCGACATCTATTAAATGTTATATAAATGTTGATCAAGAAAAGTTAAAACAACATAAAAAAAATTATCAGATTCTCCCATGTGTTTTTTCAATTATTTATGACGAGTTGGATGTGCCACATATAAAGTACCAGGCCATCTATGATAAAATTGCTTAAAATGGTATTATGATGTTTCACGTCTTCAATGTGAGTCTTGTGCCCTAAATATTACAAAACGGAAATGATCTGTTAAAAATACCGTATTACATGCGTTTCTCTTTGCTTTTATAATACAGCGACGATATCAACAGAGAACAACTATTTTTTTTTTACTTTATCCAAGAATTATATATTTTTGAAGCTGTCTGTCAAGATTGTAATCGAAAATTCTTCGAAGTGTTGTGTGAAACAGACTGTCGATTAGCAATTCATTTATTAATCAGATACCGAACAATGTACACATTTGTTAGTTGCCATTTACTGACTTGACTCTCTTCCAAAAACAACCTCAAAATCGTTGTTATATAGTTTTAACTCTTTTTGTATTGATTACGACTATCATTATCGTAAATAGTATGCAAGTAATCTTGCAACTTATAACTCATAAATTTTCTAAGCACTTTAATACAGTTATCTATCTATAATTATTGGCGACAAACAAACTTCAATTCCCCTTGAACAGGAATAAAACAAATAGTGATGTCCAGATTCATATATATTGAATGAATAAGTTACGACGTGTTTAGTCTGTGTCTTTCATATCAGTGCAGAGTTCCAAGTAGATGAAAACCGACAGTTCTGCATCAGCAAGTGCTGGAGTGCCGCAGTTCCACATTCTCCTCCTCCTGCTGGAACATATAACCTTTCTAAACACTTTATTACAATTACATACTAACAGTTATAACCGACAGGTGGTTTAAATATGAAACACGTTGTCTCATTTGCTCGAAAATGAATCTGCTTAATTTTTTAAGCTTTTATTTTAAGAATCAGCGCGTGGAAAGCACTTGTAAATTTTGATGCATTTCCTTGCTTCAAAAGTGCGCGTTATACGACGGAATATGTAATGTATTATAATTTGTAAATGAGAAAAGTCGTTTACTTGTACCTGAAATAAAGCTAAACTGCATTCATTGTTCATCCTCTGTTAACATAAATAACCCTTTTCTATATGTATGTTTCTAAACCGCAAACTTGAATAGTTTAACACTGAATCCTTTATTTGCATATGAGATCTATAGAATTAACTTAGCTTAGAAACCTCATTGCACAGTTCCTGCATCAAAATGTTTGTCAAAGGTAATTATTTGACACACGTAAACGTCTAAGCGAAATTAATTTACGCACGCGAGTTAGATATATAAATGGTTTATCATAAATATCATTTTCTTCTTTACGAACAAAAACAGCGTTCTAAGTTCATGAAAGTTTATTTTAAAAATAAAATATATATGAATGGAAATATATGTTTCTCTTTTATCATAATAATCATATTCGTAAATATATTTTTTTGTTTTAAGTATGATATAGAATATTTTAAGTTCGACTTATTTCATGCATTAATATATTTTTGTATATCATTGTTATTTGCTATTACAGAGTTATCTATCTGCGAGCTACTTTTTGAATTGAGTACATTACATTTAACAATAAATTTATCGCTAGGGCATACAAACTATAATAAACCTATAAATAGTATAATTTTTTATAATAATAAATCGATACATTGTAAGTCTGCTAAATATGATTCCCAATAATTCTCTAATAATTCCCAAATAGAAGAAAAAAAAAATAATATTTATGGAAAAAATCATCCATTCCATTTAAGGATATGATCGAAACTGTTTATGCTTTATAAAGTTTTCTACATTTATTCAAAGTTCATCTCCTTATTGGTGACATTTATGTGTTACAAATATTTAATATTTGTAACACATAAATGCATATTTGTACATAATAATTGTACACATAAATGCATATTTGTAACACATAAAAGCATAGGATAATAAGTATTATCGTATGCCTCAAACACAAACTGTACTCCAAACGCCTTTAATACAAACTTAGGTGTTACCATTTGAAAATTCAATGTTGGCACCATTTTTATTATATAGACGCCTCTTTTTTAGAAATTGATAGACGGAAATGTGTTTGCGAACTTTTGTGCTGCCCTGTATATGAAATACAGAATTTATACGCACCAAGTAATAGACAAAAGTGAGTTAAATTTTAAATCGCGTTCAGCAACTTAAAACGCACTTTCAGGAATTATTGTTAACAGACAGTGAGAATTCTTTCGTGTGCCCCTGTAAATGAACGATGACTGCTATACACACATTATTCTGTAGTAAGCCTCTTGTAATGCACCTTAGTGCTATATATCAATTTCAATGCGTTTGAAATAGCCAAAAATTATTTAAATATACCGCAAACGATTTTTCTCCATAGACGTAATGTAACAGAATTATTTTGACTGTCCCTATAAAGTAACCTATTCCCTATTAAGCTTCTTGTAATACATCTTAATGATATATATCAATTGCAATGTATTTGAAATTGTGTAACATCATTAAAACAAACCGCAAAAAAATTTTCCTCATAAACCGTAATGTAACGGAATTATTTTTAGTATCCCTACAAAAAAAACTATAAGTGCTACACAAGTCAGTTGAAATAGGGAACATGCTATAGACAATAACATATAAAAATTGCAGGGCAATCCGAGCATATTTACGGAAGTTAGAGCACGGACAGACAGCAGACGGCAGACGGCCAAACGGCCAGACAAACTGAAGTCATAAACACTTTTCAACTAGGTTGGAAAGTTTTAAAAAGCATGTAGTGTTTATTATTATTATTATTATTATTATTATTATTATTATTATTATTTACCCGGACTTTACAATTTATTTACATAAAAATTCTTGTCAAGATATTAAAAATTCTGAATATTTTTTTTTTTAACTTCTTAAATAATTTGTTTCAAAAATTACATCATTTAAGAGAATTTATAATTCCATCTAAAAATGAATGACTTAAAAATGTGAACCATTTAGAAAATGTTAACAAACTCGAATTTACAATGATTTATCCTTTAAACAGAATGTTTGACTCATATAAGTTCTAAGTCCTAAAAGACTTCTTCGGCAAATTATGCATGTCACTATAAGCTTCTAAGATGATATGTGAAAGATGGTCTTGGCTTCTGAAATCAATTTGGGAAGTGCGTTCCCGAAGGCTTTTCTGTGTTACAAATACTAAAATGAAAACTCGACGTCTGAAATGTACTCCGTGACATCCTAAAATTGTTCATAAACATATCTCACCCGAAGCATTCTAGAAATAAATTTTTGTCATTGAATTTTGTTTGACATTTACTTCGCTGTAAGTGCGTTTAGAGAATATTTTATTGGATTTTCCATCGTTATTTAACTTTTGTATAGAGTACCAGATGTCAGATATATTACAAAATTAAACACATATATCGCCTTGACTAAAATTATTAGGCACCGCCATATTATATTTAAAATTCTCTAAAATTAATAGTCAGATATACGGCTTATCTGCAATTTATCATATAAGTTCTAAGTCCTAAAAGACTTCTTTGGCAAATTATGCATGTCACTATAAGCTTCTAACCCCCTAACTCACCGTCAACCTCAACTGGCGAGTTACGCTGTAACTCTCGGTTGACCCTGAAATCAAATTCTCCGCTAACTCAACTAGCCGAAAATGGAGGAGAAAACGAAACATAAGTTCAGTAACTGAACTAACCTATTCGTCTACAGTTATTCGACACGCGCATGTGCAATTGAAGCAAAGATGGCGGTTGCGTTGACAAGTGTTTTGACGTTTATTTCGTTTTCAATGCTATTTGTGATGCAGAAAGCAAACGAAATGTTAATTTAAAAAATAATAATAATGTGAAAGAATGTGTTACTTTTAATTATTAGCCCTTTTAGGATATTTTAACTCTGTAAAGTCAAGATTATAGTGATTATTAAGAAAGTTTTCAAGACGTAACATATCTACTGAGAATATTTGGTAGCGCCATCTAACGAATTTAAAATCAAATGTTTTTACACTCAAATATTGTATATACGATTCAAATCTTTTTTTTTTTTTTTAAGAATAAAAAACAGCAGTTTTTCTTAAATTTCAGATTTATTCCTACACTTCATGTTTGTATAAAAAATAAAATTATAGAAGATGGAATTTTGCGTTAAAATATCGTTATAATATATAAAAATGTATATCCGTTTGTAATAGATAAATAATTTGAACTAACATGTACTTGTTAGTTAAAAATAATTATTTTTGTTTGAAAGAAACATTTTTAAGAGGATTATTTGAAAATTTTCGCAGTTCACGAGAATTTTTTCAAACAGCTCTTTAAATTATTATATATGAAATGTAAAAAAATATATATATATTAATTATAATAATTTACACATAAAAAAACCCCACCTTTTTGGGTCTCGTCTAAGGGATAAATGCTACCAAGCATGCAATTTCATCCAAGATAATTTAATTGAATCTGTAATCAATTATTTTAGTTAAATAAAACACATACATTAGAAATAAATATATGAAAATATCTTTTTATATAACATTCTTGCAAAATAAATAAATCTAGCTCGCTATTTGCTTTTATTCCACTTATTAGTGTTAGCATGGTCATAAAATTGTTTATTAAACGTAGATAATATATATATATATATATTCTTTAATCAAAAAACTTAAAAAAAAAAATCCTATAAAATTTTGTAAAAATGAGCATTTTATGACTGTGACAATATTTTTAAACCACCAAATCAAAATGTTAATTCAAAATTTATTTGTAAATTTATTTATCAAAAAGTAAACACTCCAATTTCCCTTTAATCAAAGAACTAAAAAAAAAAAAAAAACTTGTTAGTTAAAAATAATTATTTTTGTTTGAAAGAAACATTTTTAAGAGGATTATTTGAAAAAATTCGCAGTTCACAAGAATTTTTTCAAACAGCTTCTAAAATTATTATATATGAAATGAAATATATATATATATATATATTAATTATAATAATTTACACATAAAAAAACACTTTTTTGGGTCTCGTATAAGGGATAAATGCTACCAAGCATGCAATTTCATCCAAGATAATTTAATTGAATCTGTAATCAATTATTTTAGTTAAATAAAAAACATACATTAGAAATATATGAAAATATCTTTTTATATAATATTTTTGCAAAATAAATAAATCTAGCTCCCTATTTGCTTTTATTCCACTTATTAGTGTTAGCCTGGTCATAAAATTGTTTATTAAACGTAGATAATATATATATTTTTTTCTTTAATCAAAAAACTAAAAAAAAAAAAAAAAAAAAAAACTATAAAATTTTGTAAAAATGAGCATTTTATGACTGTGACAATATTTCTAAACCACCAAATCAAAATGTTAATTCAAAATTTATTTGTAAATTTATTTATCAAAAAGTAAACACTCCAATTATGCTCTTTCAATACTCTGTTTTGTTTCGTTATTGAAAACTGAATCAAGGGAGGACAGAACCCATAAAGACTATTGCTACGTCATGTGATCCCTTTGGCCAATGAGATATACACATTTCAACCTGCCGTCGAGTAACCCAGAGTCGAATAACCATGTCCCTGAAGTTAACGAAGAATTCGGAAATATCAACCGGCAGTTAGATTCGCGAACCTCGGGTTACTCAACTGAGAGTTGTACGGGAAGTTGAAGGTTGGTGGTGAATTGACCGGTAAGATGATATGTGAAACATAGTCTTGGCTTCTGAAATCAATTTCGGAAGTACGTTCCCGAAGGCTTTTCAGTGTTATAAATAGTAAAATGAAAACTCGACGTCTGAAATGTACTCCGTGACATCCTAAAATTGTTCATAAACATATCTCACCCGAAGCATTCTAGAAATAAATTGTTAACATTGAATTTTGTTTGACATTTACTTCGCTGTAAGTGAGTTTAGAGAATATTTTATTGGATTTTCTATCGTTATTTAACTTATGTATAGAGTACTAGATGTCAGATGTATTACAAAATTAAACACATATATCGCCTTGACTAAAATTATTAGGCACCGCCATATTATATTTAAACTTCTCTAAAATTAATAGTCAAATATAATGCTTATCTGCAATTTAAATTTTGCAGTTATTACAGCTTAAAAACAGAAAACAAACAAAAAAATCGAATTTACAATGATTTATCCTTTAAACAGAATGTTTGACTCATATAAGTTCTAAGTCCTAAAAGACTTCTTTGGCAAATAATGCATGTCACTATAAGCTTCTAAGATGATATGTGAAACATGGTCTTGGCTTCTGAAATCAATTTGGGAAGTGCGTTCCCGAAGGCTTTTCAGTGTTATAAATACTAAAATGAAAACTCGACGTCTGAAATGTACTCCGTGACATCCTAAAATTGTTCATAAACATATCTCACCCGAAGCATTTTAGAAATACATTGTTGACATTGAATTTTGTTTGACATTTACTTCGCTGTAAGTGAGTTCAGGGAATATTTTATTGGATTTTCTATCGTTATTTAGCTTTTGTATAGAGTACTAGATGTCAGATATATTACAAAATTAAACACATATGCAGCCTTGACTAAAATTATTAGGCACCACCATATTATATTTAAACTTCTCTAAAATTAATAGTCAGGTATAAGGCTTATCTGCAATTTATCATATAAGTTCTAAGTCCTAAAAGACTTCTTCGGCAAATTATGCATGTCACTATACGCTTCTAAGATGATATGTGAAACATGGTCTTCGCTTCTGAAATCAATTTGGGAAGTGCGTTCTCGAAGGCTTTTCCGTGTTATAAATACTAAAATGAAACCTCGACGTCTGAAATGTACTCTCTGACATCCTAAGATTGTTCATAAACATATCTCACCCGAAGCATTTTAGAAATAAATTGTTGACATTAAATTTTTTTTGACATTTACTTCGCTGTAAGTAAGTTTAGAGAATATTTTATTGGATTTTCTATCGTTATTTAACTTTTGTATAGAGTACTAGATGTCAGATATATTACAAAATTAAACACATGTACAGCCGTGGCTAAAATTATTAGGCACCGCCATATTATGTTTAAATTTCTTTACAAATAATAGTCAGATATAATGCTTATCTGCAATTTAAATTCTGCAGTTATTAACAGCTTAAAAAACAGAAAACGAACAAAAAATTCTACTTTTTATTAACCCATTCGCTGCCAACCACGAGTATACTCGTGGTTGTCAACATTCAAATTAAAAGTGTATGATGAAAAAAAACCTGCCTAGCCACCACTATTTTAATATGTTAAAAAATATTTTATTTAATGACAAAAACTTTGCTATTAAAGTTACCAAATATTATCTTTCAGAATTTCTTGTGGGAAAGGAATTTCAGTAAAAATATCAAAGACTCCGCCCACATAGTTTTGGCAGTGAATGGGTTAATTTATATAATTTGCTTTAAAAACAAATTTTGTTAAAAAGCCAATTTTGTTTTGTTTTTCCAGGTTTTAGAGGAAATTTTATTTTTGTGTTTTGCTACTTAGTATATATATATATATATATTTTTTTTTTAAAGTAAAGTACTTCTTACAGAAAGCGCCAAAATGAAATAAAGTTATTGTTTAGTTACAGTGTTAAATATTATCTTTCAATAAGTAAGGAAATTCTCAAATTGTGATTGCCAAACATGTTGAATGTTTACCTTGTAATGTAAGAAATGCAATAGAATGCCTTAACAAAACAGCTTTTTTTTAATAGACAAGAAACTGTTTGAAAAAAGTAAGGAACAAACGTAAAGTTTGAACTGTTATTTGAAAAACAATTAAAACCCATGTGAGTTTGTTGCAGAGTTGTCAGAGAGTCTTAAGGAACCAATCAATCAACCTTAGCTTAGTACTATGGTACGAAGACTTATATAAGGTGGTCATAAAGTTTTCTTGTCTTGGCTCTAAGGAACTAAAAAAAAACCTCAAAAAACAAACAAAAAAATAGAAGATTGATAACAAAATAAGTTTCGCCTCACAAACTAGGGTGCCTCTATAAGAGAGTGTTCAAAGGGTGTTCAGACAGAAGTTTTTGTCCAAACTATGGCAAACCTACGTTACAAAACTTGGCGATTCTTGCATGAATAACTTCGATTAGATGAGTGAGACAAGTAACAAACATTAGTTAGGAGAAATTGAAGGCTCACCAAGGTACTTGAAGACTTGTTTTTGTCCAAAATCGTCTCAACTAATCAAATTTTACACCCCGTATGTCGCCAATCTCATATACAGGCTTACTTGTTGATTGGTTGTTTGCGGGGACTACGAAAATCTTTTGCATACGAAGGGTAAGCAGACTGATGACGCTTCGTAAACTTAAGGATGATACAATCAGGAAAATGGAACAAAAATCACCGTCAGAGCACTCACGTCCGGCGGAATATCCCTAATTTCAACTGGAACCTGATGGCTGTAACAAGAAACATACATATGAATGTGGCTCAATTATATGCATAATTTCCATACACATTTCGATGATACAAAGAGGACACGCAGACACACGGCACACGAACACAGAGAGATTGTGTAATAAAGTGTTTTTTGGGATCTCTGGTCTTTAAAATGGGAAAATCCGTCGAAAACCGGAAGTCCAAAAAAAATTTCATTTACAATACTTCCTTCTATTATAGATTGTAGAAAATAAAAATTAGCATTAGAAGTTCTACATTTAAATAGGCATAATTCTTAAACTATCTGACCGATAGACTTTCACTTTGTTAACGAAAGGTAAATTTTAACGGAAAATCCAAATACAATGTTAAAATGTGTTAGTTTTCAAAATATTAAAGCTTGTTACAATTTCTATATGTAGAAGACATACTATACTTAAATCTTATGCTATACTTAAATCAAATTTAAGTATAGCATTAATTAGTTGTCGGTATTTACTAATCAATTGCTAACAGTCACATTATTATACAATAATTTGTGGCAGATTTTTATGGGGGGGGGGGGGGGTATGCAAATTTTTTCAACCACTGTACATAATTTCTAGCATGCATGTCTTTAACTGATATTTAAATACATGGAGCAACCACTTTTCGTGATATAGATCACGAAATTCATTTTATTTTAGAAAAAAATACACGTGTTTGCACCCAAATGATCATTAAGTCTCTCATTTAAATAAAAATAACCTCATATAAATTTACATAATGAGTTTTCAAAAAGTCATTTGAATTATGACTAGAGCAAGATATGGAAAACTTCTTAAATCATCGTGGCAACAATATTCTGCGAAATATCTGCGTCCGGACCAGTAAAAACGTTCACAACTAAATAATAAATGGAATTTTGTCATGCAACACAATTGAACTACAAGGAGAAACTTTCATTTTAGACATAACTTTCGAAGTTAATTTATAATCCATGAAATTCTAAAAAGAGGATTTGTTTAACTACATTTTAAAAGACTATAAGATAATCATAAACGTTATTGTATAAACAAAGAATGCAACTTTATTTTAGTTCAAACGGTATTTCATTTACATTGAAAAAAATTAAATAAAATTTCAGATATTGCATGTTAATTTCTAAAATTACACAATGAAAAATGATGAATCTTAATGTTTAATACAGTTAGTTCTTAAGTATACGTTCCAAACTTCCTTGGAAAAACGTTTACTTATCTTTAGAAGTGATAATGATAGGGGGATTTTATTATAATTGTACACGTTTCTCATGTTTTTAAGAACCGCCATCTAAAAAGAAAAAAGAAACAAGAACGCAAATCATGCATCAAGTATAGATTACTAAACACTTTCTAACACTGCAAGCGAACTATAAATGGTACACTATTTATTTTCAATACCGAACATTCTAAAGTAAACCTCAACAGCATATAAAAATACCATGGAAATCCGAGTATACCGGGTAAACCAAAAGTTTGTTAAAACTTTAAAAAATCACAAAAAAGGAACAAATTGTGATAAAGAAGTGCGGTTTGCACGAAAGGGCTCAGAAGGTAGCCGTATTTTTTTTAGCAGTAACAAAATTTTTAGTCAAAAAAGTCGTCTGTAGATGGCGCTAACAGGCGAGAGATTCAGCAGAATTATGCAAATTAATCCTGCAATAAAAGACCGAGATACACGAGGATTTCTCATTCGCTTTCAGAATGTTATCATTACCCGATCGAGCGTTGTTGGTGAAGTTGTTCTATTTGAACGGAGACTTTCCGCAATTCATTCCGACACCTTGCATTCAGCTGTAAAGGGCTGGTGAGTCGCTTTAGTTATGTCGTACAATGTTCTGGAGGTCATGTTGAACAATTGTTATTGCAAGAATAAATGGGTGGAGCGTACTGTTGCCCTGTTCATTATGTTTCGGGTTACATTATAGGTCCTAAGGGGGAGTGCCCTCCGTGGGGGTCTTTCTAAAGGATCCTAACCCGTATTTATGGCAAGGTTCGAAGAAAACCATGGAAAACTCCGAACGGTTAGGTGGACGAGCGCGACAGGGTTTGAACACAGTGCTCTTTTTCAAGGTATTTTACTTAGATTTCAGACACTGAAATTGGGTATAGTTGCTGAGATTATGATAAGATTAAATGATGTTGCCTTATACTAATGGTACTTTTCAGTCAAATATAGATATGACCAAAAAACACTTCTCTAAAAAGAAGACTCTTTCTAGTCAACACATTGTAAAAAAGACAGATATTTCTTAATCTATGAAGATATAATATAACCACGAACGAACATAGTCAATAACCTCTTCCGAGTGACCCTATGATCCTGAAAGCGCTCTTTATCTTTAGAAACAGCATAAACCAAGATTTTCAAGATTTAAAGAATCATTCATAAAAATAAAGTTTATTTGTTTTTATGGGGCGCGTTCTTTGGTTTGACTTTGCACTTTATTTTCTTTCCTCTTCAGAAAAAAGCTAGATTTTTTGCAAAAATTAACAAAAAGTACGGGTCGATTTTTCCAAAAATTGGATTTTCGTTCGCAGAAAAATTTTCTACATATGTGTGCTGAGTTTTAAATCTGTACCTCAAATGCTTCTGTTAATATTCGCAAATTAGTGAAAACAACAAACTCATTACCATCGGAGAAACAACCACTTTTTCACCGCCACGTACCTTAGCATTTTATATATATAGTTATTTCAGTACAGCAGATTATTTTGCTGCCACTGAACTTCGGAAACGTTTCCGTGTAGTTTTTATAGTGTATTAATCAGTTTTCTAAACTCAGAATATCGGTTTTTAGATTTTTATTTACTCACAATTAAGAATTTTTAGCTGCGTAATTCATGTAAGCTTAAAAAATAATGCTAATAATAATGTTAATGTTAATGTCAATGTAAGGTTAATGCTGCTTTTTTATCATGTTTTTCTGTAAAATTTGCTTGAGAAATGATAGCATCCAAAAAAACGTATATCCCGAGTTGAGAAAATTAATTAATACACTATAAAAACTACTCGGAAGCGTTTTCGAAAATCGGTGGCAGCAAAAGAAATTTTGTTTTTATAAATTATTCTTTAAATCCCGATAATATATTGGTTTCGGGAGTTTCTAAAGATAAACAACATCTTTTAGAATCATTTGTATCTCGGAAGAGGTTATTGTATATTTTCATTCGGGTTCATGTTACACTGGCACAAATGTCATATACGCACCACGTTGGCGCGATTTTTTTCCCCGCCAATTTGGCGAAATAAATAAATTGTTGTTTATTTATTTTTATTCTTTATTTTAATTCTATAAATTATTTTTATTATGTATATCAATATTTATTTACATCAAACTATCATTTATTTATTTTTATTTCCTTTTTAAAAATAATAGAAGCTATTTCATTTATTACGTTATTTTATTTTTATATTGAAATAAAAAATCACGTGCTATTATGGCATGCTATTTCTAACTAATATTCAAAAACAAAGTTTTCGCCAAATTGGCGGGGGAAAAAAATCCAGCCAACGTGGTGCGTATATGACATCTGCGCCGTTACACTTTCCAACATTAAGAAACATCTTTTTTTACAGTGCAAAATTAAAACATTATTATTATACAGGGTGTTTCTAAATGAATATTGGGGTTTTAACGCTTTATAGTATCTATTATATAAAACTTAAAATTATACTTAATACATAAAATGAAAGAGCAACTCAAACAGTTTGATGCAGCCATACTCAACCTGCGGCCCGGTGACCTTTTATGTGCGGCCCGATACACATAATCATTAATCCATATTTATAAAATTAAGATGTGCATAAAATTTATTTAAGACCTTCACTGTTGTTTAGTATATTTCCATGGAATGACAAAATCTCTCCTATTATTTGTAATTAATCACAAATTATGTTAAAACATCTTAAATTCCATTTTCTTAGTCAAAAGTTCTTTTTGCATATAGTCATATTTGTGCTACAGTGGAGTATACTTTTCTAAATCTTTAGGACTGATCAAACATTATTCCAAGTTAATTATATTTGCAATATATATTTCTACAATTAAAAAATAAAACGTTTTTCGATTGAACGAAAGACTCCAGAGAGAAAATCTCCTGACATTTTTCTTTAAAACTTGGAAATTCTGCATTGTTATATTATTATGATTTATACTTATTATATAGCTAAGAGTTGAACGTTTAACGCGGAAAAAATTGGCACCAAAAATCTTTTACACCACTATTTCCAAACAAGAAACTTTGCGGCATATTTTTATATTTGCAATAGAAATTTACCATGAGGTTTATTGTTTGAAAATATAGTGATTTTAAAAAGTTTTTATTAACATTTTTTTCTACGACAAACGTTCAATCCTACTGATAATATTAACTTTGTTATATTGCTTTCTTGCACTGCTTATGCTATTTTACTATTTTAATTATTCTTTTATAAGTGTGTTGCGGCCCGCTTAACGTCGATGACATATGTTTGCGGCCCGCGCGAAAAAAAGGTTGAGTACGGCTGGTTGGCACCTGTGCATGCACATGCGTAGGCAATGTTTCTTCCGTGATCCGTTAGAAAGCGCTAGTACCGAAAATGGCGACTAGTGAACAGAAAGCATTTTGTGTTCTGCAGTTTGCAAAGACCAAATCTGTAGTTACCGTGCAACGTGCGTTCCGGATAAAGTTCAGATGTGATCCCCCAGCCAGCTGTTGCAACAATTACCCCACAAACACTAATTAACGTTTGGGAAGAACTGAGCTATCGACTTGATGTGTGCCGTGTAACGAAAGCTATTGGAGCGTTTCTATATTAATTTTCTATATTAAGCTATATTAAGTTGTTCACATTGAACACTTGTAAGCTTGTAGGTAGAACTGTTTGAGTTGCTCTTTCATTTTATGTATTAATTATAATTTTAAGTTTTATGTAATAAATACTACCAAGCGTTAAAACTCCGATATTCATTTAGAAACACCCTGTATATTTCTTCAAAAAGTTTACTTTTTTCACTCTCGCTTATATAAACAGACTAAAAAGAAGAAAATTCGGATATATGAAAAAAAAAATACATTTCCTGGTCAACATTTCCGAAACAGTATTATAAATATGTTTCTTCTAAAAAGTTTAACTTTTTTCTATTCACTTACATAAAAACGAAAAAAATAAGAAAATAATTTGATATCTTAAAAAAATCGGGAAGCTATTTCACTTCCAAACTGATAGAAATAGAACTGAAGTAAAACAAGAACTGCTGCAATTAAAATTTATTTTTTATTCTGATTCATAAAAAATTATTCTTTAGGGACATGATACGCATAATGCTTTCCTAGAAATATTTTTTTCCAAAAATCAATCAGGTTTTTTTTATTCTATATCTTTTCATTTTCTCAACATTAAAAATATTTTGCACGTATTTCACCAGGAAGCTGTTGTTTTTCTTATTAAATCTATGGAGGAAGTATAAAGACAAACTATTTTTTTAAGTTTTGTTTTTTGATTTGATTTGATTTGATTTTTTTTTTTTTTTTTTTTTTTTTTTTACTAAATAAACGCACTTTGCTAAGAAAAAAGTTTATTTTAATATTTATAGAAACTAAATTTACATTTTAATTAGATTCTTAGAAAAAATATGCATAAAAAAATTCCCGCCAAAAATCATACATTGTAAAAAAGTAAAAATGCTTCTTAGAAAAACAATTTTTTTTTTTTTTTTTTTTTTTTTTTGAAGGAGAAGATTTACACTTTTTATCTTGATTTTTTCCTTGCCTTTTTCTAGCGATTCTAAATTGCAAACAGTTAAACTTCTTTTCTATTCATTTTTTTTACTTATTTTACTAGTAGTTCTTATTTTTTAATGCTTTTCTACCCATTTTTCTATTACCTTCTCTTCCTCACAATCTGTCAGCGAAGCCGCGCCTCCTCTACTGTTAGTTAAATTTGATTGGCTGGTTCTCTTTACATAACGCTAGTTAAATTTGATTGGCTGGATACTCTCTCCTGATTGACTGATGAAGTTTTCAGTCGAATCCCTTACTTTTCTTTCCTATTGTAGTACAAATATGCTACAGTTATACTTTTTTTTCATGCCTCCTCTATGATATGATATACATCTACTCATCTACAGGGAGTGGAGTTGAGCAACTGGGAATCCCACTGAAACACTTAACTATTTACTTTTTAATATAACTACAAACGAAAATATACAATAACTTCTTCCAAATTACCCACGAGTCTGAAAAGGGCTCTTTATCTTTACAAACCTCGGAAACTAATATATTTTTGCTAAAAATATTTTTTTAAATCCTAAAATTTGAAAGAGAACATGACCTTTTCATAAACATATAAACAGATAGAAACTTTATTTTGCTTAAGTAAGGTGTCACACAAAAAATAAACCACTGACATGTTTCGGTTTCATACGAGATAAAACCATTATCACAAGAATACAACGTCGATCATCAAGATGAATGATCAATTATATTTTTGATATTTAAAGAAGCGTTTATAAAATTTATAAAAGTTTCTTTTGCTAGTTTTTATAGTATATTAATCAGTTTTCTGAACCTGAAATATAGGTGTTTCGGATCCTATCAGTTCTCAAATAAACAGTTTCATGTTAAAGAAACATGTTATACAGACATATATTAAAATCAATATTATTTTGTCACACTTGCATGTACAAATATACTTACACAGCTGAAAATTTTTTATTCAGATTTAAAAGCTTCCTAAAATCCAATATGCCGTTTTGAGAAAACTGATTAATACACAATAAAAACTACTCAGAAACGTTTCCGGAAATCAGTGGCAGCAAAAGAAACTCGTTTTTATAAGTCTTCATTTAAATTTCGAAAATGCATTCTTTTCTGCGGTTTCTAATGCTAAAGAACGCTTTTCGGAATCGTATCACGGAAGAGGTTGTTGTATATTTTCGTACGTTGTTATACTGTATTTTCGTAGATTAAGAAACATTTGTCTTATTTTACAGTATACTGCAGAATACCATCAACTATTTCACAATATCATCAAATAATTTCTGTGCGTGTGCGTTTTCGTCTTTTACTTGCGCTTGAATAAAAAATAGTTTGGCAATAAAACTTAATAAATATTAGAGTACCCATAACTTAATGACCTTTTTTCGTCAAATGGGTGTAATTTTTTTAACAACATTTTTTAGCTTAGTTACCGTAGGCTCCTAGAGCTCCCCACCCCCTCTACTTACTAGTAAATCTTCCGTCCAGGGGCCTCAGTGTGAATTTTGCACGACATTAAAATTTTCATCTCACGTCATTCGAAATAATTAAAACTAGCAGGCTGCGCCCGTTTCGCTGGTCTATTTTTCCAAACGAACCTCGAGTACTTAAAACATCTTTTAGTTCTCCCTTCTACTGTAAGGGGGCTCATTCTGTTCTGAACAAACCTCTTTCCGAACGAACCTCCGGAACGGGTCCCCGCTACCTACGGCACCGTATAGCAGACGCAACAAAAATAAATTAGTTCCACCTCCCACCGCCAGGGATACCAGATCTAACTTTTACGCGATATTTAAATTACGAACGAACCCCCCCCCACACACACACACACCACCCCACCACCCCTCAAA
This sequence comes from Maratus michaelseni, assembly GCA_963931845.1. Taxonomy (NCBI): domain Eukaryota; kingdom Metazoa; phylum Arthropoda; class Arachnida; order Araneae; family Salticidae; genus Maratus; species Maratus michaelseni. Next base: position 210,251,971 of record OZ007600.1, read on the forward strand.
TTTTAACCAATGACCTTTAACAGAGAATGTGCGGTGTAATTTGGTTTTCTACCTGTTTGCACTTTCAAAAAAAAAGTGTTTGTTACGTACGTAAAAAGTAAATCTTCTAAAAGTCACTCTATATTGCAAATCATAGATGTGTTTGTCTGTAACATTCACGTCATAACGATGCGAAAAACAATGAGGTTACAACTCATAAGTTACAACAATGGAGCTTTAACATTAACAAATATCGGTAACTTTTGAAACAGAAACAAAATGGCACGTTCTTTTGTTTGACATCGCACTTTCTTTCCTTTTCAGGAAGTAACTAGCTTTTTGAAAAAATTAAGAAAAAGTACCGGCCAATTTTAACAAGAAATCGATTTTCGGATGTAGAAAATCTTTCTACATATGTGTGCTGGTTTTTAAATCGATACCTCAAATGCTTTTCTTAATATTTGCAAATTAGTGAAACAAACAACTCATCGCCATCGGAAAAAAGAGGAAAAACTTCTTTTTCGCCGCCACGTACTTTAGCGCTTTAGAAATATATAAATCTTCCAGTAAATCAGTTTTGTTATTGTTGTTATTTAAAATCCATTCACTTCAATGTTGCCAAATACACGAAAACTGGAAAAATGTATATATATATATATACTATATACATACATCTTCATACTTTCGAACCTTCTTTCAGGTTTTGTTTATCTAAAAAGCGTTTTGCCAGTAGATTTATTGACGCTGTTGGTTACCTTTATTGATCATTTATGCTCATGCAAAAGTAAAAAATAAATAAAACTAAAAAAAAAGACAAATTAGGGACAAATGAATGTTGTGAATATTTTGGAAAGGGTTTCATAGTCTATTCTTAACGCAAGATTTTTCTTTCTCGCTTTTATTATTGTCGTTCTTTAAAATTCATCAGCTTCAACACTGCCAAATACATCAAAACTAGCAATAAATTCTGCATACTTTGACGATACATTGCAAGCGAGATTTCCCAGGTATTGTAAATCTACAAAGCGTTTTTCCTATCGATTTATTGCTGCTGTTGGTTTAGCATTATTGATGAGTCATTCTTATGAAAACTAAAAATATTAGAAAAAGAAAATCCATTTGCAGTTTGCTTTATTTTTCCGATATTAAAAGTTAGCTCCTAATTTTCCGAAAACTTCAAGATAAATAAATAAAAGGAAGGAACCACGAAACTTTCTTTATAAACAAATAATCATAGGTTTTCTTGTAAAGAAACCTTCTTTCATTTGAAAAAAAGTTATGTTAGGGGAAATATCTTAACCTATTACGTAAAGAGAAATATCCGATAAATTTGCTTTGAAAGGAATTCGAAAACTTCGGTTATTGCCTTTCCTAGAAAAATGAGAAAAATATTTTCTAATAATATTTCAACATTTGTCTGAATGTTTATAAACTAGCTACGTGAGGTAAAATAAAAAATATGTAGTATAAGTAAACATAAAAATTACATTAAAATTGTAAACGCACCATTTGCCGTTTAATTTTATCAATGAAGAGTCAATTCTATGCCTTGCTCAAATTATCTTTTATAAATTCTTCCAACTATTCCATATATTTTAGCAAATATAAAATAAAACTACCATTCATTTTTACTAAACCATATCTATCAGTATTATAAAGCAAAACATATCCGTGTATTATGTTCACGTTATTTTGACAGTGAAAATACCTGATCACGAAATTGCAATACGTTATTAAGGTACATATTGCTAAGGTACACTTTTCTAAGGTACATGCTGCTTTATGTTTTATATTTATTGATAATGATAACATGCATAACAAGTTGGAAATTGTACGTCAAACGTGACAAATGTACTATAGCTAGTTATATAAATATTCAGATCTTGAGGATTTTTAATTCTGTTAAATGAATTATATCGTCTGTAGATTAATTTCTGTAATAAAATAAGTACATCGGTCGCTTGATGGTTAAACCTCGGAAGCTCCTATAACAAAAAAGCACCAATTTAAAAAAAAAATTCAAATTTCTTAATAAATATTTTTATTTATATCTCCTAAAGTTTTGATTCGATTTTAATAAAATTTGAAATGTCTCGACAAAATTCTGCAAAGATAATATATTTTAAATTTCAAACCATTCGGTTGGGTAATTTTTGCGTTGTTGTATGCGGACGGACGGACAGACAGACAGACAGACAGACGACAGACCAGACGACGACAATAGGTGCTACGTATTTATATAACTATGAACGCACCTAAAAAATAATTGGTGAGGCATTTCTCAAAAATTTGTATATTCGTAGACTGGAAGTGCATATGTACGAAAAATGCTAGACACACCACAGGCATTACTTTCAACTTCAATTCATTTCCTTAGTTTGACAAAGTGCTAACAGACAAAATCGGCAAAAAATGAGTTAATACCATATATTTTAATTGTTCATTCTTTTGTATAATTTGTGCTCATTTACAATGCATTCTTGCTAATATTTCTATACATGATGAATTTATTTTAAATGCATTAATTCCCTTTGGGGAACACAAGCAACCATCTCATTTTTTTCCAAAGTGTGGTCGAAGCAGTTAAAACCATGTCATTCTCAAGGCAACGAAATGTTGCTTGAAGGATTAATAGTAATAATAATAGCATTAATCGCCCGTTAGCTCAGTATTTAAATCATTGCGCCGCCAAAGTACAGTTCTTTTGCTTTCCTCCGTATTGGGGCAACGTTCACTGATCATTTCATTGCTTCGTGATCAATTAAATGAATATGAAGCATGATTGGGGTACTAAACCGTTAGGGCTTCCGTATCTGACTAGTTACTTTACAGGGACATATACTGTATAAAATACCTCAAAGCATTAGGTAATTAGGTATATTAGGTAAAGAAAGTGTATATGAGCACATTATGCCATGCTCAGTCCTAGATTGTTGCGCCGTGGAAATTTATTTTTATTTTGGTTAATAATAACCTGCCTTATTATGGAATATTACTATTATACCAATATGGATAAGATCAATAATTATCTTTTAAATTTTATTTTGATAGGTAGATTTTGCCCATTGCTGCATTAATTGAATCACCAGTGATTACATTACTTATTAAGGCATCATTTGTTTCATTTATTTGTCGTTGTACTGCATTTTTTCAATAACTATTAGCTTATTATTTGTTATCTCCAGTTTAGGTAGGTGCTATATGAGGTTTTCTTATATATTTTTTCATTTCATCGGACTCGTTATATTAAAATCGCAACTACCTTGTAGTCTTTGAAGAAAACATTTAAAAATCTAAATTTAAAGTGATAATATAAATACCTTTAATATCACAATTCTTTAATAGTTAATGTCGATTTATTGTGCAGTAGTTATAGTACAAAAAACTAATCTTTTAAATATGCTTAATTATTCGAATAAATTATGTTAAATAAATGAGCCATACTGTCAATTTGTTTAGACAAAGCGTTTTCTGCATTCACAACACACATTTGCATTTTCAGTTAAAGGATCACTTTTCGTAAAGTCCCTGTCTAAACTGATAAGCTTCATTAACGAGATCTTAAACCAGTAATTTGCATAAGACGCGTTTTGGGAATGTCTCCATACCAATTACAGTACAATGTTTGTCATTGGATTTCAGTAGATTTACATTAATAAATTAGCTATTGGAAGCATGATAGACAAAATAAATTTCACAACATTTTGCAAGTACAATGTTACAGAATGATTAATATTGCTTTTAAGTATCAAAATATATACAGGGTGATTCCGAATAACTGTTAAGTACTACGCAGAGAGGTAGATCACATTTTTAACAAACGATTCGTGTTGGATACTGAGTTCATAATACAATTATTCAGAAAGAAATACAGGGTGCATCATTTTTCTGAACTCGAATCTGTAATCGTAATTTAACATTTATATAGAGATTTTAACTACCTTGCTTTGTACGAAGAGCGTTGACACTAAGATAATCTTGGAAAAATAGATTTATTTAGTAAGTAACAATGTATGTAATGTGAACTGGATTTCAAATTATGAAAGGTCTAATTCAATGCAGTTTGTTTGAGGTGGTAAATATTTTCCTCCCTACCCTTCACATCATTATGTGTTACACAAAAAAGGCAAGTCTGCTGCTGGATACGTTAAAGTACCTTCATTACCACGCAAAATTCGACCACCTTGTATTATATGAAGATCATTAACAGAATGAAAATTTTGGAAAAATACATTAATTCAGTAAGTTACACCTGTGTAATATGAGAGCTACATTTCAAATCATCAAAGGTCGAATTTAATGCAGTTTGTTTGAGGTGGTGGACATTTCCTTCACTCCTCCTTATATCATTATGTGTTACACAAAAAAAGACAAGTTTGCTGTTGGTTACGTTAAAGTATCTTCATTACGACACAAAATTTGACCACCTTGTATTATATAAAGATCATTAACGGACTGAAAAGTCTGGAAAAATACATTGATTCAGTAAGTGACACATATGTAATAAGAGCTACGTTTCAAATCATCAAAGGTCTTGTGGTTCAATGTGGTTTGGTTGAGGTGGTGGTCATTTTCGTCGGATATCGTGATATCTTTATTTGTAACACAAACGAAGGCAAATCTGATGCATGTTTCGTTAGAGTATCTTTATTATTATACAAACTTGGACAACCTTGAATTGTACGCAGATCGTTGACACTAAGGAAATTCTGGAAAAACGGGTTATTTCGATAAGTAACACAGTATGTAATGTGAACTACATTTCAAATCATGAAAGGTCTAGTTCAACATGCAGTTTGGTTGAGTTGGTGGTTTCCATTACTTCCTGTGATATCATTATTTGTTACACAAATGAAGGCAAGTCTGTTGCAAGTTTCGTTAGAGATCTTCATTACCACACAAAATTCGACCACCTTGTATTGTACGAAAATCATTAACGGAAAGAAAAGTCTGGAAAAGTGCATTAATTCAGTAAGTGACACCAATGTAATATGAGCTCCATTTGAAATGATCAAAGGTCTTGTTCAATGTAGTTTGGTTGACGTGGTGGCCTTTTTTGTCAGTTCCCGTTATATCGTTATTTGTTACACAAATGAAGGCAAATATGATGCATGTTTCGTTAGAGTATCTTCATTATAACACTAATTTGGACAACCTTGAATTGCGCGCAGATCGTTGACACTAAGGAAATTCTGTAAAACGGATTATTTCAATAAGTGACACGGTATATAACGTAAACTACATTTCAAATCATGAAAGGTCTAGTTCAATGCAGTTTGGTTGAGTCGGTGATTTTCATCACTTCCAGTGATATCACTATTTCTTACACAAATTAAGGCAAGTCTGCTGCAAGTTTCGTTATAGTATTTAAATTATTCTTAATGCTATGAACAAAAATCCAGATTCTGATTGATATAAGACAACCTGTATCACATAAATAAGATATAAATTATTCGGCAGAATAAATTATTCGGACTCTCCCAAATACTATAGTACGATCCTAGTTTCCTATACAAAAATAGTTTGTGGTACAGATGTTTGTAAATTTTAAATAGTTATTTAGAATTCCCCAGTATTTATTTTGCTTTGTTCGAAATGTAAACCTTTGTAAATTGTAACTAAATTTCTTCAATAATTGTCAATAACATTTATTTCCACATATCCCACGCCATCTTTCTTATTCACGTATCTGTGTAAATGGGTCTAAGAGCAAGTTTTATAGCTGAAACAGTGCAATTTTAAAGAATACTATACCAAAATAAATCATATTTCATTCATCTAGTAATCTCGGAATATATATTGAACACGCTTCTTGCCAAATAATAGGAGTAGTTGCATTTACAAAGTAAATGTTTCTTTATTTTACATATCTGTTAAACGAATTGCTAAAAACTTTATGGATCGATAAATTATTCTACTTAGTTTATGTATTTCAATAAATTGAAATTTCATTGTTGTACCCAAAATAACAATTGGTTCCACATGGTTAAATATATAATTCGCATTCATTGCATTGAAAGAATCAGTATAAAATTAAAATAGTTAAAATAAAAACAAAGTTTCTTTTGCTGCCATGGATTTTCATAAACATTTCTAAGTAGTTTGCACAGTGTATTAATCACTTTTCTCAAACAGGAATATCGGTATTTACGATTCTATCCATAATCAATTACACATTTTAAGCTACTCAGCGGTATTTATACCTGGAAGAGTGATCAAATCATGTTAATATTAATGCTGTTAATTTAGGATGATAGTCTGTAAAACGTGTTTACTGAACATGGAAATGTTTACTTTGAGATTGAATAGCATCCGAAAAACCTAAATTTAGGGTTGACAAAACCGATTAATCTGTATATATATATTTCTTTTACGTGGCTCGAAAATAGGGCTGAATTTGTGGCTTGAATTTGACAACAACCGTAGTTTCCGCAGCGACGACTCTCATTGGTTCGTTTTACGGTGACGTGATTCATTAAGCGAATCAGCTTTCTGATCAATACTTTCTTTTCGACACAGATTTTTTCAGATTCAGATTCAACCAAGCAGGGAGGCCTACCATATGGCTTTAGCCCCTGCAAGCCCTGCTTGGCAAGTTTATTTAAAAAAAAAAAATTACATATTTTTACATATTTGACAAAGCAGCCCAGCTTAATTTACAAAAAGAAAAGTCATACTCAAAAAGTCATAATCAAAAGTCATTTCAGCAGAAAAGTCCACCATCAGGAAAAGCATCATCATCATCATAATCATCATCATCATCATAATCATCATCACCACCAATGATGTGTACTGGTGGCATTTGGAATAATAATTGGTTTTTTTTCTATTAAGGACATGCAGCTAATTATCTTCTGAAGCAATGAGGAATTCGCCGAGATTGATTTGAACCAATTCGACAGAGAGATGGTGTCTGTTTTCCTCAAATGTAGAGTAGCTGTCAATGGGCATGTGAGAACGTAATGTAGCGAATCCCCTCTTGCACCACAAGTGCATCTTGAAGACAAAACTTTATTAAATTTAATTAAATAAGCCGGGAAAGGGCCATGATTAATAGCGAATATATATAGGTATCGATGACTTAGAAGATAGTCTTCTGAAACTTTTGGCTTCAATGCATAGGTATATCGCCCAGTGGGACATAAGTCCCAATCACGTTGCCATGAGTTATGTAAAGATTGCTTTAACATTCTCTTAAGATATGAGGATGGATATGGTATAAATTTTTCTGGTATTAATGAATTTGGGTCAGTTGCTTCCTTTGCTAACCGATCCACTAATTCATTACCTGTTATGCCTGAATGTCCTTTGACCCATTGTAGATAATTTTTTTGTGTTGCTCCCTGCAGAGATTGGATAAACATTTTGTTTATATTTTGTTAGCGTCATACATAGGTCTGCGTAGTGTTTTTAAAACTGTTTTAAATGAATTTAAGCCGTGCTGTGTAATATTATATGCAAAATTCAGAAAGGATCTCTTTTTAAACGCAGATCATTTGATCGATGTGTGAATACCAATGCCATTGGTTCGTTTTACGATGACGTGTTACATTCAGCGATCAGCTTTCTGATCACTTTCTGATCAAGACTTTATTTTAGACACATCAGAAAACGTTTTGGTTACATTTTGTTAGCGTCATACGTAGCGTCTGCGTAGAATTTTCAAAGACATTTAAATGAATTTAAGCCGTGCTGTGCAATATTAAAGACAAATTGAACGCCTGTCTGCGCAGTAAGTTTTTAATTAATTGTATTTCGAAGGTAATTCTTTCGTAATAATAAAATGATTTATACCCATTGGTAGCACCAACTAAATGCATTTTTGATTGTGTTTTCAACAAAGTTTTCAATTATCTTTTTTCATTAAGAAAATTTTAAAAATTCCATATGTTAAAATGGTTTATGATAGTACTTATTCTGGCTGAAGTTGTTGCAAAAAGTGGACGAGCGAACGAAGCGAGCTGGTATCGCGTAGCGGTCCCAAAGTGAATTGTCTCGCAATTCACGGGGGTTGGCGAACGTTAGTGAGCAGGGAATGAGTCTCCTAGTATACTATGAAAAACTACTCAAAAACATTTCCGAAAATCAGTGGCCGGAAATGTAATTTTGTGTTGTAAATGTTTCTTTATATCACGAGAATATATTAGTTTCTGAGATTTCTAACGATAATGGACATTTTCTGGAATCGTGAGTACCGTAAAAAGGGGTTAATCGGAATATTTTTCAACTTTAACGGGAAAAAAAGGCAACTATCGATTTTTATTTCTTTTATTTTTTTACTAGAAACTTCGGTCTTGTTTTGTTCTTGAAATTTTAAGCAAAAACGAAACATTTTTTACAGTTTTTATGTATATGTTTTAATTTTTTAATGGTGTTCCGATTCACCCCGCAGGTAGGGGAGAATGGGAACAAATGTTATAATCTTTATTTGTTCCTATTCAGACTTTAATAGGGTTAATGAAAACAGGTAATAAGGATATGTAGGATGAATAGGAACACGTAGTTACTATCAAACAAATCCTTTATTTTCTATACAAGTAAAGGTATGATTTTTCAGAAATTAGAAAAAAACTTTGAACACCAGAAAGATTAAAATTTATTTTAAGGAAATGTATTTGATTTGAATTGAAAAAGATTTAATACAAATTCAATTCACTCATATCGCTCACAAAAGTTATCTTATTCTTGAAACGAGCAGATGTTTGAATGTTGTCCTTTAGCTGAACTTTTTTTTTGACATCTTATGCACAAAATGCTTCCTCCTCTTCCACCGTTTCTTGAAATCTTCAAGTATGTGGGTGTATCATTTTTGTAAAGTTTTCCCACATAACTATCATCTTCTGGGTACAGGACTTTGGTCCCAGTCTGTATGACTTTTTTCCATGCACTTTAACGACAAGGAAATCTCCTGGACAAATTTGTTCAAAAGTTGGCGATTTTCTGGGACTCCTAAATCTGGGTCTTCTACTGACGTAGTAGACAATATGAACTCTTTATCACTGTATTGAACAGAATAATTGGAATTTGAATCTTCAAACGATGATCTTCTGGATAATTTCTTTCCTTTGTGTTCCGATTCACCTCGTAAATCTTAAACCTATGATGTTACAAGACATTTATCACTTTTTCATTGCGTAGTTTTAGAAATACATAAAATCTAGTACAGCATATCGTTTATAGGGCTATCCTTAATAAAACCTCTTCGGTTTGGAATATGAAAAATCTGTAGTTACATACAAAGTTTTGCAGATGTTGAAAATAAGAGGTTTTTGAGGTTCCACTTGCAGTTTTTTTTAATATAACACAGTAGTGGTGCCAGCATGACAAAATTGAATTTGCCAACACTTCATGATACTACCTTATTAAAAAAAATTGGCAACTAAAAATGTCCTCATGTATATTTATTTTGAATTTATTTGTATGATCGGGAAGTTTCGTTCCTGTTCACCCCGTTGTTCCTATTCACCCCGTTTTACGGTACTTTGGAAAATGTTATTGTATATTTTCGTTCGGGATTATATTACATTTTCTTGGATTAAGGAACATTTGTCTTTTTTTTACAGTGTACTAATACCCTTATTCAGGGTTCGGAAGTAGTGCGCTACAAGTAGCGAAACTACAGTAGTCACTACTTTTTACAGTCGTTTCAGCGACATGTAGTGCAGCGCGCTACATTTTAAGTAATGTAGTGTAGCGAATAGCAAGATACAAAAAAACTGTAGTTTGTAGCGAGAACTGGCGCTACTTTTAACGCTACTTCAGGAGAAAAAAAAAAGTTCCATTCTGAAAATCACATTACCAGGATTTTTTTTTTTAATGCAAAATTTGTTCTGCTCAATGATTTACAAATCACAGCTGCAATATATAGCAACGCACCGCATGAAGTTATAGTTTTTTCTCACTGACAGTTGCTGCTAAAATCAGTGGCAAACCCTCCAATGGAATTAATTTTCTTGCTGGAAACACTTGTCTACTTACTCGTTAATAGATCTTCATGTTTTAACGCCAGGTTTCTGAATTGCTTTATTTACAGATTTACTTGTTGCTTGCATTTAGAGTTGTTTTTCTGTAAATTTATAGAATACAATATCTCTCTTCATTTCGCTATGAAATTTACAATATGTATATAAACTAACGTTTTGGAGACAAACACGAGACATTTTCTTGTATATTATCTTTCTTAATTTTTACTACCCTCGGTTGTCACATTTTTTAATTGTATCTCTGCAGACGCGATATAACGAGATATCGCTTTATTATTCAATACGTGTCTTCAATTTATAAAAATGGTTTGCAATTTAATATATATATAATCATTGAATAATTTTGTCGAGTTATTTCAAATTTTATGAATATCGAATCAAACTTTAAAAAATATTAATAAATGTTTTCTTTATTCTGTTAAATTCTAGCATGTGCAAGTAATTCAATGATATTCTATGATAGCTAATGATTTTAGGTTGTCATGGCGATTACGTCCTATTTAAGATGTAGTCCTATTATTTCCGCATTACTGAATTTAAAAACCAAAAATGTATAATAAAATTGCTTAATTATAGCAATCCTATAATCTATCGACGGTTTTTTGGATAGATGTTTGCGGAGAAATAGATATTAAATGGAAAAAGAGTCTAAATATGGATTTCAATTTCTGAAATTTTCAAAGCTAGGAGTAAGTTTCCCATTGGAATTTTCAGTAAATATCAACAAAAATAAAATGTTGCTAACTATAAAATTAATATCTATAATAAAATTTAAATCTATATTATGAAAATCTGCACAGGAAAAAAAAGTGTATTCATAAATTTTTGCATAAGAATGCAACAACTGTTGCACCAAGATCTGAATATTTATAAGACTAGTTATAGTACGAACACACCTTGTTTTTCACGTTTGACGTACAATTCCCGACTTGCCTACGGTATACTACTACCCTAATTTCATTTTACCAGATTTATCTTGTTATATTGTTGTTCTGCTGAAAGGAATTAATCTGATTTTAAAGAGACACTTATTTATTGAACTTTGAAGTTCGTAGTTCATAAGACATAATTTTGAAAACTGTGAGAATGTTTAGGGTTTGCACGCGTTTTCGATGTTGTTATGAAACTTTTTTTTGTCTGTTAATGGACAACAATTTAAATTTTATTCTTAACTAATTTCCGTTTTCAAGAAATGTATATTTTAATTGAATACTAGCTGACCCCGCCTGGCGTTGCCCGGGCCCATGATAAAAAATTAAAATTCAAGTTTTTATTATTTTATATTTTTAACCTGATTTTGTATGAAATTATATTTTTAAATGAAAAATTTGCGTACAAATATTGATATTTAGTGATAAAAATGCTCATTTTCTTGTTTTTTTTTTTTTTTTTTTTTTTTTTTACCCATTGTTGTTTTATAGTTTTAAAATAAAAATTTCTTTTTGTCCGAACTCTTTGAAATCTTTATTGGTAATAAATAAAATGGTTTTACAGCCCGTGTAAAAATTTCATGAAAAAATATTGTTATCGAGTTGTAAAAGAAATGTTTTCTTCTCGCTTTTTTGTTTGTTTGTTTCTTTTCGCGTCGTCTCCTTTAACATAGCAATAAAAAAACAGTTATCATCTTCTGAACTCTGTGACATTTCAATCGGTTATAAATATAACTGTATCCAAGCTCTCTTTAAAATTTTGCGAAAAAATATGCATATTTAGAAGTAAAAACATGAGTTCTTTTAAAAAAAGCTTTAGCTTTCAACCTCAAAGCAAAAATAAATTAGAAGGTCTATACTTTCAATGCAAGGTACGGCTTTTAATCCGTTTTTAATCAACCCTTTTCAATCCCCTTGCTAAACAGGTGAGGTTTTGGTTAATCAATCACGTTTCCCGTTTCTGAAGGTAGAAGCCTTCAAAAAAACGTTGACGCATGCGCAAAGAGACGATTTTCATGTGGATTTGACAGAATGCGCTTTTCGTTTTACATATATAGATGTACCATAATAAAAATATATACAAGCATAAATATAAAATATAACATACCTTTTAAATCAGAACATTTTAAAAAGATCATTCAGAGACTTACTCACCTAAAAATAGAGAGAAGAAAACAAATGAGATTAGAAAAAAAAAATTAAAATTACAAAATTATAGAAATTAATATTGCTATTACATCATTATTATGCTTAAACAACAATAATATTTGGTAATTTCATATTAATAAATGTCTGATGTTCGATTTTTTTATAAATTTTAAAACCCAAGAAAAAATTATCCCATTTAAAAAAAATAAATTATTTTATAAACTGAAAATGCTTATAAGAGTAAAATGTGTTTTTGGTTTATATGTCTATCATGACTGACTTATACAATTTGACTTATACAATTGACTTATACAATACTAACTTATACAATTCGAGAAAACATATTCTGGCAGCATCATTTTCGCTGGATTAAGCAAATTAATTAATTTTGAGTGAACAATAATGATATCCAATATTTAGATCATTATTTATAGGAAACTGACACGGATTGACTTAACTTGCACATACAACGCGGCATATGTACTGCACATGTACAAGGTGGGTCAAAAATAATTGAATAAATACATTTTGAAACAATAAATTTAAAAAGTTTTTGCTACACTCTTTTCTCATTTAAAAAAATATCATTTTCTTTTTTGTCTCTGATTTCTACGTTTTTCTCTTATTAGTCTACTTTTCCATATTCAAGTAACCGAAGCTATATTTTTTATATAAAAAAATTGTGCGTTTTAAAAGTATAACATATATAATAGGCTTTCTTCCTGTGCACATTACTTGGTATTTATAGCTTCTATCTAAATTTCATTAATCAAGAAAAATTAAGACATTAGTGTACTTTAAACAATAAAATTGCAAGTATTCAAGACAATTTTAAATTTAAAAACACCAATACCATTCTCTGTTTTATTTACTTCATAAAATGCATTCCATATCTCATCTTGTTTACAATATCAACTAGGGTGGGTGAGCCAAAGGTTGCCAGTGTTCCTAAGGGTGTGCATAGCATTTATTGTTCATTTACAGGGACACACAAAATAATTCAGTTACATTACTGCTGGACGTGAATTTTCAGTTGTGGTATGCGTTTAAAAATGTAAGTTTTTTTTTTCGTATTATTTATCGTGTATAATTTTTATAGATCATACACAGGGTTGCACAAAAGAATTCGTATCCGTCTATTGATGGAAATTCCTGAAGGAGAATTTTCAACTGTGTAATTCTGTGTTTCTAATTCAAGTATATTTTAGCATACTATGTAGTATATATACAAAACTATAGATCATATACAGGGATTTACAAAAAAAAAATTGAACATTTTTTCAACAATAGATGGTAATTGCTAAAGTGTGATTTCACATGTGTTACGCGCTTTTCATATCGTTTACTTAAATATCATATTTTACCTTAGTAAACTGTGAAGTTTTGTCACAGTATTCTGAATGTGTGGGAAAGTGCTTCATAATCTATGTTTGACACGTGATTTTACTTTATTGTTTTATTATAGCTTCTTTGTAAATACTTAGGTTGGAAATACTGAATTGCCTATTTTTAACACATCTAGATTCGTCTAGTTTAAATATGTTTATTTAATTTACGTTGCAAGCAATTATGGTAATTTTAGAATTTACTCATTATTTGACCAAATTTAAAATGAGAAAATTAATTCCAATCTTTATTTAACTCTATTATTCTGAATTTTCTAGAAAGATACCAGCGCCGATTTATTCATTACCAACTCTGTTAAAAATTTAGTGCTGAATTACCATTCTCAAAATGTTTAGATCGCAATTGAATTTTCTAATTTGAAATGTAATTTGCAATTCTACTTAGCTTCCAACTCTTATACTTAGAAGTTGATTATGTTTCACTGCTATTATATCATAGCAAGCTAAAGACAGAATAGTATTTAAATATTCAGAAACATTAAAAGGAGATTAGTTTTCAATTTCAGGAATATTTTAAGCACATATATACTTTCTAAGGCAGTTGATACACAAAAAAAAAAAAAGTCTTGCAACAAAAGTAATTACTTATTCGAAAACATTTTTTGCTTTTCAAGTAAGTTTTCATATAATTAATTTGCATTAAGAATATTTTAAAATATTAAATTTAGAAATCTTTAAGAGATTCAGGGCCGTCCAAATAAAAATCAGCTTGCTTAGAATGCTGTGTACAGCGTTATTTGGGTTATAATGATGGGAAATTTAGACAAAAGACGTTTCAGATCATGTACTCACAATTTTTTAGAATGCACAAAAAATCACCTAAAGACAACCTTGTTGATTTTATGAATTTTAATCAGAATAAACAAAGCCTCTGAAAATCTGTTTAATTTATGAAGCTGATAAAAAGGAATGATGGATATTGATAGCCGAAGTTTTAAGTTTCCTGATTCATAATTCCGAATTTCAATGAAAAAATTAACTCCTTATTTTTTCAAATTTAAAATGAAAAAACTAATTCCAATCTTTATTTAACTCTATTATTCTGCATTTTTCAGAGAAATATCATCGCCGATTTATTCATTACAAGCTCGGTTAAAAAATTAATGCTGAATTACCATTCCCAAAATGTTTAGATCGTAATTGAATTTCCTAATTTGAAATGTAATTTGCAATTCTACTTAGCTTCCAACTCTTACACTTAGAAATTGATAATGTCTCACTGCTATCATATCATAGCAAGCTAAAGACAGAATAGTATTTAAATCTTCAAAAACGTTAAAAGAGATTATTTTTCAATTTCAGAAATAGTTTATGAGACGGTAATTAGATATATATTTTCTAAGGCACTTGATACAAAAATAAAGTTTGCAACGAGAAATAATTAGTTTATTCTGTAATTCTTTTTACATTTTTCTTTTACGTAATTTTTCGGATAATTAATTTGTCTAAGGAATCCTCTAAAATATATAATTTAGCCATCTATAAGAGGTGCAGAGCTTTACAAATTAAACTTAGCTAGAATAGAATTCTGTGTATGGCGTAGTTTGGGTGATAATGAAAAGAAATTTAGACAAAAGATGTTTCAGATCATGTTCTCGCAATTTTTTTAATGTACAATATATCCCCGATATACGACGTTGCAGATTTTATGAATTTTACTTTGTATAAAGGAAGCCACTTCAAATCTGTGGTTACTTAACTGATAAAAATGAATGGTGATCATTGCATAACCGAATTTTCAAGTTTCCTGATTCATAATTACGAATTTCAATGAAAAAATTATTTTCTAGTGAAGTGTTCCTCCCATAACGACGAGAAAACTCTGCTGAGTATTCTGCCTGTAGAAAAATTTATGCAGAGTACATTGTACTTATTTTGGCAGTTTTCGACGAGCGGAACACCAGTCACAAGTTTGTGCAAAAGCGCCAAGTGTAGTAAACTAATTATTTCAAGCCGATAAATGTCCGTAACCAGAATATTAAATGTCTCTAATTATTTTCCATTTTTCAGGTTTTGCCTTTTTGGAGAGAAAATTGTCTGATCAACCAGAAATACCCTATAGATTTTACTTTCAAAACCTGTAGGGTAGTTCCAGTTGACCCAGAATCTTGAAATTTTCACGAAGGAAGATATAGCACATGTAAAGGGAAAAATCCAAAATAATTAACTTATAAATTTTGATTGTTTATATATATATATATATATATACGAGGGTTGTAAATTAAATAGTGGCAACTTAACCTTGAAACTCGCAGAAGGGTGGGCATGCGCAAATAGGATATGGAAGTGGTGAGGTGGCGCTGTTGTCGATGTGTAGAGTGCAAAAAACAGTCGATCTGCTTAGAAGGGTAGTTGTTGTGTGGCGTTAAAGTGAGGAGTTTCGTTTCCATCGCTCTAAAGCATGTTTTCAAAAGGTGATCAGCGGTCGTGGCTTAAAATCGAGGTTTCCCGTGGCAAAAATGCTATGGACGATTAGTGGAAGCCTGTGCACAAATGCTTTACTGTATAGGACAGTAGCACGATGGGTTCAAGCATTTCGTTTGGGTCGGAATGAGACTGCGAATTTGCAACGCACAGGTCGGCCCTCCATTCCTCAAGTGCAGATTGACATCCTGAGTGGTCTCCTTAGCATAGACCGCCGATGGACTGTCCGAGAATTATCCTTAGAGGTTGGTCTGAGTCACTGTACTCCACGCAATAGTGCGCTCGGTGGCTCACATCAACAATCAACACCTTGCCACTGGTCTACAACGGCTTCCCGACATTTGGCAAAAGGTTATAAGATTTGCTGGTGATGACATAGAAGGAATGTAATGCAATTGTACTTGTAAGTTCATTAAAAATTGATTTATACCTATGTTGCCATTACTTAATTTACAGCCCTCGTATATGATCAGTATTCTTAATTATGGGAATTCATGAGTTTGTCACGTAGTAAATCGACATAGATTCTTAAATTAATGATTTTCTGATTTTTTCTTTCGCATCTGCTTTGATCGTGCAAAATTTTAAATTTCTGCGTCAAACGGAAAAACCCTATAGTTTTTACTCTCAAAACCTATAGGGTACTTTCGATTGATCTAGAATCTTGAAGTTTGCACAAAGGAAGGTTTTGTAACGAATGCAAAGGATAAAATCCGAAAATCACTAATTTTTAATTCTTATTACGTTATTATTCTTATTATTACGTTATTTTCCATAATCGGGATATCTAAAGCGAGATTTCAAGACAGCGTTTTTTCCTTTTTCAGGTACGGAACCCTGAAAGTGGATTTCATTTTTGAAATCTGAACAGGGTAACGTAAAAATCATTCGTAAAATCTTATTAAGCCTATTTAAAATTAATATTCTTATGTATGAAAATATCATTTATTGTCTTCAGTTAAATACTCTTCAAACGAATATTATACTGCCATTTAATTGTATGTTATACTTCATTTCGAATAGCATACATATGCTGCACTATTTCTCTGCTTTATACCAAGGATTTAATTTGAAGAATGCTGAAGAAAGAGGTACGTAACATTGAACCTGGTGCCATAAAGATTATAATTCTGCCATTTTATTGTATGTTGTATTTCAGTTCTTATAGTATACATATTCTGCACTATTTCTACACTTAATACCAAGGATTGAATTTGAAGAATGCTGAAGAAAGAGGTACGTAACATTGAACCTGGTGCCATAAAGATTATAATTCTGTCATTTTATTGTATGTTGTGCTTCAGTTTGTATAGTATACATATGCTGCACTATTTCTCTACTTAATACCAAAGATTTAATTTGAAGAATGCTGAAGAAAGAGGTACGTAACATTGAACCTGCTGCCATAAAGATTATAATTATGTCATTTTATTGTATGTTGTACTTCACTTCTTATAGTATACATATGCTGCACTATTTCTCCACTTAATACCAAGGATTTAATTTGAAGAATGCTGAAGAAAGAGGTACGTAACATTGAACCTGCTGCCATAGAGATTATAATTATATCATTTTATTGTATGTTGTACTTCAGTTCTTATAGAATACATATGCTGCACTATTTGTACACTTAATACCAAGGATTTAATTTGAAGATTGCTGAAGTAATAGGTACGTAACATTGAACCTGGTGCCATAAAGATTATAATTATGTCATTTTATTGTATGTTGTACTTCAGTTCGTATAGTATACATATGCTGGACTATTTCTAAACTTAATACCAAGGATTTAATTTGAAGAAAGCTGAAGAAAGAGGTACGTAACCTTGAACAAGGTACATGATGAAACAGACTTTAACTGTGTTACGTTACGACTATATTTATTACACTATGAATAATATACATTACATGCTACTTTAATGTATTTTTTATGTTTTTGAAACATAGGCACCCATACATAGGAACCGTTACCTGTTTCTATTCAAATGTAGTAGTAAACAAGATGTTCACCTTACCACCACGTACCAGCTACAATATCTAGTCACTCGATTTATCAGTATTTCGGACCTTTAAAGCTTAAATCCTCAATGATTAGAAATTTACACATAACCATGGTGTTTACCAGACAACTGAATTTACCGATGACACGCATAAACAAGAACGAAAAATCATGCGTCAAGCATAGATTATGTAACACTTTCCAACGCTTCCAAAATAATTTTACAAATCATACCGTTTAATAAGCTGAAAGATAACATCTAAGTAAACAATTTGGAAAACGCATAACATATTTAAAAACATAATTTCAGGAATTTCCAACATATACAATATTCGGAAAAATATCCGAAAACTTTTATTCAGCCCTGTATATGATCTATAGATTTGTATATATACTACATAGAATGCTAAATTTTTTTAGTTCAGTTATGAAACGCGTAGCACAGTTTAAAATTCTCCTTCTGGAGTGTCTGTCAATAAACGGAAATGTGTTCGCGAACTTTTGTCCTGCCCTGTATAGAATCTACAGAATTTATACACATAACGTAATAGAAAAAAAGCGAGTTAAATTTAAAATCGCGTTCAGTAACTTAAAACGCACTTCCAGGAATTATTGTTAACAGACAGTAGAGAATTATTTTGGGTTTCCCTGTAAATGAACGATGACTGCTATACACACAATATTCTGTAGTAAGCCTCTTGTAATGCACCTTAGAGATATATATAAATTTCAATGCGTTTAAAATAGTGAAACAGTATATAAATAAACCGCAAATGATTTTTTCCCATAGACCGTAATGTAACGTAATTCTTTTGAGTGTCCCTGTAGAAAAACTATAAGTGCTACACACTTCTGTTGAAATAGAGAACATGCTATAGATAACGACAATAACATAAAAATTGCAGAGCAATCCGAGCATATTTACGGGAGCTAGAGCACGGTCAGACGACAGACAGCAGGCAGCCATAGGGCCAGACGGCAGACGGCAGGCAGCCATAGGGCCATACGGCACACAAACCGAAGTCCTAAACACTTTTCAACTAGGTTGGAAAGTGTTAAAAATCAGCACTGTCTCATTGGTGTGTTACATAATGAGACTAATGCAAATAGTACTTTAAGGTTTTCCCCTGCATTTATTCATGTTTATTAGTAAATTATTTGTGCGAAATACTTCCAATAAGCAAATATACATGTATATGAAAGGACCAAATATCTCCAGTGAATCGCATCTAGCTCTTAATTAATGTTTTTGACGCATCTGTCTCGCTGTGTGTAAAAAATAATTCCTTGAAAAAACGGAAAATGTACTGGCAGAAAAGTTGCCGTCTATTATCCGTTTTTTCAGAAAACTGTCGTTTTGGTATTCCCCCGCTTTCAAGATGGAAAATTTCCGCTATTCAAGACGGGAAATTTCTGTTTTTAGAAATAAATGTGAGCAATAGAGCGACATTTTTAATCTAAATAATAATTACATATACTGAAAAAAATGTTTTTTAAATCCTAAAACTTAAAAGAGAACTTCACCTTTTCATAAACATATAAACACATAAAAACTTTATTTTACTTAAGTAAGGTGCAGCACAAAACATATATATAAAACAAACTATTGATGTTGTATTCTTGTGATAATGGTTTTTATCTCGAATGAAACCGAAACATGTCAGTCGTTTACTTGTTTTATATGTATATTTTGTGTGATACCTTACTTCAGTAAAAGAAAGTTTTTATTGACTTACATATATATACTGATGCATATTTACACGGAACAGGTATTTGGTATCATCAAACTCATTTTTTATCGCTGTTTCATCCTCCGGATTCAAACCTCGGTACGCGCCTTTAGAGGATGAATGCTCTGTCCTCTACACCAGTTAGCCACATCCAATAATTTGGTTATTGACTAAAACAACCATTCGAAAATTTAATTGCAACTGTTCCATTTACGCTCAACGGAAAAGGACCATTTCCGTTTCTAACATTCATCGTGTGAGATAATAAAGAAAATTCCCAGTTTATTCCGAGAACAATTACAATTTCCACTCAAAATACAGGGTAGTGCAAAATTATTGAGCGCATTTCATGCTTGAAAAAAAAATAGAAGACAACGAACAATGAACATGTACTTACGTCATTTTGTTATTTTTTATTTCAAACATGAAACTCAATAATTTTGGAACACTCTGTAGAAAATTTCGGTTAAAATACAAAAATTTTTTTACATAACATCACCCGTTTACATACGGATTTTTTTACAGAGTATTACTCTCTCCTACCTCATCTGCGACCTCAAAGAAAATGATTAATCAATTTGTAACCATTAATTAATAACTATTTTAAGTATTCCAAAAAAAAACTTCACTTTTCCAAAGAAACTTGACTTTTCTTTTCGCTCGAAGCTATATGATGAAAATGTGTAGATAAAGCTACTGAGACTACAATTAAATAATCAAGTTTAAACAGAGTCATTCGCAATTCCGTTCGCCATTACATCTTTAATACATAGAAGTTGATTACGTTTTCATTGCTTTCAATTGATTGCAAGCTAAGGGGATGATAGTGTTCCAATCCTCGAAAACATTCGAGGAGATTAGTTTTCGCTTTCAGGTGTGAAAATGTATTAAGAGAAGGTAAGCAGAAAATTACTTTCTGAAGAGCTTCGTACAGAAAAGAATAGGAAAAGAAAGGATTAGTTTTCCCAAAAACTTTTTTTTTCTATTTTAGTCGTTTTCAGAAATATTTATTTAATTCGAAAGTTTTCCACAATTGTAAATTGAAACATGTTTAAGAAATATGAGAATATATTACTATTGTCAAATCTGTTGTTTTAAATTTAACAAACTATGTAAAAGTTTACTTCATATATTTTGAAAAATATCGCCTTTGATCCGTCAATTCATTCAAGTTTTACATTCTGTTTGAATATTTCAATAAAATATTATACATATAATGTCTCTCACCTATATTATAAAACAACAATATGTCCCTGAATAACGCTGGTGTCATTTTGCTGGTGGCAAATATATTGTCACTAGCCGCCACTGGCGACCAGTTTGGTCTCCCTTAAATGTATGTTAAGCATTGTAACACGCATTGATATTTTTTGTTTTATTTTAGTTTGATTCCATATTATTTATCATTTTTAATGATGGGTATTTTTATTAGCCGGCAGCAAATGATAAATCGCCAAATATTGCTCCTATCACCACCATTCATACTGCATTAATTTAATTTTAAATTATAAACCTGTCGCTCATTTCTGTTAAAATACTTAGTTTTAATTTCAAATACTTATATTACATACAATTTAAAATACATGCCATTTACACTCTTCATTTAAAATAGAAAATAAATAAATAAATAAAAAATAATATCATAAATCAAAATAAAAATAAAAGTATATTTTCTAATTCGAACACGCGAAAATAAAAGCTGGTATAGGCGATTTAAAAAATGGTATTGGCGAGATTTGCACAAATTATCATGAAAGTATTTAATGATGTTATGTATTTTATAAATGTATATTAAATTACTATTTTGAACGCGATTGGTCATAACAATGGTAAATATGATTGGCGATTTCCAATCATTTTCCGTGATCTCTCTTCCTGGCGAGTATAATACATAAATACCAAATTAACTGAGAATTCGTTTCGAAATTTCATTCATTAAATATTATTACATGAGTTCAATTTACGTCAAGAAAAGATCTGGAAGTTGAGTTGTATAGCGCAGAATTATGGTAAACTTTGATTGTCTCAATGGTACGAATTATTATTATTGTTTTTGACACACAGGCAGCGGTCCAAAAAATCATTCGCGGAGAACTTGCTTTACGAACGATTACCTCCATGATTGAATATTTTAAACGTTCATGACGAATTAATTATTTTTTTGTTGTTGTTTGTTTACTTTCATGGATAGAGAATTTGAACTGCGATCCTAATTTCAACTTAAGCTATAGCAGAATATATGCACAATTGAACGTAAGTCATCTCTCAAATATTAATTTATTTTGAACGAACTTTCTAAAAATGTAACTTTTATGCAGTTTAATTCGCAAAAATAATTTTGAATAAAAATGGCCGCCTGGGATATGAAAATGTGAAGCGGACATCCCGGAATCGTTGATGACAGTCACATGACTTAGGCTTTTATTATAGAGATATTGTTGGTTTGTTTGAAAACTATCTAAATTTACTGATTTTTTAAAGTTTTTAAAATAAATTTTAAGGATATATTTTTTAAATCTATGTCTATCGCGTGTAGCCCGATTACTAAAGATTAACCCGTTTGCACTTAAAACAATATAAGCAGTCCAGGATTAGTTTTTGGTTAATATTCCATAACGAAATTAAAACTTCATAAATAAGTAAATAAAATAATAAAATAAAAAGTAAAACACAATTTTAACAAGTATGTAAATGAATTATACGATTAAACCACTGAAATAATCAGAATCAAAAAGGCTGCTGTAAGTAGTGAAATCTTTACCGATTTATTCGGCTATTAACTCTTAACATACGGATAATGCGACAGTATTGCTTTTAATAAATTTCAAACTTTATTTATATATATTATTGATATTTTTCATATAAAAATGACTTTTGGTGTTGTTAATGGGCACTCTGAAAAAGTATATTAAATGTAAAATATCTATTAGAGTTTTCAATTTGAAAAAAAAAACCGGTTTTTACCTTTGTTCTGTAATTCGCCCAGGTTGGATTTCCTAGTTTAAGTAAAATATAAAATGCTTTTTTCAATACTTCCCGTGTCACAATGCATTTCTTTTCAAATTGTATTTTAGAATTTAGAGGAAAAAACACGTTTAAATATTAAAAAATATGTTGCCGAGATGCTTCTTTCCGTGTCACAATGAATTTATTTTCAAATTATATTTTAGCATTTAGAGAAAAAACACGTTTAAATATTAAAAAATATGTTGCCGAGATGCTTCTTTCCGTGTCACAATGAATTTCTTTTCAAATTATATTTTAGCATTTAGAGAAAAAACACGTTTAAATATTAAAAAATATGTTGCCGATATGCTTCTTTCCGTGTCACAATGAATTTCTTTTCAAATTATATTTTAGCATTTAGAGAAAAAACACGTTTAAATATTAAAAAATATGTTGCCGAGATGCTTCTTTCCGTGTCACAATGAATTTCTTTTCAAATTATATTTTAGAATTTAGAGGAAAAAACACGTTTAAATATTAAAAAAATATGTTGCCGAGATGCTTCTTTCCGTGTCACAATGAATTTCTTTTCAAATTATATTTTAGAATTTAGAGGAAAAAACACGTTTAAATATTAAAAAAATATGTTGCCGAGATGCTTCTTTCCGTGTCACAATGAATTTCTTTTCAAATTATATTTTAACATTTAGAGAAAAAAACACGTTTAAATATTAGAAAAATATGTTGCCGAGATGCTTCTTTCAGTGTCACAATGAATTTCTTTTCAAATTATATTTTAGAATTTAGAGGAAAAAACACGTTTAAATATTAAAAAATATGTTGCCGAGATGCTTCTTTCCGTGTCACAATGAATTTCTTTTCAAATTATATTTTAGCATTTAGAGAAAAAACACGTTTAAATATTAAAAAATATGTTGCCGAGATGCTTCTTTCCGTGTCACAATGAATTTCTTTTCAAATTATATTTTAGCATTTAGAGAAAAAACACGTTTAAATATTTAAAAATATGTTGCCGAGATGCTTCTTTCCGTGTCACAATGAATTTCTTTTCAAATTATATTTTAGAATTTAGAGGAAAAAACACGTTTAAATATTAAAAAATATGTTGCCGAGATGCTTCTTCCCGTGTCACAATGAATTTCTTTTCAAATTATATTTTAGCATTTAGAGAAAAAACACGTTTAAATATTAAAAAATATGTTGCCGAGATGCTTCTTTCCGTGTCACAATGAATTTCTTTTCAAATTATATTTTAGCATTTAGAGAAAAAACACGTTTAAATATTAAAAAATATGTTGCCGAGATGCTTCTTTCCGTGTCACAATGAATTTCTTTTCAAATTATATTTTAGCATTTAGAGAAAAAACACGTTTAAATATTAAAAAATATGTTGCCGAGATGCTTCTTTCCGTGTGACAATGCATTTCTTTTCAAATTATATTTTAGCATTTAGAGAAAAAACACGTTTAAATATTAAAAAATATGTTGCCGAGATGCTTCTTTCCGTGTCACAATGAATTTCTTTTCAAATTATATTTTAGAATTTAGAGGAAAAAACACGTTTAAATATTAAAAAATATGTTGCCGAGATGCTTCTTTCCGTGTCACAATGAATTTCTTTTCAAATTATATTTTAGCATTTAGAGAAAAAACACGTTTAAATATTAGAAAAATATGTTGCCGAGATGCTTCTTTCCGTGTCACAATGAATTTCTTTTCAAATTATATTTTAGAATTTAGAGGAAAAAACACGTTTAAATATTAAAAAATATGTTGCCGAGATGCTTCTTTCCGTGTCACAATGAATTTCTTTTCAAATTATATTTTAGCATTTAGAGAAAAAACACGTTTAAATATTAAAAAATATGTTGCCGAGATGCTTCTTTCCGTGTCACAATGAATTTCTTTTCAAATTATATTTTAGCATTTAGAGAAAAAACACGTTTAAATATTAAAAAATATGTTGCCGAGATGCTTCTTCCCGTGTCACAATGAATTTCTTTTCAAATTATATTTTAGCATTTAGAGAAAAAACACGTTTAAATATTAAAAAATATGTTGCCGAGATGCTTCTTTCCGTGTCACAATGAATTTCTTTTCAAATTATATTTTAGCATTTAGAGAAAAAACACGTTTAAATATTAAAAAAATATGTTGCCGAGATGCTTCTTTCCGTGTCACAATGAATTTCTTTTCAAATTATATTTTAGAATTTAGAGGAAAAAACACGTTTAAATATTAAAAAATATGTTGCCGAGATGCTTCTTTCCGTGTCACAATGAATTTCTTTTCAAATTATATTTTAGCATTTAGAGAAAAAACACGTTTAAATATTAGAAAAATATGTTGCCAAGATGCTTCTTTCCGTGTCACAATGAATTTCTTTTCAAATTATATTTTAGCATTTAGAGAAAAAACACGTTTAAATATTAAAAAATATGTTGCTGATATGCTTCTTTCCGTGTCACAATGAATTTCTTTTCAAATTATATTTTAGCATTTAGAGAAAAAACACGTTTAAATATTAAAAAAATATGTTGCCGAGATGCTTCTTTCCGTGTCACAATGAATTTCTTTTCAAATTATATTTTAGAATTTAGAGGAAAAAACACGTTTAAATATTAAAAAATATGTTGCCGAGATGATTTTTTCCGTGTCACAATGAATTTCTTTTCAAATTATATTTTAGCATTTAGAGAAAAAACACGTTTAAATATTAGAAAAATATGTTGCCAAGATGCTTCTTTCCGTGTCACAATGAATTTCTTTTCAAATTATATTTTAGAATTTAGAGGAAAAAACACGTTTAAATATTAAAAAATATGTTGCCGAGATGCTTCTTTCCGTGTCACAATGAATTTCTTTTCAAATTATATTTTAGCATTTAGAGAAAAAACACGTTTAAATATTAAAAAATATGTTGCCGAGATGCTTCTTTCCGTGTCACAATGAATTTCTTTTCAAATTGTATTTTAGCATTTAGAGAAAAAACACGTTTAAATATTAAAAAATATGTTGCCGAGATGCTTCTTTCCGTGTCACAATGAATTTCTTTTCAAATTATATTTTAGCATTTAGAGAAAGAACACGTTTAAATATTAAAAAATATGTTGCCGAGATGCTTCTTTCCGTGTCACAATGAATTTCTTTTCAAATTATATTTTAGCATTTAGAGAAAAAACACGTTTAAATATTAAAAAATATGTTGCCGAGATGCTTCTTTCCGTGTGACAATGCATTTCTTTTCAAATTATATTTTAGCATTTAGAGAAAAAACACGTTTAAATAATAAAAAATATGTCGCCGAGATGCTTCTTTCTGTGTCACAATGCATTTTCATAGAGTTGCCAAGTCTCCGGATTTTTGTTCACCAGTATTTTTTTCGAGAAAATGTTGTTCTTTTAAATCGCAGGTTGCTCCGATTTAACAAAAAACATTTTCTGTACTAAAATACTGGTATCCAAAAATCCGGAGATTTGCCAGCTCTGTATTTCTTTTCAAATTATATTTTAGCATTTAGAGCAGCGGTTCCCAACCTGGGGTACGCGTACCCCTGAGAGTACGTGGTGAATATTTAGGAATACGGGAAACTTACACTGGCAATGGCGAATAACGCTAAAAATAAAACTTAAAATGTAAACAAAAGCCCAAACCTGTAAACTTTTCGTTTACAAAGAGAGACTTGTGTAAAAGTAAAATAAATTCGCATAAAATGAAGAAAAATATCTAAGCTTAGTAAATGATTGATCATTTGTTGCCATCATCTCCGCCTATTCCTATTAACAGCTTACGATTTCGATTGTAACCCCCCTTTTCTTTTGTTGTTCTTTTCTTTCTAGTAATTGTAGAGATATTTAGAAAAAACACGAATCGTATCGTGTCTTCTGGTTTCCCAAATTCATTTAACTAAAACCCTTTTGAAAGCAGGTCATCATTTTAGTGTTAATGTTTTGAATAATTTTACGTTGATATTGTGTTGTGATTCAAAAGGGATAAAGGGTTGAAAATTGGAATTCTGAAGAGAAATGTGTCTAACATTGGTAACTAGCATAATAACATTACTAATGAACAAAAAAATATTTGTAACGGGCTTATGTGCGAAGGGGTACGCATAAATGAAAAACCTAAGCAATGGGTATGTGAGAGAAGAAAGGTTGGGAACCGCTGATTTAGATAAAAAACACGTTTAAATATTAAAACAAAATATGTCGCTGGGATGATTTTCAAAATCCGTTGGCCACAATTAAATAATCTAGTTTAAAGAGAGTCAAACATATTTCTACTTACTAGCCTCTGTTTTATATTTAGAAAGTGATTACGTTTTCAATGTTTTCATGATAGTAAGTTAAGGAGACGATACTCTTTCAGTCCTCGAAAACATAAAAGAAGATTAGATTTCTCTTTCAGGTGTGAAAACATATTCATCTGAGGAAGTAAGAAGAAAATTACTTTTTAAGAAACTATATATTGAAAAGAATAGGAAGGAGTATAGTTTTGTTTTTCGGCAAAACATTTTTTTCATTATTTTAGGAGTTTAACGAAATATTTATTTAATTCAATTTTCCACAATAATGAATTTAAATATGAGTAACATACAAGTGATACAAGGATGGTTCTGCGTCAATTCGTCGCACACAATTCATCGCAGCGTCAATTCGTCGTGGCGACAACTCATCGCAGCGTCAATTCGTCGCGGCGTCAATTCGTCGTGGTGTCAATTCTTCGCAACGTCAATTCGTCGCAACTAAAATACATTTGAAGGCTATGATGATAAAGTAAAGGTAATTCAGTAAAATTATTTAATGGTGTAAATTACTAGTTATAATTATCTATATCTCAAAAACAAATTATCATTAAATAATTTTATTACATTATCTTTAATTTTATCATCATAGCCTTCAAAAACCTTTTTGTTGCGTCGAATTGACACCACGACGAATTGACGCTACGACGAGTTGACGCTGCGATGAGTTGTCGCAGCGACGAATTGACGCTGCGATGAATTGTGCGCAATGAATTGTGCGCGACGAATTAACGCGACACCCAAGTGGATTTTTCATTGCCAAACTAAGCGTTCAAACCGACAGAATAAAGAATGACCCCAGCCGGGAATTGAACCCGGTACCCGGAATAGCGCTCAGATGCTCTACCACTGAGCTACAAGGAACCATATCCCAACTCGGCATCTCTCACTCTTATACATGTCGGAAAGGCTACTATCACAGCACAAGATGGAAACTGTCATCCAGAGCACACATCCTTGTAGCATATTTTAGACGACATTTTTTCGCAACAAGTCCAGCATAGACTACACATACAAGTGAATTCCAATTCATTTTCCAGGAGTGAAATTCGGCCGAAACTAATGAGTAACAAAACAAGTGGATTTTTCATTGCTAAACTAAGCGTTCAAACCGACAGAATAAAGAATGACCACGGCCGGGAATTGAACCCGGTACCCGGAATAGCGCTCAGATGCTCTACCACTGAGCTACAAGGAACCATATCCCAACTCGGCATCTCTCACTCTTATACATGTCGGAAAGGCTACAATCACAGCACAAGATGGAAACTGTCATCCAGAGCACACATCCTTGTAGCATATTTTAGACGACATTTTTTCGCAACAAGTCCAGCATAGACAACACATACAAGTGAATTCCAATTCATTTTCCAGGAGTGAAATTCGGCCGAAACTAATGAGTAACAAAACAAGTGGATTTTTCATTGCTAAACTAAGCGTTCAAACCAACAGAATAAAGAATGACCCCAGCTGGGAATTGAACCCGGTACCCGGAATAGCGCTCAGATGCTCTACCACTGAGCTACAAGGAACCATATCCCAACTCGGCATCTCTCACTCTTATACATGTCGAAAGGCTACAATCACAGCACAAGATGGAAACTGTCATCCAGAGCACACATCCTTGTAGCATATTTTAGACGACATTTTTTCGCAACAAGTCCAGCATAGACAACACATACAAGTGAATTCCAATTCATTTTCCAGGAGTGAAATTCGGCCGAAACTAATGAGTAACAAAACAAGTGGATTTTTCATTGCTAAACTAAGCGTTCAAACCGACAGAATAAAGAATGACCACGGCCGGGAATTGAACCCGGTACCCGGAATAGCGCTCAGATGCTCTACCACTGAGCTACAAGGAACCATATCCCAACTCGGCATCTCTCACTCTTATACATGTCGGAAAGGCTACAATCGCAGCACAAGATGGAAACTGTCATCCAGAGCACACATCCTTGTAGCATATTTTAGACGACATTTTTTCGCAACAAGTCCAGCATAGACAACACATACAAGTGAATTCCAATTCATTTTCCAGGAGTGAAATTCGGCCGAAACTAATGAGTAACATACAAGTGGATTTATCATTGCTAAACTAAGTGTTTAAATCGACAGAGTGAAAAATGCCCCAAGCCGGGAATCGAATCGAACCAGGGACCCCAGAATAGCTCTCAGGCTCTACCACTGAGCTACAAAAAACGATATCCAAAATCGGCATCTCTCACTCTTATAC
Source organism: Maratus michaelseni (assembly GCA_963931845.1). Lineage (NCBI taxonomy): Eukaryota > Metazoa > Arthropoda > Arachnida > Araneae > Salticidae > Maratus > Maratus michaelseni. The sequence continues at coordinate 210,281,076 of OZ007600.1, forward strand.
ATATCGAAAAGCTACAATCGCAGCACAAGATGGAAACTGCCATCCAGAGCACACAACCCTGTGTCATATTTTAGACGACATGTTTTCACATGTCCAGCAACCACCCACTGAATATTAGGCCTGAGCGCTGACACAAAAATTGATGCAGTCGTAGGCGGAAATTTTTCAGTGTGTGTACGGTCCCTTGAAATTCAATACCAATATTTTCTATATATTCATATAATTTCTATATATAATTTCTAACAATTTTCTCCGCCTTATTTGTCTGATATTCAATAAGTCAAAGAAAACTTTTAGAAAAAACTGGGGTGTAATTTTAGGAGACCGTACCAATGTTTTACAAAATCGGCCCACGAGCGCCTCCAAATTTTTCCAGCGCAGGAGGCGGTGGTCCAGCATAGACAACACATACAAGTGAATTCTAATAAATTTTCCAGGAGGGAAATTCGCCCGAAACTAATGAGCGAATTTAAATATTAAATATGTTAAGAAATATGAACAAAATTTTAATAAGTACTAATAAAAGTGTCGTTTAAAAATATTAACTTTTTCCTGTAAATTTTTTCGGATATATTTTAAAACATATTTGATATAGTTGATATATTCACCTAAGTTTTAACTTTTGTAAGACTTTTTTAATTGAAAATTGTACATTAATATATGCTACTTAAGTACAATATAAAATGATTTTTAAATAATTCAGTTGCTTTGTTGCAATGACATTTCTAGATATATCGTAGCATTTAGAAAATCTTTAAGCATAAATATAAAAAAATTATGGATAAACAATTATTCTTGAGATCCCGTTGTCATAATCAAGTGATCCAGTTTAAACGGAATCATACTCAATTCTACTTAATAATCTACCTTTTATATACAGAAATAGATTGCGTGTTCAGTTCTTTACATTTATTGTAAGTTCCGGAGAAGATAGTGTTCCAATCTTCGAAAACAATCCAGAAGATTATTATGTGCTTTCAGTTGGGAAAAGACATTAAGAAAAGAATCGAAGCAGAAAATTACTTTCTAAGAAACTTGACGTTGAAAAAAACAGGAAACGAAAAATTTGAATGTAATTTTTATTATTATTTTACAGGTTTGTTCCTTTTTTTATTTAAGTTTTGAGATTCTCCAAATAATAATTTTAATTGTGTTTAAGAAAAGTGGAAAAAAATTGGTAGTTAATGTATGTTTCAAAAAAAGAAAAAAAATTGCATCTGTATTTTAAAAGTGTTGTTTCACATATTATTATACTTTCGATCTTTTAGCTCATGCACTAACTCTCGCAGAAATGCTTGAGAGGAAAAATACAGAAGAAATATATTATTGCATGAAAATATGGAATATATATTTTTTAATAATTCTTGTGACATATTTTTTTCCAAGTATCTTGTCTTATTTTATGATTTTATATTAATTTTTACTCATCAAGAGAATTTAGTACGCAAATGAGTGAATTAGACTTTAAAAGACGAAAAAAGTTTCATAAAAACACAATATGATATGAAATGTAACGCGTTTGTATATAAACTTGCTTACTTTGTACAGTTTAATATAAATAATGTACCTTTATAAAGAAGAATGAGTTGTATACGTATATAGTTAAATACGCGGGCCAGTATTTAAGTTTTTAGAATCTGGAGATGAAAAACAGCTGCTTTCAGCACAGACGATTTTTATCAAAATTCGAACAGTAACGTGAATGTCTGTGTTTACAGAACATCAGAAGTTGTGAAATTCCATTTACTGTGATTTTTCGAAAATCAGAAGTGCTAAATAATTATGGAGTTACGTCGAATGGACTTCAGAGGTTTTTTTATGATTTATATCAAAATTCGAACAGTAACGTGAATGTCTGTGTTTACAGAACATCAGAAGTTGTGAAATATTATTTACTGTGATTTTTCGAAAATCAGAAATACTAAAAATTATGGAGTTATGTCGAATGGACTTCAGAGCCATGATATTTTATGACTTTCAACAAGGTTTGACACAGAAACGGTGTTGCGATATAATGAAATCGACGTTTGGTAACGAATGAATCATATACGTATATAGTTAATACGAGGGCCAGTACTTAAGTTTTTAGAATCTGGCAACGAAAAAACAGCTACTTTCAGTGCCGACCTATATCAAAATTCGAGCAGTTACGTGAATGTCTGCGTTTACAGAAAGTTGTGAAATTCTATTTACTGTGATTTTTCGAAAATCAGAAGTGCTAAATGATTATGGAGTTATGTGGAAGGGACTTCAGATCCATGATTTTTAAAGACTTGCGACAAGGATTGACACAGAAACAGTGTAGCGATAGAGTAAAATCCACCTTTGATAACGAAGCAGCATCTAAGGCAACGAATTTCAACTGGTTTAAAGAATTCTCCTGCACTCGTAAGAATATCAGAGATGATGTTCGAGGAGCCGACCAAGAAGTGCTGGGACTCCTGAAAACATTGATGCTGTGAGAAAACTAAACGCTTCTAATCATCATGTGACACATGATGAAATAGAAGCATCTTTGGACATTTCAAGCACCCGCGTGCATTCAGTTTTACACGATCAATTAAAAGTGAAAAAGATGTGTTTCCAAGCAATCCCCCCTCCCAATTTATCTATCATTACTATTATTATTATTTATCTATATTAGAATGATTTAAAAAGTATTGAAATCATTTGACTACAGTGTAAAAAAGAAACAAATATTTCTTAATATACGAAAATATAATATAACCACGTACGAAAATATACAATAACTTGTTCCGAGTTACCCACGATTTTAAAAATATCGTTATTTAACTTTAAAAACCTCAGAAACAAATTTATTTTTTAGATTTAACGAAGTATTTATAAAAACAAAGTTTCTTGTGCTGCCATTGTTTATCTGAAAGATTTCCAAGTACTTTTCATAGTGATAATCAGTTAATCAGTTTTCTCAAACCGGAATATCGGTTTATAGGATGCTATTAGTTCTCAATTAAACATTTTCAGCTGCATAACTGAATTGATGCATGTAAGAGTGTACAAAGTATGAACATGAAAATGTTTACCTTGAGAACTGATACACTGTAAAAACTGACGAATGTTTCTGAATCTACGTAAATATAACATAATGACGAATCAATTTATAATATAAACTCATCCTTTTTAACTATGTTTCTGAACAGTGTTTCTTTATCTTTAGAAACCTCAGACATCAATGGCATTTCGAGATTTAAAGATTAATTTAGAAAAACAAAATTTTTCTAGCTGCCCGTAATTTTCCGAAACGTTTACGAGTAGCTTTTAAAGTGTATTAATCAGTGTTCTAAGCCCGGAATATAGTTTTTTCCGATGCTATCTATTCTCAAGTAAACATTTTCATTTTCAACAAATATGTTTAACAGACAAACATGCAAAATTAACAGCGTTAACATTAACATTAAAATTAAGATTATTTCTTTACTCTTTCATGTATAAATTAACTTATACAGCTGAAACCGTTAACCTAAGAAATGATAGCATCAGAAAAAACTATATTCCGGACTTTGAAAACTGATTAATACACTATAAAAACCATTCGGAAGCATTTCTGAAAAATACGGGCAGCTAAAGAAATTTTGTTTTTATAAATAATTTTTTTAATTTTGGAAATGTATTGCTTTCTGGGGATTAAAAAGATGATGAAACACGCTTTTCGTAATGTCGGATATCTCAGAAGATTACATTTTATTTTCGTTCGAAGTTATAGTATATTTTCATAAAATAAGAAACATTGATAATTTTTTACAGTGTAGAATCCATATATTCCGAGTTGTAAAAATTGATTAATACGCCATAAAGTCAACTCGGAAGTTTGTGGAACTCTGTGGCAACAATATATATATTTTTTTATAATTGCTTATTTAAATACCGAAAATATACTCGTTTCTGAGGCTTCTAAAGATAAGAAACGTTTTTTGGAATCGTGAGTAACTCGAAAGAAGCTACTGAATATTTTAGTGCTTGGTTATATTATGTTTTCCTATACTAGAAAACATTTGTCTTTTTTTTAACAGTGTAGTTTCAATTAAAGTGGTTCATCAATGTTTTGCTCGTATATGTGATTTTACATTTGTTGTCGTCCTCTTTGTACTGAAAAGTTTAGAAATAAATATGGTGGATATCGAAACTTTTTATAAATCATTGACGTGGTTTTCAAAATTTTTCATATGAAGTGCAAGTAGCATACGAATAAAAGTGCTTATGCACTTTAGGATAATATTTCGAAATTTTTGTACAACTTAGAAATGTTTACATGTACTTCTTTAGTCACCCTAAAAATATCACTACAATAAACCATCTCATCTTTTACTTTTAGCTTCATTTCAGGGATAGTGATGTGATTAAGAAGAATTAAAGTACATTATGATGAAAGTAAAATTTAAGAGATTTACTTTTAATAATAAAAATAGCGCCAAGAAAATTAAAAATTTCTTACAGCACAGTTCAATTATACAGGGTATTCCAAAAAGTAGTTCCCTGATTACAAAATTTATTCATATCCGTTATATATAAGTTAGACATGTGAAACTGGTGCCCCGCTGTGGCGCAGACGATTCATTCCCGTCAAGATCACCGAAAGTGAAACAGCATCGACCATGGTCAATGTTTGGGTGGGTGACAACCTCTCTCGACTGCGGCTGCTGTGGGACCGTGTACGTTAATCGGAGCTGGTCCACGTAAAATCTGTTAGTGACTCCAATATCCTCCACATTTGAAAACAATATCCCTGGGGGTGCCAATCCAGGTTCAGGTCTCTCATCAGGTATTGGTTCAAACTTAGGAGACCAGCTCTAGAAATCCAACCTCTCTTGAGGCTCTGGCACCCCTTCTTTCAGAGAAGTGCCAAGACACTTTCTCTGACACGACAACAACAACACCAACATATGAAACTGGTGCTAAATGTTGGGAAACTAACCAAATTTTTTCGTTGCAGATTTCCGTAACATAGCTGTAGTGCGGCTGTGGCAGTTGTCCAGGAAACCGCACCACGTACCGAGAACTGACTGACAATCAGGCTCAGCTGGAAGTAGTGAGAGACTCTTTTGTACGGTCTCAAGAAATCAGTGCGTACGGCCTCGCGTGAATTACATATGACAAAATGGTCTCGTGGTACCAGAAGACACATTGATCATTTTTCCTGATTTATGAACATTTCCGGTTTCCTAGACACTTACACTGCTACACAACAGCCACGATACAGAAACCTGCAACAAAAGACCTTGTTTGTTTTCCAACATTTTGGCACCAGATTCACTTGTCTATCTATTCACATGTCTATTCACATGTCTGTTATCGCACGTCTATCGTGTGGTGGTATATAGTGGATAGGAATAAATTTTGTAATCAGGGAAAAAAAAATTCGGATGCCCTATATAATTTTAGTAAGTCTCAATTTATGTGAATTTAAGATTTTATTTACATTATCTTGTAAACAGTTTGCAAAGTACTCCGCGTCTGACGTTGTTTAGAGTAAGAAATTCATCACTTAAGTAGTACTTTACATTCAACAATGTAATATTAATTCGTTTCCTTGTAGCAGTGTTATAAATTTGAGGATTAAGTAGCGCTTTCAAAACCCGTTTAACGTTAATTGAATTTTCCAATTTCAAACGAGATATTTGGAATTTTAATCAAAATTCTCCGTTATATTTAGAAATTGATTAAATTTATAGTAAGGAAAGAAGATGATAGAATTTCAATCTTCGAAAACATTCGAAGAGATTAGCTTCAGAAGCGAACTTATATTTAAAGGAAAAGTTTTGCCGAAAATTATCTTCTGTAAACTTGAAGGAATAAAGAAACCATTTTGCACCTAAAATAGCTTTTACTATTATACTTTTAGTACTTTATTTATACATTTTTCGATATTCTGAGCTTTTCGTTATGTTCGGTTTAAAAACTGTTTTAAAAGGACAAGAAAGTATTTTGAATTAGTCATTTATCTTAAAACAAATTACAATTCAGAGTATAATGCTGGGAATTTCTGTTTCTGCTGTTAAATAAAACTTATTTAACATAACATTCTAAAATAAAGTATTTTAAACAAATAATCATAAATATTTCTGTCTTTTCTCTTGAAATTATGTATATGTTAATTGATATAACTCCGAAGAAACTATTCAGTATACTGACTGCATTTTCTGATTCAATGTTTTATGATATAACAATGTAATCATGTTAAATAATAAGCAGAGTCAGGGTAAAATATTAGTAAGTTGTTCTACATAAAATTAAAATATCAAAATAATTTTCAGAAGAATTATAAATACATTTTTTCTGCATATTTGAGAATAAAAAAGTTTTACGAATCCCTGATATTCATCAAGAAATACAGAAGAAAATATTCAGGGCTTATCGAAGTTGGCTGTATGCAGAGATTCAAAATTTCAGTATTCAATAGAATTTGATCACGTTAACTCTTTAAATCCCAAACTTAAAAAAACGACGAGCTTAGAATCCCTACAAAATTGCCCAAATTGCTGTTTTTTTTCGTTCCCCTCTTTTTCACTGGGTAAGTAGTGGAAATGACCCTACTGCCTTCTCCCTTATTAAAATTTCGACAGGTGTTACACCTCTCTGTTTATCATTGCTCCAGATATTGAAAAAAAATCTTGTTTATCCTTCTGTACTGGTCATAAATGCCAGTACATTAAAGCCCATCCATTACTGAGAGAGACCACCCCCTTGACAGCACCCCGACCCATTTAAGGGGAAGGAAAATCCTTTCAGTTATTCTGGGCTATTGTGGGTTTCACAGCATTGGGATGATTTCGGCTATTGCGGGATTCAAAAGGTTAAGTAATAAAAGAATGTGAGGGTAAAACTACAATATTATGTATTACAAGCAAATATATTTAAATGCTAAGTTGAGTCACCAATTATTATTATTATTATTATTATTATTATTATTTTGTGTGTGAATTGTAAAGTGTATGCATAGGAGTAACGTGGCCCAACGACTGACACTATAGGTTAATTTGTACTCACCAAGCTAGTTTAAAAAATTAAAAAATATATTTTTGCATTGTTACACATAAATTATGGCATAGTTATATAATAGGCATAAATTATGGCATAGTTACATAATATTATATTGCATAGTTATATAATATTATATGGTATAGTTACATAATATTATATGGCATAGTTACATAATATTATATTGCATAGTTATATGGCATACATATATATAAAAAAAGGTTTTTAATATGATCCTATTCTCAAAAGAGAAATGGGCTGCAATTGCTTATATTGACCATTAATAGGGCAATTTTTGGTTATGTCGAGGCCAATTCCAGTTAGCAATATTGGATTGAAATATTGCCTCAACGTTGGGGATCTTATATTTTTATAACACTGAACAAATATTGGTCAGACATCTTTCTCCATTTTTTTTTCCAATTTTTCCAATGTAAAACTAGTATTGTTTCATTGAAAATTTTTTATATGAGCAAACATTTTTGTTTCACTGGAAATATATTTATGGATGCAATATTGGCGCAATATTGGCTCCCAATAAAACCGATATTGGTTTGTTACTTTGTTACTTGTTTTTGTAGGATAATTTTTTTTTCTCTCCGGAAGAACGCCTAACAGGACGGTTGGCATTAAAAAGAGCAAATATATGATTTTTTTTCTGTATTAAAATATATTGTTAAAATTTAAAATATTTAAGCATATTACTATATATTTGACAAAATGATTATTTTCATACTACTTATAAAAGTACCTAATGAAACAAAATATTAAAAAATTTTAATTCGAATTTAACGTATCAATTTTTTTTTCAATTCGAATTTTCCGCAGTCTATATATCTTTAAAAATCCCATACGTTTAATTTATATTCAAAATTATAAACAATTAAATTATTCTGTATCGCTCAAAAGCAAACATGTTTTAAAAATTTGTGCATCCATTTGTTAATCTTACAGACATTTATTTTAAAAAGGCAAAACAATTTCAGGGAGCTGAATTTTCATAAAGAATTCCCATGTAAGACTATTATTTATTTAAGGACCTTACTAAAACAGCATTCCAAAACGATGCACAGATTTTTTGTACTACGCATCAAATGTACCAATTTAGTGATATTATTTTTTTTAACAGAAGGTAAAACTGAGCTGTTCCGCAAGGCGCCGAGTGGCACCCGTCAAGCACGTCAACCGTCGCACCCAAGTCCTGATGGACTTTTAACATGCACGACCAGGGGGGTTCTCCTGCACGCGCTGCGATCGGTGGGAGCACCGCCACCTGCGTATCACTCCCATTGAGCCCACGTGTTGACGACAAAGGTCGCTGCGATATGCGGTGGATCCCAAGCTACGAAAACACCACCACAAAACACCTGGTGAGACGTTGAAGTCCTCCGACGGTTTCACAGCCAGAACTCTAAAGAGGGAACCGGGTCCTAGGTCCATGCCGAACTTCCCCAACGACCCTTGATTTACCACAGCTTCCTATCATCTAGTTCTAGTAAGGGAGGAAACGACTTGTTCATCGGCCGCGGCGTTGAACAAAAGGTAAAACACATAAAATATTTCATAATTGTATAAGCTGCTGAAAATCTGCGAATATCTTACAAAGTACATCTCAAATACATTATGGCATATTAATTTATTACTCACCTTTATTAGAAGAACGAAAATATCCCTATGTGAAAAATATACTTGTAATATATAGATATTTTTAATAGTAAATTTCAACACCAAAACAAAAATTCGTATATCTACTCTTTCCAAATTTCAATATCCCCTTACATATAATTAAAGTGTAGTACTGTACTGAAATCGAACGTAAATTATTGAATTTGAGGAAAACCTTTAATCCAAGTGTTCATATCAATAATGCCTTTGTAAAATTCAATGAACACTATTGAAAAGATATGAATCTCTACAAGTAGGATTTTCCTAACAACAAATGAATAATCTATTCAATAAAAGTGATTGAAGAAGTTTGAGTTTAATTAATTAACTGACAAAACTAACATGTGAAGGGAATTAATTGCTTTAGGTAAATCAGTAAATAATGCAACGAAACAACACATTTAGTATGTAAAATACATTATAATAAACAGAAAAAATAAATTTATAATAAAATTCTAAAATATCTGGTTTTTTGTTTTACAAACCGGGTAACAATGAAAGTTAACTCCAGATAATTAAAATTGAGCGCTATTTTCTTTGATTTGAATGAAAAAAAATAGAATTAATTTAATATATTTTTTTAAGTTAAAGCATCAGTAAAAGTTTTAAAAAAATAAGTTAATTATATTATTTAATAAATAAGTTTAAAGAATTTTACATTTATTACTTATTAAATTTTAAATAAGAAATGGCACGTAATATATTTTCAGATCACAATAAAAAAAATTTAGTACTTTTAACTTAACTTGTACCACTGCAAGATAAATATATGGAAACGCAAAATCAAGCTAAATAAAATATTAAAGTATTTTCAGAAATCCAAAAATTAATGGCAGAAACTATTTTGTTATTTTAAAACAAGAATATAAAGATCGTATTTTTCTACAATATTTTCATTTCGTATAAATGATATATATTCAAAACATCGTTTTTCATAAATATAATTTTAAACAAATCCTCTTTAACTTATAAAAGTCACTTCCAAATATTTTCTACACTCCTTATGCTTGATATACTTTCTCTAGTTATTTCTATAATCATCTAAAACTATATTCTTGTTTTAATTTTTTTATATAGAAAGATTGTTAATATAAGTATTTATTCAATTGTTATAAAAAAAGACACTTAACCAAAAGATTTATTAGACAGTGACGACATTTTAAACTTTAGTAGTTTTCTATATTCATTCCATTGTAAAGAACGACGATACGGATGAAAACTTATGAATTCAGCAGTATTTCTATTGACTTTTCAAAAACACAGAAATCCTGCTTGATGAATGTATATATGATAGTTTATTTATTACTGGCTTACTTTAAAAAAATTACATAATTATATACATATATATATATATATATATAACTCTATGTCTGTACTAGCGGCCCGTCCCGGCTTCGCTCGGATGAAAAAGGCGTCGACCTCCTTGGAAAAATGTCTTATGAAAAATATCTAATCAAAAATAGGCAATAGTTGTCTTATTCTCATATTAGCTCTCGCAAGAACTGTTGTTTGGTTGCTGTATTTCAAATCACAGATATCTTCTTCGCCTTTATGTTATTTTTTTTTTTAAAGAAAGATTTAAAGAACATATCCGTTATTGTTGGAACAAGATTAAACCATTTACATGCATCGAGGTGTTTTATGGACTGCCTGATTTTCATAGATCTACTTAATACATTGCATATTAGCGCCCCTTATTAAAGACTTTTATAACTACAACTTTTTAGCACTTTCCAACATAGTTATATACTAGCGGCCCTCCCTCGCTTTGCTTCGGGTTAACCTTGAAAACCTTCATCTCTTTGTGTTTTCTGTAGACCTTTTTAATGTGTACAATAATTAGTACATTATTTTGATAAATCTTGTAGGGTTCAGCCTGCGTTTGCAATGTTTAAGCGGAAAAAATGAAATTATTTACGACATCACATTAAAAACCTAAAAAATAACAATATTTCTCCACTATTTAATGGATATACATATAAACCTTCCTCTTGAATCACTCTATCTATTAAAAAAAAACCGCATCAAAATCCGTTGCGTAGTTTTAAAGATTTAAGCGTACATAGGGATATAGGGACAGAAAAAGCGACTTTGTTTTATACTATGTAGTGATTTATCTGAAATTACGAAGCAAAACATATGGTTATTATACATATAAACCTTCCTCTTGAATCACTCTATCTATTAAAAAAAAACCGCATCAAAATCCGTTGCGTAGTTTTAAAGATTTAAGCGTACATAGGGATATAGGGACAGAAAAAGCGACTTTGTTTTATACTATGTAGTGATTTATCTAAAATTACAAAGCAAAACATATGGTTATTATACATATAAACCTTCCTCTTGAATCACTCTATCTATTAAAAAAAACCGCATCAAAATCCGTTGCGTAGTTTTAAAGATTTAAGCGTACATAGGGATATAGGGACAGAAAAAGCGACTTTGTTTTATACTATGTAGTGATATTCAACATAACTATATTCGTCTAATCTGCTATAATCGGGTTCACTGATTGATTTAGCTGTATTTTATGTATTTCATTGTTGTAATTTCCATTCTATAATTTCATTGTTCAGCATAACCATATTCGTCTAATGTTCCATAATCGGGTTCACTGCTGAAGTTAGCGACGAAATCGCTAAAATAGCTGAAATACGTGTTTAACTATTTTTTAACAGATTGGTTTAGCTGTGTTTTATGTATTTCATGGTTGTATTTTCCATGCTATAATTTCATTGTTGTAACTGTTGCTGCGCCTTTATATTTACAACTGTATTGTTGCAAGATTCATTCTTTTTTTTTTTATCTAGAATTTTTTTATCTAGATTCTTTTTTTTCTATCATCATTCCATTTAACCCCGGAAGGGGGTGAATTTTTAAAATCGCTGAAACACTTGCTTAACCACTTTTTTTGTAGATTTGGTTTCTTGAATTTCAAGCTCCTACCTTAAACTGCTGCCGAGATATAGCGGAATGACCTAAAACTTTCGATTCCACCATTTAACCCACTTCGGGAGGAATTTTCAAAGCTCCTTTCTTATTGCTTGCCTAGGTCATAACAGCAATCCACTGTCCAACAGTAATCTACTGTCAATTCTTCATCTTTTGGAAAGGCAAAAGAGGCTACTTTAGGATATGTTTTACAACCACCCTTACAAAAGGATACAACACAGTTTTGCACCATTTTAAAAACTCGTAATTATAAATAAAACTACTCGCAGTAAATTTACAAAGCTAATGTATAGCAGCGCGTATTTTTTGTACACATTAAAAAGTCATCCGATCCACAACTACGTCTTATAATTTAGCGTTGCCAGTCCTAAGGCATTTTCTATCTATAGGATGCTGTTGGCTAAATAAATCAGTTTCTTTTAATATATTAAAATTACAGCAAATTAAAACAATTAATTTATTTTTATAACACAAAATCTTTCTTGCTTTTATGCTATCCCCACTGCACTAACCTTCACAACCACAGCTTTTGTCCATTTATTAAATCTAACTAAATTGAATTAAGAGGTATATTGAAATCCAATGTAAATCCAATAACCGCAAATGTTTTGTTTTGAATTGTTCGATTCGGCAAAGCAATTGCTGAAAACGTTCAAATAACTTTAAGAAAAAGCTAGAATACCGCAATCAGCGTTTCTTAATGGGAAACAATCAATCTTTCTGATAAAAGTAATTATCGTAATTTGTTTGACAGCAACAGATAGAACTAACAAAGCATTTGAATAGAAAATAATAGCATTTAAATCATTAAATAAACATTGATTTGGGATAATGTAATGAGACATTCAATATTTATATAATTTTGTAGTTGTTGTTGTTGTACTTTAACTTACTTATTTCATCGTTAATTTCCAACATAATGCAACGCTTATCGATAAATTAAACTATAGTTCTCCTTATCATGGAAGTGTTTGACTAATTAATAATTGATAGAAATCTATATTTACTTTACCAATTTGTTTAGGCAATTGTAATTAATAATTAACCACACTTGTATTTTTACTACTTTAAAAGAAGCACTATACTATCGTGCAGATCTTATTATTTGGATTAAAAATTTAAGTTAATGATTTTTAACACTTTCCAAGTTCAAAAGTGGTTATGAATTCGTTTTGCCTGTCTGTCTGCCGTCTGTCTGTCCGAGCTGTAACTCGCATAAATGTACTCGGATTTCCATGCAGTTGATATATGCCATTGATGTTAACTATGGTGGTATTGAAAATGAAGTATGTAGAACATATAGTTCATTTACAAGGGCATTCAAAAGAATTCTTTTACATTACGGCCTATGAGGAAAATAGTTTGCTGTGTATTTTAGTGATGTTAATGTACTTTTTAAAAAATTACGCACGTTATCTTTTATTTTTACTTGGTTGTTTATTTTCATATCTGTAACCATGGAGTAATTCGAGCTACAATTTCGGAAAGTTAAAAGATGCCGCATCGTTACATAACTAACCGAAATTATGGCTCGAGTTACTCTATGGTTACAGATATGAAAATAAACTACCAAGTAAAAATAAAAGCTAACGTGCGTAATTTTTAAAAAAGTACATGAAAATTAAATGATAGCATTTTATATAATAACTTGAGAGACCGTGCAATCATGGACTATCTCATTTTTTTTAATGGCTCGGAGTGAGCCAAAACATGTCAAGCATCCTAATAAAAGTTATTTTACTGTGTATTATGTTGTTAATTTACACCTTTTAGCATTTAAAAGAAATATATTATTACAAGAAATATATTATTAATTTATTATATTGTTATATCTCAAACATGTTGAAATTGATATGTATCACTAAGGTGCATTACAAAATGCTTATCATAGCATTCATCGTTCATTTACAGGGACACACAAAATAATTCGGAAAAGTTTCTGAACAATAATTTCTGGAAGCGAGTTTTCCGTTGGGACACGCGTTTTTAAATTTAACTATTTTTTTACACATTCCTTGGTATGTATAAGTTTTGGCGAATGAATATACATTTAAAAAGGTAAATCATTCCAAATCTGAGTATCCTTGGAAGAAACTCCGTAGCATGTTATAAATCCAAATTGATGACACCCGCCATTTTGTCAGTTTACACACTGTTAAATATTTGCAGCAAACTGGTCCAGTCATTCCACCATTTTTATAGATAATGGCAACTTAACCATGATTTTTTAGCTTCCTAATGCACTTATCTAACAATTAGTTCTTCAATTGGTGCATAAAGAATTAGTCCCTCTTTCTATTTTTTTTTTCTTACCGCCCTGAGTTATGGTCTCTCCCCTTCAAAACTTGACGCTTTGGTTTTCTATCACCAATTGTCGCGCTTATGGCGATCTAGTCACTGATCATGACTGTTACATCTTTATGCATTTTTAATATTTCTTGTAGTCGCCCATTGCTCGCGCTTTTTTTTTTTTTTTTTTTTTTTTTTTTTTTTTTTTTTTGGCGGCTTGAGTCTACGGACTCAATATTGTACACTGTTAAAAATTTGCACCAAACTGTCCAGTCATTTGACCGTTTTATAGAAAACGGTTACATAGCAGTAATTTAACGCTATTATAACCATATTATTCCCTATATTATGGTCAGAATATAGTTAAATTACGGTTATGAAACCATTTTTTACAAAAACGGCCAATGACTGGACAGTTTGCTGCAAATTTTTAACAGTGTATACTTTTTTTTCCTGTAAGAACTTAACAAAAGTATCAGATAGTGGGGAGATATTTATGCTCTACATACGTGGTTTCCATTTCTGAGCAGTTACATTCAGGCAGTCAATCAATTCTGACCAATGAGAAAGCTTCATTATATGGTCAACTAACCACTACATACAAAAACGGTTGAATAACTGTACAGTCTGCTGCAGGTTTTAAACAGTGGAGGATTCTCCCACAACCTCCTTTGTAGCTACTTTGTTAAATCCTGGACTGATTAGATACGAAAAGAAAGCGTAAGTGAACTATGTCACATATTTTTCTTATGTGACTAAAATAATGGAAAATTCTCATGTACAAAATCAAAAAGAACAAAAAATCATGCGTCAAGCATAGACTATGTAACACTTTCCAACACTTCAAAAATAATTTTTAAAATCTTTACCGTTTAAAAATGTGAAATGTGATATCTAAGTAAACAAGGTCAAAGTCAAACTTTGTTTGGAAAATGCATAACATATTAAAAAAAAAATCAGGAATTACCAAATATATTCTGAATAATATCCGAATTATTTTGCGCTGCCCTATATATGATCTGTGGATTTGTATATATACTACATAGAATGCAAAATGTTGGTTCAGTTAGAAAACGCGTAGCACAATTTAAAATTCCCCTTCTGGAATTTCCGTCAATAAACGGAAATGTACTCGAGATCTTTTGTACCGCCCTGTACATAGAATTTATACACACCGAGTAATAGACAAAAATGAGTTAAATTTAAAAGTACGTTCAGCAACTGAAAAAGCCTTTCCAGCAATTATTGTTAACAGACAGTGCCGAATTATTTTGTGTGTCCCTGTAAATGAATGATGAATGCTATACACACAATATTCTATGGTAAGCTTCTTGTAATGACCTTATTGATATTACAATAAACACCTATCATTTTTTCTCCATAGACCATAATATAACGGAATTCCGTTGAGTGTTCCTGTAAAGGAACTATAAGTGCAATGCACATAATATTCTATAGTCAGTCTCTTGTAGTGTACCTCAGTGATATATATCAATTTCAATATGTTTGAAATTATGTAACATCATTAAAATAAGCCGCTAATGATTCTTCCTCATAGATCGTAATGCAACGGAATTCCTTTGAGTGTCCCTATAAAACAACTATAAGTGCTACACACTTCATTTTCAATAACGAACATCCCATAGTAAACCTCAATAACATATATCAATTGCATGACAATCTGAGCATATTTACGTGAGTTAGAGCACAGACAGACAAACTGAATTTATAAACACTTTTCAACTATGTTTGAAAGTGTTAAAAAGAGAAGAAAAAAACAATTAAAAAAAGAAATAAAAAGAAAACTGCCCAGTTAAACTGAGGGCATTGAGCTCACAAGCTATTCACACTAATTTCATATTATACTCTTATTTCAAAGAATTTGAAATAAGACCCTCGAAAAATAAAGAAATCAACAATATATTAAGGGGGGGGGTCATCCCCCCGTTACCCCCCTCATAGTTATCTAATGAACCCCTTAAACTAATCAGGGAAGTCTCTAATTACAATGAATATATATACAAAATTTGAAGAAAATCGGATAATTCTGCATGAAAAACCCATTTATCTAAATTAAGGGGGGGGGTTAGCCCCCCCCTTTCCCCCTTTATACTTAACCAATGAACCCCCAAAACTCTTCAGAGAAGCGCATTATCACAATGAACCTATATACAAAATTTGAAGAAAATCGGATAATTCTGCATGAAAAACTCATTTATCTAAATTAGGAGGGGGGTTATCCCCCCTTTCCCCCTTTATACTTAACCAATGAACCCCCAAACTATTGACAGAAGCGCATTATCAAAATGAACCTATATACAAAATTTGAAGAAAATGGGATAATTCTGCATGAAAAACCTATTTATCTAAATTATGGGGGGTTAGCCCCCCGTTTCCCCCCTTTATGCTTAACCAATGAACCTCCAAAACTAATCAAGGAAGCGCCTTATCACAAGGAACAAGTAAAATGGTTAGTTCTATGAAGAGTTATCGCGTTACGTACATACATACATACGTACGTACGTACATACAGAACCGGCGGGCACATAAGCTCTCAGGCTTTGATAGCCTGTGAGCTAAAAAAATAGGTAAACAATCATGATCTATCCTTAAATTATGATCGGCCGTTTGTTTACTGAAAAATAAAATTACTTCTTGAGAAAATTTATGCTTTATTTGCGTGTTTTTAAAAATAGAAAATTACAAAATACGCATTCTATTCCCATGTTCAAAACATCTAATTTATATTTATTTCCAACAGTGTGTTACATGCAGCAAATAGCAGAGCGTAATTGATCAAAAGAAATGTAAGGATCATATATTAAATTAGAGTAGAGATAAAGGGTCTGGAACTATTAACTTTAAAGAAAAGAAATGTGTATACTGTTAAATGAATCTCTACGGGTACAGTTAATGAAGTTTATTATCTCATGAAATACGAAGCTTGTATAAATGAGTAAATAAATTTTAATAAGAAGGCCTTGGATGAATATACTTTTTCCAAAGAATCGATTTCAAGTCAAAAAGATTTTTTTTTTATTTAAAAAGCTTGGTGAGGAAATATTTTCATAAATTGTGCCAATAAAAATGCATTTTTTATGCATTTGTAATCATAAATTGCTTTTTAAAATTAGAACAGTAAAAAAAAAGTATTCACAAATACATGCTTTATGGAAATAAGTTAAAATAAGGAGTTTCTCAAATGAGTCTCTACGGTTAGTGTCAATAAAATTTATTATCTCATGAGACATATGAAGCTTGTATAAATAAGCAAATAAATTTTAATCAGAAATCCTTGAATAATCTGATTTCTTTAAATGGTATTCACAATTAACAAAGAGTTGCAAATGTTGTAATATTTTGAAAAAATAAAAACACCTTATTTCTGAATATGTTTTTATAAAATGTATAATTTAAAACTAAATGTTAAATTATGCATTTTGTATTTACAATCGCATTTACTTCAGAGCAAAATGCATAATCTTTTATCAGAAGAAATTCATTAAAAAATTTAATCGCAATTTCCAATTAAATTGGGAAGGAGTCAATTTAATAAAGAAATCTGAAAAGAAATCTTCGAAAATAAATCTGGAATAAATAAGGAATTATTTAAAAAGATATAAAAAATGCGAAATTGTAAAACTAAGATAGAAGATTCCGTCAAAGGACTAACTGAACTGTATATTTACTATTTAAAAATCATCAATTATTGAAACAAAAAATAGGTATATTACAAAAATAACTGCAATGCATGCATTAGTTTGGCTAATTGAATTAAAAATTCAGATTTTTAGGTGCGTTCGTAATTATATGAATACGTAGCACAAATAGTCGTCCTCTTATACGTCCGTCTGTCCATCCGTCCGCATATAACAGCACAAAAACTACCCAACCGAATGATTTGAAATTTAATATATATAAAAGTTGCAGAATTTTGTCGAGTCATTTCAAATTTTATGAAAATCGAATCAAAGCTTAAAAAGATATTAATAAAAGTTTTCTTTATTCTATTAAATCTTATCGTACGTATTCTATATAATAAAAGCGCAAGTCATGTGACTGAGAAAAACAAATACGGGATAACCACATCTTTTTTTCATATGCCAAGCGGTCATTTTAATTAAAAATTATTTTTTTGAATAAAATTGCATAAAAGTTACATTTTTAGACAGATCGTTTAAAAAAATTGCTTGCTTGAGAGATGAGCTACATTAAAAATGTATAGATTCTGAGATAACTTTAGTAGAAATTAGGTTAACAGCTGAATGTCTCAATCCCTTAAAATAAATAAACACAAGAGATTCGTTCATCGTGAGTCATAGAAATATTAAACAATGGAGATAATCATTCGCAAAGCAAGGTCTATATGGTGAATTTTGCAGCGCTGTCTGGTGTCGAAAAAACATTTCGCATCTGTAAACGTGGCATACGTAATAAGAAAATAAAAGGCATGTTCATTTCGCTCATAACAGACGATATTATAAATCATTTCACTGAAATAATAACGATGATTTTTTTTTTTTACATTGTAAACTAGTTATATTACAAACGCACCTCATTTCTCACGTTTAACATACAATTTCCAACTTGTTTAATTTTGAGAAAACGAATAAATTTACTATACAATTTTTGCTCTTATTTTTAAACTCGCATTTTGTGATAATATTTTAAATCAACATACAGGAAAGATATATTATAACAAATTATTGAGTAATTGAAAAGCAATGTAAACATTTATCAACTGTCAGTATCCGAATGTCTAGAATGTTGAGCTTGTACTCAGAGGCTTTCACTTTCGTCATTGAAACACTGCCGTGTATATGCATACACCTGCACGTAAAATGCGTCTACAGCAGCAAAATCTGATTATCGGAAACCAATGAAACGTCAATGGCTATTGATTATAAATTCACTCTATAAAAGCAATTTTCATCCAAAACATATCGGAAATGCGTCATCGAGATGCCCTCAATCAATATGATCGACTGGATGAAATCTGGATAGAAACGCCATAAGCTGCCGATGATGTGTTGGTATAGTGATAAATATTATCGCAATTTTATTGGAAAATGTAATAGTTGTCACCTGATTGCACAGTGAAATTTTCATCAGACAGCGCATCAGAGAAACATCTCTACAAGTTCAACAAGACGGAGTGCATCACCTTTTTAGGCTTTTTTGAAGTAGTCTGCAATTGTCAACTAACAATGGTCGTCGTGTCGCTGGGGATCTTTATCACATCCAATGAAGATAAGTTATTTTCTTAATTTTGGCCACTTTGCTTCGAAATCATTGATGGGCTATAAAAAAGATCACAGCTGACTACAGAGTATTTTGAAAAGAAATCTCATTAAAATAATTTGGGAATATTGCTGCAGTATTTAGCATATACGCAGCCTAAAGGATACCTGTATGTAAGAGTTATGGATGTGATCAATGACTAGTGAATTAAATATGAATCATGTGATACTGTTAGGGGTGGTGTGGAAAGGACTTTCACAGGGTTAATAGGTAGATAAGTTGTAGGATGTTTGTAGATTACTCCATGCAGGTAACGATAAAAATGAATAAACTTTCACTGTGGGATAAGTGTATGTACAACATATGGTGAGTTCTTACGGTGGCACATAAAAGACAGAAAATAAAACTTCTTCTACTTGTAAAAACCTCTTCTAACCACATATTCTTCCTAGGACCAACGCGAATTGCCCTACTTAATATATGAATGCTACAATCAATAACCCCTTATCTATTGGCATTTGTTTCTTTAAAATATCACACTCTAAAAAATCAACAATGTTGTCAGTTGCCCAAAATTATTCATTGAGCATTTCTTAAAAATATCAGAAAGAATTACACTGAAAGAAAACTTATACCACCTTCATCTAGAACGAATAAGTAGTCTACTTATACATTTTACCAATTTTTTTAGACATTATTTATAAAGAAGCATGGTTAAAAATTTCCATTAAAAACGTCCTTCATTTAAAAATATTAAAAACAGTCTCCAATAAAAACTTCCACCATCTAACAAAAGCGCTTTCACCCCCCGCCAGGGCATCATCAGTTGTGATGTCTAACCAACTTCCTCTCCATTATATACATGACTGCTGGCTGAAGAGCTCCCCCTATTGGCTTTCAATATTCCCTCTCTCTTTCTCCCCCCCCTCTTCCAACATTTTTCTTCAGCGGCAATCAAGTAATGAGTGTACCATGTCATTGCAAGCGTCTTTGGATGCATTTATTTCTATTGATTCTCGTATTAACGCGTTATGTAAGTTTTCATAGTTAGCTATTTTCTGTATTTGTAGGGTATCAAGTTTTATTGGGGTTTTAGTGTTTATTCTTGCAAGAGCTGTTGACTGTTTATTTAGTTTTATATCTCGGATATGTTCTTTCTTTCTTTCTTCTATTTTCCTCTTCGTTATTCCTATGTTAGTAACTTTTTCATTTCTGCTGTTTAGACAATTTATTTTGTATATTCCTGCTGTTTGTATTTCTTCATATTTTTCTATTTCATTTCTTATGGATTTGAAGAGGGATGGATGGGGGGTTAGTGGGACTATTTTTCCTAATTTTTCTAATTCTCATTTTATTTTCAAATATACACCTTTTATATATGGAATAATAGTCCCACTAACCCCCCATCTATCCCTCTTCAAATCAATAAGAAATGAAATAGAAAAATATGAAGAAATACAAGCAGGAGACTGTTTTTATTGGAGACTGTTTTTAATTTTTTTAAATGAAGGACGTTTTTAATGGAAATTTTTAACCATGCTTCTTTATAAATAATGTCTGAAAAAAAATGGTAAAATGTATAAGTAGTATATGTACAGACATTAACAAGTGAACACCTATTTTTAACGAATAAGTAGTCATTTTCTAAATCCCTAAAATAGAAATATAGATTTCCGAGCTCTGCGAATAAGGTGAAGAAATAAACTGAATAGAGGAAATGATCGAGAATTTCTAGTCTATAGTTTTCTAGGTGATGACACGATACATTATATTATGAATCGTTTGAATTACGAGAAATTATCACTTGGTTTCTGGAAAAAAATCATAAACTAGAATCATAGTTACAAAAACTAACCTCTTGTATTCACATTTATTTTCAGAGATTTTTAAATAAGTTTGATCACGATAATATAGGAAAATGAGCTTGAATTTGAGTTGGGGAGACTAGAACTCTCCAGCAAAGGGAACTAGAATTTATAAGGATGACATGGAACTATATTTTCTAGAACCACAATTTAGTTTCTAGATGCCAGTGGCTGAATTTTTTCTCAGTATAGGAAGATCCATTCAGATACTGTTATAGAAAAATTGGATGAGGAATATTTCAGAATAGAAAAGAAGAACTTTCCAAAAAATTCATTTTGGGAGAAACCAGTTATTATTTGCGATGTTCGTGGATATTTTTTTCATTGCACAAATTCACATGCATGACGGGCAACGTGTTGAAATATCACCACTCAGTATAGTCATTCACCCCAGTAGTCATATTTGTCCTTAGAAATATTTCAAAGAGTTATAGAGGAAAAGCATTATTATTAAAACTTTTTAATAAATTAAAACTAAAATTTGATCATTAATCCCTTGCAAATTCACACGCGTAACTCGAAATTATAAAGTTTACTGGCAATTCTAGTTTCATTGGCCTTTCACAAATTGTTTTATGTATAACTTTAATTTTGTTGAGTGACAAAGTGTGTTCTTGCTTTCAGTCTACAGAAAATTGTCTTCTGATATATGTTAAAAATACGCAAATTGTAGAAGGAAACCATTTTTATAAAATAGTATTCTGTGTGGGAATATATTACTAATTCATTTCCATATGTTATTCATACCAAATAAATATTAATCGCGATAAACTTTTGAATCTTTCTAACAGATTTATAAAGTTATTGTGGAATGAGGATTGTGAAATATTCCCCATTACTCACAATTACAATCATTTGGATACAAAATGGTTGTTATATCTATTTGTACGAATTAAAAGATACTATATGTAAGTTCGTTTATGGTGCATTTCATTCGTGTTTATGATAAATCAAACATGATATTGATATGCTTCATTTAAGTGGCGTACAATATGAATTCTGTACAATATAGAAAAGTAGCATTTATAGTTTGTTTACAGGGACGCACAAGAAATATCCGTTGCATATTGACCTATGGGGAAAATACATTTGCGGTGCATTTTAAAGATGTTACGTACTTCTAACATAATGAAATTGATATAGATCACTGAGACCAACAAGTTTTCTGCATATTAAAGAGTGCATAGCATATTTATTGTCCATTTACAGAGGCCCTCAAAACATTTTGGTACTTACGTATTATCCGTGCCAGTTTTAAGCCAACTGCGCCAGGCATGGAGCCAATATTACTAATTATAGTAACCCTTATATGTTTGTTTTTTCTTGCTACATGGTACATGCCTGGGAATAATCTATAATATTATTCTTTCTTATTTACTATGCTATTTACCATTTATTAATTTTACTAAAATAATGTTATTTACTATTTCTAACAATGTTATAAATTTAATAAACATACATTACATTTTATTTATTTTAT
Organism: Maratus michaelseni; assembly: GCA_963931845.1. NCBI lineage: Eukaryota > Metazoa > Arthropoda > Arachnida > Araneae > Salticidae > Maratus > Maratus michaelseni. The sequence continues at coordinate 210,303,564 of OZ007600.1, forward strand.
ATTAATTACCATTTTTAACTATGTTATTTGATAATGTTAAATTACTGCGTTTGAAAACATGATTGGCAACGATAAGCAAGATTGGTACTTGACAACCATTTTTGGTGATCAATCTCCTGGCACGGATAATACGTAAGTACCAACATTTTTCTTACGGGACGAAACTATGATCGAAAATAGCTGGAAGTGCTATTTCAGCTGTGCATATTAAACTTAATTATTTTTTAGTACATTACGTGGTATATATAACTCCTACATATTACATACAAGGTTGCGCGAAAAAATTCGAACACATCAACAGATCTAGACAGTCATTGAAACAAATGAATGTTTACCTGCGTTATGTGTTTTTTTAATTGCTTACTTAGATATCTTACTTCATTGTATGACAAATTTAAATTTCTTAATAATAAATATTCTTTTAGGGCTGAAACGTGTTTCATAATATATACAGAATGCGTGATTTTTCGTTCTTGTTTATAAGTTGTAATAAGCTTTTATTTGTTTGCTGTAATCAGACGAATTATTTTCCTTGATTCACTTGTATGTAGGATTGTCTTATTTTTATAGTCATAATTTTTAATGTAAAAATTTTCTAGTATTTGGGCAAAAGTCATCACTATGTTTTCAGGCTTGAATTCTCTGAAGAGTTTGTTCATTCTTCCATGGCTTGAATAGACAAAGCTGTTACGTAAAATAAAATTCGCATGTATAAAAACGATATGAAACATAATTTACTTCCAGAAAACATTTTAATAACAAAAGTAAACATTTGAAGTAAATATTTATATTCCCTTTTATAGTGATCGTTAGTTTCTAACATCTATACCAGCTACTAATCTCGTTTTTTCTTTGTTTCTGCTAGAACAATAAAGCTTTTAATGTCAATTTTACTACATATAAATAATGTACTCAAGCACACTTTTCTCCTATTTCTCGAAGTAAATTGTTATATGGAAAGATTCTACGGCTCCTTACTCCTAGATTTATATTAGCCGTAAAAACATTTTACATACGAAAACTATCTTTACTTAGAATGTTACTTTTCTAGATCGTAAAAATAGTAAAACTTTAGTTCCGAGAAACATTTATTATTTCTGTCTGTCTTATTTATTTTATGCCTTCTATTATTTTCAATTAAGTTGTAAAAGACATTATACACATATGTTTAAAAGAAATTTTAAATGTAAATAAAGAATTTTATATGAAATGCATTTGAAATTATGGTTGAACTGGACATTACAATATAAAGCGCATTTTTTATTCTGTGTTTAAACGTTCACGCTATATATGAAACAATATTAAGACATTACATTTAAATTTATATTTGAAAAGAGTTTTTTTCTGCTATTTAATAGTTAATTAAAATAATAATAATAGTAATAATAATAATAATAATAATAACGCCTTCTAATGTTCATATTTCTTTTAATGTAAGTATATCATGTAGTTACAGCACCAACAATAAAATCTATTAAATCCCCGTCGTTTAGAATGTCGAGAAAATTTTTTAATAACGCCATTCTTCATATATGAGTTGTACTTATTGTCCCAGAAGCCCGAAAAATTACTTTTTTTGTTCTATCAAACTATAACTACAACTATGTTATGTAAAGGTTTACTACTACTACAAGATTACTGCTACTAGTTAACTACATCTACAAAAATGTTTTCAAAAAGTAGCGACTACAAACCGCTTTTCAAAAGTAGTCACTATTTCGCTACTTTCAGTGGTTGTCAAATAATTCAATCTACGCTCAAAATTGAGCAGTAACCCCTCACTACATCGCGTCTGCCACGATATAATCAAATAACTGCGATATAACCGATGACATTAAAAAACTAAGAAAGATAACTTACAAGAAATTGTTTTGCGTTTCTCTACAAAATGTTACTTTATACACATATTATAATTTTCTTAGAGAAATTAAGAGATTACGTAATGCAATCAACATTTAAACATAGTTATCTAAAAATGCGTTAAAAAAAGAGCTTAAATTTTCAAGAGGCACGACAACAGAGCTTTGGCTTTTGACTGAACGAGCGATACAATGAAGGATAGATATGTAAGATATATATATATATGTATAGATATGTAAAATATATATATATGTATATATATATATATATATATATATATATATATATAACATATTTAAGCACGACCATACGCTACATAAATTTATTTACTATTCTTACAGTAATTATTACACTGGAACTTAAAATTACCGATGACTAATGTATTTACCAATAGGTATCTTTACATAGCTCTCAAACACACTTCTAATATATTAATTGTATTGAGTTCTGAACCGTGTTAATAATATTGAATTATTTAATTTTATAAACTACAAAATTACAGAAAATCAACGCTAAATTCAAACGATAAATACATCTGTAAATAAATCAATTCTAAATGAAGAAAACCGGCATTAAAACATGACAACCTAGTAACGAGTAAGTAAACAGAGAGCAAATAAAAATAATTTCTTTGGTAGAGCAGCATTTGGATTTACAAGCAAGTGTCAATGGAAAAATCTTTCAGGCGATGCATTGTTAAAGACTGCAGCTGAGCTTTCCTGCCTGAGATCCTCAAATTGTTGAGTACACTGTTAAAATTTTGCAGCAAACTGCCAGTCATTTGACCGTTTTTATAGAAAATGGTTACATAACCGTAATTTAACTCTATTCTGACTATAATATGGGCAATAATACGGTCAGAACAGAGTTAAATAACGGTCGTGTAACCATTTCTATAAACGCGGTCAAATGACTGGACAGTTTGTTGCAAATTTTTAACAGTGTAGAGGATATTTTGCACAAAAGAATCAAGTTATGTTCACGTGATTTGTAAAACAGCATTTCCTTTTCTTCCTGAAGCACCGTTAAACGAAGCGTCAATGCTCACTAGAAACTACTGATTTTTTGCATCGCACGTCTCGATACATTATATTGCACAAAATGTAACGTGCTACATTTCAATTTATTTGTAAAAGTTGAGACTACTGTAGTTTTTGCTACTTGTATCATGCTACGTCTGATAACTGTCCTAGTGATAGCTGTACCATTGAGCTAGGTTTAATTTTTTACACATTTGAAGTTAAAAACTAATAAGAAACGAATATGTTATAAAAAATTACAAATAAACGTATTTTTGGGAAATTTCGGATTACCTTTTGTGCAGTATATTATATGTATTATTGAAAACTTTGGAAAGAAATACTAATGAAAAGTCATTCACAAAATATTCATATTTTTCAAAACTAAATACAAATTTCCCCTGTATTATCAGTGAAACTATGATTTACTATGGAGATTTTATTATCATTTTTAATTCCATCTTACACTGTTAAAACTTTGCAACGAACTGTCCAGTCATTCGATCGTTTTTATAGAAAGCTGTTATATAACCGCAATTTAACTCTATTCTGACCATATGGTTGTCCATATTATGATCAGAATAGAATTAAATTACGGTTATGTTATCGTTTTCTATAAAAACGGTTGAATGAAAAGACAGTTTGCTAAAAAATTTTAACAGTGTATGTATACCTAAGTGCAAACTAAATAAAGGAATGAGTCATAATTACGTACTCAACAAATGTCTATCCTATCCAATTGGTAAGCATGATGTTTATGTATGCCGTTTTAATACACTGTTAAAAATTTGCAACAAACTGTCCAGTCATTCGACCGTGTTTTTATAGAAAACGGTTTGATAGCGTTAACGCTATTTTGACTATATTATTGCCCATACTATGCACTGTTAAAAATTTGCAGCAAACTGTCCAGTCATTTGACCGATTTTACAGAAAACGTTACATAACCGTAATTTAACTGTAGTCTGACAATAATATGGGCAAAAATATGGTCAGAATAGAGTTAAATTACTGTTATGTAATCGTTTTCTGTAAAAACGGTCAAATGACTGGACAGTTTGCTGCAAATTTTGAACAGTGTGTGGTCAGGTCAGAATGCAGTAAAATTACGGTTATATAACCACTTTCTACAAAAACGGTCGAATGACAGGACAGTTTGCTGCAATTTTTTAACTGCGTATTTAAGGAAAAACCGGTTAAAAATAAATCTACACGATAAAATAAATTTAAAGCGTACAATTTTTAAATATTACTATCCAATAAGAAAATGTATTGATGTAAAAAATTATTTATTGCTGTCAGAGAAGAAAAGTATTTTGGGATAAAATTTCTCAGTAAAGTTTCTATTAGATAAAAAGTCTACTTAAATGTACATATGTTGCATGTCACGTTTCGATTATTTAGCCTTTTTTATAAAAAAAATAATAAGATTTGTTTTTGAAAGTCATTAATAAAATTCATCTTGAGACACGACGTGAAAATATATTTTTCTGTCGCATTAGAATTTTGGTCTTAAGTTATTCTGTAACGTTTTGTTAAGTCTACTTAAATGTGCATTTAATGCAAGTCACGTAACTTTTATTTGGCATTTTTCTAACATTAATGTTTCCTATTGAGAGCAGCATTATTAAAATTTATACTGCACAATTAATTTAATGCTGACACTAGAGAAAATTATTTTAATTATGAAAGTGTCGGCCGTATGTACTCTCGTAATTTACGCTCCATCGTATTTTACGCACCTCGTAATTTTGAAGGAAAATTTCGGTACAAAATAAAGATTATTGTAATTTTAGCATCAAAATTATGAAGTAATCTCAGATAATGAAATCGAGAATTTCCACACAGTTTTCATTTTTTAATATTTCAGTTTGATTATTTGAAATAAAATTCTTTATTTTCTTTTTAGCTTGATATTTTTTCTTCAGTTGCACCACGCCTGTATGTAGGTGGTATTATAACAGATAAAGCGATGTCACCAATCCTGTGTTACATAAGACATCTGCAGTTAATATTCCCACCCTCCTAAGGTTAGTAATTTTTAAACGATATTAGTAACCAATTTTCAAAAAAAATAAATTGAATAAAAAGCAGACCCTTTGTGGACTGGAAAGTTCGTTTTTAATTTAAATTATTCAAAAATTTTACGTGTTGTCGTTTGTTTATAAAATGCGAGCTGATGCAGATAATATGACCATATGCAGGTAATATGCCCATAGGTGAAATTAAAAAACTAAGTAATACATAAACGCATATAACGAATGATATATTTAACGCATAAAAGACACAACTATTACAAAACCAAATTAATTTTTTTTTTTTTTGCAAATTTTTAAAAATAATTAAAAAAAATAATCATGAATAAGATTTTTAAAAAAATTAACTAATTTTTTAAGTTTTACGTTAAAAAAAATATATATATATACACACACACACACACACATATATATATATTTACTACACATGTAGGAAATAAAAATGTTTCTATATTTACTGGGAAATACAACACATTCCCTGTGTACATATTACGACAAACAACACATAATCTCATATTTACTGTTTTTTTTTTTCAACCCGCCTGGCCATATTGCCAACTAAAAACAGTTATATAAAACGGATCTTAATTCAATCTGCACACTCCGATATTGAAATTCCTTTATACAGTTAAAAAGAGCATTAAACAATTGAAAATATCATGTATACAAATAACTATAAACACTTTGTTTATGTACCTTAAATAAAAATCTTACCACAGACAATTTTTTAACATGCCAACGCAACTAACAACAAAACAACAATGGCTGCTTTCTCGTGCACGTGAGCCAGGGATGTGGGCAAAGTGGGACTAAACCAGCTTTTCTTGCTCCGAGCGACTGGATTCAATAGTCATTTTTTGGATTTCACTCAAACTGATAACCTTATTACAGATTGGCTATATTATCTACATTGGCCATATTACCATCAGATATCTAAAGAGCTAATAAGTTTACATTGAAAATCTTAAGGTATTTTATTTGAAAGAACGAAACAATAAAAGGGCAAATGAAACAGAATTAAGGACATAATTGATATTAGTGTAAACAGTTATATTCACTAAGAAAAATAATAAAATTCCGAGATTATGGAAAATACATATCATAGAATGTGCGTAGAAAGTGTTTTTATCCTTCAAAGTTTAAAAGTTGTTTCCCATATTTTATTGTTGAATCCAGAAAACTAAAAAGATTATATTGTTCCTGTTCAAAAAATATCTAATAACTTTTGAAACTGTAATACATCTTATTTAATCTTAATTAATCATTTATTAAAACATTATATTCATTTTATAGAAGGTCATTTCTCTTTTTATTCTAAGTTGCATTTCGAAAAAAAATATTACTATATATATATATATTAAAAAAAAAAAAAAAAAAAAAAAAAAAAAACTATAGTATTTTTCACAACCCCTACTTTTAAAAGTGGGGAAATGGTAAAAAAAAAAAAGGGGGCAAAATACGCGAGTAAATACGATATGTGAAGTTTCGATTATTTAAATGTTTAATTTAAACTGTACCATTTAATGCAAGACACGTGGCATTTATTTAGCATTTTTCTAACACTACTAATATATCTTGTGGAAAAACGTCAAAAACATATACATTATTTCTGTACGTGACGAGAAAGAAAAATAATTTATTGCTGTCATAGGGGGAAAATTATTTTAGTATAAAAGTATTATGTAAAGTTTTGATTAGTCAAGAAAGTCTACTTAAATGTACGTTTAATGCAAGTTAAGTGGCGTTTATTTAGCGTGTTTGGAAAATTATAATTAGTTACTAATGAAATGAATTACTAATAATATTTGTATTGCTTCTGAACGTTACGCGAAAGTTAATTTATTGCTCTTAAAAATGAGGTATAAAATTATTTTGGGATAAAAGTATTCTGTAAAGTTTTGATTAGTCAAAGAAGTCTACTTAAATGTACTTTTAATGCAAGTTATGTGGTGCTTATTTAGCGTGCTTGGGAAACTAATAATAGTTCCTATAGAAATGTATTGTTAATAAGATTTGTATTGCTTCTGAACGGGGCGAGAAGACAAATTTATTGTTGTAAACAAATGTAGTGAAGAAATAATTTTGGAATAAGCATTTTTTGTAAGGTTTAGAATTGTGAAATAAGTCTACTTAAATGTACGTTTAATGGAAGTTATATGGCGTTTGATTAGCGTGTTTGGGAAATTAATAATTGTTCCTATTGAATTGTTAATAAGAGTTGTATTGCTTCTGAATGTGAAGTGAAAATTAATTTATTGCTAGAAAAAAAGAGGCAGAAAATTAGGATAAAAGTATTCTGTAAAGTATTAATTAGTCAAAGAAATCTACTTAACTGTTCTTTTAATGCAAGTTCTGTGGCGTTTATTTAGCATGCTTGGGAAACTGTTAATAGTTCCTATTGAAATGTATTGTTAATAATATTTGTATTGCTTCTGAACGGGACGGGAAGACAAATTTATTGCTCTAAGTAAATGTAGTAGAAAATTATTTTAGGATAAGCCTGTTTTGAAATGTTTAGAATAATCAAAGAAATCTACTTAAATGTCAAGTTTAATGCAAGTTATATGGCGTTTTATTAGCGTGTTTGGGAAACTAATAATTGTTCCTATTGAATTGTTAATAATAACTGCATTGCTTCTAAATGTTATGTGAAAATTAATTTATTGTTATAAAAAGGAAGTAGAAAATTATTTTGGGATTAAACTATCCTGTAAAGTTTAGAGTAGTAAAAAAATCTACTTAAACGTACGTTTACTGCAAATTATGTAGCATTTACTTAGTGTGTTTGGAAAACTATTAATAGTTCCTATTGAAATGTATTATTAATAATATTTGTATTGCTTCTGAATGTGAAAATGAAAATTAATTTATTGTTCTAAAATATGAGATAGAATATATATATATATTTTTTTAGGATGAAAGTATTCTCTAAAGTTTTGATTAGTCAAAGAAGTCTACCTAAATGTTCGTATAATGCTAGTTATGTGGCGTTTATTTAGCATATTTGGGAAACTATTAATAGTTCCTATTGATTGCTCTAAAAATTAGATATAAAATTATTTTGGGATAAGCGTATTCTGTAAAGTTTTGAATAGTCAAACAAGTGTACTTAAATTTAGGTTTAATGCAAGTTATGTGGCATTTATTTAGCGTGTTTGGAAAATTAATAATAGTTCCTACTGACATGTATTGTTAATAAGATTTGTATTGCGTCTGAATGTGATGCGAAAATTAATTTATTCCTTGAAAAAAGGAGACAGAAAATTATTTTGGGATAAAATTATTTTGAAAAGTTTTAATTATTCAAAGAAATCTACTAATGCATGTTACCTGGTGTTTATTTAGCGTGTTTGGGAAACTATTAATAGTTCCTATTGAAATGCATTGTTAATAATATTTATATCGCTTTTGAACGGGACGGGAAGACAAATTTCTTGCTCTAAGCAAATGTAGTAGAAATATGTGTAACTGAATGCTGTGTAACTGAATTTATGCTTGCAAGAGTGAGAAACGAATAGTAATTTTATAGTTCATGTTAATGCTGTTAATTTATCCTGCTTATCTGTAAAGCATATTTATTGAATAGGAATGTATTAACTCGAAAATCGATGTCATCCAAAAAAACATATATGGTGGATTGAAAATTCTGATCAATACACTATAAAAACTACTCGGAAACGTTTTCGAAAATCAGTGGCAGCAAAATAAGCTTTGTTTTTATATATGATTCCTTAAACCTAAAAAATATATTGGTTACTGAGGTTTTTCAAGATATAGGATGATTTGCGGATTCGTGGGTAACTCGGAAGCGGTTGTAGCATATTTTTGTTCGTGGTTATACTTTCCTATGTTAAGAAACATTTTTTTTCTGTATAGGGCCTACAGTTAGTTGCTGTACTACAGTTAATTATAAAAATAGCAAATAAAGCCTATGTGCAAAAATAAAGGAGTCTCATACCTTTTGAAATCTTTCTACCGCCATTAAAAAGAGAAGTTGTTTCGAGTGCTCATAACCTTTTAAATACTTATTGAAATTACACAAACTTCTGTAATATATTTACACCATATTTCAGGCTTTATAAAATGTAAAAATAAACACTTATAATATAATATAATAATTTTTAAAAATTCAGTTAATATTTCAAAATTTTTCACATGATATGTCGCAATCCGAACGATAATTTAACTTAGAATTAATATATGTACATAAAACTTATGCTAAAATGACCCCTAAATTCTATTTTATAGAATGAATTAATATTATTGGGAGAGTTAAATATCTTCATTATTTGTTAATGACTAATTAATTATTTTTTCGATTTTTTTTCATATTTTTCAAACTTAATTGAACTTTTTAAATAGTTTCTGTCAATGAATTTATGTATGATTAATTCATTCTATAAAACAGAGTTTAAAGGTCATTTTAGCATAAGTTTTATGTACTTATATTCATTCTAAGTTAAGTTATCGTGCGAATTGTAACATACCTTGTGAAAAAATGTTGCAATGCTAACCGAATTTTTTAAAACTATTATATTGTATTATAAGTGTTTATTTTTACATTTTATAAGGCCTGAAAATTGGCGTAAATATATTACAAAGGTTTATGTAATTTCACTAAGTATTTAAAAATTTATGAAAACTTGAAAGCACATCACTTCTCACTGGCGGTAAAAAGATTTCAAAAGGTAAGAGACCCCAAGGTAGAAAACCAACGTTAAAAATGCAGAAATAATACACATAAAAGCAGCAAACAGCTGTTTCGAATCTAAGCGAGAATCCACAAGATATCGCTGGTGGATTCGAAATAGCTGTTTGCTGTTTTTTAGTGTATTATTTGTGCATTTTTAACGTTGATTTTCTACCTTTTAATACAGTTAGTAGCTTAACTATACCCGATGCATTTTCAACCCATGTCTTGATTTATTACGGCACCAAATAAGTTACTGTGTTTAAAACAGACTTCATTTCATAGTCGGTTGAACGAAAAATAAACTTGGTCCAATTTGTTTCTCATGATACGCTAAAATTACGCGTATATAATTAAGAAACTAAACTAACATTATACTTAAGTTTTAATAAAAAATTATAAAACTAATTAAGAATGGGAAAACTGTTTATCATTCTCAATCTGTGGTAACTGACAGTTACCGAATTATTTAAATTTCCTTTGACGTACAGTCAAATTAAAGAAATAGATTTGAATATGTCTGAGGAAGGAATTAATCTTTTTAAATCTAGAGCAATTTGATGGAAGATCTCGTTTATTTTACTAAACTTCTGCATATTTTCTATAACTTAAAGTTAATTATATGTAGTCCGATAAAGTTTAATTACTTTTGTTTAAATTACATTAGATATTTCGTTTGAAAATTATCCTATTTAAAAAAAATTCTCGTTCCACTCTTCGCTGGATGCATGTCTTACAATGCAAAATTCACTGATTTAAGTCATTCCGGTAAAACTAATAATCTTCTAAAATGGTAAACAGTTCAAAATTTAAAATTAACTTTCATAACTAAATAAGTTTTTATTAACATATATAGTTTTCCATTTCTTTTATTAAAGTTAAGATTGATTATGCATATTCCATTAAAATTAATTAATTTTGTTCAAATTAATGATATTTCGTTCAAAATTTTAAAATATGCCAATTTATTTGTTCTATTCTTTGCCAGCTAGACGTCAAATGCAACGCAAATTTCAAAAAATCGAAATTAATATGTAACGGAAAAAACATTTTTTTTTTTTTTTTTAATAAAAAGTATTTCTAACTGAAACATTAACTGTGTTAAGGTTTTTTTCACATCCAAAAGATCTATTTTCTGACACATTTCTGAATTTAGTTTTATCCGAAAACGTATGAAATTGTCAGGTATTCCTATTCAAAACCTATATAATCGAAAGACTCTTTCCACTTTTTGCTAAACGCAGAAGATCTTTCTGAAAATACTGACAAAATTGGCGTTTTGAACCGAATTCCCGACGCGGCATCGGGAGAAAGAAGAAAAACTTGTCACGTGACAAGAATCTCTTAAAACTCGATAAGTAATTTATTTATTTTAACAAAAGGAAAACGTTATTCGTTTCCAAATCACTTCAATAGTCAAGCTAACAATTTTACGCTTTATGATTTAAAGTGAGTCAAAAAATGTGTCAGAAAGTGTCGCGTTGTTGAGCAAGGAATTTGAGAATCACCTTAACTATACCCGGTGATTCAAAATATATGTAATGGCGATTATGTATTAAATCACTAATGATAGCAATATATACCAATTACAAAAAGTATACAACTGAAGTATATCTTTTATATAGTATGTTTTTTTTTAAAGGTCTTTATACATATTAAAATTTGAAATTAAATTTTTATACAGCTCCCTCTTTCTATAACTTATATTTAGAAAAATGTTTCCCTGAGTCTAAGGAGGGTAATACATACCAGATACAATGAAAATTTTAAATTAGTTTTTTTAAAACATAACTTAGATAAAATAAGTAATACTCTAAACTGGTAAAGATGTAGGAAAAAAATTAATTTTCTTAACCATATAGCCTTTTAAACAAAAGAGATATTTCATATATAAGAAAGGATATGAATTATCACTTACTATTCAGCGTAGGGATAATTCATATCCATTGTTATATAAGTAATCTTCAGCGTAATTTCAGCTCTGCTGGAAAATTTAATTAGCATGTAAAATTATTTCATTTTACAATATTTTAAACTATTTTAAAAAAATTACAAACAAACACACATAGCTGAGCTTTTTTACAGTCTTCAGACATAGAAACTAAACATAGAAAGAAATATTTTTAAATACTAAAATTTTGCGTATGATAAAATTCTCCTTCTAATATGTTTAAAAATACGTATATCATGTCATAATAAAATTTTAATAAAAATTCATATATTTCACAAACGGAATTTTTTTTCTGTTTCTCAATTCGTTTATATATCTTCAATATCAAAAGTATTTAAATATCATCAAGTTATACCATCGGATAAAAAGTACAAAATGTCTGAAAACAAATTTCATCTTAACTTAATTTCACTTTGGAACATGGCGCATAAAAAATTTAGTTCATTTTACTAAAATTTAAAGTTTTTTTTTTAACTAAAATTAATTATACATTTTTTGATAAAGTTTAATTACTTTTGTTTAAATTATACATTCGCTCAACTTTTTTTCCAATATCAAAAGTATTTAAATATCATCAAGTTATGATAAAAAGTAGATTATAAATGTCTGAAAGAAAATTTTATCTTCTTGATTTAATTCCGATTTGGAACATAGCGCATGCTGAATCCAGTTAATTTTACTAAACTTGAAAGTGTTTTCTAAAAACTAAAATTAATTATACATTTTCCGATCAAGTTTAATGACTTTGTTTAAATTATGACAGCTATTTTGTTCTAAGTTATCTTGATAGAAACATATTAGCTTCACTTTTTTCAGCAATCATATCAAATACAATGTAACATTTAAAAAAAAATTAATTTTAATCATACGGATTAATATAAACAATGAACTAAACTAACAAATACTTCAAAATGAAGAACTATGTTTCATAAACCATTTTAGCTATATATATAGTTTTGCATTTTTTTATTAGAAATATTTATATATGTATTTCGATAAATAACTTTAGTTTCAATTGCATAGAACATTTAGTTCAAAATTACTTTACCAAAAAATTATAATTTATTCGCGTTAATCCTCATCAAATGCTCGTCAGATACAATGAAAAATTAAAAGCATTTTTTTTAAATCATGCTATCAGATAAAACGATCAATTTCCTTAATTGATAAATATGTCTGAAAGAAAAAATTAAACTTCTTAATTATAAAACTTTTAATAAAACAAATAATCCAGTTAAATTTAGTAAACTTTTAATTCCTTTTTAAAACGTAAAAATAATTTCACATAGCGATAAAATTAAATTAATCCAATTTCATAAAATACTTTGTAGAACATATCATCTGATGATAATTTGTTTCCTTTTGTTTTCGTCGACTGTTAATATAGGAATAACTTTATTATTTTTTTATTTATTGCAAAGTAATTTATATTTTTATCTCACTATTTACAAATTCACTACATTTTATCTCTAAATACATCTTATAAATTATATTTATTTTTCATTAATCATCATTAATTTTAATGTGTTTTGAGTATAACTTTAGTTCAGAGATGAGAGCCCGATTGTTATATATATATATATATATATATATTAACTTAAACATGGTCCATAAAGTCTCTGTTTTCTTCTAACGAATTACGAAATATATTAGTTTTCCTCCTTTTTCCTTTTTGTACAATAATAGGTTGTTCCTTTTTGTAGAATAATACAGTTTTCTACTAGTTTTACAACCGATTATATTTATTAATATTTTCTGTTTGTTAAACTATTTGTAAAGAATTTTGTTAAAGTAACTGCAATCTATTAACTGTTAAAAGATAATCATTCCCTGTGTTTGTCAAAATCGTTGGACCAGCTCATACGGTCAACACTCTAATCGGAAGAACAGATTTTTTTATTTCTTTAATTAGATTAATTTTTGTCACGATTGTTATATATATATTAACTTAAACATGGTCCATAAAGTCGTCCATAAAGTCTCTGTTTTCTTCTAACGAATTACGAAATATATTATTTTTCCTCCTTTTTCCTTTTTTTCAATAACAGATTGTTCCTTTTTGTACAATAATAGAAAGCAGTTTTCTACTAGTTTTACAATTGATTATATTTATTAATATTTTCTCTTTGTAAAACTATTTGTAAAGAATTTTGTTAAAGTAACTTCAATCTATTAACTGTTAACATATAATGATTCCCTGTGTTTGTCAAAATCGTTGGACCAGCTCATACGGTTAACACTGTAATCGTAAGAGCAGATTTTTTTAGTTCTTTAATTGGATTAATTTTTGTTGATCTTTATATCTTTTCTTTTCAGTATGATATAATATTTTATTGTTTTCATTTTTGTACTCGTGTGATATTTCTCTTATTTGGATTTCAGAATTGATCCAATCTTACTTTTCTAATATTTTCACATGTGGTGTTGATCGGGCAATTTGAGTGTAGTATTTTCTGCCCGACCGCATACTATACTCAAACAGAAATCATTTGCGAGTTACTTATATTGCAGAATGTTGGACTTAATAAAGTGTTTCGCAATTTTTCGTTATGTAATTTTTTCTTTATGTAATATTTTTACATTCTGTTTTTTTATTTTTCTCCTACCATTGTTTTTTTTTATTTAATCGGTGTATTTTGTAATATTTGATATCCATTTTGTATCATATTCAAATTATTGGTTAATTTATATTTTGTCGATTTTCTTTTGATTTAATAGATAGATTAATAGTAAAAAGTTACATATTATATATATATATAGTATATATATATATGTGTGTGTGTGTGTAAGGGATGCGGTTACCAGTTCACATAGCATGCCCGACAGTGGCATAGCATGCCCGATGCAGCGAGAGAGGCGCGGCAGATCCCTCGAGAATAAACAATGCCAGCAAAAAACTCGACACAATGAACTTGATGACTAAATAGTTTTCGCATCTCTGGCCTGGGAGCGGAATATTAAAATCCTGCTCAGATTTCCTTTTCGGGTTGACCTGGGCAGACGGCCCAACCAAGGTCTGATATCGGAAGACGCGTTAACGGTCGATAAACTACGGCAGAATCACCTCCTTTTCCCCTTAAAATCTGTATATAACTTGTATGTATCCTGTAAATAGTATTATGTCTTACTCCAGATATTAAAACAGTATTTTTTCTACAAAAGCTTGTCTTCAATTATCAACACTAATTACCTCAAAGTAATTATTTACAATCCTAGTTTATTTAATTCTCCCCTGTCTTAAAAATATTTCAATCATTGATTTTACCTTACTTCCAAATTCATCTAAATGCGCACATTAATATTTTATCCTCCTTTCAAAATCCTACTTAAAAAGAACAAGTCACGTATTTATTTATTTTTTTCTTTTGAAGCCTGTCTGTCTAGTTGTTAAGGTCTTTTAATTTTTATTTCCATCTGAAACACCAATATAAGTTCTTCTTCTAAAATGATTTGTTCTGCCAATCTAATTCTGTTGCCGTTTTTCTCTTTGCGTATTCTAAAAACATTCGCGCGTTTTATCGTGAGTGTTTATGAACGCCTATATTTTCTACCCCTCCGGAGTATGTAGTTCCTCTTTTTCGCTTCTCAATTCGCTAAAAGATAGACCCGCGTTGCGGTTAAGAAATTACATACGCACTCACTCAGTATAAAACACATTGCAAGAATCACTGTGATAGACTGTGTGTTTTGTGTTGATTTTAATATCTGCAGGCGTCCAGTTTCGTCCTCGTTAATTAATACGGAAAGATCTTTTCATTCACTATCTAACCATGTAGATCATTATGGATTAGTAACGTAAACTTATGCAAAGGTGGAATGTCGTATTTTAGCTTCTAGAAATATGAAGAAATCATCGTTGATGGTGATGCTCGCTTATGTGAAATATCGAATGACAAATAAACATGTTTCCACTATTGATATTTGTGCCTGAGTCAGATTAATGGGGAAACACCTATAATTTTCGACCTGGTGTCGATTAAACAGCGGCGACTGCAAAAAATTTTGCACTAGCGAGGCCTTCTAATTATGATGGTGCATTATAAATCAACGTATGTGCGTGACATGGCTAATAATCTACAAAATATCTGGCATGGAATGATGCAATAGTTTTGATTAGAGTTATAAATAACACGTGATTGCACAGAGCGTTCACCACATAAATGACGACAGCATAACTTCAAAGGCAACAGCACCACACACACACACATTACACATAATGTATATAAATTTATTTGCTCCACTCTTTGTCTAAAACACATTCAAAACTGGGCAAAATTTAACTAATCCAACTTAAAATATACCAATTACGACATATAATTCTCTACAATGATAAATATGGCTGAATTAACATTTATTCATCTTAACTATGTAGGCTTTTAAGTGAGGATAGTTTCCAACTTATAGAATAAAATTAATTATGTATACTCCGATAAAGTTTAATTATATTTCAATTTCAATTTTATAAGTTATTTCTTTCAAAATTATCTTTTCAAAAATTACCAATTCATTTGTTTCGCTCTGTTTCTAATACATGTCCGATAAAATCCAAAATTGAAAGCATCCAATGGCACGCTGTCAGAAAATAATAATAATAATCATTTAATAAATTGAAAAAATTGTTTCTATAAAATATTAAACATCTTAACTACAAAGCAATTTAATTCAACATAGTTATGCAATTCATGTTATTAAATTTTAAATTCGCTTAGAAAATAAAATTAATTATACATAGAATGATTAAGTTTAATTGCTTTAGTTTAATCTTAAAAGCATTAGAAAAGAAATCTTAGCAAAACCCTTTTAGTTAAATATAATTATTACAATATAATATAAAAATATTAATATAATATTTATTATGCATTAATATATAAGTGTATTGATTTATATAATATTTTTTATTACCTTTACTCTTCGTCAAATTCGCTTAAAAACAAATGAATATTTAAAGCATTCAATTAAAATTATATCTTTATGTACAACATAAAATTTTTAAATTGGCAAGTAACTATAAATGAATATTTAATTTGATTAAATATATATACTTTTAAAAATAGATACATTTATGTTATATTTTTCAAAATTAAAATTTATTATATTTATTCCAATAAATTTTAACAATTTAATTTTTTGTGATATTTCGCTCAAAACTTTTTAACAAAACAGATTAATTAACCGCGTTCTTTGTTAAATACAAACCATTTACAATTCAAATTTCAAATGATCCAATTAAAAAAACAGTAAGATGGAAGAAAGAATTTCATAAATTGTTAGTTCTATGCGAATGAAAAATTAATTTTCTTAGCCTTACTGGTTTTCCCTTTCAAGTTAATGAATTTTAAATCTTTTTACAAATTAAAATCAAACGTACGTACTTCAAGAAATTTTAATTATTTTAATTAATATTATATGAGATATTTTGTTCAAAAAAGTCTTTAAAAAATTAATTCATTATAAATGTAATTTTCATCAATTTTCATCAAATAAATTCAAATTAATCATCAGAAATTCAAAGTAATTTCATAAGTCTCTTATGATAGAAGAATTTTCATTAATACATTTCTAATTAATCCTCTATTTTAATAAGAGTAAACATTAATCTAGAAAGTCTGTTAAAAATGTAATATTAAAAGCATTTAAATTTCCTGAAGCGTGCTCTCAGATTAAAACGAATATATATTACAATACTGCTGAACTCAAAATTCATCTTTTTGAGACTAAAGAAGTTTGATAGAAAATTCATCAACTTTATTTTACAAAACTATAAATTATTTTCCAAAAATTTAAAATGAATTATTCGTAGTTCAGTAAAATATAATTACTTTAGTTTAAATGCATGATATATTTGTTTCAAAATTATCTTTACAAGAAAAAAATACATTAATTTATTCTATTCGTCAAATAAATTTCAGATACAATTCCAAAGTTAAAGCAATTAATTTAAACCATTCCTTTATATAAAACAAATAATTATCTAAACTGTTAAATATTTCTGAATCAAAAAAATATTTTTCTTGACAATAAAGGTTTCTAAACAAAGTTATTTTTCCTTTTTAGATTAATAATTTATTCTTTAATTAAAATCAAACATACGTATTTCAGTTTTTATCATTTTCAAACATACATATTTCAGTCTGCAAACTTAGAGACTACACAAAGTAAAGAAATACTTTGAAGTACTAGAAATTTGAGTCTATTAAAATTATTATTCTGCTTATATGATTAAAAAATAAAATATATTATACTTAAGATTTAAATAAATGTTAAAATATCATCACAAAAGGGAAAAATATTTTTTGTTCTAAATTTGTTGTTACTATAATATAAAGAGCACTTAATTATTCTTAAATATATCGTTTTATTAACAAAACAAATTAGAATATATTTGAGCAAATATTTTAATCTTCTTTACTCTGTAGCAATTTAATGCAAGGTACTTATCGCTTTCATTTTCTCAACTTTAATTTCTTTTTGAAAAATTAAAATATACCATACACATTCAATAAAGTTTAATTACTTTAGTTTAGACAAGTTACAAAAGATTCGTTTATTGTACAAATATATCTTATCAAGTATTTGTAATTAATTTCCTTTACTTTTAGTCAAATGCACGTGCGATGCAATGCAAAATTCAAATCATACTTGGAGATAAATAAAATCCTTTTCAAAACTGCAAAATGTTTCTAAATGAAAATTTCATCCTCATAATTGTACAGTTTCTTTAACAATAAAAATCTCTTCCATTTTTACTTACCCATCATACGTAGTATAGGGTAAGTCTTGTAATCGTTTTGGAAATCGAAAAATAATTTTTAACGGATTTACACGTTTCAGACACAGGAGATTCCGAAAAACAGATTTTTAGAAAAAAAAATTTTGCCGTCCGTCTGTGTGTCTGTATATCTGTGTATCTGTGTGTCTGTAAACGCTCTATCTCCTGAACAAACTGAGATAGAGACTTGAAATTTGGTATGTACTTAGTATATAATAATGGGAAGAAGCCTATTGAATTTCAGTAACCTCGATTATCCGGAACTATTTTTTTCGGACTCTCGAAATATTCGTTCTGATAAAAGGTATATAAAAATTTTTGAAATTGTTTATTTTAAGGGGTGACTATAAAAGACAATAAAAAAACATAAATTTTGCATAAAGCATGAAGTCGATCGGATAATGAGTTACCGAGATATTTGTAATCCTATTTACCACACTCTTCGATTTTTCATGACCCTGTATTTCATCCAAATTTCGATTCAAAGATATATTTTAATTGGAAATGAGACGCTTAATCCGATGCAGCAAACCGCTAGTCAATAAGATTATTGTTTTTTGGAGTTATAAGGATGTTTCTTTTAAGCAATTCAGTAATCGAGCCTTCAAAGTTTATAACGTCATCAAACCACCATTTTATTCGAATTGCAATGCATTTTATAAGTAGTTTACACATTTTTTATTTTAATATTTTACATTATGCATATCCATGATGGGTAAGTATTACGGTGGCCCCCAACGACTAGTTATTAATAGCTTTTAAGCTCTTTTTAAAAGATGTAATTTAACAATGGTTAAATTGTTATCTGTCGTAACCCTCGCAACATTGAGAAGTACAGCATAGCTGTCAACTTTTACTTCTTACAACTAAAATTTAACAAAGATTTTTTTTTTAATTGCAAACAGTTGCCGAATAGTTGATGTCTTGATGTCGGTTAAGAAGCTTCCAAGTTGCAGACAACTTTACGCTTAGTCTATTTGTGAGTAGACTCTCTAGTATTAAATTGAGCCGTTGAGTAACAAGATAAAAGAACAGTTGCCGAAAAGTTGATGTCGGTTGTCAGACATGAAAAGGTATTATTTATTAAAATATTCTCAATATATTTTTTTAAAATGTGCTTAAGTGTTCATTTACTTGTCGCGCTACCTTATAAAGCTTTCAATTTAACCCTTCTTTGCATGAGTTTTTCTTTTCGAATTGTTTTTTTATACATATATTAAATATTAGACACCAGAAATTTTAAGATAGATTTTTAATTTTTTTTAGCAACATAGTTCACGGGAAATTTACTACATTAATATTTCTGTATAAATATAGTGGTGGCGAAGAAGTTGATTTATTTATTAAAAGCTAAATAAACAGTGATTGAAATTTCCATCCCAATGCAAAGAAGGGTTAAATATATAAACCAATCAGTTTTCTAAATTTGTAATTATGCTTGAATAAAAATATTATTTAAAAAATATTTTTCTACAATCTTCAAAAACATAAGGACAATCAATGTATGAAAATGGTTTTAATTATTACAGCTTTATGTATGATGATATTCTTTTGCCCATATAATACTTGTTTAAATAAAATTTCATAAAAGTATCAGAATATTCATATGAATACCAGAAATGGGAAAATTACCACTAATAGTACTAGTAATAGTAACCTATAATGTACCAGTAATGGTAATGTATAGCTCTAAAATTGTCTGCACTAAATTAGAATCAACGTATCATTCAGTTTAAGAATCGAAATTTAAAAATATTCTTAAATATTACGTTTCAGATTTTTTTTTTTTTTTTTTTTTTTTTTTTTTTTTTTTTTGCATTTAACGATGTAAAAAAGAAACGAAAATTATCAGGTATTAAAAACTAAGGCACTTTTCTCAAAGGGTATTAAGAAAAAAATATCGCAATATGCAATATATTCAATTAAGCATCGCTAGTTACGCAATTTGGAACTCAATTTTTTTCGAGTAAACAAATCGATTAGGAAAAAGGAAAAGCAAAAATCTACTGAGAATAAAGACACAAATATATGTATTGATAGATAATTTACGTCCATCCAGGGTAGATAAAAAACAAATTACATCATTAAAGCTTCATCACAGTAATGTGTGCAAAAAAGTCCTAATAGGATAAACGGATATATGAAAAAAATAATTGAAATGATAAAATAAATTGCGATGTATATCATCTTATACTTACAAAA
Source organism: Maratus michaelseni (assembly GCA_963931845.1). Lineage (NCBI taxonomy): Eukaryota > Metazoa > Arthropoda > Arachnida > Araneae > Salticidae > Maratus > Maratus michaelseni. The sequence continues at coordinate 210,324,091 of OZ007600.1, forward strand.
ACTATTAATATCAGAAGTAACCTAAAAAAAAAGATTAATTACAGCTTATAAGAGATACCATTTACAAAAACTGTTAACGTAATTATCCGTAATATCTAAGTGCGTAAATTATTTGTTAATTGTAAGAAAAAAAAATTATATGAGCGAAAAAAATGGGAAGTTTCGCAGATTATTTTTAAGAAGAAGGAAATACAACAGGAATAGCATAACATTAGTAAAAAATGTAAAACCTTGTATTGTTCGGATGATACTTTCAATTTACTTCAACAACTTTGGTAGTTGCAAAGGTTGATTAACTACAAAGGTTAACTGATTATTTTTAAAAATTAATAATAATAGCGATTTCTAATGTATCTAACATAATTATCTACAATATGAATCTGCGTAAATTAATTGTTTATTAAAAAAAACTCATGAATATATAATCTTTATAAATCTGACTTCCGCAGCTTGGTTTTTTTGAAGAAAAGAATATAACAAGAAGAACATTAGGAATTTTAAAAATATGGATTACTATTTATATTTTCAATTCTTTCAGTAAACCCATGTTATCTAATTATTATTTTTTAATAATAGTAGGGATTTTTAATATATCATATTAGCATCATAATCATATTAGAATTCATGATAGATTGTTAGGGTGATAATCTCAATACACTATTAAAACACTTTAATTAGAAAAATTACTTAAGATACTCACTATTTCATTAAACATTAATTTTATTAGGCTAATATGTTTATATTAATCTGCAAGGAAAATCGTGAATTGTTATGATGCTACTTTCACTTCACTGATAAAAGCATATTATAGCGGTGAATTTTAGAGTAGATAAATTTTAGATTAGACATTTTTAAATCATTATAGTGATATCTAATTTAACATACTGGTGTTTTAATCAGATTAATTTTGAAAGAAGATCATGGGCAGTTATGATGAGCGTTTTAATCATTGGTAAAAAACATTTTAGCTGCAAAACCTAGATTATATGTTTATTTTAATAATGATTTCTAATATATCATATAAAGATTATACTTATATTAATATTCCTCATAGATTATAATGATGATAATTTCAATTCAGCAGGAAAAGCTTGTTAAAATTCAAAGTATTTTGAATTCTCATTATTTTTTGTAACTATTAATAACGATAATATATAACCATATACATATAAAAACGTAATAATATAATATAATATGTAATGCTAATATTATATTTGTATAATTGTTTGAGAGAAATGATAGATTGTTAGCGACATTAATTTAATTACTGGAGAAAAAAAACATTTTAGCTACAAAGATACTGGCCATTTTTTTTTAATGATAAATAATAGCAATTTCTCGAGATAGTAATATTTTATACAATCTTACGTATTACATATAGCTTATATAAAGTTACATAAAATTATAAATTACAAATTATTATTTTTATAATCAAACCTGGTAAAACTGAAATCATATATTAAAGTCTAAATGATATTTCTTTGGAAGCAAGAAGCCAAACAAAGTATTGAATTAGTACAGCTATTAGATATTCTTATTTATAGGATTGCCAAAGGAGGCTATTTTTTTTTAATTCAAAAAGTTTGTACCGGTTTTCTTAAACTATAATCCGTATCATATATTTAAAAAAAAACTGCAAAAGTAACTACAAAAAATATATGTTTTAAGTAATGGTTCGACTAGAATATAAAAATAGTTTCCTGTGGACACCCTGCTATATAGCAAACTGAAAAAGATGGTAATATATGTACTTTTTTTAGCAATTTGAATTTGCTCTATTTTGTAAATTACTGTCAAAAGTAATTAAATTAATATGTGTACTTTTTTTAACAATTTGAAATTGCTATTTTGTAAATTACTGTCAAAAGTAATTAAATTAAATGTACTTTTTTTAACAATTTGAAATTGCTATATTTTGTAAATTACTTTCAAATGTAATTAAATTAATGTTTTAAAATATTTTTAATTATTTTCTCCCTCCATTTTTTTACAGAATATATACTCTCTTAAAATGCAGAAAATCTTAAAAGCATAATGTAATATTTAATCTTAAGTTAAGAAAAATAGTATAAAGAAAATCTCCAATGTGAGAATAAAATATCCTTTTTACATTGTAACTCTACTAATAGGATGTGATTCATAAAAGCTGGAAGAAAACATCCCAGTCTTACAACTTTATAGCCTAGGGGAAATTTCTCATTGCAGAGGTGATAAAATGAGAAAATGAACATTGAGATTATTATTTTACAATTCATCATTTCTTTTACCCACCGGGATGAATTTAAGGCGAGTCTAATTAATATCTAGAAAAATATCTAGATGAATTAATTACATCTAAATTAATTTTGTATTTCATATATATACTGCGATTTTCATAAAAACTCGTTACTCTATTATGGTTTTGAGAGTTTTTTAATATAAAAATGAGAATTTTCTGCCTTAATGAATTTCATATTTGTCATAAAGTGAATAATTTTAAGTATAAGAAATTTTATTTTCATACACTGCATCATTTTTTTAAACTACATTAAAATGACACTAAATCATTACGCACTACAGAAACATCAACATTTCAAACTGTTGAACAATTTATTTTTATGTCGTCTGTTTCTAAATTTATTTTTTCGTAAATTTTAAAATAACTTTGTTTACGTTTAAGATATAAAATAGCAAAATATATAAAAACAAATATCTAAAAAATTTATATACCAGATCATTGGTCACAAATTGCTAGAATATGCACCTTCTCATTTTGTTGTTTTTGCCTGGGACATATTGATAGATCAACAAACGTTAAAATAGTAAGCAAACATTGCATGTCATTTTTTTATGTGATTTTCCTTCTGCTAATTGGACAAATAATGATCTCTACAGGTGAAAAATAACTCGATCAAAAAATTTGAATAAATGAAACAAATATCTAAAGAACTACCAACAGAAAACTCCCATGTTGCTTGAAATATTTTCCTCTGTGATTTTGTGTTTGTTATTTCAATATATACCATATTTATAGGGAACAAATCAGGCGATGAATTAATTTTGAAAAAGTAAAATATCTACCAAAAGAAAACTGGCATATTTCTTGAAATTTTCTCTCGGGGAATTTGTTTTCGTTGTTGAACAAATAATTAACTTTTGGGATGAATGAACAGATCAACAAGTTTTAACCAAATAGCTGAAATTGTACCAAAAGAAAGGTAAAATGTTGTTGTAATATGATTTCTTGTGTGGTTTTGTTTTAGTGTTTCAACAAATAATGATATGTTTAGAGGTAATAGGGTTATTTTTAGAGATAAACAAGTTTTAATAATGTAATAAAATATATCGGTTGCACAAAAGTTCGTTAAAACTTAAAAAATTCATTAAAAAAGAAACAAATGATGCTGTAAAATTGTGGTTTGCAGGAATGGGATTAGAGGGAAATTGTATTTTTTTTTAATAACGAAAAAATATTGGTTAAAAAATTAACGATAGATGGAGCTGCAAGCATAATATGAAGCAGATTTATGCAAATCAGTTTGTTAATAAAACTCCTCAATGCACACACATTCTTCATTCGATGTCATCAGTATGTTATCGTTACCAGATCAAGCTGTGATAATTCATATCATTTGTATTCATTAATTTCCAGCGCAATTTCAGATCTGATAAGAATTTAATTAGATATATATCAAATAATACAGGGTCATCGAAAAAGATTGGACAGATTTGAAAAAAAATCATAACTCTAAAAGTAATTGAGTAAACAGAATAATAGTATTTCCAAGGTACTCGGCAAAGCCGTGACATTTAGATGATGTGCAGAATCGATGATCTGAAAACCACGCATTCCCAAATTTCACTTTTCACTTTTGGCTTAGGCTATTCGTGCACATAGTGGACCCTTTCCTACCAAATCGACGATGCTGAAGAACTGTCTAGTTGAGATTTTTTCCATACCTCCAATAGTTTTAGATATAGCATCACTAAAGGATCGAAAAAGGTTGGCCAGCACGAAAATTGCTTCTTCGCTTCGTCTGAACGTCAAGGCTGCGAAACAGTTACATCTAAAAAATCTTAGATAATTGCCGAGTATTTTTCGAAGAATATTACTGCGTTTCGTCAATTACTTTTGGAATTTTAATGTTTTGAAATGTGTTCAACCTTTTTCGCTTAGGCTATTCGTGTACATAGTAGATCCTTAACTACTAAATCGACATAGTGGATCCTTAGTTACTAAATAGACGATGCTGAAGAACTTTCTAATTGAGATTTTTTCCATACCTCCAATAGTTTTAGATATAGCATCACTAAAAGATCGAACAAGGTTGGACAGCACGAAAGCATCGTTGACCGTGCAATTGCTTCTACGCTTCGTCTGAACGTCAAGGCTGCGAAACAGTTACATCTGAACTATACATTTGCAATTTTAACTTTTGGCTTAGGCTATTCGTGTACATAGTGGATCCTTAACTACTAAATCGACATAGTGGATCCTTAACTACTAAATAGACAATGGTGAAGAACTTTTTAATTGAGATTTTTTCCATACCTCCAATAGTTTTAGATATAGCATCACTAAAAGATCGAAAAAGGTTGGACAGCACGAAAGCATCGTTCACCGTGCAATTGCTTCTACGCTTCGTCTGAACGTCAAGGCTGCGAAACAGTTACATCTGAACTATACATTTGCAATTTTAACTTTTGGCTTAGGCTGTTCGTGTACATAGTGGATCCTTAACTACTAAATCGACATAGTGGATCCTTAACTACTAACTACACGATGCTGAAGAACTTTCTAATTGACATTTTTTTCCATGCCTAAAATAGTTTCATATATAGCAACACTAAAGGATCGAAAAAGGTTGAATAGCACGAAGGCCTCATTCACCGTGCAATTGCTTCTTCGCTTCGTCTGAACGTCAATGCTGCGAAACAGTTACATCTAAAAAATCTGGGATAGTCGACGAGTACTTTTCAAAGAATATCACTGCGTTTCCTCAATTACTTTTGGAGTTGTAATATTTTGAAATGTGGTTCAACCTTTTTTGATGGCCCTGTATTTTTCATCTGTTCTTAAATCAAAAGTTAGGAGGTAAGGAAACACTGACAATAATTTATGAACACCTTGTAAAATAATTCTGAAGAGAGGCGTTATTTAAAATACGATGACACTTTTTTTAGGGGTGCAATTGAGGAAAATGGTGAACAATTCGGAAACAATGATGATTTGTATAAATAAAACTTATCGCCGTTAACAGTATTACGTTTTTTAGGGTTCCGTACTTAAAAAGTAAAAACGGAACCTTTATAAGATCACTCCTTTGTCTGTCTGTCTGTTCGTCCGTCTGAGCCCCTTTTCTGGTAAACTATGAGACGTGGAAAGTTTAAAATTGGGAAAGTTATAAAGCCTTTTTACCTACATATTTTCCGACAATTAGCTATTCACAAATATGTTTAGGAAAAATTTAGGGGGCTAGCTAAGTTACTTGAAAAAATAATTTTCTTTTTGTCTATTGTGTGGGGTATCTTGTGAACGATCTTGTAATATCGAACTCCAAAATACATTCGTTTGAATTTTAGGTATTATATTTTCAGAGATATCAAAGTGCACTGCAAAAATATGTCCTGCCCCCCCCCCCCCTCCAAATGAACTGAAACTAAAAAAAAAAAAAAATTAGAGGTAAAAGATGTTTATTCAAACTTTGCAGGAAAACTGTATCGATTTTCTTTGTATTATAGTTTTTGAGAAAAACGCATTTCTCCGTTACACACAAACTTTTACTTTTCGGGCGGTCAGCGGGGAAGTTGACAGGTGCTCGAGGTATCTATCGACGCAGAATTGTCCAAGGATATTTAATAACGATTTTCAAAAATATTGTCGGTAATTAGCCGAGATATTTAGTAACTTACTTGAAAAATAAATTTTCTCTTTATATATCGTGTAGGGTAGCGTTCGAAAGTTCTCGTAACATTGAACTCAACAATATATTTGTTTTAATTTTAGGTACTATATTTTCAGAGATATCGTCGAGAGTGCCCCCCTCCCCTTCTTCTATTTCCGAATCTACACTGTAAAAAATGACCAATGTTTCTTATTTTATAAAAATATACTATAACCACGAATGAAAATATATAAAACTCTGAGCTATCCGATATTCCGAATAGCGTGTTCCATTGTCTTTTAAATCTCCAGAAACCAATACATTTCCAAAATTTAAAGAATTATTTATAAAAACAAAGTATTTTTCGCTGCCCGTATTTTTCAGAAACGTTTCCGAAGGGTTTTTATAGTGTATTAATGAGTGTCCTCAGCCTGGAATACCTGTTTTTCGAATGTCATCCATTCTCAAGTAAACGTTTTTAGCCGCATAAGTTAATTTATACATGAAAGAGTAGAGAAATAATCTTAATTTTAATGTTATTGTTAACGCTGTTAATTTTGCATGTTTGTCTTTTAAACATATTTTTTGAGCATGAAAATGTTCACTTGAGAATTGATAGCATTCGAGAAATAGGTATTCCAGGCTCAGGACACTAATTAATACACTATAAAAACGCTTCGGAAACGTTTTCTGAAAAATACGGGCAGCGAAAAACACTTTGTTTTTATAAATAATTCTTTAAATTTTGGAAATGTATTGGTTTCTGTGGATTCATATGACAATGGAACACGCTATTCGGAATTTCGGATAACTCAGAAGATTATATTATATTTTCGTTCGTGGTTATAGTATATTTTCATAAAATAAGAAACACTGGTCACTTTTTACAGTGTACTGAAACTAAATTATGAAAAAAATAGGAGTATTAGAAGTTTATTAATTAATAAATAGTAATTAATAAATCCAATGTACGGAACACCCTTTGAGCGCGAGTTATACTCGCACTTGACCGATATTTTTAACATATTTATTGAGAAATCTCTCCACCCCGATCTCGATAATAATAAAACGTATCATCAAAATCGTTACAACAGACGCAATCTTATTCTGGGGATCAGTCTATTCCCCTATTCATACCATGCAGCGTTTGTCGCAAATGATGTGACATTGTACCGATCTCCCTTCCCTCATTGTGAGTCACTGAGCGGTGATATTTGGGGTCATGGGGGTTGATAAAGCGGCACAAAGGAATTATTGCCAGATGCACAGCATATCAAATGCAAAAGGATGTGTTTTTAATAGAGTAGGTTGCATGAAAAATGTCAATGTTGTACCACAAAACAGAATGAATAGGTTCGAGTTTCGACGCATGATAATTACAAAATGGGGTCCAGATAGTGTTAGGCTTAGCTTACTGGAATTGTTGTTTTAATGCACCGAAAAAAAAAAAAATTAGGTAAATGTTAATGGTTTTATAGTTTTATCAGGGGGTCGATGCAGGTTTTTTTCTTGAGGCCCATTTTGTGAAAAGTAAAGGTTATTTTTGTGAAATTTATTATATTTTTATGAAAAATAACATTTTGTAACGAAAGTTGATATCCAGTTAATCAAATTCGAAGCAAACATTTAGTAACAAAAACTTTTAAAAATCCATTTGCTGAAGTTTTCCTTTCAGGTGAACTTGTTTGTTTACACATTTTAAAGGTCACAAAATAATAAATAATTAATAAATAGTAAATTTTTATAGAATGGAATTTTGTGAAAGGGCATATTTTATTAAATGGAATTTTGTGAAGGGTCTTGTTGAGGGGCCTGTTTTAATAAATAGATTTTTGTGAAGGTTCTCTAAATATGCCCCAATTTTTGCCTCGATCGAGCTTTGTTTATAGTTTTGTTTTCTGTTATATAGTGCTTTTTTTTTTTTAATCTTTATTTAATAAAACTTCCCTAATATGAAAATGTAATTTTAACAAGACTTTACTCTGATTAATGTACATACGCGAAATAAAATAACCCACCTTCCTATTTTGAACAAAATTTATGATAAAGGATAAAGAAATCTACCAGTCGACAAGGATAATATGCTTTATTAAAAAATATGTATGAATTAAAATTTGGGGAGGAGTGGGGCATATACACAGTAAAATTCGAACTGGCTTTTAAACTTTCAATAATCTGGATTGTTGTATTATCCTGTTTCAACTAATTATAATAAATCTATTACGTTAATGGAAAAATTAGTGTATCGATTAATTTTTATTTGAGATGATCAATATACAGTATTATTAGTGATTATTAGTTTGTTATACTAATGTATTAATTCACAATAAAATAATAGTTTATCAGTTTTTCACATGATCGGAAATTTTTATCACAAGTGACAAAATTATTTCCTGGCGGTTCAGAGAAATAAAAGAAGTAATGAGATGTCAGGAATAAATAATTATATTATCATAAAAATATCATTTAAAGGATCAGGGGCCACAAGCCGTGTTTTTGGCCCATGAAATAAGACTAACATTCGATTTTGTTATACTGACTTAATTACTTCACTTTTTAGGTGCGTTCGTAATTATATAAATACGTAGCACCTATTGTCGTCGCTTGATCCGTCCGTCTGTCCGTCCGTCTGCCTGTCTGTCCGTCTGTCTGTCTGTCCGTCCGTCCGCATATAACAATGAAAAAACTACCCAACCGAATGGTTTGCAATTTAAAATATATTATCTTTGCAGAATTTTGTCGAGACATTTCAAATTTTATTAAAATCGAATCAAAACTTTAGAAGATATTAATAAAAATATTTATTAAGAAATTTGATTTCTTTTTTTTAAATCGGTGCTTTCTTGTTATAGGAGCTTCCGAAGTTCAATCGTCAAGCGACCGAGATACTTATTTTATGACAGAAATGAATCTGCAGACGATATAATTCATTTCACAGAATTAAAAATCACAAAATATCTGAATATTTATGTAACTAGTTATAGTACGAACGCACCTCATTTGTAACGTTTGACGTACAATTTCCAACTTGTTAATAGTAGAAGGTTTGTATGATTTCAACAATAGTGTTTGCATTTTGTTCGGATTTATATCACTTACACAAGCTCAAAGTTCGTATTGTTTGTAGTTTTTGATAAAAAATACCCATCAATTTTTAATATATTTTTTAAATATTTTACTATGAGCGCAGCTTTGCAACACTTTTATTTTTACATATATTGTACATTTGATTGTATTTTATAATATATGTAAAGAAGAAAGTGTTGCACGATTGCGCTCATATAAATCATTGAGGTAAAATTAGGAGAAATTGAGTGTTTTTCATAAAAAACTATGAATAATACAAACTTTGAGCTTGTGTAAGTCATATAAATCCGAATAAAATACAAAAACTATTTTTGAAATCATACAGAATAAACCTTCTAATATTAACAAGTGAAATAATTAAGTCAGTATAACGAAATAGAGTTTTAGTCTATTTCATGGGCCAAAAACACTGCTTATGGACACTGAGCCTTTCAAAATAATGCGAAAACATGTGGTCTGGAAAAAATAATACAATGTATTGCACATTTAAGGTAATAATAATTTTACAATAAGTTTTATATTTTTGTGAATATTCAAAATTACAATATTAATAATGTTCCCTTTAAATATTCATTTTATTAGTATTTGTTATATTAAACTATCAGTGTATGTTTGTACTTTATGTATATTCCTTCTACAAAATGATTGATTACAGATTAACATGCACACCAATTATTCGTAAGCCAAAAGGGTGTCATAATAACTCCCGAAATTTTAAAATTTGGATTAAATGGTAATATTTGTTTGTAATTTCTAATAATCTTTCTATAATGAAGGTAACTAAATTAACTCATTGTCATAAAAAAGAGAAAAGAGAAAATAACATGGATTACTCGATTTTTTTCTAACACCATTTTCAAAATAGAAATGAAAATGGAAATTATTTCAATATGAATAGATAGTGAAAAAAATTAAGAGCTTGATTAAATTACAAATAAAAACTTATTTTTAGATATTTAAACTTTATGTATTAGTTTATTCTAGAAAACAAAAATTCGTCTGTCGGTAAATTGACATCTATAAATTGTAACATCATAATAGAGTACCTGTGATATTTTAATTAATAAAATTGAAATATTTTTGTATGATGTTATTTCTATTCCATTAACTCTTAAATTGGAAACCAGATCTTGAAAAAATTAAATGCTTTTGGCGAGGCAGACGATAAAGAAATATTTTTCGTCTGCCTCGGCATTTCACAAATGGAATTATTAAAAGCATGGATTTTTCAAAAATTAACCTACGTTGTAAATATAATTTATTTCTTGAAGATTAGTGTTTAATAAAATTAATATCGTAAATCTTTTCTAAATGTAGATTTGTTTTTCCGCTTCAAACAATCGAAATATCTCATTCAATTTAAATGCCACAGAACAAGTTTTTTTTTTTTCAGCAGTTAATTGCTAACAAACAATTAATTATAGCGTTTCATATTTTAATTTATATAGATATCCTTAAGTAACTACATAAAATAGGAAAAGTTTTTGCAATTAAATATTCAGTTAAATTTTCGAATATTAATATCAACCTTATTATGATAAAGCATTTAAAAAGCAAAATTTCATATTCATTTTATAATAGTTAAAATACATTAAATATAAAATATAAGGCTGTGAAGAATTCTCTTAAATTCTTAAAACATACAAATATTGATAATTAGCTTAAGATTTATTTATTTTATTTTGTTTAAAAGAATTAATGTCTAAAACTACTAATTAAAATCTAAAACTACTTTAAACAACACGCATAAGAATGCGTGTCTGGACTTTTTATTAAATTATTGAATGAAACCTTTTTTATTTTTAGTGTTTAACAGTATAATTCTTTATTACTTAAATGAATAAGTAAAAATTCTTCTATTAAGTTTTAATTAAACTTATTTTCCTATATATTTCTTAAGTGCATTTTTCATATCAAGGCGTCTTTTGAATTTTAGAATTAATTACTATTTAGTGTAATATTTCGAAATTTATCTTTAACAACGATAAATAAAATAATAAATCAATTTATATCTTATTTTATTTAAATATAATGTATTTTAAAACATTTTCGGAAAGGATGTTTTTGTAATCTAATTACCTGAACAATAGATTCCTTTAAATCTTATTTTAAATAATTAAATTTTCCTATTAATATTTTTTTTCTTTTACTGACCACATTATTAAGAAAATAAGATTATTTTGCGAAATAGAAAAATATTTTTTAGGTCGTAAACGATTATATCCAAAGCTTGAAAAATAACATTAAAATTATAACTCGTTGAAAAAAAAAAAGCCTTAAAATGTCGATTTGATTTATCGTTTTGTATTTCATCTTTGTTTATTTTTATCTGTCTTACTTATTTTGAATTTGATTTATCTGATTCATGGGCTATTATTAACAATGCAAAAGTCACAGAATTTCATGAAAATTTTTATAACCTTTAATTGGTGACAAATTTAAAACAAGGTTCTTTTTTTAAATTATAGGCATAGATAATGATTAGTATATAGTTCTTCAGTGACAAAAATAAATAATACAAACAAATAGATAAAACAAATAACTTGATACAAGAAAAAAATCAATTACTTTATCTACCTTATTTATCTTGAATTTGCTTTATTTTATTCATAGACTATTATTAACAATGCAAAAGTCACAGCATTTCATGAAAACTTTTATAATATAACCTTTAAATGGTGATAAATTTAAAACAAGGATTCCTTCTTAAATTGTCGGAATATATAATGTTTAGTATATAGTTCTTCAATGGCAAAAATAAATAATAATAATTAAAAAAAAAAAACTAGATAAAACAAATAACTTGAAATGGAAAGAATCAGTTACCTTATCTGCTCTATTTATCTTGAATTTGATTTATCTTATTCATAGGCTATTATTAACAATGCAAAAGTCAGAGAATTTCACGAAAACCTTTATAAAATAACCTTTAAACGGCGACAAATTTAAAACAAGGATTCCTTCTTAAATTGTAGGAGTAGATAATGATTAGTATATAGTTCTTCAATGGTAAAAATGAATAATACAAATAAATAGATAAACAAATAACTTGATATGGGAAAAATCAGTTACATACTTTTAATAATTTATTCATTCTATTAGAAATAATGTGTTGTCTTTGATTTCTTTTTTTCATTTGAAAAAGATGAATTTCTTTTTGCTTATATTTTATTCTTAAATTTATTTTTCATATTATTAGGAAATTCATGATAAAAAGTAATAAGTATGAAAAAAAAAACTCAGTAGACGTAAATACCTCTCTATAGTTAAATAAAATGGAAAGGCAAAAGCAAAAAAAAAAAAATCTTATATTAATATTAAAATTATAGAAACAATAAAAATGAGTGCAGTGAGAATTTTTAACAAAAAGTATCTGCATTTATTTTATTCTTAAGTTTATTTTCCATATTATCATGAAAATTATAATAAAAAGTACTAAGTATGAGAAAAAAACTCAGTAGATGTAAAACTTAAAATTTGCGAAAGTAATGAACGTGAATAATTTGCATCTGATGAATTTATTTATTATGTGCATGACTGATGCTTTTCTGAATGTGTGCGCATCTTCATTGCCAGAAACCGAGATGACAGCATAAATAATTAATTAGATAAATTATTTTTCTACGGTGGCATTCTTTTCCGTGTACACATTATATTTTAACGGAAAAACTAAATATACCGGCAAAGTTAAGATTACTTCTTTCAAAAATCTGATTCAAGACAGTCTGGATCAATATATATATTTTGAAAATATCTTGTTAATAAAAATGTAAGAGTCTTAAACTATTTTTTTTTCGTTTTTACTTCAATAAGATTAACGACTCAGCGTTTTTAAGAAATACAGCCAGTTATGTTTATTAAAAGTTGTTTACACTTTTCTTACACTTTTTTCAAATTTTTGTTTTTAAAAAAAGGTACCAATATCAGGATACCTAAAATAATAGTAAAAATAAGATATTTTCGTGAAACGTTCAAAGAATGTTTTAAATGTTAGTTTTTAAGAAAAAATTTAAATATTTGAAGTTGATGTATTATTTTACTTTTATATAAAGGTTTTTATTTCTGAAAAAATGAAAAAATAACACACAAACCAAGAGTGTGTAATTACTCACATTTGTATTATTAAAATTTTCCCGGTGTTTTAGTTTATTTTGGTGGGTTTAGTTTGTTATATTATTCAAACAAGAGTTTTGGTTTATTTTTGAAAACATAAAACACAAAAGAAAATTATATAATCATTCAGGCTTACATTTTTAAAATTTTCTCTAAAGTTTTAATTTATTTTGGTTGGTTTGGTTGGTATTATTATTTAACCCTCTAAGCGTGTGGAACGTAATATTCCGTTCACTAAGCTCCAGGTTTCACTGCAACATGTGCAATGTTTAAGATAATATAATTCAATAGATTTAATGAATTTTCAAAACATTGAAGAATGATAAATACTCTCAATGGTTACACTCATATTTGTAATTAAGTTTTATTTATAATGCTGAAAGAATCATATTTTTTTAGCATTTAAAACAAAATGCAGAGAAAACAACATTACAATTTTACCCTTTTTCAAAACGCTCAAAGGGTTAAACCAGAGTTTTGGTTTATTTAAAAACAAAAACTATCACATGTACATACATTATGAATACAGAAAAATTGCGAGCATCGCATTTGATTTTTTACATGATGTAAGTAATTTAGTATTATGTATGCTGTCATCTCGGTTTCTGGCAATGAAGATGCGCACACATTCAGAAAAGCATCAGTCATGCGCATAATAAATAAATTCATCAGATGCAAATTATTCACGTTCATTACTTTCGCAAATTTTAAGTTTTACATCTACTGAGTTTTTTTCCTCATACTTAGTACTTTTTATTATAATTTTCATGATAATATGGAAAATAAACTTAAGAATAAAATAAATGCAGATACTTTTTATTAAAAATTCTCACTGCACTCATTTTTATTGTTTCTATAATTTTAATAGTAATATAAGATTTTTTTTTTGCTTGTGCCTTTCCATTTTATTTAACTATAGAGGTCTTTACGTCTACTGAGTTTTTGCTTCATACTTATTACTTTTTATCATGAATTTCATAATAATATGAAAAATAAATTTAAGAATAAAATATAAGCAAAAAGAAATTCATCTTTTTCAAATGAAAAATAGAAATCAAAGACAACACATTATTTCTAATAGAATGAATAAATTGACGCAAAAAACGAAGAATTTCTTTTTATTCCGCTTATAATAAAAGTTTTGATAGTTTGTGAGAAATACTGTGAACTATAATAAATAAACTGTCATGTTTCGTTGTTATATACAGTCTTTTGTTACGTGTAAAAAAGTTTTTTGCATCCCGATAACAATTATAGTATTTTATTGTTTGAAATAACAAACTAAGTAAATATATTGCACTTCAAAAAATATAAACATAATGATTTCGAGAAATAAATATTGTTTCTTTAAACATGAAATCCTTTAAAATTAAAATTCATTAAGATACAACTAAATGTAAATATATTGCTTGAAGGTGCGTAAAAACATACATAAAACATTTAAAAGCACATTAAAGTCCTTTTAAAAATTCCATAACGTTTTCAACCGTTACTCGGTCATCATCAGTGGAAAAACTAAATTGTTGAGTTGAGTTGTTATCTTTTCGCGTTTTCATGCTTGCTCGGGATAAACTATTTTACTTCAAGGGTTTGGAATATAAGGTGGGATGCTAAAGGTAATCAATGATACATTAAATCATTCCAGAATGCATGGATATCATATGATAATACGTCGTTACAGACTATTTCTTTTTTAGACATTATTTCTAGAGACTCCCTTATGATAGCTTCCAGGTGATTATTTGTGCGGAATATAATTTTCGATCTATTGAAATCAACTTTTATAGGTTCAGTTTGTGCTAATCTTGCTAATGCAGTGTGGGGTCTATTTAATCTCAGATCTGCTTCATGTTCTTTTATTCTGTCACGAAATTTCCTCAGTGTCATACCTATGTACATAAAATCTTTGTTATCTTTCTTGAATGCTATAATATATACCCTTGATCTATTGATAGCCTGGATTGGGTCAATTTTTCTGTTTAACAAAACCCGCAACTTTGGGGGAGGGACTGCGATTAAAGTAATGCCAAATTTAAAGAGGGAATGTCTCATACTTTCAAAAAAACTTGGGATGTAGTTAACTTTACAAAACTTCAAACTTTTAATTGTACTTGTATTTCGTTTTCCTTCATTTTTCACTTTAAATTTATTTATGATTTTTTCAATGAAACGGGATGGAACCGAATTCTCAGCTGCTATTTTTCTAATTACATCTAATTCTTGATTAACGAAAAGGCATGAACAAATATACCATAATATAACATAACATTTATAACATAATTAGAAAAATAGCAGCTGAGAATTCGGTTCCATCCCGTTTCATTGAAAAAATCATAAATAAATTTAAAGTGAAAAATGAAGAAAAACGAAATACAAGTACAATTAAAAGTTTGAAGTTTTGTAAAGTTAACTACATCCCAAGGTTTTTTGAAAGTATGAGACATTCCCTCTTTAAATTTGGCATTACATTAATCGCAGTCCCTCCCCCAAAGTTGCGGGTTTTGTTAAACAGAAAAATTGACCCAATCCAGGCTATCAATAGATCAGGGGTATATATTATACCATTCAAGAAAGATAACAAAGATTTTATGTACATAGGTATGACACTGAGGAAATTTCGTGACAGAATAAAAGAACATGAAACAGATCTGAGATTAAATAGACCCCACACTGCATTAGCAAGATTAGCACAAACTGAACCTATAAAAGTTGATTTCAATAGATCCAAAATTATATTCCGCACAAATAATCACCTGGAAGCTATCATAAGGGAGTCTCTAGAAATAATGTCTAAAAAAGAAATAGTCTGTAACGACGTATTATCATATGATATCCATGCAGTCTGGAATGATTTAATGCATCATTGATTACCTTTAGCATACCACCTTATATTCCAAACCCTTGAAGTAAAATAGTTTATTCCGAGCAAGCAAGAAAACGCGAAAAGATAACAACTCAACTCAACAATTTAGTTTTTCCACTGATGATGACCGAATAGTTCGGTTGAAAACGTTTTGAATTTTTAAAAGGACTTTAATGTGCTTTTAAATGTTTTATGTATGTTTTTACGCACCTTCAAGCAATATATTTACATTTAGTTGTATCTTAATGAATTTTAGTTATTAAAAAAGGTGAATTTGCACTGAAATTTTAACTTTTATTGAACTAAGATGAAATCCTTTGTTAAAAAAATGTACTACGTTAAATTATTGGATTAAATATGATTTTCAGATGCTCCCTATTGTTTACTTTCATGAAGTTGATTCAAAAAAGATAAAATACATAAAAGTGTTTGGTATCAAGGCTGTTTTAAATGTTTTTTATGCTTATACTAAAAGTGTTCTCTCGAGTTTCAAAAAGGATTTCTCTGTCATGAAAAAGCAATCTAAGACTGATAACAAAGTTTTTTGTTTAATACCTCTAGGAATACATCTGTAATTTGAAGAGATAAATGGAAATAATTTGATAATAAATGATGAAGATAAAAATGCATTTTTAGAATAATTAAGTTACATAACCTCATCTAATATCATGATATCAATTATAGCATGTATATTGTTTCAAATAATAAACAGATACCGTACTTTAAAAAAATAGATACAACTTTTTTATTATTAAAACAATTTATATTTTAAGCTTGAACTTTTGTGTTTATAAAATAGTTTTTGTTAAAAAATTTACATTAAAGAGGAAAATGATGTTTCAACTCTTAAAAAACGATAAAAAGCAAAATAAATATATCATCTTTGCATAGTTTTCAACATTTTTCATCTTTTACAAAGCATACAAAAAATACTTCTCAGGAATTTTATAACATAAAATATTTTATGTGAATAAAAACTTTTTGTCTAGTACTGAAGTTTTTGTTTATTACGATATGCACAAAAATGTGCATAATGTAATATATGATGAAAATAAAAAGGAAATTCATTTATTAGATTAAATAACTCATAATCATAATGTAAAATAATGATGCTATTAATTATAATTATTCTATTTCCAATTTCAACCAAAATAAATATTTTTTAGGTAAAAAGATTAGACATAAACAGCTTTTTTGATTCATAAAAAATATCCTTTTTAAGATAGTGTTCAAGAAACATAATTTACTTAATAATTTGGAATAAAGATAGAAATAATTGGGTTTGTTCTCATTAATAAATTTGCCTTAAAAAAAGGAATTAATAAAAGAAAACTTCTGATATGACTGTGAATTTGTCTTCTCTCTTCCAAAGCGTATAATAAAATCCTCTTTCGGGCTTAATAAAATATAATATTTACATAAATAAACAATATAAGACTAACAAAAAATTGTTTGTCCAGTTCTTGGATGAATAAGCCGATAGTTGCGGTAAAAAATTAAAGCACACTAAAGAGATTCATTTTTATAATATTTAAAATTTAGTCGTTAAACATATATATTGCATTAATTTAATTCACTTTTTATATGATCCAAAAAAATGTCTTTAATCTAGAAATAAAAGATGATGAAATAAAAAGAAGTAGTTTTATATATATGTAATGCAAATAAAGTAAATAAATAAGTTTAAATTGTATTATTAATTCCCCAATAAGATATAATTTTTTGATTGCATTGAAATTAATATTTGAAGAATAATCTTATTAAAATATAAAATGTGTCTTATGCTAGAGAATAAAACTTCGAAATAAACATATCATTTTTAATTATTATTTGAATTATTATATTAATTATTATTTTAATTATTACTCTATTATCTCTAAAATCTTGGATTTAATTAATCCTTTTCTCGTTTTAAAACTTTGGCGACGAGCGTCGCGTATACGTCATGCATAAAATTGTGGCTCAAGAATCCTTGATTATACCTACCAGTAATTTTGAATAGAAAAATTTGCCTTATTTAATCATAGCATTTCTACGATAATAAGTTTCTTTAAAATTCCGGTAACAAAATATTAACAATTATGCAATGGACGCGCGTCGCGAAGGCGTTTAAAATAAATCACTGATACGTTTTTGTGATTCTATTTTTGCGTATGTTTAAAGTATTAGTTTTTTTTAAGCATATAAAGAAAAACATCTAAAAACGATAAAAAAAAAATGTTATTTTCTTAATTACATTTCCCATTTACTGTCAAATTTTGAAATTTGTGTTGCCACAGTTTATAAAAGAAATTTGCAAACTGATCATGGGCTATGTGCGTATCTCTCCATTCTAACGCATTCAACTGACAAAAATGTAGATTAAATTTAATCTGTATAACACTAGGGTTGATTTTTAACACTTTCCAATATCGTTGAAAAACGTTTATGATTCAGTTTGTCTGCCTGCCTGTCCGTGCTCATATACTCGGATTGGCATAAATTTAAAAAATCTATTGAATTTTGCTATAGATTGTTCGCAATTGAAAATGAAGTGCGTAGCATTAATAGTTCATTTACAGGGGCACACAAAATAATTCCATTATGTCTGTAGGGAAAAATCGTTTGTGGCGCATTTTGTTGATGTTACGTTATTTCAAACATAATGAAATTAATACGCGTTACTGAGGTGGACTACAGCATGCTTTTACCGGAGTATACAATTAGTTGTATTTATAGTTCAATTACAAGGACGTACAAAATATTTCCTTTGCATTATGATCTATGAAGAAACATCGTTTGCGGTGCATTTTGAACATGTTATGATACTTGAAACTTAATGAAATTTAAAAGAATCCCTAATGTTCAATACAGCTTATTTTCTATAGATTATGGAGCATGTAGGATTTATCATTCATGTACAGACACGCACAAGAGAATTCGGTTAAAGAGCTGACTGTGATCGGTAATTGATAGAAGTGCTCTTTCGGCTGTGATATGCAATTTTATGTAATTTTTAGTGTATGACGTGTTGTTTACAAATTCTGTAGATCATATACAAGGCTGCACGAAATATTTCGAATATGGCAGCAATTGCTTATCTCATTTCATTGTACGAAAAAAAAAAATTCTTAATAATATTCTGTTAGTGCTGGAAAGTGTTTCATAATCTATGCTGGATGCATGATTTTTCGTTCTTGTTATTACTTTCTTCTATCTTTACAAGAAGAAAGAATTGGATTCATGAAAATTTTCAACTTCCAGTTTCGACGGATATATGCGTTTTAGAAAGTCATGAACACGATTTGACTGTTTTTAGAAAATGTCTGTCTGTGAGTTTGTGACTCTGTCTGTCTGTCTGTATGTATGTATGTGACAAACATTTTGTGGGCACTCTATCTCAAGTACTAATGCACGAAATTTAATAAAACTTTAGATTCAGTTAGTCCCTGATATAAATGGGTGCTGAATAGTTTTTGGTGAAAATCGGCCAATAGGTGGCGCTGCTGTGCTGCATTTTTCGCGATTTCCGTAATAGCCTATCTCAAGAACTAATGGTCTTATTTTCATCAAACTTCAAATTCAGTTAGACCTTGACATAAATAGACGCTGTGTACGTTTTAGTGTATATATCCCAACAGGTGGCGCTGATTTTTTGATGATTTTTCGATAGCTATATCTCAAGAACTAATGCACGGAATTTCATCAAACTTCAGATTATATTAGACCTTGACGTAAATAGGTACTGCTTACGTTTTGGAGTAAATAGCCAAACAAGTGACGCTGCTATGCTATTTTTCTTTTCATTATTATTACGATAACTATACCTCAAGAACTAATGCACGGATTTTCATCAAACTTCAGATTCAGTTAGACGTTGACATAAACTGTTGTTGATTAGGTTTTGGTCTAAATCTCCCAACAGGTGACGCTGATATGCGATATTTTGCAGGATTTACACGATTTTAGCAATGGTCATATCTCAAAAACTAATGCACGGAATTTAATAAAACTTTAGATTCAGTCAGACCTTGATACAAATTGGTGCTGGTTCTTTTTAGTGTATGCGAAACCTGTGTGAGATAGAAGAAAGTTTTGGTATTGGCACATCCGACTATTTTTAAACGTGTTTTTAGGGATATGGACTGATATTGTCGCAAATTAAAGTTTTGTAATTTTGTTTTGTCGCTTTGTTATTTAAATTTTAAAAACCACGCTGATGTAATAAATAAATTCCAAAATGTCATAATAAAATGCCAAAAATGACAAAAAAATCAAATAATAAATATAGAAACGTTTTATTTATAGTGTTTAGCAACAAATAAAATAAAACATTTTTTAATCTTTTGTAATAAAATAAAGTGTTACGTCACATACGACATGAATAACATTTATCAATAGTTATTTTTATATACAAAAATGAACCAAATATTCTCTCGTACAAAGCACTTATTTTACATATTATTTTTGAGAAAGCTAATAAAAGAAATATAATTCAAATAAAGTTAAGGAGGCACTTCTTCTCTTTTAAAAAGATAAGTACTGTTAAAGACAAAATGTACAAACAGGAAGAAACATAGAGTTACTAAAGAAATGAATCTTTATATAGAAACTTGACTCATTCAAGTGAAAATCTTTTTTTTATTATTATTATTTAACATTCATTTTATTTGAGAAAGCTTAGCGTCTGTTATTTTATTTTTATTTTTAAAATTTATTTTAGTAATAACATAGATAGCAACATTCGTCTCTTACGAAATTGCGAAAGATTTAGAGTGTCTCTTTTAAGAAATCGAATGTAATAAATATGTATCATAGTCACGAACTGATGTTTGTGTACGAGTAATTTAAATGTCCCTGTGTCATGCTTAGGCACGTGCCATATACTTACTTAATATGATAAAGTATAATTAATGGCGTGTTATGAGTAGCTAGACAAATTAAAAAATAAATAAAGATTGGAAATGTTTGAGAACGATAGTCTTAGTAGTACTGATACATATAATTAGATACATTTTACAAGTATTCAACATGTTAAATATTGAAAATAATCAATATAAAGTATATGTAATTTACTGCAACAAGAATGTAGATGCGTCTAGAAAATTAGAACTAGTAAAGAAGAGAGGTAATAATTAGAAAAAAAAAAATTCCAGTAACATAAGTTAGAATTTTTTTTTTAAATAAACTATGAGTAGTACAAGAAGAAGTAAAGAACAAAACAGAGGTAAAAGTATAGATAAAAAAAAAGACATTATAAATGTATAATGATGTTTTTAAAAGAATGTGTACAGATACTTGACATTAATGTGTATTATAAAATTTCTCGACATCTATTGTATATAATCGATATTTAGTATAATATTTAGTATTTGGTAATAATAATTAATATTTAGTACAAATAAGTTACTCTAAAGAAAATGTATGTGAAAAAATAACCCCTCAACAAAATAAATTCTAAAATAAATAAATAAATAAATAAATAAAAATCCCTGTCGGCTCCGCCTGCAAACAAGTTAGGTTTCGATGCGGACGGTTCCAACTGCTGCATCATGGCCAAAAGGTCATTTCTTGCACAATTTCCAACAAACAGATGCCATATTTTTTCCATCATTTTTTTCGATTTTTAATCACTTTTAATTTTCAATGTTTACGTTTTTCACAGAGTCATAATTCCGATACTTTCAGCCCCATCCCAATTTAACTAACTTTTTCATTAATCACAAAAACATATCTTAATTTTCACACAAGCATTTATTTTTAACTTAATTTTAATTTTTAAATTTTTGTTGATTTTTTGCCTAAGTTTATTCTCATGCGAAATTTCATCTAACTCCAGACCCCTCTTCGATTTCTGTTAAGTTCTCAGAACACGAGAACACAAAACTCTGTCAAATTTTCAACTTTTTCCTAATTTTTTTTTAGAGTCCAAATGGTTTTTTGGACTCTAAAAATCTAAACTAATTTCCACACCATAATCCCCTTTTATTTTATAGTTTTTTTTTTTTTTTTTTTTTTTTTTTTTTTTTTTCTCTCGAGTACGGCAACTTCATTTTCACCGGAGCTCGGCTACTCCATGCCGCACCTACCGTCGACCCAGGGTCAGCGCCGAACACTCTCATTTTTTAATTTTCCACATAACAGCCAATCTATTCACGCGAAATAAATAATACTTGGTTTTCCATCTAATTAAACCCTTTTCTATCCCCTTTCATAATTATTTTTTTTTTAACATTTTTTTTAATTTTTCTCATTTTTGCCGTTTTTCAATGTTCTTTTAATTTCACGGCTTCCCATCATCAGACTTCCCCACAAACTGGTTTCCCAACCCTAATCATTTATTTTTATCATCTCCCAAATTATTAAATTTTTTCCATCATTATTTTCGATTTTTAATCACTTTTAATTTTCAATGTTTACGTTTTTCACAGAGCCATAATCCCGATACTTTCAGCCCCATCCCAATTTAACTAACTTTTTCATTAATCATAAAAACATATCTTAAATCTCACACAAGCATTTATTTTTAACTTAATTTTAATTTTTTAACTTTTGTTGATTTTTTGTCTAAGTTTTTTTTCATGCAAATTTTCATCTAACTCCAGACCCCTCTTCGATTTCTTTTAAGTTCTCAGAACACGAGAACACAAAACTCTGTCAAATTTTCAACTTTTTCCCAAAATTTTTTTTTAGAGTCCAAATGGTTTTTCGGACTCTAACTAATTTCCACACCATAATCCCCTTTTATTTTAAAGTTTTTTTTTTTTTTTTTTTTCTCTCTCGAGTACGGCAACTTCATTTTCACCGGAGCTCGGCTACTCCATGCCGCACCTACCGTCGACCCAGGGTCAGCGCCGAACACTCTCATTTTTTAATTTTCCACATAACAGCCAAACTAATCACGCGAATTAAATAATACTTGGTTTTCCATCTAATTAAACCCTTTTCTATCCCCTTTCATAATTATTTTATTTTTAACATTTTTTTTAAATTTTTCCCATTTTTGCCGTTTTTCAAAGTTCTTTTAATTTCACGGCTTTCCATCATCAGACTTCCCCACAAACTGGTTCCCCAACCCTAATCATTTATTTCTATCATCTCCCAAATTATAATTTTTTTTTCCATTATTATTTTCGGTTTTTAATCACTTTTAAATTTTCAATGTTTATGTTACCCATTCAAATTTTTAAAATTTTCGTCTTTCACTCCCCTTGCTTCAGTCCTGTCACGGAGACCCTCAATTAGCCCAGACACTTGCAATAACATTTTGCTTTCCTCTGCCCACATCAGCCATTTAGTCCAATTAGCTAATGAAGGGACTCTAACTTTTTCAGCAAAATTCCATTTTATTCATTATTTTAACTTTTACCTTCGCGTTCTAACTTTGCTAATTTGTAGTTCGGTTTTAAACTGTTTCTTCCTTTTTAAATAGTTTTTATTAACTTTTTTATTCATTTCTAAGGTATTTTTATGATGGCACACAAGCCTTTTTTTTTAAATTTTGCTCATTTTTTTTTTTTTTTTTTTTTAGTTTTTGTAAATTTTCTGTCTAAGTTCTACTTCTCTTGTTATTTCGTCTAAGTTTTCTCCATGCCAAATTTCTTCAGTTGCCGTCATTTACCTGCATTTTGACATCCCTTCATAGCTAGCCAGCATCATTGACTTGTCACCCCCTTTTACCTGGACAGGCGGCCCGCAGGTGCCGGCAGTCGGCCGGCTTGTGCAGGCCCCCGTCCCTGCTCTCCCTCATCTCACCTCTTACAATCT
This sequence comes from Maratus michaelseni, assembly GCA_963931845.1. Classification (NCBI taxonomy): domain Eukaryota; kingdom Metazoa; phylum Arthropoda; class Arachnida; order Araneae; family Salticidae; genus Maratus; species Maratus michaelseni. The sequence goes on from OZ007600.1 coordinate 210,347,764, forward strand.
TGCTTTAGCTACACACAAATCTCACTACTATTAGCTGTTGTAAACATCAAAACAATTTGCATCCCACTAATATATTCTCAAGCTCATGCCATTCAGCCCTGCCTAACAGGACGCTGGGGTTTCTCTTTTTCTTACTGCACACCTAATATGCTTCTCCCCTCTTGCTGCAGACAGAAAGCCTTTTTCCCCACTTTTCAAATTTAGAAGTGTGCCACAAATCCTGTTGCACTATTCATGGATTCACTTGGTCATAAGGCGCGAGTGCCCAATGACCAGTTATCAATTGTTAATTCATTTTCCATTTTTCTACAGTTCCTAAAGAACATCCTAACCTTATTTCTTCAGCACATTCATTAAGACCGAGATGTCACAAAAAGACACGCTGACTTTAGGACATGCCTCTCAACCAGTCCTGATCTCATCAGCATCCAACCCGCCAAAGACCAGCCCAGAAAAAAGACTCACCCGCTCCATGAGCATGAACTCGATCGCATCAGCCAATGAGCAAGACTACTCGGGCATACAGGCCCAAGTGATGGCAGACCTGATTGCAAGGGCGAGTCTGTATCTTAGCCAGATCAGACAAGAAAACAAACAAGGTTTTGCCACCAAGGACATCGAATTCATCAAGCTCGAGAACCTCATTAAGCAAATCAAAGCGAGAGACATTGCAACACAACAACTTATCGCGGCTAAGGATGAGTCACTAGCTCGGTTGGAGGAGAGAGCTTTGAGCCTTGACCATCAACTGAACGACGCCAAAGCGATGCTCCACTCACGCCTATCAAGCATCCCAACACTCGAGACCATCACGGAGGCAGTCCAGACTGCACTGACCAACCAAGCTACAAAAGAAACGCATTTGGCATTAGCGGACCCACCTCCTGAACACCCACCAAAGTCTCTCCCCTATAGCCAAGTCTTGACCAGAGAACCGGTGAAAGACACCTTATCCAAACGGACTCTGGTGGTGAGAGGCAGAGACCCCACCCCAGGGAGACATGTGGAATCCCTACTGGCTCGGGAAAGAGTCTCAGTCCTGGTCAAAATTAACAGCATTGAACCCAGGAAGAACCACGTTGAGATCACCTGCAACTCCGAGGCTGATATGAGGCAGCTACAGGCGGAGCTGCAGTCCAACCGGAACATCAACACGAAGCTCAACTTCCTACAAAAAGCTCCCCAACAAAATAAAATGATTCTCCTGGGCGTTCCGGCATCCTTAGGAACACAGGACCTCACGAAGATCATCGCAGACACATACCACCTGCCAGCCACTGACATCTTCATCATCCGGGACCTCCCGCACAGAACCAATAATGACCAGAAGGACGTCCTACTGGTCATCCCAAGCTCCCTGGGCAGAGCTATCATCGAAGATGGAGGGATTGTCCTGGGTCTCAAGACCTGCCGCCTCCGCCCGCACACCACTATAATCAGGTGCAGGAATTGCCAGAAGTTTGGACATTCAATGAAGGCCTGCCATGCTACTACACCAACTTGTGCACGCTGTGGTGGCTCCCATGCGGGGGAGAACTGCTCGGCCCCAGCAAAGTGCATTAACTGCACAAGACATAACCATCAATATGAAACAAACTTTCATATTAGGCACCAGGCGTCTGATGCGGGCTGTAGAACCTACAGGGAGGCCTACAGCAGGGAGAGAGAAAGGCTCGACCATTTCTTCAACCTTCGCCAGCGTGGCCCCCTTCTCCGAGACCCTCCACCACCACATCAACTCCAATTCCATCCGGAACCCCCACCACAGTTCCTCCACCCGCACGAGGGCTGGCTCGACCGGCAACGTAATCCACCCTTCCAAGAGAGGTACACACGAGACCTACTGGACCGCGAGGGCATTTAAACTTAACAGTCCTCTAATAGTTACCCTAGTTCATCTAATTTATGGCCCAAAACGTAAATAAATCTGATAATAACCAAAACTCACACAACCCCCCAACCATTGGTACTTTAAACTTTCTACAGATCAATCTCAATCATTGCAAGGTAGCAAATCCTGCAGCTAAAAAGCATATGGAAGACAACTCCATAGATATTGCACTTCTACAGGACGCTCACTGCAATGAAAAAGGAACCCTATCGGGCTTCCCAAAGGACTGGAAGATTTTCACGTCTCGTAAACATTCTGCGCACTTGCTCGTCAGGAATACGAGTCTCATAATCAATCACCTATACACAGGGGACCACTGCATCTTCATAACCCTCACTGCGGCGGAAGGGGAATTAATCATTGGCTCCACTTATTTAGCGCCTTCCATTAAAAACTTTGATCAAACTCTTGAAGATTGGCAACACTTAATTACACAACGAAGACCTTTCATCTGCGGAGGGGACTTCAATGCGAACTCTCCGCTCTGGGGAAGTCCTAGAGAGGACCTCAGAGGGGGGGATCTCATTGAATTTCTTGTCGTAAACAAACTTTCAATCATCAATGCCGATAATCGGAAACACACCTTTGTCAAAAAAACCAAAACAGGACAAACAATAGCAAAAGGCTTTCCAGATCATACATTAGTCAATCCACTTGCTAATCCAAACGTTCGCAACTGGCAAGTACTTGATACACATAATTTCTCAGACCACAAATACATCGAATTTAACTACAACACAACACCACTCTTTGCAGCACAACGAAGATTTAACACAAAACACGGAAACTATAAGAAATTCACCATGCAGCTTAAAGCCAGTAAACACTTCCTTAGAGACGCCCTTAACACAATCACAAACATTGAACAGCTTAATTCCTTCACAGAAAAACTTATAGCCACAATTCAATCAGCAGCGCGTTCCTCCTTCCGTCTCAAAACCCTTAGAAAATCTCCAACATACACATTCTGGACACCACAATTAAGAGCCAAACGCAACCAGCTAACAGCTCTTAGGAGAAAACTTAGATTGCTTAAGAACAACTGCAGTCCGCCTGAAACAATTAAACCACTGCAAATAAACTACAATAAACTCGCCGCGCAGTACAAACGTTGTATTCTTGACGCCAAGAGCACAGCCTGGAAATCTTTCTGCTCCAACCAAAAAGATCCCTTTGGTACTGCACATAAATTCTTCACGGGAAAATATTTCACGCCAGATGGAATTCTCCTTGAATTGCCCTCAGGCCAATCATCCAGACAGAGAAACCTAGAATTCCTTACAGAACAACTATTTGGCGAAACCGCCTACCCACAACATGACAATACAGATATCACCTTCTCTGCCCAAAACGACAAACCATTCACCAAAGCTGAGCTTCGGGACACCCTTAGCAAATTCAATGACAATAAAGCCCCGGGCCCGGACTCCATTGACTTTCGTCTACTTAAGCGCACTTTTAAAACACTCCCAGAGATCTTTATCCGTTGGGCAAATCTCTGTCTCCACCACCAATATTTTCCCCTTACACTGAGGCAAGGAGAGGTAGTCTATTTTCTGAAGCAAGGGAAGACACCCTCTGAACCCACCTCATATCGCCCAATCTGCCTACTTCCAACCCTAGGTAAATTACTAGAAAAGCTAATCGTTAACAGACTAACTTTCTTCTTAGAATCAAACAATCTTCTACATGAACGGCAATTTGGGTTCAGAGAGGGCAGATCATGTGAAAAAGCATTGAATGAAATTCTATCTTCCTGCGCCTTAAAAATTAAAGAAGGAAAATACACCTCCCTTGTATCACTGGATATCAAAGGAGCATTCGATAATGTCGAATGGAGAGATATCCTACTACAGCTCTGTCTTCTAAACTGCCCAGGAAACATCGCTGGAGTCATCAGAACCTATCTTTCGAATAGAAGCATTCTAGTCAACTGGGGAGCAGGTACATCCAGCCACAACCAACAGAAGGGATGCCCTCAAGGCTCATGCCTTGGGCCAATCCTCTGGCTCCTCATAGCAAACCTGATTCTTAAAGAATTAGATCGTTTAGGCTTTCTCCTCTTTGCTTTTGCAGATGACTTCAGCTTCATCTTCTCTGGTCGAAGTCGTCTGGATTTAGAACTTGAGGCAGCTTCAGCCCTTCCCTTTTTTTGCCAGCTCCTGGAGTCTCTACACCTGCAACTATCAGCTGCAAAATCACAAGCCCTCACATTCGCGAAACCCTACAAACTAAAAAGGAAACCAACCATCAGAATTAATGGCATCAGTGTACACCATGTCTCCACCTTAAAACTTCTAGGCCTAACCATAGACCAACACCAAAATTGGTTTGCACACATAAATTACTTAAAACTTAAGCTCATTAACTACTACCACAACTCCACTAAATTAACATCTAAATCATGGGGTACTAAAAATACAATGTTAAAAATATGGTACACAACAACAACAGAAAAAATCATAACTTATGGTGCAGGAATTTGGGGAGGCCACCTAACCAAGGCAGCGCAAATAAAATTATTATCCATCCAACGCATGTTCCTACTGCAGATTTCTAGAGGATATAAAACTATTTCTAGTGATGCACTAGCAGTCATTACCGGCATCCCTCCTATCACATTTACCATTCTATACGAATTTCAAAGGAATAACATCTTACACCTACATAATAATGCCATAACACAAATCCACTTCCCACATTTAACCATTCAACACAAGATACAGAGCTGGCAAATTCACCCAGCTGATGAAACTTCCCACTTCCAAGTTAACCCTAAATGCAATTCCTACTCCCCTTCCCACCGCTTAACAGTCTTCACCGACGGCTCATGCACCGAAACCGGCGTAGGCGCAGCTTTTTGTGCTACGGAAGGCGGAGTGCTGACTCACCAGTGGGCCTGCAGATTGGACAACTTCAACTCTATATATCAGGCTGAACTCTTTGCCATCCACAAAGCTCTAGAATGGATTTCGGAACAACAAACAACCATTGCAATCCCCATCTATAGTGATAGCCTATCCAGCCTGCAGGCAATCTACGCCTTCAGAACCATCAATCCACAAATCCACGAAATTAAAACCCAACTTAGTAACCTGCTACATAAGACTTCGCTAGGTCATGTGACAGCACACAAGGGGATCTTCGGCAATGAATCTGCGGACATGCTAGCAAAGGAAGCAACGACAAAAACATCCATAGACATCTCGCTACCTGCGCCCCACTCCTATATCAAAAGATCCCTTAAAATGCGCATGTTGCAGCAGTGGCAAGACCACTGGGACTACTCAGAGAAAGGAAGATATACCTATGACATAGTCCCGGCGGTATCTTGCAATCTTATTACTTTAACTCCCTCAACCACTGCCTTCCTAACGGGACACGGCCCTTTCGGGTCATATCTAAACAGGTTTAAAAGGGCCCGAACTCCCACCTGTGAGTGCGGCGCAGAGGCGTCAGCCTCACACTTTTATTTTAACTGTCCCCTTACAGCTCGCTGGCACATCCGTCGCTCCTCTTCTCCCCCTAGTGGTTGGCTTGATAATATTCTTTCCCGCCCAGCACTTTTAAATAAACTAAAAAACATCTTTAAGTTCTTGATGGATCTCTCTAACTTGACCCGCTCCTGAGAACATCATTCAATCTTAAACCATCTTCACTGCCCAGTGTCGCGTTGGAGGTATGTCTCTGGCAGTGAACTACCTGTAATGTACTATTTCCACCCCGCCCCCTGTCGCGTTTTCTGGCGGGTTCAACTCCAGCTAAAATATGTATTTTTTTTTTTTTTTTTTTTTTTTTTTTTTTTTTTTTTAAAGACCTTAATAAAGGGACCGGGAGGGACATCTATGCTCTACAGATCTGGTTCCCAGTCTGAGCAGTCCCTCTTAGGCATTCAAAACAAACAGATGCCCTACGGTCTGCGCCTTCGAAATCTACCTGTGCCTGTAGGCCGAGCCGTCAGGGATTTTCCCGAGTTACCAACGTACCCTAAAAGCGTTCCTTTATCTTTTGAAATACCAGAAACATATATATTTTTGAGTTTAAAGAAGCATTTATAAAAACACATTTTCTTTTGCTCTCGTTGATTTTCGGTAACGTTCACGAGTAGTTTATACAGTGTATTAATCAGTTTCCTCAAACGGAATATTGGTATTTTACAATGCTATCAATTCTTAATTAAACATTTTCAACTGCGTAATTGAATTTATACATGCAATAGTAATAAAGTAATATTAATTTATGTTAATATTAATTCTGTTAATATAGCATGTTTGATAAAATTGATATCATCCAAAAAACCTACACCGGGTTCAGAAAACGGATTAATACAATATAAAACAAATTGCAATCCTCTCCGAAAATCAATAGCAGCAAAAGAAACTTTGTTTTTATAAATGCTTCTTCAAATCTTGAAAATATATTAGTTTCTAAGGTTTCGAAAATTAAAGAACGCTTTTCGGAATCGTTCATAATTCGTAAGTGGTCATTATATATTTTAGTTTGCGTTACATTATATTTTTCTATATGAAGAAAAACAATTTTATTTAACAATGTACAAAACATTATTAGATAGGATATAATATTAACGTTTGGTGCAGTCTTCTTATGTATATGTACATCCAGTTAAGTTCGAATAATTTGTAGATAAAGAAACACATTATTTTACAAGTTACACTCACAAAACTATCAATATAAACAAAGAAATAATTTCATGATAATATATGTCTAAATTGAAATTTATTTAAAGAAGTTTATAATATTCAATTTACCTTAAAAATTTTTTTTAATATAAAATATTCGCTAAATTTCTTTCATGGAAACGTTTTTAGGATTTTTATAAGGGTTAGAATTCTATTTAAGTATTAGGTATCCGATGTAAAGTAATACAAAAATACAATATTATTCAATTTGACATACCTCTAAATCTCAAATACTGTTCGCTTACTTTTCATCTATAATCAAATCTGAGGAACGAGACTTACCTAAAAAAGAATAAAATAATAAATATTTTTTCTATACAACTTATAAATTTCATTAACTCAAAATACATTTGATGATTTGCAATTTTTTTTAACCATACAAATATCATTTAAGAATAACTTTCGTTGAATAAGTCGCATTGCATTTACATATATAGCAATAGTAGATCGGTTATAAATATAATCCATATTTTACTATCGTCCTATATATAAAACAGCTCATATTTATTAGATTAAAAATAAATTACATTTTCAACGAAACTTCGAAAATGTCAATATATTTTTTAATGGAGAAAAATTTTTTTTTTTTTTTTTTTTTTTTTTTTACTGTTAAAGCAAATACTTTAACTGAAAATTAGAATGTATAGAAGTTTAAGTATATTTTACGTTATTGGAAAACAGAGCAATTGGTTTGCACAACAGTAAAATTAAATCAAGTTGTCAGTTTAATTCCAATTTAAGAAATGTCCCACCATTGGCCGAGAGGTTCTGCTCTCAAAGCTGGTAGACGGGAGGTGCTGGGTTCAAACCCCTGTCGCGCTCGTCGATCTAACCTTTCGGAGTTTTCCGGGGTTTTCCTTGAACCTTGCCGTACATACGGGTTAGGATCCCTTAAAAGGATCCCCACGGACAGAACTCCTCCTTAGGGCCTATATCTCTCGTGCAGGTAACCGGCCGTCATAAAATCAACCAACCAATTTAAGAAAATTCGGAAAACTATATATGTTCCCAGAAATTGAAAATTACAAAAGAAAGTTAAAAAGAACATGCTCTCTAGACAGTATAGAATAAAAACAAAAATTCCAGATAGGAGACTGTATATTATAAAATAAAATAAAATGTTCTCTAGACAATTTATAATAAAAATTTAAATTCCAGATGAGAGTAATACTGATAGTTTCACTGGGTTTACACAGAGGTCGTAGAGTTCCGGGATTTGAGAACCACATTTTTAGTAATATTAATCGTGTTTAATGGCACAAATTCTGCGATTAAATAAAGCGAAGATTGCTATCCAAATATTGTGGTATTAAATCTCAAAGACCGTATGAAGCCTGTTTAAGTATCAACTAAAAAGCCTGGGTTTTATTTATTTATTGTTAAACTTTTAAAATATAAATCAAATTTTATAACATAAAATAATTTAAATTAAGAAATACATGAAGAGATTGAACAATTGACTAAGTGTTATTAAAATAAACATTCAATGGAACTAGTTTAAAATTCGGTTCCAACCAGAAGATTCTTTGGAACCAGATAATAGCAGAAACATGTTTTACAATATATTCCATATTGTTTCTGTTTTAGAATTAGTCACTAGTAGAATTTTAACTTACAATTTTATATTCATTTTTTTACCTCCTATCATTTAAAGCTTTCTATTTCTAAATTGGTTATATTTATTACATATATTTTTTCTACTAAAAATAATGAAATAAAAATAAGCAAATCGAACAGAAATATGTTATTCGAAAAGAATACCTACCATGACTATCACAGTTCAGAAATATTTGTTTGATTACATTTAATTGGACGTTTAGAAAATCAAATGTTGGCTATTCGTATTTAAATAAAAGTAGAAGTAAACACTTCGATGATTCCATGGAGATAGTTTGGACCACTTTTGTTAAAAATTGTGTAATCTGTTATACACTTTGTATACATGTACTAGCTGCTACCCGTGACTTCGTTCACGTAACATTTAAAGAAAATTAATGCATTAATTAAGCTACATATACAATTAACAAACTCTTTATCATATTTTATAGTAGATTAGTGAAAAAAATGGATACTTATTTTAACCTAAGTTACATAATGAATAAATTTAACAATTATTCATTTTTTTAATACTTACGAAGCGAATGAATCAATTTAAAACTTTTTGTTAATGACTCTTTAACGTCAGAAAGTAAATGAAAAACAGATACTTATTTCACTAAGTTATTTTTATTAATACAGTTTACCATTACGTTTACCATTTATTACTTACCGTTTTCTGTTTATTTACAGGTTTTATAGCTGCATTTTTTAATAACGTGAATTAACCTATATTATTCACAACTAAAAAGAAATGGCGCATCTAGTATTTGTCAAGAATTAAATAAAAATCATGCACTCGTGACATCATAATTCACTTTTCTATTTTAACCCTTTGTATATTCTGAATTAATTTTCCAGCTACTTTTTAATCGTATTTTTGCATCATTGGATAATTTTTGGTGCAGAATAAACATAGGAAAGAGGAAAATAATTTTTATAGTGTTTTAGTGGTTATTTATGCAACTGCAACCACCATAAATTTTTTACCCTATGATATAAAATAAAATAGTAAATTTCAAATAGTAAACTTCAAACAAAATATAGGAAATGTTCACCTGTAGAGTACAGAAAAACAATAGAAAATAATAGTACTAAATAACCGGTAATAAACCACTAAAATTACTCAAACGAAGAACAACATGCTTGTCAATTCTATTGCAAAATAGATTTCGAATGTAGCGTGGCAAATGTAAAATCCCTACAATGCAAAGAAAGAGGATATGTGCTTGAATTTGCCATCTCCTGTCTGCTGTCAGAAATACACTCTTTGTGCCATTGTGAATACCGTTAGGAAAAACGGTCATATTACGAATATATAGATGTTTTATTAAAGTGGTACTTATAAGTACCGTCAGGATAAAAATGGTTAACAGAATTATAAGGCTACTATAATTTGTGACTCGTGCTATAGCCAGTTTACACGTCAGGACACATTGCCGTTATCATTATCTTTTCACGCGTAAAGGTTTCGCTATGGTACTGCATTGTGAAATTTGGTAATTTTTTATATTCAATATTTGAAAAACGGCATAATCATTATATTTGATATTTATATCAAGAAAAAATACAATTTTTTACCTTTCTAACGCAGTTTGTCTAACAATTTTCTGACAGATACTTTTCGAGCTATTAATTTTTTCAGTAACTTCAAATGTTTCCGAGATTAATCAGTGGTAACGATTAGCGAAAAAGTCAGTCGTCAGCAACGCGTAGCTTTTTATTAAAGAGTATGAGATTAAAAAAATAAATAAATATCCATCTATCTAAACAATCGAAATGCTCTTATATATACAAGGTTTGCCAATAAAATTTCGAGAATGTGCCATAAATAACAGATGCTTAACTAAATCGGGAAGAACGCTTTTTATTCCTTCGAAGTAATTTCTGTCATTTCTTAAACAATTGTGAGAAACACTGTACAGTTCCTGAAAAATGCGGGCAAAGACTTTTTTAGCATCCCATAGAGAATCTCGTGACATGGCTTTGAAAATTTGGATCCAAAATTCACTCTCCCTTTACGGCTGTCCTCAATACCAAAGGAGCTACTTTCTGACACATTTTTGTTCGGAAACGCATGAAATTAGCTAGTGTTCCAAAAAATCGCTTTATTCCCAGGTTTATTTCCAATAGATCCGGTTTATTCCCAGGTTTATTCTCAAAAGACCTGGTTTATTTCCATAAAACCAAGTTTATTCCCAAAAAACCAAGTTTATTCCCAAGTTTAAACCGGGTTTTTTTAGTCTTTGTAACTCTAAAATTAACAGGTGTTCTTATTTAGAAACTATGTAATCGAATGGCGATTTACATTTTTGGGTAAAATAAGAAGATCTTTTAGAAAATACTGTCAAAGTTGGCTCTTTTGTACAGAATTTCCGGACGCGATAGCTCGGGAAAGGAAAAAAACTGTCGTCACGTGACAAAAATCGCTTTTAACAGAATAAGTATTTTATGTATCAAAACATGGAGAATACCATTAGATTCCAAATTGCTTCAGAAGCCAGGCCTGCCAATGTTATGCCTTTATTTTTAAAAAACTAGTCCAAAAACGTGTCAGAAAAATTCGCGTTGTTGAGTAGGGAATTTGAGAACTACCTTAAGGCCCATTTCAGTTTCGGGAACAGATGTGGGTACGTAGATGATCTAGTCTACAAATCCACTACGGGCTGCCAAACACTGTTTTCGAACAACGGCCAAATAAATACGGGCAAATTCAAAACCATATATAAGGTTTTTTGTAAACACTAGCGAAAGAGGATTTTACTCGCAATTTTGATGACCTGTATAATCTTATATATTAAAGAGAAAAGGAAAAGTCTTAATTTTTCAGTGCAAATTCGACCTTACTGCGCATTCTTCAACTTTTCTTGAACGGTGAGTAAAGAAGGAAATAGAATTAACAAGAATTAAGAGCACTGGGGAAAGAATAGCTCGCTTATTGGCCTGCACTGCTCGCAACCCTACCACTAGGAAATACTCCTTCTAATTTTTTCTTAATTCTATGCTTATTTCCCCTTCCCGGAGCGAGCATCCATTCTTCCATCTGATTTGATTGAGAGAGGAGCGAAAAAAAAGATAATTGGGGATTGCAAGGGAAAGGGAACAATTGAAAAGTGAGGGAGGCGCTTTCACTTTTTTTTGAAGGCATGAATGGAAAGGAAAATGAATGGGGAATTCTCCCCTTCTATAGAATTTGAAAAAGGGTCGTTTTCCCTAGAAAAAGAACATATTTATTTTCCTAGATGATCAAATTAACTGTAATCTACTATATCTTGTACCGTATCTTGTTCTTCGAAATTCTTCAAAAGCTTTCAGTAGATGTGTATTTGATTTATTATTATTTCTTTTTAACTACAATATTTTTTTTTAAATTACTCGTATTTTAAAAATCGAGAAATAATTTCATCTCACTATAACTTGTAGCTCAAAGCTCTTTTTCAGATGTATATATTAAATCGGAAAAATATTAAAGAGTTTTTCTGAAGTTCTACTAAAATAAATTTAGTAAGCAGAAATATTATTTTTTACAGGAATTGGATAATTTTAAGAAAGTATTGAAATATGATTTCCTGTTCCGTGAGCATATAGGAAATCTATATCGTTCCCTCTCGAGTATTTACATATTTATACCCATCGAATAGAGTTATTTTGCAAATATTTTGAAAGAAATTTATTCCCTTAAGTTGTGCATTGCATATATATTTTCACGCATATTCTTAACTGCATTCCAACTTTTTCTTCTTGTATTTATTTTGGATAAAATATAAATATACTAATACTTTTCTAGCTATAACTTTGATGTTTTGCCTATTTATGATGAAGAATATCCATCTGGTATCTGATAATAATTCAATACTTTTAAAACCAATTTTCTGTGCACATTTTTAAGAAGGAAAATGTGCATTTATATAAAAAAAACACAATCAAATTTACCTTAAAATTGAGTACACCCAAAGAGTGACAATTTCTGTCATGTCTTACCAAACTACAGCCTAAAAAATATTAATTGGGCTGGTAACCGAATTTTTGCTACTTTAATGATATTTTCTAAGACTTTCAGCCTTTTACAAAGCACAATTAACCCTCTCGGCACCGATTTTTTTTTTCCAACTTTAGGAAAAATTACTTTTACGCTAACAAAATTAAAAGTAGCTATCAAAATCACAGAAGTTACAGTTTACTGAAATTTAACGAATATGTTCTTTACAGAAATCTATCAAATGTAGTTATGTCGCGTGTTTTTCCTATGAAAATAGTCTAAGGAAGAATATTTTAAGACTTTTGGAAAATGTCGTATTACAACCAGATTAAACAAACATAAAAAATATAGTAGTATTTTTTATCTTTTATCGCAAATTACTAATTCGGAAAAGGAGTCCCTAATTTAAATTTAAAGAGTGAAACATATGTTTAAATTAAAAGAAACGCCAATGGTTTACTAATAATTAATAAAACTTTTATTAATATTATTATTATTAAATGTTGAAACATAAGTAACGTCATAATAGTAAATGTATCGACATATGCTCTCACTATTAGGTGCTGGAATTTATAAAAATATTTTTTTTCTTTCAAATATTGTAATTCAAAGTAGGAGCCTCATCTGAGGCCCAGGGTGACGAGAGGGTTAAGTTTTTGTATACAAATAATAAATTATTTCAATTTAGGCAACCACATGGACCCTAGCTATTTTCTTCCATAAAATAAGCCATTCAAATAGGCAAATGGCAGATGCAGAACCTTGGATCTGTATAAAGCATACACTAGAATCGTTTTAATTATAAAAATGTTATTTAAACAGAAAATTAAATTGGATAATACAATGAAAATACACCATAAATTGTACAGTACTATATTTATGTATGCTACATTTAGCATCCCTTTATTTATTGCTAAATACAATGTAAAAACAAGAACGAAAAATCATGTGTCAAGCATAGATTATCAAACACTTTCCAACACAGCCAGAAAACTGTAACGAAACTTCACCGTTAAATAAGGTGAAAGAAGATATGTAAGTAAATAGTTTTAACATTGAAAAATACAATTTTCGAAATTGCCTTCCAATATCAAAACAGTATTCGAATTATTTTGTGTAGCCCTATATACGATCAATAGATGTGGATATATAGCATGATAAAATGTAGTTCAGTTAGAATATTCACATTTAGCAATTTTCGTCAAACGATGAAATTGCACTCGAAAGCTTTTGTACAGCCCTGTATATTATCTGAAGATTTTTTATACACACCACATATTAAGCTGAAAAGCAACTTAAAACTCACTCGCAGCAATTACCAACCGTAAAGAACAATGTATATTTTTTGCGTATACCTGTATATGAATTTATTTATATTCCACAAACTTCTATCACTCTAAATAAATGTAGTTCAGCAAGAACATGCGTAACACAGTTAAAAACTACCCTTAAGTGGCAAATATACCTTACAAACTACAATAAAAACTACCCAATTCATTCCCATAATCTGTAATACTTACGGATTCCCTTGTGTAGTCGTGTATATGAACAACCAAGTTTATAAGCACACACGCACTATAAAAATTTAGTTAAACTTAAAATCGCAAACCAAAGTTGAAAACGCACTTATCACACACAGACTGTAAATATCGCACATGTACTGTAACCGATATTTTTGTGTCTCCCTGTAAACAAACGCAATGCACACCACACTTTCAAGAGAGCAATTTATACTGCACCTCAATAATGCATATCATTTTCATTATGTTTGAAATAGTGAAATATCACTAAATTACACTGCCAACGATTTTTTCTGGTAGAACGATGTGCAAAAGAATTCTTTTGTTTGACCCTGTAAATAAATAATAAATGCTTTTCACCCATATTCTACAAAAAGCATGTTTTAATGCGCTTCATAATTATATATCAATTTCATCATGTTTTAAATAACGTAGCATCATCAAAATGCACTTGAAACGATTATTTCCCATTGACTGTAATGTAAGAGAATACTTTTAATTGTCCCTATAAAAAAGCTATAAGCGCTACACACTTCAGTTGGAATAGGGAAGATGCTATAGTAAACGACAATAATGTACAAATATTTCCGTGCAATCCGAGTATACTTTTCGCCAGTTATAGCACGGACGGGCGGCCAGACGGCAAACAAACCGAAGTCATAAGCACTTTTCAACTAAGTTGGAAAGTGTTAAAAAGACAAATGCTACGAAATTAGAATATAATAACAAAAATATACAATAACTTCTTCCAAGTAACTCATGATTCCGGAAAGTGTTTTTCATCTTTATAAACCTTAAAAACTAATACATTTTCGAGATTTGTAGAATCATTTATTAAAATATATATATATATATATATATTTTTTTCTGCCACTGATTTTCAAAATCTTTTTCGGGTAGTTTTTATAACAAATTAATCTGTTTTATCAAATCGGAATATCGTTTTTTTAGGATGTTATGACTTTTTAATTAAAGAGTTTCATCTGTGTAATTGAATTTATACATGAATGAGTAACAAAATACTATTAAATTTAATTTATATGTCAATTCTGTTAATTTACCATGTTTGTCTGTAAAACATGTTTGTTGAATTTGGAAATGTATTACTTGAGAATTGATAGCATTCGAAAAACCTACATGAAAGAAAACTATGGCTGAGAAAACGGATTCATACACTATAAAAATTACCCTGACTTCGCAATTAAACATTTTCATCAGTGTAATTTAATTTATACATGAATGAGTAACAAAATAATATTTAATTTAATGTACATGTTAATTCTGTTAATTTACTATGTTTGTCTTTAAAACATGTTTGTTGAATTTTTAAATGTATACTTGAGTGTTGATAGCATTCGAAAAACCTATATGAAAGAAAACTATGGCTGAGAAAACGGATTCATACACTATAAAAACTACCCTGACTTCGCAATTAAACATTTTAGCTGTGTAATTGAATTTATACATGAATGAGTTACAAAATAATATTAAATTTAATTTATGTGTCAATTCTGTTAATTTACCTTGTTTGTCTGTAAAACATGTTGGTTGAATTTGAAAATGTATACTTGAGAATTGATAGTATTCGAAAAACATATATAAAAGAAAACTATGGCTAAGAAAACTGATTCATACACTATAAAAACTACCCTGACTTCGCAATTAAACATTTTCATCGGTGCAATTTAGTTCACACATGAATGAGTAACAAAACAATATTAAATTTAATTAATATGTCAATTCTGTTAATTTACCATGTTCGTCTTTAACCCCTTCGGCACCACTTTTTTTTTAGAAAGCTACCCCTTTACCTAAACTATCACAGTTGCCGAACAGTTGATGTCGGTTAAGGGGCTTCCGAGTTGCGATCAACTTTACGCCCAGTCTATTTGTGAGTAATCTGTCTTGTAAATATTGAGCCGTTGGGAAAAGTTTAATGTAGTAATAACTACATAAGAAAGAACAATTAAAAATAGAAGAAAAATTAAACAATGGGAATAAAAAAGTAAAGCAAGAGAGATTAAGGATAGTCTAATAAATGGAAAAAAGTAAAATGGTATAGCTGTAGTTAAAATTAACTACTGAAAAAAGTGGAAAAAGAGTTAAAGAGGGTTCGGAACATGTTCAAAAACAGCACATAAATGCCAGGTGGAAAAGGCAGGCAAAGCAAAGCTTTGACAAAAATAGCACTTAAAAAGGGCAAACATTTTTTTTTAAATTAATATTTATTTTTTTAAATTGTATTATTATTTTGTATAGCATAGGAATAAGTTTAATTAGGAAATTACAAATTTATATAAAACTAAGAGAGAGAAATTTGCAGAATGGTGAGCACTAATGCTCATAGTCAATAATGCAAGAATATTTTGGACGCTTGCGGTGATGTGGTTCGAATGCGTCGTAATCCGGCAATTCTGCGATTATATCATTAGGGAGGTCATATAATTTTTCATAAAATTTTTTGGCAAGGTGGGTGATTCTTTTATTTAATGTGGTAGTTTTGAGGTCTCTGCGAATAGTGCTATTATGGAGATAGCGAGAGGCATTTCTGACAGTACGCAGATATTTGTTATGAAGTTGGCTGAGGTTTTTCATGGAGGATTTGCAGATATAGCGCCAGACCGGACAGACATAGGTGATAATTGGTAAAATACAGGAATTATAAAGCAGAAGTTTGTTATGGATAGCCAGTGTTTTACTATTAAGAAGAGGTTTTAGTGCAATCGTAGCTCCAGCGACTTTCCTCATGATGGAGAGGATATGTTTTTTGAAAGAAAGTCTTTGGTCAAGGGTGACCCCCAGGTACTTTGCTTCATTAGTCCAAGGTATAGTGGTATTATTGATGGTTATTCTATTGGGATATGTTAGTTTTCTAGAGAAATAAACAGCAGCAGTTTTGTTTTCATTGATTTTAATGCACCATAGGTCGCACCAGTCTAAGAAGGCATCAATGTGAGTCTGCAGATACCTGTAAAATGTGTATGGGTGATGAGCGTAAGCGTAGATTGTGGTGTCGTCCGCATAAAGTGCAAGGTGGGTGTTAAGTGAACGAGGAATGTCGTTAAAGTATATGTTGAATAACAAGGGTCCGATGATGCTCCCTTGGAGGAAACTATCACAAAATGCTCTAATTAGACAAAGTAAATATTACTTTTATTTTTTACTGGTGTCTAAAACAAATTCTGTATGCTCTTTTTGAGGGTGCATATATGCACCTATGGTCCCGAATGGGCTAAAACATGTTTGTTGAATTTTTAAATGTATACTTGAGTGTTGATAACATTCGAAAAACCTATATAAAAGATAACTATGGGTGAGAACTGAGAAAACTGATTCATACACTATAAAAACTACCCTGACTTCACAACTAATCATTTTAGCTGTGTAATTGAATTTATACATGAATGAGTAACAAAATAGTATTAAATTTAATTTATACGTCAATTCTGTTAATTTACTTTGTTTGTCTGTAAAACATGTTTGTTGAATTTGAAAATGTATACTTGATAATTGACGGCAATCGAAAAACCTATATGATAGAAAACTATGACTAAGAAAAATGATCCATACACAATAAAAACTACCCTGAAACGTTTCCGAAAACTTCTTGCAACAAAATAAACTTTATTTTTATAAAGATTTCTTAAAATTTTGAAAATAAATTTGTTTTTGAGATTTCAAGATATAAAAGATGCTTTTCGGAGTTGTGGGTATCTCGCAGGAAGGGATTATTGTATATATCTTTTCTTGGTTAGATTATATTTTCCTCTATTAAGAAACATTTGTGTTTTTTACAGTGTAATGTTAATAAGAGAAAACGCACATCAAAAGTTATTTTACACTGGATTAAAAAAAACAAAGCAGTGTCGGTTGAGTAATTTTCTTTTTTGTATCATATCATTTATAGTGCAAAAGATACATAGACCTATTTATTACAGACGTAAAACAATTGGAAATTGTACGTTAAACGTGTCAAATGAGGTACGTTCGTATTATAACTAGTTTTACAATGTAAAAAAATCCATCCTTATTATTTCAGTGAAATGAATTATATCGTCTCCTATGAGCGAAATGAGCATGCCTTTTTTTCTTATTACGTATGCCACGTTTACAGATGCGAATTTTCTTTTTACACCAGACAGCGCAGCTAAATTCACTATGGAGATCTCTCTTTGGGAATGATTACCTCCATGGTTTAATATTCAATGATTCACGATGAACGAATCTCTTGTTTTTATTTACTTTAAAGGATATTGGGATAGGTATTGGGCTGTTAACCTAATTTTAACTGAAGGTTATCAGATTAAAAAAAAATTATCTATACGTCGCAAATCAACATACCCTCAATTAGAAGAATCGAGACGTAGTTGATCTCCTCTGATAATAGCTAGGGCTAATAACTGTTAGATTATTGGGTAAACACATCAATTCTTTAAACACAATAGATCCAGGAAAGAAGATTTAAAAATATACTTTCAAAAAATACTTAAACTCACACCAAAAAAGTATTTGGTTAAATTTTATTTGAATTTTGTATATAATTTCTTTAGTGTTTTCAGACATAATAGTGTTCATCTTGAAATCAAACAGTCTTCCGAGACGATTTGAAAACATAATGAATGACAACAAACTTAAAAGATCGACGAGGTACGTGCATATGCAATCTACGGTTCACCGCAGAAAATAGAAGAAAGGACGGCTATAGTAGAGATTATTTTCCCTTGTGAATACACACTAACTAAATCCTAGTAGTTTTTTGTGTTAATTCCTACAACTATATAGATTGCTATAGAAACATTTCTTTAGAACCATTTTACATTAAAATCTACAGATATTCCTAATTAGAAATTTTATCAGGAAATCTGCAATTATTGCTCTAGAATTATTTCTATTTAAAAAAAGTAATGTAGAGCATATAATGATATTAAAATATAACAAAATCTAAAGTTATGTTTTATACAAAATAATGTTTTTACTTACAAATAAAAAAAACTTTATATAATTTTTAAATTCATTAAATAATTAAATCTTCAACAAATATGCTGAATGTCGACAGATATCTGGAAATGTCCAAAAAATGATATTACTTTTAGAAATGTCGATAGGTATCCCTGCATATTGCAAAAGTAATAATATTTTTACGACACATGTCAATGTCAGCCTGATTTTTAAAATAAGGCATTGAGCAGTTTCTTAAAAACTTCGAACTTATTAATTTTTTTAGAATAATATTTCTGTATTACAATGTTACAAGAAATGCAAAATCCCTTTTAAATGCTTTATTTTAGAAACTAAGTTTAAGTTATCTGCTCAATAACATTAAAGAAATTTTTAATAGGGAAGATCTCAAAGAATACGAGACATTTTTGTGTAACAACTGTCTCTAATATTAATACAGTGTATATTTTGCACAAAACAAATGTTATCTCTTGCAGCAAGGTAATTTTTTCCTCGCTAATGTAGTCCGAAGAAACCAAACTTTGGACACCTCTAATTTATAGGAGATTACAAACACTCTTAACCCCTTTCGCAACGACAGTCCTTTAGAGAGCATTTTTAATCTTTCCCCACCGGTTTTTCAAAGTATAATTTTTTCACTTCATTTAATGGCAGAAAAAGCTTTCATGAAATAAGACAAAATTTTCACTTAAAAATTACTAGTAGAAACAAAGCCATTTGAGCAGATCAATGGAAGAAATTTCGCAAGTTGAAAATAGCGCCCTTTTACGGCTGACAATCTTTTTTCATGCTAGAAAAAAAAAAAAAAAAAAAAAAAAAAAACAGAAAAATTACAAAGATAAATTGCCACATATTAATACAGATAAGAATGCAAAAAATAGATCCTCGATTGAAAATCCAGACTAGTGTAATGTAAGAGCAAATAGAATTAAACGGCGGATTGTAGAACGTATGCATTACATGTAGCTATTCTGTTTTCCCACGAACAGACAAATCTATTGACCTTTGACAAATCTCCGCAGCTGATGAAAGTGGCGGGCATGTACGCAAAAAAAAAATCTACATATTCTGTGCCTGCAGCACATTTCTGTTTCGACTACCGGCCGCAGGTGAGGAAAGTAGCGCTATGTACGCTAACAAATTTAACACATACTGCTGACGCTCTAAGTATAATCACTCTGAGTAGGAATCATCAAGGATTCTGAGCACTTATGCGTCACGTATACGTGAATGCTCGTCGCGAAGGGATTTAAACTTACAAAGAGATTTCTTTTTTTAGAAACACGTATTCATTCTTAAACGGCGGATTATAGAACGTATGCATTACATGTAGCTATTCTGATTTTCACGAACAGGCAAATCTATTGAGCGTTGACAAATCGCCGCAGCTGAGGAAAGTGGCGCGTATGTACGCAAACAAAATCTACATAATCTGCGCCTGCAGCATATTTCTGTTTTGACTACCGGCCGCAGGTGAGAAAAGTAACGCTATGTACGCTAACAAATTTAACACATACTGCAGACACTCTAAGTATAATCGCTCTGAGTAGGAATCATCAAGGATTCTGAGCACTTATGCGTCACGTATACGTGAATACTCGTCGCGAAGGGATTTATACTTACAAAGATATTTGCTTATTTTAGAAACACGTATTAAAGAACAAAATTTTTTGCGCATTTTAAAAGAAACTGCATAAAAACACTGTAATTATACCAGGTATAGCTGAAAATATATAAGATATTCGCAGTAAACAATGACTGAAAGGCCATCGCCACGCCCATTTATGGCTCGCAAAATGTAAACACGCATCTGATTTGTTCTAAAGGTTTGATTCTTAGCTCTATTATTACATTTCGATATTAAAGAGGTGCGTTGTTTCCCTCGACAACAAATTTTAGGCTTAGGAATGATAAAAGAAACATTTCTACATCCATTTTGGTATTCTCTAGGAGTCTGACTGAATTCAAACATCTTAAACAAGAAATTTTATTTAAAATATAAAGAGTCCGTCTCTGTCTGATCAGCACCCTTGAATATGAATAGTAACTTATGGACTCGGGCTCTCACTTTAAAGGAGTTTTGACTCGACAGTAGAAAGTCGTTTGGATAATCGAAAAAAATCAAGATATTCAAACAGTTGAATCAGTCGATTAAAATATGTTCTTAATCACTGGCCGCTCGTGACTAGATTTATTTGGGGCACTAAATGCCTGACTACCAAATTTATTATTTCTTCCCACTATTTTTCAAAAGAAAACTTTGCTTTATTTATTGGCAGAAAGTTCTGCCATTAAACCAATAAAAGATTTAAAAAAAATAATGGTACGAAAAAAGTAAATTTTACAGACATGTATTTAGTGCCCCAAAAATAGCCAGTCACAAGCCTTCTTAACCAAACATTCTTAATCAAACATCGATTAAACGAATCGGAGGATCGGCCTCGATAAGTATCGCATAACATTAATAGAGAAACTTTTAAGAAATATACGTTTGAAGAATAATTTAACTTAAACCGGAGAAACTTAAAAGACTACTTATAAAAATAAAAAATACGTATTGAATGATTGTTGTTGTTTTTAACAAATTCCTTTGTCCAGCAATCAGTCTCTCAGACTGTTTGAAGGATAATGATCAAACATAAAGATCGAGTTACACCTTGTATAAAGAAATCTACGAAGCAGCTTGCGGAACATCACGGAAAATAGAACCTGGGGCGACTTTATTACCCACGTTGGGGCGCCGTCGGCGAGATTATGTTTTCACGTAGAGAACATACACACTACCTCCAAGTAAAGTGCTGAAATAGAGAGACCTATGCTAGATTTTTAGTCCCAATGTAACTTTTAAAAGTATTAAGGAATATTATTTTCATTCTGAGAAGAAATGCAAAAGTTTTTGTTCCATAACTATGAGAGCACTTTTATTGGAAAAAAATCAAAGGATACACGACATTTTTGCTTATCAATTTTTGTTAATATTAATACAATGTATATATTAAACGAAACCAATTTTGTCTCATGAAGTTCAAGACAATTATTCCTTGTAAATGTGGTCAAGAAATGAACATATTGGATATCCCTGATTAAAGGGAGCATACAAATTTTAACACGTTCGCAACGGGCGTCCTTTACAGAATTTTTCATCTTTCATAACCGTTTTTTTGCCTAATTAATTCGCAGCTATACTTTAATTAAATAATACAAAATTTTCTGTTAAAAACTACTGGAAAAAAGATCAAGGATTTATGCGTCACGTATATGGTAAAGCTCATCGCAAAAACGGTTAAATCTTTAAAAAAAACTCAATTTTTTTTAGAAATGTGTATATGAAAGAGCAGTATTTTTTGTGCATTTTAAACTAAACTGCATAAAAATTATTCCTATAACTACGCCAGGTTAACTAAAAATGTATGAGGTATTCTCGGAAAATGATTAAAAGATCATTACCACGCCCTTTTATTGCTCGCAGAACGCAAACAGTCAGGTAAATTTTTATTAGTGTCTGATAATAAGCTTTATTGTTACATTTTGACATTGAATAGTCACGTTGATTACTACGACAACAATTCTTGACCTTATTGTTGTCACCGATGCCAATGTGAAACAGTATTACATAACCAATGCCATAAGCAAAGTCGTACTGTGAATCCTCTATGTAAAATTTTCGTATAAAATGTTCGTAAGCTTTCGGCAGAAAATTTATGTATTTATTTATATCATATATCTGACCACATTTTATTATATTTATATCTAATTTTACTTTAAATCCATACAGTGGAACACATTTATTCATGATTAAACCTGAAAAACTTATCTAAACTTATAATGTTCTAAGAAGAGTGTGGGGCTTCTATATTTTTCATAGAAAATCATAGGTCAACAACATTCTTGCAAGATATCTATAGAATTTCTTAATATTTTTAAAGAATATGTTTCATAAAGTACATATTTATTATTCACTGAAAATTAACGAATACAATTATGCTTGAACATTGGATGTTACAAGTTTTAGAAAACTAAATCTTAAAACTATTTATGTCAATATATGTATATATTAATTACGCGCAAGGTATTTCTGGAACTACTTCAAATTTTTAACACGTTTCAATACAGTTTAAATGTGTCTCTGACTTTGGTTTGCTGTCTGAAGTCTGCCCGCGCTCTAACTCTCGTAAAAAAACCCGGATTAACATGTAATTTTTATATGTGATTGAGTTTAACTGTAGAATGCTCGCTATTGAAAATGTAGTATGTAGCATTTAGAGTTCGTTTACAGGGACACGCAAAGGAATTCCATTACATTATAGGATATGGAGAAAAATCGTCTGCGGTGCATTTTAATGCATGTAAAAATATTAAGTGGTTCAAGAAAAAAAAATTGCACGCAGTTAATAATAATAATAATAATAATAATAATAAAACATATTTTCAACAATAAACGATTTTAAAGTGTTCATTTAAGCATTGCTTGCATAAGGGGAGCCCTATATCTTTCTAGTCATAACTAGCATAAGTATAGGAATACTTTTGCGCTGTTTGTTTTTAAATGTGCAGAAATTGTTGCTCATTAATATACAATTTCCTCAAAAAATCCAGTTTTTTTTAAAGATTTAACAGTAATATGCCCCTTTAACCGCTGGAAATGGATTAATTATGAAAAAGGTTGTTTAAATTGCTGCCATAAGAGGTAATAAGAGCTCTGAAGTCTGGATTTTGCCGATAAAATAGGCGTAGGACATAGAAATTAAAAAAACGGACATTTCTCGTTATTGTATAACATTTTCAGAATGTGCATACTGTTATCACTATTCTTTAGCAGAATTTTTCGTCTTATTTATCAGCAAAAAAATTTCCACATTCTGTAATAAAACATAGTGATTGAAAATTCTGAAATTTAAATTTCAAATAGAAAATTTCTTAACTTAAATAGCGGTAACAGATTCCTTCGAAATTCCAAGAAGTGTACGAACCTGGCATTTTATGAGATCTTTAGTTTCTATTTTTATTTGATTGGCTTAGAAATAAAAAATAAGCATTTCCATAGCCTTCCGGAGTCTGAGGCAATTCAAACATGTTTTAAGTCAGAAATTTTACTAAAAATATAATACACCTTTCTCTGCTTCCCGCTTATGGGTTTTGTTGGATATTATTAACAACTCATAGACTCGGAGTGCCACTTAGAAAGAAGCTTTTACTCAACAATCACGAACTTTCGAAATATTTAAACAACCCTATCAACGGTTACAACATCTCGGAATTGTTCAATACTATTAAACAATCTTTAAAAAATACACATTTGAATAATTTATAACTCACACCGGAAAAAATACAAGAACTATTCCTTAAATAATTAATTTCATAACCTGTTGCATATTCCAAGAGTGAATAACAGTTATCAAATCCTGATATCAAACGGTCCTCCTAGGCTGTTTGAAATGTAATTAATAAGAGGTGCAATTCTGTTCAAACAGAACATACTTCAAACTTAAAAAGTCCTTCCGGCCTGTACCGGAAGGAAAAGGTAGCTTTCCTATATCTTCGTTTTAAAATTTAGCTAATGTTACTCGAAACAGCAAGCTAAAATGCAAAGATCCCAATTACAGAAGATTCGTTAATACTGAATTTGAATAAGAAATTAGCCAAATTAATCAACTATAGCCAAGGTGGCTTCATTTATGAAAACTTATTTTTAGTTGCCAAATTTGGCGATATTTTTCCAAGTGTCGTCAAGTTTGGCGAGAATTTTGCACTAACAGATATGAATATATAGTTTTATGCGTATGATTGGGAAAAATATTACAACAATGAAAGATAATAATTTGCGAGAAATCGCGTTCACTAAAACTCATAAATTAATCGTTGGTTTTTTGCAATGTGCTGTCTTGTTTCAAAATGTCAGCCATCCTAGAATTTCAAACTGCTGTATCTCAGCCATTTTTTAAGATAGATGTAAAACAAAAAATGCTCCGGAATCCTTGTATCACGGCCTAACACTTAAGAGAAAAAAATTAGTTTGAATTTTTAACTTTTTGTATATTTATTTTAGTTTTGAATCTTTCAGTGGCCGCCATTTTGAAACAAGATGGCGGACCAAGCTGGCCAACTAAGTCGGTCGAGACATTGGTGAGCTTAATACACACAATTAGTTTCATCCAAATTGATTTATAAATACGAGTGTTATCGTATGACATAAATCAGATATATATCATATATGGATATATATATATATAAACTTGACTATATCATCAAGTATTTGATATTTTATGATGTGCGCCATGTGGTCATATTGGTATAAATTAGACCTTGTGTTGTTTAAGGATTTTGGATAATTATTGTGAGTAAAATATTTTATATATTCTTTACAAATTTTTTATTTCCAATTTTATTATTTCCAACTGTTATCTGGTAAAATATTTTATCTATTCTTTACAAGTTTTTTATTTCCATTTTTATTTTTTCCAATTGTCTTCTGGTAATAATTCAGTATACCTGGATGATTGCACTGATCTTAGCATATATGCCAGTATAATTATGAAATACTGAATTATTTTTTAAAATACGTGTGGTTACATCCAGGATGAAAATTATATCTACACGTGTTTTTTCATATCCAATTCTAATTTAAATCTCTTGTTATCCAATTTTCGATTATATTTAGTTCATATTTCATTTCTTAATCCATTTGTATTCACTTGATATCAACTCCAAATTATTAACATTTTATGGTTTATTATATATATATATATATATATATATATATATATATATATATATATATATATATATATAATTTTCTCTCTCTCTCCTTTTAAATATTCTTCATATTTTCAGTATTTTTGGACAATTACCATTGAAGCACAAGCTATGGTAAAATTATGATTGCACTTGTTAATTTATTAACTATGTGATATTCTGTCTACACATTATTACTAATTATCTCTCTGGATATTTAATTAGATTGTTACAAGAACTTGATATGTTGTTTGAAATTCAAAGATATAATAATTAATTATATATATATATATATATATATATATATATATATATATATATATATATATATATATATATATATTAACATTTGAACGTGGGGTCTAGGGCTCATGATCGGTGAAAATATATCGCATTTTTCCAGAATGGCTTTCGTCCGAACGGCTGCAATAGGTAGCTTTATACTTATTTGTATTGAAAGCTACCTAAAAGAAGTCTGATATTACAACCCATTTTTGCTTAACAACTGCCGTAAATATTAATATATTGTATTTATTACCCGAAACAATTGTTGTCTCCGGAAGTTTGGGGCTAGTTCCTCGCCAATGTGGTCCCATGGGAAAAAAGATTGGACATCCCTGATAAATCAACTCTCCGATTCCCCTCGCTAATGTAAAACCTATGGACGTGGAATGCATTCGTATATTTAAAATATCCCCTCAGGAAATTAATATTTTAAACTTCCATTTTCTGTGTACTCTTCTTAAAGAGTTTTTTTTTTTAGGTACGTTCATAATTATATAATTACGTAGCACCTATAGTCGTCGTTTGGTCCGTCTATCCGCATGTAACAGCGCAAAAACTACCCAACCGAATGGTTTGAAATTTAATATATATAATCGTTGCAGAATTTTGTCCAGCCATATCAAATTTTATGAAAATCGAATCAAAACTTAAAAAGATATTAATAAAAGTTTTCTTCATTCTGTTAAATCCTATGATACGTAACCTACATAAAAGTGCAAGTCATGTGACTGAGGAAAACAAATACGGGCTAACCACATCTTTCTCCATATGCCGAGCGGCCATTTTTATTCAAAATTATTTTTTTGAATAAAATTGCATTAACAACATGATATACAATTTTTGACATGATAACAATACATTTTTGAATAAAATTGCATTTTGAATAAAATTGCATCGTTACATTTTTAGAAAGATCGTTCAAAAAAAAAAAAAAAAGTTTGCTTGAGAGATGAGTTACATTCAAAAATGTATAGATTCTGAGCTAACTCCAGTGAAAATTACGTTAACATCCGAATATCTCAATCCATTAAAGTAAATAAACAAACGATTCATCCACCGTGAGTCATAGAAATATTAACCATGGAGGTAATCATTCGCAAAGCAAGATCTCCAGGGTGTATTTTGCTGCAGTGTCTGGTGTAGAAAAAAAAGCGCATCTGTAAAAATGGCATACGTAATAAGAAAAAGAAAAGGCATTCTCATTTCGTTCATAGCAGACGATATAATTTATTTCACTAAAATAATAACGATAAATTTTTACATTGAAAAACTAGTTATAGCACGAAACGAATGCACCTCATTTGTCCCGTTTAACGTACAATTTCCAACTTGTTCTCTTAGTTATCAAAATATTCCTAAAATATATGCATAATTTTATTTGAATTGTTAAAATCTCCTCTTTTAACACATAAAATGTTAAATTAGGAATATATTTTATAAATATTTTTACAAATACGAAAGAAAGGAGATATATTTTAAAAATAAGAACAATGAAAAAAGAAGTAAAAAATATTAATTTCCAGAGGAGATATTTTAAATATACGAATGAATTCCACGGCCATAGGTTTAACATTAGCGAAAGGAATTGGGGGGTTATGTTATGGTTGGTTTCAACCAATTTTTTTTTAATCTACATTAATTATTTAAATCACTTTCTCTACATTTATTTAAAAGCACTCTTTTTTCTTCTGTTTCTAATAAAAATTTAAATAAATAAAAGTAATTGTAATAATAATAATAAAATCAGTTTTTATTTTTTCTTCTTTCTTTTTCTTTTTGCAAAGTAAATTCAACGTTTATAGTCTAGCTTTGCTTCCTGTTTTCAAATACGAAAGATAAATAGCAGGGAGGGAGGTTTCTCAGTAAAAGATCACACATAGTGTATTGGGCAGTCGTGTACGTTTTCTCCCATACCCTTGAATCATGTGTTGTAGTCACCTAGTCTAGTTTTGGTTAAAAGAAAGACCGTCCGCCCTGTATAGGAATTACGTTATCTTATGAGTGTACTATATACGCAATTAGGCTTTGTAAGCTTACGACAGGCTTCAATGGGCTCTGCTATCAGGCGGATAGCTGGCGCCCAGGTCAACAGAGGCTCACAGGACCCCCTTCAGTACACGCCATGGGGGTGAAACATGGCTGCCTTCCCCCATGAAGCGGCTGGCAGGGTGGAACGACAGGCTGGTGCCTTCAAGGAGAGTCCATTTTCCCTTTTGTTTCCATTCCCGTACCCCTGGCAGAGTGGATCGGTCCCGTTTTTCAAGCAGCGCGGGAGAATGAATGTTTACAGTAGTTGTTTGCTTGGCCGTGATACTTGTCGTTTGGCTCGTAAAAAAAAAAACAGTCATGACTTGGTTCGTAAATTTAGTAGGTGTTGTGTAGCGGCGCTCGAAATGATGTATTCTGTGTTACTGAGTTGAAGTAACATTAGCAGAGACATGGTAAAGGTCTAGAGCCATGAATACTCGAGTTTGTGATCGGCATTTTGCTTAAAGAGAATGATCGTTGTCTTAGAATAGAGATGAGTCTCTTACCAGGACCACTGCTAATACCCTATAGTCTCCAGTGTGAAGGGCGAAGGAAATATTGTTAAAAGCTGAGAAAATTAATAGTCCTGCTCCAAAAATCAGACTTCAAAAGTCCTCATCATGAGACTATTCTGTCCTTATTAAGACGAGGGATTCCAAGTATTGTTCGTTATTAGAAGGCAACTAAATGTACGGAGGCTACCCAACCCGTTGAAATTAGGTGACTTATCATCTCTTATTATAGTGTAAGCCAAGAACGAAAAGAAACCTGTCAGCTCGCCTGCTGGTATATATTAATAGTTTTTCTCTCAAAACAAAGAGAAAAAAAAAATATGTTATGCAATCGGCTGCAACATTAAAAGAGGAAAGGGAGGTATAATAAAAACCTGCCCACTGATTCAACCATTGAATTCTTCATACCCTGTAAGTAAAATTTACATAGTTTTTATTTACATGTCTCCCTGATGAGGGAATATATATATATATTTGTGTGATTTAGAGTTGGAGAGTAAGATGTAAAATAAGCAAAAATAATTTGTAAATTCATATATATATATACATTAATATTATAATATGTTAAGCATTACAATGCGTATTTGAAAGGTAATTAATGACTTATCTCAGAAAAGTTGATCATCCTTTAATTTATGATGTTATGTTAATCTTGAGAATTTTAATATTGGATTTAAAGACATTTAATAATCAATATTAACCAACTTTTATCTGGTGTTGTTATAGTAAATTTTTTTTTGTGAATTACATTGCTTTTTTATAAATTTCAAGTATTCAAATAAAGATTTTTTTTTTTGATCATTCTTAAATATGGTATGTTCTTCTTTATATGATCTTTAATTAGTATTCTTATATCTACAGCAATCCTATAAGAAAGGCTTAACCTCTCAATTACTGTGAGTAAGGTTATGAAGGCTATGATCTTACTAAATTAATATTTTTTTTTTATTTCTTAAATTTTTAATTCATGGTAATAATTTATTTGAAAATTAATTGAGGTTTTCGCAAGGTTATTAGATGTAATTATTGTTCCTATCTCAGTAATGGATATACTGATAATTGAAGCTAAAGTAAAATTAAGTCTAATTGATTAATTTAATTTTTAATTATCCTTTCTTTGAAGTATTATTCAAAACAAACAACAAAATGGTTCTTGTTATGGTTGGTTTCAACCAATTTTTTTTTAATCTACATTAATTATTTAAATCACTTTCTCTACATTTATTTAAAAGCACTCTTTTTTCTTCTGTTTCTAATAAAAATTTAAATAAATAAAAGTAATTGTAATAATAATAATAAAATCAGTTTTTATTTTTTCTTCTTTCTTTTTCTTTTTGCAAAGTAAATTCAACGTTTATAGTCTAGCTTTGCTTCCTGTTTTCAAATACGAAAGATAAATAGCAGGGAGGGAGGTTTCTCAGTAAAAGACCACACATAGTGTATTGGGCAGTCGTGTACGTTTTCTCCCATACCCTTGAATCATGTGTTGTAGTCACCTAGTCTAGTTTTGGTTAAAAGAAAGACCGTCCGCCCTGTATAGGAATTACGTTATCTTATGAGTGTACTATATACGCAATTAGGCTTTGTAAGCTTACGACAGGCTTCAATGGGCTCTGCTATCAGGCGGATAGCTGGCGCCCAGGTCAACAGAGGCTCACAGGACCCCCTTCAGCACACGCCATGGGGGTGGTTTTGGGCTCTCAAATTCAGGTAACAGTTTCCAAAGACTTATGAATGCTATTTTCGGTGATTTAGGCAATCTTGGAATTCTTGTTTATATCGACGACATTGTAATTGCCTCCAGTGATGTTAATTCTCATTTTGAGAAGCTTAGCATGGTCTTTGAAAGGTTAAGACTGCATAAACTTAAACTTAAGCCCAGTAAATGCACTTTCCTTTCGAATAAAATACAATATCTAGGTTTTGAGATTTGTAGTGGCCAAGTATCACCTATCAATAAAAATATTGCCGTAATAGAAAATTTTAAACCTCCAACTACCCGAAAGGCTGTTAGGTCATTTATTGGAACTCTATCTTTCTATAGGAGATTTATACCAGATTTTACTAAGAGAGCTAAAAATCTAATCAACTTAACGAAAGAGACAGGAAAATTTTCGTGGAATGAAGATGCACAGAAAGAATTTGAAGACCTTAAAATGGCTCTTATTTCAAAACCATGTCTTGCACTCCCTGATTTTGAGAAAGAATTCCATTTATATACTGATGCCAGTGGCGAAGCATTAGGGGCAGTGTTATCACAATTAGATGAAAATAACATGCTCCATCCTGTTGCCTTTGCCAGCAGAAAATTGAAAGATGCTGAGACCCGCTACTCCACCACTGAAAGGGAATTACTAGCTTTAGTTGGGGCTACTGCCCACTTCAAATGTTACATTGCTAATACCCATTTTTTCATCTATACAGACCATGCACCTCTAACATTTATGTTAAAAATTCACGACCCTACATCTCGCATGGCTAAATGGATCTGCACTCTCTCAGACTTTAATTTTACAATCAAGTTTGTTAAAGGTAAGTGTAACAGTGTCGCAGACTTCCTTTCGAGGTATGTCAACAATGATAACTCCAATGATACTGTTAATTGTAATTTTTGTATACAAGTCGAAAAGGAAGTTACTTTTATGCCTCATTCCAATCTACTTGAAAAAATTGGTGAATTACAAAAATCAGACAAGAAATGCTGCGAGATTGCAAGAAAACTAGACCAAGGTGTAGAAATTGCTCCTAAATACATGAAATTTTTTTTTAGAGATGACATTTTAGTTTGTGAGGATACGAGGGAGTCAGCTATTTTGAATAAACCTGTAAAGTTAGTCGTGCCAAAAGAATTGGTTACTCAAGTTTTTGCACTAACACATGAGTCCCTAGCGGCTTGTCATCAAGCCTTTCAAAAGACCATTGATCGCATTCGTGAGCACTTCTATTGGCCAGGAATGTCGTCAGATGTCAAGCATCTAGTGGAGTCATGTATTAGTTGCCAGCAGAAGAGAGCTTATAGAGCGAACCAGCTCGCCCCTCTGCAACGTATGCCGACCCCCCAGTTTCCCATGAACAAGGTTCATTTGGATCTCATTGGACCCTTACCACAAACTTTTTCGGGAAATAAGTATATTGTCGCATATATAGATTCATTTACTAAGTGGCCAGAAGCATATGCGGTTAGTTCAACCACTTCAGATGTCATTGCGGACACTTTAGCTGACTTCATCTCACGCTACGGAGCACCCTGTTTTATTACGACGGACAATGCGAAGAATCTAATTTCAGATGCGATAGAGCACGTATATAAAATGTTTGGTATTAAACATATTAAGACCTCATCTTATCACCCGGCTGGCAACTCGCAAGTGGAGAGACAGAATCGTACTCTTAAAAATGCACTTTGTCACATAGTCAACCAAAATCAATCTGACTGGGACACTAAACTAAAATTTGCGCTACTAGCTATGCGTTCAGCTGTCCACTCATCAACTAAACTTAGCCCAGCTGCAGTTATGTATGGCAGAAATATGAATCTACCATATAATCTCTTTTCTCAACCACCTTCTTTTAATTATAATGATGCACCCTCTTTTTGTGAACTCTTAATCCCAGCTCTTCAAAAAGTATACACTGAAGTACATAGTAATTTAATTAAAGTTTCTGAGCAGCAGGAAAAATACCGTGAAAAGACAGCTGTTGATAAAAATTTTAAAATAGGAGATCTTGTGTGGTTATTTACACCCACAGTCGCCCCTGGTAATACAAAAAAATTAAGCAAGCAAAATAATGGTCCTTTTACTATAATTGAGAAGCTAAATGAAGTTAATTTTAAAATAGCGCTAGTTGCTAATCCCAAAAATTGTCAGGTTGTCCATGTTGACAGGTTGTCTTCCTTCAAAGACAGACTCCCCATCTGGTCCAGTGAACCAAAACAAACAATTGGCCTGGGATCGACTGAAAATGTGACCATCGATTCACCACACCAACCGCGCGATTCTCCTCCTGTACGCAGGTGTAAGCGTAACCGATTCATTCCCTGGGCACCATATGATAGTAACCGCGCACCAGCAGTAGTGAACGTCAACAATAACGAAACTCCGGTAGCGCCGGAAGTGGAGGAAACAGACAGCGACGCGACTGAAATCATAAATCCCTCTCCCCCACCTCCCATTTCTCCGGAGATTGCAGCGGCAGAGAATAACGAGATGTGCGTAAATAAAAATTTAGCAACGGCAGAAGGCAGTGAAATGCGCGTAGGTAAAAATTCAGCCACGGCAGAAAGCAGTTCAACTGCTGAGCACAGCGATTCGCGCAGGTCTCGTTCATCGATTCGTCCAGCTGCTAAATCGAATAGAAGTAGTCGTTCAATATCGATTTCTAGAACCGACTATTCGCTACGGGATAGAAGAGACCGTCCGAGTTATAAATACTAACTATTTTTTTTCGTTATTCAGGCATTTTTATCAATTTTACCTTGTTTATTTGTATTTATTTATAGTTTAGTTAATGTGTATGTATATTTAATTATTTTCTTGGGCATTTTTAAAACGGAACTTAGTTTTTCTAGCGTATTAAAGGTTTGTTTTGGTTGTGTGTTGATACTTTCATGTAGGCATTTTTAACCCTTTTTATGCTTATACTTAAGGTTTTTGTCTGTTTTATGGTAGATTATGTGGTATATACCCGTCCACACCCAGTTTTCGTAGATTTTGGGTGTATTTTTGCAAAAAAAAAAAAAAAAAAAAAAAAAAACGAATGTAATTTTTGTTACTTTAAATTTTTTTTAGGAGGGTATGTTTGGTTACCCTTTTGCCAAAATTGTTCTGCGTTTTCCTTTTTTAAATGCATCTGTGTTTTGTATATAATCTTTTAAGTGTGGGTTTACTTTAATTAATGCACTTTAATCAGATGGATTTATTATTTACTATGCAATTTGTGGGTTTATTTGAACTTTTAACTTTAAGGAGTGTGGACCCTTTTTCTTTTTCTTGTACATACTGTCTCATGTACATGCCTATATGTTGTTGTGTGTGGCTAAAAGTGCTAAAATTAACTATTTTCTTTATTCTACTTCCTATTTTTGTGGAATGTGTGTTTTCCTTCCTGGTGACATACGTCACCACCCTTTTTTTTAAGTTTTGTGGAATGTTTTCCCTGTTGTGCCCAAAGGCCCGAAACTGCTTTTTGCTATAAGTAGCACAGAGGCAGAGGTACTCTTTCCCATGCACATTACTTGTACGTGCATTTGTAAAATCTACATAATATCCCGAATCATTAGACTGTGTTCGAAAACAAACATGTGTTCTCATATAAAATTGTTACAATTGTGTGCGTAATTCTCTAACATGGTCTGTGATACCATAATTTGTGTCTTACAGATGTATATGTATATATTTTTTTTTGTGTGTCACCAGTTGCTCTTGTGTATTTTTGTATAATAGACTTAATATGTGTTTTACAAATTTCATTGACATTTACAGTGTTGTAACTATGATATTACTAGTACTTATTTACATTAATAGATAGTGTTGTAATATACTGTGATGCCAATTATTGAAGTTATGTATATAAGCAGTGTAACGAAAATTAATCAGTGGGCACTTCTCTTCTTTTTCGGCTAATTTTTTTTTCAAAATTCAATTTATGTATTGTTTACAGTTTTGTTACCAGAAATTTCAGGTAGGATGCAGTTATGCGTAGGAATGACAGTAGTAGGGAAGTGAGGTTTCACAGTCAGGTGGAACATGTGTTCTTTTACAGGTGCAGAAAATATCTTGGTCATTCTAGTGGTAAAATCAGCCTTGTGGTCCCTCCTCTGGTAGTACTCCTTTATGGTCATGTTTCAGGTAATATTTTAGGTAATGGTTTCTACGGATGTGCGAGCTCTGGTTGTATATATCCGGAATATATTGTCAGGGTGGTATTTCAGCGGTGAACTCTCTGGATCCCGTCCCGGATCGATGTATGATCTGTGTTTGTGGGTCAGTTTTTTCAGTGTTGAGGTCCCAGCATGCCATGTGGTACCCAGTTACCTTTCAAAAAAATAATTTGTTTTCTCAAAAATTTTTTTTTTAATTAGCCGGGGGGAGCAATCTTGTTATGGTTGGTTTCAACCAATTTTTTTTTAATCTACATTAATTATTTAAATCACTTTCTCTACATTTATTTAAAAGCACTCTTTTTTCTTCTGTTTCTAATAAAAATTTAAATAAATAAAAGTAATTGTAATAATAATAATAAAATCAGTTTTTATTTTTTCTTCTTTCTTTTTCTTTTTGCAAAGTAAATTCAACGTTTATAGTCTAGCTTTGCTTCCTGTTTTCAAATACGAAAGATAAATAGCAGGGAGGGAGGTTTCTCAGTAAAAGACCACACATAGTGTATTGGGCAGTCGTGTACGTTTTCTCCCATACCCTTGAATCATGTGTTGTAGTCACCTAGTCTAGTTTTGGTTAAAAGAAAGACCGTCCGCCCTGTATAGGAATTACGTTATCTTATGAGTGTACTATATACGCAATTAGGCTTTGTAAGCTTACGACAGGCTTCAATGGGCTCTGCTATCAGGCGGATAGCTGGCGCCCAGGTCAACAGAGGCTCACAGGACCCCCTTCAGCACACGCCATGGGGGTGAAACATGGCTGCCTTCCCCCATGAAGCGGCTGGCAGGGTGGAACGACAGGCTGGTGCCTTCAAGGAGAGTCCATTTTCCCTTTTGTTTCCATTCCCGTACCCCTGGCAGAGTGGATCGGTCCCGTTTTTCAAGCAGCGCGGGAGAATGAATGTTTACAGTAGTTGTTTGCTTGGCCGTGATACTTGTCGTTTGGCTCGTAAAAAAAAAAACAGTCATGACTTGGTTCGTAAATTTAGTAGGTGTTGTGTAGCGGCGCTCGAAATGATGTATTCTGTGTTACTGAGTTGAAGTAACATTAGCAGAGACATGGTAAAGGTCTAGAGCCATGAATACTCGAGTTTGTGATCGGCATTTTGCTTAAAGAGAATGATCGTTGTCTTAGAATAGAGATGAGTCTCTTACCAGGACCACTGCTAATACCCTATAGTCTCCAGTGTGAAGGGCGAAGGAAATATTGTTAAAAGCTGAGAAAATTAATAGTCCTGCTCCAAAAATCAGACTTCAAAAGTCCTCATCATGAGACTATTCTGTCCTTATTAAGACGAGGGATTCCAAGTATTGTTCGTTATTAGAAGGCAACTAAATGTACGGAGGCTACCCAACCCGTTGAAATTAGGTGACTTATCATCTCTTATTATAGTGTAAGCCAAGAACGAAAAGAAACCTGTCAGCTCGCCTGCTGGTATATATTAATAGTTTTTCTCTCAAAACAAAGAGAAAAAAAAATATGTTATGCAATCGGCTGCAACATTAAAAGAGGAAAGGGAGGTATAATAAAAACCTGCCCACTGATTCAACCATTGAATTCTTCATACCCTGTAAGTAAAATTTACATAGTTTTTATTTACATGTCTCCCTGATGAGGGAATATATATATATATTTGTGTGATTTAGAGTTGGAGAGTAAGATGTAAAATAAGCAAAAATAATTTGTAAATTCATATATATATATACATTAATATTATAATATGTTAAGCATTACAATGCGTATTTGAAAGGTAATTAATGACTTATCTCAGAAAAGTTGATCATCCTTTAATTTATGATGTTATGTTAATCTTGAGAATTTTAATATTGGATTTAAAGACATTTAATAATCAATATTAACCAACTTTTATCTGGTGTTGTTATAGTAAATTTTTTTTTGGGAATTACATTGCTTTTTTATAAATTTCAAGTATTCAAATAAAGATTTTTTTTTTTGATCATTCTTAAATATGGTATGTTCTTCTTTATATGATCTTTAATTAGTATTCTTATATCTACAGCAATCCTATAAGAAAGGCTTAACCTCTCAATTACTGTGAGTAAGGTTATGAAGGCTATGATCTTACTAAATTAATATTTTTTTTTTATTTCTTAAATTTTTAATTCATGGTAATAATTTATTTGAAAATTAATTGAGGTTTTCGCAAGGTTATTAGATGTAATTATTGTTCCTATCTCAGTAATGGATATACTGATAATTGAAGCTAAAGTAAAATTAAGTCTAATTGATTAATTTAATTTTTAATTATCCTTTCTTTGAAGTATTATTCAAAACAAACAACAAAATGGTTGTTTTTTAACAAAGTAAAAAAAAAAAAAAAAAAAAAAAAAAAAAAAAAGTTTTCAGTTATTATATAGCCACTATACGATCCTTGGTTAACCGATCTGATCTTGTTCACAATCTCCATAGTTGTTCTAAAATTTAGTACATCATCATATCCCTACTCTATTAACGGATTTAACTCTTTCCCCTTTTGGTCCTCATATTGGAGGAATTTCAGGTTGTCTGCATTTTTCCAAATTATATGATGATTACACTTTTGTTAATTTAATGTGTATGGAGATTTGAGCTTGATCGGGTTGGAGTGGAGTTGGGTGTTCTTTATGCAATCCAGTATGCTACTTGATTTAGAAATCTGTTGCCCCTTACTACATTTAATACTGTCTTAAAATAATGAGTTCAAAATTATCATTGTTGTATTAACCTGTGCGGATTCTTAAGTTTTGATATTTTGTTTAGTTTAATATAATTTGCTCCCTTTTCCATGGCAACAGATTTCAGTGGAGCTAATCAGGGTATACTTATTTTTTTTTTAAATATTTAATTGTCAGGTGAAGATTGAGTAATAAATGTGCTTTTTTTAAGTTTAAGTAAGTTGCGTTTTAGAAAGAACCCCAAAACCCACAACAGTTAACTAGCAAATTCGCAACCGGCGTCTTTTACAAACTTTTTAATCTTTTATCACCGGTTTTTTGCCTAATTAATTCGCAGCAACATTTTTATTAAGTAATGCAAAACTTCCTATAAAACTTCCTATACTGACCTAAGGATCAAGGGTTTATCTGTCATGTTTACGGGAAAACTAATCGCAAAAAGATTAAAAAAAATAAAAAAATAGAACCATGTATTTGAAAGAGCAATATTTTTTGCGTATTTTAAAATAAACTGCACAAAAAAATTCGTATTATCACGTCAGGTATAGCTAAAAATATATGAGGTAGTCTCGGTAAACAGTGATTAAAAATTAATTGTCACGTTCACTTATCTCACGCAGAACACATACACTCAGCTGAGTTTTTCTTAGGGCCTGATTATAAGCTTTATTGTTACTTTTCGACATTGTATATTTGCCGTCGTTTCGTTATCATGTTGGTTTCTAGATCAACAATTCTGTACCCTATTGCTGTCTCCGACAGTCACACAATCACTTCAGTACCAGTAATTTTGTAAACTAATTTTCTCCTTGTTTATTTGTAGAACATCCTACAATTAAATAAGGTCCATGCTAAAATTCTGTTAGTAAAGTGTTTTTTTTTTTTTTTTTTTTTAACCTGACGAGCCGCTGTTGTTTTTGAAAAGTTTGAGATTTTGGCAGAAATTTTTTTTTATTATCGGACTACATTTATTATACTTTTATCAAATTTTGCATTAAATCTATATATTGTGATATTTTTATTAACTTGTAAACCTGATAAATCTATCTAAACTTATAATGTTCTACGAAGAGTGCGGGCTTTCTATTGTTTTCATAGAAAATCGTAGATCAACAATATATCCTGCAAGTCAGCTAAGGAATATCTTAATATTTTTAAGACTATGTTTCATAAAGTATACATTTGTTATGACTCAAAAACAATCATATACAAGTACACTTCAACATTGGATGTTACAAGTTTTAATAAAGTATAATTTAAAATTTTTTATCTAAAAAAATATATATATTTTTTAATTACACACAATATATCTCTGGAGCTACTTGATATATTTGAAAAGTGTCCCTGACATTGGTTTGCCTGTCTGGCGTCTTCGTGTGTTCTAACTCTCATAAATAAATCTGGATTGTCATATAACTTTTGTATGTGATTGAGGAATAGAATGTTCTATAGAATGTTCTAATGATGTTCTAATGAAATTATAGAATGTTCGCTATTGAAAAGGAAGTATGTATCATTTAGATTTCGTTGTCTAGAGAGAAAATCGTCTGCGATGCATTTTAATTAATGTAAAAATATTAAGTAATTCAACAAAAATTTTGCACGCGATTGAAAAAAAAAAAAAAAAAAAAAAAATTAAATTAAAGTCTAATTAATGCTTAAAGTGATAAAAACATAACACGAAATGTTTAAAAATACTTTTTAATATAGATTACATATGTTTTATTCGCTCTATCGGCGGCATCTACATGACTTTAATTTAAAGTTAACAAGTAATTTTATTATAATATTTGAAAAAACACGTTGTTAACATTTCGAAATAAATGTTGCTCTCATGCAACAGGTTACATTACAGCTGCCTTAATAAATATAAAATTAATCATATTAAATAACGAAAGTAAAATATTTGTAATAAATTAATACTAAAGTAAAAACAAACTAGTCGTTGGGGACCACCGTAATAGTACTTACACATCATGGATATGCATAATATAAAATATGAAAAAAATCAAAAACATGTGTCAACTATTTATAAAATGCATTGCAATTCGGATAAAATTGTGGCTTGATGACGTCATTAACTTTAAATGCTCTATTACTGAATTGCGTAAAAGAAACATCCTTATAACTCCAAAACTGATAATTATTAACTAACGGTTTACTGAGTCGGATTAAGTGTCTCATTTCCAATTAAAACATATCTTTGAATTGAAATTTGAATGAAATACAGAGTCATAAAACATCGAAGAGTGTGGAAAATAGCATTACAAATATCTCGGC
This sequence comes from Maratus michaelseni, assembly GCA_963931845.1. Classification (NCBI taxonomy): domain Eukaryota; kingdom Metazoa; phylum Arthropoda; class Arachnida; order Araneae; family Salticidae; genus Maratus; species Maratus michaelseni. Next base: position 210,386,803 of record OZ007600.1, read on the forward strand.
AACTCATAATCCAATCGACTTAATTCTTGCAAAATTTATGTTTTTTATTGTCTTTTATATTCACTCCCTAAAATAAACAATTTCGAAAATTTTTATATACCTTTTATCAGAACGAATATTTCGAGAGTTCGAAAAAAATAGTTCCGGATAATCGAGCTTACTGAAATTCAATAAGCTTCTTCCCATTGTTACATACTAACTAGATACCAAATTTTAAGTCTCTATCTCAATTTTTTCGGAAGATAGAGCGTTTACAGACACACAGATGGACGGCAATTTTTTTTTTCTAAAAATATGTCTTTCGGAATCTCTAGTGTCTGAAGCGCGTAAATCCGTCAAAATTTTTTTTCGATTTTCAATACGGTTACAAGACTTACCCTATACTACGTATGATGAATAAGTAAAACGAAAACCATTGTCACACGATTTTCGTAAGTTGTCTCCTGTACCGTGATTTATTATCAACTGATTTAGCATTGTTTAATTTCATCCAACGCCTTTATAATAAAATCACATTAAAATATTTCGTGGCTGTGTTGAATACCATATTTCAATAAAAGTACGTCTCACGCTTCTATACTCTATTCGAAAATCAATGATCGCGTGTTGTTCCTAAGTTGAAAATTACACGAGAATTTTTAATACTCAACCGACAGTGATGAATCTCGGAACACAATTACCTTTATAGCTATAAGAATAAAACCGCAAGTCATTCTAACTATTGAGCACGTAGTCTTTACTGCGCTTTGGTATTAAAATAGTGAAACAATAACAGAGGATTCGCGTGATGTGCTGTATTACTATTTTTTTTATTGTTTATTTCGTGAAACGTAAGCTGCATGTTTTCGGTTACACCGAATTTTCTAATGCACTACTAACTCACGAAATATCAAAGTTCGTGTAACTAGTTAAAGTTGTTTAGCAATTCTAGGAAGAGGCTCATTACGTTAGGTGAATTTTTATGTGGTAATAAATAATTAAATTTTATTATATTTAATTAACCGTGTAATATATTTAACGTTCAAAGAGTTTTTAAATCTGAGGTTTAACAAAATGTGCCTACATGTTTTTTCTTGTAAAAGTAGTAATAAATATAATTTTGAGATTAAATTAATTTATTGGTATTTAAGTTAGGATTTAATTATTTTTTGACACACTTGAAAGATAAATCCTATTTAGATTTGATTTAATGCATTATTTGTAATTAAAACTAAAATTTTAATTTTGATTAGGAATTTAAATTTTTGTTAAAGTGAATTTCATTTACTACGCTTACAAGGACTTCTAAAAAGTTTATCGTTGAAGACATAGTGTGGGCCCATTTGAAACGTCATTTATTGATATTATACTATACTTATATTTATATGATACTATAAGAACAAAACGGTGCAAATTGAAAACGAAATAATGGCTTGTGTAACAGTCATCCCAAAACTTTTAAAAAAATAAATGAATAAATACATCAAAAATAATGAAATTAAAAACAACAAAAGGAACAACTGTCGTAGGCGCACCGGGGTTGGTGCGATTATTGTTTTGCGCCAGTTTGGCTAGAAAATCCCATTTTCCGAGCTTGCTAAAACAGCATGCTAGTTTTATTTTATTATCAAACAGTTTATATTATTCTAAAACACACACAATTTTTATTTTAAAACACACATACAGAGTTGAAAGCACTGAGCCACAAATGGCCAGTTGTCACCACTAACTTTTAATAGCTCACTATATTAAATTTCATAATTTCTGTAATTAGAGACGGTGACAAATATTATTAAAATTTATTGCTGGCAATTGGTCATTTGTGACCCAAAGAAGGTCCTCGAGAAAAATGTGTGTTTCAATTCAACGAAGCCCGAACTCAATTCGTCCAAAGCATAATATGTAATTTACCATTTTCCCAATAAATGGCGATACTTTCCCGCGAAAAGTTCGGCAGTTTCCAACCATTTGTCGGATTTTTGTAGTTTTGCACTTCTTCCCAAATTTCATTCAAACCACATTATGTTTGACAGGCAGGTATATAAATTTTTCGCAAGTTAAAAGTTTCTTTGCATTGTTTTTAAGCATTGGACGAACTGATTTCGGGCTTCACGGAAATGAAACACAGATTTTTCTATCGCCCGAACTCAGGTCAAACATTCAAAAATTGGCGCATTTTCATTGCCCGAACTGAATTCGGGCGTCACAGACAAGGGGTTGATCCTACTGATATCTCATATCGAAATCGATACTTTATCCACTAATGAATAAATTAATAAAATGATATAAATAAAACACAAAATTAACAGATTTGTAATCGGACTATGCTGTCAAACACTGCAATAATCAGAATAAAAAAAAGTTGCTGTAAGTGACAAAATCCTTGGCGAGATTTCTTCAGCTATTAACTCCTGGCATGCGGCTAATACGAAAGTATCGCTAATGAAATTCAAAACTTTATTTGAATACATACTACGTGTACCTGTTAATTCCCGCTGTTTTTTATTGTATTTTAAAGCTAAACATACATAGGAAATAATAAAAATGGATTATTCAAACCAGCGGCCATCGCTAGCTACACATTCTCCTCATCTTTCTGGCAATTTGTGGATGCCTCGCCAAAAAATTTGTTCGTTTTTTGAGCCAAACCAGTCATCGAGCCATTTTTTCACATTTCCGTACGAATTGAAGTGTTGCTCTGCCAATGCGTGCGACATTGATGAAAACAAATAGTGGTCGGACTGAGCCAGGTCCGGAGAGTACGGCGGGTGAGGCAGCAGCATTTACATTCCCATCCCAGCACTTTTACGGTGTCCGTGACCAAAGTTGTGGTATGAGCCGGAGCATTGTCATGCTGCAAAATCACTTTTCCATGCCTTCTATCCCATTCTGGCCGATTTAATCGGCTTTTAATCGATCGGAAATAGTTTGTTGTGAAACTTCTAAGCCCTCAGCCAACTGTGTTTGTGTTTGACACTGAACTTCGTCGAGCAAAGCTTCCAATTCGGGATCTTCAAACTTTTTTGGCTGACCTGGACGTTCTTTGTCTTCAACGCTGTAATCACCACTTTTAAATCGTCGAAACCGATCTCTGCATGTTGTTTCTGATAATGCATTGCCACCATGAACTTTCACAAGAGTTCTATGACTTTTAGCAGCCGATTTCTTGGAATGAAACAGAAACAAAAGCACAGTCCGCAAATGCTCTTTGGAAGGAACGAAATTCGACATTTTTGAGCACGAATATTTATATGATGTTATTACTTTGAGAACTTTTGACATTTATGGTTTTCAAGTCTTATGTTAGTACAACAAAACACACTATGTGTCAAATGATTGAACGTTGCATTAATAGCTGCTGCCATCTATTAAGTAAAACAGCGGGAATTAACCGGTACACCTTAATTGATATTTTTCGAATACTTTTTTTTTTGGTGTTGTTAGCGGGCACTTAAAAAAAAACATATATATAAATCTATTACAGTTTTCAATAATAAAAGTAAAGATTTTCACCTATATTCTGTAACCCGGTAAGAAGAGTCGGGGTTCGTAACCACAATTTTTTAATACAATTTTACACCTTATATAAATGCAGAAAAGTATTACAAATCCTGCAATTAAGCGAGGTGTCTACAATTTCTGCTATTTAAATATTAAATAGAAAAATTCTATTAAAAAAATGTGGTAAAAGCGTACGAAGTCTGAAGAGGTTTGATCCCTTAGTGTATTTAACGTTCAAAAATATTTAGAATCTGTGATTTAATAAATCGCTAAAATACTTTATGCAATTATTTTGGCAAATTTACCTTTCAGATAAATTATTTTAATGTATGCCAAACTTAAATTTCCTTACGCTGAAATATTTAATATGAAAGATAAATAGTCTGTTTTAAAACTTTGAAAATATTTCATATCTCGATGTGATTTAAAGCATTTAAATAATCTAGATCTTAGTTCCGAAAGGCTCTATTTATAAATTTTCCGATTTTTGAGTCACCTCCTACAATTCACTCAAGGCGATTTTATTTAATACCAAGAAGCCTTATTTAAATCGTGGGCCGTTTTCGAGGAAGCATAAACGCACTAAATGTAAAGTGCCTTGAGTGTGTACTAGCTATAAGTGAAATGTAGAAAATTTGAGGACAGACTACTTTCGCCTTAAGCTCTTGAATTAAAATTGGGGTTTGAAATTTACATAGACATTTGAATTTTTTTGAATATAGATTTTATTATATCTTCTAGGAAAAATAATTTTTGCAATCCTTTTGTACACATTAGTCATAGTACACATAGTATTTTTTAGTACACATAGTATTTATTAGATATAAGAGCAAACGTGCAATAACGAAAATACGCAATTTTTAGAAAGAAATTAAGTACATCTTGCCTAAAAGTATTCTTTATTATGACTTCTTATAAGAAACATCTGGTTTAAATCCAAGAAAATAAATTATATGTTTTATTGTACTATGATTGTACTTAGATATCCCAACAGGTTGCGCTGCAATACCATTTTTTTCATGATTTTTACTATAGTTATCTCAAGAACGAATGCACGGAATTTCATAAAACTTCATATTCTGTTATTAGACCTTGACATAAATAGATTCTGCTTATGTTTTGGTGTAAACAGCCCAACAGGTGACTCTGCGATGCTACTTTTTTCTTTATTAACACGATAACTATATCTCAAGAAATAATGCACGGATTTTCATCAAATTTCACATTCAGTTAGACGTTGAAATAAGTTGTTGTTGATTAGGTTTTGGTCTACATTTTCCCAACAGGTGGCTCTACTATGCTGCATTTTGCAGGATTTACACGATTTTAGCAATACTCATATCTCAAGAACTAATGCACGGAATTTAATAAAACTGTAGATTTAGTTAGACCTTGATATAAATTGGTGCTGATTGGCATTTTGTTGCTGATTGGTCGGATTGACATATCCGACTAGTTTGAGCTTGTGTACGTAGATTAACGTATAGACAGGAGAGAAGAACGTATGGAGAAATTTACCCGCATTAACTTTATATTCTCCCCACCAGGGCTTTACAAATTTGATAAAATCTGGTAGCCAAGAAAAAAAACTAGTAAAAAATATCCCTTTTTTAAAGGTCTTCAAAAAGAAATTTCTTGAATCCATCCAAACAATGTGTTAGTTTTCCATCTTTTTTTAAATTTTCCATTATATTCATGATAAGTCTATATACCTCTTATCATGAAAAATCGAAAAAAAAAACATTTCCGTTTAATTAAAAAGTGTAAAAAATGATTAATGTAAAGTAATTATTTTAAAGCTATTTATTTGAATTTTTTGAGCAATAAATGCAATTCAAATAGCCTTTCCTAGCTAAATTAAAATAATGCATTCTTTATTAAGCGACAAAGTTGTTTATTATATTCGTGAGTACAGAGAGTCGTGTCATTTACGATAAAAGCACCTTTATGATGAACAATTATTGCTATTGTAGCGATTGCTGTGTTGGGGATTAAGATTATAGAAGATTTCTGATTAGTCACTATCGCATACTTACTCAAAAAATTTTGTTGCACATTTTGTATGTATTCAAATTTCTTTTATACTCTAACGTGTATATAAGTATTTGTATGCAAGTACAAAATGTATACGTAAATATGTAAGATTTATGTATGTAAGCATATAAGTTGCCGAAAGATATATGAAAGTATAGCAATAAATATTAAGTGTAGACTAAGTGTAAACGATATCCAATGGTTGGAGTATCATACTTGACATTTTTTCCAACAGAGAGAAAATATGCCGGGACCAGGACTCGAACCTGGGTACTTTGGTTTGCCTTACCAATGCTCTCTCTTCTGAGCTAACCAAAGTACCCAGGTTTGAGTCCTGGTCCCGTCATATTTTCTCTCTGTTCGAAAAAATCTCAACTATGATACTCCAACCATTGGATATAATTTACCTAGTTGAATATACTTTCCTCTGTTCATTATAAGTGTAAACGTATTTAATAATTTTAATATTATATGTTAATGAAGTGATTTTTCTCCTCCTTATTATTTTTAAATGGTATATACTCATTTTTGTTTATATAAGATACAATTCAAATTCCTTCAGCATGACTTTTTCCTTCTACTCTAGCATATCTAACAGATTTAAAATAATCACTTTACTTTTACGACGAGAAAGAATTGTGTTATTCTTAAATCAAGCTTATTTTGTATTGTTTCCCCTAACACGTTTTAGTCTTATAACGTGCCTTGAAGTACCATGTCTTTGAATGTAACGACAAATCATAATAGTAACAAAAACATTAAATGCAACTCTGCATTTTTCTTGGTTATCCCAGCGGGCTTTTATATGATATTCTGCTTACGTCATTATATATCCACTAGACGCAAGAAGATAGTTGAAAAAGTTATTCATGGTATTATAGAAATATATCTGAATGTAGTAAAAATCTCGCTTATGGAGAAAATACAGGGTGACAATTATTGAACTATATGAAATTAAACCGTCTTAACTTCTGAACGGTTTGTGTAATGAAGTGCAAACTTCGTGGTTAGCCGCAGGGCATGACGGGAATTAGTATGCGCATGCGCACGCAACTTGTTTTTTTTTCGCCTTTTTTGTAAGTGAAAATATCACGGTACAGCGTGCCTGAGCGCATTTCGAGATCGATAAGTCTCTACACCCTCAACGGGTGACTGTGTGGTGTGCAATGTCCAGTCACGGAATAATTAGTCCGGTATTCCTTGACGGCACGGTGATTGCTGAACGATACGTGAAGGTTTTGGAAAATGGTTTCATCCCCATTATCCAAAGTGATCCTGATTTCGACAAGATGTGTTTCATGCAAGACGGAGCTCGACCCCATTGGAGCTAAAAAGTGTTTGATGTCCTGGAGGTGCATTGGAAAACGCATTCTTGTTCTGGGGTACCCAGAGGTCTCTGGAATGAGGCTCGCTTAACCACCATATTCTCCGGATCTGAAAACATGGGACTCATTTTTGTGGGGCTACATTAAAGACAATGTGTACCGAAATAACCCCAAAACAATTTCTTAGCTGAAAAATGCCATTCAGGAGGTCATCGACAGCATAAATGTTCCGACACTCCAGCGGGTCATGCAGAATTTTGCTATTCGTCTGCGCCACATCATAGCCAATGATGGCAGCCATATCGAACATGTCGTAATCTAAATCCGAATATCTGTAGTGACGTTTACATGTTGAATAAAGTTTGTGCACTCAGTAGTTTTTAAATAATTTACGTTTTGTTTCATATAGTTCAATAATTGTCACCCTGTATATCCAGATGTATAATAGTAATGTGCGCTTTAAAAAAAAATCCTGTGCACGTTATAGAAAAATCCTGTCAGCATTGCTACCAATTTCCCGCTGTTATTTATACAAGAAACCTGTTATCTTGATACAGGCTTTCTCTGCACAAATCAGGTATTTATCCGTTTTAAAATCAGGGCAATACTGTTATAATGTAACAGATTTTTCGTATGACACAGAACATCTAATCGAGAGATCAATTCCAGAAATAAAAACGGAAGTCAGTTGTATGAAACAGAATTTGTCTGAGTTACATACAAGTGATTTTTGTCGAATAAGCGTAAAAGTTGACGTGTGAGATTTTTCTATTTTCTATTACAGTGTTTCTTGTACATTTTAATTGATTAAGAGTGTACGATAGTTACGGGAAGAAACGCTCAAGCTAATGTTAAGTCTATGGGAAGGTTGTTTTCAAATTTCTCTCTCGCATTTTAATATTTGATTTAATTTGAGTAACTTGATTTAATATTTGATTAATAACGATTTTTTTTTTTTGCATATGATAGCGGAGGTCGATTGCTAACGTTGTTAGTTTTTACTTTTTTGGTTTTGGTTAAAGTTTTTTTTATATAAGCGGGAAATTTGAATTTTGGAACCGGTTGGAACCGCTTCTGAAAGTGAAAGTACCCTTATATAAAAAAAACTGGAACCAAAATCGAAAAAGTAAAAACTAACAATGTTAGAGATCGACCTCCGCTATCTTATGCAAAAATAATCATTTAAAAATATTAAAATGCGAGCGAGAAATTTGAAAATAACCTTCCATATACTTTACATTAGCTTGCGCTTTTTCACTCATGATTAGTGTAGGCTCATAAAACCAAAGTCATTAAATAATAAGCCCAGTCAGATAAATGGGAAACTTTTCGCAAGTTGAAAATAGCGCCATCTAGCGGTTGGGAGTGCTGCATTCGGCACCAAGAATATTTTAATAAAATTTTGCTTCTAAAATTAAAGCTTAAAATAAGGAGTTCATATTTTCTAAGAAAATCGTTTGTAAATTCCGGTGTCAGTCAGTAATTTCACATTTTACGAACATAATTTGTCTGTGCCGGAAAGGGTTAATTGCACAGTGATGTAAATTTCCATCACTTTTCATTTAACTTTTAATAAATAAACCAACTTCTTCGCCACCACTATATTTATATAGAAATATTAATCCAGTAAATTTCCACATTTTTTTTTTCAGTAAAGTTTTAGCTTTAATGTAAAAGATCCCAATAATTAGCAAGCTTTTAAAGGAAGTTCAAAAACAAAACATCGATAAAAATCGTATAAAATATCGATATAAATAAATCGTATCGTTTCTCTGCGACCCACTTCGGTTTTGTCGTCTTTCCGCAGCAGAGGTTTGGCGCTAGTGTGTCGCTAACAAATTTAACACAATCTGACTGGGCTTATTATTTAATGGCTTTGCATAAAACAGGCTTCTTTGCACACAACCATTCTCTTTTTTCTTTAAAATATTTCTGGTATTTACGGACTTGTTTGTCACAGATTCTCAACAGTCCACAGCTTTAAAAGTTTAAAGCGAAAATGCTGTGTAACTGGAAAAATCTGTATTTTAGATGAAATGGAGATATTCTGTTAAAAATACAGTAGAATATCTGTTAAAAGGGCAGGTTTTTTTTAGATTACAGTTAGATGCAATTTCTATAAAAACAATGCGAATCATCTACAGGAATTACTGGAATAAATATAGAGAAACCAATTTAAGAAATAATTTTATGCTCAACAATAAAAATTTTTGAATTAGTAAAATTGATTATTTTTGGTTTACAAATAATATACTAACCATGAAATTACATTCTGAATGTAAATATAGCATGCCTTAAATGCTATATTAGAAGTACATTTTTATGCATGCAAAAAGTATATTTACTAAAGTGAAATCAATTTCTGTATCTGTTGAATCGGTACTTTACTATATAGAAAATGACTAAATTATTTCAATGAACACAAACATTTCATTTACATTTTTTAAGCATATAATTTCACGATAATAAAACGACTTGCAACGTGCAAATACTTCTAATGCATTTTGAATACCACATCAAAAATCTACCTTAAAATTGCATAAAATTTTCGATTAAATGATTAATTTTTTTAGAATGGTCTCCAAAATATTAGTGTTTTATTTTTATTTAGTTACATTCTATTTCCCTTTTTCATTTTAAAATATCGACGAAATATTGAAAACAATTTTGTATGATGTCACGTTATTTCCACATTAAGAAAATAAATTTTATTGCAACAAGCAAGAATGAGAAAAGAATGATATTTTTCTGTAATTTTTTAAAAATATATTGCAATGAGATGGTTGGTTAATGTTCTGATAAATCAGACACATTTTAATAGCGAATGAATAAAATATTTGCGTGACATTAGTTAAAATTAGTTCACTTTGATGCAATTTTATAATTTCATACAATAATACTTCCTATTTCTCTTTCAAGCAAAAATATACAATTTTTTAAACCCCCGAGTTTTAATAAATTACTGGGAAAAGCTGCAAGTTATTTATTTTTTCTTTTCAAACATTATAACAACTGGATTTTACGAAAAAAAAAATAGATTCTTTCAGATAATGGAAAAATATAGGTTTTATAAAAGTGAAAGAATTTTATAAAATTTATATTCCATTGAGGAACTGACAAAGCATATATATTCTACAATGGGGAATCTCTCGGGAAACTAAATGGGCATATTATTCAAAATAGGGTATTAAGTAAGATAAAGTGAGTGCCTTTTCTTTTACTGATTTAAATGTAGAACAATACTTTATACGATTAAGTATACAATGCAAATATATCAAAAGAAATTGCCAAAGTGCCATAAATCTTATTCTGTTTACCCTGAATTCAAAATTATTTGTAAGAAACTACAAATGCGTAGTTGAAAAATTAGTATTCATGCTGATGTAAAATATTCTACAATTTTCAAAACATTGAAATCAGGTTGCTTTACAATTTATACATTGTATGTCAGTTTCAATATATCTACAAAGGATAGCGTTCTCTCAATTGAAGATATTTATATCTCGTTAGTTAACTTTAGCAATTAATTGATAAAATATGTATGATTGTTAGCAATTATTTAGAGTATTATTAGAGTATACAGTTGAATCCCATTAGAAAAAACTTTGTAGGGTCATCAATATATGTTCGGTATAATGAAATTTCAATGAAATGGAACTTATGCTTTTACACTTTTTTAACTTTTTCAGAAATAAATATGATACTTTAATGGGTTTAATGAATATATTTCATTAAATGTATATCAGTCTTAGCCAGTAGAATTACTTTTTATATATGTTTCTTAAATGTATACAAGTCTTCACCAATAGAATTTCTTTTTATATATGCCTCTTAAATGTAGATTTTTCTGGGAATTACAATTTTTTTTGTTCGAATAATTACTGCATTTTATCAGATTTCTCTAAAACGGATTTCGGCTTGACATGGGACGCAAGCCAGATACTTTAGTAGGAAAAATTGCTTGGCCCTTGCTAGGCCATATATCGGTTATCGATGATATGATGATTGGTCAGTGGCCGTTGCTCATCATAAATGTATACAATCTCATGATAAATTCATCGAAAATGTCTACTGATATCGTGAGTCGATCACTTTACGACTTTTCGTAAATTCTTCCGAGGAATTTCCGGCAAAATCATAGGAAGGCGGTAATTGTCAATGGATCAAGATCTACAAATGATGAAGGATTTTTATTGAATTGATTTCCTCCCAAACCTTTCATCGTACCAGGCACAAACGATAATGCAACACATTTTCGATGTGTTTCGAAGGCTGTGGTAGCAGACTGAGTACATTCCGATGTGCTAATGTTCTAGGTAGTTATGTCCACAGTTATTTTTTTTTAATCTCGAAATTACTCTATTACATGGTGTATAAAAACACAACTTAGCAGTCACTAACAAACATTTAGTTTCTATAATCTGGTAGTTTATCAAAAATGGCGTTTTTCTATAAATTGAAAGCAATTAGCAACTCGATCATCTTAAGAATCACACAAGTAGCACAGTTTGTTAACACATCGTTGGCAGTTTGTGGAAATAGTTGGCAAGTGGTGGAATAGGGAATAGTAAGATTGGCAAATAATTATTAAATGGTAGTGGATGCAGAGTTCCCTTAATTTGGAGCGTATCTGAGCAGCAAACGGTTGGACCACCGTTGGGCCTTTGTTCGCAAATGGTTAGTTGGCTATGAGTATGGCAAGGAGGACATTTCTTACGGTAGGGTATCGTGGAACGATAATTAGACAACAATTAGGCAAAGTTAGTACAACGATTTTGTGCCACTTGGGGCATACATGGTGAGAGAGAAAGAAACTTAAGGGGTCAGGTAACCTTTGAACACACAAAATACATGAAAAAGTGACCTTTATAAGAATTGCTGTCACTCGATAATTAATTGACTTTTAATTATAAAATTTCAAACACATATTAACAAAGGTTCATTTTATAAATTAAAACTCTCAAAAAATGTATACACTCATATAAAGCGTTTTAATTAATTTCAAAATATAATACACTTTTTACGAAAGAATTATGCTTGCATGCCTTGCGCGCAAGATTTTTCATATTTGAATTGTTAAAACCATCCAATTTTTTTTTATCAGTAGAGATATAATGTGTTATCAAAATGACCTACCATGAAAAAATAAAATGTGTAGTTCCTGAAAAAAAATTTTTTTTTTAAGAAACTCGAAATATCGAGTTTTTTTTAATACAAAAGTAGTCGTAAATTCTAAACTTCTTACTTAAGAAACAAAATAATAGGTCATTTTGTGCATCTATATGGTTAATACATTGTGTCAAAATTTTGTAAAATTCTAGCAAACCATTTTTCAGAAATCTTGCGCGCAATTACTAAAATCATCGTTTTGAGAAAACTGACTTTAAAGATAAATTTACCTCTGAATCATATAAACTCACTGATATATCACAATTAAAATATTCATATTGATTGAAAGCACTCTTAAGTACATAAAAAATATCCTGTGATAAAATATTACTAAGAAATTATGATTATTATCATTAAAAAAATGAAAACGATGGATTTCCCGATATGGTGAAAAAATGCGTTTTTCATGTTCACATGGAAATTTGATACTGCAACTGATACTATCAATATAATACTTAAATAATTAAGATAAATCAATGTTCAATATAGTTTTTTATATATATAACTAAAATTAATCAAATGAAAATTCTTAAAACACGATTGAGAACAATATTCAATTTCACATTGTCAAGTTTTTTTTTTTTTTTTTTTTTTTTTTTAATGCAAAAGTAATCATGAATTCTAAACTTATTACTTGAGAAACATAATAGTAGGTCATTTTGTGCATCTATACGGTTAATACATTCTGTCAAAATTTTATGAAATTCCAGCAAACTATTTTTCAGAAATCTTGCGCGCATAAACTAAAATCGTCGTTTTGAGAAAATTGACTTTCAAAATAAATCTATCTCTAAATCATATAAACTCACTGATATATCACAATTAAAACATTCATATTGATCGAAAGCACTCTTCAGTACATAAAAAATATCATCTGATAGAATATTACTAAGAAATTATGATTATTATCATTAAAAAATTGAGTACTTTACGGTTAGTCGGGCGCCAGTGATATATATACATGTATAAGTTGTACAAGCCATTAGAGGCATGAAAAAAGGTAAATGCCGTGGCGAAGATGGAATTACAATTGACCTTATCAAAGAAGCAGGAGAAGAATTTGCAAAAATGCTAGCCTTACTGTTCTCCAAATGTCTCGAGAAATCAGATTTACCAGAAGATTGGAATAATGCTGTGATGGTGTTACTTTATAAGAAAGGAGAAAAGGAAAACATTAAAAACTACCGTCCAATCAGCTTACTGTCAGTGATTTATAAAATTTTCACCAAAGTTTTAACGACAAGACTTGAATCAGCTCTGGACTCAGCTCAACCTAGAGAACAAGCAGGATTTCGAAGTGGATTTAGCACAATGGATCATATTCAAACAGTAAGGGAAGTTATAGAAAAACATAAAGAATATAATTTACCTCTCTGCCTTGCCTTTATTGATTATGAAAAAGCATTTGATTCGGTCTACACATCTGCAGTAATTACTTCTCTGGAGGACATTGGTATAGACAAACCTTATATCAATATCATAAAGAAGATCTACAAGAAAGCAACAGCCACCATCCGTTTGGACAAAGGAAAAGCGAAGATCAAGCTTGGAAGAGGAGTAAGACAGGGAGACACCATTTCGCCTAAGCTTTTTACTGCTGTCTTAGAAAGTATTTTCAAGAAGCTGGATTGGGAAAACAAAGGGATTAGAATAAATGGGGAATATTTAAGCCATCTCCGGTTTGCTGATGACATTTTAATTTTCAGTAATAGCCCTGAAGAATTGCAAAATATGCTAAAAGATTTGGCAGAAGCTAGCATTAATGTGGGATTAAAAATAAATTTGGAAAAGACTAAGGTGATGTTCAATTCATTTGCATCAAAAAAGAAAATCGTCTACAACAACACTGAGATTAAAGATGTTGAAAGTTATGTGTACCTTGGACAAGAAATATCATCAGACAACAGTATCATGAATGAAATCAATAGAAGAATAAGAAATGGATGGAGTGCTTTTGGGAAGAACAATATTATTCTGAAGAGTAACATGCCTCTTTGTTTGAAAAGAAAGGTGTTTAACCAATGTGTTTTGCCTGCACTAACTTATGGAGCAGAAACTTGGACACTAACAAAACGGATGGTACAAAGATTACAAACAACACAGCGAAGTATGGAAAGATGTATGCTAGGCATAACCAGAAGAGACCGAAAGAGAATAACGTGGATAAGAAGTCAGACGAAAGTTTTTGACATCATCGAGAGAATTAAACGGCTAAAATGGAAATGGGCTGGGCACATTGCAAGAAGACAAGACAATAGATGGAGCACAAACACCCTACAGTGGTATCCCAGAGATGTAAAACGACCAAGAAGACGACCTCAAGTAAGATGGAGTGACGAAATCAGAAAAGTGGCCGGTGTTAATTGGATGACTAAAGCACTAGACAGGCAACAATGGAAAAATCTGGGGGAGACCTACATCCAGCAGTGGATTGAAAACGGTTGATGATGATGATGATGATGATATACACACATATGTATATACATATATATATATATATATATATATATATATATAAACTTACATATATATATATACACACTTATATGTATGAAATATATATACATATATCACTGGCGCCCGGCTAACCGAAAAGTACCAAAAATTGAAAACGGTGGATTTCCCGATAACGGGGAAAAAATGCATTTTTCATGTTCACATGGAAATTTGATACTGCAACTGATACTATCAATATAATACTTAAATAATTAAGATAAATCAATGTTCAATGTAGTTTTCTATATATATAACTAAAATTAATCAAATGAAAATTCATAAAACACGATTGAGAACAATATTCAATTTCACAATATCAAGTTTTTTTTTTTTTTTTTTTTTTTTTTTTTTAATGCAAAAGTAATTATGAATTCTAAACTTCTTACTTGAGAAACATAATAGTAGGTCATTTTGTGCATCTATACGGTTAATACATTCTGTCAAAATTTTATGAAATTCCAGCAAACTATTTTTCAGAAATCTTGCGCGCATAAACTAAAATCGTCGTTTTGAGAAAATTGACATTCAAAATAAATCTATCTCTAAATCATATAAACTCACTGATATATCACAATTAAAACATTCATATTGATCGAAAGCACTCTTCAGTACATAAAAAATATCATCTGATAAAATATTACTAAGAAATTATGATTATTATCATTAAAAAATTGAAAAAGATTGATTTCCCGATAACGATGAAAAAATGAAAATTGAATTAACCCCTTCCATTCCTCAAACAGTTTCTTATTTAAACATTTAGAGTGTATTTACAGGTATAAAATAATACATAAAAACAAAAAATGCACATGAAATAAAGAAAAATTTAACATACCTGTCTAATAGTTTTAAAAAGTATAATTAAAACCCTCCTGCAGCATAAGTTAGTCCTTCTTGTGATAGATACTTATCTGCAATAGCTTTTTCATTTCTTCTTTTGATTTGCCGCATTTCTTTTGTATTTTGAAGGAACCGCATTTCACCTGTCTTTATTCGTTGTTGATCTAATTTTATGAAACAATCTCGAGCGTGATTACCAACATTTAGCCCCAATTCTTTCATCAACTTTATTTTCCCTGTATTACCTTCATTGAACATTATAATAGCTTCATTTGTAGCTATTTCAGCTATTCTTCTTCCTGTTCCTAAAGTTTTGGGACACAATTTCCAAATAAGTGAATTTAATGACTCATTATTGTTTTGCGTCTTGCCACCAAGACATCTTTGTAATAGTTTAGGATGAGATAAATCATTAAAAATTGGTTTTATCATATCCATCACACATGTAGGAATTGATATCTTGTGCTTAAAACTATGTTCAGTACCCATAGCAACAGCTTTCTGATAGTGACACCATGAGTCGACACCAGGTGGGCAAAAAGTATGTAATGGTTCAGAATCAGTAGACCGTCTGTGAAAATAGATTGCCCACACAGCTTTACGCATGTTTGCTAAATTGTGTTTGTGCTCTCTTATGGCATTGCCATAATAAACAGTTAATTTATCAATATGTTTATCTGTCAGACGGCCTCTTCCTCCAATAGATTTTTTATCAGCACATTTCACGCCGCTTTGTCGCAACTTTCTCAAACGAGTACCCATTCGTTTCTGAATATGTCCAACATATTCAAGTTTAGTGACTGGGATATCTGCTCCATATGGGGATGACTCGGTTATTGCTTGAAAAGTTTTTGAATCGCCATCACCTACATATGATACATATTTCGCATCATTTTCTGTTTCTGAGCGTTTAAAAATTCGAACCATACCGCTACTTTCCATTTTCCCAGCCGAACCAGAATGATTGATCAAACATTCTTTTTCATGACCAGTTTTCCACTCAGAATATTTTGCGGTCCCTTCTTGTGATTTCCAAAATTCGCAAGCCTTACAATATGAAGATAAGACTTCTCTGTCAATAACTTTTCCAGTCTTGTCCCCGATAACTGTACACACACCCACTTTTGAAGTGTGTCCTCTGGTTTTCCAAGTACCGTCTCCACTGACAATAATTTTCTCAGAATTTGTAAGTTCAATTTCTTCCTTAGCTGCACATTTCATTGAATTTTCTGCAATTTTATTGGTAGACGTTGTCAGTTTTTTAATCACTGAATCATAACTTTTTTTTGAAATAGGTTTAGGAAAATCCATAGCACCGCAGAAAATATCCATAGCTGCATGCCCTTTTCCAATGGTACGCATAGCATATACAAATCTACGATTAATTTCAGCAGCATTATTTTTGGAACCAGTCATTGATGAATTTCTGAATGTGCACAATTCAGAACATGTTTTGCATTTTATTGAAATTTTAGAAGAAAGTCCATACACAACTCTTTCTTCCAACTTTATTTCTCCTCCACATTCTTTGCAGCATAGAAAAGTTTCAATAAAATAAAACATGGATTGCAAATCCATAATTGTGTATCCTTTAAAAAGACTACCAGTCTCATTATTAGGTTCATCATAGCATACACTAAGTTTCTTTCCAGAAGCACTTTGATTGAGATCTGTTTCTGCTGTAGATTTTTCAGATTTAGTAAATCTGTTTCCTGTAAACTTACGTTTTCGTATTCTTTTGCCAGATGCTCTTTTAGGATGCAAATCACCCTCTATATTACTCATATCAATGTTTAATAAAATAAACTAATTAATATAGATCGAAAATATCGAAATTGCTTTGAAAAAAGCAGTTTAGATTCAATAAACAATGTTACAATCTACCGCGTGCTCACCACAGGCTTCTGAGGTCCTTGCAGTAAACAGACCCTTATAGATTGAAGTAGAAGTTAATAAAATGCAGCTTCACTCAATAATGGAAATGTAAACCATGGGGTATATAATTTAAGAGTCAGAATACAACCGAAAATAACATAAAACTGAAGTTACGCTCGCTAGCAGCTGATTCAAAAAAGGTAAACAATCAATCCGGCTCTTTAAATACTAGCAAAACACGAATAGGGCTTGAATTGTTTTGGCCATAACTTCTCTTCTAGTGTGAATTTTTGCATGGGGTTTTCTTTAAAATGTTCCTAAAGAATCATACTTAATTATAAGCTATAAAAAAAAATCGATTTTCTGACACTTCAAAGGTTATCTGACCCCTTAAATCGAATTTATTGAGCTATTCTGCCCTAGAATGGTTAAAAGGAAGAAAATCTGCAACTATGTGATTTTAATATTATATTAATTTCTTGTTAGTTTTTAAAATAAAACCATAATAAAGATGATATTGCAAAATATTTGAATTTTAATGTAAAAGTAAAACATTAAGTATGATAAAATGTTCCATATAGATGCATCATATAAATATTGAAATTCTGAATCTTGTATTTACAATTTCAAAATGAAATAGTACTATTTAATTATATGAAATACTAAGCAAATTGTCACTAATATTGCTTCACGATAACACATTTTCTAGGGTCATTTAATTTTTTTTTTTTAAACAAGTGGAAAAAAAACTACTTAGACAATTGCAGCTTCTTGTTTTGAAATTTTCAGTAAATCATCATGTATAATAATGCTCGCTTTACTCTCGCGTATAAATTAACAATCAATAATGTACTGCATGTTATTGCATTTAAATAAAAAATAATAGAAAAATATATCAATGTAAAATGTAACATTTAAGTAATAAATTGCAAACCTTTACTTAAATACTCTAAAAACTAATTTTCTTTAAGAATACGCAGCTGCGAAAATTGCATAATCTGTCATATTTTGTGAGACTCTACTTAATGCATTATATGTAAGCATATTTTGATAAATCGATCAATATCCGTGTATACTCTCGACATCAGAAATTAATGCATTATTTCTAACGGAAAGACCTGCATTGCAGAAATTATTCATTCACTCGTTAATTATTCAAAAATTTCCATTCTGTTTCCCCTGGAGCTATTTAGAGGATTACGAATGCACTTCTGAAAGTATTGGGAAATATTTGTTGCATACATTTGCTTTTTATACTTATTTTTTACAGAACTGTTGAAAGTATTAACTGATTAGTAAAGGGACATGATAAGGTAAATATAAATGGTAAGTAAAAATAAATTTATGCGTGCCAAATTATTAAAAGAGAAATCTACACTGTAAAAAATTTGCAGCAATGTATCCGGTCATTTGACCGTTTTTATGGAAAACGGGTACATAACCATAATTTAACAGTATTTTGACCATAATATGGGCAGTATTATGGTCAGAATAGCGTTAAATTACGGTTATGTAACCGTTTTCTATAAGAACGGTCGAATGACCGGATACTTTTATGCAAATTTTTTACAGTGTATGCACTGTAAAAAAAATCATCTTGAAATATACACGCTATAAAGAAATTCAGGTGTTTCTTAATCTAGGAATGTATACTATAACCACAAACGGAAATATACAATATCCTCTTCTGAGTAACGCACGATTCCGAAAAGCGCTCTATGTATTTTGAAACTCCAGAGTCTAATATATTTTAGAATTGTCAAGAAGCATTTATAAAAACAAATTTTCTTTTGTCACCACTACTTTTCGAGAACGCTTCCGAGTCGTTTTTATGGTCTATTGATCAGTTTTCTCAAGCTATAATATAGGTTTTTCGAATTTATCAATTCTCAAGTAAACATTTTCATGTTCAACAAACACGTTTTACAGACAAACATGATAAATTAACAGTATCCATATATTTAAACCTAAAAGCACTTTTCTTAAGATAAGATTCACACAAAACTGACCTTAGTGCGCATGCTTCAACTTTTTTTGAAAGCATGAATGGAAGGAGAAATGGAAGTGAGGAGTTCTCACTGCTTATTTCACGACTAGTACAGGAAACCTATTTAGCTCTGAGCGCGCTGGGGAAAGACATGTGCACTGCTCGCAACTCAATTTATGGATGAAGGAAAGAGGAGACATTCTCTTTTCTTCGGGGGAATGAAGAACCATTTAAATGAAGAATGCATTTATTTCGCAATTCTGTTTCAACTTATGTCGACTAAAACGTTCGGTTTATTTAAACACGAAAAACATATCCTGTAAGATCGCACTCTTGTGTCGTAAATGCCGCAATCAATTCGAAAAAAAAATTATGTTAACCCTTTGAAAATCATTATGAAAAAGGGTCGTTTTTTCTCTGGAACAAAACATATTTATTTTACAACCAGATAACAATATTTCTGACGTAATTTGTACACTGGCTGTAAAAATTATTATTATTATATTATTATTATTATTATTTATAACCATTAAAAATTTTGAAGGGTGTAGACAACAAAAGCTTTTTTTTATGTTTTCTTACGAGCACTTTTATCACTAATTATCAGTATTTTTTCGCGATTTTGTCATTAAAAATATAAATTCATACAAAATCGGATTAAAGATATAAATTAGAAATTTGCAGTACATTTAAGGTTTTATCACGGTATATATATATATATATATATATATATGTAATAATAAAAAAATTTCGCCATTTCTCCCTGTTTTATTCTAAATTACTACTCTATATTCCTTAAATCCTTATTCTTAAATTAGCTCTATCATTAACTCTGTTCAATTCACTTTTATTTAATTCTAAATTGTCCAAATTTACTTAAATATAAAGCTTTGAGTTATTCTTAATTTCTATCATGATCCCCGATCATTTCTGGGTTTTAGAGAGCCATTTTCAGTTTTATTCCGAATTTTATTTCCCGCTCTAAGTCACTTTACTACAAAATTCATCCACTACTTCTCTGACCGAACTCTTTACTAATTATCTTTCATTGGTCGTGACGTAGCATGACGCATCTTCTTTAATTCCTCATTGGTTCAGTACGCGTTCTACGTCATAATTTGTGTTATTGCGCTAGGTAACAAAAAGCAGCTACCTGCGGTGCTCCCTCAGAAGTAAAAAATATTATGATCGAAATTATCTAGAACCAAAATTTGAGATTGGAGATCTTGTAATTTATGAAGAGTTCCAATATCCTAATACTAGGAAACTTTCACAAGTCTTTAGTGGTCCTTATCAAATCCTTAATAAGTTATCTGATATCAATTTTGAAATTAATAGACAGATTCAAAATAAATCTACTGAAATAGTACATGTATCAAAATTACGCCCTTATTATCCTCCTGATCAATTAAAAGTATCCCATGAGAAACCACAACAAACTAAAGTTAAATCTATAGATTCATCTTAAATTTATAATATTCATAAAATAAATTTACTAAATAAAAGATTAATTATCAATTCTCTTCTGTATATCAGTGTGTTCTTGAATTAAGCTCACAAGAGCATCACTGTTGAGTTTTCACTTGAGTTAACTGTTTGTGCGGGCATAAACTGGTTGATTTAAGTTAGTAAATTCTGATACTGAATTGAATTAGATTAGAATAAAAAATTAAACAGTATTAATGAAATTAATAAAATAAACTGGATTAAATTCTATATTAAACTAATCAAATATGATATCTTAATAATAATTGAGAATTGTCCAACCTTTCTTAATATGCTACAAGGTCCTTTTTTTTTTATTTCACAGCTTATGTTTTCTTGTTTGACTGAAAGCAAGATAATTACATAATCATCATCTACACCAATAATGATTGCTTTTCACAAATATTACTTATTTATTCCTTATTTATATTATGTATTTTATTTGAGTATATTCTCATGCCTCATTCACTACTATATGGATGAGATATTAATGACATACTTAAGAAAGAATTAAAGAAAGTGTGTGATATTTTGAATTATACTACTTGTTATTGCTGAACTTATTGTTGAGAATTATTATTATTAGTTACACTATTTATAAGTTGATTTTGAAGGAGAATATAAAGATTATAATAAAATAAAAAGTATTTAAAGAGTGGAATTGAAAGTTTTAGGTAAGCTGCATTCAAAAAAGTTGCTGATGTTATGTAAATAAAATTTTGATGTTGTTGTTGTTGTTTATTCTTTCTATTGATGATACTATTATTATTGTTATTGTTAAGTATTATTATTTTAAAATTTTATTGTTGATATTATTATTATAATTGTATTATTTTATTTATTGCAACTTCATACTACCATTGCAACACTAAGGACTCTTATAATATTCAATAATTGGACTCTACAATTCAGTAGGACTTAAAAAGTACTTGAGGACTATAAATAAGTGAATAATGCTGATTATTGTTAAATTATTGATAAAAAGAGATATGATTTATATATTGTTATTATATTATTACTTAAATTTATTTATTGCAGCTTCATACTGCCATTGCAACAATAAGGACTCTTATTATATTCAATAATTGGACTCTACAATTCAGTAGGACTTAAAAATCACTTAAGGACTATAAATAATTGAATAATGCTGAATATTGTTAAATTATTGGTACAAAATAGATAATTTAAATGTTGTTGTTATATTTTCTTGATGCATAAAATGAAAGTATACTATACTGTTATAATTGTTATTATTGAGAAGATAAATGTATGCTTATGCTGATTATTAGCAACACATTAATTATTATTGAAAAATGTAATTATTTACAGCAGTTTCCACTTAACCGTGTTTCTTTAAATTTAGTTATTTAAATTTTACTTAACAGAATTCAGAAATTTGAACATCGCGATACGGCGACCAGGTAACTGTATTGCATCGAGGGAACTGTTTTGTAACCCAAGTATCTGCTTTCTCCCAATGAACATGTAAGTCAATTGGACTTACCGGTTCATGCGTTTTTTTTAGGGAGGGGGGATATGTAATAATAAAAATTTTTCGCCATTTTTCCTTAGTTAATTTGTTCCAAATTCTTACATTTCTAAATTTTTCCCTGTTATATTCTAAATTACTACTCTATATTCATTAAATCCTTATTCTTAAATTAGCTCTATCGTTAACTCTGTTAAATTCACTTTTATTTAATTCTAAATTGTCCAAATTTACTTAAATATAAAGCTTTGAGTTATTCTTAATTTCTATCATGATCCCCGATCATTTCTGGGTTTTAGAATGTTTTTTAAGAGCCATTTTAATTTTTATTCCGAATTTTATTTCCCGCTCTAAGTCACTTTACTACAAAATTCATCCACTACCTCTCTGTCCGAACTCTTTACTAATTATCTTTCATTGGTCGTGACGTAGCATGACGCGTCTTCTTTAATTCCTCATTGGTTCAGTACACGTTCTACGTCATAATTTGTGTCATTGCGCTAGGTAACAAAAAGATAGCTACCTGCGGTGCTCCCTCAGAAATCAGTCGAATTTTCACTTGTCAACAACTCCCTGGCTGCTTGTTGACTAAAAAATGTTCTAATACTTACCCTCCATGCCTTGATGACGTAGCGATGTACGGCAATTATTGTTAGGTGGAAACTGCCCAAGAGAAATACTTATTAAAGGATTGAATTTGAAAGACCTTGTTCGTTTGATTCATGGAGAAACGCCTCTGGTTATTTCATTCTACTGCCGCTGCGGCCGCGTCGAGACTGCAACTGAAATATTAGGCAATTTACGACTGCTTCTAAGTATTTACATCATCAATAACAACCACCGTTCTTAATTTCATTGTGCGACCATGTGTGCTCCTGCTTCTATTATCAACTTTACTCCCAATATAACATATAACGATATATATTCGTAATATAATATATATATATATATATTCACATTTTGAATTTATTAAATCGCATTATTAATTATCAATTGATATTTCAAACACATATTTATCCAAAATACGAATGCGTGTTATATTTGGTCTTTTGTAAAATATCATATATTAAAAAAAAAATGAAATACATAACTATTTTTTCTAAGTAACCGACGTTTATCTTTAATATTGATTGGTATTTTTAAAAAATAATATATATCTATATTAACTTAATATATATCTTACTAACTTAATTTATACACTGTTAAGAAATTGCAGAAAACTGTATAGACATTTGACCGTTTTTAGTAAAAATGGTTACATAACCTTAATTTAACTGTATTTTGACCATAATATAGGCAATAATATTGTACAAATACAGTTAAATTACGGTTATGTAACAATTTTTTTATAAAAACGGTCAAATGACTGGACAGTTTGCTGCAAATTTTTAACAGTGTGTTTTACCTGCTTGTTTAATATATATCTAATAAATATTAGATTCTGAGCTAACCTGTCTTATTTATTTAATATACAGGGTGATTATAAAAAAACTATCCAGATATATGAGCCCCTAACTGTCATACCGTTCACAGAAACTGAATGAAATTCTGTCTTAAAGTATTTTGAGGTATTCGCTCAAGAATCATGTGAAAAACAACAGTTAAATTCTAACAGTTACTGGTACAGAGACAAAATTTTGAAAATTTCAAATGGCAACACCTGCTTTTTTTATTGAAATGTGATCTTCATAGTGAAAAACCATAAAAAGCGTTAGAACTGTACCTGTAGCACGAAAATCGCCGGCGCTAGACAGACTAAGAAGAATAATGAAAACAACCAATAGGGACAGAGAAGCAACAGAAAACAAAACATTTTATTGGGTTTCATACATTTTCCATTTCACACACGACGACACTTTACATACGGCAGGTGGTGGATAGCACTCAACAATAAAATGTTTTACTTTCTGTTGCTTCTCTGTCCTTTATTGGTTGTTTTCACTTTTCTTCTTAGTCTGTCTAGCGCCGGCGATTTTCGTGCTACAGGTATCGTTCCAACGCTTTTTATGGTTCATCACTATGAAGATCACATTCCAATAAAAAAAAGTGGGTGTTGCCATTTGAAATTTTCGAAATTTTGTCACTGTAACTGTAACTGTTAGAATTTAAATGTTGTTTTTCACATGATTCTTGAGCGCATACCTCAAAATACTTTAAGCCAGAATTTCATTCAGTTTCTGTGAACGGTATGACAGTTAGGGGCTCATATATCGGGATAGATTTTTTATAATCACCCTGTATATAAGCTTGCTTTTTATTCTAAATTGATGAAATTAGTATTTCAATGTTTATTGAAACGCGTAAACACGGTACAATAAAATTATGGTTTTGATATTGAATTTTTAAAAGTTAGATACAATTTTAATATGTGGTGGCTCTTTAGGGCAAAATAAACCACATATTGTTATAAAGAACTTTGAATAATTTAAAACGATACTTTCCTCATTTTTGTATTAATTAGAACTGAGGTTGCAGCCATCGTTTTTTTTTTTTTTTTTTTTTTTTTTTAGATACTTCTACTTCAAAACAAACAAAAGAAATTTTAGAAAACTGTGTTAAATATAATATATGATTGGGCTATTCTTGTAAAATGAAAAATACTTTTTTTTTGCAATTACACTGGGAAAACCTATTCTTCATGAAATCCCAATACCCCAAATCTCTGAATCTATTGTTTTTGAAGTAAAATTTCTATTATATTTTCTTCTTAAATTTCAATCATTTATCTTTCACTATTGCTTTTTAACCTTACTCTGTTCTGTTGACCCATGACAATAAACACAATTTTCTGAAAAGCTTTTTCTTTCAATATATTTTTTTTACATTTCCATTGTATCATTTTTATTGGTTTCAGCAAATATTTTTCATTCCTTTCCTATGAAGCATAAAATAAAATAAACATTTACTATTTTCATTTTAGTAGCCCGGTGAGAATCTGAAACTTCGTCTGATTGGTTTAAACTTTTATATTGAGAAATATTGTTCTTGTTGTGCCATGTCTAGGGGAGTACGATGGCGTTTTCCTTGAAAAATGGCACCAGAGGCTCAAGAGAAATCGGACTTCTAAAATGCATACCTACATTTTTCATGGTAACCGGAACGGAGCCCCCCCCCCCCACCTCCTGGATTGGAAATATTGAAAGCTAAATATAACTTTAAAAAATAGAAGTGAAATAACACAATAATCGCAAGAAAATAAAAAAAAAGAAAGAAATTGGAAGACCGAAGCAAATAGTTACTCTTTAAAAATAGCAAATAAAACCTTTGTGCAAGAACTTTAAAAGGCAGAAAACCAACGTTAAAAGTGCACAAAAAATACACAAAAAAGCAGCAAACAGCTGTTTCGAATCCACCAGCGAGATTCTGCTTCAGTGCAAGAAAGAGCAAAGAACAGCGTGCTAGAAAAAGCAAAACTGAGCAAAACGACAGAGAGACAATGGCACATATACCCTTTGCGGGTAAGAAAGCGCCAAAAGCAACCAATGAAAAGAAAGAAGCATGGATTAACTGAGTGGACAATTAGAGACATCTACCGGGGAACGAAAGAAACAAAAGAAAACCAAAAAAAGGAAATTAAAGTTGCTCATTAAACCTAAGTATTGCTAATTTATTTATTAATTTACACGGTACTTTTTTTTTTGTATAATTTAGAAATTCAGTTTTGGTGACTGTTTCTTTTTAAGGACTATTGTTGTAAAAGAAAATATTATATGAAGGGTTGAAGGTATCCACATGTTGTGATTAAAAATATATTGAAGCATGGTGGGAGAAGCATTAGACTGAAATATAAATATGATGGTGAAATGTTCTGGTTCGTTAAATTAACATACAACGTGTTTTACTTCCCTGATGTTTGCAAGTAATACATATAAGAAGAAATCAAATATTGAAGCATGTGAAACACAATAACAATTCAATGCAACTTAGAAAATGGATAGGAAAAAAAACCTATTGAAATAAAAGAAAGGATTTAAGATGTAAAAAGAATGTAATAAAAGTTAAGATAGACAAATAAATAATAATGGAGTGGGAAAATTGTGTATTAACTAAATAGAGTTAATTTTCCCACAACAACTATACATAAAAACCTATATATAGTTTTTTTTTCTTTTAAACAGCCTTAAACGTTATGTGTGATCTTTTAAAATGGAGAAAGTTTTCCATACAATTAAATAATAATAATAATAAACCTATGTACTTATTATCAAATTCTAATACTTTCCAAAATTTATTATTTTCCCAATGAAATTTTTACTTTGTAATCTTCTATCTCCTTCCAATCTTTTATTCATCGCTATTGTTTTTTGGTGCAATGACCCCTGACAATAAACACAATTTTCTAAAAAGCTCTTTCTTTTGTTTTACATTACTATTATTGCTTTTTTAATGACTTCGAGAAATATATCTCACTCCTTTTTCATGAAACATGTAATAAAATAAACCACTACGATATTTTCTTCAGTATCTCGTCAGAATCTGTAAAAGGGTTCATTTTATGATTTGAATATTTTTTTTCAATGTGGAAATATTTAAAATGAAGAAAGCTTTCAGTTCAATTGAAAAAAAACAAAACACGAACATACTTATTTTTAAATCCTAATACTTTTAAAATTTCATTATTTTCCATGTAAAATTTTTATACTGTTTTCTTCATTCTTCTTTCATTTTTTTATTATTCGCTATTGCTTTTTTGACGTAATGATCTCTGACAATAAGAACATTTTTTTCTAAAAAGTCCTTTCTTACTTTTTTACTTTCTTCTTCTTCTTCTTCTTTTTTTTTTTTACATTTCTGTTATTTCCTTTTTAATATCGTCGGAAAATAAATATAACTTTTTTTTTTCTATAAAACATACAATAAAATGAACTGCTACATTTTTCTCTTCATTATCCTCTTGAGTATCCCCTCAAAGTATGATGACTCCCATCAAAGAGGTATATCCTATAATAGGAATTTTTTTCTTCTATCTGGATATATTTAAAATAAAGAAATCTTTCGTTAAAGTGAAAAAAAATACTTATTTTTAAATCCTAGCACTTTTTAAAAGTTATTATTTTCCAAGTAAAAAGTTTATTTTGTTTTCTTCTTTTTTTTTCTTCTTCTTTTTTCTTCTTCTTCTTTTTTCTTCTTCTTCTTTCAATCTTTCTTTCTTCGCTATTGCTATTTGAAGCAATGACCTCTAATATTATTAATTATCTAAATTATATATATAATTATATATGTATATATATATATTATAATTCGAAGAAATCGTTGAAGAAGATTGACGATAAGCTGTACGGAATTGCAGCTGAATTACATAAGTGAAGTGAGTTGTTCTTTCGATGAATAAAGCTGGACGCAGTCGTCGATTATCCGAAGAATAAATATAGTAGCAGTCGTCAAAGTATGATGACTCCCTTCAAAGAGGTATATCCTATGATAGGAATTTTTTTCTTCTATCTGGATATATTTAAAATAAAGAAATCTTTCGTTAAAGTGAAAAAAATACTTATTTTTAAATCCTAGCACTTTTTAAAATTTATTATTTTTCAAGTAAAAAGTTTATTTTGTTTTCTTCTTTTTTCTTCTTCTTCTTTCAATCTTTCTTTCTTCGCTATTGCTATTTGAAGCAATGACCTCTAATATTATTAATTATCTAAATTATATATATAATTATATATGTATATATATATATGTTATAATTCGAAGAAATCGTTGAAGAAGATTGACGATAAGCTGCACGGAATTGCAGCTGAATTATATAAGTGAAGTGAGTTGTTCTTTCGATGAATAAAGCTGGATGCAGTCGTCGATTATCCGAAGAATAAATACAGTGGCAGTCGTCCTAGCGGATCCAGGCAATGAATTGACATCGTGGGTGTTTCTCCAGTATGAAGAAAAAACAACTTATTCAGAGTTCCATGTTTTATTTTAAAAATTGACATGGAAGCAGTTCTCACATGATTCAAATGTGCAGTGCCGTCTCTCACTGAAATAATTGTCACAAGTTGTTATTAAAATACATCGAATATGATCATACTTCTCGACAACTATTAGGTTTAATTATTTAGAATACCGGATGAGTAAAAGACGCAGCCAGGGGACTGTTAACATTTGCAAAACGGCCAAAAAACTGAGGGAACCACGGTTACACTCGCTTTTTGTGAATAAGCGGAAAGATACCAGATCATGACGTAACGCGTGTTCTAACCAATGAGAGAATTTGGAATACGTGTACAATCTACGTCATGACCAATGAGGATCATAAAGTAAATAGTTCTAACATATTCTAAGCGGACGCATTTTATAGTGAAAAGAAACGAGCGCGGGAAAACTCGGAAAGAGGAAAAGGAAAAATAAAATAAAATGGCTCTCGAAAAAACATTCGAATTCACAGAAATGATCAGAATTTATGATATAATTTAAGAGTAACTGAGAGCTTTATATTTAAGTATATTGGGCAAAATAATAAGGAATTTAAGGGGAATTTAATAGACTTTAATAGAATTAATGATAGATATTATTAAGGAATAAGGAAATAGCGAAACTGTGTGTGTGTGGTGATAATTTATTATAAAACAGAGAAACATAGCGAAGGAAGATTTAATAATGTAACATATATATATATATATATATATATATATATAATATAATATATATATACTATATATATTATATATATATATATATATATATATATATATATATATATATATATATATATATATATATATATATATATTATATAACAAATATTAATTATCTAAATCTCCCCGCAATTATTTAAAAATTCGTTTCTTTCTTTTTTCTATTTTTCTATTATTTGTTTTAATGGCTTCGGAAAATATATCTAACTCATTTTTTATCAAACAGAAAATAAAATAAACCACTACGATTTTCTATTCAATATTCGCGTGAGAATCTGTAAAGGGGATACATAGTGTGATTCGAATATGTTTTTCTATCTGGAAATATATGTAAAATGAAGAAATATTTCCTTACAATTATATTGAAAAAACCTGCTCATTATTATGTTATGAATTTACAAAATGTTAAAAAAATATCCCTACAATTAAATTGAAAATATCTTTCCGTTGTCAAATCCTATTTTCTTTTAATGCATTGCTTCCCAAATAAAACTAAATTCTGTGATATTGCTCTTTGACCCCAGCCTGCTCCATTGACCCATGACAATAAATACTATTTTCTATAAAGCTCCTTATTTCTTTTTTTTCTTTTCTTTTTTACATTTTAATATTTCTTTTTCGACGACTTCGACAAATATATCTCACTCCATTCCATTCCTATGAAACATGCAATAAAATAAACGGTTACGATTTTCTCTTCAGTTGCCCCGTGAGAATCTGAAAAGAAGTACATTCTATGATTCGAATCAATTTTTTCTCTGGAAATATTGGAAACAAAATATTACATCAATGAATAGAAGTGAGTGAAATAGCATATAAACAGCATACCCTGTGTTAAAGCTCAGTAATTTTTCATCATGAAAATATTGACCAAAGCAAGTAGATACTTATCAATTCCTAAAAGAAATTGCTAATTTATTAACTAAAACGGAACTTTTCTAATTTTTTTCTTGTATATGTCAGAACCGAAGTTTTGATCATCTGTTGAAAATT
This sequence comes from Maratus michaelseni, assembly GCA_963931845.1. Classification (NCBI taxonomy): domain Eukaryota; kingdom Metazoa; phylum Arthropoda; class Arachnida; order Araneae; family Salticidae; genus Maratus; species Maratus michaelseni. Next base: position 210,416,605 of record OZ007600.1, read on the forward strand.
TTCATGTACTGTCTTTAAAACAAATAGAAATTTTGCAAATTGTCTTATATGTTATGAACATACAAAATGAAAAAAAAAATCTTTACAATTAAATTGAAAAATATGTTTTTATTGTCAAATCCTATATATATACTTTTAAGGCATATTGTTTACCAAATAATTTATATATTATTATATTAATTTATATATTATATTATTTATATATATTACGACATATCTAAGAGCAAATACGACTGTATGAATATATGAATGATACGATTAAAGAATAAAACAAATTATGAATGTTCTGATATTTTCTAATTTGAAGTAAAACTTAAAAGGAAAGTAAACATAACTTTTCAAAATTTCGAAAATAATTCTCTTTTGGAATATTTTTGGAAAATAAGTGTTTTGAATTTAATCAGCTAAATTTAATCAAAGAATTTAGTTTTAACTAAATTCTTTGATATTGCTTTTTGACCCCAGACTGCTCAATTGACCCCAGTTTGCTAAACTGACCCCAGTCTGCTCAATTAACCCCTGACAATAAATACAATTTTCTAAAAAACTCCATCTTTTTTTTTTTTTTTTTTTTTTTTTTTTTTTTTACATTTTTAATATTTCTTTTTCAACGACTTCGACAAATATATTTCACTCCTTTCCTATGAAACATGCAATAAAAAAAACCGTTACAATTTTCTCTTCAATAGCCCTGTGGGTATCTGTCAAAAGGGACTTTCTATGATTAGAATACATTTCTAAATCTGAAAATGTATAAAAATGAAGACTTTTCTCTTTACAATTAAATTGAAAAATATATTTTCGTTGTCAAATCCTATTTTATTTTCTTAATGTACTGCTTCCCAAAAACACTAAATTCTTTGATATTGCTTTTTGACCCCAGTCTGCTCCATTGACCCCTGACAATAAATACGATTTTCTAAAAAGCTCCTTCTTTCTTTATTATTATTATTTTTTTTTTTTTTAATATTTTTTTTTAACTGCTGCGACGAATATATGCCAATTCTTTCCTATGAAACATGCAATACAATAAATTGTTACAATTTCCTCTTCAGTAGCTCCATGATAATCTGTCAGGAGGGACATTCTATGATTAGAATACATTTTTATGTAGGAAGATATTGAAAATGAAGACATTTTTCTTTACAATTACATTGTATAAAACTTACTAATTTTCAAATCTTAATATTTTTAAAAATTTATACTTTTTCGAAGTAATATTTTTATTCTGTTTTCTTCTGGAATTTCACTCTTTTATTTTTCGCTACTGTTTTGACCCTATAACACCTGACAAAATAGACAGTTTTCTAAAAAATATCCTTTTTTCCTTTGCATTTCTATTATCTCTTTTTTAATGGCTTCGGAAAGTATATCTTACTTCTTTTCTATGAAGCAGGCAGTAAAATAAATCGTTACAATTTCCTCTTCAGTAGCTCTATGATAATCTGTCAGGAGGGACATTCTATGATTAGAATACATTTTTATATAGGAAGATATTGAAAATGAAGACATTCTTCTTTACAATTACATTGTATAAAACTTACTAATTTTCAAATCTTAATATTTTTCAAAATTTATACTTTTTCGAAGTAATATTTTTATTCTGTTTTCTTCTGGAATTTCACTCTTTTATTTTTCGCTACTGTTTTGACCCTATAACACCTGACAAAATAGACAGTTTTCTAAAAAATATCCTTTTTTCCTTTGCATTTCTATTATCTCTTTTTTAATGGCTTCGGAAAGTATATCTTACTTCTTTTCTATGAAGCAGGCAGTAAAATAAATCGTTACAATTTCCTCTTCAGTAGCTCTACGATAATCTGTCAGGAGGGACATTCTATGATTAGAATACATTTTTATATAGGAAGATATTGAAAATGAAGACATTCTTCTTTACAATTACATTGTATAAAACTTACTAATTTTCAAATCTTAATATTTTTCAAAATTTATACTTTTTCGAAGTAATATTTTTATTCTGTTTTCTTCTCGAATTTCACTCTTTTATTTTTCGCTACTGTTTTGACCCTATAACACCTGACAAAATAGACAGTTTTCTAAAAAATATCCTTTTTTCCTTTGCATTTCTATTATCTCTTTTTTAATGGCTTCGGAAAGTATATCTTACTTCTTTTCTATGAAGTATGCAGTAAAATAAATCGTTACGATTTTCTAATCAGTTGCCCCTTGAGAATCTGAAAAGTATTACATCCTATGATTCAAATAAATTTTTGTCTGGAAATATTGGAAATAAAATATAATGTCAATGGATAGCAGTGAAATATCAGATAAATATCAAATTCTGTGTTAAAGTTCACTGAGAAAAAAAATACTTCCTTCAACTAGAATGAATAGTTAGACTTTTTCTAAATCCCTAAACTAGAAATATAGAAGTCCGAGCTATGCGAACAGGGTAAGCAACTAAACTGAATAGACGAAATGATCGAGAATTTCTAGTCACTTGTTTTCTAGGTGACGAAACGATAATGGATCGTGTAAATTCTGGACTCGATTTATAAACTAGCATTATAGTTACTAAAACTAGCGTCTTGTGTTCGCATCTATTTGCAGACATTTTTAAATAAGTTTGACCTCGAGAATATAGGAAAACACTCTTGAATTCTAATAGGAGACTCTAGAACACACTGGCAAAGGGAACTAGAATTTATAGGGATGACATGGAACTATTTTTTCTAGAGCTATAATTTAGATTTTAGTTGAGAAGGTCAGATTTTTTTCTCAGTGTTCAATAAAGTTTCACTTTGGAAAAAAATACCAAAGCAAGTAGATACTCATTGAATTATAAAAATTATTGTCAATTTATTTATTAATTGAAACAGAGTACTTATTTTCTTGTATAATTTATAAATGCAGTTGGGGTGATCTTTTTTTTTTTTTTTAAGCACTGTACTTTAAAACAAATATACAGATTTTTTAAATTAGCATTAAATGTTATGTGTCATCTTTTGAAATATAAAAATATTCCCATACAATTAAATTAAATAAAAAAATCTTACTCATTATCAAATCCTAATACTTCTTAAAATTTATTATTTTGCAAATAAACTTTCATTTTGTTTTCTTTTTTCAAACTTTTATTTTTTGCTATTGCATTTTGACGCAATGACTCCGGGATAAAAGCACAATTTTCTAAAAGAGCTTTTTCTTTATTATTTTTGTTATTACTTTTTTAATGGCTTCGACAAATATATCCGACTCCTTTCCTATGAAACATGCAATAAAATAAACCGTTACGATTTTCCCTTCAGTAGACCCATGAGAATCTGAAAAGTATTACATCCTATGATTCAAATAATTTTTTTTGTCTGGAAATTTTGGAAATAAAATATAATGTCAATGGATAGCAGTGAAATATCAGATAAATATGAGATTCTGTGTTAAAGTTCAATAAAGTTTCACTTTGGAGAAAATTACCAAAGCAAGCAGGTACTCATTGAATTATAAAAAATTAGTGCTAATATACTTATTAATTGAAACAGTACTTATTTTCTTGTATAATTTAGAAATGAAGTTTGGGCGATCTTTTCTTTAAGTACTGTATTTAAAAAATATAGATAAATTGTTTAATTAACATTAATTGTTATGTGTGATCTTTTGAAATGTTAAAAGATTCCCATACAATTAAAGTGAAAAAATCTACTCATTATCAAATACTAATACTTCTTAAAATTTATTATTTTCCAAATAAACTTTTATTTTGTTTTCTTCTTTCAAACTTTTGTTTTTTGCTATTGCATTTTGACGCAATGACTCCGGGATAAAAGCACAATTTTCTAAAACAGCTTTTACTTTATTATTTTTAACATTTTTGTTATTACCTTTTTAATGGCTTCGACAAATATATCCGACTTCTTCCCTATGAAACATGCAATAAAATAAACCGTTACGATTTCCTCTTCAGTAGCCCCGTGAGAATCTGAAAAGTATTACATCCTATGATTCATTTTTTTTTTGTCTGGAAATATTGGAAATAAAATATAATGTCAATGGATAACAGTGAAATATCAGATAAATATGTGATTCTGTGTTAAAGTTCAATAAAATTTCACTTTGGAGAAAATTACCAAAGCAAGCAGATACTCATTGAATTATAAAAAGCATTGCTAATTTATTTATTAACTGAAACAGTACTTATTTTCTTGTATAATTTAGAAATGCAGTTGGGACCATCGTTTCTTTAAGTATTGTACTTTAAAACAAATATATAGATTTTTTTTAAATTGGCATTCAATGTTATGTGTGATCTTTTGAAATGTTAAAAGATTCCAATACAGTTAAATTGAAAAAATTTACTCATTATCAAATCCTAATACTTCTCAAAATTTATTATTTTCCAAATAAAATTTAATTTTGTTTTCTTCTTTCAATCTTTTATTTTTTCTATTGCATTTTTACGCAATGACTCCGGCATAAAAGCATTTTTTTCTAAAAAAAATTTTTTAAATTATTTTTTACATTTTTGTTATTATTTTTTTAATGGGTTCGGCAAATATATCCCACTTCTTTCCTATGAAACATGCAATAAAATAAACCGTTACGATTTTCTAGTATTCAGTAACCCCGTGAGAATCTAAAAGGCAGTAGATCCTATGATTCGAATAATTCTTTTCTATCTGTATATAAGTATTGGATTCAAAATATAATTTCAATGAAAAGATCAGATAAATAGCAAAACCTGCATCCATAGCTCAAGAATGTTTCATCCTGAAAAAGGGACCAAAGCAAGTATATATTGGTAGTAAAAAATTATTAATCAAAACGTAACTTTTGTTGTTTTCTTGCATAATTTAGTACTAAAGTTTTAATCCTCATTCGTAATTTTTCACGTACTGACTTTAAAACAAATAGGATATTTGTGAAACTGTGTAATTTCTTTTAAAAAGAAAGAAATCTTTCTTTAAAATTATTATGAAAAAAATCAACTCTTAATATTTTTCTAAATTTATTGCTTTCTAAATAACTTTATTTTCGTTTATCTGTATAGATGTATAATAGAAAATAAATTAATACCTTATTTTTGGCAGTAAATTGATTAGTGAAACAAAACTAAATGAGCCTACGATTTTAATTTCTGAAAAAATTCCATCCATTTGTCTGTATGTACTGCAAAAAAGTATCGAAACTGTCGGTGATAAAGAAAATCGTTTGTAAAAAGTCAGTAACATCTCGTAGTTATTCCTGATTCTCGATAAATTACACTTATCTTAGGAAAACATTAAGAAAAGAAGTAATCAAATCCCCCAGAAACCATCTGGTATGTGAAATCAGAAATGACATTCTTTCTTGAATTTAAAAGCAACAATGTTTCTATCTGGTTTTTTTGTAAATGAATTCGGAAACAACAGGTTTATTAAATACAAGTATGATATCACATTATATTTTCGTAAACTTTTTTGATGCCTTGGGAAATAAATATTAATTTTTCACAGTGTTTATTTGCAGTTTAAAACTTTATTTTACACTTACATTTTCTGTGCTAATTTTCTTATTAATTCAAAACAGTAGTCTCCAAACACTTTGTTTCCGGTTCTGTATTTCTGGAACATATTTTTGTTCGTCATAAAAAATTTTTAAATTCTAAAATTCAGTTTCAGTAAAGTATTTGGAAATGTGTATGTAACATGGACTTTCCCTTTATTTTTGTTAACTGTATCTGTCAGAAGGGCTGTTCATTTTTATGGTTAAAAACTGATGACTACGTTTATCCGTCTTTTCTCTAGTTGCAACAACATTCACGTATTTCCTATATATTTTCAGGGTCGTTCTCATGCTTGTCACGTTTCGATTATTTGCGAAAAACGTGAAAGAGCTCCTTATTCTGTTGACAGGTAAAATAAAAGTAAGAAAATTCTATTGTAGCTCTAATACTGAATCAACAAAAATATATAGTTTGTCTAGCTTATTTGTGGTAGAATTTGGAAAAGTAACAGTATCGCTTTTCCTTTCATCGTTGAGTTTTCTTTGCGTCAAAACTATGAAAAGAATTTTTTTTTAATTCTACGTAGTATCCCGAGTATTGTTAACTTATTTATTAAAATAGTAATTTTTTCGTGTATAATTTAAAACTAAAATTTTGCTCATCGCTCGGGTTTTTTTCATGTACCTATTTTAAAACGAACAGAAATTTTGAAAACTGCCTGAAATGCTATGTTTTAAAATGAAGAAATCATTCTTTAGAATTAAATTTTTAAAAATCTATTTGTTATCATGTCCTAATATTCTTCTAAATTTATTGCTTTCTAAAATATTTTTTCTTCGGTCATTTGGATCTATTTAAAATAAGAAAAAAAAATAATACAATGTTTTTGGCAATAAATTGATTACTACAACAAAACATGGCATTAAACGTATCAACGATTTTTTTTTTCTGAAAATATGCCATTCATTTTTTTTGCATTTACTGCAAAGAACTATTGTTATAGTCGCTGATAAAGAAAATAAAATATGCAAATTCAATGTAATCTCGAAGTTATGATTCTCGAAATATTATATGTATCTTAGGGAGCAATTAAAGAAAAAAAAACAGTCAAAACCATCAGCGTGGCCAAAGTCGATAACCGAGTTTGGCCCGGCTCACAGAAACCCGCTAGACTGTGATCTCAGAAATAATTTTATCTCTTGAATTTAAATCAATAAATGCTTTCGATTATAAAAAAAAAAAAAATATGGAAACATTGGAAATTTATTAGTTTTTCAGGTTTCTATCAAGATAAAATCCAGATGAATTCGGAAACAAAATATTTTTAAGACAAATACGAGATTACATTATATTTTCGTAAATCTTTTCAATATATTAAGAATTAGTCCTTCATTTTTACTGTGTTTACTTTCAGTTTAAAACACACTTACATTCTCTATGCTAATTTTCTTATTAGTTCAAAACATTAGTCTCCAAACATTTTGTTTCCGGTTCTATATTTGTGGAACATGTTTTTTGTTCTTCATTATATTTTTGAAAATTCTAAAATTCAGTTTCAGTAAAGTAGTTGGAAATGTGTGTAACAAAGAGTTTCCCTTTATTTTTGTAAACTGTATCTGTCAGAAGGGCTGTCCACTTTTATGGTTAAAAACTGATGACCACGTTTATCCGTCTTTTCTCTAGTTGCAACAACATTCACGTATTTCCTACATATTTTCAGGGTCGTTCTCATGCTTGTCACGTTTCGGTTATTTGCGAAAAACGTGAAAGAGCTCCTTATTTCGTTGACAGGTAAAATAAAAGTAAGAAAATTCTATTTTAGCTCTAATACTGAATCAACAAAAATATATAGTTTGTCTAGCTTATTTGTGGTAGAATCTGGAAAAGTAACAGTATAGCTTTTCCTTTCATCATTGAGTTTTCTTTGCGTCAAAACTATGGAAAGAAATTTTAAAACTTTTTTTTTAAAATGAAGTAAATTTATTACTAAAGCAAAACACATCATCAAATGAGTCTCAGAGTAACTCAGTATTAAATGAATCTGACTCGCACAACATTAAATGATCTTTTTTATAATGAAGTAAACTGATTATTAAAACAAAACACAGCATTAAATGACTGTAAGATTTTATTTTTTGGAAGAATCCCATTCACTTGTCTGTATTTACTGAAAGGAACTATCGAAATAGCCGTTAATAAAGAAAAACGTTTATGAAAATTCTGTCTAATCTAGTAGTTATCCATGATACTTGAAATATTACACTTATCTTAGGAAAACATTACGAAAAGAACTAATCAAAATTCCCAGAAACCCTCATGTTTTTAAAATCAGAAATGACATTCTTTCTTCAATTTAAAAGCAAGAAATGCTCTTATTTAAAAAAAAAAAATCCGTAAAGATTGGAAATTTATTGGCTTTTAAGGTTTCTATCTGGAATTTTTCTAAATGAATTCGAAAACAAAAGGTTTTTTTAATACAAGTATCAGATCACATTATATTTTTGTAAATGTTTTTGATGCATTAAGAAATAATTCTTTATTTTTAACAGTGTATATCTGCAATTTATCTCCTAACTTTATTTCATGCTTGCTTTCTCTGTGCTAGTTTTCATATCCATTCAAAAAAATAGTTTCTAAATACTTTTTTTCCGGTTCTATATTTATGAAACATGTTCTTGTTCTTCATTGGATTTTTTAAAATTCCAAAATTTCAGTTTCAGTAAAGTATTTGGAAATGTGTATGTAACATGGACTTTCCCTTTATTTTTGTAAACTGTATTTGTCAGAAGTGTTGTCCACTTTTATGGTTAAAAACTGATGACCACGTTTATCCGTCTTTTCTCTAGTTGCAAAAACATTCACGTATTTCCTATATATTTTCAGAGTCGTTCTAATGTTTGTCACGTTTCGATTATTTGCGAAAAACGTGAAAGAGCTCCTTATTCCGTTGACAGGTAAAACAAAAGTAAGAAAATTCTATTGTAGCTCTAATACTGAATCAACAAAAATATATAGTTTGTCTAGCTTATTTGTGGCAGAACTTGGAAAAGTAACAGTATAGCTTTTCTTTTCATCATTGAGTTTTCTTTGCGTCAAAGCTATGGAAAGAAATTTTTATCTTTTTTTTAATCTTTTTTTTAATTCTACGTAGTATTCCGAGTATTGCTAACTTATTTATTAAAATAGAATTTTTACGTGTATAATTTAAAACTAAAATTTTGATCATCGCTCGGGTTTTTTCATGTACCGATTTTAAAACAAACAGAAATTTTGAAAACACCCTGAAATGTTATGTTTTAAAATGAAGAAATAATTCTTTAGTATTAAATCTAAAAAAATCTACTTTTTATGAAATCTTAATATTCTTCTAAATTTATTGCTTTCCAAAATATTTTCTCTTCGTTTATTTGGATCTATGTAAAATAAAAAAAAATAATACATTGTTTTTGGCAATAAATTGATTACTAAAGCAAAACATGGCATTAAACGTGTCTACGATTTTTTTTCTGAAAATATTCCATCCATTTGTTTGCATTTACTGCAAATATATAATTAACATAGTATACCGGGGGACCCCTTATCGCGGTCCAATCGCTAATTCCTTAGCCGTTAGGTTTACAGGTATGCTTCCAATTTAAAAAATATTTCAATTATTGTTCTCCATCATATTAACCCCTTCAGGCTAGATGTAATTTAACGACATTTTAATTTATAATACCAGTAATTCCGTACAGTATTTTTTGACTTATGTTCCAAAAATATTTATAAAGATTTCTACGATTATACCAGGCAAAGATTGAGCGTAAAATAGTCTGTTACTAAAATAATGAAAATCATATTCATCCTATATGGGAGACTTATACGTGCCACAGGTCTTAAAGCCGTTAAATGCATTTGCGTAAATAGAGTTATTTTTGTAAAAAATACTAATTATATAAGAAGATCACTTCTTATCATTAAAGTAAAAAACTCATATGCTTAAAGTGATAACACACACAATAAATAAATTGTTTTTCTTCATTTTCACGTTTACAGTCAACTACTTTAAAGCACCTGCACTGTAAAAAAAATTGCAGTAAAATTACGGGCAGAGGCCGGCAGCAGAGATTCCAGTCATACCCCGTAAAAAAAAACAATCCATGCCCATCATTTTGTGCAGCCCGTAATTTTACGGGACAAAGTAATACACCATTATAATGCACAGGATATCCCATATAGCACATGTGCTTCCCTAGGACGTCCCCAGGAAGATTGACATTCATCCTCCAGGCATCCCTGAGGATGCAAAAATTTGTCATCAGGAGGTCCTCAGGAACCGAAAATGTCCGCCTCATAGCATCCCAGGGAGCTCCCCAGGACCTCCTTCAGGTTCCTCCTCAGGTTGTTCTAGGGAAGATTTCAGGAAGTAATACCGGAGGAATTTGGGAGACTTCAGGGTCACTTAATGTGCATAAAAACAACCGAAGTTATTATTATTCGACGTAATGTAAAAAGTATTTTTTTTTTTAAATTAATAAATACGAACATTATCTTTTAAAAATTTACATAATACACATTACTTTTATTAATCACGCACACAGAATCACATGACAGTTATGATACAGATTTTACGGAATAAACTTCCTTACCGCCGACTGGACTTGATCCTGGGTACTTACGCATACGAGAAACACGCTCTAGTGATTACGCTACACGGCCGCTGTACCAGAATCATTTATACGGTATTCATGTATTTATTTCTCTTCTTATGAGAGTCAGTAAATAGAAAACATACATATTTTTATGCTTCGTATAGCAGGAATTCTGTAACTTTTATTGCAAATAAAGATGCATACCCTTTGATATATATTCAATACAATATTAAATTGATAACTAGAAAAAAAGCGTATCAATTATTTAATGCTGTTCTCAAACCCAAAGGAGCTGTTTTCTGACACATTTTTTAACTCGTTTTTGTTCGGAAATGCATTAAATTGGCAGGTGGTCTTATTTAGAAACTATGTAATACTAGAAAAATGTTTTCCTTTTATTATTATTATTAATATTATTATTATTATTATTGTTGTAAACGCAGATCTTTTAGAAAATACTGTGAAAGTCATCGTTTTGACCCGAATTCCCCACGCGGCATCACAATAAAAGGGAAAAGGGAAGGGGTGTTTTATCATTTGCAACAACAATACGTTTTATCATTTTAGTTAGGAGCCACATATATCAGGGTCAGGGGTCTATGATAAAGGGGTCAATTAAATAAAAATATTTAAAATTAAATAAATTAAGTAAATTAAATTATAAATTATAAATAATCACAATTAAACAAAGTAAGAGAAAAATTGACGTTTTTATGAACCAAAAATTGAAAGACAAATTCAAAATGCACTTTTTTTAAAATTAGAAATATTATAATTTTAAATTTAGAATTAGAATAAGCAAAACTCAATTTGATTTCTAATATTGATATTACCATATTACAAGTTGCTAAACGATATATGTATAAAAGCTTTTCTGAGTTTATGCATGCTAGGCTGTTCTCAAATTCAAATTGGCTACTTTATGAATATTTTTTAGTTTATTTTTGTTCGGAAACGCTTGAAATTGGCAGGTGTTCTTATTTATAAACTTTGTAATCAAAAGATGTTTTCCATTTTTTTGGTAAAGACAGAAGATCTTTCAGAAAATACCGTCAAAGTCGGTGTTTTGAGCTGAATTTTCGACGCCGTAGCACGAGAAAGGAGAAAAACGTATCGTCATGTAACATGAATCACTTATAACCCGATAAGTAATTTATTTATCAAAAAATGGAAAATTCATTTCGATCTCAAATCAATTCAATAGTCAGGCCAGCCAATTTTATGTCTTTGCGTTTAAAAATAAGTCAAAAGATGTGTCAGAAAGTTTCACGTTGTTGAGCAGATCATTTGAGAAACACCCTAAGATACATAAATACATCGTTTAATTTTCAATTACCTACATGAAACTGCTGTTTAAAATGACAATAATATTTCTTCAGCTCTTAATTTTTAAAGTATGGGCATTTCTACTCTATATCTGTAACTAGTTAAATATGAAAAAAAGTACTGTTAATAAAATTTGTGTCTGTAACAAAAATATTTTTTTTCTTATTGTAATAAATAAAACTAGTTTACAATTAAATCTCCATTTAGTGATCTTTTGAAATCCTGTGAAAACATTCAATACATAGAAATTTCATTATGCACTATTTTTCATTGAAATATAATTTCATTTTAGCTAACAAAACTAATATTTCAGGAGATTTAAAATGCCTAAATGTACGGATACTTTGACATAAAATTTGAGTTCTTTGTTATGATTGTCAACGAAGTATTGTGTAAAAATTCTAAACAAGGAAATCCTTTAAAAGCAATACTTTTGTCTTTTATAGAATCATTGGTCGACTGCTTTAAAGATTATTTTTCTATTGTACCGACAATTGTTTATTTTAGTTATATCAAAGCTAAATTTGAAATAGCTTACTCCTTATTCTGGGAAGAAGAACGTTTCTCTGCTTTCAACCATGGAACTAAGTTCCATGCTTTCAACTACTTTTCTTTGCAAGTATTGCATGCATTCCAGTAAGCATACATATCCATTCTTCATCCATCAAAAGGAATTGGAGGTTGCTCAGTACTATTCATGTTCTTATTGTAGTTAAAATTCTACCCTTACCTGACTAAACATATTTGCATTATGGGACTTTTGCAGCTGATTATATAATCGTTCTTGACATCTGGATAGAAGTATTTCCTTGCATTTGAGAAACACCCTAAGATACATAACTAATAATAGCCGTATATTAACAGGAGTGAAGAATTTGCACGAAAAATAATCTTTTATAAATATCCTAAACTAAAAAGTTTGCCAAATATAAAATAGGTTTCTTAAATGAAAGTTTTAACAACTAAAGCAAAACACAACTCAGTTTTAAATTCTGGAGAAATATTTGTTATTTAGAAAGATAAATATTTATTTATATTTTCTGAATCTATATGTTGTTAATATTTCTTAAGTTCACTAAATTGAGATTTCACCTTCATTATTAAGAATTAAAAAATATATACCATGTATCGTAATTTGAAAGATGTAATAGAAAATAACTAATTTGTATTTAAAAAATAAGATAAAATTAATATGGTAAAACCTCCAGAACAGACGCTTCATAAAAATTCATACATAATTAAAAATTGACATCATTTAGCGAACATATGCTCATTACCAACACATATATAAAGTATATTAAATGAGACAAGTGGTATTGACCAGGTCCGTGATAATAATCAGCACGAATTTATATCTTTAACCCGATTTTGTAAGAATGTATATTTAAAAAAAAATCTTTCAAGCAAAACTCTTATTCAGGGGGGATGGGGGGGGGGGGGTATGTTTGTATTTTTTAAAACCAAATGTGCTATTTCAATAGAGCATGTAATCTCTAAGTTTGTGTTATAATTTAGACTTAAAAGTAAATTATTGATTTGATAATGACGATAAATATTAAATTATTAATTAGTTGAAAATGTAATAATAAAATACATAAATATATATGTAATTTTTAAAAAGATCAGAAAAAAATATTAATAGAAGAATAATAATAAAAGTAAATATGCTCGATATGACTTAAATATGATTCAATTTTGAAACATACATGAAAATTAACTTTTACAATCGAAATAAGATTTTTTTAAATAGATTGTTTAATTTAAAAATGCTTATCTCTAATCTATTAACTATCAAATTCTGAATAGATACAAATACGTAAATATATATTAAACTGTTGATAAAACCCTTATTTGTAACAAATTTTTGATTCCTTTTGATTTCTTACGGTTACGGAAAAAAAACCCTCATTTATTAGAAATAATATATATGATAATTTAAAATGGTCAGCGAAAAAAAAAATAATAAATCTAATTTATATTTTAAAATTAAATATTGATCTGAAAATTATTTATATATATAATTCAAATTAATATGAAAGGATTAATTATTTAATACAAATAATAATAATAATTCAATATATAAGACTATATTTAAAGGATCAGAAGAAATAATTTTTACTAGGTATCTCTAATCCTTAATTTATAAAATATGGTTCTATACAAATATATAAATATATATTAAACTTCGTGTTTCGAAAAAAATAATTCTGATTTCTTATAATTGAAAATAAAAATAATTTATTAGGAGAAAATAAATCAATTTTATATTTAAAATTAAATTATTTCTATAGAAACTAATAAAGTATATAAGTGAAATCAATGTAAAATTATTAGTTAGATGAAAAAGTAACAATAAAAATATATAAGTAATTGTTGAAAGTTCAGAAAAAATAATTAATGAATACACATAATGATAAAATGATAAATGATCACTTAATGATAAAATGAATTAATATATATGTTATTTTTTAAAAGATCAGAAATAAAATAAATAATAAATTTTCAATTTATATTTAAAGATTAATTTATTTTAATTATTTATTTAACTACATTTTGATTGCATTTTATAAATTAAAAATATATCTAAATAAGGATAATTAAATATTATAATAATTAAAAGTTAAACAATAACCAGATGTGCTTAGGAAATAAAATAAATCCAATAATAATATAAACTTTATTAATTAAAAAATCGAACCAAATCAAATCAAATATTTTTTTTTATAAAAAATTATAATAAGTAATTTAGTGTCAAAATCACCCATGAGATGGCACCAGCACCGTCTCTTCCTAGGTACTTGCCTGGGAATATCATCCCGAGGAGCTTGATCCCTGGGAGGGATCTGGGAGATCAGTCCTGAGGAGCTTGCTCCCTGGGAGGGATCTGGGAGATCAGTCCTGGGGAAGTGATTAAAGTATCTTCCCCAGGAACGCCTGATAGCGTCATTACAGTTTCAGGAGGAATTTGGGATGAAGTGGAACTCCTGGGGAGGTTTTCAGGAGCTTTGGTGCTATATGGGATAATGCACTTTAAAACACAATAACACTTTACTTACTGCTCCGTAGCACGTAGCACGTTAGATAATCATCACAGAATCGCTTTTTTAGCGGGTTAAATTTTTCGAAACACGAGTAAAATGAAGGGTTACACCCTAGCGAAGGACAATGTATGGGATCGTACCGTATTTTTGCTAACATATGGGCTAGAACTGTAAGAATATGTGGATTGCTCTTAATTTTATAAGTATCTAAGGGATAAGGCCGCTTATTTAGTGGATCAGACCGTTTTTCATCCAATAAGGTTGTTGCCCGTGAAAATTGAAGGGCAAACGCTCATAAATTTACAGTTTTTTCTGAGAGCGTGCATTCATTATGCATGTGATCTCGTGGTTTTTGACAGTCAAATTCATTTTCTAAAATAAAAAAATGCAAAAATATTTTATTTATCATTATTGATCTTGAAAATGTCGCCGATTGAGTGTACGAAATTTGTTGATCTGTTTATTAAAAGGTATTTATAAGCCTTTATGTTCACTGTTATCACTTTAAGCATTTACTATATTATTTTAAAAATTACTAGATTAAAATTTTTGTAAGGTCTTGGATCCTATAAGTCATCTTTAGAAAAACATTCTTCATGATTTAACATATCGTCGGTACCATGTCAAACTATCGAATGGAAAAATGTATTTTTCATTAATTTAAGAAAAATGGACGATTATCACCACTAAATTTTATTAGAATTCTTCGCCTAGTATGGGTACTAATAAAATATCTGTGAAGAATAGGGTTGCCAGTTTGGCCTTCTTATTTATTCAGGAATGCCGAATTCATATCGGAAATTTTCAGAGAAATTTTTTTACTTCAAGTAATCATGGAATGTCTGTCACTAAATAAATATAAAAAATTTGTTTGAATTTTCTGGCATGAATTCGGAATTTCTGAATAAAAAAATAAGACCAAACTGGCAACCCTGGTGAAGAATACTATTAAAATTTAGTGGTAACTATCGACCAATTTTTAAAAGAAATGAAAAATGCATTTTTTCACATTCAATAGTTTGTCATGGTAGCGACGATATAATATATAAAAAAACATTAATTTTTGTATCATCAAAACTTACACAGTTTGAGATTTTTAATTCCTTTACAGTGTTTTTTGGTACTAAAACCATAAAAACACGTTTTGTAGTGCTAGTAAATGCTGCAATTAAAATAAAGAGCAATACATTATTAGGGCACATCAAGTGAAAACGGAATAGTGGTTATATTTTGGTTTAATTTTGTACGAGTATGGAGACAACTATGTCTAGAGGTACAGCGGGAAGTAAGGACTGATTAGTTTCACTGGGGCATGCGATATGTGCTGGGAGTTGGCCAACAGTATCGCCCTGTAGGCAATCGATTGTTATTCATCAGTGTCTGCAGAATAAAGAGCACGTAGTGTTTGTTATTCGTTTATTAGAGGTAAAAGGAGTGAGGGTTTCCAAAGTGCATCGACGAAGGAAGGCAATACATGCACTGCCATTCACTTGTTTGAAGGACTGACTCAAAGATTTATGCAAGAGATGCAAATCTGTGAATGATGATACACGACCTGGTCAAGATCACCTTGTCATCACGTAGTTACATGTCATCTTGTCGTCACACCTTTGTTCCGTTGAAAAAAGAATTGATGGTCGTCGTTTTTACTCGGACATCCAAGTCATGGATAATGTTCAAACCTGATTTCAATTTTAGCCAAAAGACTTCTAGGATTAGGATATTCACCATTTGGCAAAACCGTGAATCAAGTGCCTCTGCAACTTAGGAGATTACGTTTGAAATAAACAATGTCATTTCATTCTGCGGTTTCTTTTCCGTTTTCATCTGATCAACCTAAATATCATAACTCGGAAACTTTTATCTTGAAAGAAGGGAATTTGTTTTCGGTTTTACTTGTTAGTACACGCAGTACGTTTTTATACTGTAACTGATAGGAATTAGGAACCAGATAAATTTTTAAATATACAATGTATTTTCATTCTATGGCTTCTGTTCTGTTTTCATTTGATTCACCCTAATATCATAATTCGGAAGCATTTATCTTGAAAAAAGGGCATTTGTTTTTAGTTTTATTTTTAGCACATGCAGTGTGTTATACTGTAACTGATAGGAATTAGGAACCAGATAAAATTTTAAATATACAATGTCCTTCTGTTCTGTTTTCATTTGATCCATTTAATATCATAACTCAGAAGCTTTTATCTTGAAAGAATGGAATTTGTTTTTGCTTTTGCTTGTTAGTACATGCAGTATGTTTTCCCTTTATCCCCTTGAAGGGCACCGGTATATTATATATACCACTTAATTTTAATCCCAAAATGCCACAATGGCACCAGAATTTTAAAATCAAATTTTGAATTTATAAGGTACATGAGGAAAAGCTTTTACTTATTTAAAAATAAATTCGTTCGTGAATCCTGGTGTCAATTAATCATTTCAATACTTTAGCTACAAGAGTACTTTGCCCCTGAAGGGGTTAAATACTGTCACTGATAGGAACTATGAACCAGATAAAATTTTAAATTTTGTAAATTTTACAAAAACAATTATTTTGAATTAAGCGCATACGCTAGCAACACGAAGATATTCGAAAGCTGGCCAATGGCTAATGGCAGCGTCCTTTTCCCATTTTTCGTTTGCATTTTAATATTTTTAAATATTTCTTTTTGAGTAGGATATCTGTGGTGAATGTCTAATCACGCATTTTCGTACTTTTTCCATTTTACTTGCAATTTTTTTTTTCTGGGGACGCTTTTATTTTCGAAACTGCAACCAAATGTGAAAAAATACAAAAATACCCAGTTAGACATTAACTCCAGATATCTTATGCAAAAAAATTCCATTTAAAATTATTAAAATGCAAACGAGAATTTGGAAAAGAAAGATGCCATTGGTTAAACTTTAATTTACGAGTGTCTTCAGGTTACCAGTGTAGGCTCTTGAAGAGCCTTTTAAGATCATGCAGAATAACATTTTAGATATTTTTACAATTACAGGTATACCTCTATAAGTAACAGTTTAGGAATTACATATCTGACAGGAACAGCAAGGGCCATTTTGTTCGCGCCCGGCTTTGCTCTCAAAGTTTAAAAACATCTTTAAGTTTCTATGTAGTCTATATTTATTAATTAATCACTGAACCAGGGACTAAGTCCCCTCCCCCCTTATTCACTGCCCCATGTCGGTTCGGAGCTTTGTGTTCTCCGGCAATGATATTATTTTGTATTTTTATCTTTATACAAATATTGTTTTCGTTATATTCATATATTCATATCTATTATTCTCTACTCCGCTCTCTGTCGCTTTTACCGGCAGAATTTTCTTTTTTTTAACCTTAATAAAGGGAACTGGGTGGGACATCTATTCTCTACAGCATTGGTCTTAGTCTGAGCAGTACTTCTCGGGCAGTAAAAGTAAAAGTAAAAGAGTCGTTCTGTGGTATAAAAATTCTGCAATCTAGCTGTACTCCGGTTTATGGAAAATATTTATATTTATGAAAAATCTCCTATTTAATGAAAATTTTATTTGCTACGTTACACTTCGTCATATTTGCCCCTCCCTATTTTTTTCTTATGTAATATTCAACAATTCAGTTTTAGAAGATATTTAAAAAATAAATGTTATCGGGGTTATCCCTTAACTTTTATAACCTGTATCTACTTGAAGTGCTGTCTACATTTGTGGTTAAAAATTGATGATTTTGTTTGTCTGCCATGTGTCTAGTAACGAAAACATTCACACATTTTTTTTCTATTTTCAGAGGCTTCTTCATGCTCGTCACATTTTGATTATTTGGAGAAAACGCAAAAGAATGCTTTATCCTGTTGACAGATGAAAAATCCGACAAACGCAGTTCTAAAAACAAATCGACCAAAATACATTACCATCACATTTTTTGGCAGAACCTGACAATTGTAACACTACAATAGATTTTCTTCGCAAGGAATAGAAAAGATGCAAATAAATTACAGAATTTTTTTTTCAAAAATTATGAACACACAGAAAAAATAAAATATATGAATTGTAGTTATATTGATATATTTTTAAATAATATATTCTAAATTCATTTTTTTCTCCATTAAAGATTACTGGCATTATACTTCATTAAGTTGCGAAAAGCTGTTAAATAAAAACTGTAAAAACAGTAAAATGTTTTTAACAGACTGTTTATATATTTCGGCTCTACCAAAGCTATTATCGTAACAATGTCAAGGTCAAACCGGGTGGGGAGGACTACCTTTCGGCTTAAGCTTTACCAGCCACGCCCAGCAGGTTTGTTTACTATGCGGCATGTCCAAAGGACGACCCGGGAAGGGGACCCGTCACTATTGAAAATTAACTGTCAAAGATTACAATGTTAATCACAAAGGCTATTCAATTATACTGGACGAGCAAAGTTAGATACAATAATGGGCTGAATGAACAATTGTAAAACACAATTGTTCATTCAGATAATTTAAATTATCTGCTGCAGTATAATTTTCCGCTAATATTAGTATATACTCAAATGCCACTTGGCATGTTTCAGCAACTAGTTTTGTTAGTAAGTTTTTTTTCTTTTGAAAATCTATCAATTAAGAGATTAAATATTAAAAATCATGCATCGCAGTTAACTTGATATTTTTGAAAAAACTATCGTTAAAATATGAATCCCAAATTTTATTTCATGTTCTACAATTGTCCACTTTTTTATGATGTTGTTAATGTAATATTGGTAAATATTCACTATTGATATTATTCGTTATTTTTCGTTATTCATTAACTTATTATTAATTCGTTGATATTGTATATTATATACAGGGTGTGTACTGGCCTTACTTTTGAATACCTCTATCACTGAAGGCAATCTTTGTCTTATTTAATTACAGAAAAGTATTACAACTTGTGCGATTAAGTAAGGAGAAGGTTACTATTCCGAATTAGTGATACTCAGAAGTAAGGACTGTATACAGTGCTTTTTAAGCATTCCAGGTTCAGTAGTTACTTTAAAAAAATGAGCTTTTTCTTTACTTATATAACCTTTATGTGAAAGAGGTTTTATCCATTCTTATGGTTAAAATGTGATGAGTGTGTATATAGGTATTTTTCCTCGTTGTAAAAACATTCACGTATTTTTCCTATCTCTAGGAGATTTTCCATTCTTGCCACATTTCGATTATTTGAAAGTAGCGCAAAAAGCATTTTATCCTATTGACAGATGAAAAATCTAACAAATGTAGCTCTGAAAGCGAATGTGCAAAAATATATAGATGTGATATTTTTGACAGAATCTAACAAATGTAACAGTACAATAGGCCTTTATTTCCAAATTTTCACAAATGTGGAAATAGCATAATAGATGATTTTTTGGGGAAATCTAAAATAGATATTTGAAAAATACATCAGTAATATAAAAAATAACTTAGCTGTCTCACTGTCAGATTTCATTTTCCTTTGCCAGTTCCGAAGAAAAATAAATGCTTTTTAATTAAATTTTCTTTTTTTTTTTCTACAAAAGATATGTTTTGTTACTGAATATGCAAAATCAGCAGTCGAGGCAGATTTTTATGCAACTGAAAATCGCTTTGAATATTTCTGGATTTCTTTTTCGTCCTCTTTTTATATTCAACGTGATTGTCCTCTTGTGTATGTTGGCTCCCTTTTCGTGATATGCGTACTGCCAACTATATGTACTGGGTGTCCCAAAAATGACTGATGGATTTAAAAATTCAATAACTTGCAAACGGTGATAGAATTTAAAAAAAAATTCTTGCAGGAGGGTTATGAATGATGTCAGGAGTTTTCTTACTGTGATTCTTGATTTTAGTTCGAATTTTAAACAATAGATGGCGCTGACAGCGATTGGCGCTCAGTGGAGGGGGGAAACGGACGCCACTCAGGATCGTTGCGGCAAAAATGGCTGCTGTCACAGGCGGATTTTTGTTTTCATCGTTTGTACGGTTCCTCGAACTTCAACACCAATAATATCTAAAAGTTTTCTTTGACTTACTTGATTTCAGAAAAAAAAGTAGCCGAAGAAAACTTTTAGAAATTATTGATGTTGAAGTACGAGGGACCGTTCAAACGCTGAAAAAAAATCCGCCTGCCACAGCCACCATTTACTATCAGCGCGCAGGCCTAGTATTCAGCGGGCGATGCATCAATGCTGAGTGGCGTCAGTTTCGGCCTCGGATGAGCGCCAATCGCTGTGCCATCTGTTGTTTGAAATTCGAACTAAAATCAAGAATCACAGTAAGAAAACTCCTGACATCATACATAACCCTCCTGCAAGATTTTTTAAAATAATTGTCACCGTTTGCAAGTTATTGAATTTTAAAATCCATCTGTCATTTTGGGGACATCCGGTATATTTCTTCAATTTATACAGTTTTCCTCAGTCAGGGAGTCTTTTTTTCCCGGATTTTTCTTTTGACATTTAAAAAGACTTGTAATCTTATGTGTACGTTTCATTTTTTTACTATATTTTTCCAGTAAAGTGTAGACTTTTATGATTAGTGAAATGATATGGAGTTGGCAACGCACAGTAGCATACAAAATATATGTTTGATAATAAACTAAAAATAACTTTATAACAAAATTTCAAGAAAAGTGAGTTATACATCAAATAAAGGCAAACTTTATTCAAAGTTTTATTTTATTGTTTATTGGATTAATTTGAATCTAAAGAAACCCCAATAAATTTAACCTAACAACTATATATTTTAATTATAAAAAGGACCATAATAAAATTCCATAATGACTTTTAATAACAATGGTTTGAAAGACATGAAAAAAGCTACTTTGTCATCCATATGTGCACGTACACAAAATAACCGGAAATCTTTTCCATAATTTGTGTTCTTTTATTTGAAATCTAACGTCCTTTTTCCTGCAAAAAAATTAGCTAAAAATATTGCATTGTAGTTATATGTTGATATATTTTGAAAAATAAATGTTTAATCTATAATGTTATTTATCCAAATAATAATAATAATAATTATTATTATTATTAAATTTACCATTTTCATTTTCACTACTAATTATTTCCAGTTACATGTTTCTAGATTTATTGTATTTTTTAAGGAATGCTTCATATTTGCTTTTATGTACATCACTGAATCTTTAAATCGATTTCTCTAAAATAAATTTATTTATGGTCGCCAAATTAATTAGCTTTGAGACAACACATTAAATAAAACAACATTCATAAGGACGGTTATGTTGTTTTAATTCATAAATTTTAAATAATTCTTTGTAAATCATAAGAAGTAATGAATTTTCGTTAAACTCGTATATATACGCACCATGCGCCTGTCTTCACATTTAAATGTTCATATATTTATCTTAAGGTTTATTGTTAATTTTATTCAGTCTCTAGTATGTGCATAAGTTACAATCTTTCTACATAGGATATTGTTAATGTTTCAATTTTGTTTAAATTTAATAGTTCATTGTGTTTCAACTTTTAAATTTCAGTTTTCATTTAATTCGTACAAAATTATTGAATATATATATATACTATGAATACTACATATCTCTCTCTATCTCTCTTTTACTCATATATATATATATATATATATATATATATAAAGGGTGTTTATAATATAGGTATCTCTATTTGGAGCTGTCTGTAGCTCGAAGGAATGACCCGAATGAAACCACAATCGGTACATTTACTATTCGAGAAGTGGGAAGAAGAATGGAACAATAAAATAAATAATCGCAATAAATACCGACAGACAGCGCTACTGAGTGTGAAATGGAATGTGTAATACAAGAACAAAAAATTAAGGCGCAAACCGGATGGCACACCTAATTTATTGGAAAACGTCACAGTGAACGTGGTTACGCTTTTGCATGGCGGTGCCGATCATGTTCAGGTTCCACATGGTCATTGTGCTGGGGGACACAATCCAGGCGGTGCACGACGTGCTCAACTGTGGAATGTAACGCATCAGGAGTGATGTTTCCCACATGTTGTGATATGCGGTAAAGTCATTGAGGTTTGCGACACCTTCAAGGTACACTATATTACACATTACGTTTCCCACTCAAAAGCGCCATCTGTCGGCAATTATTGCAATTCTTGTTTATTGTTCCATTCTTCTTCCCCCTTCTCGAATAGTAAGTGTACCGATTTTTGTTTCATTCCGGTTATTCCTTCAAATATATATATATATATATATATATATATATATTCAATAAATGTATATCCCATACCATCTTCTAAATTTATAATGTATATTTAGTTCAAAAATATTTATTTTAAATTATCGGGTTATTATTATTAATTTTTCTATAATTATAATGACTCTTAATACATTAGCTTCAGTGTGCAGCGTATAAACAATATTGATTGTTTTTATTCTTGCAGTATTCGTTGCATTAACTATAATTGTATTTATCCTATAAGTTCAAACTAGTGTTATTATGGAGTAAGGGAAAGGAATTCCATTATGCAATAGTTTAATGGCGACGGAAATAGGTACACGTTTCCATTTGTGAATTTTCAATATTCGTATTATCAATTAATAATTAATGTTCCAAACACGATTTAGTCTAACATATTCATACGCGTTAATACGCAAATGGTTGGGCATTTACAAGGTAATTTTTTAATCAAACAATATTAAAATATATAAATTATTGTTTGAATTATGTAAAAAAAAACGTACTACTAATAATATTAATAATTAATAATTAATGTTACAAACATAATTTAATCCAACATATACACGCACATTAATGCGCAGATTGTTGGACATTTAAAGGGTAATTTGTTAATCAAAAAATAAAATAAAATATATTATTTATTGTTTGAATTATATCAAAATAACGTAATAATATTAATAATAAATGTTTAAAAGCAATTTAATTCAACATATGCATACGCGCAAATGGTTGATAGTTACAAAGTAATTTTTTTAATCCAAAAATAATAAAATATATAAATATTGTTCGAAAGAACTTAGAATTGATCATATTAATAATTAATAATTAATGTTTAAAAAAAAGTACAATTTAATCCAACATTTGCAAGCGCGAAAATACGTAAATGATTTAGCATTGACAAAGTAACTTTTCAATCCAAAAATAATAAATTATATAAATTATTGTTCGACTTACGCCAAAATAACGTACTACCAATAATATTAATAATTAATAGTTAATGGTACAAAAACATAATTTAATGCGACATACGCACTAGCGTTAGTAAGGTTGAGCAAAGTAATTTTTTAATTAAAAAATGATAATTGTTTGAATTATGACAAAATAACGTACCAATAACAATATCAATAGTTAATAGTTAATGTTTCATACATAATTTAATCCAACATATGCACAGCTGTCAGTATGCAAATGGATAGGCATTGACAAAGTAATTTTGTAATCCAAAAATAATAAAATCAAGTATTATTCGAATTATATCAAAATAATGGACGGTTCTCAATAAAATGGATTAATTCAATTTTTTATATATATTATATTCAAATATAACATTTTAACCCCTTTTAGCCTTAAAAAAACTATTCTCTAGAAAAATGCTGCAAAAAACATTTAAAAAATGTTTCTAGGAAAAAAAAAAAAAAAAAAAAAAAAAAACAGAACTTATTATTTTTTCCAGAAAATAGAACCGGGTCAAATTTTCTAAGGCGACTCTAATTGAATCATTACATCCGTAGTAATTTGCAATAATGATTCTAAATGGCAAAAGAGTTCTTTTTTCGAAATGAACTTCGCAATAATAAATGTTTGCAAATCGAACAAAGGCTTAACAAAAATCAAGGATGTTTTAAGAGAATTAATAAAGTGTCTTTTTTGTCGTTATTCAATATTTTATCAGACTAAGCACCATTATTATTAGATTAAGTCAAAGCTTTCATGCCACATATGTTACAGCAGAAAAGAATGTATTTGATGGGAAAAATTATTTTTAGTTATACGTTCTTTTAATCTTTTTTATATTATATTTCTTAGCTCATCATTTTTACAATAATATTAAGGGTATAAAATATAGAAATATTAATAGAGCTTCAATTTTCGAAATGCTTCACAGAACAATTAATTAAATCACATTTTTTTTTTCGAACATGAATTCTCATATGACGAATATATTATAAACAACAGTCGCAAGAACTATATGTATTTTCGTGCAAGTCAGCTGACGAATTAGGTGTTTAATCGATTTTTAAGCGGTTTTGTACTTTTTAAACACGACGAAAACCAGTAAAAACATTCGAAGAATTATTTATTGCATTATTGATTGAATTAGTGCATCTTCAAAACATTTTTATGTCTAAACAGGAAATTTTTGACTATTAATTAAACATAGTATAGGCTTTTTAATATACGCCTCACCAGTGGGCGAGAGGTTCTGCTCTCAAAGCTGGTAGACCGCAGGTTCTGGGTTCAAACCCAATCAAGACCGTCGGCCTAATCTTTTGGAGTTTTCGTGGTTTTCTTCGAACTTTGGATTTCCTTGCGTAAATACGGATTAGGTTCCCTTAGAAAGACACTCACGAAGGGCTCTTCCCTCCCCTACTCCGGCCTACATCCATAGTACAGCTAATCGGCCGTCATAATTACTACAACACCAACTTTTTAATATACTGCCATTAGAAACTAACTAGCTTTTTTCAGAATTTGTGCATTACTGAAATTAAAATAATATATTTTTTTTATTACTCCGTATGTCATTGCGTGCATGATATCTTGAAGACATATGCATGAATTGTTACGAAATTTAATATAAATAATAAGCACATATGTGATGTGTCTAAAATGATCTACTTTTAGGTATTTACAAGGATTAGATTTTTAGTTATGAATATATTTATTCATTAAAAATATAAAATTTTGATTTTTTGATACAAAAATATTTTTTACATGGTTAATTAAATAATGTTGACCTAAGAGTAGATCATTTTAAAAATACGTATGTGCTTATTATGTATATCAAATTTCATAAAAATCCATGCATACGTTCTCAAGGTGCGCAATGACGTACGGATTAAAAAAAAGCTATTTTAATTTTAACAATTCCCAAATTCTGTAAAAGACTAGCCAGTTTCTAAAAGTAGTATATTAAAAATCACAATCTGTTTAATCAATAATAGAAATTTTATGTTTCTGCATAAAAATTGTTTGTACATACACTAATTCAAAATGTGAATGTTTTTGTGGATTGTTGGCGAGTTTAAAAGGTACTTTTAAAAGGTCAATTCACAAGACTCCTTCCATTCACAAGGGATTATTTTAATCCCACAAGTATGTATGCGGTTGACAGGTCAACTCACCACAACACCTTAAATCATTTTATAGTCAATTCATTTGGGAAAATCATCAAGGCAATGTAACAGAGTATAAGAGGTAAATATTGTCACTAACCGCCTCAAAGGTCAGCGCTTGGAAGGTTCGGTGTTCATGGAGTAACCATTGATAGTTACTGCTTCAAAATGTATATAGATTTCTTTAAATGTATTTCATTAAAGAAACTTGTTCGTGTTTCTGTAAATAGTATCTGTATTATCCCCTGTTAAGCAACTTATTTCATACATCTTGTACATTGTGTTCCTCATCATAAACTCCTAGGTTTTGTCGGAAATATTAATCTCATTCATAGGATTTCCCAAACACTTTCACTCAACGAATAAGGTATCTACAGATGTGATAATCTAACTGCTGGAAACTTCCCATTGCAACAGAAAAAACGCAACTCGTGCTTTGAGATGAAAGCGGAAGTAATTAAAAAATGATAAATAGATCGTTTCTCAACAACTCATAATCTGAATAACATTAAATGCTTCAAAACTGTTCATTCAACAAAAGAACATTTACAAAGCCTTTATTAATAGCTCATAAAACTCTATAATTTGTGTAAAAAGGACTTTATAAAAACTTACAATATTGTAAAATAATTTAGTTATCGTCACTACAGAAATATAATTTGTTTATTACAAAAATATAATTTTTTTATAAATAAGTAAAAACTATAAAATAAATATTTAAAAATATAATATAATAAATTTAATTTATCTTGTAAATTAAAAAGTTTCTTTCAAGCTTGAGCGATTTGAGGTAGCAATTCTTTTTTCATGTTGTAAAAATATTTATTTTTCTCAACGTAAACATATATCAAAATCACAAGTGTAACTTCGTTCGTGTGTAATAAATAAGTGAAAGTTGAAAAGAATAATAGAAGTACATTTGCGAAATGCTTTTTAATATATGAGTTAATTGAGGTACCAATTTTATTTTATTGTTTTGTAAATAATTATGCATTTTGACATTTGAAAGAGGGTTACTTTCAGACCTATAGCTTCAAAGGCTGTTGTCTCCAATGATGCATATATACAGGGTGTCCAAAAAGTCTGGAAACGGTCAAATAACTTGAGAAATATATATAGGATTGAAAAACGGCAAAATGCATGTTCAATATTTTTGAAAAATATATTTAGGGATATGAAAGTTCCCCCCCCCCCAACTATGCCCCCCCCGAGGATGACCCCCATTTTTTATTGCAGATTCGGATTCTACGGGAAAAAATACGTAACTTTTGTATTGAACATTTTCTTCGAAACATTGTAGATTGCGCTGTAATCGAGTGCAATGCTGTGAGAATCGTTACCATTGCAATGTGCTCCAATAACTCGAGAAATATACATCAGATTGAAAAACGCAAAAATACGTGTTTAATAGTTTAGAAAAATGGCAACTTTGATATCCCTAAATAGATTTTTCAAAACTATTGAACATGCATTTTTCTGTTTTTCAATCTGATGTATATTTCTCGAGTTATTGGAGCGTTTCCAGACATTGCAATGGTAACGATTCTCACAGCATTGCACTCGATTACAGCGCCATCTATAATGTTTCGAAGAAAATGTTCTATACAAAAGTTACGTATTTTTCCTGTAGAATCCGAATCTGCATTAAAAAATGGGGGTTATCATTTAAGATTTCAAAGTTGCCCCCCTTTCACACCCGGGGGGCAAAGTTGGAGGGGGGCAACTTTCATATCCCTAAATAGATTTTTCAAAAATATTGAACATGCATTTTGCCGTTTTTCAATCCGATGTATATTTCTCAAGTTATTTGACCGTTTCCAGACTTTTCGGACCCCTGTATATTATTCACAGAAACACATACAGGACTTCAGCAGATTATACAAATGTTCTTCTTGAAGAGGACGCGATAGACACATGGAAGTAAACAGTACTGAAGATTACAGCCGAGAATACCACAAAGAGTGTGCAGCGGAGTCAAAGGGAGTCGACCCCGCTGCCTGCTCCTATGCTTTCAAGCAACTAGCGGAGTGGCTTCTTAACCACTTTGCCACGCAGAGCCCTAAACAATAATATTCTTACAATAAACGTATATCAAAATAAAACTTAAACTTCCAAAAGTAGCAACTAGTCGTTGGGGGCCACCGCAATACTTACCCAGCATGGATATGCATAATATAAAATATGAAAATAAAACATGTGTAAACAATTTATAAAAAGCATTGCAATTCAAATATAATCGTGGCTTGATGACGTCATAAACTTTAAATGCTCTATTACTGAATTGCGTAAAAGAAACATCCTCATAACTTCAAAATTGATAATCATATTAACTAGTGGTTTACTGCGTCGGAATAAGCTTCTCATTTCCAATTAAAATATATCTTTGAATTGAAATTTGAATGAAATACAGGGTCATGAAAAATCGAACAGAGTTTAAAATATGATTACAAATACCTCGGTATCTCATATTCTTTATATTCACTCCTTAAAATAAATAATTTCGAAAAGTTTTATATACCTTTCATCAGAACGAATATTTCGAGAGTCCAAAAAAAATAGTTCCGTATAATCGAGGTTACTGAAATTCAATAAGCTTCGTCCAATTATTATATATTAAGTACATACCAAATTTCAAGTCTCTATCTCAATTTGTTAGGGAGGTAGAGCGTTTACAGACACACACACAAACACACACACACACGCAGAGACAGACGGACGTTAATTTTTTTTTCTAAAAATATGTTTTTTCGGACCCTTCAGTGTCTAAAAAGTGTAAATCCGTCAATTATTTTTTATCGATTTTCAAAAGAATTACAAGATTTACCGTAGACTACGTATGATAGGTAAGTAATAGCACTTTCGTCTGTTCTGTACAAAATAACAGTTAAAATTGAAAAAAAAAGCAGCAAAAAATAAATACCGCAAATGTATAGAATCAGTCTTTTTTATTAAGCCATTTTTCCCACTCAGACTATTTTACATTCTGACGTTTCAGAAGATCCAAAACTCTTCTTTAGAATAAACTTCATTTATCTTTCTTGTGAAACTATCAAAAGAAATACAAACCCTTTAAATTAGGTTAGGCTTTTTAGTGCTAGTTGCGGCAAAACGATTTTTGTAGATAATTTTGTAAAATTTAAATGCATCAATCTTCATGCGGCGATTTACTGAGTTATATTCAAAAACATACACATAAATAAAACTACTAAAAATTTAAAGATATCGGAGAGGTATATAATTGGAATTTACTAGATTATAAGATCAAATTTGAGTAATATTTTTATAGCGAACATTTATCTGCTTACATTGCCAGGATACGTATTGAAGTTTCGTAGTATAAATCACATCTGTCTTCATTTGGAGATATCAGAAGAAGTCCAACACACATATGTTTTGTTAGTATTTTTAGTGCTTTTAAGGTAAAATAATATTTGAGGATAAAGTTTGAAAATGTATGTACATTAGTCTTCGTTTGATCATTTACTGAGATATTTTTCATAAATAAATAAATAAACCTATGTCAAAATCTAAGATTTTGAGATGATTTTTTATTACAATATAGTTATCTAATCAAATTTGAGTAATATTTCACATGTAGATCATTTTATCCGTCTACATTGCAAATATACTTATTTATTTATTTATTTGCTTTTTTTGTGGCGGATAAATGTGTGGGATATTGAGTAATATTTCACATGTTGATCATTTTCCGTCTACATTTCAAATATACGTATTTATTTAGTTATTTAATTTTTTGTGTGTGGGATAAACCTCATCTGTCTTCATTTTAAGTTATCCGGAGAAGTAGAACCCACGTAAGTTTTGTTAGGATTTTTAGTGCTTTTAAGGTACTAAGTAATTTTGAGGATAAAGTTGGAAACTTTATATACATTAGTCTTCGTCCGGTCATTTACTGTGATGTTTTTCATAAATAAATAAATAAACCTACGTCAAAATCTAAGATTTTGAGATAATTTGTTATTACAATATAGTTATCTAATCAAATTTGAGTAATATTTCACATGTGGATCATTTTATCCGTCTACATTGCAAATATACTTATTTATTTATTTATTTGCTTTTTTTGTGGCGGATAAATGTGTGGGATATTGAGTAATATTTCACATGTTGATCATTTTCCGTCTACATTTCAAATATACGTATTTATTTAGTTATTTACTTTTTTGTGTGTGGGATAAACCTCATCTGTCTTCATTTTAAGTTATCCGGAGAAGTAGAACCCACGTAAGTTTTGTTAGGATTTTTAGTGCTTTTAAGGTACTAAGTAATTTTGAGGATTAAGTTGGAAACTTTATATACATTAGTCTTCGCCCGATCATTTACTGTGATGTTTTTCATAAATAAATAAATAAACCTATGTCAAAATCTAAGATTTTGAGATAATTTGTTATTACAATATAGTTATCTAATCAAATTTGAGTAATATTTCACATGTAGATCATTTTATCCGTCTACATTGCAAATATACTTATTTATTTATTTATTTGTTTTTTTTGTGGCGGATAAATGTGTGGGATATTGAGTAATATTTCACATGTTGATCATTTTCCGTCTACATTTCAAATATACGTATTTATTTAGCTATTTACTTTTTTGTGTGTGGGATAAACCTCATCTGTCTTCAGTTTAAGTTATCCGGAGAAGTAGAACCCACGTAAGTTTTGTTAGGATTTTTAGTGCTTTTAAGGTACTAAGTAATTTTGAGGATAAAGTTGGAAACTTTATATACATTAGTCTTCGTCCGGTCATTTACTGTGATGTTTTTCATAAATAAATAAATAAACCTACGTCAAAATCTAAGATTTTGAGATAATTTGTTATTACAATATAGTTATCTAATCAAATTTGAGTAATATTTCACATGTGGATCATTTTATCCGTCTACATTGCAAATATACTTATTTATTTATTTATTTGCTTTTTTTGTGGCGGATAAATGTGTGGGATATTGAGTAATATTTCACATGTTGATCATTTTCCGTCTACATTTCAAATATACGTATTTATTTAGTTATTTACTTTTTTGTGTGTGGGATAAACCTCATCTGTCTTCATTTTAAGTTATCCGGAGAAGTAGAACCCACGTAAGTTTTGTTAGGATTTTTAGTGCTTTTAAGGTACTAAGTAATTTTGAGGATTAAGTTGGAAACTTTATATACATTAGTCTTCGCCCGATCATTTACTGTGATGTTTTTCATAAATAAATAAATAAACCTATGTCAAAATCTAAGATTTTGAGATAATTTGTTATTACAATATAGTTATCTAATCAAATTTGAGTAATATTTCACATGTAGATCATTTTATCCGTCTACATTGCAAATATACTTATTTATTTATTTATTTGCTTTTTTTGTGGCGGATAAATGTGTGGGATATTGAGTAATATTTCACATGTTGATCATTTTCCGTCTACATTTCAAATATACGTATTTATTTAGCTATTTACTTTTTTGTGTGTGGGATAAACCTCATCTGTCTTCAGTTTAAGTTATCCGGAGAAGTAGAACCCACGTAAGTTTTGTTAGGATTTTTAGTGCTTTTAAGGTACTAAGTAATTTTGAGGATAAAGTTGGAAACTTTATATACATTAGTCTTCGCCCGATCATTTACTGTGATGTTTTTCATAAATAAATAAATAAACCTATGTCAAAATCTAAGATTTTGAGATAATTTGTTATTACAATATAGTTATCTAATCAAATTTGAGTAATATTTCACATGTAGATCATTTTATCCGTCTACATTGCAAATATACTTATTTATTTATTTATTTGCTTTTTTTGTGGCGGATAAATGTGTGGGATATTGAGTAATATTTCACATGTTGATCATTTTCCGTCTACATTTCAAATATACGTATTTATTTAGCTATTTACTTTTTTGTGTGTGGGATAAACCTCATCTGTCTTCAGTTTAAGTTATCCGGAGAAGTAGAACCCACGTAAGTTTTGTTAGGATTTTTAGTGCTTTTAAGGTACTAAGTAATTTTGAGGATAAAGTTGGAAACTTTATATACATTAGTCTTCGTCCGATCATTTACTGTGATGTTTTTCATAAATAAATAAATAAACCTACGTCAAAATCTAAGATTTTGAGATGATTCGTTATTACAATATAGTTATTTAGTTATTTAACCATATTTGAGTTATATATCATATTTAGACCATGTATCAGTCTACATTGCAAATATACGTATTTATTTATTTATTTGCTTTTTTTGTGGGGGATAAATGTGTGGGATATTGAGAAATATTTCACATTTAGACCATTTTTCCGTCTACATTTCAAAGATGCGTATTTATTTTGTTATTTTCTTTTTTGTGTGTGGGATAAACTTCATCTGTCTTCATTTCAAGTTATCAGGAGAAGTAGAACCCATGTAAGTTTTGTTAAGATTTTTAGTGCTTTTAAGGTAAATTAATGTTTGAGGATAAAGTGGAAAAATTTATATACATTAGTCTTCATCCGATCATTTACTGAGATGCTTTTCGTACATAAATAAATAAACCTACATCAAAATCTAAATATTTTGAGATGTTTCGTTATTACAATATAGTATGTTATTTAACCATATTTGAGTAGCATTTCACATTTAGACCATTTTTTCGTTATTTGTTTCTTTTTGGGTGTGTGGATAAACCTTATCTGTCTCCATTTCACGTTATCAGGAGAAGTAGAACCTACGAAAGTTTTGTTAAGATTTTTAGTGCTTTTACGGTAAATTAATTTTTGAGGATAAAGTTGGAAAATTTATATACATAAGTCTTTGTCCGATAATTTACTGAGAACTTTTTCATATATAAATAAGTAAAAATACGTCAAAATCTAAATATTTTGAGATGTTTCGTTATTACAATATAGTATGTTATTTAACCATATTTGAGTAATATTTCACATTTAGACCATATTTGAGTAATATTTCACGTTTAGACCAGTTTTTCGGCTGCATACCAAAGCTACGTATTTATTTACCTTTTTTGAGTGGGATAAACCTCATCTGTCTTCATTTGAAGTTATCAGGAGAAGTAGAACCCACGTAAATTTTGTTAGGAATTTTAGTGCTTTTAAGGTAAAATACTTTTTGAGGATAAAGTTGGGAACTTTATATACACTAGTCTTCCTGCGATCATTTATTGTGATGTTTTTCATAAATACATAAATAAACTTACATCAAAATCTATGATTTTAAGAAGATTCGTTATTATAATAAAGATAGTTATTTAACCCTATTTGAGTAATATTTCACATTTAGACCATTTTTCCTTCTACATTTCAAAGATACGTATTTATTTGTTTTATTTTATTTGTTTATTTTTTATGTGGGATAAAACTCATCTGTCTTCATTTCAAGTTATCAGAAGAACTAAAATCCATGAAAGTTTTGTTCGTGCTTTTACGACAAAACAATTTTTGAGGATATTTTGAAAAATTTATATTGATTAGTTTCCGACAGTTCATTTATTGAGTCGTTTTTGGCAAATAAATAAATAAATCTACGTTGAGATCTGACAATTTTGGGATGATTTATTATTGGAATTCTGCAGGATATTTACCTATACTTTAGCAATATTTCCCATTTAGAACATTTTTCTGTCTGCACTGATACGATATATACCAGGGTTAAATCGTTGGTTAAATTTCACCTGTCTTCATTTGAAGCTATGAAAAGAAATATTTTATTTACACTTTAATTTTTTAAGACTTTTAGTGCATTTTACGAGAAAACAATGTCCGAGAATATGCTGGAATTTGTCTCGGTCAGTCAACTTATTGCGTGGTTATTATAAACATTAATATATAATAAAACTCAAGATAAACTAAAAATTTTCATATTTATTATTAAAATTTAGTATGTTATTGATTCAAATCTCAGTAATTTGTCCAGTTTAGTACATTTTTTTCTGTCTGATATATAGCAAGAAACTAAACATTTTCAGATTTATTATTAAAATGTAGTATATTATTGACTCAAATTTCAGTCTTTTTTCAAGTTTAGAGCATTTTTTCAAGTTTAGGGCATTTTTTCTGTCTGATATATAGCAAGAAACTAAACATTTGCAGATTTATTATTGAAATGTAGTATGTTATTGACTCAAACTTCAGTCATTTTTCCAGTTTAGAACATTTTGTCTGTCTGATATATAGTACGAAACTAAACATTTTGATATTTATTATTAAAATGTAGTATGTTATTGACTCAAATTTCAGTAATTTTTCAAGTTTATAACATTTTTTCTGTCTGATATATAGCAAGAAACTAAAAATATTCAGATTTATTGTTAATATGTAGTATGTTATTCACTCAAATTTTTCAGTAATTTTTCCAGTTTAGAACATTTTTTCTGTCTGATATATAGCAAGAAACTAAACATTTTCAGATTCATTATTAAAATATAATATGTTATTGACTCAAATTTCAGTAATGTTTCCAATTTAGAACATTTATTTCTGTCTGACATATAACAAGAAACACATTTTTTATGTTATATAAACTACATTAGTCTTCATTCGAAATTAACACAGATAGGGCTTCGCATCTTTACCGTACCGGAAACCGACAACCAGAAAGAAACGTTATATTTTATGAAAAAAAAAAACAGAAGTTCAACCAAAAAGCGTTTTTTAAGGGAATGAAAACTGGAACAGAACTTAAAAATTTGTTCCATTTCCGAACTGAAACGAAATTAATTTTCTTCTCTGTAACTAAATTACAAAAATATATTAATTTTCAAAGATTAAAATTATGAAATTTCTGTTATTTAAAACGTAAACTTAAATACAAGCCGTTGATATATTTTATTTCTTGTGTTTAATTTTTTAATATGACTTATCAACTGTGAAAACATCAATTATTCGTAAAAAATCTAATTAAACTGAAAAAAAACAATTATTCGTAATAAATCTAATTAAACTAAAAAAAAAACAATTATTCGTAATAAATCTAATTAAACTGAAAAAAAAAGAACCCCGAAAATATTTATTAATTAAAGTATACTGACGGGAAAAATTAAAGGGGCAAGTATAAAAACTCATATAACTAGAATTAGTTTGCTGTTAAAAAACACAGAATTTCCACAAGATTTATCTTTTGTCATGTCTGACCTATCATCAAAATGCACGGCCTCAAACTGTAATAATGATTAAAACAACCTTAAAATTTTAAAACGTGAAACATCAATAATATCGATATATCAGCCATACGTCTCATTTAGGGTGCCCCTTATTTTTAAACTTTCCATCAGTTCAGCTATCACCCCTCTCGTCTACCCATCTTGTTCCAATTAACCGAAAAACAATATATGCAAATTTTTTGCTCAAGCCTTCAAAGCGACCCTCGTCGACCCTGAGATTTTGAAATTTGTACCTGGAAAGTCATTTTTTAAGATATAAGTTTCTCTTAAATTAAAAAAATATATATATTATTACTCTTTGCAGAAAAAGGTTAAGTGACAATAAATATAATGGGGAAGGCAACTTGCAAATCTAGGCCAGAGTGCAGGTATAGGACAATCATATATTTTTTGCCGTCATCCGCTTTTGTAAATAAATGGTATTTCATTTGTAATAACTTGTAAGCTCTCGTTCATTTTGTTTTGGCGTTATGATATAGATGTTCCCCTGTTGTGTTGTTATCCTTGACAAAGTTGGAAAACCATGTTTATAACCTCAAATGTTTTATGTTATGTGTTTTGTATGTTTATTTTGTGATTAAATGTGATGCTTTTGATGGCCGATTCTCCATTTTCCCTTTCAGAACTGTTTATGCAGGTATAAAGTGAAATTTGTGACGTATTTTTCCTATACCTATAAAATGGCATTAACGTCTTCAAGTAATTCATCACACAAGTTGAGAGAATATTTTTATGCCACTCTTGTTGGTGTTTCAGTGCCAAAAAGACGATCAAGCTCTATGGTTGGTGCTGATCGAACACTACAGCACAAGCAAGAAAGAGCACCGAAGCACACTGTATTGGAGACTGAAGGTAAAAAAAGATTCATGAAGAAATGGAACCAAATTTTGAACGTCAGTTTGCTAGATCAGTAACTGATTATTCAACATCAAGAAACCAAAGCAGTGGTGGTGGTGATAACAGCAAAGATTTCTCTCTCTTCGATCAGAAAATGTCAGCAACAGTAACAACCGCAGCAGCAACATCAACAGTTAAAGAAACTCTGGGTACATTGCTATTTTTACTACCAGACTGTTTCATATTTTTGGCAGGTTCAAAATCACTGACAGAAATAGAGTTTACATATTAATGGCTGCTACAGAAGCCTTCGGGCATGACGCTGAAAACCTGGTAATAAATCCAACTTATTTTAATACCTTAAAAACAATTTAGAGAGGCGAGACATACAGAAATACAGCAAAAATTTAACATAAATGACTGTTAGTTTTGATCTGGTATGTAACGCTTCCTCCAGCACACACAAACTTTAAAAATGTTGATAGACTTACAATAATAATAACTACTCATGACAAGTTGGTTGAAGTAGAATTAACAAGAAAGAGCAGCAAAATATTTACTTTTTAAAAATTATCTACTGCTAACGCAACCCTAGTGTCAGTTCACTTCACTGCACTGA
The DNA here is from genome assembly GCA_963931845.1 of Maratus michaelseni. Classification (NCBI taxonomy): domain Eukaryota; kingdom Metazoa; phylum Arthropoda; class Arachnida; order Araneae; family Salticidae; genus Maratus; species Maratus michaelseni. Next base: position 210,452,924 of record OZ007600.1, read on the forward strand.
CTCATAGAGCAAAAATGTTTAAAACAACCTTCCATTTTTAAAACCCAACCATATTTTTTTGCCTTTCACCTATTCAGAATGTTGTTTTAATCTATGGTACACTTTTATATATAAGCTGGAGCGTTCTAACATTTTGAAACAATTCAGCACTGCAGCACCATCTATCTGTGATATTTGGAAGCGAAACAAGGAAGCATATTAAAGAAATTCTCAACTTCACACATAATTATCCTGCAAGCAGAACTCCAATAGCTGTTATACACTGCTCAAAACAATTAAAGGATATTGCAGTTTTAGGTGGATTTTGTATCTGGGAAACTTTTTAGCTGATTGATACATGGTCGACAGACATAGTAGGTTATATGAGAATAAATTACACATGTTTGGCAGAAAAAAATGCATTTTATTGCGCATTTGTGTACAAAAGGAAAAAAACACAATTTGTGCATATGAGAAAAAAAGAATAAGAAAAGGTGTTTTCTTCAAAGAAAATCGTTTTCAGTAGGGGGTATGGTTTCCACGCACGGCCAGCAACGTTGAACACCTTTGAGGCATGGACTCAATGAGGCTATTAATGACGAGTTGGGGTATTCTGCCCCACTCTTCCAGAAGAGCTCTTTCCAGTTCTTGGAGAGTTTGTGGGGGTTGTTGGCGGCCAGAAACTCGTCTTCCTAGAGCGTCCCAAACGTGCTCGATTGGATTCATGTCTGGAGAACACGCTGGCCATTCCATTCGAACGATTCCTTCCTCGAAAAGGAAATCCTCCACCAGGTTTGCACGATGTGGCCTGCAGTTATCGTCCATTAAAATGAAGTTATCTCCGATTTCTGCAGCGTAAGGGACTACAATATGTCTGAGGATCTCATCCCTATATCGGCGACCAGTCAGAGCTCCATCTCGAATGATGTAGAGGTCAGTGCGCCCGTCAATGTAGATGCCACCAAACACCAACACTCCTCCACCGCCAAATCTGACACTTTCGTGCACGAAAGCAGGATTATTCCTACTGCCACGGTCCCTCCAGATGAAAATACGCTTATTATCCGGATGCACAGAAAAACGGGACTCGTCAGAAAACAGAACATTGCTCCATTCATTTCTCCTCCAGTTGACATGCTCGGGTGCCCACTCCCTGCGGTCGCGACGATGCCTTGATGTTAATCTAATACATACCATCGGTCGGCGAGCATACAGACCTACAGCATGGAGCCGGTTTCGGACAGTCTGAGTTGAAATCGTGGTGCCTGTAGCCGAGCGAAGGTGTTGTTGGAGAAGAGTAGCGTTCATATTTCGGTGTCTCCGAGCTGTTAACGCTAAATACCGATCTTCATTGGGCGTTGTTGCCCGTCTACGACCTTGCCTGGTCTTCGGCCTGCATATCCACTCTCCAAAAAACGGTTCCAGATCCTGGAAATGACACTTTGTGACACTCCAATGGCTTGCGCTACTTCGGCTTGAGTTTGGCTCCCTTCTAACATACCAACAATTCTCCAAGCTTCTGAATCTGTCAAATGACTTCGCTGAGACATCGTACTCATCGAAACAAAGCAATCACTGAATGCCGATCATCCTTGTCTTCATTCTCTTTTATCCAGTTGAAAGTCAAATTTCATTCGCTGCCGCTGAAGCGACGTTTTTGACGTCGAACTCAATATTTGCATACTCCACAGTTTGAAAACCAGAAAAATTTGCATTTGTGATTCTCTTCTTCTATTTTCGGCAAAAAAAATTTCGTTTATATCTTTATTTTATATAAAACTTCAAATATCCTTTAATTGTTTTGAGCAGTGTAATTTACTTGCGAAGTTTCCTGGTTGTTATTGAATTTTTAAAAAGTTCAGTCCCATTTATGACAACTTGTTGTTTCAAAAATATTTAAATAAAGTTAAAATAATTAATTTGCTTCACTCTTATACATACTTTTTATTACAAATACACAGTTCGCTTCAAGAGACTGGCCCCTGAAAGTGAACGATAGGTTCTGCTCTCAAAGCTAGGAGACGAATAGTGCTTGGTTCGAATCCATGTTGCGCTCGCCGGCGGACACATTCGGAGTGTCCTGTGGTTTTCTTGGAACCTGCGTAGCGCTGCAAAAATGAGGATTAAGTCCCCTTAGAAAGACTTCACGGACAGCAATAACACCCCGCCCCCTCAACCTATATTCCTCGCGCGGATTATCGGTCATAACAACCATCGAACAACCATTCTTAAGTAAAACAACTTAACGCATAAAATAGAAAGTTACATAATGTAAACTCTGGGAATGTTGTTTGCAGGTGACTATTGTGATTAAGTATATTGAACATTGGAAGTAATTTTTCACATTTATACCATTTTATTATTTGCAGTTTGGGAAAATCCATAACTTTCATTGTGGTAAAAGCTACATCTGTCTTCATTTGAAGCTATCCAGGTACACTTAAGTTATTTTAGGCTTTGAGCGCATTTTTCGAGAAAACACTATTTGAGAGTTATGTTCGAAAATGTGTAAGCATTAGTCTTCGTCACATCATTTATGGCGTTGTTTTTCACAAAATGATAAACAAATAAAACAAAGGAAAAAAAATAAAGATTTTTGAAAGATTTATTATTTGTATTTGATAAATGATTTACTTTAAACTTGAGTAATATTTCGCATTTGGAACATTTTTCCTGGTTGACGTATATCGTTTTTATTGTGGGATAAACTACTTCGTGATAAACTATCTCGTGGTAATATTTCAAATTTAGATCATAATAAACATTCATCTGTGTTTTGATTAAGTATATAGAAAATGTATGTTATTTTTCACATTTACACCATTCTATTGACTGGAGTTTGAGAAAATAAATCTATAAATTTTCTTGTAGAAAAAGCTACATATGTCTTTTTTTTAAGCTATTCAAACAATTACAACAGACTTAAGTTTTTTTAGGCTTGGAGTATAATTTTCAAGAAAGAATTATTTGAGAGTTTGGTTTTAAAACTTTATAAGCATTACTAGCTGACCCGCCCGGCGTTGCCCGGGCAGACTGTCATTGGAAAATATAACAGTGGAGTGGACTTCATAAAAAAAGACTGAATAATATTTATTTATACTAAAAGCTTGTAAAATAATTAAATAAGAGCTAAAATTACAAAAGTATAACAGTTACTTTTAAAAAATTAAACGGTCAGGGAAAATTATTACACTTACTTTTCTTTTTTTACTAAAAATCCCTTTTCAATTCTATATTGCTAATTGTATTTTTAAAATTATAAATATTAAATGCTTGAAAAAAAATCAATATTTCAAATGAAAATGTATAAAAATATATCTATTTAATTGTTAATGTCGACAAATTATAATTACAATTTATTTGAACTATAATCAATAAATCATTATTTGTTTCGCTTTTATTCCTGTAGATGGCAGCACCAACCAATGAGATGCGTTTCATTCGGGCGTTGCCATCAAACAATTAACAAATAATCGCGATTTCTGTGCCACGTACGATAGCGTAATATATATATAGATTCTTCGTTACGTATTCTTGAGTGTTTTTTCACAAATACATAAACGAGTAAACCAAAGCAAAAAATAAAGATTTAGTATTTAAATTTGATAAATTATTTATTCAGACTTTAGTATTATTTCACATTTGGAACATACAGTCTTGAGTAGTTATATAACGAAATCCATTGTTCCAGTCAAAATTTCGCTATATAGAAAAATTCGTTATACCGAGAAAAACTAAATACTTAGAATTTAATGTGTAAATTTTGAAAAAATATTTTTTGGGGTGTTTAATTAACATTTTGAAATATTTTACTATAAATATTAATTAGGTATTGTATTTTTTAATTATTTAAACAGTTTCAAAACGGAAAATAAACATTTATTTGAAACCATAGAAAAACTATTCGGATGTGCCAATCCCAAAACTTTCTTCCATCTCATACAGGTTTAAGCATACACTAAAAAGAGTCAGCACCAATTTTCATCAAGGTCTAACTGAATCTAAAGTTTTATTAAATTCCATGCATTAGTTCTTGAGGTATCACTATTGCTTAAATCGCGTGAATCCTGTAAAATGTATCATAGCAGCGTCACCTGTTGGGATATTTACACGAAAATGTAAGCAGCATATATTTATGTCAAGGTCTAACAGGATCTGAAGTTTGATGAAATTCCGTGCATTCATTCTTGAGATATAGCTATCGTAAAAATTATAAAAAAAGTGGTATCGCAGCGCCACTTGTTGGAAAGGTACACCAAAACGTACTAAGCGTCTATTTATGTCAAGGTCTAACTGAATCTGAAGTTTGATGAAAATAAGTGCATTCGGTCTTGAGACATAGCTATTGGGAAAATCGCGAAAAATGCAGCATAGCAGCGCGACCTATTGTGCGATTTTCACCAAAAACGAATTAGCACCAATTTATATGAGGGACTAACTATATATAAAGTTTTATTAAACTTCGTGCATTAGTTCTTGAGAAAGAGTGCTCACAAAATGTTTGTGAAATAAAAACAGACGGACAAAGTCACAGACTCACAGACAGATATTTTCTAAAAACAGTCAAATCGTGTTCATGACTTTCTAAAACGCATAAATCCGTCGAAAACCGGGAGTCGAAAATTTTTATGAATCCAATACTTTTTCTTGTAAAGATAATAGAAGAAATTAAAAAGCGAAGAAAGCGGTAATGTTTGGCTGTTTTTATTTAAAAACTGTTACTGTTGTTGTAAAAATGTTCGCAATTTAATAAGAAATGCCGAATTATATAAGAAAAACACTTATTATCATTAAAGTGATAATGTATATACTTAAACTGATAGCAGTACACATAAAGGCTTATAAATACCTTTTAATAAACAAATCAACAAGTTTCGTACCCTCAATCGACGACATTTTCAAGATCAATAAGTATAAATAAACTAATTTTTGTAAATTTTTGTGAAAATAAATTTAATAAACAAAATAAAGTATATTATTAGTATAGTAGTACGCAGGTTCGAAAGATAAACTGGTAATCAGTGAAGGAAAATTGATTTCACGTGGTTTTGAAGTTTTTTCTGAACAAATGAAGAAAATTTCTGAAAAAAATCATTATATGGAGATAGATCTTTCGCTATATGGAGATAGATCTTTCGCTATATGGAGATTAATTTTAATTTAAACACAGGAAAAAGCTATCGTTCCCGCTAAAAAATCGCTATACAGAAACAGTTGTTATATAGAGAAATTCGTTAGATAGAAGTTTCTTATAGAGAGATTCGACTGTATTTAACACTAACGTTTGTTTAGATTTATCGTTTTTATTATGTGATAAATTACATCATTTGGAGCTATCAAAAGAAATACAATTGTTTGAAGTTTTCGTAGACATTTTAGTGAATACTACAGGAACATTTATCTAAAAAAAGGTTCTAAAGATTTTAACTAAATTTTTTATCATACCGTTTTGAATTTAGAGAAGACCATTGGGCTGGGTCACATGTTCGAGATAATTCGATTAGGGGGGTCATTTTTGGGTTACTACGGGTCAATCTAATTTTATCTTAAAATGGCTATAATGATTTTGACTAAATTTTGTATCCTACCGTTTTCGAACAGGAGAAGACCATAGGTCTAGGTCACATGTTCGAGAAAATTCGATTAATGAGTCATTTTGGGATAACTACGGGTCAATGCATTTCAATGTGAATACATGAAGATTGAAACAGTTATTAAGAACGATTGGTAGTAATCGAAGTCGAAATGTTGGTGACATCGGCGAGACTTGGCGGGAAAATAGACTTTTAAGATTGGCACTACCAAAACATATTCTTGGCGCAAAATGAAAGAATATCGCCAAGTTTTCGATTTTTGCAAAATTTTTAGCGACATTTGGCGAAAAAATTGACTTTTAGAATCTGAAGGACTTTTCTAGAATTCTCAATAAGAGCCGAAATACAGGATTCAATCAATCAGCGCCCATATAATGTTCTCGAAAAAAGAATACAACCAATCAGGATACATAAAATTGATTGTTATTTGTTGCACAGAAAATTTATTATTATATTGAGTTGAACACAAATCTAATTTTAACCGAGCTACGCCGGTAACAATTTAAAAGAATAACACGAATTTACGCAAATAATATTATAACAGAAATGGCACAAGACAGAATATTCTATGCATGATAATCCAATTATTTTATATCATAACGAAAAAGAAAAATGTGAAGTTCCTAAATTACTTACATGTATGTTTTAAAAGGTACATAATATGAAATATTCCGTTAATAGTTTTAAATTATAAAAAGACAAAACAATTTGTTTTTAGAATTAAAAGAAATCTATACCGCAATCTCACACATTTTTCATATTTTATCTAGCCCACACAATTACTATTAGCGAAATGCTTGTTAAAATACAATTTTTGTCGCAATATTGCATTACTTTGCTTAAGATCGTGAAAATCTTAAGAAAAAATGTTGCCATGCCACTTCACTCAGGCCCAATAAAGGCAAAATGCAAAAGAAGCTCAAAATTAATCCTTCTTACAATATACGTAGAATTTACACATATAAAATAAGACGAATATAAACAAATAATAAACATTTCTTTGGAGTAATTTCCTTCTGAAATATTTATATTCTCCGCATTTTCCTTGATGAGATTAAGTGTTATATATATCTCTCTTAAATGGGATTCAAATCATGTGGGAAATGTACTAGAAATCTAGCGAATAAACTAAGAGACAAAACTATCTCGTCTGTTTCTTTCGGTATTTACTTAACAATAATGCATTTGGATAATAATTCAGATAATAAAGTGAAAAAAAGACTGTTGTATTAGTTTGGAAATGCATATATGCATTATATATTTTCAAAGCTTTATTTAGAGTACGGATCTTACTGTTAATATATCTATTCGAGTAAACATAACTCTAATTTGATTTTCTATGCTTGATATATTTATTCAATAATATTTTAAAAATAATTATTTGAAAACATTCAAGTTTATAGTTAAGTCTTGAAATAGTATTTATTCAGAAAAAATGATTGTCACACATTTATTTATAGAAAGACCTTTTTAAAACTAAATTTCAAATTCATTCCTTCTTGTTATGCAATAGACATTTAAATACAGAAAAATAAGGCGAATATAAATACATAAGGGACATTTTTCAGTAGAGATTTTTTCAAACTTAATAATAAATATTTATTTGTGATGTTAAGGGAGATAGTGAGTTTATAAACATGTTTCCAAATAATCTATTTTGAAATAATAGGAATAGATTTTCATTACATTTATGATTTAGTCAATGTTTCGTGAAATATTACAAATTTTAAATTAAGACCGTTTTATATACATAAACTAAAACTATATTAAAACTTTAAATACATATACATAGTAAATACATATACATAGGTTATACAAACTTTGGAGGGGTGGTACAGTAAAGTAAAACAAGCATTTTTTGTATAGGAATACTGAGTCGCAATCCACTTATTCAGTATAATTACAGAGTAACTCATTGCAAGGAAATACCGAGTTATCTTTAATAGCTTTAACAATAATGACAAATTTTAGCGATATCTGGCCACGATCTGCGTCCAAACAACATAAGTTTAGTGTGTATCACTACAAGTCGAATCTGGGTTCTCGTTCACATTTTTAATAATAACGAAGATATTTTACCGATATTTTCTACAGACACACATTGCTTTCAATGTGATGTGATAAGGTCCCAATAATTGCTGTTAATAGCCCCGATCTGCTTCCAAACGACATAAATACAGGATGTCTCACTGCAAGTCAAATCTGAGTTTTAATTCATAGTTTTAAAAATAATAAAGATAATTTATCGATATTTTCAACAGACATACTTTGATTTCGATGCTATATGATAATGTTCCAACACTTACTGGAAATGGCCAAGATCTGCATACAAACAGCAAAAATGCAGAATGCCTCACTGCAAGATTTCGCTCTTGGTTTTAACAATAATAAAAGTATTTTACCTATATTTTTAACAGACATGCTTTGCTTTCCATGAAATCTGATAATGTCCCAAGAATTGCTGGAAATTGCTACGACCTGCGTCCAAACAACACTGACAACGGCACAACGTAATTTCTAATGTAGCTCACGGTACATATTGATCACTGACGTAATTACAGTGGACTTCCCATGCTATCTATCATATTTTACACAAAGAAAGCCAGTTTGTTGAATATATCGGTAAAATGCCTTCATTATCTCTAACGTTGTGAAAGAAACTGGTTTGTTTGCAGTGAATAGTATTTATGACTGAATGAGAGAATTGCGACCAACTTTTCGATACATATAATGTTCGTTTTAGTCTGTCACCTGTATAATACAGTGGTACCATGTTTCTCGAACACAGCTATTATCAAAGTATAGTTCGAGAACATAATGAAGATTTAACATAAGGAATAATGGAAATACGATTAATTGGCTACCACCTCCCATGTTACTTGCTGTATTTACTTGTTTCAAACATTGTATAGAACAATACAGCAAAATGTAATGCTACAGTATTGTACAATCGTAAAAAAAATATATATACTTTCACAATTCTCAGAAATCAATTGGTTTCAAGAGCTTCTAAAGATAATGGATAGTTTTTGGCAGGAACCCGAAGAGGAACACATATTTGCCAGGAACTCATATTTTCACGAAACTTTACGAAAGATAAGAGCTAAATTAATTTAACAAAAATCACACTATAGTTATTTTATAACAATTCAATGATATGTCATTATTTTAGCGATCAGGAAAGCTTTGAATTGTTCTACAAATATCTCCCAATTAGGTTTCAATTTATGTGGGAAATTGAATTTGAAATTCAGAATAAAACAGGAAACATCATTATTTTCGCATTTGTTCTCGATATTTTTGTAAGAGTAATATAATGGAAAAACGAAGTAATTATATGAAAAAACAAAGTATTATTTAGGATTTTGAGCATAAAAGTTTTCCAAATACTGTTTAATGTTTCGAATTATATCCCCTTTTTGAAATAATAGAAATAAATTTTGAATAACTATACAATTTAGAAAATGTTTTGTGCAACATTCAGCATATAAAAAATATGAAATGTTTGTATCTTTAAGTTAAAAATATTTCAGATTCAAATAAAAGAGTACTATTTGACAGAAAGTATCTTTATATGATTTCGTAAAAATTTTATTTAATGTACGAGAATTTTATAAAACAATCTCAATGTTAAGTTACTGCTTAGAAAAATTTGTTATCTTATATGCTTGTTAAATATTTATTCATTGCAGGAGTTTTCTAAAACTGAATTTAATTTCAAAGTAATTTCTACTTGTCAAGAAATATGCATTTATGTACTAAAAAAGAGGCAAATATAAACAGATAACAAGCTTTTTGGCAGTTATTTTCTTCCAAAAGAATGATTCCTATTTATGCATATGAATGAGACAGTGGAGTTTTCTACAAATCTCCCCTAGTTAGGTTTCATCATATATTATTTTTAAAATTTTCACTAAACACTTTATAAAAGTTTTGTATATTTAAGATGAAAACATTAAATATTAAACATAAATGTATTATTTATGAGATATCTGTATAATTTATAAAAAGATAGATGTTTCGTAATCTAGGAAAATATAATATATACTATGAACGAAAAGGTAAAATAAGCTTTTACGAGTTACTGATGATTCCGGAAAGTTTTCTTTATCATTAGAAACCCCCGAAACCAAAATATTTTCGAGATTTAAAGATACATTCATAAAGACAAAGATATATATATATATTGCAGCCAATGATTTTCGGAAAGGTTTCCGAGTAGATTTACAGAGTATTAATAAATATGTTCAACTGAAATATAATTTTTTTTATGCTGAAAATTATCACTTAATCATTTTCATGTTAAATAACCCTATTTTACAGACAAACATAATACATTAACAGCATTAATATTTACAGTAAAATCACTATTAATTTGTTACAATTGTATATATAAATTCAATTACGCAGCTAAAAATGTTTAATTTATCAATTGATAGCAGTCTAAAAACTGATATTGCGGTATCAAAAAGTTGATTTATACAGGGTGTAACTGAAATGCTTCAACAAACTTTGAGGGATGATAGTACTCATGAAGATGAAGAAAAAATGCAATAGAACACGGGGTCGCAAATGACATTTAACCCTTTCAGTGACAGTGGTATGTCTAAAAAAACACTTAATTTTAATTCCAAAACGCCACAATGGCACCAGAATTTTGTTAAAATCTTTTCCATTTAATATTTATGTGAAATATAGCCTTTTTCTTATTTACAAACAATTTTTTTTGTAAATTCCGGTACCAGTCCATTTTCAGACGCATTTTCTCTATTTGTATCCTTTAAGCCTTTTAGGGGCAAACTACTTTTAGTACTAAAATGTTGAAATAAATGACTGGCACCGGAATTTATAAAAAAATTTGTTTGTAAATAAAAAAAAGGCTATATTTCACATACATATTAAATGGAAAAGATTTTAGCAAAATTCTGGTGCCATTATGGCGTTTTTTAATTAAAATTAAGCGCTTTCATAAACATACCACTGCCCCTGAAGGGGTTAAACGTCATTTGCGACCCCATGTTCCATTGCATTTTTTGTTCGTCTTCATGAGTACTATCATCCCTCAAAGTTTGTTGAAGCATTTCAGTTACACCCTGTATATTGGATTGTCCGCGAAAATCGTGCCGGTTGGGAAAATTAATTCGTACCGGAAATTTCTGCCTGTTAATTATTAGACAGTTGCCGAACAGTTGATGTCGGTTAAGGGGCTTCCGAGTTGCGATCAACTTTACGCCCAGTCTATTAGAGAGTAGAGTGTCTTGTTATAAATTGAGCCGTTGCGAAATGTTAAGATGTAGTATTAACTACAAGATAAAAGAACAATTACAATGAAAAGGATAGATGAAATTTAAGAAGAGAGATTATAACAAATTTGGAATAAGAAAGTAAAGCGAAGGAGATTAAAGATAGAGTCTAAAAATTAGAAAAAAGTGAAATGGTATAAGCTCTTTTTAAAAGATGTAATTTAACAATTATTAAATTGTTATCTGTCGTAACCCTCGCAACATTGAGAAGTACAGCATAGCTGTCAACTTTTATTTCTTACAACTAAAATTTAACAAAGATTTTTTTTTTAATTGCAAACAGTTGCCGAACAGTTGATGTCGGTTAAGAAGCTTCCAAGTTGCAGACAACTTTACGCCTAGTCTATTTTTGAGTAGAGTCTCTAGTATTAAATTGAGCCGTTGAGAACAGTTAAGATGTAGTATTAACTACAAGATAAAAGAACAGTTGCCGAAAAGTTGATGTCGGTTAAACAGCTTCCAAGTTGCAGACAACTTTACGCCTAGTCTATTTTTGAGTAGAGTCTCTAGTATTAAATTGAGCCGTTGCGAAATGTTAAGATGTAGTATTAACTACAAGATAAAAGAACAATTACAATGAAAAGGATAGATGAAATTTAAGAAAAGAGATGATAACAAATTTGGAATAAGAAAGTAAAGCGAAGGAGATTAAAGATAGAGTCTAAAAATTAGAAGAAAGTGAAATGGTATAGCTTTAGTTATAACTAACTACCAGTTAAAGTTGAAAAAGGAAAAAATAGGGTTCGGAACATGTTCGTAAAACAGCACATAAATGCCAGGTGGCGAAAAAGGCGGGCAAAGCATAAATAAAAAAGGCACTTAAAAGGGACATACATTTTTTAGTTTTTTAGGTATAGCTTAAGTAATAAGTTTTAATTAAGAAATTGGGTATTTATAATGTGGAATATTATTAGACATTAGCTATGAATTAATGTCTAATAATTAAATGATAGAATTTTCCGGTATGAATTGATTTTTCCAAACGGCACGAATTTTCTGGACAACCCAATAGTATAAAAAATACTCGGAAACGTTTACGAAAATTAGTGCCATCAAAAGGAACTTTCTTTACATAAATGCTTCCTTAAATCTCGAAATTATATTGGTTTCTGAGATTTCTAAAGGAAAAGAACGTTTTTCAAGGATCATGGGTAACTAGGGAGGGGTTACTATTTTCGTTCGTGGTTATATTTGATTTTCGTATATTAAGCAATATTTGACTTTTTCACACTGTAATATAGTTAAATTATCTCAACTCAATAGTAAGTTATTTTCTTTTTGTCTATGCGGGAGGCAGTGGTATCTTCTGCAAGTCTTTCTAGTTAGGTTCTAATTAATGTGGGAAATTGAATTTAATATTCAGAAAAAAACAGTAAACATCATTATTTTCGTATTATGCACGATATTTTTGTAAGAATAATTTGGTGGAAAAAAGAAGAAATATATGAAAAACAATGAATTATTTAGTCTTTTGAAACTACATTTTTTCTAAATATGGTTTCAAATTTAAAATTATAAACCTTTGTGAAATAAGAGGAATAAAATTTAATTCAATATAAGATTTAGAAAATGTTTTGCGTAACATTCAGAATATACAAATTATGAAATGCTTGTATTAGCTAAAATTATTACAAATACCAATAGAAAAATATTCTTTGTCAGAAAGTAACTTTATACGATTTAGTAATAGTTTTATTTAATAATAGTTAGAATGAGAATTTTCTAAAGCAATTTTAATGTTATGCTACTGCTTTAAAAATATTTATGTAAAATTTCATGCTTCTTAAATATTTATTCGTCGCAGACGTTTTCTAAAACTGAATTTAATTTCAAAGTTATTTCTACTTGTCATGAAATATACATTTATATACTAAAGAAGAGGCAAATATAAACAGATAACAAGCATTTTGGCAGTTATTTTCTCCCAAAAGAATGATTCTTATTTATACATATGAATGAGACAGGGGATTTTTCTACAAATCTCCCCTAGTTAGGTTTCATCATATATTATTTTTTAAATTTTCATTATACAATATATGAGTTTTGTATATTTAAGATGAAAATATTAAATTTTAAAAAGATATGTATTATTTATGAGACATTTATATAATGTATAAAATATAGATGATTCTTAATCTAAGAAAATATAATATATACGAATAAAAATATACAATAAAATCTTCCGAGTTAATTATGATTCCGAAAACCATTATTTATCTTCAGAAACCTCAGAAACCAATATATTTTTGAGATTAAAAAATATATATATATACATAAAAAAAGCTTTTTACCTGAAGGAAACGTTTTCAAGTATATTTAGAATATATTATTCAATTTTCTCCACTGGAAAATAAGTTTTTTAACACGTTCACTGCCGTATTAAAATTACTAGAATTTTACATCATACCAGAAATAGCAATATTTACTTTATTGAATTACAGACATTTCGTGATTACATAAAACAAAAATTCTTCTTTCAAAATTTCCTGTACGAATTCGTAATTTTAGATTGAACACCACGAGTATACTCGTGGTTGGCAGCGAATGCGTTAAAAATCGAAATGGTTTCTGAGGATTCTAAAGAAATATGTGGGCTCATGGGTAATTCCGAAAAGGTTATTGTGTATTTTCGTTCGTTTTTATATTTTCGTAGATTACGAAACATTTGTCATTTCTTTTTTAAATGCAGTGTAGCTTTTTTATTCCAACTCAATGATAAGTTCTTATTTTTGTCAATGGTGAAGACAGTGGGTTCTTCTAAATGTCTCTATCAGTTGGTTTCAATTCATGTCTGATATTGAATTTGATATTCAGACTAAACCAACAAACATCACCATTCTAGCATTTGTAATTAATATTTTTGTAAGATTGATATGATGGATAAAAGAAGAAATTATATGAATAAAATATGTGTTATTAAGCCTTCTGAACATAGAATTTATCCAAATAGGGGGTTATATTTTAAATCATAATCTTATTGGGTATAACAGAAATATTTTTTCATTACCTATACGAGTTAGCAAATGTTTTTTGCATCATTCAGAATATACAATTTATGAAATATGTGTATATTTTATCTGAAAATATTACAAATTCATATGGAAAAATATTGTTTGTCTGAAAATTTCTTTATATGATTTAGTAATAGTTTTATTTAATAGTTAGAATGAGAATTTTCTATTACAATTTTAATGTTATGTTTTTGCTTAAAATATTTATTTACCTTATATGCTTGTTAAATATTTATTCGTCACGGAACTTTTCTAAAACTGAATTTAATTTCAAAGTTATTTGTTATTTGTGCTTCTCTTTCAATATGCATTTCTATACGAAATAAGAGCCGAATGTAAACATATAAAAAGAATATTTGTTTTACTATTTCTACGAAAAGAATGATTATTATTTATATATATAATTGAGACAACAGACTCTTTTACAAATATCTCCTAGTTAGGTTTCATCATATATCTTTTTTTAACATTCTCACTATTCCGTTTATGAAAATTTTGTATATTTAAGATGAAAATATTAAAACATTAAATAGAAATGTATTTTTTATGAGATCTTTGTATTTTCATTTGTTTGCAATAATAATTAGAATATAAATTTCCAAATAAATTTTATTCTGAAGTTGAAGCTCGTGAAATATTTGTATAAGAAAATGATACACTTTTATTTAATGCAAGCCTTTTCAGAACTGAAATTAGTTTGAAAGTTTATTTTTTTTTGTCATGAAATATATATTTAAAAAAAAATAAGCCGAGATTAACCTAATGAAGGATATTTCATAATCAGGATTTTTGCACAAGCTCTATCATAGGTTCTTATTTTTATCGATGAAGGTGTAGTTGAAAATGTTCACAATCCTTTTTTAATTAGGTTCCATTTCACCTACATACTTAAAAAGAATGAGGAATAACTTTTGTTTAGCTGAACGAATTAGAGAACGTTTAGTACAATATTCAGAATTATGAATTTATAAGAAATTCTATATATCAACTAAAAATGTTTAAATTTTAAACAGAAATGCAGTATTTGTTAAATTATATTCAGCAAAATCATTTAAAAAATTCACTGTACTATTTAAATTTAACTTCTACTGTCATGTAATGTGTCTCGGAATTTAAAAAAATTGCAAGGAATTAAAAAAAAAACTGAACGTGACGTTAGAACGTGACTAAAACGTTAGAAACGTTTTCAATTTTCAACTGTTGTAGATAAATAGGCACCGTAAATTAAAAAAATTCTATAGACAAGATAGGAAATAAGACAATGCTGATGACATAGCCATACCGTTTATTTTAAAAAAAGTCACAATTTTCAATGTTTATAGTAGCCCTTAGAAACAATTGAACAATTAGAAGTCATTTATTTTGCTACAACAATATTATGAAAAATTGAATACCTGTATCTCTAACATAAAATGAATTATAATGAAGGAAAATAAACTGATTTATAGCCTTTTTCCGTACCATTTAAATTCAGATTTCATCAGGAAAATAAGTAATGTACACAAATTGACGATGGCGTTCATTAGAATCTAAAATGTGTAAATAAGTAGGTGAAGATGCATCACAAAGACATCTAACTAAAGTATTACGCAGGGAGAGATCATATAAAAGGCAAACGCAGTTTTAAATCTTATAAACACATATATATATGTGAAAAAAAGCAATTCGCAAAGCATCTTCAAAAAGATTATTTCAACTTCAATACATAACTGAGATTTTCTAATTTCGTTTTAGCATACTGTCTAGCTTCCCTTTCATAAAGCTACTTAGTGGTCAAATCAGTAATAAGATTTTGCATGTGATCGTGGTCCTTAAATGAGACCTATTCTGTCATTAATGAAATGACAGTTTCACAAAGTATGTCTGAATCCCCGGGGATTTAATTGTCACGGTTATTTCTTGCAATGGCATGTTAAATAGCTATCTGTGATTGTGTAGGTGGTATATATACTGCAGTAGGAGGTGGATTCGATGGATTTGTAACGCATTTCGGCATTAATGTACATTAGATCCTGATTTTGACAGTATCCTTCCTTCTTGGCATTGAAGTTCTACACGTGTTGAGTTTAAGCAGGTTTTCCAGCTAACGATGTTGCATAGAATCTACAGCTGTGAGTTTCGACAGCGGGGTAAGAAGTTCAGTTTCGTATTTTCGAATAATAGATTATTGGAATCCACGGGGTTTTATTTTATAGTAATATTACAGTGATTATAGTAAGTTAAAGTGACTTTCTTATGTTCCTACAGTTGCTATTGTTGTAACTATTAATTATCTTTTTTTTTAAAACAACAGCATATATACTATAGTTCATTTTTCAACATTTTTGCAAAATCTCACAAATTTACATTTCTAATAAGATGTATGGTCCCCATTTGCAATGTTCTATTTGCAAGTAACCATAATTTATTTCCTTTTAAATATATAAACATGTATTTGTTTTCTAATGTTGATGTTACATTAAAAACAAAAAACTTTGAAATTCACCTTTATTTTTCTAGGTGGAAGGGCGTATAAAAATTAAAAATAGTTTACCTTTTTAAAATTAATGAGAAATAGTATTTTATGAACATAATCTTAAATTCTATCTCATATTGAACACGTTTGTAAATTGTATTATCCACACTGTTAAAAATTTGCAGCAAACTATCCAATCATTCGACCGTTTTTATAGAAAACGGTTTCATAACCACAAGTTAAAGCTATTCTGACCCTATTATTGCCTATATTATGGTCAGAATAGAGTTAAATTACGGTTATGAAACCGTTCTTTATAAAAACGGTTGAATGACTGGACAGTTTGCTACAAATTTTTAACAGTGTACTTATTTTCAACATATATAAAAAAGCACGTTTGAATCTGTTTGGGACATTTAGCAGATATATAAGAATAATACTTTTAAGCAATTTCTAAGTGCTGTAAATAAAGTATATGTTTTAATTGTTTTTCGTGGTAAAATTTTTAATGTTAACTAAAGTTTAAAATATTTTTCTAAAAACATTTTTTATTTACTTCAAACATTTTCAGAAATGAAAAGTAGTTTTAAAAGTTCTTTCCTCGTTCTCATGGGAAAATATTTTTAAATACAAGAAAACAAGCTAAATATAAACAGATAAAAAGCATTTCACAGAAGTAATTTTCACACAACTCAATGATAAGTTCTTATTCATATCGATATCCGAGACAGTGGATTTTTACAAATAACATTTGATAAGTCCAACTTAATTAGAGATAGATTGATAAGAGATAGAGAAAAAATAAAGAGAGATACACAGAGATAAAGAGATAAAAGAGGTAGAGAGAGGAGGGGGGAGACAGAGGATGAGAGAGATAGTTAGAGAGGATAAATTCAGAAATAGAGAGATAGATCTAGAGATAGAGAGATTGAGAGACATATGAAGAGAAAGGGATAGCGGGATAGATATAGAGGGATAGAGAGATAGAGATAGAAAGATAGAGATAGAGAGATAGAGATGCAGAGATAGAGAGATATGAAGAGAAAGACATAGAATGATAGAGACATAGAGATATAGAGAGATAGAGATAGAGAGATAGAGGGATAGAGATAGAGAGATAGAGATAGAGAGATAGATGTACAGAGATAGATATAGAGAGATAAAGATAGAGAGATATAGGAAGAGAGATAGAGAGACAGATATAGCAATATAGAAAGATAGATATATAGAGAGATAGAGATAGGGAGAGAGATAGACAGAGATATATGAAGAGAAAGGAGTAGAGGGATAGATAGATACATAGAGAGATATAGAGATAGAGAGATAGAGATAGAGATAGAGAAATAGAGAGATAGGGAAATAGAGATATAGATAAATAGAGATAGAGAGATAGAGAGACAGATGTATGGAGAAAAAGATAGAGATATAGAGATAGAGACATAGAGTAATATATATATATATATATATATATATATATATATATATAGAGAGAGAGAGAGAGAGAGAGAGAGAGAGAGAGAGGGAGAGAGAGGGGAGGAGAGAGAGATAGGTAGATAAAGATAGAGATAGAGAGTAATAGAGAGTAATAGAGAGATAGAGAGACAGATATAGCAATAGAAAGATAGTGATATAGTGATAGAAAGATAGTGATATAGTGATAGAAAGATAGAAATAGATATATATATAGAGAGAGAGAGAGTGAGAGATAGGGAGAGGAAGAGAGAGAGAGAGAGAGAGAGAGAGAGAGAGAGAGAGAGAGAGAGAGATGGGGGGAGAGAGAGATAGGGATAGAGAGATAGATATAGGCAGATAAACATAGAGATATAGAGATAGAGACACAGAGTAATAGAGAGATAGAGAGATATATATAGCAAAAGAAAGATAGAGATAGACAGATAGAGATAGAGATATATAGAGAAATAGAGGATAGAGATAGAAAGATAAAGATAGAGATAGAGAGATATAAAGATGATATTGTATCTGAATATTTGATTAACATAATTTTATTTCTTGCCTTGTTTTGCGCACTTTTGCAATTTACATTATCTACTTATCCCCAACAGATAAAAAAACAAAGCACGTTTAAATATTGTGTCGAACATTTATTAATTTCCAAAAACTCAGAAACGGAACGTAGTTTCAAACTTCTTTAGTAATGTATTTAGATACTAAAAAACAAGCTGAAAACAAACAGATAATAATCATTTAACACAAGTTGTTTACATCTAACATAATTAAAAGTTATTTTTTATATCGATAGCTGAGACAGTGGATTTTTACATATCACATTTGATGAGTCCCACTTAATTAGAGATATAGAAGTTAGCTGGTTTTATGTCATGTGGGAAATTGAAGGAAGCGTTCCATATACACCAACAGATATTATTATTTTTGCATTTGCACACAATATTTTGTTAAGGATATGGAAAAAAAATACGCAATTATGGGGAAAAAACATATCTGTGGGTCAACAAACTATCTTTCGTAAAAAGTTTTCAAAGATAGTTTGCTACTTGAGGTTACAATAAATCTTGATTATTTATGTGATTTAGCAAATGTTTTGTGAATTATTTCCAATATACAAATATGAAAGTTCAACTTTAAAATTTAAATAGAAATGTAACATTCCTGAAATTTTATTCCTAAAAAAACATTTTTAGGTGCTTCTCTAATATCCCGTCGTCCACTTTTCATAACAAAAAACTATCGCCAAACTGTAAGATTAAACGCCAAAAATGCAGTCCCATTTACTTGATGTCAGAAGCATTATACGTGTTTGTTATGTCATCAAGTGGTTTTTAATTCGACATTTGCGTGTATTTTTCATTATGTTTTACTGATTTATTAGTTATTTCATTAATTAAAATAACAATTGTGTCCTTAAATTCTTATATTTTATTTATTTATTTATTTTGATATTCCAATGGCAACGTTCTCCTATTTATTTGGCGTTACAGTTTGGTGATAGTTTTTTGTTATGAAAAGTGGTCGACGGGATAATAGAGAAGTACCCATTTTTAAATTTTCAAAGTCATATTCAAATTTTGGTTCTTTTTTCATGCAACTTGTATTGGAATTTAAAAAAATGAATCAAAGACAGGCAGGTAATAATAAAATTTAAAAAATAATTTCAACTTGTTGTAAAGAAAGAACAGGTTTTTATTGAATTCGTTTCAAAATGTTCACTGTTATCTCTTTACAATAGTTATGTTAAATAACTCTTTAAAATGTTCATGACATGTTTGTCAGATAATTGTTTATCGCAAATATTTTTAAAAACTCAATTTAATTTCATAGTTTATTCTTCATATTCTGGAATATGAATTTAATTACTGAAATAATCCTGAATATAAAGCAATTATAAGCATTCCTCAGTAGTGATTTACTACCAAATCAATGATAAATTCTTTTTCAAGGGTGACGGAGATAGTAGATATACGACATGACTCTCTTAGTTTTTTTTTTCATATGGAAAATAATAAAAAACAAAGTTAAAAGGAAAAATGTTTCTATTCGTTAATCTGCATAAAGTAACATTTTTCCAATATTGGCTTTATATTTGAAGTTGCAAACATTTTCAAAATACACAAAATAAATTGTTATTAGCTGAAAAATTGACTTTTTTGGATGTTTTGTGGAATATTAAAAATACAGATATTATAGAAGATTTATATAATCAAACTGAAAATTTTAAATTTCAAACATAAATATAATATTTATCACATTGCTATCTTTGTTTGCTATAACAACAGTTTTGTTTGTAATAGTTAGAACATAAACTTTCTAAAACAATTTTATTAATCTCAAATATTCTCTCTCATTTTTAGTATTACGCTCAAGGTCTTAAATTATTTATATAAAAATACAGCTAAATTCCATTCTCATCCGCTTAACTTTTGAACATAAACTTTCTAAAACAATTTTATTAATCTCAAACATTCTCTTTCATTTTCATTATTACGTGAAAGGTCACAAATTATTTATGTAAAAATACAGGCAAAGTCCATTCTCACCCTCATAACTTTTGAACGTAAACAACTTCATAAAAATTGTGTCTCTGTACGCACTCATAAATGCTAACAATAGAAAATGTACAATGGCCATTTGTTTGATCGCGATTTACAAATCTGTCACATCACGAAACAAAATGCGAAAGGAGGCAATAACATCTACCCTAAACAAAACCACAAAACACTACAGATATCACTGACGGTAAGTGAGCTAAGTAGAATTTTCTTTCTAATGCTTTTCGTGACGGAAAAGTGTTGAAAATCACGAACAAACAAATGAACATTGTGCGTGTTCGATTCGTAACATTCACGTGTTCAAATTGTCTTTTCAGACTAAATCGATAGTGTTGAACAACTTCGATCTCTTATCCGGATCTCGGAGAGTAAACAAGATTGGTATGCCAATTTCTGAATTTGACGCTAGGAAGCGCTGTAATCAGTCTCGTCTAAAGGTACATGGCTACTTAACTGGATTTAGATACAATTTATATCATTTTAGCAGCCAGCATTCAAAAGTTAAAGAGATAACAATGGGTTACACTAGATTAATTGTGACTCAAGAAATCATATGAGATGAAATCTTCCAAACTGGGCGAAAAAGCCCGGTCCAGGATTCGAATCCGGGATCTTAGCCAATGCTCTACCAAATGAGCAATCCCGGCCAAATGTGGCTGAACTAATTCACCCAGTTAACCTTAATAATCATAGCATCTGGTCTGATATCTAAATCAGCACAACAGAATAAATCACATCCTGGCCCGGACTTTTTCGTCCAGCTGGGAAGATTACATCTCGTAAGATAACAATGGGCTTTATTGGAAACCCTGTTAATGTTTGTTATACAATTATTCATTGCAAGCCTTTTTACTTACCTATCATACGTAGTATAGGGTAAGTCTTGTAATCGTTTTAAAAATCGGAAAAATTTTTTTGACGGATTTACACGTTTCAGACACTGGAGATTCCGGAAACATATTTTTAGAAAAAAAAATTGCCGTCCGTCTGTGTGTCTGTAAACGCTCTATCTCCCGAACAAATTGAGATACAGACTTGAAATTTGGTATGTACTGAGTATGTAATAATGGGAAGAAACTTATTTAATTTCAGTAACCTCGATTATCCGGAACTATTTTTCCGGATTTTCGAAATATTCGTTCTGATAAGAGGTATATAAACATTTTCGAAATTGTTTGTTTTAAGTGGTGAATATAAAAGACAAGAAAAAAACATAAATTTTACATAAAGAATGAAGTCGATCGGATAATGAGTTGCCGAGATATGTATAATCCTATTTTCCACACTCTTCGATTTTTCATGACACTGTATTTCATTCAAATTTCAATTCAAAGATATATTTTAATTGGAAATAAGAGGCTTAATCCGACGCAGTAAACTGTTAGTTAGTATGATTATAATTCTTTTAGTTATAAGGATGTTTGTTTTACACAATTCAATAATACAGCATTTAAAGTTCATGACATCATCAAGCCACGATTTTATTCGAATTGCAATGCATTTTATAAATAGTTTACACATGTTTTATTTTCTTATTTATATTATGCATATCTATGGTGGGTAAGTATTACGGTGGCCCCCAACGACTAGTTTGATATTGAATAAAATTTTAAATTACTTCTTCTTATCATGAAACATACATTATAATAGTAAAAATAAACCGAATATGAAAGGATAACAAGCATTTTTGAGTCTTTCCCCAAACAATTTAACTCATATTTTGGAACAACACAATGGGATTTTCTATGAAATTTCTACGTCTATCTTAATTAGGTTTCGTTTCACGTGGGATATTAAATAGACAATTCTAAATAAACCAACAGAAATTATTGTTTCCATACGGTGCTTTATATTTTAGTAAGCTGGAAAAACGAAGTAATTCAGTGGAAGAAATATTGTATTATTTAGTTAACAAAATATACTTCGCAATCAGTTTTTAAAGGCGGCCTCACTGTAAACCTTTTCAGAATAAGAGATTCGAAATTTTATTATTTGTACGATTTAGGAAATGTTTCGTATAATTTTCCCAATATAAAAATTCTAAAATTTTTGTATAATTTAACAATAGTATATGTTAAAACTTAAAATATAAATACAACGTTTATGAAATTTTATTTACCGAAACATTTTGTATATATTCAATGCACTATTTCTGTTTTTATTAGAAGACAAATTCTGTTTTAGGGTTGAAAAACAGAATTCAATGCAAAATGAAAAGTTGTGTAGAATTAATTCAGCTGACATTTTTACATGATTGTTTCATAGTTAGTTTAATTAATTATTCACTAAAATGTTTAATTGTAGCGAAGTAAATTATGTAGTTTATTATAAAAATTAGCTTTTGGCTATGGATGTTATCAAAACAAAGCTTCACCAAAATAACGTACAGAAAACTGAAAACGGAAATACATTATTTCTGAGAAATAATAACTGTAAATTTGTTTGAATTGTTTGATTTTTTCGTTCTAAGAGCTGGACCTCAAACCCAGTTTTATATTTTTAATTTAAATTTATAAATTTTCAGTTATTTAAAAATAAGAATATTTTTTTAAATAGTCTACTTTTCATGGGATGAAAATCAACATGATCAGATATCCATTAACCTTAAGTAAAAAAATAGAAACCAAATGATTTTTTTTTAAATTTTAAATGAGCCAGAGTAATAAGCGGACCAAAACATGTTTAAAACTGAAACCATGCATAAAAATTATGTAAAAAGCAAAGAGTCGTTTTCAGTTTATTTTCTCGATTACTAAAGCATCTTCACATTGTAAAAAGACACAAATGTTTATTTTTATAAGAAAATATAACACAACCACGAACGAAAATAAGCAATAACCTCTTCTGTGTCACCTACGATTCCGAAAAGTGTTCTATACATTTACAAACCACAGAAAATAATATATTTTCAAAAATTTAAAGAAGCATTTATGAAAATAAAGTTTCTTTCGCTACCACGGAGTTTCAGAAACGTTTTCAAGTAGTATTTATACAACATCAATAAATTTTCTCAACCCAGAATATAGGTTCTTTTGGGTGCTATCCATTCTCAAGTAAACATTTTCGTGTTCAACAAGTTTGTTTTACAGATAAACATGATAAATTTTCTCAACACAGAATATGGGTTCTTTGGGTGTTCAAGTCCCAATTAAACTGAGTCAATTCTCAAGTAAACATTTTCGTGTTCGACAAACTTGATAATTTTTTTCAACCCAGAATATAGGTTCTTTTGGGTGCTATCCATTCTCAAGTCAACATTTTCGTATTCAACAAACATGTTTTACAGACAAACATGATAAATTTTCTCAACACAGAATATAGGTTCTTTGGGTGCTCAAGTCCCAATTAAACTGAGACAATTCTCAAGTAAACATTTTCGTGTTCGACAAACTTGATAATTTTTTTCAACCCAGAATATAGGTTCTTTTGGGTGCTATCCATTCTCAAGTCAACATTTTCGTGTTCAACAAACATGTTTTACAGACAAACATGATAATTTTTCTCAACACAGAATATAGGTTCTTTGGGTGCTCAAATCCCAATTAAACTGAGTCAATTCTCAAGTAAACATTTTCGTGTTCGACAAACTTGATAATTTTTTTTAACCCAGAATATAGGTTCTTTTGTGTGCTATCCATTCTCAAGTCAACATTTTCGTGTTCAACAAACATGTTTTACAGACAAACATGATAAATTTTCTCAACACAGAATATAGGTTCTTTGGGTGCTCAAGTCCCAATTAAACTGAGTCAATTCTCAAGTAAACATTTTCGTGTTCAACAAACATGTTTTGCAGACAAACTTGATATTTTTTTTCAAACCAGAATATAGGTTCTTTTGGGTGCTATCAATTCTCAAGTCCACATTTTCGTGTTCAACAAACGTGTTTTACAGACAAACCTAATAAATTAACATCATTAACATTGACATGAAAATAAGTAATATTCTGTTACTCATACATGTGTAAATTCAATTATCCAGCTGCAAATGTTTAATTCAGAATTGACTGCACTTTAAAAACTTATATTCCGGTCTGTGAAAATTGATTAATACACTGTAAAAGCTACTCGGAAACGTTTCCGAAAGTTCGCGGCAGGAAAAAAAAACATTATTTTTATATATGCTTCTTTAAATCTCGAACACATATATTTGTTTCTGATGTTTCTAAAGATAAAGAATGCTTTTCGAAATCATGGGTAACTCGGTATATTTTCGTACGTGCGTTTCGTACGTTTTCCGTAGATCAAGAAACAGTTTTATTTTTTAGGTGTGTTAATCATTACATAAATACGTAGCACCTATAGTCGATATCTGGTCCGTCCGTCTGTCCATCTGTCCACATATAACAGCAGAAAAACTACCTGACCGAATTGTTTAAAATTTAATACATATAATCGTTGCAGAATTTTGTCGAGTCATTTCAAGTTTTATGATAAACAAATCAAAACTTACAAAGATATTAATAAAAATATTTATGAAGAAATTTGAATTTTTTAAAAAACGGTACTTTCTTGTTATAGCAGCTTCCGAGGATTAATCGTCAAGCGACCGAGATGTAACGCCAAGTTATCCCACACGTATGACATTATAGTCATATATGACATTTTATAACCTCTGTGATCAAGTTATAGTCACATTCTTCTTTCTATTAAATCCTCTCATACGTAATTAATTCAATGGTATCGCATAGTAGGTAACGATTCTAGGTTACCATGGTGTTTAAGATGGTGTTATGTTATTTCCGTATTACTGAATTTAAAAATCGAATTTGTATACTAAAATTGTTTAGTTATAGCAATCCTATAATCTACCGACAGCTTTTTTGGATATATGTTTCGGGAAAAATTGATATTAAATGGAAAAGGAGTCTAAATATGGATTTCAAGTTCTGAAATTTTCAAAGCTGGTCTTAAGTTTCCCTTTGGAATTTTCAGTAAATGTCAACAAAAAATAAACTGTTGCCAACTTAAAATGTACTTATTTTATTACGGAAATTAATCATATCATAATAACAGCCGATATAATTCATTTCACTGAAACTAGTTATAGTACGAACGCACCCCACGTGTCAGGTTTGACGTACAATTTCCAACTTAATTCTTTCAAGTGCATAAAAACAACACGTTCAATATTAATATACGAGAGGAACAAACCACAAACCATTCTATAAACAGAGAATCATAATATTTTCCTTGCAAGAAATTCCATTTTCGTTTCTTTTATTGAAATAAAGAAAAATGTGCGAAAGCTTATCCCCAAAAATAAACAGATAGAACAAAGATAATTCTTTAAAAAAGAAACCGCAAAAGTTGACATTTTGTTGCTTTTTCTTCTCTATATAACAGACATTTTTAACTATTCAATGTAATCTGATACGAAAACAACGAATGAATGTAAAATTTTCTTTAACACGTTGACCACAAACTGAACTACTAAACTGTGCAGCTAATTCTGCGTATTAAAATAAATGATCAACGTAACAATAACACAAATAAAATATATATAAAATAGCAAACAGCTGTTTAGGAGCCTCTAAAGTTCCATTATCAATGCCAAAGTTAAAAAGATTAAAAGTTGATTTAAAAGTTTAAGCCATGTATGTATGCTTGCGTCTTGGCTTGCGACCAATATGGAATGGCGGTGAGTTTTTTTAAAAACAACAGTGAAGTCAGGAGTCACATGTGACGCAGGAGACCAATCAGAAGCGCTCAACAAGTCTGGAAGAGTTAAAATACGGAGGAGAAAAAGAGGGGGAGGAGGAAGTGAAGAGCAGGAATTAAGTGAAAGGTAGCCAGACATTTGAAAAATCGACATATATGACATTTTATAACCTCTATGACCAAGTTATAGTCACATTCTTCATTCTATTAAATCATATTATACGTAGTTAATTCAATGATATCCCATGATGGGTAATGATTCTAGGTTGCCATGGTGATTTCCATGGTGGTTGCCATTCTACGCTGACATTTGAACTCGTCCAGACTATCCGAGCGCTTCTGATTGGTCTCTTACGTCACATGTGACCCCTGACTCCGCTGTTGTTTTTAAAAACTCACCGCAGTCGCAAGCGGAGACGCAAGCATACTTACATGGCTTAAACTTTTAAATCAGTTTTTAATCTTTTTTACTTTGGCGCTGATGAGAGACTTTAGATGCTCCGAAACAGCTGTTTGCTATTTTATATATATTTTATTTGAGCTATTTTTAGGTTGATGATTTATTGTCATATAACGGAACAAACTTCAATCCACCTATTTTAAATTATTCCGCGTACCTCACCAACATGTCTGCTTATGCAATTACATAGTCATCAGATACTTTTGCAACACATATCACGATAAATACAAACAAATAAACAAACAAACATACAGACACCAAAAACTGTTTGGATATCCACAGTAAGCCACAACTGACATTTCGGTAATAAATATAGAAAATTCATGAAAAATTAAATTTTCTTAGGCTGCTGTGGTTACCGAATCTCGTTACATTTTCATGACATCATTTTATATGTTTAACATTGTCTTTTATCGCACATGATATTAAGTATATGCGCTGTTCTGATATGAAACAGGCTTGTCGATTTATAAAATGCATTTACGGGTAAATAATAAAGAAACGTACAGACCACGAAATCCAAGTTTGAGATGCATGGGATTCTTAATTCGATTCGAGACTTGCCTTATGACAAAACGAAAATAAATTTGGCCTAAATAAAAGAAAAAATAATTTATGATTGTGTGTTGATCACAAGCATGTGTTCAAAACACTCTTAGTGTTCTAGTCAAAAGCAACAAAATGGCAAGTTTCTTTAGTACGATATAAACTTGATAGCTGACCAGGATATAGAATATCTTTTTCTGGAACTTCTTAGCCGCAGGTGTTTCTTGAGGGAATTTTTTCTTCTTTTTCTCAATTCCTTCAATTCCTATTTATCTAGAGATTTTGGGATTTCCTTTTTGCAACGCTTTATAGAAAAGAGTGTTGAAATTGATGAGAAGAAATTCGTATTTAGTTTAGTGCTAGTGTCCTATACTTTTTATGTTTTCAGTATTTTATTAATTCATAAAAAGTATTTCATAGGTCTTGAAAATAGAAAATGTTTTTAATGTAGTTGTTTTATTATATCTCTAGTGCTTGCACACAGGAAAAGATTGATTTTTAGATTTATGTTCCCGATACGTAATAATATTTGTTTTTATGATATTTTAAGATGAGAAAAAATATTATAATTACATGTTCTAATTTGTTCGTCAGTTTATGTGATTTTTTTATGTACCATAGCTTAAATCTTGCCCATTTTTAGCTTATTATAGATCATGAAAGGATAAAATTGCACATGTTTTATGGAATCTAGAGTAATTTGGCCTTAATAATTATACTATGAATTTCACAATTTTTTCAACATTTTCAATTTTGGATAATTTATCATAACAGATATGAGATTCATCTTTTATTTTATACTATTTTATATAGGAAAAATCCTAATGTCGTTTATTATTTTTTTTAGTATGTAATAAATATATATAAACATATATAATAGTTTATTATATAGTATATTATATATACTATATAATATATTATATATATTTAAATATACAGAGTATGATAATCAGGAATTTACACATAACATCATAAAAAGCAAGCGAAAGTAAGCGAAGCATGCACTTAACATTTTACTACATATCCATAACATTTTACTACAATCTATATATATATTACGCAATCGTACGTGGCACAGAAATCGCGATTATTTATTAATCGTTTAATGGAAACGCCCGAATTAAATGCATCTCATTGGTTATTGTGTAAAATTCCTTTGGCAGGATTTAGGCCGAGGTAAATCGGGTTTATTTACGTTTCGCTCTGTCGCTGCAATCATGGAGTTTCAAAATATCATTAGAAATTCCTGTAGAAGATCTCGGCAAATGCTTGAAAGTAAAGAAGATGCCGAATTAAGAAGAGAAAATCGAAATAGATTGGATTGTGAACGCCTTCAAACACAGAGAATAAGCGATCACCAAAATAGGCTTAATAACTACCGCATGCACGAACGCGTACCTTCTGAAATCCAAATTACTGAATTAAATGTTCCGGAGTATAACTGTGGAACTTTGAGTGAAACGTGCAATTTCTGCCAGCACTGTATTGCAAATGCGAATTAAACAGTAGCAAGAAGTTTACAAAATGTTGTCATGATGGTAAAGTAATTTTGTCTCCCTTATCAGAAACTCCCGATTTGATAAAAGAGAACTTCCCTTACCTTTTCATTCTGTAAAAGTAAGTGTAATAATTTAACCTGTCCGTTTCATTTTTTAAACGTAACTGTTATACAGGGTGGTTAAAATTAAACTGACTGTACTCAGTTACTCATAACTCTGGTTCTACTGAACAGATCCGAATGAAACTTCAGATATATGTTATGTAAATCACGCAGCCAAGATTTTCGTTAAAAAAAAAATGAAATTTTGTTATCAGATGGCGCTGTAAACCATATGCAAATGAGTAGTTAGTGCAATTTTGCTATAAAAGAGGAACGTATTGTTCAGAGAAATCATTCGTCCGCAGTGAACAGGCTGTTTAACAAGAAGGAACGCAAAATGTTCTTATCAAAATGAGAGCAATGCTTCGGCAGTCCTCCATGCTAATGGACAGATGAAAAAGTTAAGTAGAGGACCCATGTCCATAAATGCAGTTAAATGCAGTTAAATGCATGATTCATAAGTTTGAAAAAACTGGTTCTCTGTATGTTGCACCGGGATGAGGATGACGTGCAAATGAGCCGGCGATTGTGAAGGAAGTTACGATTGCAACAGCTGAGGCATCTGCAAATTCTTCAAATGCTACTTACTGTAAGTGGCCGCTCAATCACACGAGCATTGGACATTCCATGGGCAACCATGCGCATGATTTTATGCAAGATTTTGAACCTTTACAAGCCTCTCAACCTTTACAAGATGCATATCGTGCAACAATTGAAACCGCAAGATCACTCTGTGCGTCTTGATTTTGCGTTGCGTTTTCTGGCGAGGATGAGAGTGAATGAGTCCTGGCCATCGCACATCTTATGGGCAGATGAGGCTTATTTTCACTTAGATAGTGCTGTGGACACCCAGAACTGCCTCATATGGGGCTCCACCAATCCTCATGCCGTGCAACAACAACCACTGCATTCACCATGCGTCACGGCTTGGTGTGGATTCACGGCGAATTTTATTTTGGGCCCGTATTTTTTCGAAGAAGTCACAATGAATGGGTTTGTTAGGCGTACAATAAAATGTGATCGATACAGTAGACTCCTTGAGAATCATGTTTTTCCGGCGTTAAGTCAAAGAGGCTGTTTGACTACCATAATATTCATGCAAGGCGGAGCAACTGCTCATACGGCGATATGTATAAAGAATGTAATTCAAGCCAACTTCTCTGATGAACGTGTCATCTCGCGTATTTTCCCGATTTCCTGGCCAGCAAGGTCACCAGATCGGAACCCATGTGACTTCTGGCTGTGGGGTTTTCTTAACGATCATGTTTATCAAGGACGTGTAACTAATTTAGTGGACTTGAAAGGTAGCATCGTACGCTATGTCCCCTCATTCCTACTGATATATTGCATGCAGCCGTTGATAACGCGGTAGTACGCTTTCAGCATATTGTTGATCGCCAAGGCTTGCACATAGAGCACACAGGTGTGTAAATAAATAAAATATTCCGTTATTCTTTGATTTTTTATCAATATCTTTCATTTTATATTGTTAAAACGCCACCTGGTTGCAAAATGTGAAACGTTTTGCGAAAACGTCGGCTTCATGATCTACATAACATTAATGTGAAGTTTCACTCAGATCCGTTCAGTAAAACCTCTGTGAGCCTCTGAGTACCGTCAGTTTAATTTTAACCATCTGGTACATTTGAAATTTTAGCTTTTATTTAATTTTTTACAAGTTTTTTATATAAATAAATATTATTGAGTATTTTTTTATGAAGTCCACTCCACTGTTATATTTTTCAATGACAATCGGCCCGGGCAACGCCCATCGGGTCAGCTAGTAATAAATTAAAATTCACTCAAGTAACGAAAATAAAGAAATATGCTGCGAATGTATGAACAAGCATTACTTAAAAAGTAAGAATATGTAGCGATCTCATCTCACTTAAACAGTATAAAGCTAGTTACTAGCTTGACCTTTTATTCGACGTTACCGCTCGCGCCTGCTATTCATGATCCTTGGTTCAATTCCCAGCAGTACCAATTCCAAATTGTTAAACCGGACAAAACACGCCACCTTCAACAACAAACACAATGATCTCCTATAAAAGCCAACAGATAGCAGTACTACTCAAAATTATCCAAAATCATCCAAATCACGCAAAAGCCAGTGAAATGCCCACAGCATAAAGCCTGTCGCTCACGCCGCTCATCGAACCTGCGCAGTGTGCACGGCAACACGACAGCATCACTCACGCATGCGCTTCACTCGTCTACAATACCTCATCCTCACTAAAGATGTAGTGTAGGGTAGAGCGAAAAAAATGAATTTTTTTTTACAAAAAACGGGTAGGTGCCAAAAGTTGCCTTTATACTAGTACATCAAGTATCTGAAATTTTAGCGCTGAAAAAAAATGCCTTGAGTCTGCGCTTTTGGTCCAAATGTCGAAATTTTGGGTAATATTTGACAATTTTTCAAAAAAATTAAAAATTTTCTATAGAACTGGTTATGATTTTAAAATGTCATTTCAACCTTTATTAATAAAGATTTAAAATATTGAAACGATAAAACGATATCTTTATTCTGTATAACTGGAGCAAAACTGACAAATTTCGGTAAAAATGGGGTATTTCCATTCTGGTACAGCATACAACGAATCGTTGTTTTGAATGCAGATCTTCGCTAGTTGCTTTTACAACTCCCCAGGAGTGGAGGTGGGTGCATATCATGTCCCACCCGTAACCAGCACAACCACCCTACCATCTGAGCACAATGTTTTATTTATACAATGAATTGTGATTTTTTATCAGATTGGCACGAATTTTCTGTATATTAACCTAGTCTTGGTGTATTCATCTCTTCTTTCGTATCCACAGACTTTGGATGATGTTGGCTGTGACTTCCTTCACGTATCTTTCTACTGCTTGAGTATGAGAAGGCATGCAAATTAACTCATTGGGGATGTTAGTACGGGAATCTATCCAGCCGTCTATTATCTTCAACAAACTTGCATCCGATAAATGCATAGTGATTGGGGTCCTGTTACCACAATAGTTTCCCAATCAATTAGATTTATATAATCATCTGCTTCTATTTTGATTGTCAATATTTCGAATTTGCGTATGTCATCATTTATTCTACCTCTTGCATTTATTATGGGATGAGCAGCTAGTTGTTTAATGTGATTGCAATCAGAATTTGCTCTGAGTGTGCAAAGTAACCATTGTCCTGAATAACTTTTTTAACTATTCGTTTTATGGCGTTTGCTGTGTTTTTTAGTAGCCGTGTAGTTTCCAATAAGGTTTTAGATACATTTTTTAGCTGTGGATTACATTTGATGATAAACCATCCTGGGGCATAAACTTAGATCACATACTTTGTGAGTGAAAATAGAGACTCTGACGCGCATCAATGCGAGTAATTAAGGAGAAGAATTCTATTCGCCGTTGTGAGCCATATTGCGTGGGACAATTTTCCTAGGCTGCTATTCGCTAGTTCTTTAGAGCAATATCCTGAAGAAATAGCTTTGAAAATGACCAGCATGTATTTCTGGTCTGTGCTGAGTCCATTTTCCTCGATTTCAGGAAATATGTTTTCTAAATTACTCTTTATAGGTTCAAAAACTGCAATAGGGAGTGAATGGAACGTGGACAAGGAGTTCCCTAATACATTTGGGCCAGAAGTTTTCCCATTGATCATGCCTAACAAATGATGCAGAGGCAATTCATTTAACTGGAGCTGGCATATGATCCATTTCAATGGTCTTGCAAGCTTCTCTTCCATTCGACGGATTACTTCAGTATGCTTCCCCGTATTCACAGGACACCGGACACCCATCACAACTCAAGCATGAGAGGCTGGACAAATCAATATTTTCCTCTTTTAAAAAGTTTGATATGCATTTTAAAATATTTTTGATGCTCCAGATGAGGAAATGTTAGGCAAAATTAGTCCCCAAAAGTTTGGAGCCAGGCTTTTCAAGATAGTAACACGTTCTTCTTTCATAATTCTACGATACGCATGTTTATCACTTCTCTTTTCTGTACACATTGTGTCGTATTTTCAGGAGTCGAAATATAAGGCTCTTATTTCTGTTTTAGGGTTCTGTTCTTTACGTTGAGACGAAGAAGCGGATTGCCTTTCACGCCTTACCTTGCTTCTATCTATAACGGGTACATTATGTTTTCCAGTGTCATTTGATGTACGTACACAATCCTGAAGAACCGCTGAAGCAAGAACTACAGCAGACTGATCAGAAATTCTATAGCTATCACATGCTCTAGAAAAAGTTTCAAACTTCATTCGAGTTTCGGTATATGAGGATGTAGATGGCAATTCAATTTTATCTGTTATTGAATCATTGCATACTGATTCGTTTATTTCAATTTCACATGCAGCATCTTCTAATTGCGGTGCTTCTTTATTTAATCTTCTTTCTATTAATTTTTTTTCAACGAGTCGTTGTATGCTGTACCGGAATGCCAACGCCCCTTTTTTACCGAAATTTGTCAGTTTTGCTCCAGTTAAAAATAATAAAGATATCGTTTTATCGTTTCAATATTTTTAATCTTTATTAATAAAGGTTCAAATGACACTATTAAATCATTGTCAGTTCTACAGAAATTTTTTATTTTTTTTGAAAAATTGTCAAATTTTACCCAAAATTTCGACATTTGAACCAAAACGCAGACTCAAGCCATTTTTTTTCAGCGGTAAAATTTCAGATATTTGATGTACTAGTATAAAGGCAACTTTTGGCACCTACCCGTTTTTTGTAAAAAAAAATTAATTTTTTTCACTCCACCCTAAGTGTGTAGCGATCTCATATCTATAAAGCGAGTTACTAGCGTAGAGTAACTGGCTCGACGCTTACGCTCTCGCCTACTGTTCGTGAGATCCTTGGTTCAATTCTCACCGTCGCCAAATCTTCGAAAAGATAATCTTCAGCATACGTGAGAGCACGTGTGTATTTCTACATAATTTCTTTGGAATGTGATATAAAAATGCAAAGAGCACAAAAGTGTTTTAGTTAATAAAGGGAAATGAAATTGTTAATGATGCTTCAATTCTGTTAATATAATGATATAAAACTCTATTTTTCACCATAATTTAGGATTTTCTTTTTGTAAGCCCCTTGTTAAACTTATTAGCTTTGTGGATTTAACTGTTATTTTCTTTCGGTACATATGCATACAGTTGTAGTTACGTCGCATACTAACTAAAACAAACGCATTATACAATAATGTAGAAGAGAGCCTTACAGTCCCCAATCTTTCTGTAGATTAATATTTGTCATTGATAACGTAACGAATACTATTATTTTTCATAATTACTAGATGGTCCTAGCCAAAATTATATATACAATTCCCAGTTAAATTCAAATTGTTGGAGGTTTCGTGAAATATATCTTATAAATCTTCCCCATTGTCCGTGTTTTAGAATATAAATTAATTTTGCGAATATGCTAACAAAAGAATTCAAAACACAAAAGTTTGTTGACAATCTCAAACGTCTGTTTGTATTCTAATCCTATTATAGATTTAAATTTTATTGATGAGGCATTGAAGAATTATTTATTTTAACAATAAATTTCATCTGCATACATAACATTCGGAGTAGAATTCTTATTATGTAATCAAATTCTTTAGAAGCAGCACTGAAGTACAAGGCGATCTTACAAAGTAAAGTTCTGATGATTTATTATAAGATAAAAGTTTTCTAACAATTATTTTGCTTGTAGTTAATTAACAAATTCGAAATTCAAAATTCTTTGAATAAGGGTGAGCTTATACTGTCTTCTTATTATATAAATAGCACCACAAGGTTAATATTAATTAACTGCATATTATTACATGAATTATTATTACAGAATTGCACTAAATTATCTTATATTCTGCATATCAATTTTACATTCGGATCATTTGTCTAATTAACACATGAATTTTATATAAATCATAAACATAAACTCGAATGTACCAAGAAAGACAGTTTGAGATTTAATAATCAGACAGTTAAATAAAATTATCACGTTTTTACTGTATGTTAACTGTACGAATTGTAGGATATTTTTGGAAAATATTATTTATTTACAGTGAGATTTGTTATTGAAAATAGATTTTGCTGCAAGTTAATTTCAGAATTTTTCTCTATTTACCTTTTCTTATAGATATTTAACTTTTAAGATTGATTATACCAATCTGATTTTATTTGTATTTTCAGTCAGTGATGCCTGTAAAATAATATTATTTGGTTATCTGCCAAATATGGTCTTGTATATTCGACAGAATTGAAAACGGCATCTTATACCCTTATTCGATATTAAAATTATTTGATATTAAAAAATGATTTTATAATATAACTGTTGAAAATAATTATGTTTTATACAATATAAAACCTAAATCAAATGCATATAAAATTATAACAATACAATTTAGTATAAATTATAATATATAATTTTAAATAAACAAGTATTAGCTTTGTCATAACTTAGAATATTGAACTTTTAAAATTGATTATACCAATCTGTTTTGAATGTATTTTCAGTCAGTGATGCCCGTAAAAAAATAATTTGGTTATCTGTCAAATAAATGGCCTAGTGTATTCATAAAGAATTGAATACGGCACCTTATACACTTATTCGATATTGAAATTATTTGACATTAAAAGAGGAATTTATGATATAACTTTTGAAAATAATTATAATTTATACAATATAATAAAATCCGAAGGCAAGAAAGTGTCTGTAACGGCTCCGGGCTCGAACACTCTGATCTGCGAATCGACCATAGTTAAACGCCATGTTAGACTTAATGAAAAAGCTATGCTTCATCCGATTCTGCTGTTAAAATATTTGTAAAAGCATATTAGAGCTTTTAAATATTTTAATTTTGTTTAAAACCTTCAAAAACTATTTCATATCAACATTTCTGTATATATTTTTTTCTGTCAGCATTTTCAGAAATAGCGGTGAATTCTTTCGTACGGAGGATTTGAGTGATCAATCCAGTACATTGGCACCATCTACTGGCGTATTTTGAAATTTTGCTTCCATCTTAAATACAGTACAGGACCTATTATGCGAAATCCTCTGGACCAAAGGCTTTCCGAGTTTTGTAATTTTCCGGATTTTGGGTCCTCCCGCAGTTCACGATTATTTAACAAAATTCATGCTTTTTTTTCGTGATTCTTTGACAAAATTTGCATCTTTTTCTGCTATTCTTTGACAAAATTTGCGTTTTTCTTCTACGATCCTTTGACGAAAGATAATTTTTTCGTCATCCTTTCAAGAAATTTGCGTTTTCTTTTTGCGATCATTTGAAGAAATTTGCATTTTTCTGCGATTCTTTGAGGAAATTTGCGTTTTTTGCTATTCTTTGACGAAATTTACCTTTTATTTACGATCCTTTGACAAAATTCGAGTTTTCTTCTGAGATTCTTTGACGAAATTAGCGGGTTTTTTTTTTCGCGATCCTTTGACGGAATTTGCATTTTTTCTGTGATCTTTTGACAAAATTTGTGTTTTTTTCTTCCTTCGACCCTTTAACGAAATTCCACTTTTTTCGCGATCATTAGACGAAATTAGAAATTTTTTTGCAGTGCTTTGAAGAAATTTCCGTTTTCTTTTCGCGATCCTTTGGAGAAATTCATGTTTTTCCGCGATTATTTGACGAAATTCGCGTTTTTTTTCTTTTTTTTCCCGATCTTTTAACCAAATTTGTGTTTTTTTTTTGTGATGCCTTGAAGAAATTTTACATTTTTTCGGAGCCCTTGGAAGAAATTTGCGTTTTCTTCGCAAGCCTTTGTCGGAAATCGCGTATTTTCTGCGATTTGTTAACAAAATTAGCGTTTTTTTGAAATTCTGAGACGAAATTTGCGTTTTTTTTTTAATCTTTTGACAAAATTCAAGTTGCTTCCGCAATCCTTTGAAGAAATTGTCTACTTTTTCTTCAAACGATAGACATAATTGTTTTTTTCGGCGACGATCGCTCAAAATTCGAGATTTTGTTATGTTCGAATCTTTGGACTGAAGACTACAATTTTCGAAACCGAATGTTTAAATTTTAAATTTTTAGGAAAATTCGGAACAGAATCACCCTTGATGAAATTAAAATATAACTATTTTTTGTTTCAAACGAATCGTAATATAAATTAATTTTAAACTATATTTTGAGAGAAAAATGATTTGTTTTTAATTTCGGGAAGAAGGGGGGGGGGGAGGGGGGGCGCGTTCACCCGTTTCCGAAGTAACAATATTTTAGTGATTACACACTGAAACACAATGGACTGAAAAAAAAATTAGAAATCGGTAAAATTTTCGAAAAATTTCAAAAATTCAAAAATTTTTGTAAAAATATACAAATTTAGAAAATTTTCGAAATTTTTTTGCTGACTTCGGGTTTTTCCGGATTTTGGAATTCCGGATAAGGAGTCATATACTGTAAAATGATTCTTTCTTATCAAACGTAATTAAAATATAAGGAATACGTAGTACAACGTAATTTGCATTTAATTTTGCTTATGTAATCAAACAATGAGTTATGTGGTGAGTCAAGCTCCTTAGAAACTCATTGATAACACTTTTTTACAAAAACTTTCGCACATGGATTATTTGTTAATATTTAATTTGAATGTTTTGTCCAATCGTTGAACTACTTCCGAAATTTAATACTGAGTAATATATATATATATATCCTCATCATTTTTATTTGTAGAAATCATTTGTCATTTTTAAAATGTACTTTTTTACCATACAAACCTTTCAATAATAAAGTCTTCATGCTGTTTGTTTGTATGAAGTCTTATGAAAAAGAAACGCAGATCAACAATCTGTCATTTTTGACGGGGTTATATACTAGTACAATATAAAACCTAAATCAAATACATATAAAATTATAACAATACAATTTAATATAAATTATAATATATAACTTTAAATAAACAAGTAATAGCTTTGTCATGACTTAGAATATTGAACTTTTAAGATTTATTATACCAATCTGTTTTGAATGTATTTTCAGTCAGTGATGCCCGTACAAAAATAATTTGGTTATCTGTGAAATAAATGGTCTTGTATATTCATAAAGAATTGAAGACGGCACCTTATACCCTTATTCGATATTAAAATTATTTGATATTAAATAAGGAATTTATAATATAACTTTTGAAAAAAATTATGTTTTATACAACAGAAAACCTAAATCAAATAGATATAAAATTATAACAATAGAATAGAATATAAATTATAATATATAACTTTTAAAAAACAAGTATTAGCTTTTTCATGACTTTGGCTGAACAAATCCAAATTTATAGTTCTTTAAATAACCGTGCATAATCCCATCACTTTTTATCCAATGTTACTAGCTGCTTTCAAAACCCCAAGAAATTTGGTATTATATTCTTCTGTATGGATTTGATAAATTATTACAATTTAGAATTATTAGTTAGCACAGGCATCCTCATGTGTGTACTTTGTATAGATTCCCTAACTGAACACTCACAGAAATTATTAATATTATAATTTTTCGAACGTGTCGATAGTTTGCGGAGTATTGTGTCTGATCACGTAACCTAAATCAAATAAAAGTATTTTAAACCAGAAACTTTACTTTAAAAATTATATTATAAGGATTGTGACATTTGCTTAAAAGATGATTTACTGCGAGATACGTGTGGCCAACAACACACATCCTCGACACATAAAAGAAATGAATGACTGAAATTCACAAACCTCCGCAATTCATACACGCTGTAAAAATGTTAATATATATATATATATATATATATATATATATATATATATATATATATATATATATTCTTATAATTTATTCTTTTTAACCCTCCGCCCGGCGCGCCTCTGGACCCCCCCCCCCCCCCCCAGGTACAGGCAGTTCACCTGACAGGCGGCCGTTTTGAAATCGTCATCAGCATCTGATAACGCCTTTAAAGTAGAGGTGCAAAGACTAGAAAAAAACCTGGTTTAAACCCAAGAATAAACCGGGTTTTTTGGAAACAAACTAGGTTTTTCGAGAGTAAACCAGGTCTTTTTGGAATAAACCTGGGAATAAACCGGGTGTATTGGAAATAAACCTGGGAATAAACCACTATTTTGCAACTCTACTTTAAAGTGATTTATGGCGTTTATTAGGAAGTACCAAGCGAGAATAATTGGAATTGGATTTTAAAAATATCCCTCATTTATTAACATAAAAACATGTAAAATGCTAAGCAATTTCCTGAGCAGCCTTCACTTAGCCTTGTAGTATACCAATTTCAAATGCTTTTCATACTTTTAACAACCATAAATTGAAATGTCAAGCATGCTATTGTAAAATTAAGTTA
This sequence comes from Maratus michaelseni, assembly GCA_963931845.1. Classification (NCBI taxonomy): domain Eukaryota; kingdom Metazoa; phylum Arthropoda; class Arachnida; order Araneae; family Salticidae; genus Maratus; species Maratus michaelseni. The sequence goes on from OZ007600.1 coordinate 210,491,845, forward strand.
CAGACGACTGCACCGATCTAAAAATAACGTGTTATACATTTCCCATTAATGTTCGCACTGTAATTAAAGTAACTTTTCTCCTCTTGACATTTGAATAAATCGATTGATTGCATGTATTAGTATGCGTTACGAATACTATAACATTTCGGTAATGAGTCAGCAGTTGCGCTTACATGATTATATAAACTAATGCAGGAGAAAACTAAAATAAAACTTTACACAATGGATTGCCCTAAGGTAATCACAGGTATAATTTTTGTTCTTAAGAAATGAGATATGCAAATATATATTGTGGTAACATTTCTTTCTAAAATCGACGTGCAGTGAGTTTCTATTTTAAGAAAATGCAACGATAATGATAATGATAAGTTTCCATGTTAAAATATTACTTACGGATAAGGAAGGACATTTCGTTTATAAATTTGGTTTGCTTCCATTCACAAATTATTGTTATTCGATTTTTCTACATTTTACATTACTAATTATGTCTTATTATTTTTATAAATAATACACGAATACAAGACTGTTATTTATTCATTTACGAATTAATAACGATATTTTATAATTAAGGGATACATCTTCTTTATAAAGAACTGTTAAAATTTGTTTTAGGTTCAATTTCATTAAATTTCCTGTTTAAAGCTTTTGCCTTTAACATTGTTTCTTCTACATATCTTGTATAATTGGAAAGGAGAAAAAAACGGAATTTTTGTATAAAAACGTGTATTTAAATTTAATGTTTTTTTTTAAATTTACAAAACAACCTTAACACCTTCAATATACTCTTCATTTAACTTTATACACTTGTCTAATCGATGATTTCATTGTTGGGAACATTGTTCAAATTCATCTGTCTCTATGGCTGCAAGCCACTTCTTCAGGGCCGTGTGAAGAAGGGGGGGCGAAGAGGGTTTTCGCCCCGGACGCGTAAATTGAGGGGTCGTCAAATTTATACTACCAACCACAGTTTTATTTATTTATTTATTCATTTTTTGTCCGTCGATAAATTTCAGGGGAATTTCAGTTTCTCTCTTCGTCCATTCTCTTATTTTCTGTCCCAAAACATCCTGATTTCTCTAGGAAATAACTGAAATTGTCTTATGTTATTTAGTTGCTTGGAATTTCTGAATTAAAATTAAATATTTTAAATTTCCAATGTAAACGCGAAATATTTATTCAATAGAATTTATTTCTGTTTCTGCGCATTGCCAATTTCTTTGACACCTGTCGCAAAGAGAAGTGAATAAGGAGGGAGGGGGGGGGGGGCGTCAAATTGAAACTTTGCCCCGGGCGCAGTTTTCTCTTCGCACGGTCCTGACTTCTTCCACGTCTTTAAAACGATGTCCTTTTATGTTCCTCTTCATTAGTGAAAATATAAAAACGTCGCACTGAGGAAGGTCATGTGAGTGTGCGGGCGTGGAGCAAAAGAGTCATAACGTTTTAGCTAAGAAGAGGTGAATAGTTCAGAAACCAGAGAGCCCCGTCTGCCACAGATACGGCCGCGTCTGTCGCACACTGTTACGCAGCCTTCTCAGAACTTCCAAATAGAATTCCTGATTAACTGTCTGACCTGTTGGCATGCTGCTTACTGATGTCCGAAATTACAAAAAATAAAGGACAAGCAAAGATGCTTTTTTTTTTTTTCTTTTTCAAAGGATGATTTTTTGCAAATTTGCTATGCTACGCAAGCCTATTCTTCACTGTTAAAACTTTGCAGCAAACTGTCCAGTCTTTTGACCGTTTTTATACACGGTTACATAACAGTAATGTAACTCTATTCTGTTCTATATCCCATATTATAGCGAAAATACAGTTAAATTAGTGTTATGTAACCTTTTTCTATAAAAACGGTCGAATGACTGGACAGTTTGCTACAAATTTTACAGTGATCGGTCACCTCTCGTATAAGCAATATATAATGTTTTTAGTTAAATAAATTAGGAATTGTAACTACATTTTCGTAAATCATGTATTTCGTCAATCATACATTTCGTATATCATGTATATTAGAATTCATTATCAATTATAATTCACTTTGTATTATGTTAGTAGTTGCGCGTAAACATCATTAACAAGGTAATGCATGAAAATATAAAATAAACTGTTAAAAAAGAATTTTTCAAAGGTCTTATTCCTTGAAAATTCATTATTTGACGATATTATTGTGGAATCAATATTTTCAATGTACGATGGTGTTTTTAATCTGTGATAATTTTATATAAAATTTAGGTAATAATGTTTTTCACTTTAAAATCTTGGGTCAACACTTTCGATTTTAAAATTTCGTTAGTTGCACCCAGTACAAAAAAAAAATTATTTTGCTGAACAGATTTTTAATATTTTTTCATTATTAACCATGTTTTTTCATTTATTTCTATATGATAGAATGATAAAAAGTGTTATACATTTATGAATAAGTCAATAATGAGTTAATTAGTTCATTTGTTTTCAAAATAAAGTTTAGGAGTCGCTTTGTATTTTACATACCTCCCAATTTAAATATTCATGATCTTTCGTACACGTTCTTTATAAAGTAGATATTTCTATGTATCATTCATCATTACTGACATATATGCAAATAAATAATAACACAGGTTAAAAGAATTATGAGTGAAGATTATATTTAAGTAAATCGTTCGAATATATGTACTAGTATTTATTATGAGTACTTTATTATTTTGATCAGCAGTAGTGCCTAAACCTGATTACTCAAACTATTGCACGAGAAAAACAAAATTAAATGTTAAATAATGGATTCCCAAAAGTAACCACATTCTTACTTTTTGTGTTTTAAAAGCGAGATATGGAAAATGAGATATTATTGCAGCATAAACACTTTCAAAATTCAACATGAAATGATTTTTTAATCTCTGAAAGTGTAATATAACATTGAAGAGAAACACTCACGAAGTGTCATACACTGATTGTAACACAATTTTGCAGATAGGTAAATGGTACCAAGATATCAAAGTGTTACCAAGGTAGGTAAGGGGTACCTTCACAAATATCATACACTGATTGTAACACAATTTTTCAGATAGGTAAATGTTATCAATATATCAAAGCATTACGAAGATAGGTAAAGGGTACCTTCACAAATGTTATCTGGAATCGTTACATTGGTGCTGATATAATGGTGTTGAAAAAGGCCATATAAAAGAACGCTTACATTAAGAAATGCTCTCTCAAGTTTATTACAATGTGCATTTCTCATTATATTACATATATTATGCTATATAAATACATTAGTTATACATTAGTTTTTATTATGATATAGCATGTTTGGTAAACTATTTGAAGCAACGTTGATGGTCTAAAAAAAGTAGGAATACCTAGTCCTGATATGTTTAGCAAATATGATAAGAATTACTAGAAATGCACGAAACAATAGGATCATTTACATCAAGAGCAACGAGCAAAAGAAGGGTGACATGTAACGGGAAAAATGCTGTACAACCGGATTTACCAATGGCTTATAAAAACAAACAAAACATGGGATTGGTGAATGATCATATTCGTCGAGATATCCGCATCAGTACCAGGATTACTGCCAGGTTTTCCTGTAAATTGGAAACCCTTTAATCAATAGTAATGATATTGATTTCTTTGAATGATCCTTACAAATGTATGCAATTATTTTTTTCTTTATCCCAAGCATGCAAGTAGTGTCTTACCAAATTTTCTGCGTTACTTTAGACAGCTATAAAAGTTTCTACCTTAATTTTTCATTAACTTCTTGATACTATAAGCGTAATTATTACATGCGCTGGGCTATTAACAGATCTTTCAGATACACAAATGCTATATGAAATATCACCCACATTTAGTTTTCCTGGAAACACAGCCACTGTTATCAGCTTAATGATAAGATTTTGCTGAACTACAGTTCATTAGTATAATTAGATTGTTTGTTTTCGTTAACCTTCAAAGAATAAGCATTTTGATTTTTAGGGTATCTTTCTTTTACAAGATTAGTATTTACATGTGTAAGGGAATTTTTTTTTCTAAAACTTCTCATTTTGATATTTTGATATGTTTCTGTAATATTGCTTTCATATTATATTTCACTATTATCATCTAGCGGGTACTTCTCCATTATCCCGTCGATCAATTTCCACAAAAATACTATGGCTAAACTATTCCCCAAACTGTATCTCCCCAATAATCAAATGAAAGAATATTGCCATTGAAATCGCAAAAAAAAAACAACAACTAAATAAATAAATAATTTGGGAAAACATCAATCACTAAATTGTCTAATATCGGCAACTTTACTTTAAGCAATAAAATTTACAATATATAATGAAAAAACATCTTTGATATTAATTAATTTATATTATTATCTTAATTATCCTGGTGCATAAATGTTTTAAACGCTAGTTGAAACTGATCTATTGTGCGTAACTATGCATCGCAACATTTTTTTCGATGCTTTTTCTGCGTCGCAGTTTAAAGACATAATTGTTACTTTAATTAAACGAAATAACTAATAAACCAGTAAAACATCACTAAATATATAGAAAAACATCAAATTAAAAATCACTTGTCGACATAACAAACATGTTCGCATCTGACGTAAAGTTAATATGTCGCCACGATCATGCATATTTGGCGTAAATACTATAGTTTGGCGATAGTTTTTTTTTATAAAAAGCAGTTGACGGGATAATGGAGAAATACCCATTAGCTTAACATTATATTTCTTGTAATAATGCGTATTTTTGAATTTTTTAGGCGACATATTTCATTTGTTATGTTTAGTTTAAGGATATCAAGTAATGAAACACGTTACTCAGAAATAAATTAAAAACAATATAAAATTTTAAATACCGCTAAAAAAGCAGATATTCATTCATTATCTTTTCATCAAAATCTAAACATAATTAAGCGATTTTTTTAATTTATGCCTTTCAATATATTGAGATTATACTCATTCATGCTTTCAAAAATAAGATTTTAAATTATTCTTTAGTTTTCAATGAAATTTATTTTAAGCTGATTATACACAAGAAAATATCTTTTGTCCTGAACATATAATAGTAATTAAAAAATCCAAATGGAATAAAACACTTTAAACCTATTGCTAGAAAAATTAAAATTTTTAAATTAAGCCGAAAGCCGTACGAATGAAAATTTAATCTTCTCAGTAAAATGCCAATTCGAACAAATGTACTTACGCCGTTTATTTGTAAAATATAAAATTCACTTAAAGTTTAACTTTAACTACAGAAGGTTTAATTAATTAAATTTAGACAAAATTTAGTTAAAAAATTTTTTTTGAAAATCTTTCTACTGAAAAATATTTTTTTTTTGTCAGATGATATCTAAAGGGATATTTAATTTTCTTTGTTATATGTCAATTCGAACAAAGGTAGTGATGTCGTTCATAGCAGAATACTATTAAATTCATTTAAAGATTAACCGCAGAAATTTTAATTACTTAAGTGTTTACATCCTAGTTTAGTTATTTAAAGATTTTTAATTTTAAAACATCACACTATGCGAAAATGTTTTCCTACTGAAGATATTTCATAATTAATAGTAATTTTTCATTTTCATTTCTTAAAGAATTATATTCAGTGAAAGAATTATAATTAGTGTTGTTTTTGTTTTATCATGGACTTATGACTTTATTTCTTTTTGATGAAGAAACAAATTAATGAAAACTTTGAAATGCATTAACGCATATTAAGTCCAATGAAGATTTAAACGGAAATGTAAAGAAAATATTATCAACTAGCAGAGCTTCGCCCGCTTCCCTGATAGATTTTTCCAAACGAAACCTCGAATAACACGAACATGGTGTTGGGGACCCAGTCCTTCGACCGCGTATCCCTGTATAGGCACAAACGAACCTTGAATTATTGTAATTTTTGTTTATTTCGACCTGGATTCAACTCAAATTTTCAACATCATCGTTTACTTTTTTAATATTTGGAAATTTATCCAAAGAAAATTTCTCTCGCCTTGTATTCATAATATTCAAATTTTAATTGCTTAAAAGGCGTGTAGCCAATATAGTGAAAACGTATCCAAGCAGGACTCGAACCCGGGTCATCAGTACAGCGCACTGACGTTCTACCAACTGAACCACTTGGATCGACACCCAGCCTTGCATTTCTCACTATAACATGTTTGGCAAGGCTACAAACGCAGCACAAGATAAATTTCCAAGTATTAAAAGTATATTTATTCATTTATCGATGCTGGATTCTTTTTGTGTTTCGTGTTTGCTCCAGGGTTGGTGGCTCATGGAAAATTTTCCATCTTGTGCTGCGTTTGTAGGCTTGCCAACATGTTATAGTGAGAAAATGCCAGGCTGAGTATCGATCCCGAGTGGTTCAGTTGGTAGAACGTTAGTGCGCTATACTGATGACATGGGTTCGAGTCCCGCTTGGATATTTTTTCACTGTGTTGGCTATACGCCGTTTAAGCAATTAAAATTTGAATACATCGTTTAAGTTGCTATAGGAATGTATTTGGCATTTTTCTAACTTCATTTAACACAGCAGTAAGAAAATTTATTGAAAAATTCTTTCAGTTTTAGAGAAAAAATCTAAATAAAAAAAAAGAAAAGCCCTAAAACGCAAAAAGAGTAAAAATCATATAAAAAATTCGAGAAGAGGCATAGAAACAACATAGAACAAAATTTACTATATCGGGCCGAAAAGTAGAAGCAGGACTTCCTTTCACGAAGAAGGACTCACTTCCTTTTAAGAATGCCAAGACATCGCCGCGAACAGCTAAAAAAACTACAAATTGCACACGCTATAAATTCAAAAATTGCATAGGACAAAGTTTTTTATATTGGGCTAAAAAATAGATTCCCTTTACGAATGTCTAAAAATCGCCGCGAAGTGCGAAAAACGCTAAAAACTGAATACGAAATTCCCGAAATATTCAAAATAGCTGTAGAATTTCTAAAGAAACTTTATTGAAAACAGGAAAAATTGGGCTAAAAATGGAAATCGTATTCATTTTTCTAATGTGGAAAAATAGCCGCGAAACTGGAAAAAACACTAAAAAAACACTTGCATAAAAAAGAAATAAAAAAAACCAAAAACTTATTCCAGAGTGAATAATTTCAGATATTCATGTACCTTCCTGCCAAACATTGTAGTTATTGGTCTATTCAGAACACAGCACAGAAACGCACACATGCACACACACATTAATTTTCATGTGTTTCTTAGCATAGCGGTCTCTTCAGAACAGAGCACAGAAACGCACACATACACACACAATAATTTACGGTTATAAAATTTCGGAAATTTTAAAGGCAACACCTACTTTTTTATTGGAATGTCATCTTCATAGCGAAAAACCATAAAAAGAGTTGAAATGATACCCGTAGCATGAAAATCGCTAGACAGACTAAGAAGAAAAGTGAAAACAACCAAACAGAAAACAAATCATTTTATTGTGTTTCACGAAAATTCCACTTCACACACTATGACACTTTGCATGCGGCAGATGGTAGATAGCACAGAACAATAAAAAGTTTTACTTTCTATTGCTTCTCTGTATTTTATTGGTTGTATTCACTTTTCGTCTTAGTCTGTCTAGCACCGGCGATTTTTGTGCTACAGGTACCGTTTCAACTTTTTTTACGGTTTTGTTGCTATGAAGAAGATCACATTCCAATAAAAAAAAAAGTAGGTGTTGCCATTTGAATTTTTCAAAATTTTGCCAGTGTAATCTTAACTGTTAGAGTTCAACTGTTGTTTTTCATATGATTCATGAGCGCACACCTCAAAATATCTTAAACCAAAATTCCATTCAATTTCTGTGAACGGTATGATAGGTAAAGGCACATATATCGGGAAAGTTTTTTTTTTTTTTTAATAATCACCTTGTTTTTCTCTTTTATGTAAAAGAAGAAGTAGAAAGTGTTTAAAATTAAAATTATTTCAAATGTTATCTAAATAAAATGTTTAAAAAAATGTAATAGTTATTAAAAATAATTACTATTTTATAATAAAAATTACATTATTTTATAATTGTTATATTACATAAAAAATATATTTGATCAAAACAACTATATAATAATGTTACAAACAACAATTAGTAACAAACAACAATTATTAACAAACAAAATTAAATGGTGTTTGTAAATTTTCTTTATTTGTTTATTTACATATATTTTTTATTTTAAGCAATATTCTAAGAAAATGTCAAAAAACGATAATAAATTCATTTTCAATAAATAAATAAATAAATAAATAAAATAAAATAAAATCACAAATAAAATAATTTTATTCCGCATAATATACTAATCATCAATTGTTCGTTTAACATCATCAGTGATAAAATCCACACACCCCTTCCATAAATTCAATAAATCGAAAGGAAACCTGAAAAATAGCCGCAGCGGTGACAATCCTATAATTTTATCATAATTATTAAATAATAATTACAATATTTTATAATTGTTATATTCTATAAAATATACATTTGATCAATACTAATTTATAATAACATTACAAACAAACAAAAATAAATTGCATTTATAAAATTATTTTATTATTTAATTTTTAATTTTAAGCAATATACTAGGAAAACGGTAGTAAACGATAATAATTTACTAATAAAAAAAAATCACGGAAAAAATATTTCATTCCGCATAATATACCGATCACCAATTGTCCGTTTAACAGCATCAGTGATAAAATCCACATCCCCCATCCATAAGTTCTATAAATCAAAAGGAAACCTCAAAAATCCCCGCAACGGTGACAAACCCATTCTATACAACCAAACTATTTCCACATCCACACCATCCAATATTTGCCAAGAGTAAAGATATGTTATGTATCTCCCCCTGTCCCATTGTGAGTCATAGAGGGTGAATGTTTGGGTCAGGGGTTTGATAAACTTACGGAAGGAAAATATTGCTGAGCCGTAAGGCGTATCAAATGAAAATGGATGTGTTTTTAATCTAGTAGGTTGTAATACTCGAGACCGTGTTTTACCACAGAGTAAACGAATGGTATTGAGTTTTGTTTCAGTTGAATAAGTGTAAAATGGGGATTATCAGGATAGTACCGGATGAAAAATGGCCTACATTCATTGGATTAATTATAGAATGAAAGTATCAAATTAAAATGGATGTGTTTTTAATCTATTAGGTTGAAATATTCGAGACCGTGTTTTACCGTAGTATGAATGAATGATATAGAGTTTTTTATAGTTGAATAAGTATAAATTAAGGATTATCAGGATAGTACCGGAAGGAAGAAGATATCGATTCATTGGATCAATTATAGAATGGAATCATCAAATTAAAATGGATGTGCTTTAATCTAGTAGGTTGTAATACCTGAGACCGTGTTTTACCACAGAGTAAACGAATGGTATTGAGTTTTGTTTCAGTTGAATAAGTGTAAAATGGGGATTATCAGTATAGTACCGGATGAAAAATGGCCTACATTCATTGGATTAATTATAGAATGAAAGTATCAAATTAAAATGGATGTGTTTTTAATCTATTAGGTTGAAATATTCGAGACCGTGTTTTACCGTAGTATGAATGAATGATATAGAGTTTTTTATAGTTGAATAAGTATAAATTAAGGATTATCAGGATAGTACCGGAAGGAAGAAGATATCGATTCATTGGATCAATTATAGAATGGAATCATCAAATTAAAATGGATGTGCTTTAATCTAGTAGGTTGTAATACTCGAGACCGTGTTTTACCGCAGAGTAAACGAATGGTATTCAGTTTTGTTTCAGTTGAATAAGTGTAAAATGGGGATTATCAGTATAGTACCGGATGAAAAATGGCCTACATTCATTGGATTAATTATAGAATGAAAGTATCAAATTAAAATGGATGTGTTTTTAATCCATTAGGTTGCAATATTCGAGACCGTGTTTTACCATAGTATGAATGAATGATATAGAGTTTTGATACAGTTCACTAAGTATAAAATAAGGATTATCAGGATAGTACCGAATGGAAGAAGAGATCGATAAAATGAATGTGTTTCAATCTAGTAGGTTGTAATACTCGAGACCGTGTTTTACCACAGAGTAAACGAATCGTATTGAGTTTTGTTTCAGCTGAATAAGTGTAAAATGGAGAATATCAGTATAGTACCAGATAAAAAATGGCCCACATTGATTGGATTAATTATAGAATGATAGTATCAAATTAAAATGTATGTGTTTTTAATCTATTGTGTTGCAATATTCGAGACCGTGTTTTACCGTAGTATGAATGAATGATATAGAGTTTTGATACAATTCAATAAGTAAAGAATAAGGATTATCAGGATAGAATCGGATGGAAGAAGATATCGATTTATTAGATCAATTATTGAATGAAATCATCGAATTAAAATGGATGTGTTTTAATTTAGTAGATTGTAAAACTCAAGACCGTGTTTCACCACAGAATATACGAATGATATTGAGTTTTGTTATAGTTGAATAAGTTGCCATTAGGATTATCAGCATACTACCGGAAGAAAGAAGATATCGATTCATTAGATCAATTATGGAATGGAAGTATCGAATTAAAATGGATGTGTTTTAATGTAGTAGGTTGTAGCACTCGAGACCGTGTTTTACCACAGAGTAAACGAATGGTATTGAGTTTTGTTTCGATTAATTGTAGACTGAAAGTATCAAATTAAAATGGATGTGTTTTCAATCTATTAGGTTGCAATATTCGAGACCGTGTTTTACCGTAGTATGAATGAATGATATAGAGTTTTGTTACAGTTGAATAAGTAAAGAATAAGGATTATCAGGATAGAATCGGATGGAAGAAGATATCGATTTATTGGATCAATTATTGAATGGAATCATCAAATTAAAATGGATGTGTTTTAATTTAGTAGGTTGTAACACTCAATGCCGTGTTTTACCACAGAGTAAACGAATAGTATTGAGTTTTGTTTCAGTTGAATATTAAAATGGGGATTATCAGGATAATACCAGATGAAAAATGGCCTATAATCATGGGATTAATTATAGAATGGAAGTATCAAATGAAAATGGATGCGTTTTTATTCTAGTAGGTTGCAATATCCGAGACTGTGTTACACCACAGAATATACGAATTATATTCAGTTTTGTTATAGTTGAATAAGAGTAGAATAAGGATTATCAGGATAGTACCAGATAAAAGAGATATCGATTCATTAGGTCAGTTATGGAATGGGAGCATGAAATTAAAATGGATGCGTTTTAATATAGTAGGTTGCACGTTGTAATACACGAGACAGTGTTTTTCCACGGAGTAAACAAATGGTATTGAGTTTTGTTTAGATTAATTATGGAATGAAAGTATCAAATTAAAATGGATATGTTTTTTATCTATTAGGTTGCAATTCTCGAGACCGTGTTTTTTCATAGTGTGTACGAATGATGTAGAGCTACAGAGTTTTGTTAAAGTTGAATAAGTATAAAATAAGTATTATCAGGTTAGAACCGGATGAGAGAAGATATCGATACATTGGATCAAATATAGAATGGAATCATCAAATTACAATGGATGCGTTTTTAATCTTTTTGGTTGCAATAATCGAGACCATGTTTTACCGTAGTATGAACGAATGATGTAGAGTTTTTTATAGTTGAATAAGTATAAATTAAGGATTATCAGGATAGTACCGGATGGAAGAAGATATCGATTCATTGGATCAATTATAGAATGGAATCATCAAATTAAAATGGATGTGCTTTAATCTAGTAGGTTGTAATGGTCGGGACCATGTTTTACCACAGAGTAAACGAATGATATTGAATTTTGTTTCGGTTGAATAAATGTAAAATGGGAATTACAGGATAGTGCTAGATGAAAGAAGCTATATCGATTCATTGGATTAATTGTGGAATGGAAATATAAAATTAATATGCATGTACTTTTAATCAACTAGATTGTAATACTCGAGATAGTGTTTCACCACAGAATAAACGAATGATATTTAGTTTCGTTTAGTTGAATAAGTGTAAAATACGGATTATCATAGGATATACCGGATGAAAGAAGATATCGATTCATTGGATCTATTATGGACTGGAAGCATAAAATTAAATTGAATGAGTTTTTAATCTAGTATGTTGTAACACTCGAGACCGTGTTTTACCACAGAATAAACGAATGATATCGAATTTTGTTTTAGCTATATAAGTGTAAAATTTGATTACAAGGATAGTACCAGGTGAAAAATGCCATCGATTTGTTGGACTAATTGTAAAATAAAAGTATAAAATTAAAATGGATGTGTTTTTAATCTAGTAGTTTGTAACACTCGAGACCGTGTTTTAACAAAGGACAAATAAATGATATTGAGTTTTGTTTCAATTGAATATGTATAAAATGGATATTATCAGGATAGTTCAGGATATTTATCAGGATAGTTATCAGGATAGTATCAGGATAGTTATCATAGATATGGAATGGATATATCGAATTAAAATTAATGTATTTTAATCTAGTAAGCTGTAACACTCGATATCGTGTTTTATCACAGAGTAAACGAATGATATTGAGTTTTGTTATAGTTGAATAAGTGTAAAATATGGAATATAGTACCTGATGAAAGAAGATATCGATTCATTGGATTAATTTTGTAATGGAAGTACCAAATTAAAATGAATATGTTTATAATCTAGTAGGTTGTAACACTCGAGACAGTGTTTTACCACAGAATAAGGGAATGGTATTAAGTTTTGTTTTAGTTAAATAAGTGTAAAATGGAGATTATTTGGACAGTTCTAGATGAAACATTTTATGGATTCATTTTTAATAATCAAGTGCCAGTATCAAATTAAAATGGATTTGTTTTTAGTCTAGTAGGTTTTAACACTGGAGACCGTGTTTTACCACACGACAAATAAATGCTATTGAGTTTTGTTTTAGTTGAATAAGTGTAAAATGGGGATTATCTGGATAGTATCGGATGAAAAAAGGTATAGTTTCATTGGATTAATGATGGAATGAGAGTATCAAATGAAAATGAATGTGTATTTAATCTAAAAAGTTGAAAGTTGTAATACTTGAGACCATGTTTTACCACAAAATAAAAAAAATGTTATTGAGTTTTGTTTTACTTAAATAATTGTAAAATTAGGATTATTAGGATAGTAACATATTAAAAATGCTATACATATTAAAAATACATTCAATCATTGTATTAATTGTGAAATGGAAGCTGATTTTTAGATTTGTTTTGATCAAGAGGAATTAGCAAGAGTGTGTAAGGTATGGTCTTCTATTTTGAAACATTATTAAATATCAATTTAAACATTTGTTTTCATGTTCTACCATGAGCTGAATGAGTGGCATTGAATTGAATTTGGGTAATAATTATAAATGTGAAGCAAAATGGTGATAGATAAAACTACAACACACTATTAAAGAAATTAAAGAATTTAAGTAGATTTTTAAAGAACCGTCTTTATAAAATATATTCATCTCACTGGAGAAGTTTCAGTCTTCAAGGTCAAACCGGGCGAAGAGGTGTAACTTTCGATTTAAGCTCACCTAGCCCCGCCCAGCAGGTTTGTTTACTATGCGGCAGAGCCTTACATGATAATTATTTAAGTTGTGAGAAAACAATAAATACAAAACAATACTAATAGCTCACTTATTAAACGATAAACAATTTATAAATACGATAATGTCAAAAAATATAGTTTCATAGTTTGAATAGTAGCATCGAGCATATAAAAAGACATATTTGTGGAAAAACTTGAATAATTAGATAGGGATATTTACTGTAAACAGTTAACACAATTTAAGTAAAGCAATGTACTAATACTAAGAACAATAGGGACTAACATAAGTGATTGTATAGGAATATGTACATGTAGTCAAAACAATAAACACAAATCAAATACCACCTGAGATTAAAGAAATAGTACTGAAACACAACTTCCAAAAATTTAAAATTTTGATGATGTAATAACTGAGAAAAAAAATTACTAGTTACACTGAGCAATACTAAATAATACTTTGTGATATTAAGCAATAATTATATTATGTAATACTGAAATACGAATTCTGAAATTACGAAATTCCGAAAATACAAATTCTGAAAATACATTTTACCAATCACACTGAACAGTACTAAATAATACTATAATGCTATTTGATACTGCAATAATACTACCATGTAATAATACTGTATGATGCTGAAGTAGATAATTATATTGGTATTAACTAAATTTTAAACTTCGAGAATGCTTGATAGTACTTTGATCTAAATAAGAATTTTTAAAATGTGATTAGACGACGTTGAACATACAGTAGAATATAAAATCAATTTTTGGAGTAACAGAAGATATAATAAAATTACAGAACGATTTCAGTAGCATTAAATTTACCATTGGCAGCTTCAACCAAAGGATCCCGCGTTTGAATCCTGGCCCGGACTTTTTTGTCCAGTTGGGAAAATTACATCTCATATCTACTAATTATTATTTTGAAATATATCAGTGGTTATTAAAAATTCGAATGGAGAATATGCGATTCAAATATGAGATACTTAAAAATCAGGTATCAGCAGAAAATGAGCAGGCGAAAATCACTCTTATGAGATTTTCGCTCATATATGTCTAATGCACGAATGACTTTATACTAAACGTTTTGATACAAAATGGAAAAAGAAAACCATGAACACTTTTACCTGAAGGAAAATTAACGATGTCACAAAAGTTTTTAATTCAACGTTGCACTTATGAAAAAGAAAAAAAAAACTTTGCATATACATTCTTTTTTAATATTTTCAATTCTACTTAAAAATGGATTGAATAGTTATAGCTATTTGCCACGAGTAGCGAAAGATTAAGTGTATTTCTGTCGTGTATTCATTCTACTATAATAAATGTGTATATAAGTCACGAACTGAAGTTAACTCGTGCTTAACTAACTTGAATATCTCAATGTCAGGGTGAAGCACGTATCAAAATTTCGCTCAATAAAATTCAATAACATTAATGTTATTTTTAACGGGATAATTTTAGAGTACAAATTGGGAAAATTAATAAATATGTTTAGGGAAGCGCAAATTGGAAATATATTTATTTACTTTTCGAAGTTATTAGTGACGAATGGAAGTAATTATTTTTATAAAATTCCTCAGGATATGCAGTCTAACGATATGTACTTATAAAGTGATTAAGATAACCAAACTCATATATATTTCAATGGCTATGATTTTTAATTTAATATAAAAACAGTTTTCCTTACTGCACTAATTGGAAGTGTAGATATTTAAATATATAGTCTAAATACCAATTAAGATTTTCTTATAAAATGGAGTAAATGTACAATGTTTGACAAATGTACATTTTACAATATTTACATTCCTCTTAAATTTATTTTTGATTATTGATTAACCCATGGTAAAATCATTAATGAAATTCTCATCATTAAATTTTTATAATTATATTTTATATGTATGTTTTAGATTTAGCCCATATGTTGTTAGCTAATTTTATTGTACATTTCATTAAGATTTCATCACACATTCCAGGGTAAACATGAAATGCTTCCCATCTTTGAATTTTACAAAATTTACATTTTTTATTAAATATATTTTGTATTCTTGCGTATAATTTACAAAAACCTATTTTTTTTTTAGAATTTTGTTATTACATTTTATAACTCGTTTTAGATTAAGGTAATATACTTTTTGCCGTAGATTGTGAAATTGGAAAGTTTACAGTATTATCTAAACTTTGCCTGTTTCTGTTATAATAATTTGATACATTTGTAAAACAATTGTGTTACAATAAAAGTCAAATTAGTTGGTCTATTAATAAAGTATTATTTTACCATATTCTAATGTCAATAACAGACATCTTATTTTATTAAATATTCTAAATAGTTATAAATTTCTACTAAATTTTATTCATATTCAAAATTTTGAAAACTTGTGAAATGTAACTCAAACATTGTTTGGCAACTATGCATCTCTAATAAAGTAAAGAATTGAAAATATTTCAACTTAAATATCGTTTTAGTATTAATACTATTGCTATTATAGAAAAAAATTCTAAATTTATTCAGAAAATTTAAATAATTATTAATCGAATTTTTAAATGGTTTTCATATGGTTAATATGAAAAGAAACTAACAAAACATTTGTACAAATGTATTAAAATATATAAAATATGTTGAATGGTAAAATAAAATAAGAAATAAGCAGTTTTACATATTAATATAAAGAAAACAACATGCATTACAATTTGCACAAATACATATAAAGTAATACATACATTTTTAATCTATGCAAATTGAAATATTATAGGAAAGGGCTTGGGAAATACATTTCGAGAGTGATTCATATATATAATAATATTTGTGAAAACCTAAAAAAATAAATCACATTTTGTGAATGCAAATTTCTAAAAAATAAGAAAATAAGCTATGAAAAATCAGAATATCTCTAAGATACATAAAAAGAGGACAATATTCATGAAATATAAGATCAAATAACATACTTTAAGACTGAAAACACTATAAAGAAATATATACCATCGATGTTTTTCAATACTTGTATTTCTCTGAAAATTATACTTCTTTAACAGCTGTTGGTATGCGAAAATTCTGACTTACCTAAAAGAAAAAAAATACAACATTTGTAATTTAAGATTAATTACAAAAATTACAAAAAAATGTTTTTTTTAATAATTTGTATATATTTTTTCAATTAGTATATAAAAGTAAAAAAACTTTAAAAGATAAAAGAAAAACTGATAATGTATTTGGATAATTCAAATTTGTTATGTAATACTCTAGTCTGTACTTTCTAAAAATATCCCTGACAGTAAAACCAGTTTTTGACATTAAAAAAATATTCGTATTGTTCAGAATCAAACGATAACTTTATACAGGGTGTCCAAGAATTGTTGGAAACATTACACAAATTATCTAAAACAAAAATTAGATGGTATAGAAACAAAATGCCTTTACTAACTTACAATAGAACTACAAAAGTTAATACATCTGGACGTGACATCTCTTTTTTACGCGTAGTATGTACTTGTGACACCCGATTTCATTCTACGTGTTTGCAAGTATCTGAGGATTTATGAATTGAATAACAGCTGTGAACCGCTGCTTCAACTCCTGCAAATTAGTACAAGGCATCTGATACACACAGTCTTTCACATAACTCCACATGGAAAAATCCAATGGAGTTAAATCTGGAGATCGAGGAGGCCAAGAAATCGTACCGCCCCGACTAATCCATATGTTGCGGGAAAATTCTAGGAATAACAATGATGCCAAAAAATAAAAATTCGGAGGCATATATCATTAATACGTGATATCAAAAAACGCCACTGTTTTTTTTTTTTTTTTTTTTTTAAATAATTGTGTAACGCGTTCAATAAATCTCGGGCATGTGGTAATTTCGAAAAAACAAACATTAAATTGTCTGAAAGCGTCATTTTTAAAATGACAAGTCTAATTATTAGTGTATATAACCGCGAGGACGTTTCTCCGGCGCACCCAAATGCTTCCACAGCCTAATGATGCCCCTCGCTGCCCACTGTCGCGAGGGAAAATCTGTTTTCCGGCAGTGAGGGACCACTAATGTAATGCCACGATCAGACCCTGTCACTTGCTTGCGATTGGAGAATTCTTGGCAAGGCTGGCCGGCCTATTTTCTTTCTTGCTTCTATTTATGAAATTACAGCCAAAAGTCGCGTTTTCTGGCGGCTTCAGCTACGGCTTAACACTGTATTTTTTAAGACTTTAATAAAGTGACCGGGAGGAATACTATGCTCTACAGACTTGGTTTTTTTTTGTGTGAGCAGTCCCTCTTAGGCAATCCAATCAAATAAAGTTACGTATCATTAGTTGAATAATAAATCTTATAATTATCCAAAAATCTATCCATAGGTAGGCCCTGAAAACACTTATTATTATAGATACGATTCGTTTCAAAAGTTATTTTTATAAGACGACGCAGTTCAGTATGTTACTTTAACAAGACATTAATTCCATGACTAAAGTGATATTATAATGATAGTTTCGAAATACCACATATTTTTGAGCTGGAAAAATTCTTAATTATTCCAAAGTAAACTCCATTCCTTAACAGGACAGCAGAATGAATAGGTTCACATTACGAAATAAAGTTTTATAAACGAAAAATAAATCACTTTTGAAGTTGATTATTTTTTTTATTAGCTTCTATTACGCTACATACATAAATTTAAAGGAACTACATTAATTAAATATATTTTGAGCTGGAAAAATTCTTAATTATTCCAAAGCAAACTATTTTCCTTAACAGCACAGCAGAATGAATATGTTCACATTACGAAATAAAGTTTTATAAACGAAAAAGAAATCACTTTTGAAGTTGATTATTTCTTTTTATTAGCTTCTATTAACCTACATACATAAATTTAAAAGAACAATCTTAATTAAATAAATTTTCACTTTTAACACATAGCATTTTTTAAAAGTACTTTTCAGTGGAAATAAATAAAGAAGATTGCTATACGAATAAATAAAATTTAGAATGAAAACGAATTAAATTATAGTTCAAAAAGAATTTTTCAGAAAATATAAAATTACGAATTTCAGGAAATATTTAATTTTATGCTTTGATCTACTACAGTAACTATATAAAATTACACTAGTAAGTAAACTTTTATCAATATAAATAAATATTTTTGGAGCACAACAATATGTTTGAAATGAACAATGAAAAAAAAAGTGAAATTTATATAATTAAATAAATTTTTGAAAGCGAAAAAATTAGATTATACTTCAAAGAGTTTTCTTGAAAATATTCAAATATGTTTTCAAGTTTGGATTTTCTAGGAGGAATACGTATGCTTCTCTCTCGACAGAGTTTTTATATTTACCGTATATACTCGCGTTTAAGTCAATCCCTAAATTCGAGAGGAATACATATTTAATACAGTATTTTAGAATTGTTGTCTTCGCCTTACATAATCACATAATTAGATGCGATTAAATATGCCGAAAAACACAATTCTGAATTACTGGTATTAAAGTTGTTGTGTTCTCGGATTTGGGGATCGGTTTATACTCGAGCATATAAGGTATAGTTCCAAATAGAGACGTTAGGTGTATAAGGGTAACTTGGGGTGAGATGCTGTATTGGACAAGATATCACGTGGTTTTCCTATGCGCAGTCGCTGCAGGGAAAAGCCACTCAGTCGTGTGGAAGAGGCTTACCTACTGATACTTTAATTCCAGTTTGTGTTGTTTTATTTAAGCTTTAAATAGTACTTTTCTATTGCTATTACGTCTTAACGCTTTTGGCAAGTGTCCAAAATTTTTTACGCTCTCTCTTTATGCTTTTCCTATGTAGTTGACCATCTTACCCCAAGATTGGGGTAAGATGCCGAAATGCAAGCATTTACAAAAGCAAAACTTTTTATGCTTTCTATGACATTTGTAAAATGAAATATATTTTTAAATCATACATAAATGAATCAACTTTAACAGTAAATAAATAAATAACAAATAAAAACAACAGGCGATTTTATAAAAAAAAAATAAAAATAAAAATCTACAGCATCTTCATCCAATTTACCCTAAAAAAGAATTTTGAATATTCAAGTTATTGGTTTAAGCCTAAATTTTCTTCTTTTTTGATAGCAATAAAATGTATTTTTGTACGTTGGAGCTTCATTTTAATATTAAACTTAATATAGATATACTAAAAACGAAGTGTATTCTTTAATTCTAAGTTTTTAAATTAATAATATGATACCACTAATAATGTTAATGTTAAAGAATATTTATGTGTTACTAATTAAGCATAAAACCTCCTTAAAATACATTTCGGTTCAGGTATATATTATTTACCCATCACACGTAGTATAGAGTAGGCAAAAACCGAAAAAAAAAATATTGACGGATTTACACGTTTCAGGCACTGGAGAATCCGAAAAACTTGTTTTTAGAAAAATGAAAATTGCCGTCCGTCTGTCTGTATGTCTGTAAACGTTCTATCTCCCGAACAAATTGACATAGAGACTTAAAATTTGGTATGTACTTAGTATGTAATAATGAGAAGAAGCTTATTGCATTTCAGTAACCTCGATTATCCGGAACTATTTTTTTCGGACTCTCGAAATATTTGTTCTGATAAAAGGTATATAAAAATTTTCGAAATTGTTTATTTTAGTGAATATTAGTGACTGAATATAAAATACAATAAAAAATATAAATTTTACATAAAGAATGAAGTCGATTGGGTAATTAGTTGCCGAGATATTTGTAATCCTATTTCCACACTCTTCGATTTTTCATGACCCTGCATTTCATTCAAATTTCAATTCAAAGATATATTTTAATTGGAAATGAGACGCTTAATACGACGCAGTAAACTGTTAGTTAATATGATTATCATTTTTGGAGTTATAAGGATGTTTCTTTTACGCAATTCAGCAATAAAGCATTTAAAGTTTAGGAGGACGTCATCAAGCCAGGATTTTATTCGAATTGGAATGCATTTTATAAATAGTTTACACATGTTTTATTTTCATATTTTATGTATGCATATCCCTGATGGGTAAGTATTACGGTGGCCTCCCAACGACTAGTTACATAAAAAATAGTGTCATGATAATTTGATAATACCACATATATTCATCTAGGATGATTCTGATCATTCCAATCTGGACGTTCTGCAATGTACAGCAAAATATGTTAGTGTCACATCAAAAATAAAAGAAAATTCTTTAATATCTAAACTTTTATAAATGAAACAGTCACTTCACGATGTCAATAATAATAACAGGAAATATTTTAGAACTTCACAAAAAAGAGATTTTTTTAAAAACATATTTAATATGTTTGATGGTCTGATCTATTTATATAATTATGTGCAAGAATTCTTAAGAATATTTATGTTGTGTTTATCTTAAAAGTACAGTTATTTTACGAATATATTTTAAATATTTTAAGTTCTTTAATTTTTGGATTTAACCATGTATTCTTTTTCTTTATTGATTAAGCATATTTTCATACACTGGTATTTAATTTTAGTTTTCCAATATTTTTTCACTAGCAATAAAGCATGATTAAAAAAATATAATTTTTGTAAATAACAATTTGATTATTTAAATAATAATATCACATTTGTAATATAAACTGGTATATTTTATGGCCATCAGAAAACAATCTTATATATAAATCAATTAAATTTTTATAAATGAAATATTAATATATAATGAATATGTATGTAATGAATATATAATATTCATTTTTCAACGTCAATAAGTGAATATTCTGGTACTTCCCAAATCCTCCTTCCTACCCCCCCTCCCCCTCCAAAAAAATAATCCTTTTTTATAACATTAATGTAATCTTCGTAAGACTTAATTTGAAGAATTTTTTCTAATACTATTTTTAGCAGAAAAAAGAAGAAAAGAAGAAAGGAGAACGTCAGGCCACTAAATAAATTATAGTATGCTAAATAATTTAATTACTGTTCCAAAAAGAGAATTAAAAAAAAACATATTTAATATGTTTGATGGTCTGATCTAATTAAATAATTATGTGCAAGAATTCTTAAGAATATGTATGTCGTTTTTATCTTAAAAGTACATTTATTTTATGAATAAATTTTAAATATTCTAATTTCTGTAGGCTTTGGATTTAAGCATGTATATTTTTTTCGTTATTGATTAAGATATTTCCATACATTGGTATTTAATTTTATTTCTTTAAGATGGATGCACTAGAAATAAAGTGTAATTTTAAAATATTAAATATTGTAAATAACGATTTGATTATTTAAACAACTTGGAAATTGTACGTCAAACGTGACAAATGAGGTGCTTTTGTTCTATAACTAGTTTTATAAATATTCGGATCTTGGTGCAATAGCTTTTGCACTCTTATGCAAAAAATCATGAATACAAAATTTATTTTATGTGCAGATTTTCATATTACAGATATTAATTTTATTTTATGAAATTTAGTTTCAATACACTTTTACAAACAGATAATTAAAATTATGTTACATTAAAATTATACTATGTGCAAATATCTCATACAAGACAATGTAAAAAAAAAAACAAAAAAACATTGTTATTATTTCAGTGAAATGAATTATATCGTCTGTTATTATGATATAACTAACTTTCGTAATGAAATAAGTACATTTAAATTGGCATTTATTGAAAATTCCAATGGGAAACTTAAGCCTAGCTTTTAAAATTTCAGAACATGAAATCAATATTTATGATGTTTTCCAATTAATATATATTTATCCGGAAACATCCATCCAAAAAAACAGTCGATAGATTATATAATTGTTATAAGTAAATAATTTTAGTATATAAATTCGGTTTTTAAATTCAGTAATACGGAAATAATACGACTCCATCCTAAATTTATTTTCAGATACACACAAAATAATCCCGTTACATTATGGTATATGGAAAAAAATTGTTTACATTGCATTTTAGTAAATTTACACTGTTTCAATCATAATGAAATTGATATGTATTATTAAAGTGCAATAAAAGAGTCTTCCGGTGAAATATAAATTTACTAAAATGCAATGCAAACAATTTTTTTTCCATAGATCATAATGTAACAGGACTATTTTGTGTGTATCTGAAAATAAATAATAAATGCTATATATTTTATATTGCACAAGAAGACTCTTGTATTGCACCTTAATAATTCATATCTATTTCATTATGATTGAAACAATGTAAATTTACTAAAATGCAATGTAATCAATTTTTTCTATAGACCATAATGTAATGGAATTAATACAGTATCTAAAGATAAATAATAAATGGTATATACATTTTTTTTTTTTTTTTTTTTTTTAGATACACATAAAATAATTCCGTTACATTACGGTCTATGGAAAAAAATTGTTTACATTGCCTTTTAGTAAATGTACACTGTTTCTATCATAATGAAATTAATATGAATTATTAAGGTCCAATATAAGAGTCTTCCTGTGCAGTATAAAATATATAGCATTTATTATTTCTTTTCAGATACACACAAAATAGTCCTGATACGTTATGGTCAATGGAAAAAAAAATGTTTATATTGCATTTTAGCAAATTTACACTGTTTCAATCATAATGAAATTGATATGCATTATTAAAGTGCAATGGAAGAGTCTTCCTGTGAAATATAAAATATATAGCATTTATTATTTATTTTCAGATACACACAAAATAATTCCGTTACATTACGGCCTATTTTGAAAAATCATTTAAAGCATATTTTAATGATGTTACACTATTTCAAACACAATAAATTTTGTGTGTATTTTTTCAGGTTTTTATCTAGATATCGTTTTTTTTTTTTTACCTTATGATGTGTCGACTACTCTGATAAGAGTTGGCGAAGTTTCGATTATGAACGTACTTTTTGTCCATTAATAGTCAATGTGCATAAAAGTTATAAAGGCTATATTTCTCTAAGTTTCGATGAATGAGTGTGAAAACCTCGGAACTTGTGATTTTTCTCTTCGTATCGATAGTTATGTAAAATTTTTCATCTGGTCAATCGATATAGCAGTATTTAAGAGCTGGCATGCGCTGGGAAAATGGATCTCTGGATCGGTTCTTGCCCTTGTTGGTACCTCAAGAACTGTTTTAGTTGCCTCAACTAAGACGTAGCAAAGAAGGAATATTGGTCATTGGTAAAAGTATATTTTACTTTGGTAATACTTGAATAAAACTATTTGACACTCAAGAAGTGCCGTTTCTAGCCATCTGGAAGTTGGAGTTGAACTTCGGTAGCTGGTTCGCACAGTGAAATTGACTCTTGTGGAAGTCAGCTTAACAGCCGTTTGACGTTACGAGATCGTAAGTTATTTTAAGTTATATAACCACTGATATTGTTAATTTTAAGATTACTTGTTTCTTTGAGTGAAGTTTTGTTGGGAACTGATTTCATTCCGGCCTGAGGAAAATCGCAGAGCTTTTCTCAAAACCCTGCCCTTTTAAGATTTTAATAAAAGTGATTTGATTTTACACAACTTGTGTTCGTTTTCCGACTAGCTAGCATTGATCATCACGCATAACAGCGACATGGCTGTTACAAACTTATTAAATAGTGATGTCTCGTTACAGTATTCTGTAAGTTTTAGAAATTGTTTCATAATCTATGCGTGACAGATGATTTTTCTTTCTTGTTTATATATTTTTATTCCTGATTTCCATTGAAGCAGCGAAATGTGTTTTTTTTATTTCGTCATTGAAAAAAATTATTTACTTTATGGGACATTAATGAAAATTTTCACGCATAATTTCTAGATAACATCACGAAATATACCATGTTTCACGTTCCTTCACCTTAATCTAACAAAATGTACGATCGCGTGTTGTTCGTTGCTGTAAAATACAATATTACGGCTCTTCATATATTTTAATAATGTGCAAAATCTTACTTTAAATCTATAGCATTAAAGTTATGAATTACCTTATCTAACAAAAACGAAAATTTTATATAGCAGAGATTGTGACTATATTGAAAGTAAAAAAAAAAAAAAAAAAAAAAAAAAAGGTAAAATTGAGAAGAAAAAAAATTAATCACATTTGCGTGACCTTCCCTATGCTAATATTTATTTTAATTGTATATTCTTTGAAGTGTTAGCGGCATTGCTCACCGTTATCTTAAATTTTGTCCAACGCTATAAAGTCACGAAATATCAAAGTTCGTAAGTACAGTTTAAGTTGCTTAATATTTCTATGGTAATTCTTTAGCTGTGTTATATTTAAGTAAAATAATTTATGGCGATTATAACCTTATTTATTATCATTATCAGCAATTTGTGTAAAGCGTAGTTTAATGCTCCGGAAAATTATTTGTTACATCGTAAAAAAAAAAAAAAAAAAGACAATTTGTTTCCTTAATTTTGGAAAATTTAATATAACCGCGAAAGGAAATGTACAATAACTTCTTCCGAGTTACCCATGATTACGAAAAGCATTCTTTATAACAATATAATAAATTATAACACCTAGGTAAGGAGTTCAGGAGTATATGAAATACCCTTTATTAAAGAATACGGTTCTAAGTATCACTATATTGGCATGACAAGTAGGAAATTTTGTTACAGAAAAAAGGAGCCTATAGCTGATATTAAGTATAATAAAAAAAAACACAGCCCTGGCAAGATTATATCAAGAAGAAACCATCCAAATTACACTTCAATGAAAGTAAAATAATTTTCCCCTGCAGTCTATACTATCCATCCATAATAAGAGAAAACATAGAGATAGTAACACGCATAAATACAATATGTAACGATGCAGCATCATTTAACGTACCGAAATTGTGGCTCGAGTTACTACATGATTACAAATATGAAAATAAACAAAATATAATAAATACAAAAATAAAATAATAGTAAAATAAAAGATAACGTGCGTAATTTTTAAAAAGTACATGAAAATTAAATGATAGCATTTCAAATAATAACTTCAAAGACCGTGCAATGATAGAATATTCTCATTTGTTTTTGAAAATCACTCGGGTTAAGCCGAAGCATGTCAACAACTTAATAAAAGTTAGTTTACAGTATATTATGTTGTTAATTTACACCTTTTAGCATTTAAAAGAAATATAAGCATTCTTTATGTTTAGAAACACGATAAATTAATATAAATTTCAGAATTAAAGAAGCATTTATAAAAAACAAAGCATCTTTTGCTGACACGGATTTTCCGAAACGTTACTGAAAAGTTTTTATGGTGTATAAACCAGTTTTCTCAATATTATATATAGGTTTTTCAGATGATAGTGGTGTTCAACAAACATGTATTACAGACAAACATTATAATTTAACATCCTTAAAATTAACATTACAATCAATCTTATTTTGTTATTCTGGTATGTATATATTCAATAAAGAAGCTGAAAATGTTTAATTGAGAATTGATAGCATCCTAAACTAGTCGTTGGGGGCCACCGTAATACTTACCCATCATGGATATGCATAATGTAAAATATTAAAATAAAAATGTGTAAACTACTTATAAAATGCATTGCAATTCAAATAAAATCGTGCCTTGATGACGTCACAAACTTTAAAGGCTCGATTACTGAATTGCTTAAAAGAAACATCCTTATAACTCCAAAAATAATAATCCTATTAACTAGCGGTTTATTGCATTTGATCAAGCGTCAAATTTCCAATTAAAATATATCTTTCAAGTGAAATTTGGATGAAATACAGGGTCATGAAAAATCGAAGAGTGTGGAGAAATAGGATTCCAAATATCTCGGCAACTCATTATCCGATCGACTTAATGCTTTATGCAAAATTTATGTTTTTTTATTGTCTTTTATATTCATTTCTTAAAATAACCAATTTCGAAAATTTTTATATACCTTTTATTAGAACGAATATTTCGAGAGTCCGAAAAAAATAGTTCCGTTGAATCGAGGTTATTGAAATGAAATAGGCTTCTTCCCATTATTACATACTAAGTACATACCAAATTGCAAGTCTCTATCTCAAATTTTTCGGGAGATAAAGCGTTTACAGACACACAGACGGACGGCAAAATTTTTGTTCTAAAAATATGTTTTTCGGAATCTCCAGTGTATGAAACGTGTAAATCCGTCAAAAAATTTTTTCGAGTTTCAAAACGATTACAAGACTTACCCTGTACTACGTATGATGGGTAAGTAAAACCAATATTCCTGTTCGAGAAAACTAATTGATACACTATGAAAACTGCTCGAGAAGTTTCCGAAAATCAGTGGCGATCAGCTTTGTTTTTATAAAGGATTCTTTAAATCCGTAATTGTTTTGGTTGTTTGTGTTTCTAAAAAAAGAATACTTTACAGAACCTTTGGTAACTCGAAAGAGGTTATTGAAAGGGAAGCAGAAATGGAGAGAGTGAATTAAAAGAAGGGTAGCCAGACATTTGAAAAATTTGGTGTACTGGACATATGATTAACTAAGTTGCTTGAATTCTTCCATATATAATAAGCTTTCCAGAAATCAAGGTCATAAATCGATGAGCACACTTCTGAATTATTGAACCTTCTGAAAAATTAAAACTGTGATTGTAAGTCCAGCATTGATTAGCAACAGCGGACATATTTTAATCTAACAGCACAAAGTTCAATCTTCCCATTTTAAATAATACATAGATGATTTTTCATAATATGCAACTTTATCCTATTCAACAAAACATTAAATAGTCAAATGCATTACACAATTACTTTTATGTCACATAAAATATAATTGTCTAATCTAAAAAATCACGATGCAACAGTCGCGTATAAAACCGGCAAGCGGCCAAATTTTAAAACAATAATTCATTTTATCAAGGGAAAAAACACTTGGAAGATGTCCAGAATGATAAAAAAAAAAATTTAGTTGTTACGAAATATTATTTTCAGAAGGAAATAACGTTGAAACTTGTTAGCATCGTCAAAAGGTAGTTGCCGAATGAGCTTTTAATCATTAACGTACAAATTTACTAATGACTGTGTTAAGACGAAAGTTATGCAATATTCTTTTATCGTATGTAATATTAAATTAAGTTATGTTGTCATTATATTGTGTAATGCTTCATTAAATAATATAAACTGTAAACAAAAACAAATGTTTCTTAATCTAGGAAAACATAATATAACTATGAAATACAATAACTTTGAATATGCAATAACTTTTTCCGAAGAGCGTTCTTTATCTTTAGAAACTACAGAAATTAACATATTTTCGATATTTAAAGTTTCTTTCACCGAACTCAAATAGAGGCGTCTTAAATTCAGACACTTAAGTGTCTGAATCTGAATTTTCAGACATCATAGATATCTGAATTTAAGACATATAAGTGTCTTACTATGATCATGGTATAAATAAACTGAAAAAAATGTGTGAATACGGGTGATATGTCTGAAAGTAAGACATTTAGAAATGCAGATACTTAACTGTCTGAATTCGATACAAATACATACTATGCGTAGTGACTGTAATACAATTTTATCACTATGTCAGCACCATCAAAAATGTTTTGTAATACATGATAAGTGCTTAAAATACTTTTCCATCCACTAAATGATATTAATTTATAGAAGAAGTAATTTAATTAAACCATAAAATGTGTGTCAAAATTGTACAAGTCTGCTTATTGCCACTGTTTTCAGAAACCTTTCCGAGTACTTTTTATAGTGTATAAATTAGTTTTTTCAACCAGGAATACAGGTTTTTATGCATGCTATCCATTCTCAAATAAACATTTTCATGTTCAACAAACATGTTTTACGGACAAACAGGATAAATTAACAGCGTTAGCATTAACATTAAAAGTAATAATATTTTGTTACTCTTGTACGTATAAATTCAATTACGACGCTGAATATACTGAATTGAGAATTGATAGTTTCCTAAAAACCTACATTTCTGGTTGAGAAAATTGATTAATACGCTATAAAAACTACTCGAAACCATTTAAAAAGAATACAACGAAAAAACTGTTTTTATAAATGCGGTTTTAAATCTGGAAGTCATATTTGTTTGTGAAATTCAGACACATGCAAGCGTCTTAAAAATAAAGACACTTTAAATTGTCTCTTTTTTTAACCATCCGTTTCAGACACTTATATGTCTGAATTTCAGACATTTCAGTTTACAGTGCATTGTTTTTATAAAAGCTTCTTTAGATCTTGAAAATATTTTGGTTACTGAGGTTTCTAAAGATAAAGAACGCTTTTCGGAATCGCGGATAACTCATAAGAGGTTATTGTATATTTTCGTTCGAGGTTAGATTAAAATTTCCTTGATTAAGAAACATGTGTATTTTTTACAGTGTTTAAACAAAACTTTCGATCATCAGATGCGTTTTCGTCGGAACTCCACACTCGTATCCTAACTGCTTAACTTTTTATTGAATTTTAAAATGTTCAATTCACCATGTACAATAAGATTCAACATTAAATAATATTGATTCTGTGTATTTATCATTAATTTTATATATACAGGGTACGTCAGAAAAATGTATACACACTTTGAATGATTATAACTATAGTTTTTATTCACATATAATTAATATCTAAATTGCAAAAGAATCTACATAAAATGTAATAACTTCTCCTGCTACCGCATATTTTCAAAATGATTACCGTTCCAGTCAATACATTGCTGATAACTGTGAGCTATGGGTTCACAAACTTCAACAAGCATTTCATTGGGTGTTGTTGTGCACTCTTACTCAATTGAGGTTCCGGAACGTTGTCTATGAACATACATTCGTTTCAAACTTATCTTTTATCCGATGAATTGTAGATCGCGGAGGTGGATCCGCCTGAAAATCACTGCGATATTGTTTTTGTACTCCTGCTACATTTTTAGGTGCGTTCGTAATTATATAAATACGTAGCACCTATTGTCGTCGCTTGGTCCGTCCGTCTGTCTGTCTGTCCGTCCGTCCGCATATAACAACGTAAAAACTACCCAACCGAATAGTTTGCAATTTAAAATATATTATCTTTGCAGAATTTTGTCGAGACATTTCAAATTTTATTACAATCGAATCAAAACTTTAGGAGATATTAATAAAAATATTTATTAAGAAATTTGATTTTTTTTTTTAATTGGTGCTTTTTTGTTATAGGACCTTCCGAAGTTTAATCGTCAAGCGACCGAAATACTTATTTTATCACAGAAATTAATCTGCAGACGATATAATTCATTTCACAAAATTAAAAATCATCAAGATCTGAATATTTATTACTTACCCATCATACGTAGTATAGGGTAAGTCTTGTAATCGTTTTGGAAATCGAAAAAATTTTTTTTGACGTATTTACACGTTTCAGACACTGGAGATTCCGAAAAACATATTTTTAGAAAAAAAATTTTGCCGTCCGTCTGTGTGTCTGTGTGTCTGTGTATCTGTGTATCTGTGTGTGTGTCTGTAAACGCTCTATCTCCCGAACAAATTGAGATAGAGACTTGCCATTTGTTATGTACTTAGTATGTAATAATGGGAAGAAGCCTATTTCATTTCAATAACCTCGATTAACCGGAACATTTTTTTTCGGACTCTCGAAATATTCGTTCTGATGAAAGGTATATAAAAATTTTCGAAATTGTTTATTTTAAGGAGTAAATATAAAAGACAATAAAAAAACATAAATTTTGCATAAAACATGAAGTCGATCGGATAATTAGTTGCCGAGATATTTGGGATCCTATTTTCCACACTCTTCGATTTTTCATGACCCTGTATTTCATCCAAATTTCACTTCGAATATATATTTTAATTGGAAATTTGACGCTTCATCATATGCAATAAACCGCTAGTTAATAGGATTATTATTTTTGGAGTTATAAGGAAAAACCTCTTTCAAGCAATTCAGTAATCGAACCTTTTTATGACGTCATCAAGCCACGATTTTATTTGAATATCAATGCATTTTATAAGTAGTTTACACATTTTTATTTTAATATTTTACATTATACATATACATGATGGGTAAGTATTACGGTGGCCCACAACGACTAGTATAACTAGCTATAGTACGAACGCATCCCATTTGTCACGTTTGACGTACAATTTCCAACTTGTTATACTTACAATAGTATTTTAAAATAAATTTTCTTTTCTTCAAAAGTTAATCTTTGTCCAATCATTATTTCCAATTAATGGTGTCGCGTCAATTCGTCGGGCACAATTCATCGCAGCGTCAATTCGTTGCAACAAAAATGTTTTTGAAGGCTATGATGATAAAATAAAGATAGTTTAGGAAAATTATTTAATGATAATTTATTTTTCAGATGTAATCGCATGTAAATTGTTAGTTATAATTCTCTCTATATAAAAAACAAATTATCATTAAACAGTTTTACTGAATTGTCTTTATTTTATAATCATAGTCTTCAAAAACATTTTCGTTGCGATGAATTGACGTCACGACGAATTGACGCTGCGATGAATTGTGCGCGATGAATTATTCCGCGATGAATTGTGCGCGACGAATTGACACAGAACCCCAATTAATTACACTTTCATTATTTAAATTTAACTACACTCAGAAAAGAAAGAAAGATTAGTATGTTATGATTTGTTGAACTGTGTATGTATACATTTTTTCTAACGTACATATGAATAAAAATATTGATTTAATACTGATGATAAATACTGATTGTTGAATACTGACGCATCTAATAGAGACGCTAAAAAAATTACGTACATTCATGGAATGTTAAATATTTAAGTAACATAATTTTGTGTACTTAAAAATATTGCGCTCGGTTCTAAATCAGCAAATATAAAACTGTTCAGCAGAATAAGTAATTGAAAGAACAGAAAAAAAAAATACTAAAACATTTTAAAGGCTTCAATTCAGATCTCTTTTACTAAACAGAAGCTGCAAATCAATGGAATTATTTCAACTCTGTCTGTTTAGATTCGAAGGAAAAAACGCAAAGAAAAGAAACGCATGGAAGAAAGGAAACGTATGAAAGGAAATAAACGCATGGTTAGATACTGATGCTTATAATAGAGGCGGTAATAAAAATTAATACATTCATGTAATGTGAAACATTTTACTTAATTAAAATAATGCTGTGTATTTTAAAATATTGAACTCAGTTCTAAATCTGAAAATGTAAAACTGTTCAGCAGAATAAGCAATTGAAAGAACATAAAAATAATACGTAAACTTTTAAAAGGATTCGATTTAAATCTCTTTTGTTAAACAATAATTTCTATTCAATGGAAATATTTTAACTCTGTCTTTTAGATTCGAAAGAAAGAAACGCATGAAAGGAAAGAAACGCATGAAAGGAAAGAAACGCATGAAAGAAGCGCATGTTTGGATGCTGACGCTTATGATAGAGGCGGTAATAAAAATTAATACAGGGTGTCCCACAAGGTACGCAGCGTCTAATATGTGCAGATTCGGATAGAGCACGTCAATATGAGTATTTTGAATGGTAACATGTGGGGTCCCTACTTCTCGGTAGCATACTTCTCGACCAATAAGAGTCACTCAAGGTAGTTCCTAGCTTTATACGTCTGTAAAATTGACTAAAAATGGGTTTAAACAACATGAAACATTAACAAACAAAAGTTTATCTTCGTTTGGCAGTCTTAAGAATTAGAAAACTTGTTATGGATTAAAATGTATTTACAAAAATGTATGTTCAGTTTTCTATATAACTATTAAATTTCGTATTAAAATACGAGGGATATTTTTAAATTAATGTCCGTTTTGCAATTATTAATTAGTATTTTTGCAAAAAATATTAAATACATTTAGAAAAATTATTTTGTATAAGATTTCTTCACGATGATAATTACAATAAGAAAAAAAAACTGCGCGCAAATTGTTGCATAGTAAAGTTTTTTTTTTAATTACTAATTTAAAACATTGTGCATTTTCATTTTTTTCCTAAACTATACTCTGATTTT
Source organism: Maratus michaelseni (assembly GCA_963931845.1). Lineage (NCBI taxonomy): Eukaryota > Metazoa > Arthropoda > Arachnida > Araneae > Salticidae > Maratus > Maratus michaelseni. Next base: position 210,524,219 of record OZ007600.1, read on the forward strand.
ACTACCACAAATCGATTGTGAATGATTTACGAGTGATATTTAAAACATTCATATTAAATATTGAATTTTTATGAGGGAATGGAATATTTTTACAACAGCATATTACCATGAAAAATGATTCTATTCATTATAAATAAATTGCAGTTAAATCAATGAAAGACTTATTTAAAAATGCATGAAATTGAGTAAAATCATCGTACGAAGAGTCATGAAAAATTAAGCGCTTTATTGACAGTAAGCAGCATTTTCTTTATTATTTAAAAAGCTGTTGCGCGCACGAGAAAAAAAAATGGAAACTTTCCTCTAGATTATCGACTTTTCATATGTTCTGCAACTGAAAAAAAAATGATGTTGAAGCTTTTTATTGATTCTTTTGTTTAAAGATAAATTAAAACTTGATAAAAGATTTGAGATGCATTCCTTCATAATATAAAATTCTGCAGAAGACAAATTCGTTTTTCAATTTTTAGAAAATGTTTTCCGTAAAATCACCGATATATAAATTCGAAAACTTACTCATTTAGTATTTAAATTATTTTCTAAAAAAATATAGTAATATTTCAGTATATGTGTGTATACAGAAAGTCATTTAAAAGTCAAATGTCATGTAATGTAAAAATATGTTTGTAAAATCGATATTCTATCATTGAGTATGTTTCTTTAAATACAGTTCTTTTTTTAATTTTCACCAAATATTAGAATATAAAACAATGATTTATGAATTTTAAAAGTTTTTTTTTTTTTTTTCAATTGAATTAATTTTTTTAATACATACATTTTATGAGACATATGCAATGAAACTATTTTAAAGGAATAGTTTCGTTCTATATGTATGTTTGGAAATGCATTTAGAAATGTGTAGTTAAAACGCCTACAGATAAAATATGTTCAAAATGTGCCATCGAATTGTGCTTTGTAATTGAGTGGGTTTGTTTCATATCGTATTTTCCAAATTTAAAAAAAAATATTTTATGGATCAAAAAACGCTTTAATCAGCATATACATTAAAAAATATATATAATTTATTTAAATTTAATGCCGAGTCATTGCATTAGATTTTCGTGAATTTCTGCTTATCAACAAAATAATTAATTTTTAAGGAATGCAATTTCAATATGTTATAAAAATGTTTTATACTTTTTTCATTAGCTATGAAATATTGTTTTGCTGTACTACATATTTCTATCCAGAATGAAAAAAAAGTTCATTACTTGAATTCAGGAAATAACTATATTTTTTTTATTAATTTATATATAATATTTAAATAAGGAAAAATATTTTTCTACAAACATGCAGAATACGTTTTAGTAAAAATGGAATTATAACAATGCATTTTTCAAATAGTAAAGCTTCTATTCAAAGTAAGGTGAAAAAAAAAAGAAAAGGAATGATATTTCAAAATTTAAAGATATTGCCGTAACTCTTATATTCGTAAACAATACGCAATTTAAAATTAAAAAAATATATTATTATTACTGTTTAGAAAGTTTTTTTTCTTTCATTTCCTAAGTAAAATTTAAATTCGGAAACACAAAGCAATTAGCAATATGAATATAGTTTCGCGATAAAAGCACTAAATTAAATGCATATATAAATTTGCAAACAAACTTCATTTTGGAGATTAAAAAAAAAAGATATTTTTAATTAAATATGTATATTTAGGAACTTTTTTATGTTATGTGTTTTTAAATTTAAAAATTACGTTCGAAATTTTATTATTTTATTTTAAGTATAGTTATACTTTTAGTTTTAGTTTTATTACTGCTGAACTGATACTTTATAGAATCAGAAACAAAAAAGAAATGGTAAACACTTGATTTTTTGTTTGTTTTTTTAATATTAACAATACTTTCAATTCTCGCAGACTGATAAACAATAAATATTCACAAACCTCTTGTTTTTTTTAATTAAATTGTGAATTCCAGAAATCAAATATTTGACAAAGCAAATAGATATGAAAAAACATATTCAATGATATGCAGATGGAAATGTGTTTGAAGAACTCTTCAGTTATTAAATAAATAAGAGGAACAGAGTTGCCAAGTCTCCGGATTTTTGAACACCAGTAATTTTTTAGAGAAAATGTTGTTCTTTTAAATCGCAAAATGTTCCGATTAAATAAAACAATATTTTCTGTACTAAATTACTGGTGTCCAAAAAGCCGGAGACTTGGCAGGTCTGGCAGGAAGTTTATTTTATCAAAATAAGTTTCTTGGGAATGTTTTCTACATAATATATTTTTTTTTAGTTCCAAGCTCGCTTTCAAAGTTATGTCGTATTTCTGAGTTTTTGACATTTAAGTAATTCCGACCTTATTATCTTCCTTTGCTGTGTTTGTTACTTTCTTCTATCTAGAATAGAAAAAAGTATTGAAATAAAAAAAAAAATTCCATTTCCATTTTTCGAGGGATTTTTACATTTTAGGTGTTAGAGATACCCAAAAACATGAAATACATCTTTAAAATACATTTCGATGTATAATGGTTATTGCTAGCAAACTCAAAAAATGTAAATATTAATGAAATTAAAAGAACGGAAAAATCCATAAAGAATGAAATACTACATTCAAAACAATAAAACGTTCTATTTAATAATTAATTATTATAACTAATTCTTTTATGAATTTTTAAACAGGGTTCGTACGCTTTTACCACAAATTTTTAATATAATTTTTCTATTTAATATTTAAATAGAAGAAATTGTAGGCGACTCGATTAATTCCAGGATTTTTAATACATTCCTGTATTTAAATGAGGTGAAAAATTCCATTAAAAAACTTTTGTAAAAGCGTATGAAAAAATTGGTCAGATCGCACGCTAATGAGATTGAAAACAAAATGTTTCCATCTTCAAAAGTTAATCTTTCAGAGCGGTGGAAGCGAACAAAATGGTTCGGATAAAGATGCTTTTTATTAACTGCCTCGAACTAATTTTTTTTAAAGCATGTGGAAGATGACGCAGGATTACGTCCATAGTGAAAAACTCTGAAAAATAGCGATAAATTTTTTGGTAGTTATTATTCAGCAAATATTTAATTGGAATAATACTCGCTAGTAATCTCAATTAATGAATTAATTAATAAGATCTGTTATTCGTGTTTGGGCCGGGCTGTCAAGCTGACACTACTTTTTTTCTGCGGTCGGGATAGGAGTTAGGGTCAAGTTAACTTTCATTGTTTCGGGGTTCGATATCGATTTCGGATTATGTTTTGTTTTGATGAATCATAACCGAAATCATAACTTTTTAAATTATGGTCAGATTTGAACGGGACCTTTATGACATTCTTACCAAGTCATTTGGTTAATAAATAAACATTGGTATTATATCTGCAACTGTTCGTCACCACTATTTATGAATCATAATCTTTTCTAAATACCGAATGTAAATCGCATGGTGGAGAGTGGTATAAGTAGGGGACCGGAATGATTGATTTATCAATTTCGCTTTCCTCCTATTAGTTTTTTCTCATATTTTCGCTGAAATTCAACTTTTCCACAAAAGATAGGTCTTCATTCTGCTTTTCCACCTTGTTATATGAGAAATATGATATTTTTTTTCACTGATGAAAGTAAACCAATGCTACAGAAACCGGTGTAAAATCCGGATGACTTTTTTGGTGTTGTAAAAGTAGGTATAATTTTTTGCTATTAAAAAAAAATTAGGGTATCCAACCCGGGCTTACCGGGATAGAGAATATAGGTGAAAGCCATTTCTTTTTTTTTATTGAAAACTCTAATAGATTTTTTACACTTTATAATTTTTTTTAGATTTCCCCTTAAAAACACCAAAGAGCATTTTTATACGAAATATGTCAATTATATAGTCAAATAAAATTTTGAAATGTATTAAAAGCTGTAATTTCGTATTGGTCTAGAGACAGAAGTTAATAGCCGAAGAAATCGCTAAAAATGTCGTTATCTACAGCAGTTTGTCTTATTCTGATAATTTGAGCGATTTTAAGCGCTTGTTTAGATTACATGTCTGTTAAATTTGTGTTTTATTTATTGATTAATGAAATTTTAATTTCGTTATAGAATACTAGTTGGAAACAAATGCTGAACTCTTTATAGTGTTTAAAGTGCAAACGGATTCATATTTTGTAATCGTCTGCAAGCGATAGAGATAGATTTTTTTAATAAATCATGCTTGAAATTTAATATAAATGTTATAATAAATGATCGAATTGCGATAGAGTTTTCAATCAAATTGCATTTGAAAGTATATTTTTTCCCCTGTATAACGGGGTAAAAATTTTAAATGTGCAACTTTTAGAAATTAAAAAAAATTGCAGTAGCAAAAATCGCAAAACCGAAATTTCATCGCTAGGTGTTGCCATTCGCAAAATGACGCCAGTGTTACGCACGGACACGTTTGTCCTTTATAATAAAGATAGAAAGTAGAATTGTTTGAATATTCACGCTATTGTCGAATAGACAAAAGTCAAACATATAAAATTGAGATATCTTAATATTTAATGCTCAATAGTTTAATGATAAATAATTTAACGAATTCATAACCGAATTTATAAATGTAAGACAATTCAGTCCAAACGTGTAGGTTCTAGATCGAAAACAATTTACCTTCATCAGTATTCAAATTTTAATATTTTGCGAGTGAATCAAATGGTTGATGGTGCATATTTTTTAAAAATTATTATATCACTTTACATATTTTAAAGTAACATGAGAAAAGAAGCATAACGTCAGGCAGAAGACAGACGGCACGTTTAAGACAGACAGACAATCCCAAATCATAAAAACCATGAACAAAAAAAAAATATGTTTAATAATTTAAATAACTCTTTTCAGAATTTCTAAATGGAAGAAAAATAAACTGAACACGCAGGAGCCACATAATAGGAAAAAAAGGTAAATATTCATTTTCGTGATTGAATTTTACCAGGATATAAGTAAAAAATTGGACGAAGCATTTTTATCGAATGACTCGTTTTATAAATTTTTAAAAACGCATGGGAAATAAAGCAGATGATTCCATTCGTAATGAAAAATTCTGAAAAAAAGGAATCTCCTTTTTTCAGTCTTTAGCAAATATTTAATTTGAAAAACATTTGTTAAAAATATGATTTGTTAAATAAATTAAAGGAATTTAGTATATTTGCTGCATTTCTAAATGTATAAAGGAAATAGCTTTTATATACATTACTTTATGTGACATGATTTGAAAAAATTCATATAAGCACAATAATAATAATAATAGTAATAATAATATAATGTAGAGGGAATATGTGAGTCTAAATTTTGAAGTTTTATTTCAAATTTTGAGTTGTTTATTTTGGTAGTGTTATTATTTGCAATAAAGTGATACACCGTAGTATTTAGCAGAAGCACTGATCATTATTAAATCGTTCTGCTCATAAATTTAAACTGCATGTCCTTTAAAAATATATCTAGAGGAAGGTGGCCTAAAATTATCCTAAAGGGCAAAACGATCCACATATGTTTACTTCAACACAGGTGGCGCTATCTACAGGGTAGCACATAAACTAGTTTTGATAAATGAAGAAGAAGCAATGGCGGTATTCGATCGCAGTATTACGCGTCTGAATAGACTTCTTTGAAAAATTGGGTGTTATATCATCTGTTATAAAGTAGGCACTAATTTTCATATTTATTTTGATATACAGTCTTTCATGTACAGAAATATGACTTGGTTTACTTAATGGAGAATATTTTTAGATGTGAATTACAGTTATGTATTGTCGTAATTACTGTTATATCCTTTATTTTGCCGATAAAAAACAATTTACAATTATTTTTAAATAAAAGATCATTTTTCCCTTTGGTGAGAGTGAAATGTTCCTTTTGGACACTTTTTAAAATATCTATTTTTTTTCATTACTCAATTTGGGCTTACAATATTATTAATACATGTTTATAATACAAAATATAGTGTAAAACATACTAGGAAAAGGCCAAAGTTTTATTTATACAGTTATGTTATTTTACACAAGTTTTTCCCTTAAAGGGATAATTTTAGGCCACTTTCCTCTGCATTTTTCTTCTTACACACGAAACTTTATTTTGTATTTTCCTGTAATTTTGCTCATAATGGATCATAAATTTTGCATTTTCTTAAATTACGAGCAGTTTGAAAGTTGTAAAACTATGGACTTTTTAATAAAACTTTAAATTATTATTAATTTTTTACATAAACAATTTATGAAAAACTTTATAATTTTTTTTTTCTAAAATATTTTCTATAATAATGTTTTGATCCTAAGCAAAAGATTTAGAGTCATGTAGTTTATACAATTGCTAACTTAAATTGCTAGTAAAACTTTATAAAATTAAAAGACTCCATTTAACTACTTATAAAGCTTAATTCTAAACAGAATTATTTTTAGCTCACAGACTATCAAAGCCTGAGAGCTGTCCGAAGGTTCTATTTGTATGTACGTATGTATGTAGGTATGTACGTAACGCGATAACTCTTGATAGAAATATCCCATTTGCATCAAATTTTGTATATAGGTTCATTCGGATAAGGCATTTCCCTGATTAGTTTTGGGTGTTCATTGATTAAGTATACAGGGTGGATTGGGGGCTAATCCCCCCTTTAAGTTAGATAAATGGGTTTTTCATGCAAAATCAACCGATTTGCTTCAAATCTGGTATACAGGTTTATTCTGATAAGACGCTTCCCTGATTAGTTTTGGGGGTTTATTGGTTAAATATAAAGAGGGGAACGGGGGGGCAATCTTCCTCCCTTAATTTAGATAAATATGTTTTCCATGCTGAATCAACCATTTCAATTCAAATTTGGCAAACAGGTTTATTTTGATAAGGCGCTTCCGTGATTAAATTTGGAGGTTGATTGGTTAAGTATAAAGTGGGGAAACGGGCCCCTTAATTTAGCTAAATGGATATTTTATGCAGAATTATCCCATTTGCTTCAAATTTGGTATACAAGTTTATTGTCGATTTCTTTAATTTTCGAGAGATTTTGTTCTTTGAAATAAGAGTATAATATACAATTGGAATAGCCTGTGAGCGCAATGCCATCAGTTTAACTGGGCACTTTTTATTTATTTTTTTAAATTATGATTATTTAAATTTTAACATATTTTTAAAGAAATATATGTAAAGCTCAGCAACCTTAATTTAAAAGTAGAAAATTTAAACATTTGGTTTATATTATAATGCTGATTTTATGTATGACTTTCTTGCAATAATGGGTAGTTTATGAAAAAATTGTTACAAATAATCAAAATCTACTTAAATTTTTAGCATGTGTCATTTTACCTAATCTATGTACACTAATTAATTTTCAGGATTGTACAAACAGAGCTTTTAAATGAATCTTGAGTTATAATTTTTATTACCCTTTGTGAGAACACACTAAAGTTTATTTAAAAAAGGAATGAAGAATGCAATTCTTAAAAAAAAGATAAGTAATAGAGTCTAATTATTATTCTTATTTTTTACTTTCCTATTTATAAAAATGCATTAATTGAGAAAAAAAAATACAGACGTCCTTATCAGTAAATTATAGTATACAATTTTACAAGTAGTATAGTTTATACTATATAATTCTCGTTTATAGTATACAATTACAGTATACAAACGATCTTCCTTTTTATAAAAATGAAAAACATATGACTAATTTGTTATTTTTTAGCTCACAGGCTATCAAAGCCTAAGAGCTAATGTGCCCGCAGATTCTGTATGTACGTATGTAATGCACGTTATGCGATAACTCTTGATAGAAATATCCGATTTGTTTCAAATTTTGTAAATAGGTACATTCTGATAAGGCACATCCCTAATTAGTTTTGGGGTTTCATTGATTAAGTATAAAGGGGTGAACGGGGGTCTTATCACCTCCCTTAATTTAGATAAATGGGTATTTCATGCAGAATTATCCGATTTGATTCAAATGTTGTATATAGGTTCATTGTGATAAGGCGCTTCTCTGAGTAGTTTTGGAAGTTCATTGGTTAAGTATAAGGGGGAGAACTGAGGGCCAATCTCCCCCCTTTTAATTTAGCTAAATCGGTTTTTCACGCATAATTACCCAATTTGCTTCAAATTTTGTATATAGGTTCATTGTGGTAAGACGCTTGTCTGATTAATGTTTGGGGTTCATTCGTTAAATATAAAGGGGGTAACGGGGGTTAATCCTTCCTTAATTTATTGTCTATTTCTTTATTTTTCGAGGGTCATTATAGTTTGAAATAAGAGTATTACAATTAGTGTGAATAGCCTGTAAGCTCAATGCAATAAATTTAACTGAGCACCTTTCTTTTGTATTGATGAATTTGTTCTTTTTTCTGTTTAATATTAAAATGAAAATAAACAAAGATTCTTACAAAATGTGCATGAATTCCGAAGTGTCATGATGCAGGTTTCATTTGTTCTCAATGCTTAGATATTCTCCCTAATATTTATTTCACTTTAAAATCATGTCTATGCTTCATAGTACTTGTTACTTTTATCACATTTCAATTTTAACATGCCTTACAGCAGTGCATTTTTTTGTACTAACGCAAGGTCATCATGGTAACAGAGGAAATATATGCACCTGTGCAGTTTTGTTCACAGCTCACCGGTTTCATAGCTGTCATTCTGTTTAAATTATTACATGCTTACCAGGTACAAGAAAGTTTTGCAAAAAATCCCTTTTAAAGGAAATGAAAAATAAAATTTTGCTCGAAGGGATCTCAGTGCATAATATATATCGTGGCAAAGTTTTACAATATATTTGGTTACTAAGTAACAAAGTCTAGAGAAGAAATAATATATAATATGAAAAAGTAATTGTTAAGTATCCTTCTATATATAAAAAAAGTAATGGTTTGGAAATGGACCAATGAAAATCTGCGTAGATATTCCGGGTTATTCTCATCGCTTTTTTACTAGGGACTTTTTGGAGGAGCGATTACTTTTTTTCTAGCCATCCTACGGATTCGAAAATCATACCAGCAGACGCGAAATATAACAAGCTTTCAGATATTCAAAAAATTATCTCGGTCGGACAATAAAAACTCAAAAAATCCTTAAAAATTGAGTAAAAAATCTTTTATTGAAAAAGTCATTTTTTTATATGTTGCCAATTTCTAAATAAGTGCAAAGTATTATGTTTTATCTCAAATAAAAAATGTATTTGCGCGAGACTATTAAAAACAATAATGAAAGTTTTAAATAATTATTAAATGATCACGTGTTGAAAGCAGGAAATAAAGAAAAATACGTCATAAAAATTTTGTTTACAAATGAATATTAAAAATAAAAAAGATGAATTAAATGAAAAAGCATTATAACCAGTTAAATGAAAGAGCATTATAACCTGATTACAGAAGATAGTCGCCGTTCGTGATATCATCATCTACTTTTTAAAACAGGATACATTACCAGGTTTTAAGAGGTTGTGAAATCAGAACGGGGGTTGGTGAGCATAGCGAGCAGGGGGCAGAGCACCCTAGTTTATTACAAAATAATTTGCAAGCTCGCATTTTTGTTACAATATTTAACCACTCCTATTTTTCATGAACTTTTTCCTTTTGTTGTCAACAGTCCCCAGAGAATAACTGATTCTTGTTTAACTAAAATGGCATTAACAGCATTTTAGTTAGTGTGAAAACCAATTTTTAATTCGAAAATATATAAGAAAACAGGATTTATGTTATGTTTAATAATAGCTTGTGTAATAATACTCAAACTGTTATAAAAGTCCTTTCAGCTTGTACCGGGAGGAAAAGGTAGTTTTCCTATATCTTCGTTTTAAATTTTCAGCTAATGTTACTCGAAAACAGAGCTACATTACTAACATGCAAAGAACATGATTGCAGAAGATTCGCTCATACTGAATTTGAATAAGAAATACGCCAAATTTTTCAGTTATAGAAAAGTTGGCTTAATTTATGGAGACTCAGCTTTGGTCCCAAAATTTGGTGAAATTTTGCCAAGTATAGCCAAGCTTAGCGAGAATTTGACGTTAACGGAAATGAATATATAGTTTTATGCGTATGATTGTGAAAATTATTACAGCAATGAAAGATAATAATTTGTGAGATATCACGTTAACTAACACTCATAAATTAATCCTGGTTTTTTGTAATCTGCTGTCTTGTTTCAAAATGTCAGCCACCCTAGAATTTCAAACTGCTATATCAGCCATATTTAAAGATAGAAAAAAAAGAAAAAAATGCTCCAGAATCCTTGTATCAAGGCCTAACACTTAAGCAAAGGATAATTTTAATTTCGAATTTTTTTGCATATATTTTTTAGTTTTAAATCTTTTAGTGGCCATCATTTTGCAGCAAAAGGACGTTAGATACTACTGTTTGAGAAGATTGATTAACACACTGTTAAAATTCCTCGGAAACGTTTCCGAAAATTGGTGGCAACAACAGAAACTTTGTTTTTATAAATGCTTCTTTAAACAATTGAATCCATTTGGACACTACACTGTTAACTAGTATTTTAAAAACACAAATTGCACAACTTGTGCTTATTAGTTGCTAAAACCAGTGTAAAAATTGTTTTAAACTCATAAAAGAGCTAAAATCCTACATGTTTCGGCTTTAAACTTAAAGCCATCATCCCCGATGATGTTTCATAAAAGTTACATTTTTAGAAAAATCGTTGAAAAAAATTGTTTGTTTGAAAGATGAGTTACATTAAAAAATGTATGGATTTTGAGATAACTTCAGTGGTAATTAGGTTAACAGCCGGATATATCAATCCATTAGATTAAATAAACACAGGAGACTCGTTCATTATGAGTCATAAAAATATTAAACCATGGACGTAATCATTCGCAAAGCAATACTGTCTGGTGTAGAAAAAAAATTCACTTTTGTAAACGTGGCATACGTAAAAAGTGGGTAAGTGTGATCGAAGATCGCTTAAAGGGTTTCGTTTAATATTCCTTTCAAAACACTTTATACTTTCTTTAATAAATTCAAACAAATTTCATTTAGCAACAACAACAACAACAAAAAAAATTTTTTGTAAAGTAAAAATTTACCGGTCTATTTTTTCCTTTTTTCGAATATCTAAACCAGCCGGATAGCGGTCCAAGCCCGCTGTTATATTCTGTCATAATAATATCCGTCATACGGACTAAATGCAATATTTAAAAAAATAATTTCAAAATTAAACAAATTTTACACCTTCAAAATGTTAAAATATGCGAATATTTCCATAATCGGATTTTTATCACGATTCAATATGTTTCTCAAACTCATATATTTACTATTCTCTATCATTTATATTGATACTCGCTTTGTATTATTCTCAAACATTTGAAAAATTAGTTAAACTTCCTATAGAACGTCAGATTTTCTTTTTAATTCTCTAATGACGTGATATTAACCTGCTTTGTGTACATACCCATACTCATACTCCTTGTATTATTGATCTTTGATCTATAAATCTTTGAAAAATACCGCTTTATTACCACTATGAAGTCAATCATTTTTTTTTTCATATTAATATTTTTTTCAATTGTTGAAACTTTTTATTTCATTTTCATTTTTCACGTGGAAATCGTCTGATGGAAAATTAATTATTATAGAAAGAATTTCATCGTTGATTTTTAATTTTTGGCATCTGCTATAACGAAAAATGTTTAAATTTAATAGGAAAAGGCTGTTAGAATTTTGGTTTTTTATCTCTATTTATTAAAATAATTCGAATTTTTCAAATTTTAATATTTTGAGCTCTTTATAGCTGGTATTCAGCTATATACACAAAGTTTTAATTCTGTAAGTTAGATAGTTTCTGAGAATAGCTCTGTGACAGACAGACAACGGAGCGGGAGTAATAGGGTTTCGTGAGATGAACGAACGAAACCCTAAAAAAAGGCATGCTCTCATAACAGACGATATAATTCATTTCACTGAAATAATAAGGATGATTTTTTTACATTATGGAACTAGTTATAAAATGAACGCACCTCCTATGTCACGTTTAACGTACAATTTCCAACTTGTTTTACGTTGTATTTCTCATTTATTTACATTAGACACCGGCTATAACGGACTGTCATGGGACAGGTAAGTATGATATGTTATAATCAATGCACGTTAGAAGAAAAATTACCAATAAAATGCAGTATACATGAGGCAATTGAGAAAAGCGCATAATATAAAATGCAATAAATTGTAAATTATAATTGTATGCACTTCCCAAAATTAAGTAAAACGAGAACGAAAAATCATGCATCAAGCATAGATTATGTAACATTTTCCAACACTTCCAATATACTTTAGCAAATCTTTATCGTTTAATAAGTTGAAAGATGATCATCTAAGTCAACAAATTGGAAAACGCAAATCAAATTAAAAACCCAATTTCAGGAATTACCAACAATATTCGGAAAAATAATCAAATTCTTTTGTGGAGCCCTGTATACAATAAATAGATTTCAATATATACTATATAGAATGCTAAAATTTAGTTCAGTTAGGAAACGCCTAGCACAGTTTAAAATTCTCCTTCTGTAATTTCCGTCAATAAATGGAAATGTGCTCAAGATTTTTGGTGCTGCCCTGTATATGATGTATATAATTTATACACACCATGTAAAAGGCAAAAAATTAGATAAATTCGAATACGCGTACCGCAACTGAAAAAGCATTTCCAGCAATTATTGTTAACACTGAACAACAAACGAATTTTTTGTGTGTCCCTGTAACTGAACGATGAATGCTACGCACACAGTATTCTATTGTAAGCAACTTGTAGTGCACCTCAGTGGTATATATCAATTTCCATATGTTTGAAATAGTATAACATCATTAAAATAATCCTCAAATGATTTTACCCCATTGACCATAATGTCACGGAATTCTTTTGAGTATCCCTGTAAAAAAACTATAAGTGCTACACACTTCATTTTCAATACCGAAAATGCCATAGTAAACATCAACAAAATATATCACTTTCGTGACAATCCGAGTATTTTTACGTGAGTTAGAACGCGGACAGACAGACAGGCAGGCAGACGGCAGACAGACAAACCGAATTCATAAACACTATGTTGGAAAGTGTTAAAAAGAAGAAAAAAAATCCATTTTTCTTATATATTTAGTTAGAAAAATAATCAGTAGTTTATAGGATTTCAGTCGGGACAAAGCTTAATGAGCACGTTATACCCCAGATATATTCACTGTACTTAGAAATATTTCTATTTTCGAGTTTAATCAAATGTGCATGAAAAACTAATTAATTTTATTTAGAAAAATAATTTCGCTAAATATATTATCACATCCTTTAACAACATTAGAGTATACTGAATGTAATTCAATATTAAACAATTATTTGTAAGAACAGATTTTCTACTGTGTGATATGATTTATTAAACTATTTTTCTATTAAATACATAAAACTAAACTATTTAGAATAATAATTATTCAAGCACATGTCTAATTTTGCATATATTCACATATAAATAAAAACTAATCATTTTTGTTTATAATAATAATTTATTTAATATAGAAATCTTTGCAATCTTGAATAGCGTATATTGAATGCAACTAATATTAGAATTAAACTACTAATTGTATGAAAATAGTTTATTTTAAATATAGTAAATTTCACTGTTTTTGTCTGCTATTATATTATTTAGCCAAAACGAAGAAATTGTTCTTCATCTGTTGTTTATTTTCCATTTCCAGTTTTCATTTAAAAATATCTATGGCAGAAGAAAAGAAATGATCTTGCCACGTCATTTTCACATTAAGCAACTGAAACTTTGATAATACAACATCTGTAGTTAAATGGATATGTTTTTTTATTTGAAGTTTTAATCAAAGTTTCTTTTTATTAAACTGACGAAAAACATTCCAATATGCAGTCTTCAAATCTTTTTCTTGTTAGTTATATTCCCTCATAAAATATTTATATGTTGCATGCAGAAATTTTAAGTATATTATCTGTGTATTTTAATCACGGAATATTTTTAACTGCAAATGTTTGATAATTAAACAGAAATAGAATGCATGTTTCTGTATTGTAAAGCAATCTATCACAAAAATATGTATATCACTAACATTGACGTCAAAACGCCAGTGGCAACGACATATACATTGTCAATTAAGTTTATTTTTCGTAATCTATGAATTTATAATAAAACAGCGAACAAAAATATACAATAACCATTTCTCAGTTATTATTGATTCAAAAAATCATTGTCGTCGTCCACTTTCTGACGTTGAATTGTAATACATTGTAATCATGCTTGACGTCATATAAATGATTTTTTTCTTATTATTGGCCCTTTTTGTTCCACTCGACGTCACACCCTTCATAACTATTTTGGCGACTTTCTCCCACTAAACGTGGTTTGCGACCCCATGTTCTATAGTATGTTTTCATCGTCTTGATGCTTTATATCATCCATCTTAATTTGTCGATCGAAATTTGGAACTCTGTGTATATACACATCTATACACAGTTGAATAAAAAAAGTATTTTTAAATGCAATTTATTGAAAACTTTAAATCAATTTTTTTTTTATGATATGTTAACTAATATTCTCTATAAGTATGATTTTAAATATATTTATATATGTATGTTTATATTATATATTATGTCATATTTATATTATATATTATGTCATATTTATATTATATATTATGTCATATTTATATATGTATATTTATATTATATATTATGTCATATTTATATATGTATATTTATATTATATATTATGTCATATTTATATATGTATATTTATGTTATATATTATGTCATAATTATATTATATATATTCAATATAAATATGATTTTAAAAAAAATGTCTCATCAATGGCCATTTGTCCATTAGTCATTACTAGTATATTTAATAAAAACGAGTGGTACATTTTCTTAAGGTGTTTTATATCTTTTAAATAAATTCTGAAAGTGCATAACATAAAATATTTCAGAATAGAGAACTATCTCGGCTAATAAAATATTCCACAAATAACAGGGCATTTTATTGAAACGAGGTTGCCTCGTCTATGTACAGGATACATGCAGACTTTATAGAGCTGAATAAATTTCTCAACCTTGTATTCTGTTTGGGGAGCAAGTAACCCATATATTTATGCCAGAATGCATCTCTTGGGAATCTTAAATAGAGAAGTTATTCCAAATAGGATATTAAGTGAAGGTAAACTGAATTCAGTATAGGAGAATTTAGTATATTGAGATAGTTTAGAATAGATATAGAGATAAAATTTTATCTATATCACTGCACGGTAAAAAAGGAGAAATGTTTTGTCGTCTAATGAAATATAATATATGAACTAACGAAAACATAGAGTAATCCCTTCCCAATATCCCACGATTTCAATAAACTGTCTTTATCAGTAGAAACTTCAGAAACAAATTTATTTTCAGGATTTAAAGAAGCATTTACCAAAACAAAGTTTATTTTTCTTCCAGTGATTTTCGGAAACGTTTCTGAGTAGTTTTTATAGTTTATTAATCATTTTTCTAAACTACATACAGGGTATTCCAAAATCCGACCGACAAATTAAGAGGGTTGGTAGAAGGCATCAAGAGTATGAAAACGTACAATAGAAAATGGGGTCGCAAAACCACGTTTAGTGGGAGAAAATTGCAAAAATAGTTATGAAGGGTGTGACGTCGATTGGAACAAAAAGGGCCAATAATAAGTAGAAAAAACATTTATTTAGAACACCCTGTATATAATTTCTATCAACCCTCTTAATTTGTCGGTCGAATTTCGGATATACACATCTATACATAGTCGAATAAAAAAAGTATTTTTAAATCCAATTTATTGGAAACTCTAAATCAATTTACTGTTTTTTTTATGATATTTTAAGTAATATTCACGCATTTTTTTTTTTTAATGTCTCATCAATGAACATTTTCCATTAATCGTTACTAGTATATTTAATAAAATGAAGTTGTACATAATCTTAAGGTGTTTTATATCTTTTAAATAAATTCTGAAAGTGCATAACGTAAAAGATTTCAGAATACAGAACTATCTCGGCTAATAAAATATTCCACAAATAACAGGGGATTTATTGAAAAGAGGTTGCCTCGTCTATGTACAGGATACATGCAGACTTTAAAAAGCTGAATAAATTTCTTAACTTTGTATTCTGTTTGGGAACAAGTAATCCATATATTTATGCCAGAATGCATCTTTTGGGAATCTTAAATAGAGAAGTTATTCCAAATAAGGTATTAAGTGAAGGTAAACTGAATTCAGTATAGGATAATTTAGTATATTGAGATAGTTTAGAATAAAAATAGGTTAAGTATAGACATAACATTTTATCTATATCACTGCATGGTAAAACTAGTCGTTGGGAGCAACCGTAATACTTACCCATCATGGATATGCATAACAAAAAATAGGAAAATAAAACATGTGTAAACTATTTATAAAATGCATTGCAATTCGAATAAAATCGCGGCTTGATGAACGTCATAAACTTAATATGCTCTATTACTGAATTACATACGAGAAACATCCTTATAACTCCAAAAATGATAATCCCATTAACTAACAGTTTGCTGCGTCGGATGAAGAGCCTCATTTCCAATTAAAATATATTTTCGAATTTAAATTTGAATGAAATACAGGGTCATGAAAAATCAAAGAGTGTGGCAAATAGGATTACAAATATCTCGGCGACTAATTACCCATTCTTTGTGAAAATTTATGTTTTTTTTTATTGTCTTTTATAGTCACTCCTTAAAATAAACAATTTCGAAAATGTTTATATACCTTTTATCAGAACGAATATTTCGAGATTTCGAAAAAAATAGTTCCGGATAACCGAGATTACTGAAATTCAATAAGCTTCTTCCCATTATTAAATACTAAGAACATACCAAATTTCAAGTCTCTATCTCAATATGTTCGGGAGATAGAGCGTTTACAGACAGACAGACACACAACCAGACGCACGGCAATTTTTTCTTTTCTAAAAATATGTTTTTCGGAATCTCCAGTGTCTGAAACGTGTAAATCCGCATAAAAAAAAAAAATCGATTTTGAAAACGATTGCATAACCTACCCTATACTACGTATGATTGGTAAGTAAAAAGACAAATGTTTCTTCGTCTAAGGAAATATAATATAACCACTAACGAAAACATACAGTAACCTCTAACGAGTTTCCCACGATTTCATAAGACTTTCTTCATCTTTAGAAACCTCAGAAACCAATTTATTTTCAAGATTTAAAGAAGCATTTAAAAATACAAAGTTTAATTTGCTTCCACCGATTTTCGGAAATGTTTCACAAAATCTCTCATTTTCTTTGAATTATTTAAAGCACTCTCTTCAAATCATTACATAGAGATATTTGCATTAAAGCATCAAAATAAGTATATTATTTACATTTTAATGAAATTAACACATTCTCATGAATTAAACAATTTAAAATACGCATAAATTGTTATTTTGGAAAACAAATGCTGTATATATTCCACATTTTAAAATAAAGAAGCTCCAACAATTCTACTTTTATTTTATTTATAGTTGAAATTCCTTTTAAGTAGGTCAAATGCTCAAAACAACTTTTCTTACTAACATTAACAAATATTGACTCGGATAAAATCTATGTTATTCAAATTTTAAAATAACATTTTTAAAGAGTTTTGATACAATGAATATTGAATTTTGGATGTTGCGTGAGTGAATGTTCGTGTTTGTTTAAATTATTTACAGAATAATAGATTAAAGTTTAATTCTCTAAGGTTTGAAACCGTCTTTTTCTGTCATGCTATTCCTGAATTAAAAAGCTTTTATAACAAAATTCTGAAATGCATGTAGATTTTATCAAGTGCATGCGATAAATAAATATGAAAGCTATTTAAATAAAAATCTACATAGTGATACACTTCATAGTTATTATTTTATGAATTATTGAACATGTATGAAAAAAATATTGTGATAGGTTTAGAGGTTTAAATAAATAATTTTAAAACTAGGTAAGTAAAAAAAGGTTTAAAAGTTAAAGGATAAAGTTTTATGTATTTTAAAATGTAACATTTTATAAAATATTCAAAAAATTGTCTTTCATCAATTTGAAATATACAATATATTTTTTAAGAAAAGTATTTCAAAATCAGTGCACATTTACAATTCAATACTTATACTGAAACATCTTAACCCTCTGACCGCACAGCAAAATGGCAAATTTGTAATGTTTTATCCACTGTAATATTTTAACAAGTAATATAAAAAAAAAATTAAGTCAATTCCTACTTAGGTCAAAAAGATATTTTTTTCCAGCAATCTACCCGCTTCGCCACTGACGGTATTTGTTCCTAAATTTATATCCTGCTAAATATCTTATATAAGAGAAATTTTTTTTCTCCCATATAAAACTAAAATTAATTAATTTAATTTAATTAATGAATTAATATTTAAAAAAAACTGTATTAACATCAAGTGTCATCCACTACAAGTTTAAAAATTATATTTGAACTTGAGTGCATGAATAAAAAGTATTTTATTAACGATTGAAAATTTGAACACGATATATAAATATATATAGGAAGAGTGTGAATAAATATATATAGGGAGAGTGTGAACTAATAGTAGGAATTGAAAAATGCTAATAAAAGATGATTTTTCAAACGTGACATAAAAAAATTATTTATGTATATGAAAATAATACTCGAGGGTATTTAAGAACATATGAATACTACATCAGTTTATGTTACCCTTCTTTAATTACAGTAGATTGAACTAAATCCATTAAAGCATGTATGCGTTTATTGAAATTAAAGAACCTTTTTTAATTCGTAGCATACATTTTAATATAATATGTAAATTATACATTGTAAAAATACAACAACCTATTTTTATAACAAATCCGAACATCCAGAGATAATATACTTCATTAACTTCTAAAAGACCTTAAATAAAACAGTAAAAAAGAATTATGTACAAACTGTCTACATGTTTCGGCTTCACTGAAACCATTTTTAAGACAAATGAGACTATTCTATAGATGCACGATTCATATTCATATATATTATTTCTGTTGTCAACATCCCTTTTTTATGCATTTACGAGACCCAACAATGAATGAGATATCATTGGAAATATTTTTTAATCGACTTCTGACATACTACACTCACATTTTATTATGTTTCATAAGAACATGTTTTTTGATTAAAAATTGTAGTTAATTAAAAATTAAATCGCCAATGTTTTCATAAATAAAATGAAAGGTTTTTCTAAAATCACTGTTTCCAAAATAATAAAATACGACATTATATCATGCTCAGAAATGATTATAAAACAGTAATTAGTACAAAATAGATTAAGTGTGATGTTTCCGCAAGAGTTTATTTTATATTTATGATTAAAAAGCAAAAGTTAAATTGAAATGTTTAGAAGAAAAAGACACCATGGATCGATTGAAGCAGTGGTATTTTACGTTTAGCCCCGTTACGTTTACGTTATTTTATTTTCTCGCGCATGCCTGATACTACCTCCCTTAAGTTTTTACTGTGGCTTTGATGGAATAAATGATATGATATTCTGGCTTGACTAATGTGGCTTGTAGATATTTCATACTTAATTTTCTTTAGAAGTTTAAACTTGTATCTAAAAAATATTAGATATTACTGAAAAATATTAGACTACAGTGCAAACTCCTCGCATAGGTCCACTGGTAATATTTATTAGATTATTATTAATTATTTATTACATTGCATTATAGATCGCACATCTCTAAAATATTTTCATTTGTCTGGAAAATGGCTTCGTTGAAACCAAAACATGTAGACGGTTTGCATATTAAACTTTTTTTAAATATTTTATTTAACATTTTTTAGCAATTAATGAAGTATGTAATCTACATTTAATTGAAAGAAAGGTCTCCAATTAATTATTTCCTAATCTTCACTTAAAAAGTTATTTTTAACAAAGAACTAAACTAGTCGTTGGGGGCCACCATAATACTTACCCATCATGGATATCCATAACATAAAATATTAAAATAAAAAAATTGTAAACTACTTATAAAATGCATTGATTATTTGCTTAAAAAAGGCTCGATTACCTGAATTGCTTAAAAGAAACATCCTTATAACTCCAAAAATAATAATCCTATTAATTAGCGGTTTATTGCATCTGATTAAGCGTCTCATTCCCAATTGTAATATATCTTTGAATTGAAATTTGGTTAAAATACAGGGTCATGAAAAATCGAAGAGTGTCGAAAATAGGATTACAAATATCTCGACAACTCATTATCCGATCGACTTCATGCTTTATGCAAAATTTATGTTTTTTCATTGTCCTTTATATTCACTCCTTAAAATAAACAATTTAGAAAATTTTTACATACCTTTTATCAGAACGAATATTTCGAGAGTCCGAAAAAAATAGTTCCGGATAATCGAGGTTACTGAAATTCAATAAGCTTCTTCCCATTATTACATACTAAGTACATACCAAATTTCAAGTCTCTGTCTCAATTTGTTTGGGAGATAGAGCGTTTACAGACACACAGACGGACGGCAATTTTTTTTTTTCTAAAAATATGTTTTTCTGAATCTCCAGTGTCTGAAACGTGTAAATCTGTCAAAATTTTTTTTTCGATTTTCAAAACGGTTACAAGACTTACCCTATACTACGTATGATGGGTAAGTAATAAAACTAAAGAATATCTGATAACATATTGCATCTCTGTACATTATTCAAATACAAAGAATAGCCACTGGAAAGCCGTTACTTTATTATGAAATTAATTTACATTCAATACTTATTTAACATGATTTTAAAAATTATCATTTATAAATGATTAATTCCCCTAACACTTCAGTAAGTATGAGTTTTTGAAACTCTTAATAGTTAAAATCATACTGATTAATATTGATTTAATATTGCTTAATACGTTGCTATAGTTTTGATAATAGTGTATCAAAAAAATCTTGACACATTTTAAAAATTTGTAAAACAAAATATAGAGAAGATAGAAACTAGAAATTCACGTATGTGTTACCTGAGATAGTAGAGTTTTTTGTAATATACTCAATCAATTTCAATATGTGCAGCTTTCGTGGCACGGAAAACATCTAGTCGATAATCTATCTCGGCCCATGTGCGTTCCAACATCGATTGCGTAACACATGAAATTGCAGCAATTATGCGTGTTTTCAGTTCTTCAACACTGTTCACTTTTGTTAAATGTTGCTTCATCTGGGAAAATTATGTTTTTTTTTTTTTTTTTTTTTTTTAAATAGCTATATTCTTCCAGATAATTGAGCATTTGCACAGCGAAGTAAAAACGACGAAGTTTGTCATTTCTTTGTAAATTTTGCAGTACCTGCACTTTATACGCATGAAGGTAAAGTTTCTTATGAAGTACACGATGAACGCTTAGAAATGGAATAGATAATGGCCTCGCGGCATTGCGTACCGATTTCTGCGGACTACGAGAAAAGGCTTGTCCATTCTGCAAATGTTGCTATTATGGAACAACTAGCGCCATAAGTTGATTTTGTCTGACACAGAAAATACTCCAATATCTAAAGTAACACATACGTGAATTTCTAGTTTCTATCTTGCATATTGTTTTAATAATTTTTTTAAATGTATCAAGGTTTTTAGATACACCCTACCCTGCTTGTATGCGTATATAAAGTGTTAAATGAGAAATTAAAGTAGCTCACGTCAAGACGAACAAATTATATGTGTAATCAATTTACACAAATAAAAATACAGGGTATTCCACTTTAACCGGACTCGGGTATTCCGTAACTTGAGAAACGTAAACGTATGCTCAGGTAACCAAAATCCAAAATATTCAACATCAAGTTACCGCTGTTTGGGTACTAGTAATATAATGTCTAGCAATTTATATTTTATTACATTTTGCCCAACTCAAAGATAAATATTTTCAAATTCCCATTACAATGTTTTCGTTTTTCTGAAAAATATTTCGGAAAAACCATATTCGTTTAAACTGGAACACCCTGTATTTTTGACAGAACACGTCGCTTGCTACCCTAGGTTATATTGATAAAAATTATCTTGACATATCCATGCCTCATCTGTTTGTCACTATAACACGTACTGTGTACAGCAGTTTGAAAAAAGTCTTTGTTATTTGAATCCGATTAAATAAAAAAAGATACTGGGAAGAACAAAAATATTTCATTATTAATGTATAAAAACTATCTGCCGAGTATTCTCTGGTTAAGTCATTTCATGGTAAAATAAATTCGTTTTCATGGTAAAAAAATTTCAACTTTAAATCTTGGTTAATGCTTTTATCTTCAACCTTCTCTAGTGCCTCCTGACAATGAACACAATTTTCTAGAAAGCTTTTCCCTTTTCAATTTTATGATATTATTTCTCCTCTTTTGACTCCCATAGATAGATCCCGATCTTTCACTATGAGACATGTAATAAAATAAACATTTATGACTTTCTCTTTACTTGCCTCATGAGATTGAAAAGTGGGGTACTTTCTTTAATTGGAATAGTACTTTTGAGTAGAAATATAAAAGCTCAAACTTACTTATGAAACAATTCTGAAACAATACTTGAAAAAATAAACTTATTTTAGCCAAAGAAGAGATATAAGTATGATTGATAGCGAACATAATCCATGCTATCTTTTTAACGTGAAGTAAAGTTCTACACAAAATTAACATTTAAAATTTTATTTTCACTTTCCATTCGAGTTTAAAGAGTGGCGTAGTTTATTTAATAAAAGAAAATTAGTAGAAATAGTAAAAGATTAATTCTCACAGAAGTTTATTATAAGAAACACAAACATTTTGCCCAAGAAGTTTTGATAGGCAAAATGAATCTTTCAAAATTTCATTACAAAACACTCTAAAAAAATGTCTTCAAAAAACATAAAGATACAGGCAGAAAGTTGCTGGAACATCTCTTTGAGTGGAGATGATTCCTCTGCTGTTTTAAATTTTTCCATCTTTCGACTTAATTTTGAGCTAGGGTTTGCGAATTTTTCGTATTTTCAGAGAATAAGGACATACGATAAAATTCCGTTTCTAAATACAAAATAGTAACAGCCAGCACAGTTTCAGGAACACACCTGTTATTTGGAAAATACAGATTTAGATTACAAAGAACAAAAATATTTCATTCTTAATTTATAAAAACTATCTGCCTAGTATTTTCTGGTTAAGACGTTTCATTTTAATAAAACTCGTTTCTATGATAAAACATTTCAAATTTCAATCTTGGTTAATACTTTTAGCTTCAACCTTCTCTAGTGCCTCTTGACAATAAACACAGTTTTCTAGAAAGTTTTTCCCTTTTCAATTTTATGATATTATTTCTCGTTTTTTGACTCCCATAGATAGATCTCGATATTTCACCATGAAACATGTAATAAAATAAACATTTATGACTTTCTCTTTACTTGCCTCATGAGATTGAAAAGTGAAGTACTTTCTTTAATTGGAATAGTACGTTCGAGTAAAAATCTAAAAGCTCAAACTTACTGATGAAACAATTCTGAAAAAAAAGAAACTTGTTTTAGCTCCAGAAGAGATATAAATATGATTGACAGCGAACATAACCCATGCTATCTTTTAAACGTGAAGTAGAATTCTACATTATATTAACATTTAACATTTTCTTTCCACTTTCCATTCGAGATTAAAGAGTGGTGTACTTTATTTAATAAAAAAACTATTTTCAGTAGAAATACTACAAGATTAAGTTCTCACAGAAGTTTATTATGAGAAACACAAACATTTCGCACAAGAAGATTTTGAGAAGCAAGCTGAATTTTTTCAAAATTTCATTACAAAATACGGTACTTCTCTATTATCCCGTCGACCACTTTTCATAACAAAAAACTATCGCCAAACTGTAAGATTAAACATAAAAAATGCAGTACCATTTACTTGATGTCAGAAGCATTATATGCGTTTCTTATGTCATCAAGTTGTTTTTAATTCGATATTTGCGTGTATTTTTCATTATATTTTACTGATTTATTAGTTATTTCATTAATTAAAATAACAATTGTGTCCTTAAATTCTTATATTTTATTTATTTATTTATTTTTATATTCCAATGGCAACGTTCTCCCGTTTATTTGGCGTTACAGTTTGGCGATAATTTTTTGTTATAAAAAGTGGTCGACGGGATAATAGAGAAGTACCCAAAATACTCTAAAAAAAAGTCGTCTAAAAACGTAAAAAATACAGACAGTAAGTATCCGGAACAGTCCTTTGATTAGAAGAGATTTTTCTGCTGTTTAAAAAATTTTACATCTCTTTACTGGAGAATTTCAAGAAATTTTGAACTTAGATTGGCGAATTTTTCGTTTTTTCCTCTGTGAAAATGGACCGTTGAAAACTGACGTCCTCAGTGAAAAAGGGCTGAAATTCCGTTTTTAATACGAAATAGTAACAAGCAGCGAAGTTTCCGGAGCACCATCGACGAGAATGCAAATGTATATTGGAGGATTTGGGGGATTTTTTATATTTTGAGTGAAATGGGCAAAACGAAAATTTTCGCGTTTTAGCGAAATATAAAATAACGGGAAAGATTAATTCAATACACAGAATTTTTTTGTTAATGTATCTTCAGTGTACTCTAAATTATTAACAGAAAGTTTTTTTCAGTTAGAGTGAAACAGTATATTTTTAACGCAATAAGTGGATTGTGGCACATGGTTGCATTGAAATTTTATTTTAAGTTCATGTGTACAATCACCCGTCAATGTTTATCACTATAGTAATTTAACACTTTTTAAGTGTGTGTGTAACATAGAGCACATTGAACGAATAATCCTCTAATCTTTAAATGTGATTAAATTAAACAATATACTTGAAATAAAAAAGATGCTTTACTCAGTTTATAAAATCTATCCCTCATGTATTTGCTGAAACAGTCGTTTTCTGTGTAAAATCTTCACCTTTAAATTTTAAATCTTGGTTATTGCTTTCTGCTTCTGCTTTCTTTATTGACTCAGACAATGAACACAATTTTCTAGAAAGCTTGTTTCTTTTTCTATTTTATGATATTATTTCTCGTCTTTTGACTCTGATAAATATACCTCGCTCTTTTACAATGAAACATGTAATAAAATAAACATTTACGATTTTCTACACACTTGACGTGCAAGATTCAAAAGTGAAGTACTTACTTCCTTTAATTGTAATATCTTTTGAATAGAAATACAGAAGATTAAGTAATCCTGGAAGTCAGCAGTTTGAAATTTCCACAAAGAGTGAAACAATTTTTCTTTGGAATTTTCTGAAATTGAGACACACCATCATTTATTATATAATATAGATTAGTTTTTACACTATACAGGGTTGGTTGGTTGACTTTATGACTGCCGATTATATACACGAGGGATATAAGCCCTGGGGAAGTGCCCTCCGTGGGGGGTCTTTCTAAGGAATCCTAGCCCGTATTTACGGCAAGGTTAGAAGAAAACTACGGAAAACTCCTAACGGTTAGATCGACGAGCGCGACAGGTGTTTGAACGCAGCACTTCTCGTCTACCAGCTTTGAAAGCAGAACCTCTCAGTCACTGGTGGGGCCTAAACTATACAGGGTGTCCATCTTATTTCTGTGCAACAGCTACTTCTTAAACAGGTGGTTTTAGAGGTATAGTTCCAGCATAGCTCAACACATACAAGTGGAATCAAATTAATTTTTCAATTAATTTTTCAGGAGTGAAAAAAGCAATTCAGGAGTGGCGTGGCTTTAAAAATGTCGTCTGAAACATGCCACAGGGTTTATGTGCTCTGGATGATAGAAAAGAATTGAAGAGAAAACTTCATATATTTTAATGACCAAATTGTCCCAGAATAAATTGACATACCCATTCTACTGTAAATTAAGTCTTATTTCAATTTATTTTAACAGTACAAGCTTGGGGATCGTCTCCATACTGAAATTCTAACAAACTCTGATTTTCTTTCAATGCGAATAATTAATTTTGACATTATATTTGGATTTTAACGTAAATTTTACTTTAGGATACTAAACGGGAAGTCAATCCTTGAAGATGGTTTAGGATTTAAGCACATTTAACTAGAATTAGGTTTTGATAAATGGGTTAAATAGGTTGTTCAATAGGTTGTTTTTCAATTATTAATTTTAAAATATACATGTATAAACTATGAAAAAATTATTTTAATTTTCTGTATCACTCTGTTTAGATGTCTTAACAGATTTGTTTGAAGTGAGACATTTTTGATAAATTGTACTTCACATTCGTAAGGACTCCTTTATAAAGCGTTAAAAACTGTAAGGAGAAATATTATAAACCCATTTTAAAATATAAGTTTAATATTTTTTTATTTGATGCTTTTTACAATTTAAAAAAAAAATACTTTGAATTTTTTTATAACTTTCAGACGCATTTAATACGCACATTATCATCCTCTGTCAGTTTCAATAAAATTCTTGTCAAAGTATGTTTATCGTTTCAGTCTTAAACCACGACTTTTTGGCTTCTTTACCTGCCAACAGGATAAAGTGTTATTTTACGTTTCTTCCAAATAATCTCGACGTGATGAACATAAATATTTTCCCACGAAATGAGAAAAATACGTGCGTGGATTCAGAATCACACAGATAAACAGATAAACACAGTCATTTTTGTAGTCATAAATCTATGCAGCAGTACTAGCAAAATAAGCTTGAATTTTATTTAATTTTGTTTGTGAATTTTATATCGATATGCGTTATCCATTTTTATAAAAACAAAAAATCAAGATCTAACCATACTAAAATAGGAATTTGAAAAATATAACTTTAAATATGTTTATTGAGAACATGAATAGTTCAATGTAATTATACTGAAAACAAAGGTAAAATACTCTAATATATATATTTTCTGATACAGCTTCCTTAAAAAATAAGATCTAACCACACTGAACTCGGAATTGAAAAATATAACTTAAAATATATTTTAGGAGGACATGAATAGTTCGATGTAATTATACAGAAAATAAAGTTAAAATACTCTAATATATATATTTTCTGATACAGTTTCCTTAAAAAATAAGATCTAACCACACTAAACTCGGAATTGAAAAATATAACTTAAAATATGTTTTAGGAGGACATGAATAGTTCAATGCAATTATACAGAAAATAAAGTTAAAATACTCTAATATATATATTTTCTGATACAGTTTCCTTCAAAAATAAAAATATGCGGAAAAAATGCAATTAACGTGTTCTTGAGGAGATAAAAAAGTACATCAGACGCTTCCCTCAGCGCCAACTAATGTTGGCACAATATTTAAATTGAAATGTCGATTGTTTTATTATTTACATTTCTTAACTCATTTACTGAAATGCCAAAATGCGGAAATATTGGTTAAATTAGAGCCTTTTTCCTTCTTTCTTCACCTTTTTTGCCATGCAATGGTACCAACCGACCGCTGGACGAATGTGAATGATTTGAACTCTCCCGTAGGCTCACAGTACAGAGACATACTGTTTACAAGAATATAATCTGGACGTCTGTGTTTTAACACCTGTTTTAATTATAAATCCTGATGAAGGCTGGGTTCACAGCCGAAAGTGCTGGATTTATTTTAATGTTTTAAAAACTAAATAAAGTTTTAATCATCTTTTAGGTAATGGAATCACATGTTTTTGTGTGTACTTTTTAGTTTAATTCTATTAAAAAGGAATATAACATCAGGAATTCCAGATATGAAACTTGCATAATTCCTGAATTACTTAACAGAGTGACTTGTTATTTTGTATCCGTCGGTAAAATTAAGTAAAAAATCTAAAAATTATGTCATAGGTGTTAAGTTTGAAAATTTTAATGTTTGTTACATTTTCTGTATGTACACGATCCCCTACACAAATTTTAAGTTTAGCATTATTACATGTCGATCTAATCGATTGGTAACTATCACATTTTCATACAATAATCTGTGGCAGAATTAGCATGATGTTTTTTTTCATAATATGTACATAACTGCTGATAGTGTAGTATTGTATGCTCATAATGTTGGGCATTATACAACCTGAATCTTAAATTCGGTAAAACAATTTGTTGTGCTATCACTTTATATAACACTTAATGCTCAGATCCCAGTCTTATACGCTTTGGAATCCCGCAATAGCCGAAATCATCCCAATGCTGCGAAACCCACAATAGCCCAGCGTAGCTGAAAGGATTTTCATTCCCCTTAAATGGGTCGGGGTGCTGTAAAGGGGTGGCTTCTCTCAGTGATGGATGGGGTAATGTGTTC
This sequence comes from Maratus michaelseni, assembly GCA_963931845.1. Taxonomy (NCBI): domain Eukaryota; kingdom Metazoa; phylum Arthropoda; class Arachnida; order Araneae; family Salticidae; genus Maratus; species Maratus michaelseni. The sequence goes on from OZ007600.1 coordinate 210,552,402, forward strand.
GCATTTCTGGACAGTACAGAAAGTAAAACAAGTTTTATTTTCAGTAACTAGAGCAATGATAAACAGAGGTGTGTAACACCTGTCGAAATTTGAATAAAGAGATAAGGCAGTAAGGTCATTTCCACTACTTACTTAGTGAAAAAGGAGGGAGCGAAGAAAACCAGCATTTTAGGCTATTTTGTTGGGATTATTCAGTTATTTAAAGAGATAATCTGTGGTCTACTCACTTATAATCTGTAGTTTTAATACTGGAAAAAAACATTCGGGATACTCTTAATTACTCTATATTTATCTTTTACTTAATAAGAGTTGAAGTTCCGTGTCGAATGTATTTTTCCCCAATCGCCAATTAGAACACAAACACAAAATTTTAGCGTAAACTTGGGATATCTTATAAGACAATGTCGTTTACAATAATAAAGCAAAAAGTTTAGTTATTCAAGAATCTCTTATTTAAACTGTTTACAAATATTTCAAACACAAACTTATTTAAAATAATAACTACAATATAGAGATTACTTTACGTCACATTTTTCTAACAACGTTAATAAAATTTGCTACTAAAAATTTTTTTTAATGCGAGCATAACCACAAGTAATAACTTTTATTTAATAAATTACGTTAGGTTTCAGAAATTTGAGAGCAGAGCGTCATAATTATACAATATTCGACGAATAGAAAGCATTAACTAAGACTCGGGTTTTATTTAAAAATCTATCTTGACGGAGCACAGAAGCGAAAAATCTTATGAAAATATAAAAATTGCAAAATTTAGTTCCTGAACACGAGATTGCCTTTATTTAATGATGTAATTTTATAAAATAATTTTGATGAATTTAGAATGATGATGATGTAACTTTATTTTAAAATCTCCTTCAACAGAACAGAGAAACAAAAAAAACTATCTAAAAATTGTGCAACTGCAAAATTCAATTCGTGAAACATGAGAGTTTATTTATTTAATGATGTAATATTATTTTTGCAAACTCATGTAATTTAGAAAGATAATGGCATAACTTTAGTAGTAAATTCACAGCTGAAAAATGATTATGTGTTTCACCATTTTGAAATTTCTAAATTTGATCCTGAATTCATTTTAATTCCCTCTCTTTTTTTTCAAAAGTATATATTAAACCCTTCATATCCTATACATAATTTCTGACATCAACATCCCTTTTTCTAAGTAAATAGAAAACGCAGAACGATAAATGAGATACCATATAAAAGGATTTTGAAGCATCTTCTGACATAGTATACTCACATTTCTTTAAAACATCTATTTTGATTAAAAATGGCAAGTAATTAAAAATTAATCGGCATTGTTTTCATAAATGAAATGAAAGTTTTTCCTCAAATTAGTGTTGCCACGAAAATAAAATACCGCAACAATGTTCATAAAAAAAATTTCAATAAAGATAAAGTGGGACATAGTTGCTGCACGCGTTTATTTTATATTTATAATTAAAAAGCAAAATTTAAATTCAAATTCTCAATTTATTTTTCTTTATCCCATGTTTTTTCCAAAACAGATGATGTCACCTTCTAATGCAGTTAAAATACGATTGATAATTTGTTTTTTGCGTTTGCTATCTTCGATCAGTTTTTATTGTAACTTTGATGGAATAAATGAGATGATATTCTGGCTTGACTAATGTTCTTTGCCGATATTTTTAGTCCTTAATTTTTTTTTTTTTTTTTTTCAAACCTGCATCTAAAAAATTTTAGTTATTGCTAAAAATATATATTAGACTGCGGTGCGAAATCTTCGCAGGGGTCCACTGGTTATTAGATAAATTAGTTCCTCTGCTGTCTACCAAGTCTTTCAGTCTAAGTTGTCTCCTATTGCCTTTCTTCAGAAAGGACATCAAGGAACGTTTACTGGAAATAACGAACTGTGTCAAAGTCTCCTATATAAAAGGTTAATTGCCGAATACTTATTGTGAGCAATTGATATCAAATTTTAATGAGAACGCTATTTCTTTATTTTGATTTTCTTTTAACCTTGTGACGTAAAAAAATATATTTTCTGCAATATTTTTATAAAGTTCTGATATTATCATATTAAGGAATGTTACTGAGATTGCTTGGTAGTATTTTTTTGATAATTTATCATAGTTCTGTTTTCATTTTATTTGTTTATTTCACTATTTTTTAAACAAAAATTTTATGATTTAAATAATGAAAGAATCTGCCACTGTTCTGCTTCAAGTTCGTGAATCACAAAAATTGTATATATTTCAGAAAGTATAATTTGTCTTTCATACTCAAGGAAAAACTGAAAAGAATAAATAGAACAAAACAATACAAATACTTTTTTTTTAACCTTTTTACCGACTACGATGTTTCAGAGCTTTTGTATTAGAAATCAATCATTTGCCTCTGTCTGATTTGCATCAATTTATCTTTGTTAGTAGCTCCATAAAACATGTTTCGTTAAAAAGGGAAAAAATAAACATTGATATGTAAATAATAAGTATACATTTTATTGCATGAACCTTATAGCCTCTATTTTCAATTACAAAAATACATTATTTTTGTCGTATGCTGTATTGCGCATACGAAAGTTTTCAATTAAAAGTCTATGCTTCAAAAGTGAAAAAAATAAATATATTTGCGTATTATGATATCCACAAATGTATGAAGTACGTACAAGTTGCGTTTAAAAATTTTGGTGAATGGATCGATTTCTAAACAGCAAATGGACTAAAAACGCACGCATGTGCTTGCGCATTGAAAGACTAGCCAAAAAACATCACGTAGCATCAAACACATTTAAGCGGAAGCAGATTTGACTAATGCAGCTAAGGTGCCTTTATAAAAATATGGTGACATACGCACAAGGCGCATGCTCAGGCTGATGGTTTTGTCAAAATTATGGCGATTCATGCTCCAGAAAGTCTTAATATTCGCCTGGACGTGTTCGATTTGACAAGTGAGTCAAGTCAATAAACAGCAATTTAATGGCAGGTGCACGATGAGTTCTGTATGTGGCTTGTTTTCGTCCAAAATCCTTTTGTCCAATCAAATTTCATTCCTCGTATGTCGCCACTTTCATTTAGAGGCACTGTAGCTGCAGCTATTCGAATGTAGCGAGTATGTACTCCTGTCTTAGTGCAATGGAGAAACGTCTGGGCGCGTTCGATAAGACAAGTGAGTCAAGTCAATAAACAGCAATTAGACGATAATGGAAGGCGCACCTTAAGTTTTGTAGGCGGCTTGTTTTCGTCCAAAATCCTTTTGTCCAATCAAATTTCACTTCTCGTATATCGCGACTCATATATAGAGGCACACTAGCTGCAGCTGTTCGAATGTAGCGAGTATGTGTACTCGTGTCATGGTGCAATGGAGAAACGCACACGTAAACATCATTTTGCTAAAGGTTTGAAAAAAAAAGAAAAACAGTGAAAGATACCAGGGCTACACTAGATACCGGGCTTGCTCATTCATTATCATGACGTCACAAATGGTGGCTGGCCGCTACCAGCGATTGGTTCAAAGCGAAACGACAAAATGAAAGACATACAGCGATTGGAACAAAACGACGGGCTCGTCGCTTTGCACCAATCGCTGGTCGCGGCCAGCCACCATTTGTGACGTCATGATAATGAATGAGCAAGCCCGGTATCTAGTGTAGCCTTGCAGATACTCATACTATGATGCAAGAATGTGGAACAGAAATCGTGAACAGGAGATCTGTTTAAGATGGAAAGGAAATTGCTGCAAGTAATTCACACTCGGTAATTCGTATTAAAAAAGTACTTGTTTTTTAAAACTCTTTTAAGCATAAAAAATAGCTCACAAATACTTTTAATATACTTTTTTATACTCAAATATTTGCACTTCAAAAGTCTAATATATGACAAAATAATCTGTTCATTTCTTTTAATTTTGATTAAAACAAAATTAGAACGTCTCTAATGAAATGCATTTTTATTTATTATTTTGCTTCATGAATTATTTAAGCAGTATGATGAAGCTTTATTCGTTCAATCAATACTTTTATGCACTTTACAAAATATATGTATAAATATTCATGGGAATCTTTTATTAAAACTAAAAATGAAAATGAAATCTGAAAAAAAAAATATATATATATACATTAATAGGATTAACTTTTCTTACTGGAATATAAATACATGACTTCGCAATGTCAAAATATTTTAATAAAATTCGCAAGATTATTCTAAAAAATGAAGTACATAAAAAGAGCAAATATTTCCATTGTATATAATTAATAATTAAGAAAAAATTACAAAACAACACATTATTAAATATAAAATTAATGTCTTTTAAAAATGAAATTCACATATAGATGGAGTTTTGATTTTTTAAAGTTGTAAAAACAACTATATTTTTTTCGAAAATATATAAAGAAAGTAAAAAATACATTCGAAAGCTGATAATTTATGAGATAATATAAATATAAAGAATATTAAGTAATTAAAATACATTGGATCTACTATTCTTCAACACTGATCATGACAAAGACATGTAAAGAATATAATTGGAGAAAGCAGAAAAATAATTGCAATGTTTAATTTGCTGCAATGTTGTAATTGCAATGTAATTGCTGTTCTGTGGAGTAAAGGTATTCTTTTCAAAAAATAAAAGATTAATTTATAGTGCAGTCGTGCAATGCATTTTACTGCCTGATTCGGAGACATGGACGTTAAATCTCCCTCCGCCCCCCCCCCCCACCCCACAAAAAAACCTCATCTAAAGTTTCGGACCACCTAAAGTTTTGGAAGTCAAATAGTATTTTGTACAGACGAACATAATAAGCTTAGACGGTACGAGCATGTTCGCAGAATGAAAAAAGAGCGACTTCAAATACACATTTTACCCTCCGGCACGAAAGGAACCCGGAGGAGAGGCAGACCAAGAATGACTTGGAAAAATTCTATTGAAAAGTCATTGAAAGCTTAGAAATTAATGTTAATTGGTGTTATTGCCTGGGACAGGGAGAAGTGGAAAATAACTGCGAATAATACTTTTATTCGTCGAGAAAATCTCCTTCTTAATATAAATTCCCAAGGATGATGATGAAAATAAATTGATTTATCATATTGCAATAATGTCTCTCCTGAGACTCTAAATTTTAGTTTTAAATGATTTTTTTTATTATTTTAAAGGTTTTATAATGTGTATAGTAAGAACAAAAGAACCAAGTCATAAATGCCGTTCTGGAAGGTACTGCAACTGTATTCACCGATGTTCCATGTTTATGATTCTTTATATTGCTATAACAGCTACATTATTTAAGGATCCTATACACACATAGTTTTATGTGAATTTTGAAAACTCGTATAATACTAAATATCGTGTATTTTTTTCATCGTACTTAATTGTAAATTCACATTTTTCTATCTTAAAAAACATGCTAACCATGACAAATATATAAATAATTGTATAAATTAAATAACTATAATAAACTTAATAAATAAATTAATAAATATAAATACCTTAAATAACTATAATATTAAATATATATGTGGAGCTTGCCTGCTGAGAAACGCATTTTAGAAAGTCAGTTATCTTCAGGTTATAACTATTAAAGTAAGAAAAAGCAATCATGTGTAAACAAAAACAGCAATACTCATGTGGACATCCTTAATTTTATCGTTGTTTTGCTAAAATTTAGCATAAATGGGTTTACTGAGTTTTTAATTTAATCAAATGCAGCCCTTAAAATTAGCTTGATTTTTTTTCTTTTATAATATGACAATTAGTTTTCAAAGGTGAACAAAAATTGGGGGGGACGGGGCAAAAAAGTGCCAAGCCACATTTTTGGTGAAATAAATGTAACACAGTAATCTGTTGCTTAATATTGTAAATTATAATATCCAACATAGAATTTTTTTTCTAATGTCACTAGGTGGCAACATATGAGACAGGTTTCGTTTTTGCCCCAGATGTTTATGCCCCCAATGAAGATAGCTAATATACAAAAAAACGTAATAGTAATATCAGTAAAGTAATGCCATACCGTTACTCAGAATATATCAAATGTTACTAAGACATTGGCGAAAAATCTTTAGGTTATATATATTGATTTGAGTAATTTATCAAATTTTCAAATTGAAATATCTCAGAAGTTCAAAAATGTGGCTTGGGACTCTCTTGCTATGACCCCCTCAATTATGTTAGTCAGTTTTCGATCATGTGTGATCTAATGGTGACAAAAAAATGAGTGTTTCTATTTATGGATATTTAATAAATGCATTATTATTAAACAATAATATTTCAACAGCCTTTAAATTCAAAATATGCATAAATCTTATATTTGGGCTTTTACATAAAATCATATAAAGTAAAAAGTGAATGCATACATAAATTATTCCCCGAGTTATATTTAAATAACAGACATTTCTTTTTAATACCAAATGGTTTATTTTTAAATGATTTATAACTCACTCTCTAATTATTGAAAATTGATGAAAATTTACATCCACGCATCTTTCTCTGACATAAAATTCGTAAATGTGTAATAAAATATCTGGTTTCTCTGTTGAACTTTTAAATGTTGCGTTCAGTTTTAATATATAGATGATGCCTTTTGATAAAAGTCCATACAATTATAAAGATTTTTCCAAGAATTAAAATGTTACATTTTCGTGAATTTATATATTAGAACTAGAATTATAGCCCTCGTTCTTTTTCTCTTCTTTTTTCTTACTTTTTTTCTTTTCTTTTTCTTTTTTCTTTAATATTTCTTTTTTCATTTATTCCTCTTTTCTTTTTCTTGAGGTTTTATTTTCTTTTATTTTTGTCTATCGTACATTAACATTCTCTCAAAGGAAATGTGAAAAATATATGTTAATAAAAGTCCTTCCGGCCTGTGCCGGGAGGAAAAGGTACCTTTCCCATATCTTCGTTTTAAAATTTTAGCTAATGTTACATGAAAACAGCAACTTAAAATGTAAATAAAACGTTTACAAAAGATTCGTTAATACTGAATTTGAATAAGAAATTCGCCAAATTATTGAGCAATAGCCAAATTGGCTTCATTTATGAAGACTTATTTTGGTCGCCAAATTTGGCGATATTTCGCCAAATGTCGCCAAGTTTGGCGAGAATTTGGCGCTAACGGATATGAATATATAGTTTTATGCGTTTGATTGGGAAAATTATTACAACAATGAAAATTTTTGTAATGTGCTGTCTTGTTTCAAAATGTCAGCCACCCTATAATTTCAAACTGCTCTATCTCAGCCGTTTTTTAAGATAGAGGTAAAACAAAAAATGCTCTGGTATCCTCGTTTCAAGGCCTAACACTGAATTAAAAAATAAATTTGAATTTTTAACTTTTTTGTATATTTATTTTAGTTTTAAATTTTTAATTGGCCGCCATCTTGAAACAAAATGGCGGACCAAGCTGGCCAACGAACTCGGTCGAGACATTGGTGAGCTTAATACACACAATTAGTTTCATCCAAATTGATTTATAAATACGAGCGTTATCGTATGACATAGGTCATATATATATATATATATATATATATATATATATATATATATATATATAAATCAACATTTGAACGGAGGGTGGTTTTGGGGTCTGTGGGTCATGATCGGTGAAAATATATCGAAATTTTCCGGAACTGCTTTCCTCCGAACGGCTGCAATAGGTAGCTTTATACTTTTTTGTATTGAAAGCTACCTAAAAGTAAGCAACATAAAATTTTAATAAAAACCACAGCACTTAAAATTTGAAAAGCTTTTCGTACTTATTTCTTAACCATATTATTCGTGTTTAGAAAATATTGGAACTATAAACGAGTAAAAACACTTATTTTTAAGAACATTTTTAATTTTATTCATCTGACAGATTTTATTCGGATAATAGTTTTATTCGAGACATTTAAGACATTTTAATAGTACGTATAACTAATAGTACGTATAATAGTACTTAAGTATATAGTCTGTGTTTTTAAAATATAAGTACACATCTTTAAAAAGTAAGTTCTGGATGCATATTTTGAGAATTATTTAAATTATGTTTTTCTTAAAGCTACAGATCTAAGAAAAAGGTCTTTGATAAAATTTCACTTATTTTCTTTGGAATATCTTTTATACAAAAAAACCTTCAGTAAAAAATGGAACTCTCTTTATGCAGTGCATAAATCTATCACGCTTATTCCTTTTTATGAATTATTTATGTCAGAAACCCGAGTTTTAGCGCAATCCCTATTTATGGATAGGACGCTGGAATAAATAAAACATTCTACATAAATTATGAATATTTCACAGATCGAAGATGTGTTTCGTTGAAATAAATATTGACATAAAAATTATTTACGTATAGATGCATAAGCTTTGTCCAGTATGCATTTGCATCCAATATGCATAAGATCTGCATCCAATATGCACTTTAAAAAAAGTGTTAATTTTGCGGTATAATACTGGAACCTCAGCTGCCAGTATTATATTGTAAAATCAACACTTTTGTTTTTTGCAGTGTGCATAAGCTTTGCATATTGGATAGTTTGGAGCTACTGCAAACGTTTGTTTTTAGTTATCCCAGGTTTACATGAGTATATACTTCTAAATACAACAAGGTCTTAAAATTATTTTTCGCCTTATTTAACTGCAATATTCTGCGACTAAATAAGGCAAATATTACATTTCGGAAATAGCGGTATTTAAATGAAAGCACCCGTAAGATCCCTATTATCTTAATAAAAAAATATCTTCAGCTTTTCTTCGATATTTTTGGTGTTTTCACAATTTTTGTTGAAAGTTATTTTACATTGATTTCGAGAGAGGATTTTTTTATTTTCTTATTGTGATGAATTTCATACTAAATCTGTTAGCTCAGTCCAAATGTTTGGATGAGCCGTGAGGGGGCAATTCTTTCAAAAAGATAAATGCTGTGTTGATTATTGATTATTTTCAGACTCTAAGTGAGAAAACTTTGTATTTATCTAAATTATTAATAGAATATTGATTTAAACATTGAAATACATGAATAAGATACGTTTGAAAGTTTAAAAATAAGGTTTTATGCATGTTTAAAAAGAACAATCAATTAAATATTCATAAATTTGTCTTTGAACTACTTGAGAAATGCTATACAATCTTACAGATATTACAAAACCAGTTATTTTACAAGTTCATACGTATCCTAAAACGTATGAAAAGAAAAAGAAAATACTACTACAGTTTCAAACAACCCTTTCTTAATTGCAATATATTGTACTAAATAAATTATAACAAATATAAATTTATTGAACTTTACGAATCTTGTTTTCTGCAATTCGTAAGTTATGTTTTAGAATTATCTGTTATAAAATAAAAACAAACTATTTTACATTTAAAAATACACACGAATTACTCATTTTTTTCAGCAAAATTACCATTAATATTAAAAAGAATATTATTTTGTGACTTTTGCATGTATAAATTCAATTACGTAGCTGAAAAATTATAACTGAGAATAGTTGATGCCCTATAAAACAATATTCCGATTTGATAAAATTACTTATTACACTGTAAAAACTAGACGGAAATCTTTACTAAAATCAGTGGCAGCAAAAGGAATTTTGTTTTCATAAATGCTTCAATAAATCTCGAAAATATATTGGTGTATGTGTTTTCTACTTATAAAGAACACTTTTAGTTCTTTAGCTATCCTTAGTAACTCGGAAGAGATTATTGTTTAGTTTCATTTGTGGTTATACTTTGTTTTCGTCGATTACGAAACATTTGTCTTTTTTACAGTGTATTAAAACGAAGAAATTATCTAACAGCCTAAAAATATCTTTTCAAATTCTTATTCATTAATATTATTTTTGTAATTCTAAAGATGATACCTGATTGACATGTCAATCTGATTGTGTATCTCAATACACTTATTTAGTCAAAACTACAAAGTGTTCTATTATGATCAACCGCGGGATTTGTTTCATAACCTTCAGAAAAGTGAAGATAATGTAAAGAAATTTTGAAGAAACTTTCATTCCGCAATCAAGCAGTTGAAATAGCTGTTAAGATTGTAACACCGGCTCCTAGTGCAATATGCTCGAATGCAGAGAGAGAGAAGTCTTTATTAAAGCGAATATTGAGTAGTGTAATGCATGAATTTCGAAGGGAATTTTTTTTTACCATCTCAGATAAAATGATTCAGCCTGTTTTCAGAGTAATAATTTTTCTCTATTGAAATCTATTACTTTTTTCTGTATTTTAGAACAAACATAAATATTTGTTTTCAATACACTTATAAACATTTGTTTTCCTCCTTTATGAGTGTCTATTTTTAGTGATTTTTTTAAATCTTCAAAATGTTTTCAGAGGCAGATAATGGTACACAACGACTAAAAAGAAAATGTACGCGATTTTGAAGTACCTTGTAGCGTAAGTATGCACATAATATAGTGACAAAATCAGAGGACAAATGAAATTCCCAATGCAACCTGTGTTCTTAATCCAGAGACTTATGCAAAAAAAAAAAAAAAAAAAAAAAAAAAAACAGGGTGTTCTACATTAACTAAACATGGGTTTCCGCTAAGAAATTTAGAAAACGAAGACATTTCATTGAAACTTCGTAAAGACTTACCGTAGTACTTTACCAAACCTTGTTTTTTTCAAAATGTAATCATGTCACGAAATGTGCTGGAAAATCTTAGTAATTGAGTTAGTGATACCGCATGCACAGAAGGGTGTGTCGCGAATATACGTTTAAAAAACAATCTAAGGAATCAGAATGCGATCGTGAAAATTGTTACGTGATGACGAAAAGCAGTGTATAAAATTTCTGTAGTAATCGGATAATATCTTCAGCTTATTTAGTTTCAATTTTTGAAAAACAAAGACATTTCTAGTTTTACACTAAAAGTTACAGGATTTATTTCAGACTCAATACTATTTTGAAGTAGGGATTAAAATATATTAAAAGGTACTTTAAAATAGCATACATGGTGTGAGATGAATTCTCACATTATTTCTTTTGCCGTGCTTTTTTTAATTTTTTGTCGGCATTTTCGTACGTTATGCTTGGGATACGTCGATGTTTATCTTTATCCCAGCCCTCTTGTTTTTATTAAGTATACTTATAAAAATTTGTTCTCCTTTATGAGTGCCTATTTTTACTGATTTTTATAAAACTTCAAACGCATTTCGGAGGCAGATAATGGTACACAACGACTGAAAATACATGTGTGAGAGATGAATTCTCACATTATTTATTTTGCCGCGCTTGTTTTCGTTATGCGTTGGGGCACTTCAATGTTTATCTTTATACCAGCCCCCTTGTTTTTATTAAATATCGCTTCATTCATTCTTTACAGAGAAAGTTCGTACGTGTTTGTTTACATTTTCATCGGTGACGCGTTGCTCTTACCGCATGTGGTGCGCACGCACCACACGCGGCAAGAGCAACCAACGCCCCCTAGATAAGAAAGCCGTGAAACGTCACGAATCACGAATAAAAGTCACGAAAACGTCATACAAAAACGTCATACCAGCAGGCAAAACAAAGAAAAAAATTCGAACAACTTGTATGTTTCGATTTCGATGGCTCGTGGAATTATTAACTATTAGTCGTATACAATAATTATTAATTCTATGAGCCAATGAAATCGAAACAAGCAAGTTGTTAGAAATTTTTTCTTTGTTTTGCCTGCTTGGTATGACGTTTTCGTGACGTGTGTCACGGTTTTCGTATCTAGGCGGGGTTGGAGTAACACGTCTCCGATGAAATTGTAAGCAAACACGTACGAACTACCGCTGTAAAAAATGAATAAGCGATATTTAATAAAAACAAGGGAACTGGTATAAAGATAAACATTGAAGTACCCCAACGCATAACATACGAAAACAAGCACGGGAAAAGAAATAATGTGAGAATTCATCTCTCACACATGTATTTTCAGTCGTTGTGTACCATTATCTGCCTCCGAAATGCGTTTGAAGTTTTATAAAAATCAGTAAAAATAGGCACTCATAAAGAAGGAGAACAAATTTTTATAAGTATATTGAAAACAAATATTTATGTTTATTATAAAATACAGACAAAAAAAATAGATTTTAATAGAGAGAAATTATTACTCTGAAAACAGGCTTAATCATTTAATTGTACTCTGATTTCAAAAAATTTTTTCGATTTCAAATTTAGGAATTACGTTACTCAGTAGTGGCTTGAATAAAGACTTCTCACTCGGATTACGAGCATATTGCACTGGAAATCTGTGTTACAATCGTAATAGCTATTTCAACTGCTTGAATGTAGCAGGGAAGTTTCTTCAAAATTTCTTTACATTATCTTCACTTTTCTGAAAGTCATTAAAAAAATTTGTTTGTTTTATCGTGTACTATCAATCCACTGAGTTTGTCACCCTAGTAACTGCGCAATTTGTATGCTCTTACAACAGTTTGAAAAAAAAAATCTGATATTTAAGTGCGGCTACATTGAAGAAGATATACTGGAAGAAATAAAATATACTTTATCTCTAATTTATAAAAGCTAGTATTATCTAGCAAACCTTTTTTATGGTAAAATGTTTCCCTTTTAAATCTTGGTTAATACGTTATACCTCAGTCTGCTCTACGGAAACCTGGCAATGAACACAATTTTCTAGAAAGCTGTTTTCCATTTTGTGATATTAGTTTTCGTCCTTTGACTCTGATAAATATACCCCGCTCTTTTATTATGAAACATGTAATAAAATAAACATTTAAGATTTTCTCTTCCTTTGTTTCATAAGATTGAAAAATCAGATATTTTCTTTAATTGGAATAATACTGGTAAGTAGAAATCTGCAAGACTGAACACATGCAGTAAAACTATGAGAAATTTCTAGTGCAAAATTATTTTTATTTTAAAAAGGTGAATGATATATGGGGAGTAAACATGATCTGTGCTACCTTTCAAACGTGAAGTAGTGCTTTCTGTAACATAAAAAATTATGATTTTCTTCGTACTTGCTTCGCGAGATTATAAAGTTGAGTACTTCTTTGATTGTGATGATATTTTTTAGTAGGAATACTAAAATATTAAGTTCACTTTGAAGACACAGTTGAGAATTTTCTCAAGTAAAAATTTTTTTATTTAGAATATGACTGCGATTGAGACCAGACATGATCCATGCAGTAATTTAAATATGAAATAGTGTTTTAGCAGACAGAACATAGAAGCGAAAAATATTGTAAAAATAGACAAAATAGGAAAATCAGTTCCTGAAACATAGTTTTTTTTTTCTTTAATGACGTAATATTGTATTTATTAAATGATATAATTTAGAAAAATGATGACATACCTTTATTTAAAAATCTCTTTGACACAACCAAAACGCAAACATATTTTAAACTTTTAAAATAACGAAATGTAATTCCTTAAACACGGGATTTTATTTGGTTAATGATACAATTTTCTCTTTTATAAACTCATATAAATGAGCATGACATAACTTTTCTAATAAAGGTACAGCTGAAAAGTTATATATATTTCACCTTTTCTAAATTTCATCTTGAATTCATTTTCATTTCGTCTTATTTCTTCAAGAGTACATATTAAACTCTTCATATTAATACATTCATTAGTCGAGCTGAACGTGCACTAAATCTTTCAGTCGAAGTTGCCTCTCAAAGCTTTGTACCCAATGAACTTCAAAGGGCGTATAACTAATGCAAATAACTAATTATGTCAAGGTCTCATTCATTAAAGATTAATTGCAGAGTACTTATTATGCGCAACTCATATCAAATTTTAATGAGAACGCTATTTCTCTCTTTTGATTTGCGTTGAAACGTCTGGCTTTAAAACTAAAGTTGCATTTTATGCAGTCTTTTTATAAAACGCTAACTTTGCCATACTTAGATTTGTTAATTAAATCGCTTGTTAATATTTTTAATGGTTAATGTAGTTGCTTTTTTAATTTGTTGTTGTTGTACTGTTTCTGAAACAAAAATTCAAATACTGAAAAAATAATTCATGTTATTGAAATCGAACTTTTTTTTTTTTTTACATATAATACGTCTTACATTTCGATACTACGGTACTACGCTAAAATCGTAAATCTCACGAAAAATGTTGATCACTTTTTATAAAATGCTAACTTTTCCATACTTAGAGTTGTTAATTAAATCGCTTGTTAATATTTTTAATGGTTTAATGTAGTTGTTTTTTTTAATTTTGTTGTTGTTGTTGTGTTTCTTGAACAACAATTCAAATACTGAAAGAATAATTCTGTTCTTGTAATCGAACTTTTTTTTTTTTTTACATATAATACGTCTTACATTTCGATACTACGGTACTACGCTAAAATCGTAAATCTCACGAAAAATGTTGATCACTTTTTATAAAATGCTAACTTTTCCATACTTAGAGTTGTTAATTAAATCGCTTGTTAATATTTTTAATGGTTTAATGTAGTTGTTTTTTTTAATTTTGTTGTTATTGTTGTGTTTCTTGAACAACAATTCAAATACTGAAAGAATAATTCTGTTCTTGTAATCGAACTTCTTTTGACATATAAAGCGTCTTACATTTCGATACTAGGGTACTACGCTAAATTCGTAAATCTCACGAAAAATGTTGATCACTTTTTATAAAATGCTAACTTTTCCATACTTAAAGTTGTTAATTAAATCGCTTGTTAATATTTTTAATGGTTTAATGTAGTTACTTTTTAAATTTTGTTGTTGTCGATGTTGTTGTACTGTTTCTTGAACAAAAATTCAAATACTGAAAGAATAATTCTGTTCTTGTAATCGAACTTCTTTTGACATATAAAGCGTCTTACATTTCGATACTAGGGTACTACGCTAAATTCGTAAATCTCACGAAAAATGTTGATCACTTTTTATAAAATGCTAACTTTTCCATACTTAAAGTTGTTAATTAAATCGCTTGTTAATATTTTTAATGGTTTAATGTAGTTACTTTTTAAATTTTGTTGTTGTCGATGTTGTTGTACTGTTTCTTGAACAAAAATTCAAATACTGAAAGAATAATTCTGTTCTTGTAATCGAACTTCTTTTGACATATAAAGCGTCTTACATTTCGATACTAGGGTACTACGCTAAATTCGTAAATCTCACGAAAAATGTTGATCACTTTTTATAAAATGCTAACTTTTCCATACTTAAAGTTGTTAATTAAATCGCTTGTTAATATTTTTAATGGTTTAATGTAGTTACTTTTTAAATTTTGTTGTTGTCGATGTTGTTGTACTGTTTCTTGAACAAAAATTCAAATACTGAAAGAATAATTCTGTTCTTGTAATCGAACTTCTTTTGACATATAAAGCGTCTTACATTTCGATACTAGGGTACTACGCTAAATTCGTAAATCTCACGAAAAATGTTGATCACTTTTTATAAAATGCTAACTTTTCCATACTTAAAGTTGTTAATTAAATCGCTTGTTAATATTTTTAATGGTTTAATGTAGTTACTTTTTAAATTTTGTTGTTGTCGATGTTGTTGTACTGTTTCTTGAACAAAAATTCAAATACTGAAAGAATAATTCTGTTCTTGTAATCGAACTTCTTTTGACATATAAAGCGTCTTACATTTCGATACTAGGGTACTACGCTAAATTCGTAAATCTCACGAAAAATGTTGATCACTTTTTATAAAATGCTAACTTTTCCATACTTAAAGTTGTTAATTAAATCGCTTGTTAATATTTTTAATGGTTTAATGTAGTTACTTTTTTAAATTTTGTTGTTGTCGATGTTGTTGTACTGTTTCTTGAACAAAAATTCAAATACTGAAAGAATAATTCTGTTCTTGTAATCGAACTTCTTTTGACATATAAAGCGTCTTACATTTCGATACTAGGGTACTACGCTAAATTCGTAAATCTCACGAAAAATGTTGATCACTTTTTATAAAATGCTAACTTTTCCATACTTAAAGTTGTTAATTAAATCGCTTGTTAATATTTTTAATGGTTTAATGTAGTTACTTTTTAAATTTTGTTGTTGTCGATGTTGTTGTACTGTTTCTTGAACAAAAATTCAAATACTGAAAGAATAATTCTGTTCTTGTAATCGAACTTCTTTTGACATATAAAGCGTCTTACATTTCGATACTAGGGTACTACGCTAAATTCGTAAATCTCACGAAAAATGTTGATCACTTTTTATAAAATGCTAACTTTTCCATACTTAAAGTTGTTAATTAAATCGCTTGCTAATATTTTTAATGATTTAATGTAGTTGTTTTTTTTTTAATTTTGTTGTTGTTGTTGTGTTTCTTGAACAACAATTCAAATACTGAAAGAATAATTCACGTTCTTGTAATCAAACTTTTTCGACATATAATGCGTCTTACATTTTGATACTAGGGTACTACGTTAAATTCGTAAATCTCACGAAAAATATTGATCACGAGAACTTTAATTACGTTAAAACTATTAATTATAAATAATTGAACTTTATTGCATTTGAAAGACCATTAACGTACAATTAACAACCATGACGTATTACTTAAGCATTTTTATCTATATTTTAATTTACGTAAATAGCAAAAATGTTTTGCTATTTACAGACATATCCTGCTTTCTATGAAACATGAAAACGTCACAAGAATTTCTGGAAAATGTCAGGATCTGCCTCTAAATAAAATTGCCCAAGACGCGTCATAATTTGGAATGTACCTGAAATTGCATATGAGCTGTTAATTTTGAAAGGAGGACAAGTCCATTTTATGTTATTGCTAGATATGGTATGCATTTGAATGGGTTTTTTAATTATCGTAAGCTGGAATAGGCTTATTTTATTTTTGTGGTTTTATTTTATGTTAATTTAATATGCAATAACGATTATCCATGTTAGTTGAGAAACAAATCATGGGTTTGGTATGCGCTAATGGACGTGGCTCACTTTCAAAAGCAATGGTTTGTTGAAAACGTTGATTTTTCTTTGAGTGTAATATAATTACAGGGTGATTCATAAGTAAGTATAGAACTTCCAGATGCTGTAAAACAGTTTAAGGCACGTTCCTACAAATGCAAGCCGTAAGGTAGTTGTACTCATAAATCCCCCTCCCCCTCCGCTGCTGTGCGAAGTGACATAGGCGATAACTAACGTGTCACGTGAATATCAGTAGAAATGGCTGCGTCTGCAGTGGAGTAGGCATTTTGTGTTCTTGAATTGAGCAAAATGAAATCCGTCACCCTTGTGCAACGGCATTTTCGAACACGATTTGGAAAATAACCTCTAACAAAAAAATCCATGTTTGTGAAAAGTGGACAGAAATGGATTACAGGTTCAAATCTCATGCCGAGCATTTTTTCACTCCGTTTGAAGTATTCAGTTCGTATGATATCATTCCAACATTTCGAGCTGCATTTGATTCATTGCTCGAAATGTTAGAACGACATTTCACCATCTTATGATCGCAGCAACTGCAGTACCAAAAGTTATTTTAAACTACCAAAGAAATTTTAACAGTGAATGTTCTGTAACCCAGGTACAGAGCAATTGATTAATCTGTTGTTGTTTTCTTCGTCTTTTTTTAATACGAAGTGTTTGGCCGCCCGGCAGCGTGGTTGATAGCGGAGGCGTCAGCCCAGGGTTCGAATCCTGGGTGAGGAATGGATTTCATTGTGTGTGTATCTTCAGTGCTGTCAACTTCCCTGTGTCTATCCCGTCCCCAAGAAGAAGATTTGTGTAATTTGTCAAAAAGTCCTGTATGTATTTCTGAGAATAAAAAATATGGATCATTCCAGACAACAGCCTTGTAGCTTATAGGTTTCAAAGCAACCTCTGTCAAATGTCAAATGACGAAGTGTTTGTTCAGAGGAAGAAAAGCACGCATTGCAGACACATTAAATGTCACACTATTGACATTGAAATAAAGGAGAGTAATATTCATTAGTAAAACACAGTATTTTCTATTAATTTTTCTTTAATTTTATATATCACGGTTTCTACAGAATTCTACTTTCAAATTCTCGGATTTTCTGGAAATAAATTAGTATCTTAATAATTTTAGGCTTTTTGCCTGCCAAAATAGGTTGCCCTTTATATTCACGTATTCGCATTATATTCACGTATGACTGCATTATGTGATGAAATAGCATATTTTATAATGTTCTATTAAAATTACATTCGAAATATTCATTATTAAAAAAAAATAATGTTTTAAAACTTTTTTTAGTACCAAAAATTTGATCAAAAGTTTTTTTTATATGCATTAACTGAAGTACTCGTTTTTCAAAAGTCTAACTATCTGACAAAATAAGCTACTCATTTTTTTAAAATTAGAAACAAATGAGAACATCTTTAATGACATGCATTTTTGTTTATTATACTGCTTCATGAATAATTTATGTTCTAAGAATAAGCTGTATTCGTTTAAACTATATATATATATATATATATATGTACGTTACGAAAAAGTTATACATATTTAATGCCTCTCAGAGAGAATTTTTATTAAAGACTAGAAATAAAAAGAATTCTCTAAAAAGAAATTAATAGGATTATTTTTTTTTTTATTGGAATATAAATGGATGTACTCGCAATGTCAAAATATGTTAATAAAATTCAGAAAATTATCATGAAAGGAAAAATATAAAAAGTGTGATTATTTGCATTGTATTTAGTAAATGAGGAAATATATAAAACAGCATATTTTTAAATATCAAATAAATATATGGTACGAAACATTTATAGATAGATAGAATTTGAGTCCTAAAGTTTTCCTAAAGTTGAAAGTCCTAAAGTTAAATATCCTAAAGTTGTAAGGATTATTTTTTTTTCTAAAAGTAGAAAGAAATGGTAAAAAGCATTTATAGCTAGTTAGAATTTTGAGTCGTAAAGTTGTTCTAAAGTTGAAAGTCCTAAAGTTAAAAAAGTACTAAAGTTGTAAGGATTACGTTTTTTTTTTTTCTAAAAATAAAAGGAAATGGTAAAAAACATTTATAGATAGATATAATTTTGAGTTCTAAAATTGTGCTAAAGTTAAAAAAGTCCTAAAGGTGTAAGGATTATTTTTTTTCTTCTAAAAATAAAAGCAAATAAAAAATAAATTTGTTATAATTTAATAAATTCATTATAATAAATTAATAATCAAATAAATTCCTCAGACATTGAATTTTAGTTTTAAATTAAATTTTTAGTTTGTTAATAATGCTTTATAATGCAAAGTAAGCAAAAAATAAATTTTAACAATAATGATTCAAGTCATAACTCTTGTTTTAAAAGTCAAAGGCGTTCGTTTTTGAAAAGATTAGTCTTTATGAGTTTTTAATAGCTGTAATAGATAAATTTATTTGAGACTCTGCATACATATTAAATTTTATTCGAATTTTGAAAATCTCAGCAAACTCACTATTTTGTTCTCGAGCACAATTTTTTATAAATATATATCTACACTCTCTATCTAAAAAAAAAAAAAAAAAAAAAAAAAAAAATCTATATATGGCTTAACCTAAATTATGTTTCTGTAATGTGAGATTCAAACCAGAATTTTCGAAAAAAAATATTTGAAAATGAAGAAGTGCAATTTTGCAATTTTTTTTTCAACTAAAGCTAAAAAAGTAGATTTATGTTAATTAAATCCGATACAAATCTTGATTAAAAGTAAGTACTATAAAAAATTCCATCGTTCTTCAAGTTGATAAATGTGTTCGGGGATTTTGTCTTTTGAGAAAGAAGGTTTGAATGAGATATAATGAAGTTAAAACTGTTTTTAAATAATAATAAAGCAATTCTTTGTTAAAATAATAACAATGCACATCTGCACATTCGCCAATATATTGTTGATTTTCTAAAATCGTTTGGTTGTGTTTAGTATACGTACGTTAAATGGAATTAAAAATATTTAAAAATTTAACCGAAAGTTCATCCCCTCAATGTAGCCGATTATACATATTTGCTTATAACTTGACAATTCACATTCAGAAGAGAAGGCCAATTTATGTTGGGGAACATAATGTGGCATACAATCATGACGACACACATGTATACTTCTAAGTATGAATATTTAACGCTAGATCGGATTATTAATTAATCATTAATCTTTTAAAAACAGTTTAATTGAAAATATACATGCATTTGGCGATTTTACAAAGGATTCGGTTTTTTACAAAGTATCATATAAAACAAAAAGTGAAGGAATACATGAACTATTGCCAGAGTCAGTTTAAATAACACACATTTTTCTTTGACGCTGAAGGATTAATTTTTTCAATAATTTATGTATCACAAATTTTTGAAAATTTACGAAAAGTTGTATTAAAATTCTTTATGTCATACGAAACGCAAATATGTAATAAAAGTTTGGTATTGTTATTGAACTTTTAAACGCTATGTTCCATTTTATTACATAGATGACTGGATATGAGCCTCTCTGAGTGGCCCCGAATCAACCTGGCTTCGGCGCAGGAAGATGACTGAGAGCTCAGCCGAGGACGTTGTAGTGGCACCAACCATTTTCGGAAGGTTGCATAAACGGGATCACAGACGGCGGCAGGTGTCGATGGAACTCCACTTCCGGTCACTAAGATAAAGTTCAATTCCATCTCCATGGAAGCATCCTGCGGATATACTGAAGGTAGAGTTGCAAGGAACGGGTTTATTCCCAGGTTTATTTCGAATAGACCCGGTTTATTCCTAGGTTTATTCTCAAAAGACCTGGTTTATTCTCCCCAAAACCAGGTTTATTTCCAAAAAACCCGGTTTATTCCCAGCTTTAAACCTGGTTTATTCTAGTCTTTGCAACTCTAACTGACGCGATAGCTCTGGGACGCAGTTGTAGTAGCGAAAGCTTAGTGGGGAAGATGAGCGAATGGAGTATAGGCAGAACTATATCCAATCGGACCACATTTCTACGCTTAGTCCCTACTCTGTAGGCATGAGCCTGACTACTCCTGCTTAGTCCAGCGGGGGACTAATTTTCCTATTTTTTATCTTGAACTTTTCACTTATTTTTTACTAAAGTTTCATGTTTTGTGTTATTTTTGTTCCGTCGCTAACGAGCTAGTAGTCGCCGCTTAGGCAGTCCAAGATCCTAACTAGAGAAATTCTCAAGTACTGTCTTCACGCTAGTTAACCCTTTCCGTCACAGTGATCCCACTCCGGGCATACCTAATTTTAATTCCAAACTTGCATGCGACACCAAGAATATTTTAATAAAATTTTGTTTCTATAATGAAAGCAGTTGCCGAACAGTTGCCGAACAGTTGATGTCGGTTAAGGGGCTTCCGAGTTGCGATCCTTGTTGGTCTATTGAATGGGGTTCTAACGTGAAGGTCCGGAATCGGTTACTAGTCTTGTCATATGCGGTATTCAAGGATGAGAATTTCCCGACTTTTTGCATACCAGTATAACCTTAGAGATTATGTTGTTGTGATAAATCGCAGAATGTTCCGATTAAATAAAAAAAGCATTTTCTCTAAGATTATCTGGTAGGCTTAAAGTCCGAAAAATGTCATACCTGAGTTTTGGATGAGTCCAATATGTAACTGGTCTATATAGATGCTCCATATGGTAAAATAAATTACCTACAAATATACTGATGTTTCACAAATAAAAACGGTGCTTTTCGTGTTTGCATTAATTAGAATTAAAGTTTTAGACATCGTTTTTTTTCTTCATCTTCTACTTATAAAATTTGTGTCTATTATACATCAATATCAAACCACGTAAAATGTGAAATATGTACGTTAATATATACGTGTATACGAGACATTTTACATAAAAATTATCGAACTTAAAATTCGACAAGGAATTTTTTGTGTTTATCCGTAAACCACGTTAATTCATGGTTAAAAAATGAACTATAAATGAAGGAAATGTAAAAAATCATTTTTAAAAGCATTTTTATTTCTATTCTCTGTAATTCTCTCTCTATTCCTCTGATAATATTTTTATTTCAGATGTCACAGACATTGTCTAATATAGTTTGCATTTATGTTTTAAAAACAATCGATATTGCGATAAGCATACATCTCTAAAAGTATGTTCTGGATCTATATTTTTAGAATTGTTTGAATTTTTCTTCTACAATTATTATGTTCTCCATAAAGATGTAGATGTAAAGAAAAACGTTTTTGATAAATTCTCACTTATTTTCTTCTGAATATCTTTTATCAAAAAACCTTCAGTAAAAAGTGGAACTCTCTTTATGCTGTACATACAACTATCAGGCATAATTTATTTTATGAATTATTTATGTAAGAAATCCGAGCTTTAGCACAATCCCTCTTTATGGATCGGCCACTGAAATAAATAAAACATTCTACATAAATTATGAATATCTCACAGAAAGTAGATGTGTTTCGAGATAAATATTGATCTGAAAATTAGTTACATACATGCGTAACTTTTAAATACATTGGAACGCTTAAGGGTATCGTAAACGTTTTTAGTTATCCATGGTTTATATAAGTACTTACTTTTGGATATCATTATTTCCTAAAATGAATTTGCGTCTTTTTTAATTGCAAAATTTTGAAAATAAATAAGTCGAAGATTAATTTTTGGAAATAGTGGTATGGAAATTTAAGTACCCGCATTAAACCTGTTAACTAAATGAAAAAATATCATCACATTTAATTCGATATTTAGATTATTTTTTCACAATTGTTTTATCGAAGTGATTTATAGGAAATATTTTCTTTCTTTTCTTATTCTTTTAAATATTTTACTGAATCCCTTAGCTCAATTACCATTTTTGGATAGTCCATGAGAAAACGAATTTCAAAGGGATCAATAATACTAAAACTTAAATTGAAAGCATCTGTTATTATTCAGTATTGCGCTATAAACTTTTGATTTTCTTTGTAGTTATTGTAAACAAAAAAAAAGTACTTTATATAATTACCAGTATTTCGATCAGATAAACCTAAACTGATCAACATAGAAGATTTTCATTCACTCATTGTTCTGTGTCAAAGTCTGTAAAAAGTAACCAATTCAGAAGCATATATTGAATTTAAGAGACATTTTTGTTATTAGAAACCGAAATGCTTGCATTAGCATTCGAAGGTCCACAATAGTTGTTGAAACGTCATTTTGTAACATATTTCCAGCAAAAGAGGTTCCCTTGTATCTTCTTATTATTTTTGTATGTGTACAGGCTTAGCTTTTGTTAGGATGCCCTATATTTCATACTTTTTGTAAGTTGGAAAAATCAGTTTCTACAGATGGTCCCATTTCAGTATGATTAGAATCTACCAATCACAAAAAATCAGACATAGGTTATGAAACTGTTTCCAACATTCAGAGAATATTATTAAAAATATTAATTTTTTCATATAAGAAAATGTTTCTTGTCTGCCCTGTAATTCTTTTGTGCGTCTCTGTAATTGAACGATAAATAATATGCACTCCTTAATGTATAAAAAACAGGTTGTATTGCATCTCAGCGAAACTTTTTTATTTCAATGCATTTTAAATATCATATTATTAAAATGCTTTGCATACCATAGATAATAATGTAATGGAATTCGTCCGTTCCTGTAAACGAACTATATCTTCCATTTATTCTATACTCCTGAGAAAGTATGCTGTGTTCTTATTCAGTCACGTTTAATCGTATCATTATGATATCAGAAATGTCTAATAATTAAACGATAGAATTTTCCGGAGCGAATTGATTTTCCCAACCGGAAACGATTCGCATCGGAAACGATTTTTCTTTATGAACTGTAAATGATAAACTAACACTTCATCTTTCTATAGGGAACCTGAATAACATATTAAAATTGAATGGCAATACAAGTTTATTTACGAGATTTAGAACACGTACAATAGGCCATACGGACAGACAGACTGACTGACCAACAAACAGTGAGACAAACAAATTCATAAACAACTTTTCAACTATGTTCGGAAATGTTAACATTGCAATGTTTGCCTGCCTGTCTGTTCCCATGTCTTTTTCTCGTTAAATGTTACTTGTGATAGTTTTTACTGCCTTTTAACTATAGTAAATTACGTTATCCATACAACTTTATAAAAATCGTAAAATGAATTCTACAAAAGTATCGTGATTTTCAAACATTTAAAAAACATAATTTTAACAATAGATATATTTTTCTAAAAATATTAAACTATAAGCTCAAATTATTAGTTTATTTTTTGTGAGTTATTTCTTTTTATTTAAATGAGAAGAAAAAAAGTTTTAACTACCTTCAATGCATTTTGTTCCTGAGGGACGTTTCTTTCTGCTTATGAATCATGTATGTATTCTTTTAATGTATCATTAGAAAAACCAAATAAATAAAAATGTTTAGTAATTATGAATGCTACAAAAGGAAGCGTATTTTTATAGGATTGCATATAAAATTCTGAATTATCTTTTAAAGAAATGAAATACATTAAAAATAATGTTTTATAATTATTATAATTTACATTTTTTAAAAGGATTGACTTCTTCTATTTGGAGGAAAGTAACGTATATCTTTGTAAATAACATCAACATTGGCCTTTTTATATGTAAAATTTGTTGTTAATGTCTGTGAACGGTATTGTAATGTGAAAATATATGTATATAGTTGACATTATGAAAATAACTTAAAAAAACGAAAATCTATCTTGTCTGCCGTGTAATTCGATGTATATATGCCGTGTAATTCGATGTATAACCGTGTATAACGATGCAGCATCTTTTAACTTACCGAAATTGTGGCTCGAGTTACTCCATGATTACAAATATGAAAATAAACAACCAAGTAAAAATAAAAAATAACGTGCGTAATTTTTAAAAAGTACATGAAAATTAAATGATAGCGTTTTAAGTAATAAATTCAAAGACCGTTCAATTATAGTATATTCTCATTTATTTTTGAAAATGGTTTCGGAAATGATTATAGAAAATATTATAAGAATGTAAAATCGCATTTTTATAAATGAAATAAAAATTGTATTGTTAAAAAAAAAAAGACTGTAAAAAGTTGATGCCATAAAGTATTCTTTCAATGGTTATATCATCCATTTATTTTTTTTCTGTCAAAAATGCCTTCATATTGCTTCGGGATAGCTTTTGTATTTCTAAAATTACCAAGCTATTGCCAAAATATATTATATCACAAAACTAAGTTATTTTAGGAATATAATACTCTTTTATTGCAATAGGACTTCGGCGTTGAAACATTTATGTCTTATTTTTTATTGACCTATTGATCAGTAACAATGAAATAAAAATAATATTTCTGCTGTGTTGTATTGTTTGGCATTAAAAATCCTCTCTGATGTACCGAAAATAAATAAATAATAGGCTGAAACCGCAAATCCTTCTCTGTAAATAGAAGGTCATAACATTTTTTCAGCGAATGCCTTCTTTTATTGAAAGAAAAAATATGGAAGAAAGAAAAGTTCCTCAAAAGACAGGGAATAAATAGAATTTTCGGAGAAATTGTTTTAAAAAAGAAATAGAATAAAACGAAATTCTGTGGTTTTAGTCTTTCAGATGTGATGACAGAAATTTAAGTACATTTAATGTAATATAATAAAGAAAACATGGATGATATTCTAGTAGCATACACATGATGGAAAAATATTGTTTTAATAAATTGTTTGTTATATAAATTTTGTTTGTATAAATTGTTTGTTAGCAATTAAGTCTTTGTACGTCAGTGTTTCAAGCTGCGTAAAAAATACTGTGTATTAGTGCATACAGAAATCAGTATAAAATTTTGTGCCTTTAGTCTGCCAAATGTGATAACAGGAGCTTAACTATTCTTAATGTAATCTAATAAAGAAAACATCGATGATATTCTAGTAACAAACATGTAATGAACAAATATGGGGGTAGTGTTGTCTAGCAACATTTGAGTCTTTATATGTCAGTATTTAAAACTGTTAAAAAATACTGTGTATCAGTGCATGCAGAAAATTACTAGGATATTTTGTGGCCTTAGCCTTTCAGATGTGATAACAGAAGCTTAACTATTCTTAATGTAATCTAATAAAGAAAACATCGATGATATTCTAGTAACAAACATATGATGAACAAATATGGGGCTAGTGTTGTCTAGCAACATTTGAGTCTTTATATGTCAGTATTTAAAACTGTTAAAAAATACTGTGTATCAGTGCATGCAGAAAATTACTAGGATATTTTGTGGCTTTAGCCTTTCAAATGTGATAACAGAAGCTTAACTATTCTTAATGTAATCTAATCAAGGAAACATGTATGATATTCTAGTAGCATACGGATGATGAA
Organism: Maratus michaelseni; assembly: GCA_963931845.1. Classification (NCBI taxonomy): domain Eukaryota; kingdom Metazoa; phylum Arthropoda; class Arachnida; order Araneae; family Salticidae; genus Maratus; species Maratus michaelseni. The sequence continues at coordinate 210,578,523 of OZ007600.1, forward strand.
AAATGTGGGTCTCGGTTGTCTAATAACAATTAAGTCTTTGTATGTTAGTATTTTAAACAGTTTGAAAAACACTGTGTATCACTGAATAAATTTATGCTTCGAATGAATTATATGTTTGCTTGTTTCCCTGTTTTTTTTTTTTGTTTTTTTTTCTTTGTCAAAAGTTGCTTGTTACAGTTTTTACATGTATCTTAACAATAATTAATCACGTTGTCAATATATCTTTTATTAAATTCTTAAAATGAAATCTGCAAAGTATTGTGATTTCCAAGTATTAAAAAATATATGATTTTAAAAATGTAAATCAGATATATCTTGAATAGGTTAAAATATAAGCTTAAATTAGTAATTTAGTTGAAATAATTTAAGAAACGAATACAAATTAAGAGTTTATTCATATTTTATATATTATTATCAGTAATGATCTATTCAAATGGAGTGGATTTTCAAACTTTTATATGTAAGGTATCTATTTTTATTTTCCGTGGTTTTATTGCGAACCATAATTGAATACGTGTTAATTTAGTAAATTGGATCTCATTTGTTAATATTTATAATTAAAATGATAGATAAAATTTATATTTCCATTCTAAAATTTATGTAGCCACGAAAGCAAAATAGCACACTTTAGTAAAAAATATCTGCAACAATTCGTTGCTAGACTTATCATGTTCAAAAAATGCATTCCTTTTTTTTCCATTAAAATAACACCAAGACACCCAAAGAAGTAGAAAAGAATATATTAGGAATTTCATTCGGTCACATTAGTACTATAGGCTACTTCCATGAGTGGATGTAGTGTCAGCCACAGGGATGTAAATGGCTGCGGTGTTTGACTACCAGTATTATAGTAAAGGAAATTTTGACTTATTCAATCCCATATATCTACAATTAAATACAGTGAAGAATTAAAAAAAAATATTGGTGGCCAAGAACGGTGGACTTTTGCGGCTATGTCTCTTACACTACATTCATGCATTGAATAAGCCTATAATAAATTGCACAAACCATTCGTACGGATGTGGGCGTGTCTGACAGTTTTACAGATAAATTAGCTTTGTACTTAATCTTTTGATTACACATTAGTACTGGCGACTATTTTTATATTCACTCGTACCACAATTTACAAAAAAATATTTCTTTTTGGCAGTTTTCTCTTTAAAGTATCCTAGTATAAGTGTATGGCAGAGATTATTTTTTCAAAAAGTGGTGCGAGTAGAATAAAGAAATAGTTGCTGGGACGACATATGTCCCAACTCCAAATGCAACGCATTGATTAATTCTCACAGAAAATTATAGTGAAATAGTGACAAACATTGTGATACAGACTTGCCAAGTCTCCGGCTTTTTGAACACCAGTATTATCTTACAGAAAATGTTGTTCTTTTAAGTCGCAGAATGTTCCGATTACATAAAACAACATTTTCTGTACTAAAATACTGGTGTCCAAAAAGCAGGAGACATGGCAACTCTGGTGATAAGAAACTCTTTAACCTTTTGATTACGGGCTAGGACTGGCGACTATTTTTATATTCACTCATGCCACAATTTACAAAGATATTTCTTTGTGGCAGTTTTCTCTTGAAAGTATCCTAGTATAAGTGTATGGCAGAGATTATTTTTCAAAAGGTGGTGCGAGTAGAATAAAGAAATAGTTGCTGGGACGCCATATGTCCCAACTTCCAATGCAACGCATTGATTAATTTTCACAGAAAATTACAGTGAAACATTGACTACGAGCTAGGACTGACGACTATTTTTATATTTACTCGTAACACAATTTTAAAGAAAAATTGTGGCAGTTTTCTCTTGAAAGTATCCTAGTATAAGTGTATGGCAGAGATTATTTTTTCAAAAAGTGGTGCGAGTAGAATAAAGAAATAGTTGCTGGGACGACATATGTCCCAACTCCAAATGCAACGCATTGATTAATTCTCACAGAAAATTATAGTGAAATAGTGACAAACATTGTGATACAGACTTGCCAAGTCTCCGGCTTTTTGAACACCAGTATTATCTTACAGAAAATGTTGTTCTTTTAAGTCGCAGAATGTTCCGATTACATAAAACAACATTTTCTGTACTAAAATACTGGTGTCCAAAAAGCAGGAGACATGGCAACTCTGGTGATAAGAAACTCTTTAACCTTTTGATTACGGGCTAGTACTGGCGACTATTTTTATATTCACTCATGCCACAATTTACAAAGATATTTCTTTGTGGCAGTTTTCTCTTGAAAGTATCCTAGTATAAGTGTATGGCAGAGATTATTTTTCAAAAGGTGGTGCGAGTAGAATAAAGAAATAGTTGCTGGGACGACATATGTCCCAACTCCCAATGCAACGCATTGCTTAATTTTTACAGAAAATTATAATGAAATATTGACTACGGGCTAGGATTGACGACTATTTTTATATTCACTCGTACCACAATTTACAAAAATATTTCTTTGTGGCAGTTTTCTCTTGAAAGTATCCTAGTATAAGCGTATGGCAGGGATTATTTTTCAAAAGGTGGTGCGAATAGAATAAAGAAATAGTTGCTGGGACGACATATGTCCCAACCCCCAATGAAACACCTTCATTAATTTTCACAGAAAGTTATAGTGAAATATTGATTACCATTGTGATAAGAAACTCTTTAACCCTTTGATTACGGTCTGGGACTGGCGACTCGTACCACAATTTACAAACAAAAAAAAAATATTTCTAGCAGATTGCTCTTGAAAGTATCCTAATATAAGTTATGTCAGGAATTATTTTTTAAAAATTGGTGCGAATAGAATAAAGGAATAGTTGTTGGGTTGACATATGTTCCAACCCCGTAATCAAAGGGTTAAATTGTTTAAAGACCAAACTTTTAGATTTAATATTTTTGGGATTACTCAACATTTATCTACCATAATATAGCACCATAGATTATCTAAATTATCATTTTCACACTTTAAAAAATATTATGTTTCTTACTAATTTTGATGTGTTCTTCTTTTTTCTTTTTTTTTTTTTTTTAGAAAATCGATGCTGCTGTATTACGATAGATAATTATTAGGTAAACCTAAAAATACTTAATTTAAAAGTTTAGGCTATATACCTATTAAGTACAAAACTAATCCATGTGTAAAAGTATGAGAAACGCCTCCATAGATTTAGTAAAATGAAGAAACTTTTGCAATAAAACAGGAGAACTTGCATCAATTTTATTTTTCCTTCTTTACACCCTAGAGTTTTTCACTAACTTCCAAGGTAAACACACGTTTTAGAAACTGGTATTTCTCCTTTTAGTTAACTAAAAGAGTGAACTTTATTGTAGACGTGCTATCTATTCCTATGCAGTTTTGTGATTCTTCTAACAAACACCAGATATATTTTGGTATAAAAGAAGTGAAAAGAGTAAATTTCAAATACAGTTTTGAAGTTTATTTACAAAAATAGCACCAAGTTAGGTTAGTTCATAAAACTATACATGAAAAAGAAAATAAAGTGTACGTGGGCTGTAATTTACTTGATTGGATGTAATATCAGTTCTTTATGCATGCTTTAATCATTTATTTATTTATAATTTGATTTTCATCATAATCAAGCATAACATGGAAACAACACAGCAATTGTTTATAGTTTATTTACAGAAAATAATGCAATTTTTTATTATGATGGGAAAAACCAGATGTAATTACAATCTGAACTCGAAAGGGTTAAATTATTATCTTATAATTGCAGATAAATTATTGGTCTATAATGATTTCCATGCAATTTATTATCATTTAATTATTTTCATATAAATTATTGGTCTATAATGATTTTCATATAATTTATTGTATATATTGAGATAATTTAATGTTTATAATTGGCAATAAGTATATTATGTGAACATTATGTTGCAATTTTTACATTGATGATGTCATTTGTCTTTTTTTTTTTAATATGAAACTTCATGAAAGTTTGCAGTCTTGTCCTGGATATCTTGAAGAAAGATGTAATGTGGATATGGAAAGTTCAGCATTTGAAGATGAACGAATTAAAAACAAATAGTTAATCATGATTTTAAAAATAATTTTTAGTTGTTTATATGTTTAATAATAACCTATATTAATCATCTAACGTGTTCTCCCCTCCTGACTTTGTGAACATACTTAGTTTTCATGGATATACAGGATATCACGAGTATATATATTTCTTCCATTGCTATAGCATGTTAAATTGAAAATAAAAATGGTTGCATCGATTTACATTTGTATAATTTATTATAGCTTCAACATAATTCAATAAATAATTAAAAATGCATGAAAAATATCTTTTATAGATAATCACTACTTTGAATTACATGCGCAAGAAACATTTGAAGATGTTATATGGAATTTATAAATTACAAGAGAAATGTAAAGAACAATATAGCGTTGTTATTTAGCAACTAAACTTCGTGGCATTTGTACACATACAGAAACATATATTATATATGAAATAAAAGTTCAAAAACATCCTTTGAAAGTAATTTTCCTCAGACACATCTGATAATTACAACCGAAATACAAAGCTTTACATATTTGTAATTACTACAATGATTAACCTTAACAAACTAATCTGACAGATCATTTGTCTGAAGGAGAAGCCTGCTTCAGTTCTATGTTCGGTGCAATTTGAATGGCCACTTAGGATCAATAATAAGTCTGTTGTCTCAAGCAGTCAGCTTGATAAGTTTGACATTTACTGGCTATTACCTTATGAGATAAATTGAAATAGACAATCAGCAAAGGCTTAAGCGTACCGTTTACATGTTTGTCAAACTGTAATAGCCTTATTATTTATATGGGCATCTAATGTAGTTTGATAGATTATTGTACAATAAAATGGACGTAATTTTCTTAACATTTTGACTGCGGGTCGGAAGAAAAAAGTCATAATGAACTATTTATTTTTAATTTTATTTGTCTCAAATTTTCAAAAAATAATCTCTACACTTATACTACGATATTTTTAAGAAAAATATACCAGAAAGAAATTTATTTGTAAATTGTAGTACGATTGAATATAAAAGTAGTCAACCGTCTTGGTCCGTAATCAAAAGTTTAACCCCTTAATCACCACGACGTACCTGCGTACGTCATGAACACCTCTATCTGAAATACCAGGACGTATGTGCGTACGTCCAGGTTGCCAGTTTAGCCTTTTTTTAAATTCAAAATTCTGAATTCCACCAGAAAGAAATTTATTTGTAAATTGTAGTACGATTGAATAAAAAAGTAGTCAACCGTCTTGGTCCGTAATCAAAAGTTTAACCCCTTAATCACCACGACGTACCTGCGTACGTCATGAACACCTCTATCTGAAATACCAGGACGTATGTGCGTACGTCCAGGTTGCCAATTTAGCCTTTTTTTAAATTCAAAATTCTGAATTCCACCAGAAAGAAATTTATTTATAAATTGTAGTACGATTGAATATAAAAGTAGTCAGCCGTCTTGGTCCGTAATCAAAAGTTTAACCCCTTAATCACCACGACGTAACTTCGTACGTCATGAACACCTCTATCTGAAATACCAGGACGTAAGTGCGTACGTCCAGGTTGACAGTTTAGCCTTATTTTAAATTCAAAATTCTGAATTCATAACAGAAAGTTATAGTAGTAATTTGTATTTTATATAATGACAGACTTTTCGTGATTGCGAAAAATTAAAATTATTTTTTCAGAATTTCCGGTATAAATTTTGTACTTTTGACGAAATTTAATATAGCTGGCATTCAGCGTACTATTACTAAATAGAATATGGTGCTTAAGGGGTTAATAACCTTTATTTATTGTGGTAAAATGTTATTCTAAAATACTGAAGGGGCCTCCGTGGCCGAGTGGTTAAGACACCATTCCGCTAATCGCTTGAGAGCGTAGGAGTCAGGTCGGCGGGTTCGACTACCGCCAGCTCCATTGCACACACTTTGTGGAGTTTCCGGATGTAACTCTCTAGTGTTATAAATTTCCTTGTGGCTATCTCGTCCCTGTATATTGATGATGACTTACAAGCGGGCACTTGATGTCAAGCACACAAGTCAGATGTATGTTCTCAATAAACAAACAAACAAACAAAAAATACTGAAAATTAGTTGCCATTCTAAAATTGCGTACAAAGTTAAATATTGACAGTCCCGAATTATTTCTTGTTTTTAATCATTAAAAGTACAGTGTTGTGTCTGAAGAGCTAATAAAATTGCAGTAAGATGAACAATGCCTTATTTTATCTTTCGTCCAGTGTAAAATAAAAACGATGATACAAACCATAATCATATTTATCCAGATTTCATATATAGAGAGTACCTTTAAAGAGACTGGTGAAATACGAGCATTAAAATTAGATTGGTCGTGGACGTTTTGGAAAAATTCTTATCGCTCTTGAAGTTATATTTGACATGGCGAACCTACCACTATGGTTAAGGTAATATTTTGTTTACTTGTCTAACTCATATTGTGAACATGTCCAAGTTACGATAGCCGTGATCTGTTACAGTTAGGACAAAAAATTACAATATAAACATTCGTTCTGTCCGCTTGTGGACACTCTATTATTGAGGTACCCTAGTATAAAATTTTTATAAGTATATGTGGAGAAACCGGAAAGAAGACTTTCAAAAATTAAGAAGAAGTTCTCGCAGAATACTTTCAAAAAATCAGTTTTCCATTTTTCCCCCTGTCTTTTGCATTTTTGAAAGCCTTAAACTGTCTACAATATACTCTCAAACCCGTTTTATGCTCCACTAAGTAGTTAAGTCCTGAAAGCCTGTTAAAGAGACCGGTGTCAAATCCAACAAAACAGGTGATAAAAACATAAAAAATGTTTTTCTCGAAAGACGTTATTTTGAATCTCTGTACATTCTCACTCTTAAATCGTTTAAAATCTAATGTTTTGTTTTTTTATAAAAATCATCGATCTAAATTTAAACTAGTCGGATGTGCCAATCCTAAAACTTTCTTCCTGAAAACCTGTTAAAGAGACCGGTGTCAAGTCTAACGAAACAGGTCATAAAAACTTTGACGGACACTTGCGGCTATAGCCGTCAAAGCGAAGTTCACAATGTGGCATGAAGGCTATAGCCGCCCAAAACGAAACGGTCGTTTTTTGACACTACGGCTATAGCAGCACAAATGTGCATTTACCGGCGTACAAGTAGAAGACCAGTGTCATGTTTTGAAAACAATTTTATAGGTTGAAGTTCGTTTTCCACGTGTTATACGAGTTGCAGCTTTAGTATGCACGTGCAGGGTGGCTAGTGGTCAGGGAAAAATACAGTAAAAAATGATAATTACCAGTATATTCTTATAGAAAAATTCAAATTGAATATTTGATCGAATTATCAACATAAATTTTTCTATAAGAATATACTGGTGTTTATCACTTTTTTTAACTATATTTTTCCCTGAGCACTAGCCACCCTGACATGGTTGTGAAGGGAGTAGTGCAACCTAATTAACCCCTTCGCGACGAGCGTCCATTACAGAATTTTTAATCTTTTACCACCGGTTTTTCAAGACAGAAATTTTCGCCTAATTGAATCGTAGAAATGCTAGGATTAAATAAGGCAAAGCTTACAATAAAAATTAACTGGTGGGAATAATGAATGATTCTGAGCATCTTATGCGTCACGTATACGTGTCGCTCGTCTCCAACGGGTTAAAGGTACTGAATTAATTAAAATTAAGTTTATTTAAGCAGAAAGAGTAAAACTATACTTCTAATATTCTAAAAATTACAAAAACATATAGTGTCAATTTTCGAACTTCACTTCTTGCTACTGTCCGTCAATGTGTTAAAAAACGTTTTTCTCAAAAGAAGTTATTTTGAATCTCTGTACATTCTCACTCTTAATTCGTTTAAGATCTAATGTTTTGTTTTTTATAAAAAGCATCGCTCTAAATTTAAACTAGTCGGATGTCTTTCTTCTATCAGACACAGGTTCCGCATACACTAAAAACGAATCAGCACCAATTTATACAAGGTCTAACTGAACCTAAAGTTTTGTTAAATTCCGTGCATTAGTTCGTCAGATATGTCTATCCCTAAAATCGTGTAAATCCTAAAAAATACAGCTTAGCAGCGCCACCTGTTGGAAGATTTACACCAAAACCTAATCAACAACAACTTATGTCAACGTCCAACTGAATCTGAAGTTTTATGAAAATCCTTGCATTAGCTCTTGAGATATAGTTATCGTGAAAATTATGAAAAAGTAGCATAGTAGTGCCACTTGTTGAGCTATTTACACCAAAATGTAACCAACGTCTATTTATATCAAGGTATAAATGGATCTAAAGTTTGATGAAACTCAGTGCATTAGTTCTTGTAATTAATCTTGTATTTCGGAAATCGCGAAAAATGTCACATAGCAGTGCTACTTGTCGGGCGATTTACACCAAAAACTAATCAGCACCAATTTATACCAGGTACTAACTGAATCTAATTTTTTTTTAATTCCGTGAATTAGTTCTTGAGATAAAGCTATTGTGGAAGTAAAAAAAAATGCAGCATAGCAGCGTCACCTGTTGGGCGATTTACACCAAAAACGAATCAGCACCAATTTATATCAGGGACTAACTGCATATAAAGTTTTATTAAATTTAGTGCATTAGTTCTTGCGATAGAGCGCCCACAAAATTTTTCTCGCTTACCTAAAGACTGACAGAGTCACAGACTCACAGACAGATATTTTCTGAAAACAGTCAAACAGTGTTCAGGACATCCTAAAATGTATAAATACGTCGAAAACTGGAAGTCGAAAATTTTTATGAATCCAATATTTTCTTCTTGTAAAGATAGATGAAGGTAAAAAATATATATTAAATCTAAAAAATAAATTGCAGTTTTCAATTAAAAAAAATCACCTATTTTTGGGGATTGCGGGCTGGATTCCATGTTTTTATTAATTCCTGATTTGATGCGTGCATGCAGTCTTATTTCCGACCATATTTTGAACACTTTTGCAATTTCTATTGCCGCTACTTATCCCCAACAGGTAAAAAGTTAAAGCGTGACAACAACACTTAATCAAATATTGCATGCTACGATTTTGTGGGTTAGAAAAAAAATACTTCAGTAATTAGGCAATACGTTTTTCAGGTTAACTCCCTTGATCACGAATTGCGAGAAAAATCAAAGGAAAAAATTTAATTTCCATTGGTGTTAAAATGATGTTCTAGATTGTACATAAAATAAAATGATTTATGAGATATATAAGAACAATCGTAAAAAAGGCAAGTTTAATCGAAAAACGATTCTGAAGCACAGTTTTCTATTGTTTAAGTTAAGACTTTCACATGAGGTTCAGATGAGCAAACAGATTAACAGTCGTATTTCCGACCATACTTTGAACACTTTTGCAATGTCCGTTTCCTACTTATCTCCAACAGGTAAAAATTTAAACCGTGACAAGAACACTTCATCAAATGTTGCATGCTACGATTTTGTGGGCTAGAAAAACATACCTTAGGCAATGCGTTTTCCAGGTTAATTCTTTTGCTCATGGATTGCGAGAAAAATCAAAGGGAAAAATTAAATTTCCATTGGTGTAATTAAAATGTTGTTATAGATTGTACATGAAATGAAACGATTTATGTCATATTAGAGATATTTCAGAACAATCGTAAAAAATCAAGTTTAATCGAAAAATGATTTTGAAGCACAGTTTTCTATTGTTTAAGTTAAGACTTTCATATGAGGTTCAGATGAGCAAACAGATTAACAGTCGTATTTCCGACCATACTTTGAACACTTTTGCAATTTCCATTGCCTATACTTATCTCCAACAGGTAAAAAGTTAAAGCGTGACAACAACACTTAATCAAATGTTGCATGCTACGATTTTGTAGGTTAGAAAAAAAAACTTTAGTAATTAGGCAATACCCTTTTCAGGTTAACTCCCTTGATCACGACTTGCGAGAAAAATCATAGGGAAAAATTAAATTTCCATTGATGTAATTAAAATGTTTTTCTAGATTGTACATAAAATAAAACGATTTATGCTATATGTTAGACATCGATATTTAAGAAGAATTGCGAAATATCAAGTTTAATCGAAAACCAATTTTAAAGCACAGTTTTTTAGCTCATAGGCTATCAAACACTGGGAGAAAATGTGCCTGCAGGTGATGTATGTACGTACGCAGGGTTCGAACGGATTAGGCAATTTTCCAGGAGTTATACCAGTAATTTTTTATAGAAAAATAAATCTAGGATAAACTCGAGAAACTTCGCCTTCTTTTAACCAGAGATTTTCTGTAAGAAAATACTGGTACCGAAGAATTTCTAGGTCGCAAAATTCCAGGAGGCGTACGAACCCTGCGTATGTATGTATGTACGTATGTATGTACGTATAGGCAATAAAACTCCATTGGTCGAGAGGCTTAGTGAAAAAAAATTTGAGAGTTAGTCATTATTGCCAAGGTAATATTTGTTTATCTGTCTAACTAGTCTAAGTGATTTAGCACAGTCAAATATTGCCATGTTTTGTAGTGTGATTTGCTGTAGTTTAGACAGAAACTTTCAATATGATCATGTACGTATATTCATACTCCATGCTCAATACACGTACGCATATTCATGCTCCATCACACTCCACTCATTTACATTCGGAAAATATTATTTCACAGGGATCAATACTATTAAAATCTTTCAGCGTTTTGATTATAATTTTACTGAATGTGGACATAAGTCTTATGAATATACTTTACAACAAATTTTAAAAAAGGAATGTAAACTAAAGTTGATTAAATCGAAACTAAACAAATACAACATACAAACAAAACAAAAACAAACACATTCATTCACCTTTCCGGATAGCAGGCGGTATCCCATTAATTATTGTTTTCGTTCCATTTATCTGTAAAAATGGAGTAAATTAGATGACATCCTTAGAGATGGTATATCTTATATTTCCCCCAAACTTCTTTAAATGTTTACGGGGAAAAAATCAAATTTTACAATTACGATCGTTTGTATGACATCCTCATAACCATAAATGTAGACATAAGTCATATGAATATTTTTTGCATTAAATTTTTAAAAAGAAGGAACTAAAAATCATTAAATCAATTTATTCCATAAAAATAGAGAAATTTAGAGGGCATCCGTAGATAAACTTCTTTAAAAGTTACAAAAAAATAATTCCATGTTCTAGGAGAAGTTGCGAAAAGCAAATTTACAGTCAGAATTTAGTAAAATAGATACAAATTTCATCAGTTATTTTTCATTATCCCACGAAACCCATTAGATATACTTTTTTACTAGACCCATTAGATATACTTTTTGATGTCTGGTATATCATGTTCTTCTAGAAACAAAAAAATCGTTATCTCCTTTCTTTTAAGATTTTATCGAAATTATTAGTTAAATTATACTATACTAAATAAACTAATTCAACAATAAGATTAAAGTAATTAAATTAATAGAGCAATTAAACTTCCAACTGAAAGAAAATTCTTTACTTTATAAAAGTAGATTAATTTGTTAAACACTTTGTCGAATTTTCTCATAGTATCATTTCTCATTGTAATTTTTTATTGATGTCATCGGTCTATTTCAATAGATTCTGTAATTTCTTTGGGGATTGAATTTTCGGAGGATCACTTAGATACGAAAAAATCCCTGAAGGCTCGGCCTACAGGCACAGGTAGATTTCGAAGACGCAGACCGTGGGGCGCCTGTTTCTTGGGAATTGCGGAAGAAATGACCTTTTTGCCATAGTGCGGTAGTCGGAACCGCTCACTTGGAAACCTAACTTGTTTGCAAGCGGAGCCGGCAAGGAATTTTTTTGTATTTTTTAATTTGTTTTTGCTATAACGGTTGGTCCTATAAAAAACTTGTCAGTATAAAAGTTTTAGATAATATTAAAAGGATTTAGAAATAAATTTAAGCGGATATGATATCTTTTGAATTGACGAAGTTATGAATTTTTTTCTTCTAACCCCCCCCCCTATACCCCCTCCCCCCCTTGGAGGCAATTTTAATGATATCAAAAATCTGTCATACATAAATTTTTCGGTCCTTTTTCTAGAAGTAATAATAACTTTAAACGGATTCGATACGTATCATAATTAAGAAATTATTTGTTTTTTTCTGTTTTCACAAAAATCCCCCATCCCCCCCCCCCCCTGGTTTGATTTCGCACATTAACGAATTTGACTGAGATTTTATACCCCTTGATTTTATGTATCAGTTTAGAAGAGATTTGTGCAGAATTATTGCAGTTATCGTGTCCATAAAAAAGTGACATAAATAGATAGCTAGATAGATATATAAAGTTTTGAACTGGGGGTGGTTTTGGGTTCTGGGAGTCATGATCGGCGTAGATTTGCAAAAATTTTTCAAAAATCCCAGCTTAGGTGAGAATGTAATAGGTCTTTCTTTCGAAATCTACCTAAAAAAGAAACTTCTTTAAAAGTAAAAAAAAAAAAAAAAATCCATGTTCTAGGAGAAAAAGTTGTGAAATGGCAAACTTGCAGTCAGACATTAATATAATAGATACAAATTTCAGCCATAATTTTTCATTATTATCCTCACTCTATAGGCGCAAGTTCTCAGTGAGCTGAATTATCAAGAGACCCATTAGATACAATTTTTGATGTCTGGTTTATCATTTTGCTGTAGAAACATGACGATTGTTATCTGTTTCGTGGTAAGATTTTGTCGAAATACACTTTATTAGTTTAATTATATTATATTAATCAAACGAATTGAACAATTAGATTACATTAATTAAACTAATAGAGCAATTAAACTTCAAACAGAAAGGAAGGTCTTTACTTTATAAAAGTAGATTAATTTATTAAATACTATGTCGAATTTTCTTATAGTATCAATTCTCATTGTAATTTTTTTTTATTAATATCATCAGTCTATTTCAGTAGATTCTGTAATTTTTTTGTGGAATGAATTTTCGGGATATCACTTAGATACAAAAATGTCGCTTGATAACTAGTATATATGGTTTCCATAGATGTCAGATCATTATTATCTGTGTGATAGAAAGGTTTTTCCGAAATGTGATTTATTAATTTAATCATATCTTTACTTTCGTTATATTTTTCAGCACAGAAGAGTTTTGTGTTTTAGATATTTTTTGTTTTAAAAACGTGGAGTATTGCATAAGTGTGATTTTCTCACATTATAATAATTTTCTCTACAAAATGTAGTTTTATTGATCAATGAAGCTTCAATTATGTCTTCTCTGTTATAATTTTTAAATAAATACACATATTAAAATAAAATAATAGTATTATTTTGCAACCCGTTTTCTAAAATGTCAATTATTTATAAATGAGTATTCGTTTAATACAAATATTTAAGAATATTTTGGTAAATATATTGAGAAAAATTCAGGAAATTTTTTTTTAATTATAGAAGAGTAATTAATTTGATATTTTTATATTCACAGTATAAATAGTCTTATAATTTAATTAAATCTATATATAGAACATATGTTAATTTTTTTCGTCCATTGCATTTCTCCAAATATAAAAATTGCGTTTTAGTTAAAAGTCCACTACTAAATTTGAATTAATTTCCTTTTAACGATATTAATTCATGTAAAAGCATATATGGGTCCATTCAATATTAGAGATTCATACTCTTATCGTATAATTTAAAGATATCAGGTCTCAAGTAAGCTGAAAATATTTCAAGTTCGATTTTTTTTTATTTAAATATATTATTTTTAATTTAAATTCGAAAATATACATTCTTGGATATGTTTGAAAATATCATTTTTAAAGCGGAAAACTAAAAATATCATAATTTAAATCTTTTTATATCTTTTCTGTTCTTTAATAACCCTTCAAACGTTCGTGGTAAGATTATCCTAATGTAAAGTTAACGGCAAAATTATATAACAGAGTCGTAAAAAGACAAATATCTCACCAAACAATTTTTTTCTTAATTTTATTTAAAGAAGCAATCACCTAAAAAAAAATAATAAAGAAGTTTCCTGGAAATTCGACAATTTGAAGCATATTATGTATTCTTAAAAAAACCCTTCAAATTTCCGGTAAACACTTATTTATCACAATGTAATGTTAAAGGTAAAATTATATTACAGATGCCTAAAAATATAAAATAACTCACCAAAACAGTTTTTTCTTAATTTGATTTCATGAAACACTCACCTGGAAAAGAAGTAATAAGGAAATTAAAACAAAAAATAAAACAAATGTAATTAACACATTATTATTATTTTGAAATATATTTTATCAATATATGGAAGACTTTACTTTTGATAATAATAAAACTTACACAATTACAAAAGAAAGAGGTTTCTAGTCTTCAAAGGTTAAACAAAATAAGGCAAATATATATATATATATATATATATATATATATATATGTGTGTATGTAATAATAGAAAATTTTCGCCCTTTTTCCTTAATTAATTTATTCCAAATTCTAACAATTCTCATTTTTTCCCCTGTCTTTTAAATATATCTTAAATCTGAATTATATTTTTATTCCATATCTTTAATCAAAATATTCTTTTAATTCTTATTCTAAAAATCATAATCTGTTAAAAGCTACACTTATTTGTAAAAACACTTAATTTATTTCTTCTTTTGAAACATTCAATTTTTATTTCTTTAGAATGTCTCTTAGTATCATTTTTACTTTTTTAAAAATTATCATTCGATATCCCTTAATTCATTTCGACTCGCGCGTCTAACTTTTTCATTTCAAAATTATGCCGCGTATTAGAATAAATGCCACACCTTGCAAACCGCTCATTGGTTAATTTACCCCTGCATTAGTGAAGAAGTCATACGCCTCGCTGCCTTTAAAACGCAGTTACGCAGCCCCGGAGCTCAGAATTTTTGCGTGTTTCAATTGCTAAACAAAACCCGTCACTTGGAGGAGAAGTGTTTTTAAATTGGTGTAACTCTCTAATAAATGTAACATCTTCATGCTGTTTTCTGTGGCGTAGCACAACTCAGTTATGAATTCTGAACTTGATAATTAGTGGAATTGTCTTTGATTGGTGAAGTGTCAGTAAAAATTATTGATACTAATGCAGCTTTCTGTTATTTCTACAGGAAAAATTTTAATGTATTTTATAAACAATGTCTTGCATCTGGAGCCTTCAACTGCAAAACATATGCTATTCTGCAAAATCATCGCTTACCAGAATTAATCTGTTGATTCACTATGTATAATTCACTATGAAATGTAAAGCATTTCATATATATATATATATATATATATATATATATATATATATATATAACACATTATAACAACACTTTGTAATAATATACTTTTTTTAATTCAAAAAAAGGTAAAAGGAAAAAATTATAAACCGTAAAATAAGTTTTATTAGACTGTTGACATGTTTCGTCTACATTGGAAACATTATCAAAACAAATAAGAATATTCTACAATTGCACGGTCTATGAAGTTATTAATTGAAACGCCATCATTTAATTTTTCAACTACTTATTCAAATTATGCACGTTATTTTTAATTTTTACTTGGTTGTTTATATCCATATTTATAACCATGGAGTAACTCGAGCCACAATTTTGGTACGTTAAATGTCTATGGTTTCTCTTATAATTGATGGATAGTATAGATTGGAAGAAAAATTATCTTGCTTTCATAGAATTATATTTGAATTTATTTAATTATAGAAAAAATGATCGTATAGCTGATATAAAGTATAATGGAAAAACGACAGCCCTGACTATCCAAATAAATTTTAATTAAAATAAGATAAATTTTCTCTCCAATCTATACTATCCCTCAATTATAAGGGAACCATAAAGATTGTAACACGTAAGAATACAATATGTAATGATGCAGCATCATTTAACTTATCAAAATTGTGGCTCGAGTTACTCCATTGTTACAAATATGGAAATAAACATCCAAGCAAAATTTAAAAAAATACGTGCGTAATTTGAAAAAGTACGTGAAAATTTAAATGATGGCGTTTCAAATAATAACTTTATAGATCGTGCACGTGCAATTGTAGAATATTCTTATTTGTTTTGATCGTTCTTATTTGTTTCGGCTCCGATGGAGCCGAAACATGTCAACAGTCTAACAAAACTTTTTTCTGTTTTTAAAGCTTTTATTTTATGAGTTTTAGCAATTAAAATAAATATAAAAAAATAAGGCAAATCAAACGCTATGGATACAATAGAATCGCAAAAAAAGTGAAGTAAAGATTCCTTAAATTTACCCTGTTTTTTAAATCCTTTAAAAATTCTATTGTAAAATATCTTTCACGTTTAAACTCTCTTTAAAAAGTCTGGTTTATCCCCCAGAATATCAGAAACACATTCTTTAATTAAAAAAAATTGAAATCGCAAAAATATATCTTATTAGTTTGTATACATGTTGGAGGAAGTTTGTTTACTTCCAAATTAACATTTATTAAGCTTTAATGTTTTATTTATTTTAAACTCAATCAAAAACAGCTCGAGGAAATTTACAGTAGTGTATGAATGATTCTAACGTCTATCACATGTGTTCATCATGCATTCTACTATATATATTTGTAGGATTTCAGTTTAAACACTTCATTTTCTTTATGACGTGCATAATCATCAAATTAACTGACGCTCTAGTATTATTATTATTATCCATGATTTAAATGCACGATTTATAAATATTTTGGATCGCGAGATCACGATTTGAATATCTTCAAAATTGGAAAAAGAGTCAGTCTTCTAATTTTATTTTGTGAAGCAAGCATCGAAATGAGAAATAGCCAGTAAAGGCGCTGTTAGGCCTATTTGGACTATTGGAAAATAAATATATTGTGCGTATTGGACGAAAAGTGCATTAGCTGTGAAGAAATTATTAGTAAAGTATTGTAGAGTTATCTGTCTAGGACTGTATTAAAGTTTATATTTTGTTATTCAACGTCTAGTCGTTCATATAATTCCAGTAAATCAACTGTTTACTTATCATCTTCTTACATGTTTATATATGTTACGGTCAATATGATTAATCCGGTCATTATGAATAATAACCGGTTATTATTAATAATGTGAAATGTGACTCTAAAAAATGACAGATGATTCTTAATTTTTGAAAATATAATATAACCACAAATAAAAATATACAATAACCTTTTCCGAGTTGCATGTGCATTTAATGTGAATGTCACTCTGAAAAATGACACATGATTCTTAATGCTTGAAAATATAATATAACCACGAATAAAAATATAGAATAACATTTTCCGAGTTGCATACACTCTTAAAACTGTACCGCTTATTTAAAAGGCACAAGCACATTGTGCCTTCTATTACTTTAATGTAAGAGGCACGTAGACAGTGTGCCTCTGATTAGGAGAAGACTTTAGAGGCAACATGAAATGAAAGGCACCCATAACACAGCGAAATATCTCAGAGGCACACAGTTCGCCTCTGACAGATTGGTGCCTTTTAAAAAAAAACATGTCGAGTTTCAGAGGTACACTCAGAAACGGACATGCGCTACAGTCGTTTACCCGTCATGCATTGGGATCAGTGGAAGGGAAGCAGAAGCAATGGCCGCCAATGTAAATACGCCTGTGAACAACGTTGAGTCGAAGCAAATAATGAGTCTGGAATAAGTAAGTAGTATATTTAACTTTGTATTCTTTTCTGTGAATGTTACAATGTAAAACATGATTCTTTATACATGGAGACACTCGTGATTAGGGAGGGGCAACAATAAATACTTCGTCAAACTCTTAGTTATTCAAGTTATATCTTACTATTTTCAAAGGTTTACGGGAATGGCGGCATTACCCTGCCAGTGGTGTAGTCCTGGGGAAAAAAGTGGGGGGACGCTCATAGTCTCGATCATTAGGGTCTGTATCTGTATCACCCATAGGGCAAACTTGATTATGAATCTTGCTTTTCATTTTGAATTGCAGAGAAAAGTAATTGAAAAATTAAATTTTAAATTTTAACTTAAAATTTATTTAAATTAAATTAATTAAAGTTTTTTATCTGTTGGTCGTTCATAGCTTCCCATAAATTAAAATATTGTTAACCTTATTTCATGTGTGAAAATACGTATTTGAAATAGAATTCGTAATTTAGTAACACTAATCCACGCAACGAGACTTTTGTCAGACATTGTTTATTTTTGAGATAGTCATAGAATAACTATTGTATACTAAGAGCATTGAAAATTATTGCATTTTTACATTACGGACACGTATAATGTAAGGAAAATATTGTAATCATGACAAGAAAAAAGACTATGAAATTTATATCTTTACTTTTATAGGTTCCCTGAGTCCGCTTTTCCTATTTCTGTAACAATTCTCTATGTATGTGCATATGCATGTGTGCGAGTTGGTATTTTCGTTAAGATTTCCAAAGTCTGTGTTTGGTGATTTTGCAATGAGTCAATATGTGTATGTGTCTGAGCAGGGTAGCATTTAAACGGTGTTTTCGGCTGAGATTAAATTTCGCAGGTATATTAAATATGATGAAAAGATTATTTAACATTCTGGATTATACACTCATGTTTGTGAAAATTGTAACACCATGAAGGAATTATGCAAATTGAATCAAACTTACAGGAAATGTAAAGTGAGGTAAGTCATGCAAATGATTAGAATTACAAAGCGATTGCGCATGCGTGCAGAGCCGTCCTTAGGGGTGTGCGACAGGTGCGGCCGCACAGGGCCTCGCGCCTAGGAAGGCCTCGCGCCCGGGCAAAAAAAAAAAAAATTACTTATAAAGAACAAATAAAACATTTGGCATTTGTTTGCATACATATTTAAATAATTAGCATTCATTGAGCAATTCACATTATTTCGCACCCATTCGAGCAATTCACATTATTTCGCACCCATTCGAGCAATTCACATTATTTCGCACCCATTCGAGCAATTCACATTATTACTTACACCTGCGTGTGTTTTAAGTTCTAAATTTCACACCGAAAATGACAGTTGATTCTGCTCTTTTCTGTGTCTACTTCCGAATATGAATAAAATTTTTTAAACAAGGGTCGTCTACGTATTGAAAATCGTACTATATTTTATTTTTCTTATGGTAACATCAATTTTCGACAGCTCATTTGAGTTCCTTGGATAAAAAGAAAATAGAGGTTTTTCAAAGAATTTCGAAAACTAAAATTAAGATCTTACAGAGAAAAGTACTGGGAAGATTAAATTCGTTACCAGAAAGTTATTTAGAAACTCTCTATATAAAATAAATTCACTTTAAAATAAAATTCTAAAATTTTTCTCTATACGGTTCTGCTTAAGATTTTCTTTTCTGTGGATACTATAATATAGGCTATAACAGAAGGCGGTCCCTAGAAGGATGTAATATTAGATTCTTCTCGGACGGTCCCTTAGACCACATAAAAGTAAAATTTCTTAATATTTTGAAAATTAATGATAGGAATGAGCTGTAAAAGTACATAGCCATGTTTTTAGTGACACTGTTTTTTTTTTTGTTGTTGTTGTTTTTTTCAATGAAAATAAAATATATAGATCACAATTCATATTTTTTTAAATATAAATTTAAAATAATTTTAATATGTTTTTGAATCAAAAGAAATGTTCGGAATATGTTTAGGTCTATTCATTGTATCTCACTAAAAGAGAACATTTGAATCGGATGTTTTTGGTGTAGATATAAATAAAAATTTGTCTGTTCTAAACTCTATGAAGATATAAGATATGAAGATATAAACTATACATTTTTCAGAGCTGCTTTGATCCCTGGGCATCAAATAAAGTGTCAAAAGTGTATGTTACCACATGAAAAATGAAAGAGTGTACAAATTTAATATGTAGACGCGATCCCTATTTCAAAAATTGCATTTATATTTGAAAAGCAGACCCAATCTGGCGGTACCTGTCGCATCTCTCTGCGATAATTTAGTGATAAAATGTATGGTGGTGCGGTTTTTTTCCACGACTGTACGCGAACACTCATTAAAAAATTAATATAGTTTGGAACAAAAAGAAAATATGGTTAAATAAAATTATAATTTAAAAGCACTATAAAGGAAAAAAAAAGTATATATTTAAAAATATTTCTCTGTAATTTGTTAAACCAAATTAAGTTTCTAAAGAATTCGTTAAAGAAATGTACAATATCGTTATTGCATAAAAAAATCTACCAACCCGACATGGGTTCGGGCCAATTTTCTTTCTGGAAAAACAAAGTATAGGCCCGATTCGTTTCGGATAAAATGAAATCTAGGCCCAGATAAAAAGCCCGGACGGGACTCGGGCTTACATTTTTCTGCAGATTCGGGCTGGGCTGGGACAAGGACTTTATGACCTCCAAAATAAGTTCCTGAGTTTCAAACTAAGTTTCAGATACGGTGCTGATTCTACTGGGTATAAGTTATAACCAATTCTATACAGTTGTGATTAATTTGTTATTTTAAAGTTTTAATATCAACTGTTAAGAAGCCGATGCTGTTGATGATTTTAGATAATCGGCAACCATTATTTTATTCATTATTTGTAAAGTAATAACACATTTCTGTAAGAGTTGCTTTATCGTAATGTTGCATACGTTATTGTTTCAGGAAGTTTTTCTTTTTTGTTATACGAATATCCCTTTTCCTGTTCACATATAAACAGTGCCCTATTACTTTCGGGGCACCATCCCAAGGCACTCAGATTTCAGGGGCTCGAAAATTTCCAAAAAAAAATAATCTAAAACATGTTAATGATGTAATAAGAAAATTAAAAAATCCTGAATTATTGCACAATTTATGTCAATTAAAATTGGCAGTGGCATTCAGTTTTTTTTTCTTTTTTATATTTAAAGTCAACTTTATGATAATGCACAGAAAATATTTCTGACTTCTTTGTAATTATAAATATTTTAAAATTTTAGATTATATTTTGTACTTATCATTGTCTTATCTATACACTGTAAAAAATGACCAATGTTTCTTATTTTATGAAAATATACTATAACCACGAACGAAAATATAATATAATCTTCTGAGCTATCCGAAATTTCAAATAGCATGTTACATTGTCTTTTGAACCCCAGAAACCAATACATTTCCAAAATTTAAAGAATGATTTATAAAATTAAATTATTTTTAGCTGCCCGTATTTTTCAGAAACGTTTCCGAAGGGTTTTTATCGTGTATTAATGAGTGTCCTCAGCCTGGAATACCTGTTTTTCGAATGTCATCAATTCTCAAGTACACGTTTTCAGCCACATAAGTTAATTTATACATGAAAGAGTAAAGAAATAATCTTAATTTTAATGTTATTGTTAAAGCTGTTAATTTTGCATGTTTGTCTGTTAAAAATTTTTTTAGATTGAAAATGTTTACTTGAGAATGGATAGTATTCGAAAAACAGGTATTCCAAGCTGAGGATACTAATTAATACCCTATAAAAACCCTTCGGAAACGTTTCTGAAAAATACGGGCAGCTAAAAATAATTTGTTTTTATAAATAATTCTTTAAATTTTGGAAATGTATTGGTTTCTGGGGATTCAAAAGACAATGGAACACGCTATTCGGAATTTCGGATAACTCAGAAGATTATATTATATTTTCGTTCGTGGTTATAGTATATTTTCATAAAATAAGAAACATTGGTCATTTTTTACAGTGTAGAATAACATTTTCTTTTTGATCATATTTAATTCTGTCAAATTAATTTTTTATGCAGAAGTTTCAATGCTAATGCTAATAATATGTGTGCCCGACGATTTTTCGTTTTTCATTTATATTTGTACTATTTGTAATATTTATACACTTTCTTGTGTACATTTATAAAAACATGATAATCTACGTATAAAGGTTAAAATATTTTCTGTGCCCAGAGCCCAACATGTTGATGATTGGGCTCTACCAATAATGTATGCCATGAGTTTTTTTTTCGAATATGATTGTGTTATGGGAACATGTGGGTGGGTGAGGATGGATTAACTAATTTGGAAGAAAAGGGCCTCGCAAAAGTTCTTGCACCCGGCCTCGCTTTCGCTAAGGACGGCTCTGCATGCGTGGAACGACAACCGGCTCCTTATCTGTTGCTTGTTCCCCCTATATAGAGGACTGTAAAGATGCGTTGAAATTCGTTTATTTTCTTCTGTCTGCGGTAAACGTTTCATTCGTGGTCAATATGCCTCGTCAAAAGCGGAGCAGGCTATACCAACAATTAACGGAGTCCGTACGATGCCGCATCGCCAGTATGCCAGAATGTGGATTTTCGTATCGAGAAATCGCAGCCCGCACGCAGTGTAATGCCACAACAGTGATGCGTGCTTGGAAGAAATGGACAGAGGAGAATCAAACAAGGCAAATACTTGGCAGTGGGGCAAGCAATAGCACAACTGCACGGGACGACAGACACATCATCCGAACGGCTGTGACGGACCGTACAGCATCCTCTCGCGTGTCCACACAACTTTGGAGCATAGCTACATGTGTTTTGTTGTCTAGCTCCACAGTTCGTCGCCGTCTGCTGCAGCATGAACTGCGTGCAAGGGTTCCTCTATGCAGGATTCCCCCCCTCGCTGAATCACAGACGCCTCCGACTTCAATGGATTCAGCAACAGAGCGCGTGGCGTGTCCAGTGGCAACAAGTTGCTCTTCCCGATGAATCTCGCTGCAATCTGCAGTACAATGATCGACAAGTACGCGTCAGACGTTCCAGAGGGGAACGTCTACTCCCACAATGTGTTATCCAGCGTCATACCGCACAAATGCCTGGCATCACGGTGTGGGAATAGCTATTGGGTATAATTGTCGATCCCATCTAGTGCACATTGCGGGCAACTTCAACAATGATCGTTACACAAGGAAAATTGTGGAGCCAGAGGTCCTCTCCTTTCTTTGACGGATTCCGGATGCTGTATGTCAGCAGGATAATGCGCGTGCGCATGTTTCTCAGACTGCACAAGCCTTCTTCAGTACACAACAGGTTTCGCTTCATCCATGGCCTGCTTATTCCCCGGATATGTCTCCCCTCGAGCATGAATGGAATTTCATTGGTTGGCGACTCGCTCGCACAGCCGGTGGGGCAATCAGTAAGACTGAACTTTGGCTTCAAGTCGAAGCCATCTGGAATGGCATTCCCCAGAATTACATTCAGAACCTGTATGATTCAATGCCACGATGTGCACAGGCTCTCATCGCTCAGCGTGGCGGACACACAAAGTACAAATTTCCCACGTTCTTTTCGTTTTTTTGTTTTGTAAATTTCATCGTTTATTTGTACCACTATCAATAATATGTGGAATAAATTTCATTAATTTCTGAGAATTTCTTCATGGTGTTGCAATTTTCACAAACATGAGTGTATATGCCACTGACCAAACTCTATACAAAATTTTGAACAACGTGTAAAAATATTGGGTTGTTCGGAAAGTTGGGTGTTTCAAAATACTTTTTAACGTCCCTGTAAACGAACGATAAATGCTATTTTTGATAGGGAATATGTTGTAACGAATTTCAATACCATATGGCATTACTTTATTTATGTGTATTTTAAACAATCTCTACCCAGTAAACATTAATATGAAAGAACTCTTTTTTGATCACTCGTAAACGAAATACTGATGCTATACACATAATTCACAATAGTGATAAGGCTACATTGAAAAAATATACATAAAATTTTGTCGAAATTCAAGCAAACTTTTGGAAGTTACAAGTAGAATGCGAACAGATGGAGACAGACAAGCGATCTGACACCGTAAACACTTTCCATGTTGTTGAAAAGTATTAAAAATCAATGCCTTATTTCTTAAAATTGTTGATTTATTGGTGTGCTCATAATTTAAAAAAAAATTAGTAAGTTTGAAAAGATGGCGTCCTCTCGCGTCTCTAGCGTCCCCCTTGAAAATAAAAAGTAAGGGGACGCTCGACATAAAATAAAAAAGTGAGGGGACGCCGTCCCCCCGCGTCCCCCCTCGACTACACCACTGCCTGCACCCTCTAGCGTACATGCATGTATATGTATATATTATGTATGTGTATCTCTCAGCAAATCTTTGTTTTTATGTGCATATAAATAGGACTTAATAAATAATAAAATGAATAATACATAGTAAATCATTCTTTAATCATATATAGTATTTCTAAAACCGTAGTCAGATTTTTTTTCGTGTGTTTGTGTATGTGAGGAGGGGGGGGGGGGACTACCTTGTAGATGTTAAGCTACAGTGCCTTTCTTTTAAATAAAAGTATAATATGAATTGATCCTTCCCATTCACCTGGCTACAGCCCTGAATACTTTCTACATTTTATAAAGTTTCACAAATCGCAATGTTGATTCAAATTTTGCACTCTAAAATATTATTTGTATATTTCAAGTAAAAGTTCCCTAAAAAAATATTATTTGTTTAAAAAAATAGAATTTAATTAAACTGTCATTGATCATTTTCCCTGTTGATAAAAAATGAGAATATATTTTTATTTTATTTTTATTGCATTAAATTTCCGTATAATAATTTATTGAAATTTTGAAAAATCACCGTTTCTTGGCTTCCATAAATGTTTGCAATTTTAAATATCTCAAGTTCTGTCAAATGTAGAAAATTTTATGATCCCTCATTTTAAAGAGGAGTTTATAATTTTTAATTTAATATTAAAATTGACTATGTTTAGTTTTAAAAAGTAAATTTTGATTTTAGAAAAAAAAAGAAAAAAAAATTATGTTTGTTGTAATATTAATAAGCTTAAAATTATGAAATTTTTTGAGTGGGATCTCAATGGGATCAGGAGTTATCAAATAGAAGCTAAAAAATTGCCATTTAAATAACGATCTAACGCGCCTGCATCATTTTTCATGTTTTTAATGTTTGTCTTATTTGTTTTTAATAAAGCTTTTATGCCTTTTTATGTATTTTGTTATGCACAAAATAAATTAAAATGTTGACAAGGTTCTTTATTGAACCACAGAACTGACTTAGGCCACATGGACACACATTTTAATATTTATTTCATATTTATTTCAATAAATTGGGGGTGAGAAAATTTTCTATTATAGTATTCTGCCTTAGACAAAATTTAATCTATGTCTTCGGATATGCCGTGCTGGGAAATCTTTCTGCAGTAGACAGAATTTAATGTAAAGATATAAATTTAATATAAAATATAATTAAATTACAGTCTGCACCTCTTATAATGGGGGCACATGCATGTGCCACCATTATAACAGGCACAGAATGTATTTTTAAATAAGAGGCACTTGAATATATAAATTCAGTGACACACTGTGCCTCTTAATTTCAAAGGCACTTACGCTGTGCCTCTGAATCCCAAAGGCACTATGTACCTCTTAATTTCAAAGGCACCACATGCCTCTTAATATTCAGAGGCACAAAAATTCAGAATGTACCTCTTAAATCAGAGGCACAGTTTTAAGAGTGTACGATTCCGAAAAGCGTACTTTATCTTTAAAAGCCTCAGAAACCAACATATTTTTGAGCTTTACTGAAGCATTTATAGATACAAAGTTATTTTGCTGCCACCAATTTTCGGAAATGTTTCTGAGTAGTTTTTATACTGTATTAATCAGGCTTCGCAAAGCGGAATATCTGATTTTAGGAAGCTATTAATTTTGACTTAAGAATTTTCAGCTACGTAACTGAATTTATACATCCAAGAGTAATAAAATATATATTAATTCAAATGTTAATGCCAACTGCTGTGAATTAATCATGTTTGTTTGTAAAACATGTTTGTTTAACATCAAAATGTTTACTTGAGAATGGATAGCGTTAGTAAAACTTATATTCCGGCTGGAGAAAGCTGGTTAATACACTATACAAACTACTTGGAAACTTAATGTTAATGCCAAATACTGCTAATTAATCATGTTTGTTTGTAAAACATGTTTGTTGAAAATGAAAATGTTTATTTGAGAATGGATAGAATTAGTAAACCTTATATTCCAGCTGGAGAAAGTTTGTTAATACACTATACAAATTACTAGGAAACTTTTCGAAAATTGTTGGCAACAGTAAAATAAACCTTGTTTTTGTAAATTCTTATATAAATCTCGAAAATATATTGGTTTATGAAGGTTTTTAAAGATAAAGAACGCATTTCGGAGTCGTAGGTAACTTGGAAGAAAGTATTACATATTTTTCCTTGGTTGTTATATTATCTTTACCTAGATTAAGAAACATTTGGCATTTTTACTTTCTTCTATCTTTACAAGAAGAAAGTATTGGATTCATAAAAATTTTAGACTTCCGGTTTTCGAAGGATTTATACGTTTTAGAAGGTCCTGAACGCGATTTGACTGTTTTTAGAAAATGTTTGTCTGCGAATCTGTGACTCTGTCTGTCTGTTTGTCTGTATGTGATAAATATTTTGTGGGCGCTCTATCTCAAGAACTAATGCACGAAATTTAATAATCTTTATATTCAGTTAGTCCCTGATATAAATGGGTGCTGATTAGTTTTTGGTGAAAATCGCCCAACAGGTGACGCTGCATGCTGCATTTTTCGCGGTTTCCGCAATAGCTCTATCTCAAGAACTAATCCACTTATTTTCATCAAACTTTAGATTCAGTTAGACCTTGACATAAGTAGACGCTGATTACGTTTTGATGTAGATATCCCAACAGGTGGCGCTGCTACACCACTTTTTTCATTATTTTTACGATAGCTGTATCTGAAGAACGAATGCACAGAATTTCATCAAACTTCAGATTCTAGACCTTGACAAAAATAGATGCTGCTTACATTTTGGTGTACATAGCCCAACAGGTGGCCTTTCTATGCTGATTTTGTCATTATTATCACAATAAATATATCTCAAGAACTAATGCACGGATTTTTTATCAAACTTGAGATTCAGTTAGACGTTGACATAAGTTGTTGTTTATTAGGTTTTGGTCTAAATCTCCCAACAGGTTGCACTGCTATGCTGCATTTTGCAGGATTTACGCGATTTTAGCATTAGTCATATCTCAAGAACTAATGCATGGAATTTAATAAAACTTTAGATTCCGTTAGACCTTGATATAAAATGGTGCTGATTCTTTTGAGTGTATGCGAAACCTATGTGAGATAGAAGAAAGTTTTGGGATTGCCACATCCGACTAGTTTTACAATGTATACAGAATTTATATATAATTTTTTTATATATCTGCTTCTGAACTATGTTTTAACTTTTAAGAATGTCATATGAAACATAAAGTAGTGAAATGTATCAAATAATCTTTGAACAATTTCGATGTAAAGAAGTATTTCTTTAATACCGATTCATTAATTTTTAACAAATTTATATCTCACTAACTTATTAGTCAATCTTAATTTTAAAAATAGTATGTCTATTTTTTTTATTATTATATTACGCTAAATTTAAATATGCATTAAAATTGTAGCATTACACGAAACTTTAATTAAACAGTTTTATTTAATTTATAATAAATCACCCTTTATAAAACAAAGTAAATTGTAAATAATTAGTCATGAAAACGATCGTATTCCATAAGTCAGTGTTCGTCGATTTCTTTGGTGATTTATTAATAATTTAAAACACATTCAATGAACATTCAGAAAATATATTCAGCATTCGAAGAAGTGGAAAATGTCAAATTTGATACTGATTAAAAATAATATACAGCAAAATCACAAAACAAGATATAGCAATTTTAATTGGCGAGAAAACTAATAAAAATTACAAGTAAATATTTTTTATTACAAGTAAATCTCTTTTAATTACACATTTCCTCTAAAAACTACTAAAATTTCATTGTAAAATTTCCATTTCCCAGACACGTCGAATATAATTAATTTATCCAATTGTTGGAGATTACAAATTTATTTGGACTTTCCTTCCAATAATTCTTTTCTTACATTTAGCGTAATAATTGAATTTTCTGTGCTTACAGTGCAAAAGTAAGTTCAAGTGAATTAATCCTGACACGTAAGTCTTTTATTTTCGTCTTAACTTTCTGGAATTTTCTTTCCGCGAAATGGGAATTTCTCTATTTTGACCGAGCATTAAGTAAAGATAGAGAATTCTTTTCGAGGCATTGAGATAGAAAATATATAAAAATTTTTGTTCTTAGAAGAAATTAGAATGTTGCGTAAGATTAGTTTTAGCTTTCCTGTGTGAAATTCTCATTCGAATACGGGGGTGAGAAGAAATTTAAATTTATCTGTAAAGAAATGCGTTGAAAAAAAATCTTAAAATATATTACCCTCTAACTATTCTCGTCACAGAATTATTATGATACTTTTTACATACAATTTTAGTACAATTTTAGCTCCTTTTTATCATAATAATAAATATATTGTACTAATACTTCTTGTGTATTTCGTAGAAATACTGGATAATTTTAAGTAATTATGAAGGTCTGCAACACTTGAAAAAATAGTACAATATTGTGGCAGTCGCTAGCTACTCACATATGTCTAGTTTTTTCAGTGCGAAAATTTTGTCCGATGTCTAACATATGTGCGTAAAAGCGACATCTATCCTTAATTTTAGTTTAATCTACGCTAGTGCGATTCTTCCTCTCTGAATTTGCGTTTCATGGTTATTTTATGCATTTTATGTTAATTAAATCGCGGTGGTCAATTGGGAGAACTATAAATATGGGAATGAAATATTGGAGGATCGGATTTGGAGTCGGTTCCTGCCTCGGTGAAGGTTCATTAGACTTTCTGTTCCTGCCTGGGGTTTCGCTTAACTGACACGTGTCGGAGTTTGCTGTCTAGTTATAACGGAAAATATCACTATCTTGGTAAGAAAGTGCTTCATCGTATTTGAAATAAAATACATTCCGGTAAACACAGGCTTCTAGCTTATAATAACATGCATGACTAGGGATTTTTTTTTCTGGTGGAGTATTTTTTTTAGAAAATCGATAGCTAATCCACACTGGTTAATTGTGAGCAGCCGTATTGTCTTCCTGTAAGTTAATTTTATATAATTAATTTTGCATTTCATTCAATTGATTGTTAGTTGAAGTTAAGTTGATTTCAGATTTGACCTGCATGGGTAAATCGACCAGCTCCATCGTCACTCGAACTATTTCTTGTTTTAATAAACTTCTTCATTTGAACTTAAAATCTGAGTTATGACTTCCTTACTACATACGTGGCGCACGTGTCCATCACAAGGTAAATACTGAAACTGAATTCATCAATTTGATGGGATCGCACTTGAAGGTTGTATTCAACTGTCTACGCATGCACGATAGCGACTCCTTCAGCTACTTTACACATATTGATTCCATGGCACATCTCATCTGGTGCTTTTTCCGAACATATCAGTGGGGGGAGGGGTCTCTTAGGGAAATTTTTTAATTGCATTTTTAATACTTTAATATTTGAAAGAAGAGGAACAAAATTCTAATACTTCGCATAATCTCATATGAACACTTTCACATAGGTTTTGAGCCCAGAGAACAAAGTGGCGCTGATAGTAACTTCATATCATCCCATGGCTGCCAACTTTAACGCTTTTTTCGTACCATTAAAATTTAACAGTAAATTTAATCTTATTAAATCACCACAATTAGTTGATTGAATAACACAAAAATTTCTATTAAATTTTAGTGGTAACAAAAAAAGCGTAAAAGATGGCAGCTATATCATCATAATTTTCACATGTCCAGTTTGAAAATTCCTAGACGTTTTTGTGAAGAGACCTTCTACAATAATTAGTAATTGAAATTGCTGGGATTTCAGTATACAAAATTTATTCAGTACGTAAAGTTAATAAAAAGGGTGTTTAAATTCTTAAAAAGGAAATATTAAAAAATGAATATTTATATTCTTGCAAAGTTTTGGAACAAGTCGGTTTAATGACTTTTAATTTAACAAGCTTTAAAATTTCACAGATTAATAAACTAACTCTTGTTCAAAATCCGTCACGTAACAGCACAGTGGAAGCGACACTTCTATTATCAATCAACGTTTTCCTCTTGAAAATGAACGCGTGTGTGTTCGAAAGATTTCGGGATTAAAGTAGTTATAATATCTTACACACATGTCTGTCTTATTTCAGCCTCTTTTAAGTATATTTTTAATAAGTATTTTATCTGTTTTAAAATTTCCGTTGACATTTTACGTTTTGAAAGTACTTGATCCCTTAATCATATTTTATGTAATGTGACGTAGGCTAAGTTATATTGTTTTAATAAATTTTTATTAGAAAGTCTTTTTCTTAAAAAAAAAAAATTATGTTCTAAAAACATTTTCTTAATGTCAAAATGTCTTCCGATAAATATGTTTAACGTTAAAGTTTTTTCTTAAAGTCTAACTATATGAAAAATAAGCTAAATCATCTTTTTTTAACTTAAGGAAGCAAAAATGAAATTAATTTCTAATAAAATGCATTTTTGTTTAATATTTTGCTTCATGAATTATTTATATACTAAGAATTAACTATACTTGTTCAATCGATATTTTGTATGTACTTTAAGAAAAAATCATATGCATTTTTAATATTTCTCAGTGAGAAAATTTCTTTCAGAAGAATTTGTTTTGCATACATAAGATTTAAAAAAAAAAAAAATTCCCCGAAAATGAAAATAATAGGATTAATTTATTTTGTTACTGTTAAAATATAAATATATGTGTTCGCATATCAAAATATTTTATTACTTAACAAAGGAATGTCATGAAAATAAAAATTTGAAATGTGTGAATATTTTCCTCTTATTTAGAAGTTCGGTAAGTTGTCAACACTGAGCATTTTTAAATATTAAAATAAGATATGAAAACAAAATGCATTAACTAATTGGAATTTTTAAGTCAACTAGGAGTTTTTAAAGTATTAAAAATGTTAAAAATGAAATTCATCATAATGCAAGAATGTTTCTTGTCAGATTTTGAATTTTACATATTATTTGATTTAAAAATGGGCACATGTTTTACATGTTACTTGATTTAAGTATGGGAAACACAGGTTCAGTTTCAGGGTGGCAAAGTTTAATGGCAGAAACTAGAGATTTTACAATATTGATTTAAATTTTGCAAGTATGTTAATTTTAGGAATGCAGAAATGACAAGTATTTATTGTCATAAACAGAGAAATATTTTAAATATAGAGCAGTATTCCTGAGAAAAAACGATTATTGTTAAGAAATTATCGTCATATTTAAAAAAATAATAATAAAATGTGTAGTGTTATAAAAACTCAATTTTGGAAGAAGATAGTGCAAAGAAATAGGACTTTTTTCAATGGTTACTTGAACTATTTATTCTTTTCAATTAAACAATCTTCAGCTTTGTGTTCTTTTTTTTATATTTTTTAATTTACACTTTTTAACGTCGGAAAATGCACATAATACTAACATACTTCAGAAAAATAAACCTTCATTTATTTCCAAAAACTGTTTCACTGCAATAGGCTAAAGGATTTTAACATTTATAAGTATTATTCTTTGTTTGATTTATTGATCAGTGGCAACGAAATAAAATAATATTTGTGTTTTATTTCATTTTTTTGCCATTAAAAGTCATCCCCAATGTACCAAAAATAAATAAATAATAGGCTGAAACCGCAAATCCATTTCTGTAAACAGATAGGTCATAATATTTTTTCAGCAAAAAGTTTATTTCATTGGGAGAAATTAATATGAAAAAGAAAAGCTTAGCCCAAAAGATAAATAGTAACATCGGAGAAACTATCTTTAATAAGAAGTCGCAAGGGATTACATTTTGTTGCTGAACTCTTCAAGATATACTGAAGAAATAAAGACAAATGTTTCGTAGTCTATAAAAATACAAGTTAACCACGAACAAACATATACAATAACATCTTCTGAATTACCAACATGCCGAAAAGCGTTCTTCACCTTTACAAAAATTAGAGGCCGATATATTTTTTAAATATAAATGAGCCTATTTAATACTTGGAAATTTGACCATAGAATATGGAATTCTATGGAATAAATAGATTCATTGATACTGGATTCTCTTTAGTTTCGTGTTTGCCCCAGAGTTGATGGCTCACAGAAAAATATCCCATCTTGTTCTGCAATTGTAGCTTTGCCAACATGTGATAGTGAGACGTGCCAAAATGGATATCGTTCCAAGTGGTTTCGTTGGTAGAACACCAGTGCGCTATACAGGTGACCCGGGTTCGAGTCCCGGCTTGAATACTGTTTTACTATGTTGGCTATACGCCTTTTAAGCAATTAAACTTTGAAATATTATAAATGAGCCTTTGAAAAAACAAAGTTTATTTTTAGGTTAACAACAACAAAATAGAATTTCTATTTAATAAATGGTGAAATATTTATAGTATTACATTAATAAAAATAGTAAAAAAAAAAGTAAAGTTATCTTTTATATTACATTGTAAAAAAGATAAATATTTCTTAATACAGAAAAAATATAATTTAACCACAACGAAAATATCCAGTAACTTCTTCCAAGTTACTCACGATTCCGAAAGTCGTTGTTTATTAACCTAAAAATTGTTAATTATCTATATTATAGAGCAAAAACAGGCACATTAGTAACTCTGACGTCATTATGATAATGGAAACACCTGACCAATAACTTTCGCTTTTACTGCAATTGTGTAAACGTCTAGACATCGTACAAGTTTAATTTTTACACCATTTATGTTATTCCAACTAGATATTCGTCAAAACAATGTTTGGTACCATTAATACAATATTCAGGGTGCGACATGAATTTGAGCAAATTTTTAACCATCATAATAAAAGAATTAATACTCGGAACTAAAAGTTGTGTCAAATGCTTTTTGTTTGAAAACTATCTCAATGTACTCATTTTTATGGCTTTTAAAGTAAATTTCAAGCATAAAATTTTTACGTAGCTTCCATTACAAAACGTATGAAGCTAACTATTGAAGCCTTCCGGAGGATAACTGAAAAATTGTTCATAAAAACTATGAAAATTTCGTTGATATTTGATTTTTTCTAAAAAGAGATTTTTAAATTCAAAATATTTAATTAAATCCTATGAAGAAATGTTGCTCTATACAAAGCGTTTATAATTTATGAACTCTTTTTTTTCTTTCTCGTGCTGTATTCAAAGAATACATTATTCATGTGCAGCGAGCATTTGTGCATAAATTATTCATATGGATAACGCACTGCCTTATGGTTCATATTTCCTCAGCTTTCCATATTTTCATATTTTTTCTGCTGGGTCTCTGAAAAATTTCGGCATATTTTCACCGATCATGACCCTTAGATCCCTAAATCACTTCCCTTTCAAATGTTGATATATATATATATATATATATATACTAGCTGATTTGTCCGGCGTACAGTGGGAAATTTGGCGGACTTAGCCGGCCAAAATTATTTCTTTCTGAAAAAATTATGGAAAGTTTATATTTTAATAGCTTATCATATTTTTATGTTTTTATAGTAATTTTTTTTCTTATAGTAATTTTTCTTTACCGCCTGGACATTAGTCCATATGCCCACCGGCTGGAGTCCAGGCTGGGAGTTCTAGTAATTTTTCTTTGGAAAATATGTTTTTTAAATATACAGGGTATGCAAAAATAATTATAATATTTAACACTAATTCCAATGAAATATTAGTGATTAATCTCTGGTTGCGATTGCATTTTTTTTAATAATATATACCTGTATTTTTATATACAATAACTCAAACTTTAAAATTTTTGACGTCATATTCTAGTTTGTTTATAGTTTTTTGAGATGTATGTTTGTATATATAGATATAAATTATTAGATTTTTACGTTTTGTTTTTAACGGGTCTCTGAAAGTTCTGAAATTAATCTTAAATTACATTATGTTTCACAAAAAAAAATCCAACTTTAGAAATGTCTCTTTTTAAATATTTTTATACCTTAACATTTTTCTAAAATGGAAATTTTCCATTTACGCTGTTACAGAGTAAATCAATAATAGTGTATTAAATTTAAGAATTTATTGGTCATATATATTGTTTATATAATTTAATGAAAACAAAATATTCATGAAATGAAAATAAATATTAATAAAAATAAATATTCACAAAACTTTCATTAAGTAACGAGATGTTACATTACATCTATACGTGGCCAATGATGAAAGGCATCAATGCATTATTTCTAGAACCCCTTAGTTTTCAATAATGGTAAGAAAGTTCACATTTTTAATACTATTTTCTGATTTTGTTTCTCTTAATATTAATAAAACTTTATTAATGCGAATTGGTACAGCAGTCACATTTTATTTACTATAATTATCCGCATTAATAATGTTATATTACAAACATTTTCATATGAGAGTATATTATTTTTTCAGTTTTTTTTATTACAGATTATATTTGATTCTTTATTGCATAGAAACTTGAAACTCATTTATTAATATTTAGAAGGGAAGAATACAATTTTACTAATGAAATACTTTTTAAAAGATCCATTTAAAAATAAATATAGTATATTTCAATAAATATATATACCTAAAAGTAATTGAAGTCTGTATTGTTAAACTGGCCATTGCCAAAATTATTTATTCCTCTTTTTTTGTGAAAAAAAGACTAACATACACAAAAAAGCAGCAAGAAAGGATTAACGAGATTTATTAGTTCGCCACTATTACTCAGGGGTAAAAGGGGCAATACTTAGGGATAAAAGAATTTTTCCAATAACAAAGTTGTATATCCTGCCTCAATTTTAACTTTCCCGCTTTAAACCCTAGAGTTTTACACTAACTTCTAAGTCAAACACACGTTTCAGAAACTGAAATTTCTCTTTCCAGCAAGCTATAGCAGTGACCTTTATTGTAGGCGTGGCCTTCTTTTTTTATGGACCTTTGTTATTTTTCTAAGAAAGACAGGGTATATTTTGTTATCAAGAAAATAAAGAAAGTAAGTATAAATTACAGCTTAGGAGTTTGTTTAAAAGAAGATTTACTTAATTAGTTTAGGATTCAAACGGTGTCCTAAAATAAACAAAAGCTTTTTTACAGTCAATACAAATAAACCACGACAGCCTTTAAAGCTATTTTAGGAGATTAATGCGTAAAGTAAGAGTATTTTTTAATACCCTTTTTTGTTTTACTCTAAATGTCAAGAATAGATGGAACTGTGCGATCTCAAGCTGTTAGGATACTCAATTTAATATATAACAAAAACGAAAAATCATGCGTCAAGCATAGATTATGTAACACTTTCCAACGCTTCCAAAATAATTTTACAAATAATTACCGTTTAATAAGCTAAAAGATAACATCTAAGCAAACAATTTGGAAATTGCATAACATATTTAAAAACATAATTTCAGGGATTCCCAACGTATACAATATTCGGAAAAATATCCGAATACTTTTATTCAGCCCTGATCTATCGATTTGTATATATACTACATAGGATGCTAAATTTTAGTTTAGTTAGGAAACGCGTAGCACAGTTTATAATTCTCCTTCTGGAGTTTCTGTCAATAAACGAAAATGTGCTTGCGAACTTATGTGCTGCCCTATATAGGACCTACAGAATTTATACAAACCAAGTAATCGAAAAAAGTGAGTTAAATTTTAAATTACGTTCAGCAACTTAAAAAGCACTTCCAGGAATTATTGTTAACAGACAGTCGAGAATTCTTTTGTGTGTCCCTGTAAATGAACGATGACTGCTATACACACAATATTCTGTAGTAAGCCTCTTGTAATGCACCTTAGTGATACATATAAATTTCAATGCGTTTAAAATAGTGAAACATTAATTAATTAAACCGCAAACGATTTTTCTCCATAGACGTAATGTAACGGAATTCTTTTGACTGTCCCTGTAAAGTAACTATAAGTGCTATGCACACCCTATTCCATATTAAGCTTCTTGTAATGCACCTTACTGATATATATCAATTACAATGTGTTTGAAATTGTGTAACATCATCGAAATAAACCGCAAATGATTTTTCCCCATAGACCGTAATGTAACGGAATTCTTTTGAGTGTCCCTGTAAAAAAACTATAAGTGCTACACACTTCAGTTGAAATAGGGAACATGCTATAGATAACGACAATAACATATAAAAATTGCAGGGCAATTCGAGCATAATTACAGGAGTTAGAGCACGGACAGACGGCCATACGCCCACACGGCAGACAAACCGATGTCATAAACACTTTTCAACTAGGTTGGAAAGTGTTAAAAATGGATCAAAATTCACTAACTTTTAACCTCTATTCAGTTTAACTGAAAAGGTACAAAAACATGGTGCACCACATTTACCACATTGCCACCACATTTTGAAATTAGGATTTTTTAGGAAGTATTATTTGTATCATTATTAGTACTATTATGATCTGTGTTATTTTCAATACTGCATACTTTTTTAAAATTCTGAAAAGCTGCATTAACTTAAAAATTATTTTGCTAATATGGGTTGGATACCGTATTTTATAGAAATACTAATGCTTTCTTATCGCAAAGCTTTTGTGTACTCAATGCCACAAAAAAATTTCAGATACGTTTTTAATTATTTAAAAAACAGACGCAGACGCAGACACTTACAAGATTATTGATACAAACAAAACAATTTTAAAGCCCATTTAGTCTTCTAAGAAAGAATAGACTTATTACGACTGTGTTAAAAAAAAATAAAAAAATATATCGACAAATTCTTGTACATCTCATTTCTCGTAAGTATTTTGAAATATACTATAATAATATCCAATTTACGTTAGTATTATATGTACGAATTATACATACACGGGTAAGTCATTAAGTAAGTCACGAAAGAAAATTAAATAATAACTTACAATGACATTCACTTCAAAATATTTTTATTTCTCAATATATTCTCCACCCATATTTATGCACTTATACCACCCATATTTATGCACTGTGCCTCAACACCAGCTGCATAACATTCTTTGGGTTGCTGTTTCAGCCACATTAGGACTTCAAGTTGAACCTTTTCATCATCTGTGAACATCATCTTGCTTCTAAGATGTTTATTTTTTTAAATGGACTAAACAGATGAAAATCGCTTGGAGCTAAGTCGAAGCTGTATGGCGGTTGTTGAAGAAGTTGCCAACCAAACTTTTGAATTGTCTCCTGTGTTCAACTTGAAGTCCTAATGTGACTGAGACAGCAACAGTTATGCAGCTGGTGTTGGGGCACTGATAAAGCGGCGATATAAGTGCATAAATATGGGTGGAGAATATGTTGAGAAATAAAAATAGTTTTGAAGTGAATATCATTTTAAGTAATTATTTAATTATCTTTTGTGACTTATTTAATGACTTACCCTCGTAAATCGTGCTATAAATCTTGTAAACTATAAAAGAACAAATTTATCCTTATATTATCTACAAATTGCGCAGAATAATTAAAAAAAAAGTATAAAACAATTTATATTTTATATTTAAAAATCAAAGTAGTATGAGTCCATGTTATTTCGATCACACTGTAATTGTAATCAATATTAAATGTTTTCGATATTTGTAATTACTTTAATTGTTATCGTTAAAAAACCAGATAATGTATCTGAGGTGCTGTTTCATTAACATGTTTGGTGCAATATGTTTTGAATGACCACTTCGGAACACTAGTAAATCTGCAGTATAAAACTATTAGTTTGATTTGTTTGACAATTACTGGTTATGCCCATACGAAATAAATTGAAAAAGCCGAATGTGAAAGTTTTATTGAAAAGTATATCGATTGCATATTTTTCATGTTGTAATTCTTTAATTATCTGAAATAATATATAAGAGAGCTAGACACAGTAACGCATACTAAATTGCAATCAATATACGCAAAATCATTTGCTCTCCCATTGTAGAAAATTGCACATTTTAAACTTTTTTGTTTGTTTATTTGTTTAATTGGCAGAATTACGGAGTAGAATCTGATCAACTAAAAATATTGCAGTGAGATCAACGAAAAGAGAGATAAATCTACTTATTTGAACTTATATTGACCTTATTTCATTTTTATCTTAAACGTGAAATAAAAAAGAAGACTCAAACTTTTATAATAACAATGTTTTCTTCTTTTATTTCGGCAAGCTTGTCTTGTAATTTACTTATATTTAAGAGAGAACTTAAATTTAAATGACACATTTTTTTATTGCCATATATATAGTACATTTTTGAGAAATTTTCTACTCACTAATATAACACGCATGGCAAAATAAACTGTTAAATCTTTTCTACGAAACTTTCCAAATTTGATGTATTTAAGTATTTTCCACGTCGTTATTATTTTAAGCATAAAACCCTTTTAAGCATAAAACACTTTCAGCTAAACCCTTTTTAAAAAATTCTCAAGAATCTACATATTTACCTTCTTTGCATCTTGATGTTATATAGTTAGATATAATTGTTGTGTGCTTTATGCTCTATGACATTTCAATGTATCAACTAGTCACATTTTCTGTTAAATGTTTCATGTTATTACTCTCTTCTATCTTTACAAGAAGAAAGTAATGGATTCATGAAAATTTTCGACTTCCGGTTTTATACGTTTTAGAAGGTCCTGAACACGATTTGACTGTTTTTAGAAAATGTCTGTGACTCTGTCTGTATGTCTGTCTGTATGTGACAACATGCTCTATCGCAAGAACTAATGCTCGGAATTTAATAAAACTTTATATTCAGTTAGTCTCTGATATAAATGGGTGCTGATAAGTTTTTGGTAAAAATCTCCCGGCAGGTGGCGCCGCTATGCAGGATTTATACGATTTTAGCGATAGTCATATCTCAAGATATAATGCACGGAATTTAATAAAACTTGAGTTTCAGTTAGACCTTGATATAAATGGGTGCTGATTCTTTTTAGTGTATGTGAAACCAGTGTGAGATGGAAGAAAGTTTTGGGATTGGCACATATGACTAGTTTTTATTGTGGCATTACGTATGTAGTTATGTTTAAAAATCATTAAATTAATTCAATGACCAGACAAATCACTTGAAATAGTTGTACTGTTTTTTCGGTAAGCAATTACTGAATCTCTAATAGCAGGAAAGGTATTACCAAGGCAAAATTGCTAATATAAATGTTAGTATCGTACTTCGTAATTTACAAAAATGTAACGAAGACAATGAGAGTTTTTCAGCATAAAAACTGATTTTTGATTAGAGCGAGTTACGTTAATTCTAAAAAATTGTGGTAACTTATTGATAAAGAATA
Source organism: Maratus michaelseni (assembly GCA_963931845.1). NCBI lineage: Eukaryota > Metazoa > Arthropoda > Arachnida > Araneae > Salticidae > Maratus > Maratus michaelseni. Next base: position 210,617,537 of record OZ007600.1, read on the forward strand.
TCATAAATATTATCATTTTTAGGTGCGTTCGTAATTATATAAATACGTAGCACATAGAGTCGTCGTCTGGTCCGTCCGTCCGTCCGGATATAACAGCGCAAAAACTATCCAACCGAATGGTTTGAAATTTAATATATATTATCGTTGCAGAATTTTGTCGCGTCATTTCAAATTTTATGAAAATCAAATTAAAACTTAAAAATATATTAATAAAAACATTTATTAAGTAATTTGAATTTTTCTTTTAAATTAATACTCCCTTGTTTTAGCAGCTTCCGAAGATTAGTTGTCAAGCGACCGAGATGTATCGTCAAGTTATCTGAAATGTATGATATTCTAGTCATATATGACATTTATGACACTTTATAATCCTTATGACCAATTTATAGTTACATTCTTCATTCTATTAAATCCTATGATACGCAATTAATTCAATGATATCCCATGATAGGTAATGATTCCATATTTCCATGGTGATTACGTCCTATGTAAGATAGAGTCATATTATTTCCGTATTACAGAATTTAAAAACCGAATTTGTATGCTAAAATTGTTTAAATATAGCAATAATCTATCGACAGTTTTTTGATAGATGTTTCCGGAGAAATAGATATTAAATGGAAACAGAGTCTAAATATAGATTTCAAGTTCTGAAATTTTCAAAGCTGGGCTTAAGTTTCCCATTGGAATTTTCAGTCAATGTCAACAAAGATAAAATGTTTCCAACTTTATACTTATTATATTATGGAAATTAACCATATCATATTAACATACGATATAATTCATTTCACTTACATAATAATAACAGTACGTACGCACCTCATTTGTCACGTTTGACGTGCAAGTTCCAACTTGTTTCTGAATTAAACTTATTTTGATACCATTTGGGCACATTCTTAATAAGTAAAAGTTCTTAAATAAAATAAAACTAAATCATCATAATTAAATAAATGATATTTAATTATGCACTCCGACTGTTATTTTCATCAGTTTATTTATGAAGATTATTAGGTATATATTTGATAAGATATGCTTACATTTTTATATCAATCGTTTTAGTTTAAATTTAAAATATGAATAGTACTTTATATGCAGGTAAAATATTTGCATATCATATGTTGTTAGTTATTTAAAACCACTGAAAAATTTAACAGTGGTTTTATACTAAAAACATATATAACTGAAGTTTTCATAGTTGAAACTTTTTAAAACATTTTACTAGAAAAGAAGATGAATGCATTTCGAATGAATATTTTATTCAACCTGAGGATAAAATATATGTATAGCAATTACTACAAAAGCAAAAGAGTTAGAAAATTGTTGCAAAAACTCTAAGTAATATTTGTTTTTAGTGATTACTAAAAGTGCACTTTAGATTGAAAAGACGAATTTAGTCCATTCCAAATTTATAAGCTCTTTTTTTTTTAAGTTGTTTGAAGGTAAATTCCTCTGTAAAAAGTTTGTTTTATACCAGTTTCAATATTTTTTTGCTGCACAAGTATAAAAATATTAATATTTGATTATTTTGCAATATTTAATTTCAATATGCTTTGAAAATCTATTGCGTATTTCCTGTTTGAATAAAATTCGAAATGTCTTTAGTATACTTTTATACATTGCGCACATGTTAAAAATTAATCTTCGATTTTTTTTAATCCTATAGTATTTACAAACAACAAAAAAAAAAACGTTTATTTTCATTTGTTTAAAAGGTATTGATACCAAATATTATAGGACATTCCGATTATGAAAAAAATATTTTTTAAGTGCATATTCATTGTAGTTAGTTATTATTTTTTTAAATACACATTAATGCAATAACAATGAGTAAACATTTGATGCAAAATGTATTTTGAAATTTAGACATGTCATGGTTTACTTGTAACTATTTCATAATCATATTTTTATTTTTATGTTTGTTTATTATTACAATAAACGCCATAGGAGAGAAAGGAACACGAATCACGGGAAAGGGATAAACACAGAAAGGCCATAGGATTAAAAAAAAAACATGTATACAAGTGAACACATAGAATTATTTTACATAAAGCAACTTTTACATAAAGCAACTTTTACATAAAGTCCTTTTATGTATAGTGAAGTGCTTTGATATATAATGATTATGGAAGATTTCTTCTTTAAATGTATATCGATGGAATTTTAGTACAGTTAGGTTTTTTTAAAATAAATATTAATGCACTTTCAATGAGTTAACATTTGAAATAAAATGCACTTTGAAATTTACATATGTCATGGTTTGCTTGTAATTATTTCATAATTACCTGTTTATTTTTATGTAAATGCAGTAGGAGAAAAATAAAGATGAAAAATGAAAAAAGACAAACATTTCTACTATCGCAAAGCCATCGGATTTAAAAAAAAATGAAAGTTCAACAAGTTAAACACAGTGATTTATTTTCCCTTCTCTCTCTTTCTATCGATTCCTCGAAAAGAAAATTTAGTACCAAAAGTGACCTCTAGGGAATATGCGGGGCTTTTTAGTTAGGGGAATCCTTTGTCCTCCGTCTTGTATAAGCATCCTACAAATTTTGCCTCCTTTATCGCAATTAGATCGCGATATTAAGACTGAATTTAAAAAAATAAATAAACAAGTAATATAATTTTTTTTAAAGTCAATTCCTACTTTTTAATCATAAATATATAAAACAAACCCGTGCAGCATTAATGTCCCACGTTATCTTTATTGAACATTATTTTAGAATCATCGTTGCGGTATTTTATTTCTGTGGCATCACTCATTTGAGATAAATCTTTCATTTCAATTATGAAAACAATGAGAGGAATTTTTTTCTCCCATTTAAAACTACAATTAATTAATTAAATCTAATGAATGAATTAATATTTGAAAAAACTGTATTAACATAAAGTGTCATCCACTACAAGTTAAAAAAAATTTATTTGAACTTGAGTGGATGAATAGAAAATATTTTATTAGCGATTGAAAATTTGAACAGAATATATAGAGAGAAAGTGTGAGATAATAATAGGAATTAAAAAAAAAAAACTTTAAAATGGATTCTGCTTTAATAGGCTTAGTTTTGGACTTACTTACCAAAATTACGTTTCATCAGTACTTATCATGCTCATTGTGGTCATTAAGAAGTTTCATTAACATAAATTCTTTATGTCAGCTAATATTATCATAAAAATTTCTCCCATAATTTTTCATTAGCATCCTAACAGATATTATTTCTTTAGGAGTTCAATTATCAAGAGATTCTTTAGCTACACAAATTCTGTTTGATGTTTGGTATACAGCATTCCCTTGGAAGTAAAATCATAATTATCTACGTGGTACAAAAATTTTGCCGAAATAAACTTCATTAGTTTAATTAGATTGTGTACTTCAGTTAATCGTCTAACACAAAACAAACTTTTTGCTTTATAAAAGTAGAATTATGCATTTGTGCAATTTAACCATAGTATACATTCTTTTCATAGAAATAAAGTTATTTCTCCCTATGGAGCTTTAACTATAGGTAGATAATACTAGGTAATCTATACCAAAACAAATCAAATTATTTTACATTATCATTCACGGAATATAGTTTTATTTAAGACATTAATAAGGTTATTTCTGAATATTTTATATACAAAAGTATTTTTAATGTCATAACAGTTTATTTAAAAAGATGATCTCAAGATTTGAATAGCAAATCTATATACAGGGTGTCCATAATTAAACGACCCTACTTTAAAGTTGTCTACAGACGAAACTATTGGTCAGAAAGTTGTGAAATTTTGTGAAGGACATAATGAAGCAATGGGAATTTGTTTAAGCGAAAAAAAAATAGTTCAAAATTTTGCCACCAGATGGCGTTTTTAATGAACCGATCGCATTTGAAACATTTGGTGAGTCATAATAAACCAAGAACGTTTTATGAATTATACATTTAGCATACATTTTCAATAGTTTACATATTTTATTGCAACAAAACGTGTTCCACATGACGGCCATCATTTTCAGCTACCATCTGGAATCGTAGGATAGCATGTTCCACAGTTGACAACAGTGTGCTCTGGGAAATGCTAAAAACATGTCGTGAACATGTCTTTAAGATCAGGTAAAGTTCTTGGTTTATCATGACTTACCAAATGTTTCAAATGAGATTTACTCATTAAAAACGCCATCTGGTGGCAAAATTTTGAACTAATTTTTTTTCAACTTAAACAAATTCCCATTTCTTCGTTATGTCCTTCACAAAATTTCACAACTTTCTGACCAATAGTTTCGTCTGTAGACAACTTTAAAGTAGGGTCGTTTAATTATGGACACCCTGTACTTAAAACAAGAGGAGAGTTTTTTTAGTTATCTGCAAAAAATATATTAAGTACTTCTTGTTCAACATTAAAAAGTAAGAAAATGCTGTTCGATGTTTTCCTGCTGTTTACTTACACAAAACAATTTAAAGTTTTATTCCGAGAATTATTTTTTTTTAATTCAAGTTACTTGATTGTTATCACTTTTTTTAAAAATAGTAATATTTCATTTATTTAATCTATCATTAAATATGACTATAAATAGGGCGAATACTTCTATTTAAAATAGTGATACCAAAGCAGAAATCTGAATAATAATAATAAATAAGAATTTGGATAATTGGTAACATTGCATAGGTTAAGATTACATAGGTTAAGATTGTTCGCAAATCCAAACTGGCTACTTTCTTATACATTTTAAAATTCACTTTTGTTCGCAACAGGTCCTGTTATTCAGACACTATGTAATCAAACTGTCTTTTCCGTTTTTAGGCAGAGGCAGAAAATGTTTCAGCAAATGCTGTCAAAGTTGGCGTTTTGAATCAATTTTCCGGACGCGACAGCTCAGTTAATGGAAAAATTTCCTGTTCTGAGAAAACAATCGGTCATAACTAAAGTTATGACTCATTTATCTTAAAATGAAAAACACAAATCAATTACAAATCACTTCAATAATCATATCTGTAAGTGTCATGCATTTATGTTAAAAAAAATGTCCAAAAATGAGTCAGAATGTTTTGAGTTATTGAGCGGTGGAAAATATTTTTGTGAGAGCCGGGTTAAGCAAATAGTTTTCATTTTATAATTGGATTCCACTTTCGCATTATGTAAAGGTAAACTTTTCGATATTTCGATCGAAATTCCACAATTCACATTTTAAAAAAATCGAAAATTGTTTGAAAGAAAAGGTTTTCCTTTTATTGTTCCTTTGATCTCCTTAAAACAACATAATTAGAAAGTAAATTTTAAATTTAGCAGAAGATTCTATCGCTACATAATCGAAAGACATTTATTATTGGGAGATTATATCGACTGTTTTTAATGTTTGCACTTTTTTTGTACAATAATCAATTACGGCATATATATTTATTTAAGAGAATTCTTTAAAAAGTTTCTGTTTAAAATTGTATAAAATTAAAAATTGCGAGTTTTAAATCAAATATCCATTGTATAAATGATTAAATTAATTAAATAAATTAACTTACAAGTCTAAATAACTTGTTTATGTTGAGGTTTTGTTTTCTTATTTTTAAACTTAATTTAAACTCTAAAGGAGAGAACAGTATTTATTATGATACATGTTTGATCTTTTTATGATTAATTTATAGAGATACAATGAGTAAAATACAGAAAACTTGTTCAAAATTATGAATGTTTCGTTTGCATTTACATTTTTGTAGAACCAAAAAAAAGACTTTTTATTTTAAAAAAGTAAAAAGAATAACATATTTTTAATTATTAAAAATTAGACACAAAAGTCAGTGAAATGCCAGGATATTTTGAAGGGTATACGAAGACCAGAAATAAAGACGTAAAATTAAACAGTGAATTTTAAATTTTTTGCAAGATTTTTATATGAGTGTTAAAGTTTTTTCGAGTTCTGCGAAGATTATTTCACATTTGTAGAAGGGGTTCGATATAAATCTGTTACCCCAATCATAGTAAATTTTGATCCCTATGATTTTTGAATTATCCCCGCATTTTATTCATTTTTTAGCGTTTGTCCTCGTTCGGGGCAATTTTTTGACAACTTGTTTTTCAAACAGAAAAAAGTCTGGTAAATTTTGTTACTGCTGTGATTATTTTTAAGTTGGAACAGTGCCAAATCGGTTCCTATAAAAAAGTGAACAACGATGTTGAAAATTTGAATTTAATCCGATTAGAAATTAAAATAACCCACAATAATTCAAGGTTCACCAGATTCGAGACCGGAGCGGTCGTAAATCTCACGCGTGATACACACACATACATAGTTGCCAACCTACCGATTTTTTGAATACCAGTAAAATCTTGCAAAAAATTCACTTTATTAAATTGAAGAAATTGTACGATTACATAAAACAAATGTTTTTACATAAAAATACTGGTATGAAAAAAATCGGGAGGTTGGCAACTATGCGATATATATATATATATATATATAAGATATTTTTAAAAACTTTTAACTTATCTTAAAATATATTCCATATATTATTATTTAGTCTCAAAATACTATAACCCCTTATTCTATTTTCTTTTCAAAAATCTAATTGTTTCCTACGTATCTTTACTGCTTTTCACGTTCGCCAGTAATATTCTTTCCCTATTCAAAATTCTCTTTCTAAAATTACCCCTTCAATTTTATCGTTTGTTTTTATCTCGGGAATTCCACGGTTTGTTAGAATATTCTGTAAAGGTTTTTTTGCACGATTTCTGTGCGTTTTCACTACTTTTTTTTCTTCTTTGTATCCTGATGCCAGAGGTTTTAAATACATTTACATCAGCTTGTATGTTGTTATTTCTGGTGATTTCTGGGATGTGAAATAATGTAGACATCAGTGAAGGAAGGTGTTAATTATGAATTTAACTTTTCTCTTTTCATTATTTGATAATATAATGTAGCACATATCAGCTGAATCGAGTTAATGCAGTATTAGAGGGCCTGCGTGTCCTCTATCGTGATGGAGTAAACTGCTAAATAAATATGCTTTTTCGCAACTGATTTTGATTATTGTGTGCCTCTGGAAAATCTCAAGGTTTAAGATCTCTAACGCTTTTAAACTCGCCTCCATGACTACTAGAGTGTGCTCTGATTACGACTTCACCACGACATAGATATGAGAGTGTGTAACGGCTTAGAGTTTATCAGAACTCATCACCACTTGATCTTAGCCAAAGCTTGAAATTATTGTATTGAAGTCATGAAATGCTATACATATATCTATAATAAAAAAAATTGCAAATAATATAACTCTGAAAATTGAAGGTAATCGACATAATATAAATTAACCAATAATAAGAATTCAATAAAAAAAATGGCCATGAATTTTTGGAGTGTCAAATATAACTGGTCTATTAAGACGTTCAATAACGTGTTAAAATTACCGGAATTTTATTTTATTTAGAAAGTTCGAATTCATATTAGAAAATACTAATAGCAATATTTACATTATTTAATTACAGATATTTCGTGATTACATAAAATAAAAATTCTTCTTTCGAAATTTTCGGTACGAATTGATGGTTATTATTGATGGTTTTTCCTTCAGTAACTGACTTTCACGGCGGAACTAAATTCCAACAAATTTTATTTCAACCTCCTTAATGAAAATCTTGCGCAAGCCTATGTAAAATATTAGTAGTATTCGAATTCTAAATTTGTTTTAGGGATAACTTTACAAACATTTAAGAAAGAGCATTTTGCCATACACATTGGCGTTCAGTTGAAGTGTAAGTTATCACTGTTTGGTATTATTAAAGTTGAAAAAATGAGTTTCAGTATTATGCAATACATAAAAAAGTTTTGCATATATTGTATTATTTCATATGCGGTAAAAGTATGGAAATCTTCACAAATGTGGGTTATTTAATATAGGCGTCTTTCCTTGAACAATAATAAAACAATATTATACTAGGGTAAGTCATTAAGTAAGTCACAAAAGATAATTAAATAATAACTTACAATGATATTCACTTCAAAACTATTTTTATTTCTCAACATATTCTCCACCAATATTGATGCACTTATATCACCGTTTTATCAGAGCCCCAACCCCAGCTGCATAAGATTCTTTGGGTTGCTGTCTCAGCCACATTAGGATTTCAAGTTGAACACAGGAGACAATTCAAAAGTTTGGTTCGCAACTTCTTCAACATCCACCAGGCAGCTTCGACTTAGCCCCAAGCGATTTTCATCTGTTTAGTCCACTTAAAAACCATCTTGTAAGCAAGATGATGTTCAAAGAGGATGAAAAGGTTCAACTTGAAGTCCTAATGTGGCTGAGACAACAACCCAAAGAATTGTATGTAGCTGGTGTTGGGGAAATGATAAAACGATGATATAAGTGCATAAATATTGGTGGAGAATATGTTAAGAAATAAAAATAGTTCTGAAGTGAATATCATTGTAAGTTATTATTTAATTATCTTTTGTGACTTACTTAATGACTTACCCTCGTAGAAACATGAAATAATATTCTCATAAATAAAATTTAATGTTTATTGTCGTAAAAAAGGATAACTTTGAAAGAGGTAGAAATCGAATATTATATTTTCTATGGTTATTTCATCTATTTATTTTTCTGTAAAAAATAGCAGGTTTCTTTTTTTTTATTATTTGTTTCAATTTCTAAAATTTACAATAATTTTAGATTTTTTTAATGCATGAAAATGCATAATAATGCACCATAAAACTAACTTTCCTTATAAATGTTTAAAAATATTCTTCGAATACAGTTTTATTGCAATGGGAATTCACAGTTCAAACATTTATCATACTTACTCTATGTTGCAAGTATTGATCAGGGGTCATGAAATAAAAATACGTCTGCTTTATTTCATTTTTTCCCCATTAGATATCATTCCAAAGTAGCGAAAATAAATAAATAATAGGATAAAACCGCAAATCCTTCTCTGTATATATAATATCATAATATTTTTGGAGTGCTTTTTTTTTTCTTTTACTAGGATATCAAAAAATTACAGAAAATCCCTAAACGATAAAGAGAAATATCGAGAAAATATATTTTTAAAAAGTTGCCAGAGATGGCATTTTGATACTTTAACCAATCAAATGTGATGAGATATTTACCGTACATTCCGACGTATAACGCAAACTTTTCGTACAAGAAAATTTATGGACATTTTCTCAGGTGCGTGTTATATGCTAGTTATAAAATTGATATTTTAAAAATTAATTATAACAGATGGTCATAAGACTTGAATTTTCTACATAAGAAACATGGTTTATATTAACAAACAGTTCAATACGTTATGATAATAATAATACATGGTATCGGATTACATGGAAAACACTATGTAGCTATTATATTTAACGATTACGCTTTAATATCCTTTAATATTATTTTAGCTGTAAATCTCAGAAAGATTTCTTTGGGAATTAGGGTATGCGCGTTATACAACGTAAACACCCAAAAATTCGAAAATGTACCTGAAATTTTAGGTGCGCGTTAAACGCCGATATATATGGTAAGTATTTTAAATGTAATCTAATAAAGAAAATATGAATGTGGACATCCGTAGTATAAAAATAAAGACTAGATATGTGGTTCATGTTTTCTGATTTTTAATCAATTCAATATTAGGAATTTATTACTGTTTTAAAAGATAAAATGATTACTGTGTATCAAAGCATTTAAAACATTGGTATAACGCAGCTTACAAGTCAATAAGTAGCTGGCAGCCTAAGAAATAAACAAAATAATTCCCTTGGGAAAATTAATAGGCTTAGAAATAAACAAAATAATTCCCGGTTTTAGCATTTATCAGTCTTATACTATATTTCAAGTAATCATCAGGAGCAATGAAATAAAAATGTTCCATTTTTCTTCCCGATTAGAAATCATTTCAGTGCAGTGAAAATGAATAAATAATAGGATAAATTTGCAAATCCTTCCCTGTATGTATATAACCGATCTGCCTGGGACTCAAGGAATGTCCTATAAAAAACTATGTGACGATCCAAAGATGTCACAAATGTCAAGGTTTTGACCACGTGGCGCACCAGTGCAAGCAGAGTCAGTACTGCCCGATATGTGCAGGTAGGCACAAATACGAAGATTGCCCAAAAGGAAGGAAGAGGTGTATCATCTGCACTACATTTAACGAATGGAATAAGGCGCACTTACCGGCACAAATCCCTATAGACCACACGGCTCATGATGGGCAGTGCAGGGTGTACAGAAAGCTCCTCAAAATTAGACAAATTGAAATTGAACAAGGAAGACAAAAACTAACTACAGGTAATGATGTCCTAAACGACAAAATCACATTAAACACAACTAGGGGTGTGACACGGGTGCATAGGAGGTCACAGGAAGAACTTAACAACAGGCAACAAAGGACACACGAATTGAATTATGTTCAATATCAACGCCGCTAACACAGACGCGTGCCTAAGCGGCACCCAAGACAATCCAAACCTGAATGAAAATAAAAATCCAAAAGAAAACTCCAACAATAAAAATCAAGACAACATCAAACTAATACAAATAAACCTACATAACAGTCTCCATGCAACACAAACACTTATGGGATATATGGGAGACAAACAAATAAATATTGGACTCTTACAAGACTTTCACCAAAATAAAAAAACAGGAAAAATAACAGGTTTCAATAATGGTAATTGGAAAATAACAAAAACAAAAAGAAATCGATCAGCAATAGTAACTCACACAGGCACCAATCCAATAACAATAGCAGAAAAAGAATACACAACAGCAATAAAAATCGAAAATAAAAAAGAAACAATAACAATAATCAATGTATACGCACCCCCCTCAGTAGAAGACTTCGAAGATGTGCTGCAGGAGGTAGAAGACACTCTGAAAATAGCCAAGGGCGAAGTACTACTGACTGGGGACTTTAACGCACACTCTCAACAATGGGGCTATGCGAACTTAGATGACAGGGGGGTAAAACTTACAGACTTCCTCCTCCTGAATGCCCTCTTTGTACAAAACCCACCACACGCAAAAGCGTCGTTCAGCACCATGAGAGGTAAAAGGAAGCTAGAAGGATGGCCGGATCTAACAATAGCAACAGCTAAATTAGGAGAAAATATAACAAACTGGGAAGTAAGCGACGACGAATCAAACAGTGATCACAAATACATAAAATTTAATATAAAATATAAAAATACGTGTTATCAAAGACATAGATTAGAAACAAAACACGGCAAACACGCAAAATTCGAGAAGAAAATTAAACAAATCAGAAACAAATATACAAAAGAACTAAGAAAAGCAACAAATATAGATCAGTTAGACAACATAACTCTAAGATTACAGAGAGAAATAACAGCAATAGCATTCGCCTGCTACAAACATAGAAAAACTCCAGAATTAATGGCACCACCATGGTGGTCACAAGAAGTCAAAATAGCAAGAAATAGAGTAAGGGCGTTCAGGAGAAAATTCCAGGAACAACAAGATGAGGAACTAAAACACAAACAACATATAGAATATAAAAAAGAACGCGCAAAATTAAAGAAAATAGTCCAAAAAGCCAAAAGAGATACATGGAAAAAATACTGTGAGGAAGTCACTAATACATATGGCCCTCAATATAAACTGGCATCAGGCAAAAAAACAAGCCCATCACGATTAGAAAACATCATGCCCAACAATCAAGAAGTAACCGTCAAAAAGACATTAAACCACTTCCTAAACAACCTATATCTAACAGATCCATCAATAGAACATGAATTAAAACCAGAGACACCGACATTTAATGAAACAAAACCACAGCTTATAACAAAACAAGAACTTAACAGAATAATCAAAAACATAAAACAAAACAAAGCTCCGGGCTTTGACTACATAGACCATAACCTAGTGAAAAGAATACACACAGCAGCACCACAACTACTACTAACATTATATAACACATGCCTTAACTGCAACTACTTCCCAAAATCATTTAAAATAGGCACAGTAGTCCTATTTCATAAAAAGGGAAAAGATCCAAAAGAACCAAAAAATTACAGACCCATATGCTTACTACCTACACTTAGTAAAATACTAGAAAAAATAATACACGGCAGGATATCACATCATCTAACAATCAACAAATACTGGAGCGACAAACAATATGGGTTCAAACAAGGGTTATCAACAGAACACGCACTAAATAACCTAATAAAAACAATAAAGAAAGACAAAGAAGACAAATACCAAACATTACTAATAGCAATGGATATAAAGGGTGCATTTGATAATATCAGATGGCCTATTATAGCCGAAAACTTAAAACAATCACCATGCCCCACTTACTTAATAAATTGGATACTAAGCTTTTTAGAAGATAGATACGTATCCTTAGAAGAAAACGGCATTAAAGTAACAAAACAAACATTTGGCGGCTGCCCACAAGGCAGCTGTCTGGGACCACTGCTGTGGCTGCTAATAGCAGATACAGCCCTAAAGAAAAACTGGGGTAAAAATGTAAGAATACAGGCCTTCGCAGACGACTTTATTTTAATAATAAAAGCAAAAACAAAAGAACAATTAGTAAAACTAGCAAACAAAATAATAAAAGAATTTTATGAATGGGTAACGGAAAATAACCTAACGCTTAATTGGGACAAAACAGAACTACTGTACCTTAATAGAACACACACAAGAAACCTACCAACAGCAGACACATATAAAATTGAAGGAATTAAATTCAAAGAAAGGGAATTTGAAGGAAAAGAAAACATTAAGTATCTAGGTGTAATCATACATAAAAACCTAAATTGGGAAACACACTGCCAAGCACAAACAGCCAAAGTAAGGAAAGCGTTTTGGATGATGGGACAAATGGCCAAACGGGGTTGGGGATTGAAAACAAGCATCTTAAAAATATGGTATAGAACAGTAGCTGAGAAAACACTGACTTACGCAGCCTCAATATGGGGGCATAAGCTAAACCAAAGAAGTAAACAAGTACTAACAACATGCCAAAGGCATTTTTTGCTGGCTATAGTTAGGGCATATAAAACTGCCCCAACAGCGGCCCTTCAGGTACTTGCTGGCCTGATTCCAATTCACCTCCAAGTTAAATACGAGGCAGAATACGGCACAATATCTCGTTTAAGAGAAACGACAGAAATACACGGAACCACTATTCACCATACAGACTATATAAAAAAGATTAATGTATGGGAAACACATCCCGCGGACACCATAGAACCAAGAATAGGCCATAATTACAAGGACATAGTAATATATACGGACGGTTCAAAATTGGAAACAGGCGCTACGGGTTCGGCATTCGTAGCTTTCAAAAATGAACAAAAAATAAAAACATGGTCAGCTCCATTAAGGAAGTACAACAGTGTTTTCCAAGCTGAACTACTGGCTATACTAAAAGCAGCAGAATGGGGAAATAGCACAGGGAAGGAATACAGCATTCGCTCGGACTGCATGTCAGCCATCCAATCACTCAGTAAACCCTTCAATGTAGTAAAATTAATCGATACAATACAAAAAACAGTAAAAGACTCAAACAATAAATTCAAAATTAGCTGGGTCAAAGCACATGTGGGTATCCAAGGAAACGAGGATGCCGACGAATTAGCAAAAAAGGCTGCAGAAAACCAAAGTAAAGAAATTCCATACCATCTAGAAAGACCGATATCAAACTTAAAAAGAAATCTAAAAGAACTCACTATCAAACAATGGCAGTTCGAGTGGGATTATGGGGAAACGGGCAGGAAGACATATGAATACTTCCCAAAAGTAGATTCTCGCAGAATCATCAGCTGCAATCTACTAAGTCAAATTTACACGGGTCACGGAGCATTCCCGGACTACTTACACAGGTTTAAGCGCAAAGACGCACCAAACTGCTCATGCGGGGAGTTGGGAACCCCCAAACACTATCTAACAGACTGCCCACTAACCCAAACACTACATCTGATCCACATCACACCGAACAACGAAAAAATATGGCACAACCAGTTAGCGAACAACAAACAAGTACAAACAAAAGGAAGAGCAGTGATGAGATGGTTAGTAGAAAACATCGATCTCATATCATAATAAATACACCTTCCCAGCAGCGAGATTCCTCAAAAGCATATCCCACTCTCAAAAGCCATCCATTTGGTAAGTATATTTTCTAATATATCTTAAAAAAAAAAAAAAAAAGTAGCAATGGAACCTCTTTGCTACGGCAAAAAAAAAATCGATTTTTTTCAGCACTAGTGAGAAGTGGAAGTCATCTGTGACGGACTGAATTTCACCAACTGATGAAGGCAAATAGCCAACAAAAAGTGAACAAAATAATTAAATGGTGAATGCACAAAGCACACCTGCCAAAGAAAGTTAATGGGGAAAAAAACAGTGAAAACAGTGTCAAATCAAGTGAATACAGCCTCATAGATACATGACGGACTAACGGCCACGGAACAAGCCCCACTCCATTAGTGCGACAAGTTTCTCAAACAACAAATCAGCAAGTTGCACAAAATTCAAAAGCAGTGATAACAGCCATTAGGATTCAATGGACTGATCGCAAAACGCGTATTCACGAAGGGAAAAAAAAATCAAAATCCCCAATGCTTGGGTGAGATAAAGTGACAAAGACAACAAAAATGAGTGTGCAACATCCAGAAATGTGACAACCACCAGTAACAGAAGTTACAATGTGACAACCACCAGTAACAAAAGTTACAATGTGACAACCACCAGTAACAAAAGTTACAATGTGACAACCACCAGTAACAAAAGTTACAATGTGACAACCACCAGTAACAAAAGTTACAATGTGACAACAACCAGTAACAAAAGTTACAATGTGACAACCACCAGTAACAAAAGTTACAATGTGACAACCACCAGTAACAAATGTTACAACGTGACAAAACCCACGATAGTGACATAATAACCAGTGAAACTCTCGAAAGAAGACCAAGATTCAAAATGTGAAAACCAGCTCTAGCACAAGCTAGAGGTAAAAAATATATCAAGAAAGAGACAAAAAACCAATGAATGATAGACAAAAAACAACCCACAACAGGGGCGAGCCTATAAAAACGCCAAAAAGCCTTGACAGAGACAAATACAACAAGAAGGGAAATCAGCCCATAAAAGAGGCGATAAACACTACAGCGACAACCCACCATGAATGTGACAAGCCAACAGACATGGTAAATATGTAAATCTATGTACGCTAATGGCACCTGGTGCATGTAAAATCCGTCGTGGGTGCAAAGCCCTCCAAGTTACCTGTGAATAATACCTCTGGGGGTGCCTAGTCAGGTGAGGGTCTCGTCACCTGATCAAGGTTCTAAATTACGAGACCTATTAAATCTGTCAATTCAACAAAGTTAAACAGAAACCTTGAACCGGCAAACAAAGATAACGGTAGCAAATCACAAGAGAGCAAGCACAGCAGCGATGTGAACAAATCAATAGTCAGGTGGATCACAGCCATGCTGTGATCAGGCGATTTCCGCCCCGCACCCAGGTACTAACCCGTTAAGCTAGGCATTCATGCCGGGCAGGTAGGGGCCTGGTTAGCGGTATAAAAAAAAAAAAAAAAAAAAAAAAAAAAAAAAAAAAAACGAGCAGGGAAGACCGAGCTAAGCTCGGTCAAAATTAAATTTAGGTTCAAATATCATGACCCATGACCAAAATGACCCACTAATTGAATTTTCTCGAACATGTGACTTAGCCCATCAGTCTTCTCGTGCCCGAAAACCATAGGATGCAAAATTTAGTGTAAATAGTCTGAGCCGTTTTTAAGATAAAATAGCTTGACCAAAATGACCCACTAATCGAAATTTCTGGAACATGTGACCCAGCCCAATAGTCTTCTCGTGCCCGAAAATAGTCGGATACAAAATTTCGTCAAAATCGTTTGAACCGTTTTTTAGGTACAATTAGCTTGACCATGACCCAAAATGACCGGTAATTGAATTTTCTCGAACATGTGACCTAGCCCAACAGTCTTCTCGTGCCCGAAAACCATAGGATGCAAAATTTAGTGTAAATTCAGCCGCTTTTTAGACCTTGACCCACAATGACCCAAAAATGACCCACTAATCGAATTTTCTCGGACATGTGACCTAGCCCAATGATTTTATCGTGCTCGAAACTCGTAGGACAGAAAATTTAATCAAAATCGTTAGAGCCGTTTTTTAGATATAATTAATTTGACCCGTGTTGACCCAAAAATGACCCACTAATCGAAAGTTCTCGAACATGTGACCCAGCCCAATAGTCTTCTCGTGCCCGAAAATGGTCGGATACAAAATTTCGTCAAAATCGTTTGAACCGTTTTTTAGATACAATTAGCTTGGCCATGACCCAAAATGACCCAAAATGCCCCCTAATCGAATTTTCTCGAACATGTGACCAAGCCCAATGGTTTTCTGGTGCCCCAAAACGGTAGGATACAAAATTTTATCAAAATCGTTAGAGCCGTTTTTAAGATAAAATTTGCATATATATATATATATATATATATATATAACCACACACAAGATTTGCTCGTATTAGAATATATGATATAATATTTTTTCTGAGGCAAATATTTTCTTTTACTAAAAGAAAAAATAAGAGAGAAGCCCGAAAATATAAAGAGAAATATACAAAAAATATTTTTAAAAAGAAGTCGCAAGAAACGACATTTTGATGCTTTCGAATGTGATATATACAGTACTTGTTTGATTTCATTCAACAACCCTTTGATTACAGCCAGTACTAGCGACTATTTTAATATTTACTTGCACCATAATTTCTAAAATATTTTTTTTGTAGATTTCTCTTGAAAATATCCTGGTATAAGCGTAGGAAATGGATTGCTTTTCAAACAATGATACAAGTAGAAAAAACATAGTCTACTGAGACGTTTATGTCTCGGCTTGTAGTCAAAGGGCTAATAAATAAGAAAATTTTCAAAACAGCATATTTTTAAATAGCAAATTAATACATGGTAAAATAACATTTATAGAATGGTGGAATTTTGAAATCCACAAAGTTGTTCTAAATTTTAAAATTTCTTTAAAAACGCATGTTTATTTGACTTAAAAAGAGGGAGGACTGGCAGCTGTACTAATGGATTTATATTTAATAAAGTTTATATTTAAATCCCAATTTTGTCGAAACGTTGTAGAATATTACATTATTATTATTATGTCATTACATTTCAAAATTAGATATTAAAACAAATATATTGTATTACATTCACTATCACTATTACATTTCAAAAGTTTATAACTAAAAGATACTTTTGAAAACATTGCGGTTAACTGAAATTTTAAATACAGGAGTATTTTAGCTAGGAAAATATTAAATATTATAGTCTTAATGCGCTGAATATAATTTCATTTTATAAACTGAAACAACTTTTGAAACAGAATTGTAAATTTTATACTTCCAAAAGTATTTTTAAATTATATTAAAGTATATTTTTAAAGTATATTAAATTTTTATACACATAGAATTCCTAATAAACTTTTAGAATTTGACAAAAGATGAGATTCATTACATTTCTATAATCATATGAAAACATTTCTTGGATGAATCTTCAATTCATTTTTAGTTTTTTATGACATTTTGTGACCGTTTGAATGTGGAGATGATTTATAATTTGACAAAAGATTTGATACGTTAAATTTCGATAATCGCACCCAGAAAAAGGAATTGATAAAAACTACAAAACATGTTTTGTTGAGTACATTTTGGTTGTTTTAGTAAAATTCAAGTAAAATTGAACCATTTTACTTAAATTAACAAAACATTTTCTGCTGACGATACAATTTTTTTCTTTTTTTGGAATTGCAAAAAAAAATTTTTTTGTTGATTCAAACAAAATTTCCATTGACCTATATTTAAACAAAAAGTTTTGTTGGGTCAACCAAATTTTTGTTGATTCAACAAAACTTTTTTCTGGGTGCATATAAAAAAATTTCTCAATTTAATATTCAATTAATCTTTAGTTTTTTGTGACATTTTCTGTCAGTTTGAATGTTGATTTTTTTTTTAATTAAAATGTCTCAAAAGACCGTTTCAACCAAAATTTTTTTTATATTTATTAAAGCAAGGTAAACAACCGGGAAAAACATAAAAATAATTTCTTTTTATTTCCTTTATTCATTTATTTTCGAAGATTATAAGATGCATTTCTGTATACAGCTAGCATGCATCGTATCACGTGGATTAACACATGCCCTTTGTTTTCATTTATAATTGATTATGTGATGGAAGCAGCCATGAAAAGGAACGTGTTGGATGTCTATATATCAGACAATATGTCTTTGAAAAGTATCTGTAAAACACGAAATTTATTGCACGTAGCGTCATAAATAATAAATTAATAGCAGGAAACGGATACTTTACTGAGGGCCAAATATTTTACGCAATATCAATTATACCAAATAATTACGTTTAAAAATGTGACACGTACTGCAACTTATGTGGTTTTTAAATAGCTTAAAAGGAAACCATTATCACGTGACAAATTGTTGTTGTCTTGCAATTAACACACTTTCATTTATGCCAGTGGAACGAACTAAATATATAACAGAACAGAATAATTAATTATAAAGGCGTATTTGTATTAGAATTAAAATATTGCCCAAATGGGGACCAACATGTGTTTGAAATTTTTAAAATAAATAATTGACGATGTCAGTTTGTGATAAATTGGGAAGTTAAATGTAAAATTCCTCGTTAGCCGTTCTTTCCTAATAAACTAATATCTAAATATTTTACGCAATATCAATTATCCAAATAATTACGTTTAAAAGTGTGACACGTACTGCAAGTTATGGGGCTTTTAAAAAGCTTAAAAGGAAACCATTATCACGTGAAAATTATTGTTTTACTGAAATTAACACACTTTCATTTATGCCAGTGGAACGAACTAAATATATAACAGAAGAGAATAATTAATTATTAAGACGTATTTGTATTAGAATTAAAATATTGCCCAAATGGGGACCAACATATATTTGAAAATTGTAAAATAAATAATTGACGATGTCAGTTTGTGATAAATCGTGAAGTTAAAGATAAAATTCCTCGTTAACCTTCTTTCCTAAGCAAACTAATACTCATTAAATCAGTATATACGTCTTACAAATACAATATCCTGCATCAAGCGTAGATGGATTGAGCATGTATTTTGTATGTTTTTCTCAATTTTATACAATTACTTATTTATTTGAACATTTAATGAAGTATCATTTTCTCAATTTCATTGTAAAAAAATAATTCCTTATACCATATATTGTTATACACCTTGTAGAACATTTCATATTAAACACATTTTAAGATTTTACATTATGGGGCATTCCTACATACAAAATCCTGAAAATGTAACAGGACTAACTAAAAAATATCATGGCAGAACGCATTTTAAATGTTATTATTTAAGAATCGAGATTTAATAATAAATTACTGGTCAAAAAGAAAGTTAAAAAATTATTCTAGCAAGATAGTGGTATGGAGTCCATATTATCGACGATTTTGTGAAGCCTCGGCATGACTAAAATGCGAATTAGTATTTCTTTATCATTTTGCATATTAATAGTTTTGATTTTCTATAATTTAAATCGTTTAATACATTTTAACTTAAGGCATATTTTTCCTTTGAACATATCTGTTGAAGACTATAATTTCATGCTTCATTGTTCAGTAATTTTAATATAATTCATAAATATTGAAAATGAACACTGAATTTATAATTTAAGTTTTCATTATCAAAACTTCTATCAGAGCGAATATATATAACATGTTTTAGTGAAATTTACATGTGAGAATTTGATGTCCGTTATTTGATATGTCCAAAATAATTCACCCCTTTCTTTTTAATTAAAGAAAGCTACCAAACGCAAAATAGCGACAATAAAGGTGTAAGGTAATTTATTCGATCGTCACAGTTGCTCTAATAAATTCAGCGAGAGAAAAACGCTTTCAATAAAACCGACTGAAACTTCCTCAATTTTAACTTTCTTCCTTTAAACCCTAGAGCTTTTCAGTAACTTCTAAGGCAAACACACGTTTCGGAAACTTGTATTTCTCTTTCGAGTAAACTGAAAAATCGACCTTTATTGTATACGTGGTCTCCTTTAATATGGAGCTTCGTAATTCTTCTAACAAAAGAATTTTAGTATTTTTTCGTACCAGGAAAATAAAGAGTGTAACTTCCAACTTAGAATAACTGTACAAAGAATTGCCGCATCTAGACGCTATTATGTAATTTAATATACAGGATGTCCGTAAATTATTGTCACGGTTTGCTTTCCTCATAACTTTATATTTAAGGCCGTGACGAAAAATATAATTACATTTTCGTAAAATATAACTCAGAAAGTTTTTTTAATAACACGAACAAAGTTACATATTCGCAAAGTTGCAACTCAAAACGTTATTAATCAAATAGCGACCATAATGAAATATTGTAATTTTCCAACTGGACGAAAAATGTCCGGGCCAGGATTTGAACCTGGGATCTCTAGGCTGAAGCCGCCACGCTCTACCAACTGAGCTATCCCGGTCGAATCTGGAGGGCATAATTTATCCAGTTAACCTTATTGATCAATAAAACCGACAGATTAATCTAGCGATTAATCTAGCATAATGAAATACTAATTAATATTAAATTTTTATCAAATTTATCAAAATGTCAAAAACTCCTGAAACGACGTTGTGTAGTGGTGACAAATTTTGTTTCAAAGATACACAATACACACATTGCTTTCTCTAGTGCACTCGGTATTTTAAATTCTTCCGTCTCAGCCGCATATAATTTGACGCTATTTAATAGATCTTAGTAGCATGGGATTCTCAATTCCTATTCGTCGAAAACTGATGCCTGCAGGTTTTAAGTTTTGGTGCATAATTGCTTACATGGCAATTTCACGATATTATTTTAATTTTTTTTCATATGCTAATGTGATGTAATTTTCTGCAAGAGTGTTATATACAAAAACTAAGTTAATTTTAATATTAAATAGTTCCCTTTTTAAAATCGATCGATAAATTACGCACTTTTTCTGAATATTACAACATTTTCCTCCCATCAATATGAAAAATACGAATCTCTAAAAATATGAAATTTCTTATAGCGTCTCTATAACGCGCGTATGAGTGCTTCGCGCCCATGAAAAAAATCATCACTTTATTCCTCTACATCGTAGTATTGGAATCACTAAAAATAGGAAATTCATTAAAACCGCAATCTCTATAATGAATATAAAAAAGATGCACATTATATAAATTGTTAATATGGTTTCATATTATTAGGAAATACATACTTTCTATTTTTTATATTTTAACTGAATTTATAAAAATGGAAACTTTCCATTGTTTCATTTCAATTACTTTTTACAACTTAATTAAATCTTCAGAAATAAAAACTTTCCATTTTTCCACTGCTTGGATACGAACTGTCACAGGAATCTGCAGGAACACGATATACCACAAAGCTACTAAACACTCATGCCAAATCAGCTTACAACAAAATTTTAAACACACTACTTGTTAAGGTTGCTTTGGTCTTAAAAACTTTCCAAAAGTTAGTCAAATGAATATTCATAACTACACAGAATGTTGATCACGTGAGATCGTACATTTTGACGAACGAAGTTCCAGAATCCGATTTACTATAAAGCATCGGTTTATAAGTTTCTCAACTTTCAGCATTGCGACGTCACTAGGGTGTCCGCTTAATTTGGCTGAGGATACTTATCTTTGTCTGTGATATTAAAAATAAACTTTTTGAGTTGTTTTTAACGTATATGTAATAATATTTTTTGACATATTCTTAAATCAAAATTTATGATTTAAGGAAACACCTACAATCATCTTTGGACAAGCTATATATTTCATTGCTAGTTAATAAACATCAATATTTATTGTTAAATGTATTATTTCTGGAAATTATTGGAAATTATCTGTATTATTTATTGGAAATATTTCCAATGTAAAGCCAATGTTTGTGCAATAACGGTTTTTCAAAGGACATATTTGTGCCAACAGCAATATATTATAGTGTAATATGTTTCATCCAATGAATGCAATATTGGCCCAATATTGTGTCAATATATTGCCAACACTTGATTTCTACTAGGGGGCAGTTTTCTTAATTTTTCAATAGTTTAAGGGAGAACATAGATAGCCATCCTATAATTTAAAAATAAAATTGAGTGTGTATCTGCGAATTTTCTAACATTTATTTCTCGCCTGGGAAATAAGATTCTATAATTATAATAAATGCTTTAATGAGCAAAATATAACCAGTTTCAAATTTATTATGTTTGATCGGGCTTAATAAATATCAGTTAAAAAAACAGTACGTACAAAAACTATGTCTAACAATTTCTAATCATCCACATCGTGTTCCTTTCTAAAGTTCATTAACATAAAATCTTTACTTCACACAATATAACTCAAAAGATTTCGGCCATAAATTTTCATTAATAATCCTGACTCTAGAAGCCTAACTTCCACAAGAGCTGAATTATCTGGAGATCCTCTGGATACAAAAATTCTGTTTGATGTCTGGTATATCTCGTTGCCCTAGAAACAAGACGCTCATTATCTGACTTGTAGTAAGATTTTGCCAAAACACACTTCATTTGTTTAATTAGATTGCGTACTTTCGTTAATGTTCCGGTAGAAAAGAAGCTCCAGTTTTAGGGAATGCTTTGCTTCATAAAGGTAGAATTGTACATTTGAAGGGGTTAAAATGACAGTGGTGTAAGTCTAAATTTAGTGATTTGAAAAAATGAAGGGTTTTGTGAAACTTGTTGTTGCCGTTGCATTGCGTTGTCCAACTTGCTTTGCCCTCTAGTGACTCCCTAAGTGAACTATGACTTATTTGACTGGCACATTGAACAGAAATTAATATACGTTCAGTAAAAATATGGTTATCTCGATTTTCAAAATTTTTGACTTACTCCACTGTCATTCTAACCCCCTCATTTTTGCGATTTTCTTTTGTATCTTGTTTGAGAATTTTAGAGACTTTGACTTTAGAAAATTAAATTGTTTTAAGTAGAACTTTTTAAATGATACTTTGTACCTTCATATATCGATTAACCTTTTTGTTTCAAATAAAGTTTTTTTTTAAATTTTGTATTACATTTGAATTAAATTAAAAATAAAAGGCTAAAAAAACGCATTTTTTTTTCATTTTATATGTATTTTAACTTATATAATAATAAATATAGCACTAGAATTTTAAAATAAATTTATTAAGTGCGCCCCAGAATTTTTTTTTAGAATCTATTTGTAGCCTAAAACTTAATGATATATAAGTCATAATAAACGCTTTATGGCACAAAATATAACCAGTATCAAATTTATTTTGTTTTATCGGGCCTAATAACTTTTGCTTTGAATACAAAATACGTACCAAAATTACGTCTAACCATTCTCTATCATGCGTATCGCATGTTCGATTCTAAAGTTCGTTAGTATAAAATTTTTACGTCTCATAATATAACCGTAAAACTTTCGGCCATAATTTTTCATTAACAATCCTGACTTCAGAAGCCTAATTTACACATGAGCTGAATTACCAGGAGATCCTCTAGATACACAAATGCTGTTTCATGTCTGGTATATCTCGTTGCCTAGAAACAAGACGATTATTATCTGACTTGTAGTAAGATTTTGCCGAAACATACTTTATTAATTTAATTAGATTGTGTACTTCCGTTAATGTTTCGGGAGAAAAGAAGTTTGATTCATAGCAGAGAAAGGGAAATGAATCATGGGAAAGGGATAAACACTTTGATCATAGAAATGCAATAGGATTAAAAAAAAAGAATTGTAAGTGCAACAAGTGCAACGTAAGGAATTACTTTACATAAAGCATTTATAATCCTTACATATGTTACGGCTAAAGCAAGAATTACAAGTAAACCTAGTTTAACCGGTTAAAGTGCGGATTGCCAAGGCTTTGCGGCTAAAGCCCGAAAAGTTTCCAAAGCTTCCACCTTTAACCGGCTAAAACTGAGTCTAACCAATCCTAGTCGGTTAAAGCCCGAAGAGTTCCCAACGCTTCCACTTTTAGCCGGCTAAAACCGGGTCTAACTGGTTCGTGAGAAAATCCAGATCATGTTAGCTATGCATTTGGTTAGTATTGTATCATCCTTTGCCAGTGCGTGTTTGTTTTCTAACGTGTTGACGAATTTATCTAAAAAATGGAGATCGAAAATGTGCTCAAATCAAGTTTCTATGACATAAGTTACTGACTGTTGCTTGAATGAATTGCGTGCATTCTAGAGATTGCTCTACGGCGAGTTTTGTGTGTCCAGTGATGTTTTTTCTTCGGTTAATGTGCGCGAAGCACTCATACATAAGTTACTGACCGCTGCTTGAATGAATTTCGTGCATTCTAGAGATTGCTGTAAAGCAAATTTTGTGTGTCCAGTGATGTTTTGTTTTCGGCTAATGTGCGCAAAGCGCTCATGCAGAAGTTAATTACTGCTGTTTGAATGAATTTCGTGCATTCTAGAGATTGCTTCAGAGTGAGTTTCGTGTGTTCAGTGATGTTTTGTTTCAGTTTTATGTGCGCGAAGCGCCCACACATATATGACTGACCGCTACTTGAATTAATTTCATGCATTCTAAAGATTGCTGCAGAGCGAGTTTCGTGTGTTCAGGGATATTTCTTTCAGTTTATGTGCGCGAAGGGTACATACATAAGTTAACTGACCGATGGTTGAATATATTAATAAATTAATATTATTTTCATGGTTTACTTTTATTTATATACTACCTTATACTATATTGCTTTATAAACATATATAACTTTCAGGCTTTAACTGATTAGGATTAGTTAGACCCAGTTTTAGCCAGTTAAAGGTGGAAGCGTTGGGAACTTTTCGGGCTTTAGCCGCAAAGCCGTGGTAATCCCCACTTTACCCGGTTAAACCGAAGTTTAACTTCATTCTTACTTTAGCCGTAACATATAAATATACAAGGTGGCCATAAATAAATTGACAGTACTCGTCGTGTTTTATAGCGCAATCTAATTGCGAGAATGGAGCCAAATTTTTTAGGATGGTTAAACAAGATTTGAGACAAAGGTTTCCTCGAAAAGAAAGTTTAGTTCCAAATGTCACCACCAGGGAAATATGCGGGGCTGTTTTTAGCACTTTCCAACCTAGTTGAAAAGTGCTTATGACTTCGGTTTGTCTGGCCGTCTACCGTCTGGCCGTCTGCCGTCAGGCCTTCTGCCGTCTGGCCGTCTGCCGTCAGGCCTTCTGCCGTCTGGCCGTCTGCCGTCTGCCGTCTGGCCGTATGTCC
This sequence comes from Maratus michaelseni, assembly GCA_963931845.1. Classification (NCBI taxonomy): domain Eukaryota; kingdom Metazoa; phylum Arthropoda; class Arachnida; order Araneae; family Salticidae; genus Maratus; species Maratus michaelseni. The sequence continues at coordinate 210,642,793 of OZ007600.1, forward strand.
GTGCTCTAACTCCCGTAAATATGCTCGGATTGCTCTGCAATTTTTATATGTTATTGTCGTTATCTATAGCATGTTCCCTATTTCAACGGAAGTGTGTAGCACTTATAGTTTTTTTACAGGGACACTCAAATGAATTCCGTTACATTGCGGTCTATGGGGAAAAATCATTTGCGGTTTATTTAAATATTGTTTCACTATTTTAAAGGCATTGTAATTTATATATATTACTAAGGTTCATTAGAAGAAGCTTAATATGGAACAGGGTGTGCATAGCACTTATAGTTACTTTACAGGGACAGTAAAAATAACTCCGTTACATTACGTCTATGGAGAAAAATCGTCTGCGGTTTATTTAAATAATGTTTCACTATTTTAAACGCATTGAAATTTATATAGATCACTAAGGTGCATTACAAGAGACTTACTACGGAATATTGTGTGTATAGCAGTCATCGTTCATTTACAGGGACACACAAAAGAATTCTCTACTGTCTGTTAACAATAATTCCTGGAAGTGCGTTTTAAGTTATTGAACGCGATTTTAATTTTAACTTGCTTTTTGTCTATTACGTGGTGTGTATAAATTCTGTAGATCCTATACAGGGAAGCACAAAAGTTCGCGAACACATTTATGTTTATTGACAAACTCCAGACGGAGAATTTTAAACTGTGCTACGCGTTTCCTAACTGAACTAAATTTATCATCCTATGTAGTATATATACAAATCTATAGATCCTATACAGGGCTGAATAAAAGTATTCGGATATTTTTCTGAATATTGTATATGTTGGAAATTCCTGAAATTATGTTTTTAAATATGTTATGCGTTTTCTAAATTGTTTACTTAGATGTTAGCTTTTAGCTTATTAAACGGTAGGATTTGTAAAATTATTTTGGAAGCGTTGGAAAGTGCTATATAATCTATGCTTGACGCATGATTTTTCGTTCTTGTTTTGTTTGTTTTTGTGAACTCCTTCCTCCCCCCGTCTTGCGTAATCATCCTACAAATCTTGCCTTTTTTTCTTACAATTAGATCGCGATAAAAACTCTGAAAAAAAAATACTATAAAATACAACCTGTTTTAATAGGCCTAATTTTGGGCTTACCATAATTACGTTTAATCGGTGCTTATCATGCTTTATGAGATCATTAATCAACTTCATTAACAAAAGTTCTTTATGTCAGATAATATTATCATAAAAATTTCGACTATAATTTTTCATTAACAGTCCTGGCTCTGGAAGCTTAATTTACACATGAGCTGAATTATCTGGAGATCCTCTGGATACACAAATGCTGTTTGATGGCTGGTATATCTCGTTGCCTTAGAAACAAGACCATCATTATCTGACTTCTAGTGAGATTTTGCCGAAACACACTTCATTAGTTTAATTAGATTGTGTACTTTCGTTAATGTTCCCGGAGAAAAGAAGTTTGAGTTTTAGCAAATGCTTTGCTTCATAAAGGTAGAATTGTTCATTTATGGGATTTGCCTTTGTATCTTGTTTAAGGATTGTAGTTATTTTAGTGTAGGAAAATTTACTTACATTCATTCTGTTCAATGTTCTAAAACATATAAAGAGTAATATTTAGTTACATCTTCGAGGGAAAATGTGGAATTATTTTCGCTTTCAATTATTTTTATACGAGTATTTTCGTACACTGATTATAATTTTTTTAAATTATTTTATTAGATACATTGTAAAAATTCTCGATTTTTTGTTTAATTTGGTAAGGGATTTCAAAAATATCAACCAATTCCGGGCGGACGTCATTTTACAACATTTAAAATTTTAAAGCCAGTATTTCCGTATAGTATTTTCTACTTGTTTATTCCAAGAATTGTACGATAAGACAATACAAAGATTTCGACTGAAATATTCTGTTATTTAAAACAACAAACCATACACACCCTATATGTAATGTATACGTGACACTTGCCCTGATGCGGTTAATATAAACGTATAAAAGTTTTAATACACTTGAAGATAAACATTTGACTTATGATTTTCGACGGATTTATACGTTTTAAAAGGTTCTGAACACGATTTGACTGTTTTTAGAAAATGTCTGTCTGTGTGCGTGCATGTGACAAAAATTTTGTCGGGGGCGCTCTATTTCAAGAACCCTCAGGACGCCCAAAAACCGCTACGACCGATGAAATCGTCTCTAAAATTCACAATGCCGCATTGAATGATCGCCGATTGAAGATACACGAACTTGCTGACTTTGCAAACATCTCTTTAGACCGTGTCCACCATATTTTACACGATGTTTTGGGTATGAAAAAACTTTCCGCTCGATGCGTTCCGCGTTTGTTGAACGTCAACCAAAAACGCCAAAGAATGATCATTTCTCAAGAGTCTTCTGAAATGTATTGTATTGCAAGTTGAAAAATTAAATGAAATATTGTCAAAAATCTTGTAATTTTTTTTGTCAGGCCGAGAACTTTCGAACCACCCTCGTACAGGGCTGCACTAAAGAATTCGTGAATAAGATTGTGTCTTAAATGTATTAAGTTGTACAAGGACTACATTAAAAAATATTATGAAATTATGTCAAAAATCTTGTGCTTTCACTGTCAGTGGGAGAACGTATCAGCTCACTCTCATATTTTAGATCGTAGGACACAACGTATGAAAGAAACTTAAATCGATACTTACACACAGCAGCATAATTTGTTTTTGTTCATTTAATCACATAGAAAATCTATTAGTCTCCATAAGTGCTCTTTAAACTACAAGACCGCTCGTGGTATGCCGACGTAATAACATACAAAAAGATGAAAATTATTTTAAAAGCGGTTCGAAACACTTCCACTTTTCATCAATACACTACTTTTTGGCTAAATCTGCATTCAATGTGTATCACAGTGTTATGTTAGAAAACCATTTTAATTAACGAGGCACAAAATGTAAAATTAACTTACCAAATGTCTAATTTGTTTCTTAAATTCTCTTACAAGATTCACTTACCTAAAAGAGAAAGTGAAAAGATAAGTAACAAGTGAAAACAAAAATTAAAGATATTTTTTACTCTTTCAATATTATAACTCTTTCTACGAAAAACTTAAAAAAATATTATGAAAAATACAGAACTGTAATTTTTTAAAGAGTAGTATAATATTAGTTTTTTTTTATAATGGACTCACTAATTATAATTATGTTCATGAAGCATATCACTAATTTCATCGTGCTTGCAGATTTACGTAAAACTCAGATTACATGGTCTAACGTGTTTTATGAAATATGCAAATTTCTATGTTGTGGTAAAATAGCATAACAATACTATTTTTTTTAAAATCGCGACTCTCCAATTATAAACAATCAGTTTTTTTAAACCGGTATATCAGTTTTTAAGATGCATTAATTGGCAGAAAAATAAACTTTATTTTTTATATATGCTTCTTTAAATCTCGAAATTATATTAGTTCCTGAGGTTTCTAAAGACAAAGAATGCTTTTTTGGAATCATGGGTAACTCGGGTGAGATCATTGTATATTTTCGTTCGTGTTTAAATTTTATAGGCTAGATTTAGAAACATATGTATCTTTTTTTTTACACTGTATTTGTAGCTATGCTGAATATTCATTAAAAATATTTCTATTCTTCAAACATCTAAGATATAACATATTTATGCAGTTTATACAGATTCATTTACATTTTTCTTCTAATTATTCTTTCATCTTGTAATCCATCCATCCACCATTGTAATCCATCCACCATGTAATCTTTTTTTCTTTTTTTTTTTACACTGTATTTGTAGCTATGCTGAATATTCAATAAAAATATTTCTATTCTTCAAACATCTAAGATGTAACATATTTATGCAGTTTCTACAGATTCATTTACATTTTTCTTCTAATTATTCTTTCATCTTGTAATCCATCCATCCACCATTGTAATCCATCCCCCATGTAATCTTTTTTTCTTTTACACTGTATTTGTAGCTATGCTGAAAATTCAATAAAAATATTTCTATTCTTCAAACATCTAAGATATAACATATTTATGCAGTTTCTACAGATTCATTTACATTTTTCTTCTAATTATTCTTTCATCTTGTAATCTATCCATCCACCATTGTAATCCATCCACCATGTAATCTTTTTTCTTTTTTTTACACTGTATTTGTAGCTATGATGAATATTAAATAAAAATATTTCTATTCTTCAAACATCTAAGATGTAACCTATTTATGCAGTTTCCACAGATTCATTTACATTTTTCTTCTAATTATTCTTTCATCTTGTAATCCATCCATCCACCATTGTAATCCATCCACCATTGTAATCCATCCACCATGTAATCTTTTTTTCTTTTTTTTTACACTGTATTTGTAGCTATGCTGAATATTCAATAAAAATATTTCTATTCTTCAAACAACTAACAAGGAGAGTGCCAAGCTTGGTAAACACAGATTTTGATTATTTTTATGTATGTTGTTGGGTAGAAGCCCCTTAGTCTCAGGTTCAATGGATTTTATACAACGCTCCTTAATTCTCGAGAAATGGGGGGGTCTAATATTATAACACAACTTAAATACTTATTTTGTAACGCAATAACTGCGTTGGTTGTATCTCAGATGGTATGGCGTCTGTTCGTTGTTCCGAGTGCCCGGGTTCGATGCCGGAACGCGCTACGTTTTTTTTTTTTTTTTTTTTTTTAATAAATATACTTGTAATTATAATTTAATAATCTCAATAAAAAATTTTGTTAACATAATTTAAATTTTGATTTAGCTTTTTTGATTTTTAAACCATTATTAAACATTTCTCACCATTTAAAGAGCTTTAAAAATATTGGATCTCTTATTGATTAGTAAAAATTCAAAAATTAGTTACAAAATCGGAATATTAACTATCGAATTATAGAATTCTTCTCCCATAGCAATAGAAAACGAGGATATTTCAAATGCTGGATTATTTGTTAAAAATTCATTGTTTTACAATAAAATTTTACAGTACTTCAACATATTTGTGACATCACTTTTCTGATTTTCATTGAATCCCGACACTTCGGATTGGTCTTGTAAACTACAGCTTGCTTCTTGCATTTTTATATGATTATGAGATGTTATAGAATGATACGCACTTGTGCGATAAAGATTGAAAGCAAAAACCACTTGCATCAAACTAAAAAAAGGAATAACCAAAGTCTGTTGTGGCTCCCCCTAGTTACAGTAAAATAAAACATAAATATGTTGTAATTCAATTTTTATGCTAAAGTTTAATATAATTATGCTTCTTACTTTAAAAACAGAGTAGTATTATCATCGCATTAACATCCCTTGTTAAAGCAATTTATAAATGATGTTTCTTTACAATCACGAATTGACACAATTATTTAATATCGTTGCATTGATAAAGCATATATGGAATACATTTTAAAAGTGATTTTCAAAAAATCAAAAATGCTAAATTAAAATGTAATTATGTTAATAAAAATTTTGTTGAGATTATTAAATTATAATTACAAGTATATTTATAAAAAAAAAATCAGAAAAATATACGTAGCGCGCCCCGGCATCGAACCCGGGCCCTCGGAACAACGAGCAGATGCCATACCAACTGAGCTACGACCAACTAAGTTATTTTTTACAAAGTAAGTATTTAAGTTGTAGTATAACATTAGACCCCCCATTTCTCGAGAACTAAGGAGCGTTGTATAAAATCCATTGAACCTGAGACTAAGGGGCTTCTACCCTACAACATATATAAAAATAATCAAAATCTGTGATTACCAAGCTTGGAACTCTCCTTGTAAGATATAACCTATTTATGCAGTTTCTACAGATTCATTTACATTTTTCTTCTAATTATTCTTTCCTTACATTTGCTAATAATTGCATTTACTTTACCAAGAAAAAACGAGCTCAGTGAATTGATTCCGACATGTTGTATATTTTTACTTTGTTCTTTAATTTTCTAGAACTTTCTTCCAGCGAAATGAAAATTTTCTTTTTTTGAAACTGAATTAAGTAAGGATAGAAATTCCGTTTCAGGGATTTGACAGAGAGAGGGAAAAAAAGGGATAACGATGTAGCTAGAAGAAACACGAATGTTACATAAGATTAGTTTCTGTGTTCTAGTGTGAAATTTTTATTAGGGTACGAAGGGGAAAAGAAATTTATCTCCAAACAAACGTGATGAAGTAATTCGTTAAAAAATATAACAATTTAAATTACTCTGTTTCTGTTGTATATTTGTGTTACCGCATGTAACTAAATTCGAAAAAGTTACTAAATATAAAAATAGTATACTCAAATTAATATTTCCTCGAATTTTAATTGCTGCGAATGTTAAAATGGCAATAATAATAATAAAAAAATTCCTCACGGCTCGGCCTACAGGCACAGGAAGATTCCAAAGACGCAGACCGTGGGCGTCTGCTTATTGGGAATCGCAGAAGAAAGACCTATTTGCCATGAAGCGGCAGTTGGGACCACCAACTTCAAATTATACCTCTGCCTGTAGGTAGAGCCAGCAGGGATTTTTTTGTTTTTAATTTTATTTTGCTGTAAGAGTTGGTCCTATAAAAAACTTGTCAGTATAAAAGTTGTAGATAATATTAAAAAGATTTATAATAAATTTAAGAGGATTTGCTATCTTGGGAATTGACGAAGTTATGAATTCTTTTCTTCTTAAACCCCTATCCCCCTCCCTTGGGGTATTTTTAATGAAATCAAAAATCTGTCGTACATAACTTTTCGGCCCTTTCGTAGACGTAATAATAACTTTAAACGGATTCGATATGTATCAAAATAAAGAAGTTATAGGATATTTTCTGTTTTCACAAATTCCTCCATTTGCCCCCCCCCTCCCCCTGGTTCGATTTTGCCCATTAACGAACTTGACCGATATTTTATGTCGCTTGATTTTATGTAACAGTTTGGAAGAGATTTGTGCAGAATTATGGAAATTATCGTGTCCATAAAAAAGTGATATGGATACATAGATAGCTAGATAGATCGATAGATAGATGTATAAAGTTTTGAACTGGAGATGGTTTAGGGTTCTAGGAGTCAAGATCTGCATAGATCTGCAAAAATTTTCCAGAAATTCCAACATAGGGGAGAATACGAAAAAGCTAAAAACAACGTTGAAGCACACAAATTATAAAACTTTAAATCACATACGGCCATTTCAACGATACATAGATCCCCTTCATGCAGAAGTACTTCTGATCTGGTTACACTTGCTTTGCCATTTTTGTCAGATTACAGCCAGTAGTCTTTTGAACCCTTTTAACATTTTTTTTTCACCTTACACTGATGAAGGGGATCTATGAATCCTTGAAACGGCAGTATGTGTTTTAAAGTTTTATAATTTGTGTGCTTCAACGTTGTTTTTAGCTTTTTCGTATTGATAAGCACACAAAGTGTACCTTTTATACATAATAGGGGAGAATGTAATAAATAGTATTTCTTATGAAATCTACCTAAAACACGTAGCCATAGTTTTAGTACATGATTAATTTTGAAATAAATTTTATAGAATAATACACGTGTTATATAAAAAAGTCTTATCGAAAATGAATAAATAAAAAAAAGGTTTAATATACTTAAAAAAAAAACACTCCTTTATGAACATTTAATATTTATCTTAAAAATTACGCATAATTTCATGACTGCAATTCATGTAGTTACAAACTAAATTCCGTTTTCATTACGTTAATTTCGTTTGGATCATGATCATCGAAAATTCATCGCTTTAGTCATCGCTGGCAGAAAGCGATAACTAGTGAATTTATAAAGATTAATTAATAGTAAATTTTGTTCTGTTTCATTTTTAAGATATGGTAACCGGAACGAAAAAAAAATCATTATTCAAACTATCTATTCAGAATTTCTAGATTGTTTTCTCAACATATAATCATAATTTAATTAATACTACACTATTAAATTATCAAATAGTATATTTAAAAGAATTATTACACACTTTATTTTTTTATTTATATTTATACGCTTTAGCGTTTAGCATATTTTTTGTTGCAGTTTCACTACCAGTAGGCCTAGTTTGGCGAGAATGGTTTGGCGCATAAATAACTCCATTACTTTTGTTAATCGTAAACAGACGTAACCATAAAGATTACTTGGCGATTTAGCTTTTCGGCTGGCTAAATTGCCTTGAAATTAATTTATTAATTCATAATTCTGTGCTAGAAATAACAAAATGTTACATAGTTGTCGGACACACTCCTGTGTGTATAATGTTTATAATTCTAGCATATCAGGATGTGAGTGAAAAATAGAATACAATATCTAAAATTTGCATACAATTGCCAAGTTAAGTTAAATAAAAGGGTAATTTTTAATAAAAGACTGTCTTTTTAAATATGCAATTTTCTAATATTGTTTAGAAAAAGTTATTAAACATAAACATAATGTATTCAATTTAATATTTTCTCGAAGTTAATAGCTCCGAGTATAAAAATTTCCATTTAAAACAACCACACTCTAAAAGCAATATTTTCGAAACTGAGCAAAAAATACTCAAAACTGAGTATGTCGCGTTGTCAAAATGGCTCCGAATCAAAATGACTCAAGTTTGAAACATGTATATAGCCATTTCTAAAAACATACATACACTCAAGAATAAAACATCATGTGCTCCTATTTGAGTATGTCCATGTTTCAAAAATGAGTATGAACTGACTTCTATCTGCTCCTTTTTCAGTATTTCCATGTTTCAAAAGTGCGTTTGAACTGATTTTGATCCTTTTTGGGTATGTCCATGTTTCAAAAATGAGTTTGAACTTATTCTAATCCTTTTTTAGTACAGGGTGATCAGAAAATGAGTATACATTTGAAAAATTAATAATTCACGGAATAATGTAGGTAGAGATGTAAAAATTGATACACATGGAATGACATGGGGTTTTATTGTAACCACAAAAAAGTTCATAAAATGGCCGACAGATGGCGCTTCGTCTGATAAGAAAAGCAATAATTAGCATAACAAATTATGACAAAGCAAAGACGATGTTCTTCAGAACGAATGCTCAACATGTCCACCGTCATCCCGCAACAATAGCTGTAGCCGAGGGACAATGTTGTGCACAGCACTGTGCAGCATATCTGCAGTTATGATGAGAAATTGGCTTTGGATGTTGTCTTTTAGCATGCCTATTGATGGTCGATCGCGGCAGATTCCCCATTTTGATAGTAGAGCTACAGTGCCTAGAAGTATATAGTGTTGTTATCGGCGTCAATATTATACTTCAGAAATAGAGGACGCCGATAGATGGCGCCAGTGTTCTCGCCGCGGCTATGGTAACTTTCGTTTTTACATACACATCATTGTAAATCTATTTTTTTCTGTAATAAATCAGTACTTTAAAATGCTCTAGATAAAAAATAAACAAGGAAAAAAATTCTAATAATGAAAATACAGTTGAAGAGAAATGTAATTGATTTCATAACAACTAATTGTAATGAACTCAAACAGTTACAAACTTTATCATAGGACAATGTTTTTCTTCCTACAATATTTAGTTATTTCTAAAATTGGATAAATACAATATATTGGATAAATACAATATATTGGATAAATACAATATATTGGATAAATACATTATACTATGATGAATTCTTGCAAAAACATGTCCCTATTTTGACAACTTTTTAATCGGTATTCATTATTACGTAACTTGTTTACATCCTGTTAACAAACTGAGAGTAAATTGAGTTGTTAAAAATTTCTGACATTTCGGAGCTTTAGTTTTGAGTAAAATAATTTAAGGTATACTAGCAAACATCAAACATTAAATTAATGATAATTTCAAATCTAGAAAAAAAAAATAATTACTCTCCTGAAAGTATGACAAGAATGCATTTTCTTTCAATTAGGGTAGATGCGCCAATCATCCTTAAAAAATTATTTAAAAATTATTTTTGATTAATAGTTATTATTATATATATTATTATTATTATTATTACATTAAGTTATCAACAATATTTAACCATTCTCATACTCACATTTCTCAAATGTGAATCAAAATTTTAATAACAGAAATAAATCAAACACTTTCCAGTTTTTTTCGAGTAATAGACAGCCTACAAAAAGTAATACATTAATTTTGTGAATGTATTTAAAACCATGATTGAATGAAAGCATACTAATAAAACAAAATAGTCATGTTAAAATAAATTTTAAAGTTAGGATATCAATAATTAATAAAATATTTATGATAATGTTCATTGTTTAAATTATTTATTGTCATTATCACAAGATAAATATTTTAATTATTTTAGATAGAAAAATTAAAATACTAAATTAAAAATAATTGAGCAAATCTTCTTTCCCTTCAATAGTGTATTTGTAATTTCTCTCAATAAATCGCTCATGAAAATGCGATTCACATTAGAGTCCTGCATCGGGTCGGGTTACCCGCACCCGACCCGTCCCGCAGTTCGGTTGGCGCTCTTTTTTTTTGTTGAGGTTCGGGTCGGGTTGACTTCTACTTTTTGCTGCGGGTCCGGTTGACATTCACTTTTTCGGGTTCGGGTTGGGATTTTACTCTTGCGGGTCGGGTTCGGGATAACCCGCTTTTTCAAAAGAATGTCGAATATTTTTTCAGATTAAGGAAATCGAGGTAAAATTTTTGTCGGGTTCGGATCGGGTTGCTAGTTGACTTCAAATGAAATTTGCGGGTTCGGGTCGGGTACAACCCGACCCGTGCAGGACTCTAATTCACATGCAACTGAATGTTGGTTCAGATATTTGTCGGCACGAGGAATGACTTTTAATCATTTTTCAAATTAGTTTTAGTCTTTCAGGGGGGGGGGGGGAATAGAGTTATGTTAGTTTTGTTGCTTTTATATCCACTAGTATATCCGGGAACGAAGCATGTTCAGGGCTTAATTTGCGCCGGAGCCCACCAGACCTCAGCTCCGGTACTTCTCTATTTTTAGTAAATGTTTAAATATTGGCCAGAATTCACCGGAGCTCATAAACACTGCGCTCCGGAGCCCAGTGCAATAACGCTTCCGAAAAACGAATTCTAAATTACCCTTTCCTTTCCCTCCCATCCCCAATTTTTTGCCTGCTTTTGTATCAAAACACTTATAAGTGAGGTAATGTGTCGCTCACGTAAGAGATTGAGATAAAACGGGCTCGGTTTTTATATCAGTCTTGGGAGGCTTGAACTCAATCTGTCTTAAATTCAAATTTTATTTATTTCCATTTCAAATCATTTTAATGCTATTTTGATCAGAATAACGAGTAAACAGAAATAGTCTTTTTTCTATTCCGCATAGCTGCGAACTATTAATTTTTTGTGTTAACACTATTTCCGAATCATAATCCTGAGCTTATTTAATCGCAGAATTCTGCGATTAATTAACATTAAGATTAGGTAAAGCAAAGGTTTCTATTTGGAAGTAGTAATAACAAAAAAATGGAACAGTTGATATCTAAGTATACGCAGATGCCATGTATTTAATTATTTTTATTTTGCTAAAAAAAAAAAAAAGTGTTTTAAATTTTGAAGATAATGTATGAAATATAAATAGGCAGACTGGAGTGACGGGGGGTGGGGGGGGTGGGGTGCGTGTTAGTACCGCAGAATATTAGGGCTCCGGCACTTTTTTTCTTAGAAATTAAGCCCGGAGCATGTTCGATCAGCTTTTCTTTTCTTAGTATTTGCAGATTTATCCATACTGATTTATCATTAAACAGGCATAATATATGTTTACTTTAAAATATTATAGAAATAGAAACATTCGTATAGTTTGTTTGAAAATACAGCGTTATTACATTGAAACTAACATTAGGATGAAGCCTGTTAAATGAAACTTCAAACGTTAATAACGGCGGTGGGAACTCGACGCCCTCTCGCGGAGAATCTGGTTTTCCTCCTGTTAGGGACATTTTTTTTTTATTGCGGTTGTATTGGCGATAAGCACACTACTTACTTCTAGGCACTGTAGTAGAGCTTCACTAACATTGCCTTTTCTGCTAACGTCAGCATGCTGCGATTGCTGGTGCATCTGATTATCTCTCTCATTACAGCTCCTTTTATACACGTTTCTCAGGCAGAGTCACTGACGTTTTGCTGTTCAGTGCCATCTGTCGGCCATTTTATGAACTTTTTTGTGGATACAATAAAACCCCATGTCATTCCAAGCATGTGTGTCAATTTTTACCTCTATACCTACATTATTCCGTGAATTATTAATTTTTCAAATGTATACTCATTTTCTAATCACCCAGTATTTCCATTTTTCAAAAGTAAGTTTGAACTGATTCTTATCAATTTTGAGAATGTCCATGTTTCAAAAGTGAGTTTGAACCGATTCTAATCAATTTTGAGTATGTCCATGTTTCAAAAATGAGTATGAACTGACCTCTGTGTGCTCAGTTTTGAGTATGTCCATGTTTCAATATTCTGAGTATTTCTGGTATTTCAGAATTGAAAGCATTGGGTGGTCCTATTTGAAACAAAGAGTTTCAGAACAAAATGAAAACATCGATTTACTCAGATTTAAAAGTATCATTTTTCTCAATGCATGTTCTCATGCTTTTAGTACATGCTGTACTTTAAAATAACTTTTATATAATGTTATACATATTACATAGACAGTTTGTCATCGAAAATTAATTAAACTCAAAAGAAGATCTAATATGAAATCATTAAAATAAAATGAATGGCAATTTTATCATTATTAATAATTCATACAAATAAGTATATGTAAATAATTTTAAATTGAAAACATTTTAAGTAATAGTTTTTAAAAATGCATAAAATATTTTCTAATTTGATTTTCATTATCCTATATTATTGTTATTCTACTGACTGATTAAAAACTTCATTGCATTAATAAAACTGTCTCTCTTGAGATGCAAACTAAATTGTGTTTTAATTTGATATTAAATTCGATTATAAATCTAAAAATATTTCATTTGTTATTTTGCTATTATATTAATAAGTTTATAGGCTGTGTTTCTATTCATATAACATTTTTAGAAAAATATATGCTCTAAAAATTCATTTAATAAAATTTTCGAGTAAATGATTTTTTTTCTCAATGCATCATGACTAGAAATAACATTAAGTATTTAAATGAAGCTTTCTTGTGTTGTGGTATTATTAAGTTACTTCCTACTTTGTTCAACTTATTATTACTTTCCACTTTTTAATTTAAAATAATTTTGTTTTACACTAGATTTAAAATTTTTAGCTAAACAACTGAAAACGAAACCATTTATCAAATAAATTACTTTATATATAATTTTAATTACTACAAATATAAAAATTACGAGTGCTTTTTAATTTAAAAATTTATTTTTCAAATGACAGAAATAGTCTTAGAGAATATAAATTAAACTAGCAAAACTAAATAGACTTGTTAGCATTCATATCTATTATTCAAAAGATGATTTTAATGCTGCTTGTATTTTGCCTTTCGAAAATTTCGTACAAAATTCGAAATTTAATATAATGTATTTTGTAGTTTATAAAGTGGAAGACGTGGAACAGTATGCATCCAGGACATTTGGAAAATAATTTGGAATTAAAATATTTATAGTAAACATTAATAAAATACTACTGCACATTATATACAATCTCTTTATGTGCTCTAAGCATTTTTTATTTTTAAGCATAAAATTCTATTAAGATTTTACTGCTTTGACCAAATTTCTTCCAATTCCTCAATTTGAACAGGAGAATACAGTTTAACATACACTTTCGAAATCTGTTGCAAATCTCAATACCACATTGAAATATTTTTACTCAGAATTGCCCGAAATTTAATAATAAAATATTTCAATAAAACATTATCCCATTGTTCGTTTTATATCTATTGTAAAAGTATATATATTATTCAAATATTATTATGCAGATATTTTCGGAAGTTTAATAATAGAATATATGTTTTCAAAAAGCTCTTGTATTGCAATAAATCATTTATAAACACCCGAATGTTTTCTTACATTCTTCAAATATTGTTTTAATTATCAAAATATTGTTATGTTGAAATCTACTGTAACATCGTTTAGCATAAAGTAAATTTCTTATCTAGCATTGTCCAATTCCTTAAAACTTTCAAAAAGCTGCTTGAGATGTTTATTGACTTACACTGAATGGCAAGAAACAAACCGGCATTTCTTCTTAATAGGGAGATTATTGAACAACTAGCCGCCACTGGCGACCAGTTTGGTCTCCCTTAAATGTATGTTAAACATTGCAACACGTTACATTTATTCATAATTTAATTTTCCCTTAATCCTTCGCCAAATCGGAAGATTCTAATAGACAAATCATGAACTTTTGCGATCATGGTAGCATTTCGCATATTTTTTGGGCACAAATGTCACATACGCACGTTGGCGCGATTCCCCCCCCCCTCCCCCGCCAATTTGGCGAAAACTTTGTTATGGAAATTGTTGTTTATTTACTTTTATTTTTTATTTTAATTCTATAAATTATTTTTGATATGTATATCAATATTTATTTACAACAAACTATCATTTATTTATTTTTATTCTTTTTTTTAATTATGAGTATTTTTGTTAGCCGGGAGCAGATGATAATTCGCCAAATATCGTTCCCATCACCGTCATTCATACTACAATTAATTTAATTTTAAATTATAAACCTGTCACTCATTCATTTAAAATACTTAACTTTAATCTAAAATGCTTATATTACATAAATTTAAAATACTTCACACTTTTCATTTAAAAGAGAAAATAAATAAATAAATAAGAAATAATATCATAAATCAAAACATTTGATTTCAAAATCAAAGTATCATTTCTAATTTGTACACGCGATAAATAAAAGCTGTATTAGCGATTTTAAAAATGTTAAAAATCTGATTCATTAAATATTATTACATGAGTTCAATTTACGTCAAGAAAAGGTCCGAAAGTTGAGTTGTATAGCACATAATTATGGTAAACTTTGATTGTCTCACTGGTGCGAATTATTTTTTTGACGCGAGGCAGCGGTCCAAAAATTCATTCGCGGAGAACTTGCTTTGCGAATGATTACCTCCATGATTTAATATTTTAAATGTTCACGACGAATCAATCTTTTTTTTGTTTACTTTTATGAATAGAGAATTTGAACTGCGAATCTTTCGACTGAAGTTATTGCAGAATATATACATAATTGAATGCAAGTCATCTCTCAAATATTAATTTATTTTGAACGATCTTTCTTAAAATGTAACTTTTATGCAGTTTATTCGAAAAAATAATTTTGAATAAAAATGGCCGCTTGGCATATGAAAAAGCGATGCGGCATCCCGGAACTGTTGAGGACAGTCACATGACTTACAGTTTTATTATAGAGATGGGATTTCAGGAAAAGGCTTTGATGCGCGTGTTCAAATAAACATTTAAATGTTAGTTATGTATTTTTAACGTATAAATTAGATCTTTAAAAATAACTAATTTTGTTTAAGAAGAACTAAATTCGTTAAGAGTAACTAATTTCGTTAATAGTAACTAATTTCGTTTTAATTATAAAAATAATGTTATAATGTCGTGTTGAACTTTTTAATTGAAATCTACTGTAACACTGTTCAGCATAAAGAAACTTTCTTAGCTGGAATTGTTTAACTCTTTCAAACTTTCAAAAAGGTGTTTGAAATATTTATTTATTTATACTGAATGAACAGAAACAAAAGACAACTTCTTACTAATAAGAGGATTATTAAATAAAGTGAATTGAAGAAATTTATTTGGAGAGCATTTTAAAATAAAGATATATAAGTTAGTTGTATTTTTAACGTATAAATCAAACCTTTAACAAGAAATAATTTTGTTTAATGTTACATTAAATTGTTATTTTTTAAATCTACTGTAACATCGTTTAGCATACAGTAAATTTATTATGTGGCATTGTCCCATTCTTTAAAACTTTGGAAAAGCTGCTTGAAATGTTTATTGACTTGCACTGAATAACGAGAAACAAACCAGGAAATTATTGAATAATGGGACTTCAGGAAAAGGGTTTGATGCGCATTTTGAAATAAACATTTAAATGTTAATTACGTATTTTTAACGTATAAATTAGGTCTTTAAGAAAACCTAATTTTGTTTAAGAAGAATTTTGTTTAATTTCTTTAAGAGTGAATAGTTTCGTTTTAATTATGAAAATAAGAACTAAAATATCTTCTTAAAACACCACCAAAATTTTTAAAATGCGCTAGGCCTTTCGAAAGATCTGAGTCTTTCTTCGTCAGGCGCAAAAAGACGTGCTTCTACAATGAAAGCAGCAGCAAGACTGAAATGAGAGATAAGGGAGAGGAAACAAGCTGAAACAATAGCCAATAGGAAAGTAGAAATCAACAGCCAATAGGAAAACCGAAGGAGAGGACAACAGCCAATCACAGAAGAGTAAAATTAAGACAATAGAATACAATATAGAAGGGAAAAAAACACAGATATATTAAAATGGAAACAGATGAAAATTAAGAAATAAATAAGTAACCAAAATATATTAATATATATAAAAACACTAATATTAATTAATACAAAAATAAATTATATGGTAGTACTGAAGAGATTTTTCCAAGCAACAGAAAGCATTGTTTGTCAACAATGCATGATATTTATTCCAACAGATCGAAAAATGCCAGGATCAGGACTCGAACCCAGGTACTTTGGCTTGCCGTGCCAACGCTCTTCTTATTGAGCTGTTCCAACGATATTTTGGCTGGCATAATTCACTCTTATTTGTTGAGCATAGCTGCGAACTGCAGCGCAAATTTCATTCATCCGATCTATAACTATAGCATTAGGATATCGATGGGATAGCTCAGTAGGAAGAGCCTTGGCACGGCAAGCCAAAGTACCCGGGTTCGAGTCCTGGTCTCGACTTTTTTCGCTGTGGTGGAATAAATCTCAACTATGATTCTCCACACATAAAACATGATTTACCTAGTTGAAAAAACTTTCCTCTGTTTATTATATCCTTAAACATCTTGTTTAAGTTAGAATTGATACAGAAAAAAACATTACCAGTTATGAGTGAATAAATTGCGTGAGCAATTCCCTAAAACACCCTGTATTACAATGAGAAGAAAAATAGTCTTGAATTTATTACAATAATTTATCTTTTTAAATCTCTAGAGTAAGTTTTAAATTAAAATGAGGAGAAAAATAGTCTTGTATTTATTACAATAATTTATCTTTTTAAATCTCTAGAGTAAGTTTTAAATTAAAATGAGGAGAAAAATTGTCTTGTATTTATTACAATAATTTATCTTTTTAAATCTCTAGAGTAAGTTTTAAATTAAAATGAGGAGAAAAATAGTCTTGTATTTATTACAATAATTTACCTTTTTAAATCTTTAGGGTAAGTTTTAAATTAAAATGAGGAGAAAAATAGTCTTGTATTTATTACAACAATTTACCTTTTTAAAACTATAGAGTAAGTTTAAAATTAAAATGAGGAGAAAAATAGTCTTGTATTTATTACAATAATTTATCTTTTTAAATCTGTAGAGTAAGTTTTAAATTAAAATGAGGAGAAAAATAGTCGTATTTATTACAATAATTTATATTTTTAAATCTCTAGAGTAAGTTTTAAATTAAAATGAGGAGAAAAATAGTCTTGTATTTATTACAATAATTTACCTTTTTAAATCTCTAGAGTAAGTTTTAAATTAAAATTAAACTTTAATCTGCATTCCAAACTCTAGAGGGCACTTGCGATCGGCTTCTGATAGAAGCGATCCCGGTTTTAGGTTGTATACTCTTTAAAGTGCAACCCTATTTTAAGCAAATATCGTTAAACATCTTATTTAAGCAAGAATTTATAAAGATATTGAAATCACTTCAATGGAATATATTGAATTTCAATAGATTCTTACTCTATTGAAAGCTCTTACACAATATTCTTAAATTTTATAAACCACACTGGAAGAATCGGAACATGTATTTTCTATCTACAATATAACACTGGATTTCCAAAGGAATCTTTGAATAAATAACGGATGTTGCTTTGAAATGGTTTATTGAAATATTTTGTAAAAGCACTGTCCATACTGAAATGCTTTTAACTGTCATTGTTCAATACCTCAAATCCGCTATGGTTATTTGAAATGTTTATTTATTTATCTAGAAAGACGCGAAGCAAATAATCAATTTATTCTGAAAATAGTTGAATTGTTCAATGTAATAGTTTGAGGGATTGAAATTGTGTTATATATGTTAAAGCTGATGTTTAAAGCTCAGTTAATTTCTATTCATGTATTACATCATACAAAGAACTTTCCTATGAGCGCTAAAAATATTAAGTTTTCTTTCGTTCGAACTATGTACTGTTATTTTTATTTTATAAAAAAATATGTGCTGATTTTAATCATTTGATTCTTATTCTAAAACATATATTTATGATTATTTTCAGTGCGTAATTTATGTTTATTTTTATATTTGAGAAGAGATAAAATCTTTATGGTTCTGCGTCAATTCGTCGCGCACAATTCATCGTGTAACAATTCATCGCGCACAATTTATCGCAGCGTCAATTCGTTGCGGCTTCAATTCGTCGTGGCGTCAATTCGTCGCGACGTCAATTCGTCGCAGCGAAAATATATTTGAAGGCTATGATAATAAAAGTAAAGATATTTAATAAAATTATTTGATGATAATATTTTTTTTTTTTGATATAAAGAATTATGATTAACAATTTACAGGCGATAATAATTTTACTAAATTCTCTTTACTTCAATCATCATAGCATTCAAAACCATTTTCGTTGCGACTGATTGACGTCGCGACGAATTGACGCGACGATGAATTGTGCGCGATGATTTGTTCCGCGATGAATTGTGTGCGACAAATTGACGCGACGCCAATCTTTATAGTGTTAGTAAGATACTTTAAATTTATCATCTCTGTAATCTGTTTGTGTTATTTTAAAGTGTAACAAAATTAAACCATTATTCTTTGTGAGTTTCCTCTGCTTGTCTGTTTTATGACCAACTTAAGACTAAATTTTCAAAGCATTTTTACTTATATTCCTTTTAAATGCTAAAGGTGTAAATTAACAACATAATATAAATTAAAATAACTTTTATTAGTTGTTTTACATGTTTCGACTCTTTCCGAGTAATTTTCAAAAACAAAATGAGAATATTCCAAAGTTGAACGGGCTTTGAAGTTATTATTTTCTAAAAATTACGCACGTTATCTATTATTTTTTACTTGGTTGTTTATTTTCATATCTGTGACCATGGAGTAACTCGAGCCACAGTTTCGGTAAATTAAAAGATGCCGCATCGTTACATATTGTATGGGTCACAGATTCATGGTCACAGATATGAAAATAACAATATGTAACGATGCGCATCTTTTAATTTACCGAAACTGTGGCTCGAGTTACTCCATGGTCACAGATATGAAAATAAATACAATATGTAACGATGCGGCATCTTTTAATTTACCGAAACTGTGACTCGAGTTAATTCATGGTCACAGATATGAAAATAAACAACCAAGTAAAAAATAATAGATAACGTGCGTAATTTTTAGAAAATAATAGCTGCAAAGCCCGTTCAACTTTGGAATATTCTCATTTTGTTTTTGAAAATGACTCGGAAAGAGTTGAAACATGTAAAACAACCAATAAAAGTTATTTTAATTTATATTATGTTGTTAATTTACACCTTTAGCATTTAAAAGGAATATATTATTACAAGGTGTTATAATTTATTATATTGCATTTTTACTTATTCAATTTTGTAAAAAAGTAAATGAAAAATTATTTCAAAGTTAAATTAGTCTCATTTATAGAATAACATTTTTATGACAGTAAGTATGCTCTAAAAGACACAAATTGCAGGATTATAGAGCACCAAACTAGAACTTGACCATATAGAACATGACTTCAATGACGTAAAGAATGAAAAGACTTGTAAAGTCTAGAATTAAGTGTAAAAGTCTAAAAAAGTCTAGTTCGAGTAAACTCCTTCTTATTGAAGAAGAAAGGAAAATTGGAAAATTGGAAAAAAAACCATAATCCATGGAATCAATAACTGTTATAAATAAAATAAAGAAAAATTGTAGAAATGTATTATCACAATTAATACCATATTACAAATTAAACCAATCTACAAATCTCACTGCAGGCTAATACCATTATTATAAAATGAAATATATATATATATATATATATATATTTACAAACATAATATAAGGAACAAATACTTATGTCGAAATATGTATTTACTTAAAAGGATGTTCATTTAATTATTGCGATAACTTTAATGCGGGAATCATGCTGCCAAAAATTAAATTCAGCATAATTAAGACTATTAAAAATATGGTTAAGAAATCAAAGTTTGCGCTAGCTTATTTACGGAAACCATATTTACTCTATAAAAATTCGAAGAGAAACTAGTTTACCAGAAAAATCAAGAACTTGTAAAGTAACATAATTAGTGAGTAAACCATCAGATACTCTATTTAATGATCTTGTTCAAAGTTTCAAGTTCCAATATGTTTTCAAAAAATAAGTATAGAACATAATAAATTGTTGTCAAGTCCCATTACTGTAACGGAAATTGTGTTGTCAGTTAAATGAAGAGAAAATTTAACGCAGGAGTAAGTGTTTCTGTTACATTGAAAAGTGTTATTTCTTTCATTATATAGCCCAAAATGGGATACTTTCCATTTTAGGGAAAGTGTCTAAAATTTTCATGTGCGAGGAAAACAGTAAAGAATCTTCCACAGACACTGCACTTAAGAAGTGCAAATTTGAATGCTTGATCATCGTCAGCGAACTTCCCAAATGTGTAACAGCACATTTAACATAGGATTTAAAAGAATTCGCCCTAGAATAAATATTGGTGTGAAAGTAAGCTAATGGTAAAGGATTACTGGCATTTCAAAATGCATTATTTCTGAAATTCCAATAAAATCCATTTCTAATCATCTCTGTAATAATAGATTTGCCATTAAAAAGTTATTTATCAAATAATTAATCTTTTGAGATTGGCAAATCGACCATTTAATAAAATATTTAAAAGTAATCCAGTAAAAAATAATATTGCTTTTAAATGTACTTCCAGTCTGAATATTTTTGTATTGTTTTTATATATTTTGGATTTTTTTAATTTTAATTCGATGTTTCCTACGTGATCTACTTTCATTACAAGGAGAAACAAATTAATCAAAATCTCTCTACTATCATTACAAGGAGAAAAAAATATATCAAAATCTCTCTACAATCATTACAAGAAGAAAAAAAAATATCAAAATCTCTCTACAATCATTACAAGAAGAAACAAATTAATCAAAATTTATCTACTATCATTACAAGGAGAAAAAAATTTATCAAAATCTCTCTACAATCATTACAAGAAGAAACAAATTAATAAAAAATTTTCTATCATTACAAGGAGAAAAAAAATTAATCAAAATATCTCTACTATCATTATAAGGAGAAATAAGTGAATGAAAATTTCTCTATTATCATTACAAATAGAAACAAATGAATCAAAATTTCTCTATTATCATTACAAGAAGAAAAAAAATGAATTAAAGACTTTCTATTATCATTACAAGAAGGAAGAAAATTTTAAAAGAAATCTCTATCTCTTTTATTTCTAGAATAATGAAATGATTTTTTTGAAAATTTTATATGCGCATATGTACAGCCTGCACCTAGAATGAAGTACTGACCTTTAATCATTTAATATACATTTAATCGTAATTTATCATTTTAAAAAGTTTTAAAAGTTACTCGCCAATCATCTATTATGAAAATCTTCAATCATTATGGAATTAAGTTAAACAGCTTTCGAATTCAAAAAATTCGAATGAAGAGCAGAATTTTAAATAATAAAACACCTCATATGACACTGCACTGCCGTTCAGATCACCCAGAAAAAGGAATTGATTAAAACTACAAAACATGTTTTGTTGAGTACATTTTGGTTGTTTTAGCAAAGTTCAAGTAAAATTGAACCATTTTACTTGAATTAATAAAACATTTTTTTCTGACGATACAAACAATTTTTTGGAATTGCAAAAAAAAAAAAAAATTGTTGATTCAAACAAAATTTCATTTGACCTATATTTAAACAGAAAGTTTTGTTGGGTCAACCAAATTTTTGTTGATTCAACAAAACTTTTTTCTGGGTGATTACAAACTATTATTGAGCTTTAAACTCTTGCCACATAACGTCTATTACATATTTTACTATATCGTGTAGACTAGTAAGCTGAAAATAAACTCAGCATACACAAATTTCCCAGTATTTTCATTTGCATCTAAAACGTATGCTTTCACTGCTGCATATAATATTCAAATGCAATTTTCCAATAATTTCCTGCACTTGAATGATTTGAAATATGTAATTTGTTCTGAAATGATATCACATTTTTTTTTCATGGAGCGGGTTTTATTACCTCTATTTTTGGATTTTCATATAATAACTTTCTGACGCGTATCGTTTTGAGCGCTTTAATATTTATTTAGGTGTGGGATTTTTGTTGATGTTTTTAAAACATTTTCTTTTACAAAAATGTATTTGAAATTTTAAATGAAATATTTCCGAAATTCTAATATATATTGCTCTTTAAATTAGACAAGACAGATTCTCAACCCGATGCTTTTAGGTAGCTTTCAATACAAAAAAGTATAAAGCTACCTATTGCAGCCGTTCGGAGGAGAGCAGTTCCGGAAAATTTCGATATATTTTCACCGATCATGACCTCCAGACCCCAAAACCACCCTCCGTTCAAATGTTGATTTATATATATATATAGATATATATCCATATATATATATATATATATATATATATATCTGACCTATGTCATACGGTAACGCCCGTATTTATGAATCGATTTTGATGAAACTAATTGTGTGTATTAAGGTCACTAATGTCTCCATCGAGTTCGTTGGCCAGCTTGGTCCGCCATTTTGTTTCAAGATGGCGGCCATTTAAAAATTTAAAACTAAAATAAATATACAAAAAAAGTAAAAATTCAAATTAATTTTTTAATTACGTGTTAGGCCTTAATACAAGGATTCCAGAGCATTTTTTGGTTTACCTCTATCTTAAAAAATGGCTGAGATAGTGCAGTTTGAAATTCTAGGGTGGCTGACATTTTGAAACAAAACAGCACATTAACGCGATTACTCGCAAATTATTTTCTTTCATTGTTGTGATAATTTTCCCAATCATACGCATAAAACTATATATTCATATCCGTTAATGCCAAATTTGGCGACCAAAATAAGTCTTCATAAATGAAGCCAATTTGGCTATTACTCAATAATTTGGCGAATTTCTTATTCAAATTCAGTAGTAACGAATCTTTTGTAAACGTTTCTTTGCATTTTAGCTTCCTGTTTTCGAGTAACATTAGCTAAAATTTTAAAACGAAGGTATAGAAAAGCTACCTTTTCCTCCCGGTACAGGCCGGAAGGACTTTTTTAATCTAAAATAAATAGGCTTTTATTGTAGCATACATTCTTCAAATGCAATTTTTTAACGCTTGTCTTCACTAGAATGACATGAGATATAAAATCGGTTTTGAAATAATATTGTTTTGCTATATTTTTATCAAACGAATTTTACTTTTTGTATTTTCGTATTTTTATCAAGAAAAAAAAAATTCACCGAAGTTTTAGCATTTCTAAGTTAGAATTTAAACATTTTAGCTAAATCATACGCCAAGTATACAGAGTGTTCCAAAACGATTGGGACGCACTTTATTTTTTATTAAATTTTTCCAACATAGTTGAAAAGTGTTTATGAATTCGGTTTGACAGTCTATCTGTCTGTCTGTTTGTCTATTGTCTGTCCGAGGCTAACGAGAAAGACAGGCTACCGCGGTGCATTCCACTTATCTTTTTTTGCAGACCGCTAGAGTGACGTGATGCTCTTTTCGTACACCCGCATTGGTAGATTCGAGCATCACGTGATTCCCGCGGTCTGTAAAAAAAGATACGCGTAAAGCACCGCGGTAGCCTTTCTTTTTCGTTAGCCTCGGTCTGTCCGTGGTCTACACTGTAAAAAATTTGCAGCAAAGTATCCGGTCATTCGACCTTTTTTATATAAAACGGTTACATAACCGTAATTTTACAGTATTCTGACCATGATATGGGAAATATTATGATGAGAATAGAGTTAAATTACGGTTATGTAACCGTGTTATATAAAAACAGTATAAATATATAAAACGTTTTATATAAAAACTGCTGTAGATAACTAAATTTTCAGCGATTTCTTCGGCTATTAACTTCTGGCACGAGGCTAATACGAAAGTACCGCTTTTAGTAAATTTCAAAATTTTATTTGAATATATAATTGACACATTTCATATAAAAATGCTCTTTGGTGTTGTAAGGAGGGCAAT
Source organism: Maratus michaelseni (assembly GCA_963931845.1). Lineage (NCBI taxonomy): Eukaryota > Metazoa > Arthropoda > Arachnida > Araneae > Salticidae > Maratus > Maratus michaelseni. The sequence goes on from OZ007600.1 coordinate 210,667,125, forward strand.
CTAAAACTAGTCGAATATGTCAATCCCAAAACTTTCTTCTATCTCACACAGGTTTCGCATACACTAAAAAGAATCAGCACCAATTTATATCAAGGTCTAACTGAAACTCAAGTTATATTAAATTCCGTGCATTATTTCTTGAGATATGACTATCGCTAAAATCGTGTAAATCCTGAAAAATTCTGCATAGTAGCGCCACCTGCTGAGTGATTTTTACAAAAACTAATCCGAACCAATTTATATCAGAGACTAACTGAATATAAAGTTTTATTAAATTCCGAGCATTAGTTCTTGAGATAGAGCGCCCACAAAATTTTTGTGGGCGCAGACAGACAGAGTCACAGACAGACATTTTCTAAAAATAGTCAAATCGTGTTCAGGACCTTCTAAAACTTATAAAACCGTCGAAAACCAGAAGTCGAAAATTTTCACGAATCCAATACTTTATTCTTGTAAAGATAGAAGAAAGTAAAAAATTAAATGTAAAAAATCTATTAGAGTTTTCAATATAAAAAAATGCATGGTTTTCACATATATTTTCTATCTTGGGAAGCACGGATTGGATGTCCTAGTTTTCATTAAAGGTTGTCATATAATTTATATTTAGTAAAAAAAAATGCGTGTATATAGACACAAAACTTCTTTTCATTAAACAAAAATCGTAAACTATTTAAATTCGTAAGTAGAAAAATTCGAATTTTTCTATAAGAAAATGTCATTTTTCCTGAAAAATTTCCTCATCGGGGATTATTCTGTTAAATTCATTTGCAATCGTTGCAAAACAGATTGCAATGCGGATAGTTTTTTAAGCATAATTCAAAAATTACTTGCCGGGGTGAGCTGAAATTTTAGATTCGCATCTTTAAAACTTCTACAAATTGATTTCTGTTAAAAAAATTATAGGTTATAATTATTTTTTTAATTAATTATATAAAATGTGTATTTACAAAATAATTATCAAATGTGACCTTTATTTTATTTTATTTTTTTAACAACAATTCGTATCTAGAAGCTTTGGATATGCGAATCCAAAATTATAGCTCGTTCCGCGATGTATTTCTTGAGAAACTCCCGCATTTAAATTAATTTTTCAACGATTATATATGAATTTAACATTAGAAGTTCCAAACTTTTAACTTTCTGAATTCTTAAACTACTCAACAGTATGACTCCCCGAATGGTATCTTAAAGTAACCTGTAAAAAAGCAAATATGTTGTCAAAAAGGGATGTTCTTATTGGAAATTTTAGACTTTGGAGCAATTTCAGCATAAAGACAACGCACAGTGGGGCGTTTTGATGATCTAGGTGGACAAAATTCATTTTGCCGGAATTTAACAAGACCGCGTATACTCGTAGCTGAATGTCTCTTTTGTCGAGATCCGTACGAGTTTTGTCGAAAAAACCCGATGTGTCGATTAACTACGACCGTAAAGAAGGCAGTTGATTTGAGAGACTTTCAACAGTTGCATTATTTTTCTGTAAGTTCGAAAGCAAGTCGTGACTTTTCTGTTTTATTTGAAAGCAGGAGTTTACTGGACATATGTCACATGTTTGTCACAGGATTTAACCTATTGTTGTTTGAAAATAAGCGCCATCTTGTTTTCAAACTTCATCTTGACTTTTAATACAGTATTAAGCATTATTAAGCAATAAGCATTTTTTTAAATCAAAGTGCCATTCCTAAAGTATTGAAAACTTAAGACAGCTCCTGCGAAAGTTTGCGAATCATTAAGTTTTATTAACTTGAAGTGTACGTCTGAGTGTTTAATTCAAATCTTGCAAGTCAATTTTCACCATTTTTAATGATACGATTGACCTGAAACTTTGAATACATGTGTAGTTTCAATGACAATACATTATTATAATTTTAAAAAAAATAATAATATAAGTAATAATAATAATAATAATAATAATAATAATAATAATAATAATAATAATATAAGTAATAAAATAATAATATAATAATAATAATAATAATAATAATATAAATAATTAAATAAGTCAAATATTTATCACTGTTTGGTTATTTTATTACTGATACATTCGAAAACCCAGCAAAACCTAATTAAACTTGAACGCAATAATTTTTTCCACCTAGATCCTCAAAACGCCCCACTGTGCGACACCCTAAATTATTTCTTTTAACATAAATGGAAAGAAGGCATAATTTTCTGTCGAATGACTATTTCTGGGACTATTTTGGATTAAATATATGATTGTTCTCTTTTTAGTGTTTCGTCCATGTCACGAAAACCTATTAATTCCACTTCGTTGTCTGTCCGTCACAGAGCCTGTTCTCAGAAACTGTATAACTTACAGACACGAAATTTTGTGTACTTACAACTGAATACCTTCTGTCACGCTCAAAATCATAAAATTTTGAAAAAATCGTATTATTTTAATATAGAGAGATAAAAAACAAAAATCTAACAGCCTTTTCCTATTAAATTTAAACATTTTTCCTTATAGCAGTTGCCAACAATTAAAAATCCACAATAAAATTCTTTCTACAATATTTAATTTTCTATCAGACGATTTCCACGTGAAAAAGAAAAAGAAATAAAAAGTTTCATTAATTGAAAAAAAAGATTAATATGGCGTCATATTGGTAATAAAATGTAAATGTTCACACATTTCTCAATAATACAAGGAGTATGAGTATGTGTATGTACAAAAAGCAGGTTAATATGAAGTCATTAGAGAATTAAAAAAGAAATTAATTTGACGTCCTATTGGAAGTTTAACAGACTTTTTCAAAAGTTTGAGAATAATACAAAGCGAGTATCAATATGAGTAATAGAGGAAGGAAGTTGATATGACGTCAGCAAGTGATTATAACGTCATATGAGTTTGAAGAATGTATGGAATCATGATAAAAATTCGATTATGGAAATATTGGCATATTTTAATATTTTGAAGGTCTCTATACAACATGTTTAATTTTGAAATAGATTTATTTTTAATATCACATTTAGTCCACATGACAGATATTATTACGACAGACTATAATAGCAGGCTTCGCCCGCTATCGTACCGGTTCAGATTTTGAAAAAAGGAGAAAAATAGACCAGCAAATTTTTACTTTATAAAAAACATGACTTTTTTTTTTTTTTTTTTTTGAAAATGAAATTTATTTGGATTTATTAAACAAAGGATAAAGTGTTTTGAAAGGAATATTAAACGAAACTCTTTGTGCAATCTTCAATCACACTTACTCGTTTTATTTATTTATTTTTTGGCCGAATGTACTTTTAATATACAGGGTGTTTTCATAAGTTCGTTTCGCTTCGCCTTTCGTACTTTCAGCAATGCCTCTTATTACCCCGTCTACATTTATTGCCTGGATAATAAGAGACAACTGCCTCTTGTTGTGTTTCTATATCTCTCTGTGTAACGTTTTAGATTTAATCCTTTACTTTAGCTTATAGTCCAGCTCTGTATATTACTATTTTAAAGCATCAGTCATATATCTAAATCTTAATATTGGGAAAAATAAAGAAACTTTTTTGTGTAGTTCGAAAAGTCTATAATTTATTTTTCTGTAACTGAAAAAAGATTTTTTTTTTTAATCTATCAAGGTCTTCTGAAATAGTATATACAGGGTGTAACTGAAATGCTTCAACAAACTTTGAGGGATGATAGTACTCATGAAGATGAACAAAAAATGCAATAGAACACGGGGTCGCAAATGAAATTTAACCCTTTCAGGGACAGTGGTATGTCTAAAAAACCCCTTAATTTTAATTCCAAAACGCCACAATGACACCAGAATTTTTGCTAAAATCTTTTCCATTTAATATTTATGTGAAATATAGCCTTTTTCTTATTTACAAACAATTTTTTTTGTAAATTCCGGTGCCAGTCTATTTTCAGACGCATTTTCTCTATTTTTATCCTTTAAGCCTTTTAGGGGCAAACTACTTTTAGTACTAAAATGTTGAAATAAATGACTGGCACCGGAATTTATAAAAAAATTTGTTTGTAAATGAGAAAAAGGCTATATTTCACATACATATTAAATGGAAAAGATTTTAGCAAAATTCTGGTGCCATTATGGCGTTTTGGAATTAAAATTAAGCGCTTTCATAAACATACCACTGCCCCTGAAGGGGTTAAACGTCATTTGCGACCCCATGTTCCATTGCATTTTTTGTTCGTCTTCATGAGTACTATCATCCCTCAAAGTTTGTTGAAGCATTTCAGTTACACCCTGTATATTTTTTTGTGTGGCTTTTATATAGTCATTTATTGTAACACAATTTTTATATAAATATTAGAAAATTACTGTCTTATTCCACAGTAGGTAATAAAATACAACAGATTTCGGTAATTAAAAAAATTGTGAGAGGACTACACTGGACTGTCCGGACACGCGTACAGAAACTGGGAAAAGGGGAATTATTACAAATTTCAGACGTAATGGATTGGAACTATGAACCTCTCTGTTTGAAACTGGATACGTTGCTTCTGCATTACTAATGTTTAATGACATCGCTACAATATTTATCATTTCGACTCTATCAAATTTACTTAGTGATTTTGTAGTATCGTTCGCAGAATGGTTTGGAAATGACTTGAAAACGGATTAAATAACTTATCCGTCAGCGATTTTTTTCGAAAATCTATATAGTTATTTCGAGAACGGTTTTTAAGAAATTCGCTAAATGAGAAGGCAATATGAAATACAGTTGAGGAATTATCGTGTTTATTTGCACACCACAACCCTCTGAATAGTAGGCCTAAGTGCTGACCAAAAATGGCGGCTGTCGTAGGTGAATATCTTTCAGCGTTTGTACCGTCTATTGAATTTGAATACCAGTAATTTCTAAGGTATTCTTCAACTTTACTTAAACTGGGAAAAATAACGCGAAGAATACTTTTAAAAATTACTTTTATTCAAATTCAAGAGACGGTATAAACGCTAAAAAATATCCACCTACGACAGCCGCCATTTTCGTGTCAGCGCGAAAGCTTGGTTTTTAGAAAGCTGTGCACACACACACACATACATGATTATAATATTTTCCTTACGTCATATGCTCGGAAAGTAAAAAAAAGATTATAATAATAATAATAAGTCTAAAATTTTGAGGCGTTTGCCAAAACTTTTTCAAATTTGAGTAATGTGATGTAATTTTTGCATTAATATTTTTTATTATAACAAAAAAGCATGATATTTCCCTGTCTCTTATCATCGGACCTTATTCTAATATGTAGAGCTAAATTGTCATATTTTTAAGTCTAAATTTTAAACCGGTTTACATTTATTATAATTTTAATTTACATAGTTCATTTTTTTTCCTCTTTTAAGTTTTTATCCTTTAATTGTTTACATATTTTCAACGAGAGATTATTATTAATAAAAATCATCCAACTGGACACTTGTAGATCGATTCATGTAGTTGTCAGGGTTACGGTTTCAAAACAATATCAGGCAATGTCCGTGGGCGGGTATAGCGTGATACAAAATATAAACAATAAAATGGTGTAGCTAATAGGGTTGTTTTACGTTTTGATGGAGTAGGAAATCATAAATACACATGGGTACAGGAATTATATTGATTTTTATGGGTTTTCCACTTTTGAGATATTCTGTTGCGAATGCAAATGTATAGTTTTTAAATATTGATTTATCGAAAAAAAGAATTCATTTTCCCTGATTTTGTTAAATTTAGCAGTATACTTATTCGTTAAGATTCATTTTATCGATACATTGATGTTTATTTTTTGATATAATGCAAAAAGAAAAACTGCACTGGAATTTGATTATATAAGATTTTTTTATATAAATAATAAATTTTTAAGACTTTAATAGAAAAGTGTTCATTTTGTCGATTGACACTGACTTTTATTTTTAAGAAAAGTCATTCCGAATGGACAAAACATGTTTAAAAAAAATAAAACAATCATGTAAAATAAGTCTGTTTATGTTATATTATTAAAATCATCAGTATAGTTTTATTTATTAAGATTTACTTGTTCGTATGAATATATTTTATTTAAAAAATATATAATGCAGAAAAGGACAACTGTGGTAAAATGTATGTAAAAAAAGTACATTATACAATAATTTAATTGAAAATGCAAAATCGTGTTGTTACAAATTTATTTCTAATATTGCACAATTTATTGATACTTTTACATGTATATAAATATTTACACACTTTGTTTTATTGATACATTTATATTTCTTCCAAAATTACTTTCTGATATAATGATGCATAATGGTAATTTAAGTTGTTGTTCTTAGTATTCTTTAATATTAGGAACTGAAGTAATGGTAATCCTTTCTAAGGCGCTAGGAAGTATTTATCCCACTTAATTTTATTCTCCAAATACCAAACTTATTTTAGCATCAAATAATATTAAATAATAAGGAATCAATTCATGTATCTACAAGAAAATTAAGAATTTTTGACTGTTTTTTCAAAGCAACGTCTAAACATATATATTTTAAGATTAGTAGTAATACCTGTTGATGTACTTGTATTTTTGTTTATCTAAAACACTGATTACAACAACAAAAATTAACCCTATTTTAATAAGAATGCATTTAATGTACGAGGGAAAGTCATTAAGTAAGTCACAAAAGATAATTAAATAATAACATACAATGATATTCACTTCGAAACTATTTTTATTTCTCAACATATTCTCCGCCAATACTTATGCACTTATATCACCGTTTTATCAGTACCCCAACACCAGCTGTATAACATTCTTTGGGTTGCTGTCTCAGCCACATTAGGACTTCAAGTTGAACATAGGAGAGAATTCAAAAGTTTGGTTGGAAACGTCTTCAACATCCACCATACAGCTTCAACTTAGCCCCAAGCGATTTTCATCTGTTTAGTCCACTAAAAAACCATCTTGGAACCAAGATGATGTTCACAGTTGATAAAAAGGTTCAACTTGAAGTCCTAATGTGGCTGAGACAGCAACCCAAAGAATGTTATGCAGCTAGTGTTGGGGCACTGATAAAACGGTGATATAAGTGCATAAATATTGGTGGAGAATATGTTTAGAAATAAAAATAGTTTTGAAGTGAATATCATTGTAAGTTATTATTTAATTATCTTTTGTGACTTACTTAATGACTTATCCTCGTACATCCATTTATATTAGAATATCCTTTTTCCAAAATCTACAATTTTCTGATACCTATTTCTGTTCAAGTTTAGTTATTGTTCTTCTTTCCTATAATACGAGCACGGAATTTCTATATCTATGTACACACCAATCCCCTGCTTCAGCAACTGGATGATTGAGAAACGTTCACCGTGAGCGTGTGCCGTTTGGGTTATTCTTTCGTAATTGATGATTAGGAAAGAAAACAAGGCTCTTGGTTCTTTCCTAGGTCTGGGAAAGAACCTTTGATTAGCTTCTTTCTCTATCGATCGGGAAAACACATATGAAAAAAAATATTTCTACAGTTCTAGAAAAATGTTCCCTCGTCAATTCATCGCGCGCAATTCATTGCGGAACAATTCATCACGCACAATTCATCGCGTACAATTCATGGCAACGTCAATTCGTCGCCGTGTCAATTTGTCGCGACGTCAATTCGTCGCCGTGTCAATTCGTCGCGACGTCAATTTGTCAAAACGAAAATGTTTTGAAGGCTATGATGATAACAGTGAAGATAATTTAGTAAAATTGTTTAATGATAATTAGTTTTTTAGTTATAGAGAATTATAACTAACAATTTCCATGTGATATTTTGAGGAAATTTTTTTATATGTGATTTTTGTAAATTTCCCTATTTAGAACATGCATGTTCAATGAATTAGACCAACTCATTTCTTATTTAAATTAGAGATAGAATAAATATTGCTTTAGATCACCGGAAAAATGGTGGAAGATTTAGGATAAAATCAACAAGATCATGGTAAAATAACGAAGAAAAATGCTGAAAAAAATGCAAAAAATGCAAAAAAAAAAAAAAAAAAAAAAAAAAAAAAAAAATATATAGGCGTTGCAACAAATTGACACCACAACGAATTGACGTAGCGACGAACTGACGCTGCGATGAATTGTGCGCGACGAATTGATGCGACACCCTAGAAAAAAAGTCCTTCCGGCCTGTACCGGGAGGAAAAGGTAGCTTTCCTATATCTTCGTTTTAAAATTTTAGTTAAAATGCAAAGAAGTTAAAATGCAAAGAAGCGTTTACAAAAGATTCGTTAATACTGAATTTGAATAAGAAATTCGCCACATTATTGAGCAATAGCCAAATTGGCTTCATTTATGAAGACTTATTTTGGTCGCCAAATGTCGCAAATTTTGCCAATTTTGTCGCCAATGTCGCCACTTTCGGCGCTAACGGATATGAATATATAAATTTATGCGTATGATTGGGAACATTTTTACAACAATGAAAAAAAAAATAATTTGCGAGTAATCGCGTTAATGTGCTGTTTTGTTTCAAAATGTCAGCCACCCTAGAATTTCAAACTGCTCTATCTCAGCCATTTTTTAAGATAGAGGTAAACCAAAAAATGCTCTGGAATCCTTGTATCAAGGTCTAACACGTAATTAAAACATGAATTTGAATTTTTAACTTTTTGTATATTTATTTTAGTTTTAAATTTTTAAATGGCCGCCATCTTGAAACAAAATGGCGGACCAAGCTGGCCAACGAACTCGGTCGAGACATTGGTTAGCTTAATACACACAATTAGTTTCATCAAAATTGATTTATAAATACGAGCGTTATCGTATGACATAGGTCAGATATATATATATATATATATATATATATATATATATATATATATATATATATATATATATATATATATATATATATATATATGGATATATCTATATATATAAATCAACATTTGAACGGAGGGTGGTTTTGGGGTCTGGGGGTCATGATCGGTGAAAATATATCGAAATTTTCCGGAATTTTCCTCCAAACGGCTGCAATAGGTAGCTTTATGCTTTTTTGTATCGAAAACTACCTAATAGTCAAATGTTTGTCTATTTTAATCACGTAAATTTCCCATTACACAAGACAAAGGATAATATTCTTAAATGGTGGACCCCAAAATAACCACCATGTATAATATACTTATACCTATAACTGTATATTTTCTAAACATATCTAAAATATTAATAACCGATTAGATAAATTTATTTAATTAATTTATATGTATATTATGTACACTGTATAATAAGACTTTCTTAACCTAAAAATATAATATATACATGAACAGAAATATAAAAAAACCGACAAGCGTTCTTTATCTTTAAAAACCTCAGACCGCAATATATTTTCGATATTTAAACAACATTTTTTTATTTTGCTGCTACCAATTTTCGGAAACGTTTCCGAGTATTTTTTATAGTGTACTAGCAAGCTACGCCCGCTGCGCTGGTCAGTTTCTACAAATGAACCTTGAAGCAAACAAAATATATCGTTTAATTTGACCTTGTATTTGAAAGCAATCTGTATATTTACCTGGAATATCCTTCCACATTACTGAAAAATGACATGATTGCGCTATTATATTTTCTAATGTGCAGTCAAAATTTTAGCTGTTAAGGACCAACTCTTTTATTTGGTCATTTACAGTTAAGGTTTGCTAAAGAATGATAAAACTATATGCAATATACTAAAACCATCACTAAAAATTATCGAACTAACAATGCAAACTAATTAACAAAATCCATTCAGTAGAAGTTTTTATAAAGGCTAATCTTTTATAATCGGGTTCATCTGATTATAGAACTTTTCCACGTAATTCTAAAACAGAACAATATAAAATATACTAAAACCATCCTTACAAATTATCTACTTAACAATGCAAGTCGCAAAAAATACGCCCAGTAAAAACTTTCAAAAAGGCTAATCTTTCGGAATCGGGTTCTCCTGACTGTATAACCTTCACACAACTGTTTGACTAAGCAGCGTAGAACAATATGTAGTACATTAAAACCATTCCTGAAATAGCATCTGACTAACAATACAATTCTCATCAAAATCCGTCTAGTAGAACTTTTTCAGAAGGCTAATCTTTCATAATCCGAATCAAATACTGAAAAAGCTAATCACACAACTGTTTGACTAAGCAGCGTAGAACAATATGTAGTACATTAAAACCATTCCTGAAATAGCATCTGACTAACAATACAATTCTCATCAAAATCCGTCCAGTAGAACTTTTTCAGAAGGCTAATCTTTCATAATCCGAATCAAATACTGAAAAAGCTAATGTTTGATAAAAAAAAAATATCACCTGATTTTCGAATTTCCCCCTATAATTCCTTTCTTTTTTTTAAATAAAATTAATAACAGCTTTTTCTTTTATTTTTCCAGCTGTATAGCCATTTCAATTCTTTCTGCATCAAAAAAAAAAAAAAAAAAAAAAAGACACCTTTTGGCTTAAAATCAAATTGTTTAGGATCAAAAGTAAAATCAAAATCGCCAAAAACAAAAGATAAATCGCGAAATATTGTTTCGATAGCAATATTGCCCCTTGAATAATTTTTTAAGCATTGCGAACATTCCCAATCATGTTTAAATTAAATATTTTCGTTTTATAATATTCTCTCATCAAAACTCTTTTTTCTTTCTTTTTCTTTTTTTTTTTTAAATTAATTTAACACAGTTTTTCTTTTATTTTTGGAGATGTATAGCCTTTTCATTTCTTTCTGCAACAATAATGATCGCCAAAAAAATAGCAATGGTAACCTTTTCGGCCAAAATAACAAAACTTTCTATCATAATTCAATAACTAATCTACGTAGAACGTCGTGTTATACATATAAACCTTCCTCTTGAATCACTCTATCTATTAAAAAAAACCGCATCAAAATCCGTTGCGTAGTTTTAAAGATTTAAGCGTACATAGGGATATAGGGACAGAAAAAGCGACTTTGTTTTATACTATGTAGTGATTAATCAATTTTCTGAAACCGGAATATCGTTTATCAGATGCTATCCATTCTCAAGTAAACATTTTCATGTTCAACAAACATATGTTGTACAGACAAACATGATAAATTATCAGTATTTACATTAACGTTAAAATTAATATTATTTTGTTACTCTTGCATGTGTATATTCATTTAAGGCTGCTCGTCAGTAAACTTCCCGATACCCCTCGCTAATGTCAATCCTATGGGCGTAGGATGCACTCGTATTTTTAAAATATCTCCTCTGGAGTTCAATATTTTAAACTTCTGTTTTCTTTGTACGGTTTTTAGAGAATGTCACTTTTATTCTTTGCTCTCAAATTGCTTCTAAAATATATACATAATTTTATGTGACGTGTTAAAATCTTATTCAGTTTCGCTAAGATCTTAACACATAAAAATATAAATTAAGCACATATTTTAGAAAAAAAAATTATAACTAAGAAAAAAAAAAAGATATTCTCTAAGAACAGTACAAAGAAAACAGAAGTTAAAAATATTAATTTCCTGAGAAAGATACAGTAAACTTCCATTTAATGAAGTCTCATCGTTACACTTAAACACTTCGTTATGAAGAAAATTCGTTAAATAGAAATCAACTTAAATTTATGAAACTTGTATACATATAACCCACATAAAATTAGAAGTACATATAAAATAGAAATATTTGAAACGTATTTTAATTCGGGCAGTCATTTTTTTATTCTATGTAGATATGAGAATAACTTAATTAGAATAATGTCTAAACAAAAACCAAGAGAAGTAAACAAAAACCGATGCGTACCTTTTCTTTTTTCATTAAAATGTGACTAAATGTGTGTGTTTTGATTAAATGATTCAAATGTGTTCATTTTCATACAGTCCGCTGAAATAAATTTATACATCCATCGCACAACAGCAACCTCTTCGTTTGAATGCTGTACACGCACGAAAGTGGAATAAACGTCGTTATATAGAATAAATTTTTGTAATATGGAGATTAATTTACATGTAAATCATTGGCATCAACAGAAAGTTTGGTTTTAAAAATATTTTTTTAAATCTCGAAAATACGTTGGTTTCTAAGGTAAATAAAAATAAAGAACTCGGATTCAGAATCGTGCGTAACTAGGAAGAGGTTATTATGAACTTTTGGTTATCGTAGTTCTAGTATAGTTTCGTATAATAAAGAGCATTTGCCTTTCTTTTTTTTTTTTTTTTTTTTTTTTTTTTTTTTTTTTTTTTTTTTTTCTGTAGTGTACTTGTATTTACGTACACAGAATCCTATTTCATTCAATATCTAAAACTTTTTTATCATTTTTTGCAATATATGATATTGTTATTTTATCTTATCTATGCTATAAAAGACAAGCGTGTCCGTGCGTAACGCTGACGTCATTTTGCGAATGGCAACAGTTGACGATGAAATTTCGGTTTTGCGATTTTTGTTATTGCAATTTTTAAATTTCTAAACATCGCATATTTTTCGTTTTCATACTCTTATATAAGAAAAAATATCTACTTTCAAATACAATTTATCTGAAAACTGTATCGCAATTTATTCATTTATTATGGCTTTTTAATTACATTTCAAACATGATTTTTTTTTAAATCATAACTTTATCGCTTGCAGACGATTACAAAATATTAATCCGTTTGAAACTTTAAACACTATAAAAAGTTCAGCATTCGTTTCCAGCTAATATTCAATAACGAAATTAAAACTTGATTAATCAATAAATAAAACACATATGTATGTACACACAGGCATGTAATTGAAATAAGCGTTTAAAACCGCTTAAATTATCATAATAAAACACTGCTGTAGATAACGAAATTTTCACCGATTTCTTCGGCTTTTAACTTCTGGCGCGAGATCAATACAAACTTACTGCTTTTAATAAATTTCAAAATTTCATTTGAATGTATGATTGACATGTTTCATATAAAAATACTCTTTGGTGTTGTTACGAGCAATCTAAAAAAAATATTAAAATTAAAAAATCTATTAGAGTTTTCAATAATAATAAATAAATCTTTTTCACATATATTCTCTATCCCGGGAAGCCCGGGTTGGATGCTCTAGTACTAATAAAGGCACGAACTTTCTATATCTATGCATACACCACACCAATCCCCTGTTATATCAATTGGGTGATCGTCAAATGCTCACGTTCAACATGTGCGGTCTGTGTGCATTTCTAATCGATGATATATTGGAAGAACCCATGCATAAAAAGATATTGTACGTGCCTATTAATGACAGCATATGTCTTTCAAAAATGTCAGCTTAAAATGAAAATTGCTGCACGTAACGTCATAAAATGAATTTTTCCAAAGAAATGAATAATATCTAGGAATATAATTGTTTTTATAGAATCGATTAATAAAAAAATTCAATATTAAATCTGTTATACCATGAATTTAACATAACTCTATATTTTCATAAAGGCTATTATTGTTATAGAATGAAACAATATAGTTATTTTACGTTTATATTTATTTTCATCATTTTTATATTTATGTTCATCAATCATGTTTTACAGATAAAATGATAAATTAATAGCTTTAGCATTAACATTAAAATAATTTCTATTTTGTAACTCTTGCATGTATAAAGTGAATTACGAAGCTAAAAATATTTAATTGAGAATTAACAGTATCCTAAAAATAGATATTCCAGTTCGAGAAAACTGATTAGTACACTATGAAAACTATTCGACAAAGTTTCCGAAAAACTGTGCAGCAGAAGAAATTTTGTTTTTATATATTCTTCTCCAGAGAATGGATTGGTATCTGAGGTTTTTAAAGTACACTTTTCGGAGTCGTCAGTAACTTATTTTAAATTTTCGTTCGTAGTTATATTATATTATCATAGAATAAGAAACATTTGTATATTTTTAAGATTATTTCTATATAAGCGTTTAAGGAATCCTATTTCATTCAATATCTAGAAATTTATCAGGGATGAGATTTCTCCGACTTTTTGCATACCAGTATAATCTTAGAAAAAATTTTGTTCTGTTAAATCGCAGAATGTGTTCCGATTAAAGAATAAAACATTTTTTCTAAGATTAGACTACTATGAAGTCGGAGAAATCTCATCCCTGTGTTATGTTATGTTATAATAATACATGCACGAAAATTTTATATCTATGCATACACCAATCCCCTGTTATATCAATTGGGTGATCGGCAAACGTTGATTCTGAACGTGTGCCGTCTGTGTGCATTTCTAATCGATGATATGTAGGGAGAACCCATGCGTAAAACATTTTGTACGTGCCTATTAATGACAGCATATATATTTTAAAAATGTCAGCTTAAAATGAAAATTGCTGCACGTAACGTCATAAACTGAATTGTTCCAAAGAAATGGATAAGTATCTAGGAATATAATTGTTTTTTATAGCACCGATTAATCAAAAAAAATAATATTAAACGTGTTATATCATGCATTTAACATAACTCTATATTTTCACGAAGGCTATTATTATTGTAGCGTGATTGAATATCGTTATTCTACCGAAAAAAACACATTTTCACTTACTTTGTTGGAATAGCCGCGTGTCTGAATAAACTAATTGAAATTGCATTGCAATGTATATGTATTGTAAACTGAATATTTTTTGCTTTTGAACGTATATATTGTAATATTCCTTTTTTTATAATGTTACATGAGCAATGAGGAGCTCGAAGCCGCAGCGGTCGTCGAAGACCGGATAGCCCAAGCCCAACCCTTTGAGCCTTTGGAGGCATTAAAATTATGCAATTTACCGTTTAAATTTTTACGGTACTGAAACTATTTTTTTAAAGAGTCCGGTCAAGTGTCGGGACGTTGGACGCACGCCGCGGTTTCGGTGGTTTTATGTAAGCGTTTTCTACTGATTTTTATTAAAGAAAAGATATAAATAATAAAAAATAAAAGTATACAATTTCTGTAGTAAAATTAAAGCTATTTAATTTTTTTTAAGCAACATATAAGTATATATTTTTAAAACTAGGAGTAATGCCCATGAGAACACTTGTATTTATATAATCATACATATTATTTCTATTGTCAACATCTCTTCTTCTATGCATTTGCAAAACGCAGAACAACAAATGAGGCATCATTCGAAAGGTTTTTGAAAAGGCTTCTTTTATTCCGAAAATTGCCGGCGCTAGACAGACTAAGAAGAAAAGTGAAAACAACCAATAAAGGACAGAGAAGCAACAGAAAGTAAAACATTTTATTGTTCAGTGCTATACACAAACTGCCGCATGCAAAGTGTCGTCGTGTGTGAAGTGGAAAATTCGTGAAACACAATAAAATGTTTTGTTTTCTGTTGCTTCTCTTTCCCTATTGGTTGTTTTCACTTTTCTTCTTAGTCTGTGTAGCGCCGTCGATTTTCGTGCTACAGATACCGTTTCAATGATTTTTATGGTTTTTCACAAAGAAGATCACATTTAAATAAAAAAAGGTAGGTGTAACCATTCGAAATTTTCGAAATTGTGTCACTGTAACCGTAACTGTTAGAATTTAAATGTTGTTTTTCATATGATTCTTGAACGCATACCTCAAAATATTTTTAACAAAAATTTCATCAGGTTTCTGCGAACGGTATGATAGTTAGGAACTCATACATCAGGATAGTTTTTTACTTTCTTCTATCTTTACAAGAAAAAAGTATTGGATTCATAAAAATTTTCAACTTCTGGTTTTCGACGGATTTATACGTTTTAGAAGGTCATGAACACGATTTGACTATTTTTAGAAAATGTCTGTCTGTGACTCTGTCTGTCTGTATGTGACACAAATTTTGCGGGAGCTCTATCTCAAAAACTAATGCACGAAATTTAATAAAACTTTATATTCAGTTAGTCCCTGATATAAATGGGTGCTGATTGGTTTTTGATGAAAATCGCCTAATAGGTGGCTCTACTATGCTGCCTTTTTCGCGATTTCCGCAATAGCTCTCTATCTCAAGAACTAATGCACTTGTTTTTGTCAAATTTGAGATTAATTTAGACCTTGACATAAATAGACGCTGATTACGTTTTGGTGTAGATATTTCAGCAGGTGGTGCTGCTATATAATTTATTTCATGATTTCTACGATAGCTATATTTCATGAACTAATGCACGGAATTTTATAAAACTTCAGATTTTGTAAGACCTTGACATAAATAGATGCTGCGTACGTTTTGGTGTAAATAGCCCAACAAACGATGCTGCTATACTACTTTTTTTCCTTATTATCACGATAACTACATCTCAAGAACTAATGCACAGATTTTCATCAAACTTCAGATTCAGTTAGACGTTGGCATAAGTTGTTGTTGATTAGATTTTGGTCTAAATCTCCTAATAGATGGCGCTGCTATGCTACATTTTGCAGGATTTACACGATTTCATCAAACTTCAGATTCTGTTAGACCTTGACATAAATAGATGCTGGTTATTTTTTGGTGTAAATCGCCCAACAGGTGGGGCTGCTATGCTACTTTTTGCATACGATAACTATATCTCAAGAACTTATGCACGGAATTTCATCAAACTTCAGATTCAGTTAGACGTTGGCATAAGTTGTTGTTGATTAGATTTTGGTCTAAATCTCCCAATAGATCGCGCTGCTATGCTACATTTTGCAGGATTTACACAATTTCATCAAACTTCAGATTCTGTTAGACCTTGACATAAATAGATGCTGGTTATTTTTTGGTGTAAATCGCCCAACAGGTGGGGCTGCTATGCTACTTTTTGCATACGATAACTATATCTCAAGAACTTATGCACGGAATTTCATCAAACTTCAGATTCAGTTAGACGTTGGCATAAGTTGTTGTTGATTAGATTTTGGTCTAAATCTCCCAATAGATCGCGCTGCTATGCTACATTTTGCAGGATTTACACGATTTTATCGATAGTCCTATCTCAAGAACTAATACAAGGAATTTAATATAACTTGAGTTTCAGTTAGACCTTTATATAAATTGGTGCTGATTCTTTTTAGTGTATGCAAAGCCTGTGTCAGATAGAAGAAAGTTTTGGGAATGGCACAGGAAACTAGGACATTGAAGAATAGTTTTATAATCACCTTGTAGTTATTTATTGTTCAATTGTTCATCAAACGGAAAATTTAAATCTCGGACGTAATACCACATTTTTAGAGACATCATTGCACAATAAAGACAATTTCAATGCCAAAATAATTTTTAAGAAAATATTATTTCATATTCACTAAACTATTTCACTATTTCATATCATATTCACTATATAAAAACTGATATACTTTTATCTCTAACTCCTACACTCATCGGGATAAAAGTCTGAATTTAAGTATTTATTTACATAGGGCGTTTTAAAAAAAGATATCGTACAGATTTTCATATTAATTAGTTAAAAATACTTCTAGCTGAATGCTAATGATCAAAAGTATAAATTAAAAAACTGTAATTACGTAGTTAGTTTCAAAAATGTTAATTAATTAAGTTGTAATTTAAATTTAAATGTTCTTGACATGTATTTCAATTGGAAATACTTTATTTCTTTAAGTTGGTGGTCTTAATTAATCTAAACTACGAATATTTCTTTCATAATAATTAAACACGGAATAGACTTCACCCTTCTTGACTAGTTTTATTATTATTATTATTAAAATAGATTTACACTTTTAAAAAAATTTTATAACGTATTTTAGAATGTGCAAAATATTTCAAATTACAGCTTAATGATGACTATGTGAGTACATTATGCTTCAGTCATAGTATAGATTATTTTTCCATATCAAATTAAATCTATCGGAGGTCAATTCATAAAATAGATTAAAACATCGTTTTTAACAAATGAGTGTAGTAATAAGTAATCAGAACCTCCTATTTTATTTTAATCCACAGAACACAATAGTTACATCAATGAGTTATTTCCATCAACAGGTGCATTTTATAAAAAATGGCGCAAAGTCTTTCTAGGGATTCAAAGAAATAAGCATCTCTATAGCATAAACAGTACCTATAAATGAACTACATAAATTAGCATTAATGACTATAAGAAACTGAAAACCAAAAATGGTAACTGAAAATCAAACTATTTTTTTTAAATGAAAGTTTTTTTATATTTTATAAAACACTAGCTGACACGCCCGGCGTTGTCCGTGCAGATTATCATTGAAAAATATAACAGGGGAGTGGACTTCATAAAAAAAATACTGAATGATATTTATTTATACTAAAAACTTGTAAAAAAATTAAATAAGAGTTAATATTTCAAAAGTAAAATAGTTACGTTTAAAAAATGAAACGGCCAGGGAAAATTATTACACTTAATTTTTACTAAAAATCCCTTTTTAATTTTATATTGCTAATTATATTTTTTAAATTATAAATATTAAATGCTTACAAAAATCAATATTTCAAATGAAAATGTATAAAAATATATCTATTTAATTGTTAATGTTGACAAATTATAATTACTATTTATTTGCACTATGATCAGCAAATCATTGTTTGTTTCGCTTTTATTCCTGTAGATGGTAACACTAACCAATGAGATGCGTTTCATTCAGGCGTTGCCATTAAACAATTAACAAATAATCGCGATTTCTGTGCAACGTACGATAGCGTAATATATATATAGAGAGAGAGAGAGATTATACAGTAGAAAGAATTATAAAACTTTTGAATTTCGAAAATTATAAATGATAAACAAAGTATGTACACTCTTTAAAATCCACAGTATTACAAATTAGAAAATTTATTTTCAATATTAATTTCGAAAAATTTGCAATCATATATTTTAATCGCAGAACTTATTTGCGACTAAATAAGGGGAAATAATCTACTTAGAAATTGTGGTAGATTACAAGCACCTTGGATAAAATATGCGTAGCATAAAACTGGGAAAAAATATTCTTCGAATTTTGAAAACTTTCTGATAACTATACAGAAATGAAAATACATGTATATTTGAAATTTCATGCATAATGTAATTAGAAAATCATTGTGCATAAAGGAATTCAACTTTTATACTAGTTAAACAAACATTCATCCAATTAAAATCTAAATGTAAAATAACATTTCTTAAATATGTTGTAATGCAAACAAAACTTCCATATTTTCACAAACTTTAAACTTCATTATAACTTAATTAATTGAGAAAATTTTTACAAATTAAGTTCAACTGCTTCAATTTAATTTAAAACGTGTTACCTTTGAAAATAACTTATCGAAAAATATTCCTTTCTCTGCTATACTATAAATATATGATTGTTGCGCAATTCCTTTTCAAATTCAGCTTAGTGTAAGAGTTTTAATAAGTTTTAGTTGTAATAAAATAACACTATTATTATCATTACTTGCGGTCCCAGCTGTTCATCAAGCTCAAAATTTTAAACTCAAGCTGAAAGTTTCGAGCATATTATGCAATATTGAGACATACGAAAGAGAAATTCAAAGGACAAATGAACATGATGAAATTATCATCCTCAGTAAATACTGATATTAATAGAAGCATTTAAAATTAGTAAAAAATTAATTTCTGAATAGATATTACATTTCATGTCAATGTCTAGATATTTTATAATATCGGGGATGTACGGATATGCCTCTCCACTTTTCAATAAAAGGATAAAAAGATAAAATTTATTCGATGGGCCTGCTAATTGCGAAATATTATTATTTAAACTATTTTATTTCTTTTTCCATATCTATAGCATTGCAATTAGTATACGTTAATATTAAAAACCTCAAAAGATGAAGCAATTCTCTTTAATAAAAAAAAATTTCCTGTTGCTTTGTTTCTTTCTCCGTCGTTCATTTGTTTATACGTTGGTTATTATGTTCAGTTGTCTTTCGTAAATTGTAGTGTAGTTCCACTATTGGTTTTGTGTTTATTTGTATCTCTGGTAGATAGTGATTTTATAGAATAATTATGACAGTCACGGACACGGATTATGTTCCTAATTTTGATGATGACATAGACGATAGTGATGATAGCTGTGAATCAAGCGATGAAAATTGGAACTTCGAACCTTATTTCTGTTTGTATAATATAAATAAACCATTATTTTATCTCCTTACATTGCATGTAATTAAATAATTCACATATAATTAAAAATAATGACAAAAACTACTTTTGACGAAATTTAATGTATCTGATATTCAGCATACTATCACAAAATTTAACATGGTGCTTAAGAAGATAATTGACTTTCTACTGTGAAATTGTAACAAAAAAAAGCAGGAAATTCTGGTAGTGAAAATACCAGAAATATTTGTGCGCATAGATAAAGACGACGCGTGCAAACTTTGTATGTACAGATATTTGTTTATTAATTTCCCCAAAAGTATATATTTAAATATATATATATATATATATATATATATATATAATTATAATATCTTTGAATTTCAAAAAACATATCAAGTTCTTGTAACATTCTAATTAAATCTCCAAAGAGATAATTAATAATAATGTGTAGACAGAATACCACATAGTTAATAAATTAACAAGTGCAATCATAATTTTACCATAGCTTGTGCTTCAATGGTAATTGGCCAAAAATACTGAATATATGAAGATTATTTAAAAAGAGAGAGAGAAAAAAAATTATAATAAACCATAAAATGTTAATAATTTGGAGTTAATATCAAGTGAATACAAATGGATTAAGAAATAAAATATGAACTAAATATAATGGAAAATTGGATAACAAGAGATTTAAATTATAATTGGGTATGAAAAAACACGTGTTGGTATAATCGTCAGCCTGGATGTACCCACCCGTGTTTTAAATAATAATTCAGTATCTCATAATTATACTGGCATATATGCTAAGATCAGTATAATCATCCAGGTATACTGAATTATTACCAGAAGACAATTGGAAATAATAAAAATGGAAATAAAAACTTGTAAAGAATAGATAAAATATTTTTACCAGATAACAGTTGGAAATAATAAAATTGCAAATAAAAAACTTGTAAAGAATAGATAAAATATTTTACTCACAATAATTATCCAAAATCCTTGAACAACACAAGGTCTAATTTATACCAATATGACCACATGGCGCACATCATAAGATATTATATATATATATATATATATAAATGTTTTGAGCAGAAAGCTATTTATAGAAGCTTCAAATATGTGAATCCAAAATTACAGATCATTCAGTCAAGTAAGTTGTTTTCAGTTATGCTTAAAAACTGTTTGCATTGTAACCTGTTTTGCGACGTTTTCAAATGAATTTAACAGTACGAGATACACATTTCAATCCTTCATAATTCTTAAAGTACTTCATCGAATGACTTCTCGTTTGGTATCCTAAGGTAATATTTGCAAAAAGAATTCATATATGGCGTCAAAATTAGATGTTCGTTTTGAAAATTTCAGCGTTTGGTGCAACTTTAATAGGAATACGATTTACTAACCCTGGATTTTTTAACAAAAATTGAAAGTAGACATAATTTCTGGTCAAAAAGCTATTTGTGTATTTTCTTGGGCCAGTTTAGTGATAAAAATGTGTGTGGCGTTTTTTCGATCCCCCCCCCCCCTTTTATTTTATTGGCCGCGTGTACAACTAATATATATATAAATTTGATTTATGGCGTCAGGTTCCGCCATTAGAAAAATCTACAGAAGACCACTCCATTTTGTCTGGTCAAGGGCCCATTCCTCCTCCAGACCCCTATCCCTCAGGGCTTTTTTTATACCATCCATCCAGATCTTTCATGGTCTTACTCGTTTCCTCTTTTGGTTTGTTCTATAATTAGATGAGATTTTGGAGAGTCTCCCGTTCATCATTCTTTTAACATGGCCATTCCAGATTAATTGCTTCTTTTGGAGATCGTCTATATGGTTCCCTTTTTTTCATCATTTCTTTGATTCTTTCATATCTCATTCTTTCTATTCTTGATATCCTCCATGATCTTCTTAGGGCATCCATTTCTACTGCTGCTAATTTCTTTCTTTCTGTCTCCATAATTCTCCATCCTTCTGCACTATATAACAATATGCTCTTTACAATAGAATTGTATGTATTATATTTTCTTTTCTTGGAGATCTCCTCACTCCACCAAATAGAATTTAATGTGTACAACTAATTAGGTAATAACTTAGATAACTCTCCGTCAATGAAATTGATATGTTTGCTATTTATTGTGTCTAATTTATCCAATCAATTTCATTTTAGGCATTATGGTATTTATTTATTTATTTATTTTTATTTTTATTTTTTTGAGTTCAACTAATTAAGTAAAAAAATACCATAGTGTTTAAAATTAAATTGATTACATAAATTAGACGCAATAAATAGCAAACATATAATTTTCTTTGACAGAGAGTTATCTAAATTATTTATTTATCGATAAAAAAAATTATATAAGAAAAACAAATGCTATATGCTGAGCACATAACCTGTTTTCTATAAAAACATTAACCAATAAAAAGTGTAATCCATTAATTTCAATAAAATAGAAATTAATGTTCAAGCTATTAAATGTTTTGTTAAAAAGTGGAGTCCAAAGATAATGTATTAACTAATTAATTACCACTAAACAAATTACAATACCACTAGAAAAAAAAAACTTTCTCTTGTGCTTGCAATGCAATCGATTAGAATAATATGATGCAATAAAGAGCATGAAATTAATTCCTGCTGCAGCAATGAAAATTATCTATTTATCAATAAACTTTAATAGCAGAAGAACCAAAGCTGCTCGCTTTACAGCGTATAATTTGTTCTTCATAAAAACATTGAAAAAGAAAATTAAGATAAATTGCATTCGATATTTGCAATAGATTAGAAATTGTTTTTCAAACTATTAAGTTACACATTTATATAATTTTCTAAATTGGAAGTAATAAATTTTATTGTGTAATATTAAGATGAATTTTATTTTAAGTAGCAAAATTGCAAAAGTTTTATTAAGAGAAATGTTACAAAAAAAAAAAGCGAAGCAAATTAATATAAATTGTAATCGAGATTTCCAATAGATTAGAAATTGTTCTTCAACCTATTATGTTACGCATTACTATCATTTTCTGAATTGGAAATAATGAATTTTATTGCGTAACATTAAAATTATTCATATTTTTAAGTGGTGAATTTTCTAAATTTTTATTATGCGAAATGTAAATAAAATGTGAAACCAAATGTAAAAAGTTAAAATTAAAATTCTTGAAAATAATTTCTTGGTGGGAGGTGAAGAGGGGATGTTAAAAGCGAAAACAATTAAATATTTAAAAGAAAACAAACTACTGATTGAATTGTTATTAATTACATTAATTTAACTCAGAAAGTAGTATAAAATTCATTTAACTTTCAAATGTAGTTATTCAGATGTGTCATGTCTGCCGATTTTTGAATACCAGTGTTTTCATGTAAAACATTTTGCTTTATTCAATCTCATAATTCAGCGATTAAATAAATCAAAATTTTCTATACTAAATTTCTGGTACTCAAACATCCGGAGACTTGGCAGCTTTGACTTATGCAAATCATTAAATATTCAATAAAAATATCATAATGGTTAAAGCTTCAGGATTTATAACGTACAGATATATATATATTAAAGAAGATGATTTAAGGTTTTTTGTAATAGTTTTTCTTTTCAACAAACTGGAATTGCTGTTCAATCTATTAAAATTATGTTATATATTAAAATAAATTACTAAAGTTTGTAACGACTTATCTGATGTGATGTTCAAATTAATGATGTATTGCTTAACAAAAGTTTAATATAATATATTTATTATGGAAAACTAGCTTCAATTATTGGACAAATGTTCATTTATTATGTGGATTTTTCAAAAACTCATACGTGAATTTTGCTAATGATACAGATATCTCACTAAATAAGTAAAAATATTGCTCAAATTAGAAAATACTCACATACTCATTTTATACTCAATTTTTAAATAATACATTTATTATGTAAATGGAACATAATTTCTTTTTTAAGAATTTTTTGGGCTTTTGTTTCTGTCTCACGTGAGAGAAGATTTTTTTTCAAAAATGATCTGTGCTTGAATATAAATAAAGCGAATTAAAAAAAGTTACACTTTGTATTTTTACTTTCTTCATTACAATGTTTTTTTTTTTTTTTTTTCGTGCAAAAATGCTATTTATTTGTTGAAATAAAACTTGTTGACAAATGAAACTTTTTCAAATAATATTTTATATAAATAATATTTTTATAATATATTATTTATTATAATCGAAAGATGTCTTTCTTTCGATTTTATACCTTTCAGTACTATTCTTTCGTTTTTTATAAGAATATCAATGAAAAAAAAGTAAATTTTCGATTTATTTTCAATAAAATAGATATTAGATGCTCGAACAATTAACTAATTAACTAACTAAATATTAATATAATAGTCTAAAATGACAATAACAATATTATCTTTGCGATAGTAAAATTATTTATATATTTGCATAAGAAAATTAAGAACACTTCCGTTTTTTTCACATTTTTTCTTTCTTTTCATTAAATGGTGTACACGAAGCCAAATTTAATTCTTTTTAATTAAAACAAAAAGTCTGCTGAACTGCAAATTATAATCCTGGATCAGTTATTAGAAAAATCAATAATCTTTGTTAAACAAAATTTTATCATTTAATGACATGTATTCAGTTTTATGTCTTTTAATTTTGACTTTTTATTTTCTATAAGAGTATTAACGAAAAATTTTAAGGTTAATTATATACATATTTTCTTAATAAATTAAAAATTGCTGCTCAAGCTGTTAAATTTACAGTAGATAATAACCTTAAATTTTAGAATTATAATAAATATTTATATTAAGTGGTATTGAAATTAATCTAGCATTTACATAATTAAATTTTAAAATATGTATTATGCAATGGAGGAAACCTTCATATCCAAACAAGATTAAGTAAAATTATAAATGATTGAAAGTTTTTTTTTTCTTTCTCATTCACTTTTAAATAAATTATGTTAAAAGGAAAATTAAAAAAAAATTCTATAAAAATATAAATATATATATATATATGCTAAAAGTGATTACAGTAACCTTTTTTTTTTAGTAAACAGACTTGTTTATTATTATAAATTATTAGGGTCTGTTTATTAAAAGTTTTTTATGCGTTTATATTTATTTTAATCGCTTTTAGAAGGTCTGTTTATTAAACGTTTTTTAAGCTCTATGCTTACTGTAATCACTTTTAACAAGTCTGTTTATTTCAAAAGTTTTTTTAAGCCTTTATGTTTACAGTAATCATTTTTACCAAAGTCTGCTTATTAAGGTTTGCTTTCAGGCTTTATCTTTTCTGTAATAACTTTTAGCAGGTCTGTTTATTAAATTTGTTTAAGCTTTTATGCTTACTGTAATCACTTTTAGCAAGTATGTTTATTTAAAGAGTTTTTTAAGCCTTTATGTTTACAGTAATCATTTTTACCAAAGTCTGCTTATTAACGTTTTTTAAGCCTTTATGTTTTCTGTAATCACTTTTAGCAGGTCTGTTTATTAAGATTTTTTTAAGGCCTTTATGTTTACTTTATTCTGTTTTTGCAATGCCTGTTTATTAAAAGGTTTTTTTTTTTAAGCTTTTATTACTTGCCTATCATACGTAGTATACAGTAAATCTTGTAATTATTTTGAAAATCGAAAAAATAATTTTGACGGAAAAACACATTTGAGACACTGGAGATTCCGAAAAACATTTTTTTAGAAAAAAAAAATTGCCGCCTGTCTGTCAGTGTGTCTGTAAATGCTCAATCTCCCAAACAAATGGAGATAGAGACTTGAAATTTGGTATGTACTTAGTATGTGGAAGAAGTTTATTGAATTTCAGTAACCTCTATTATCCGGAAGTATTTTTTTCGGACTCTCGAAATATTCGTTCTGATAAAAGGTATATAAAAAATTTCTAAATTGTTTATTTTAAGGAGTGAATATAAAAGGCAATAAAAAAACATAAATTTTGCATAAAGAATGAAGTCGATGGATAATGAGTTGCCGAGATATTTGTAATCGTATTTTCCCCACTCTTCGATATTTCATGACCCTGTATATCATTCAAATTTCAATTCAAAGATATATTTTAATTGAAAATAAGACGCTTGATCCGACGCAGTAAACTGTTAGTTAATAGGATTATCATTTTTGGAGTTATAAGGATGTTTCTCTCACGCAATTCAGTAATAGAGCATTTAAAGTTTAGGACGTCATCAAGCCACGATTTTATTCGAATTGCAAAGCATTTTATAAATAGTTTACATATGTTTTATATTATTTTTTTATATTATGCATATCCATGATGGGTAAGTATTACGGTGGCCCCCAATGACTAGTCTTTATTGTAATCACGTTTAACGTATATATATATTTACATTTTTAGTCTTAATGCTGACAATATTTGAGGAAATAACATATAGTTACTATGAATTATTCTTACGATACTCCTCTCAAGATTCCATAAGATAGCTATAGTATTTCATTTTTGATTTTTGATTTTATTAAGTTTAATTCTTGCAGTATCATTTCCATTGATTTTTACAATATCTCATCTTCTTTTGTTTTCACATGTGAATCCATTATATAAGGCGTGTTCAAATGAAAGTGATTCGAAGCGTCGCATGCGAACAGTTTTCGATGTATTTTCGTGAAACAAACGCGATAATGAAGGTGTATGTACCACGCGTGCGCATGCGCAAGTAGATTTGTGATAACTTCATTCGTAAGGACATGACATTCAGTTAAAAATGGTTGGAGTGGTTGCAACTGCGTCCAAAACGGACCAGCGAGCTGTAATTAAGTTTTTAACACTGGAAGGGTGTAAGCCGGTGGATATTCATCACAGAATGCTGGCTGTGTATGGTGACAGGTCTGTGTCGAAGCCCACGGTGACGAGGTGGGCCGTAGAGTTGCAAAGGCTAGAATAAACCCGGTTTAAACCTGGAAATAAACCGGGTTTTTTGGGAATAAACTTGGTTTTTTAGAAATAAACTTGGTTTTTTGGGAATAAACCAGATTTTTTGGCAATAAACCTGGGAATAAACCGGGTCTATTGGAAATAAACCTGGGAATAAACAGTTTTTTTGCAACTCTAGGTGGGCGAGAATGTTTAGCTACTGTCGACAGGAGACAGCGGTTTCCGCGGCCCGGTCAGGCGCACAAAGTTGTGACATAGAAGCTGATTACGGACATTGGCTTGCAATCAAGGGAAATCGACGCCGAAACACACGTGACGTCACAACTGAGTTAAACGTTTCCATGATCAACCGACTAAGGCAACCGACATCGTTCTTCGCGGACGGAATTCGTAACCTTCCTAAGCAATGGGACGCCTGCCTAAACGCTATGGGTGATTTTTTTTTAATAAACTTTGTATGTATTTCACTCATTAAATATTGTTGTTTCTATCTATGTATTTGTCTGATTTCTGTCCCTACGCATCTCATGGATACACGCCTCGAATCACTTTCATTTGAACACCCCTCATATATATATATATATATATATATTAATGATAATAAGTGATTTTATATAATTCTATAACATTTTTCTGTAATAAAAAAAAAAGCTGTTGATTAACAAATTATTTTTTCGAAAAATTAAGAAGTAAACATTATCCTTTGTAAAATAAATTTTTCTCCCTTAATGGATTGATGTAATTTATAAAAATTTATTTACTGCATATTTAAAACACGTGAAATTATACGAAAAAGAGATCAAAAGAAACAAAAAATTCATAATATATTTCATTATAGATGGAAGTAAATTGAAAGTATTTATTTCAGAATTTTGAAATGCTTTAGATGATAAGAACAACTCTTCGCTCAACTTTAATTTTATTAAAATGCAACTTCGATTTTACTATTAGATAGCACGCTACATTTCGTACCTTATTAGATATTTGCACGATATATTATTTCTTGGAACTTTGCATTCTATTATGCATTAAAATGTCGTTGAGTGTACGAACATATGTTATTTTATTTTACTTTTTGTGGAAATATATCAAGTTATTGTGTTGCCTTCGGGTTGTTGGTGACACAAATACATGTTTTTTGTTAGGTTCATTATATAAACTTTTGTAAAAATATCTATATATATATTTGCCTTACGTGGCGCGGAAATAGGGCTGAATTTCTACCTTATCGTTGGCAACAACTGTAGTTTCCAGAGTTCAGACCAATGAAAAGACAAGATTGTGTTAGCTCCGCCTCCAATATGGCGGTCGTGTCAGAGCAGTGAAACTCAAGCTAGCAATTATTCAAAATAAAATAATATGAACGTAATCCAAAGCGTCTGAGATGATTCCTCATTTTAATTATGAGTAATATTGTTAATTTCAAATGAATTCTCAACTCTTATTTAGAATTTATTTACGAATTTCACTCACACAAAAAATCGGAGATTATAAAATATAAATTTTCTAGAATGCCCCTGCTGCCATCTTTTGCTGTTTTATTGAAGTAAAAATAATTTATTTTTCAGAAATCTATAATCAATTGGAATAGTAAAATGTCGAACGAAATTTAAACAATCATTGATGATAAACTATCTTCCTACCACGTAGTGTTTTTTTTTTTTCTTTTTATGTATTTAAGCAGTGCTGTACAATATTATAGGTGCAATAAGTTTTAAACTAATTATGTTTCCAAGATCCTTTTTTCATTGTATTTAAATGATTTATATGCCCATTAGTAGCATCAACTAAATGTATTTTTAGTTGTGTTTTCAACGGAGTTTTCAATTACTTTTTACATAAAAAAAATTGTCAATTTCATATGTTCAAATGATTTATGGTAGTACTTATTCTGGCTAGAATTACTAGAAAAATAAAAAAGGGCGAGCGAGCGAAGCGAGCTGGGACCGCGTAGCGGTCTCAATGTGAATTGCTTCGCAATTCACGGGTGGTTGGCTAGAGTCAGCGAGTAGGGGGCTGAGCCCCCTAGTTTATTTTGATATCATTTTCAGAGATAAAAGTACATAAACTTGTACTGGAAAAACGCAAGTACTACAGATTGTTGGCCGTAGTTGGCTGTTTGAGGAAACCGGTGGGAAATGGTAGAAAAATGGCAATGTACTCACGCTCCTTTAATTTGGGGCGTATGTGAACAAGATTCTGAGCGGATAACGGTTGGACCACTGTTGGGCATTTGATGGCAAATGTTTCGTTGGTGCATCAATGCGGACATTTTGTACATTGAAAAACTTGGGAACACTAACAGTCAAAAATTAGCCAACGTTGGCGCTACTTGGAAAGTATCAAAATCTTTTTTTTTTTTTTTTCAATTTTTGTCTTTGATGAAGTACAAATTATTGTTATACTTTTAAATTTACACTTTAAAGTCTAATATTAATGCTTAAATCATTTTTATAAAAATTTCAAAAAGAAATTAAAAAAAAAATGTTCGATTCCGCATTAAAATAGATTTTTAATGTTTAGTACTCTTTTCTTTGTTTTAAGAAAATATATCAAGTGTGCTTTCGGATAATCAATGCCAAACAAACATAGAGAAGAATGGATATTCTTCTAATCATTCTAACGATTTTTGTAAAAATATTTATTTGGATATAATTTTTAGAATCATAAATATAGACAAAAGTATCTAAAATTCTCCTTTTTGAAATATTTTATATTGTTTATTGATGATTTGCAAATTATTATTACCTCGAAAATTAAAAATAAAAATTTAACTTTAACAATTCTGTTTTTTTCCAAGTTTTAAGAAGAAATAAAAGCAAATAGTGTGATTAGAAAAGTTATATGAGTTTAAAATAAGCTTATCTATAATTTTTATTTTATAAAATCATCAAACAATCAATGTCTATAAGAAATATAATATAATACTTTTTTTTAAATTATATCATAAAATATATTATTTACCGCATGAAAATACATATTTAAACTAGTCGGATGTGCCAATCCCAAAACTTTCTTCTATCTCAATCATGTTAATACTTCTAATTTCGTCCTCACATCGCCAATAAAATCAATATTTTTCGTCATTCTGTTGTACGTCAGCTGCTTGGGAATCATCGGGTTACCGGGATGCAATCAACTGATGTATACTAAACTACGAAAAGTTTGTTTTGGCCTGTACCGACCGGAACAGATAGCCTCCCTATTCCTTGGTTCTACAATTTTAGCTAATTTTACTGGAAAACACGAAGCTAAAATGCGTGGAACCCAATTAAAGAAGATTCATTCGCAGTTCTCGTCAACATTGAATTTGAATGAGAATATCGCCAAATTAGTCTTCTATAGCCAAGTTGGCTTCATTTGTGGCAACCTATTTTTGTCGCCAAATTTGGCGATATTTCGTCAATTGCCGCCAAGCTTGGCGAGAATTTGATGTTAGCGAATATAAATATATAGTGTTAAGCATTTAAAAATAGGAACATTGGTTACAACAATGAAAGAAAATTTGCTGAAACCCAATAAAAACTCATAAATTAAACCCGTTTATGGATGAATCTGCTGTCTTGTTTGAAAATGTCAACCACCCTAAAATTTCAAACCGCTATATCTCCGCCATTTTTTTATATAGAGACCAGGGGTCTGTCCAGCCTTTTTTCCCAGGGTCCTGTTTTTGTGAAATTGTGAACAGCTTTTTATATTTGTGAAAAATCTAGTCATAATTTTGTGAATTTAAAATGATCGTTATATTCAGGTTCTTGTTTATACATTTTTAAGAAGATATATGGATGTAAAATACATATATTTTCTTTATATGTGTAAAAGTGACAGGTCAGATTTTACTTATAAATGATTAATTTGTGAAATGTTCAGTTTAAAGATGAAAATTTTTTGTGAAAAACCTATTTTTAAGATATAGAATTTTGTGAAGGGTCCTGTTTTAGGAAAAATAGTTTTGTGAAGGGTCCTGTTTTAGGGAAAATAATTTTGTGAAGGGTCCTGTTTTGAAATTTAAAAAATTGTGAAGGGTCCTTTTAAGGACCCAATTTTTTCCTAAACAGATCCCTGGAGACAAAACAAAAACTGCTCCGGATTCTCCGGAACATTTAAGGCCGAACATTTAACGGAAAAAACTTTTAGGATTTCTAATTTTTTTATACATCTTTTTGAATTTGAAATCTTTAAATGGCTATCACAGCGCCCCCTTCCGGCGGAATATCCCCACATTCTAGTAGGACCTGCTGGCTACAGCCAAAAACATATTAAAAATTTTTGGTTTAATTATCTGCATAACACCATACACTTTTCGATGATACAATAGTGAAAATCGAACAAAAATCGCGATGGCAGCGCCCCCTTTCGTCGAAATATTCCCGAATTCAACCTGGACCTGCAGGCTATGGTCCAAAACATAGAAAAAAATTTGGTTCAATTATCTGCATAACTTCATGCACTTTTCGATGATACAATAGTGAAAATGGAACAAAAATATCGATCACAGCGTCCCCTTTCGTCGAAATATCCCCAAATTCTGATAGAATCTGCTTGCCATAGCCAAAAACATAGAAAAAAAATTAGGTTTAATTTGAAGCATAACTTCATACACTTTTCGATGGTACAATAGTGAAAATGGAACAAAAATATCGATCACAGCGCCCCCTATCGTCGAAATATCCCCAAAGTCTGATAGAATCTGCTTGCCATAGCCAAAAACATAGAAAAAAAATTAGGTTCAATTTGAAGCATAACTTCATACACTTTTAGATGGTGCAATAGTGAAAATGGAATAAAAATATCGATCACAGCGCCCCCTTTCGTCGAAATATCCCCAAATTCTGATAGAATCTGCTTACCATAGCCAAAAACATAGAAAAAAAATTAGGTGCAATTTGAAGCATAACTTCATACACTTTTAGATGGTACAATAGTGAAAATGGAACAAAAATATCGATCACAGCGCCCCCTTTCGTCGAAATATCCCCAAATTCTAATAGAACCTGCTTGCCATAGCCAAAAACATAGAAAAAAAATTAGGTTCAATTTTAAGCATAACTTCATACACTTTCCATGATACAATGAAGACACACAGACGGACAGACGGACAGACGGACGGACGGACAGACAGACATTTTGTAAAAACGTGTTTTTCGGAATCTCTGACCCCTAAAACGTGTAAATCCGTCGAAAACCGGAAGTCGAAAAAAATTTCGATTACAATACTTTCTTCGATTATAGATAGAAGAAAGTAAAAAAATGAAAGTTTCTGTCCTCCCTGTTGCTGATCAGGAAATATGATAAATTGTGTATAGTAATGCATACGTCTACACTCTATTTATTTTAAATTATTACACTAACATAAAACTGTTTATGAAAAAGTACTGAATTTCCTAACTCGCAATTGAACGCCTAGAATTTTTTGCCAGAGAATTGAATACAGGTGTAATTTTGTTAAAGGGGACGAATAAGGGGGAGAAATAAGAAATGGGTGCTAAAGAAATATTTTTAGCCTCTACTTTTTGTAGTATAGGATTGTTTGAAGTAAAAACATTTAAATCGATAGTTATAATCTGTATGGATATACAGGCAGCATAGTGGAATTGAAATAATTTTTTTACATGTCCGTTTGAAAAAAAAATCGTTAGGACTTTGCGTTAAAATTTTATTATATAATTGATTACTTTTTACTTTTTAAATTTCATTTTAAAAGGTAGAAATACAAATTATATCACATTTTCTCTTGCTAATATTTTCTTAAATAGAAATATATATTATTCGAATATACGTTGTAATGATGTTTATCCCACTAACTGCAATATTATAGGTTGGAAATTAACCAATTTAGGCGAAAGTAACTAAAAATGACCATTTCCTATGTCATTACATAATCATTAATATGCTTATTATTCGCCTAGAAGTGCAACCCCCTACACCCCAGGAGCTTCAGAAATATACATTGATTGGGCATATTTAAGGCTATTATTCCAAGCCCAAGCAGGGCGGATCAGTTGGTTAAAGGATAAAATTTTCTTTTCCGTTCCAGTTGTTAATTTCTTTAGAATATTTTAGCAATAATCAGTTCGAAATTAACATAATTAGAAATTAATAGGAAAAAACATATAAATGTGTTTTCTATTTCCATCTCAAAATCATGAAATATCTAAAGTAATAAAATTTAAAACTTAATATTGTATGTATATACGTATGTGTGTACACAGTGATAATATTGTAATATACATTAAAAAAAAATTCGCATGCTTTAAAACTTATTCCACTTTCTTCTCAATATTTTTAAAGCGAGAGCATACGAATTATAAAGAAAATATGAATTTCTTCCATGAAATTGCATTTCTTCTTAGTAAATGAATTAAAA
The DNA here is from genome assembly GCA_963931845.1 of Maratus michaelseni. Lineage (NCBI taxonomy): Eukaryota > Metazoa > Arthropoda > Arachnida > Araneae > Salticidae > Maratus > Maratus michaelseni. Next base: position 210,700,278 of record OZ007600.1, read on the forward strand.
AAATATATTGCAAAAATAATGCCTTCAGAAATTGCAATTCCGCTAATGGAATTTTTTTCAAAACCTGAAAAAGATGTTGAAAATTCTCGAAGATGCTTTCGAGGAAACACTTTTATTGAGATAGATAATAAAAATTGGAAAGGTATATGGATATTGTCAGTCTTTATTTTCAGCCACTGATAAATGATGAGAAAAAAAATAATTTGTTTCGTGAATTGAATTTCTGATAGTATATTTATATCAAAAATATTTTCCTGGTGTTATATGTCGCAAGATTCTGTCTAAACTAATTTTTTTTATATTTTTTTATGTTTATTGCTATTGAATTTCGTGTTTGAAAATTTGTGATATACTAATACAAAACTGTCCTCTAAAGGATTTAATTTTATACCTTAATATCGTGATATAAATTACATTTAATACATTGATATTTATATTTTCTAATTCAGAATTTATATTTTTACACTTTTAATATACTAACGTATTACAAATTATTTTTTAGGCAGAAGTCTCCATATTTTCATAATGTTATCATGCTATTAAAATGAATTTAACAAGTAAATAAAATCTTGACCATAGTAGAAAACAAAATATGACCATTACGAATTTGTAGAATGAATATAGATGTATAATTAGATTGCATCAAAGGTATTTCAGAAAATTGTTAGTTGCTTTTAACTTTTTTCTTAAATCAACGTTATATAAAATTTCGATATCTTTTTTCCAGAATGTAAAAATCTCCTCTGAGCCGTAAACAAGACAAGTTCTTAAAATTCACCATAAAAGTGATAATTTTATTCTATTGATTCTGTTATATCTACAAATAGAAGCATGGTAAATAACTTTAAACTTGCATTCTTTAAAGTACCAACACATGTAAAATTTCCGTGTTCGACATCTTGAACTATAAAATCTCATATAATCAGTAAACAAGGCACAATCTCAAAACTCACCATTAAAATAAATTTCGTTAAATTGATTCGATTATTTATATCAAATGAAGCATCGTAAATAAATTTAAACCTTTGTAAAGAGCCAATGGAGATTAAAATAACAACGGAGATTAAAATCCAATCTCTCATATCCTAAATAGAAAAATCTTCTTTCACCAGTAAATAAAACATGATTGACAATTTCTTTCTATTGATCTGAGTATTTCTATAAGACGAAGCAACATATGTAAATTTAAACTCCCACTCTGTAAAGTACTAACATTATCAACGTTACATATAATTTAGATGTCTGATATCCTGAACGATAAAATATGCTCTAACCAATGAACAAAACTATATCTCAAAATTCACCGTATGTAACAATTTCTCTTTATCGATTCCTAAAGAAAAAAAGCGAAGCATCTTAAATAAATTTAAACTCACACTCTTTAAAAATTTCGATGTCTGACATCCTAAACGATAAAATCTCGTCTCATCAGTAAACAATCAAAACTCCCCATAAGTGACGATTTCTCCCCATCGATTCATAAAAGAAGCATCATAAGTAAATTTAAACTCACACTCTTGAAAGTATCAACGGTACATAAATTTTCCATGTCCGATATCCTGAACGATAAAATCACCTCTCATTAGAAAACAAGACTAAATCTCAAAATTCATCATAGGTGACAATTTCACTCCATCAATTTTTAAAGACAAGAATCTTAAATAAATTTAAACTCACACTCTCTAAAGTACTAACTTCACATACAATTTAGATGTCTAATATCCTGAATGATAAATCTCTTCTCATCAGTGAGCAAGACTAGATCTCAAAACTCACCTTAAGTGACAATTTATCTCCATCAATTAGTAAAGAGAAGTATATTAAATAAATTTAAACTCACACTCTGTAAAGTACCAACTTCACATACAATTTAGATGTCTGATATCCTGAACGATCAAATCACCTCTCTTTAGTAAACAAAAACTAGATTGACTAAATCCCCAAATTCATCATTAAGTAACAATTTCTCTCCATCGATTCCTAAAGACAAACATCTTAAATGAATTTACACTCACGCTCTTTAAAGTACCAACTTTACATACAATTTAGATAACTGATATCCTGAACAATAAATCTCGTCTCATCAGTGAACAAGACTAGATCTCAAAACTCACCATAAGTAATAAATTATTTTCATCGTTTTGTAAAAAGAAACATCTTAAACATATTTAAACTCACACTCTGTGAAGTTCCAAACTTGTATAAAATTTAGATATGTAATATCCTGAACGAAATCTGCTTTCACCAGTAAAAAAGACTAGACATCAAAACTCACCATAAGTGACAATTTCTCTCCATCGATTCGTAAAGAGAAGCCTCTTGATTAAATTTAAACTCACACTCTATTGGTTAGAAACGTTATATAAATATATAAAATTTAGTTGTCTGATATCCTGAATGATAAATCTCCTCTCATCTGTGAACAAGACTAGATCTCAAAACTCACCATACATAACAAATTCTCTTCATCGTTTCGTAAAGAGAAGTTTGTTAAAACTTTAAACTCACGCTCTGTAAAGTACCATCGTTATATAAAATTTAGATATTCCTGAACGATAAAATCTTCTCTCAACTGTAAACAAGACTAGATATCAAAAATCACCGCAAAAGCGAGAATCTCTTTCTGTGGATAAGATTATTTTCATACATACACTACCCTATGTTTGCCCCGAATAAAGTGTCGTTTCACCTTTCTCTTCCCTGCTGTATTATGACTCATAAATGGGTAGGGTTCGGGATCAGGAGGGTTCGGGATCAGGAGGGTTCGATAAAATGACGGAAGGAAATTATTGCTGAGTCGTCTGGCGTGTCAAATGCGAAGGATGTATTTTTAATTGAGTAGGTTGTATAATGTATGCCGGCGTTGTGCCACTGGATTAAGTGAGAAATGTTGAGATGCGGTTGAATAAGCGTAAAATAAGGATGTTAAGATGTTGGTATCCTTAATTTTTTGAACAATTGCACTCCATTATAAATATTAATTTCGGGTATTTTCGGTATGTACCGAATATATACCAAACGGCGAATGAAAATTTATGATTGAATAGTACATTTTTTCCAGAATATTTTACTTAACAACTACAGAAAATCAAAGATAGTAATTTCTAAACCATTGTTGATGGTAAGATTTGTGCTTTTATCAAAATAAATGAAACTATAGATGAATAAACTATGAATTGAACGTGTGAGAGAAGGAAATTATTGCTGAGTCGTCTGGCGTGTCAAATGCGAAGGATGTATTTTTAATTGAGTAGGTTGTATAATGTGTGCCTGCGTTGTGCCACTGGTTTAAGTGAGAAGTGTTGAGATACGGTTGAATAAGCGTGAAATGCGGATGTTAAGATGTTGACATGCTTAATTTTTTGAACAATTGCACTCCATTACAGATATTAATTTCGGTATTTAGCCAGTTGTTAGATTTGTATTTTTAGACAAAATTGGGTAATGCATATTACTGAACATAATGGGAAATGGAAATTTATGATTGGATAGTAAGCTTTTGCAAGAATATTTTACTGAACAACCACAGAAAATCAAAGATAGTAATTTCGAAACCATTGTTGATGGTAAGATTTGTGCTTTTATGAAAAGAATTAAAACGATAGATCAATAAACTATGAATTGAATATGCGAGGCAATGAAATTATTGCTGAGTCGTATTGCATGTGAAATGCAAAAGGATGTATTTTTAATTGAGTAGGTTGTATAATGGCTGCGTTGTGCAACTGGATTAAGTGAGAATTGTTGAGATACGGTTGAATAAGCGTAAAATGTTAAGATGTTGGCATACTTAATTTTTTGAACAATTGTACTCCATTACAGATATTAATTTCGGGTATTAAGCCAGTTGTTAGATTTGTATTTTTAGACAAACTATTAGGTAATACATTTTGCTGAACATAATGGGAAACGGAAATTTATGATTGAATATTAAACTTTTGTCAGAATATTTTACGGAACAACTACACAAAATCAAAGATTATAATTACGAAACCATAGTTGATGGTAAGATTTGTGCTTTTATAAAAAGAAGTAAAACGATAGATTAATAAACTATGATATGTGAGACAATAAATTTTGTCAGGCTTTCACAGGCAACTGCAGGCGTAGAACTATTGTTATGTGATATTATCTTTTTGTGTGCTTATCTACTGTGTACTGTAAAGCTTTAAACTAACGTTCCTGTCCTAACTGAAATCTTAATCCGAGTAGGGGAGTGACTTGTACTGATATGTGTGGAAGGAATGTTTAGTATGGTGAAGGGAGTTTTCCTACTGTCATTGTTACCGCATAGATAAGACAGACTTCACCCATTCTCTAAGATGAAAGATCCATCATAAGGGGATTACGTTCTGTCAAGGAGCCCTTGCTAACAGGGTACCAGCCCCGTTTACGACGAGTGCTCTGGTGATGACCGGAGGGAGATATAAGTTTGAATGTGGGGGTGAAACGTGCTGGTTGTTGCAGAGAGTGAGATCTGGTACACGTGTGTTGAAAGAGATCTCTTGGAGTGGAGAGATAAAGTGTTTGTGAGATTAATAGTAATCTCTGGTATCTGAGTTAATTAACGTAGCTTAGCAGTACCCAGAACGTAATTTCTGTAATTTTATTTAATGTGGAACCGGAACATCAATATATGAGTTTGTAAGTGTAAATATTGTCTTGTTATTTGTAAAGACTGTGTAAATAAATTATTCGTTTAAGTTTAATTGAAAGAGTTCGTATTTTTCTCAACATACCTCTCATAACGTGACCGATATCACGTAGTCATATCGGTGGTGGCAGCATACTAAAAATACCGGATTATTCTTCAAAGTTGTGTGGACTTAGAGGGAATCCGCCAAATTTATTAGACAAAATGAGGTAATGCATTTTACTAAACATAATGGGAAATGGAAACTTGTGATGAAATAGTAAGCTTTTGCCAGAATATTTTACTGAACAACTACAGAAATTCAAAGATAGTAATTTCGAAACCATTGTTGATGGTAAGATTCGTGCTTTTATCAAAAGAAGGAAAACGATAGATTAATAAACTATGAATTGAATATGCGAGACAATAAAATTATTTTTGAGTCGTATGGCCTGTCGAATGCAAAAATATACGTTTTTAATTGAGTAGTTGACAACTGTAACAAATAACAAGTTGGAAATTGTACGTCAAACGTGACAAATGATTTGCGTTCGTACTATAACTAGTTACATAAATATTCAGATATTTTCTGATTTTTAATTCTGTGAAATGAATTATATCGTCTGCAGATTAATTTCTGTAATAAAATAAGTATCTCGGTCGCTTGACGATTGAACTTCGGAAACTCCTATAACAAAAAAGCACCGATTAAAAAAAAAAAATTCAAATTTCTTAATAAGTATTTTTATTAATATCTTCTAAAGTTTTGATTCGATTGTAATAAAATTTGAAATGTCTCGACAAAATTCTGCAAAGATAATATATTTTAAATTGCAAACCATTCGGTTGGGTAGTCTTTGCGTTGTTATATGCGGACAGACGGACAGACAGACGGACAGACAGACAGACGGACGGACAGACGGACGGACCAAGCGACGACAATAGGTGCTACGTATTTATATAATTACGAACGCACCTAAAAAGTATTTTCCAAAATGCATAGGAAGTAGACTTAACTAAAAGACGAATGAATACCGAATCGCTGTCGAATTACTGTTGAATAAATTTGATATCTTTAGCATTATGAATCATTATACACTTATATTATTCCATGGTATCGCGAATTGAAAACACTGAATAAAGAAATCGCAAAATCGTAAAATGAGAAAGGTTTTCTTTCTGTATAATTTTGCTTTTCATGTGAAAAACATAAGATAATGTATTTTTCATAGATTCGAATAGAACTTTTGTTTGATCATTTGAATTACAGTAACATTTCTTTTCTTCTTACATCTTGATTTTTTAAGTACGTCATACCAAATCTCTTATGACGTCATATACTGTAAAAAAAAAAATTTAAAAAAAAAAAAAAAAAAAAAAGTTTCTTAATCCACGAAACAATATCATAACCACGAAAGAAAATAAACAATAACTTCTTCAGATTAACCATATTATACTGAAAAGTGTGCTTTATCTTTAGAAACACCAGAAACCAATATATTTTCTAGATTTAAAGATTAATTTAAAAAAACAAAGTTTCTTTTGCAACCACAGATTTTCGGAAACATTTCCGAGTACTTTTTATAGTTTTTATAGAGTACTTTTAATCAATTTGTGAAACTTGTTTGTTAACCATGAAAATTTTTACTGGAGAACTGATAACATATCAAAAACGTATGTTTCGGATTGAGAAAATTAATAAATACACAATAAAAACTACTCGGAAACGTTTCTGAAAATCGGTGACAACGAAAGTAACTGTGTGTTTATAAATGCTTATTTTAATTTAGAAAATATATTGATTTTTGAAGTTTCTAAAGGTAAAAAAAAGCTTTTCGGAATTATTAGTATTTCGGCATATGTTGTATATTTTCGTTCGTGATTACATAATAAATTCCTAGATTAAAATACATCTGTCTTTTTTTACAGTGTGCTATTTAAATGTCCTCTAGTCTTTCTAGACATTTTCCACATCTCGAACAATGTGAAAGCATTTCTTAAAATCTATCTATCCGTATATGTCTTTTAAATTCTAAAAGGTGTAAATTAACAACATAATACCCAGTAAAATAACTTTTATTAGGTTGTTTGACATGTTTCGGCTCACACCGAGCTATTTTTAAAAACATATGAGAATATTCCCTAATTGCACGGTTATTAAAGTTATTATTTAAAATGCTATGATTTAATATTCATGTATTTGCTTTTTAAATTACGCGCGTTATCTTTTATTTTTACTTGGTTGTTTATTTTCATATCTGTAACCATAAGTAATTCGAGCCACAATTTTGGTAAGTTAAAAGGTGTGCACCGTTACACATTGTATTTTTTCATGTTACTATCTCTATGGTTTCTCTTATTATGGATGGAGAGTATAGAATGAAGGGAAAACTTATTTTACTTTCATTGAAAAGTATTTGGATGGTCCCTTCTTGATATAATTTTGCCAGCGCTATGGTTTTTCTATTATACTGGATATTAGCTATATGTACTTTTTTCTGTAACTAAATTTCCTGCTGGTCATGTTATATATTTTTATAATTATATCCTTATATATCTATCCGTTTGAATTTAAAACTGTATTTCGGTGCAATAATACATATATGATGCTAAAGATTATGTTCTTTTCTTCATTTTGACTTGCAATAATTCAATTTGCATCAACAATTTCTATTTTTCTAATGCAAATGTTATCCCTTATCAGGATTTTAAATTACAACCAAATATTAAATATTAAATTAAATGTTGAATTGAGAAAGTTTCACAAAAACAAAAGTTAAGCTCTTGGTTCTTCAATCTAAAATTACGAATTCGTACAGGAAATTTCGAAAGAAGAATTTTTATTTTATGTAATCACGAAATGTCTGTAATTAAATAAAGCAAATATTGCTATTAGTATTTTCTGGTATGAATTCGAACTTCCTAAATGAAATAAAATTGTGGTAATTTTAACCCGTCAGTGAACGTGTTAAAGCAGGTCTGAGATAATGAATATAAAATACAGGACAATTAAAACGGCAGCAAGTGTGCCATGAGATACAAATAGTAGTATGTTCATATTTGCAATCACAATTAATAATAGTATAATAAAATGTGATCATATCATTAGCTGTCACACAATATCTAAATTTATATTAAAAATATCAGTTTTATCGTCTACAACATTATATACATATATATTTTGTATTCATCTTAATAATTGAATTTAAATTGCAATATTAACTTATGTATTAACATATTGCATTATTAACCGTTTAAATGAACTTACATAAAAATAGTAATAAATATTCATATAATAATCGTAAAATAATTAAAAATATCTAACTCTAAATACAGGCTGTGAAAGAGTTTACAAAATTAAATTAAACTCAAAAACTTTATGAATACGATTTATATAAAATATTTAATTTAACAGACTTGATGGAAAATGTTTTTATAGTTAACTTATTAAATTATAAATAAATAAATTTGAAAAGCATGCATACTCCTAGTATTAAAACTATTTCTTGACTTTAATTAGTTTTACGAAAATTCCAATTTAATTTTCTACAATTAAGCTGCAATTTCTACCTTAGTTAAGCGAATAATTGTAATTACTTTTAACAAGTTTTCTTTTCAAAAGACTCAAAGAAATAAAAAACTTAAAATATAAAAAATATTTTTTCCTTTTATTTTAAGACATATTTTACATTGGAAAGCTTTATATATAAATAAATAATATAAAATTTATTTAATCAAAAGATAAAATTAATTATTTGAAAAAGATATAGTTATTTAAAAATCTTTGGAGTTCTTACTTTTAATAAATTCTGAATACTAGTACGTAAAAGCACTTTATAAAATTGTGATTTTTATATCACAATAATTAAACTAAAGTTAATATTTTATTACTTTAAATTCGCACTAAACACATTTTCTGAATGGATGTAAAAATCTATTATTAATTATTCACATTAATAAAACTCAATTTACTGTATTTTCTTTCATTATAATGTAATATAGTATAATTAATATATATATATATATACATTGACATTTGTAATGATTAAATTTGTATTATAGAAGACTTATATCACAAAAAATCCACTTGTTATCATTAAAATAAAATACTTGATGCTAAAATTGATTACAGTAAACATAAAGGTTTAAAAACGCCCACTAGTAAATAGACTATATGAGTAGAGAATCTGCAATGAATCAGCTTCTTTTGAATTATCAGATAAGGTAAAGCTAGGAGGAAAATCTGCGCACAATTCAAAAGAATAACAATAAAAAATCTAAATATTAAATTTTTGCTAAACTATCCATGAATAATCTTTACTTCATTTGTTTTTTATGCATTTCCATTGCTATTTTGTTGTTATGTTGTAATTTAATAGAACAGTTGTAATAAAACCAAGAAAGTTATTTTGCGCAATCTGTCCTTACAGGGTTGGTGTGATTGTGCACATGGGTAGGAGTGATTGTTACTAATAATAACTACAATTAAATTGTTAACATTAATAATTACACTTAAATGATATTGTTGTAAGGTTTTTGTGAACAAATATTATTGTATTAGGAGTGAATATTTCAACCTAATGATTAAAGAATCAGAAAAAGGAAATAATTTTAAAAACGATTGAAAAATTTTAATTAAAGGGGAAAAAAATAAAGAATCAGAAAAAGCAAGTCCAGATAAGATTACAAAATAACATTAAGTTACATGATAACTTAAAATTACTCGATTTTAATTTTTCATTTTTTATGCAAATTTACCAATAAAGCTGCGTAATCTCACCTAGCAAGGAAACTTAGGGGAACAATGCGCCATCTCTCCTAAGTAGCAGATGCGCAAACTCTCCAATTTCAGTAAGAGAGATTGCGCGGCCTTTTATATAAACATGGCCGCTACTAAAACGAACCGTTGATGTTCACATTGTTAGTCTAGATTAGTAGCTTTTGAGAAATCGTTTAAGTTAAAAAAAATTTTGTACTACTGACATTGTATAGAAATTCTGATGAATAGCTATGAAAATCGAAGCACTTGCTTTGGAAAAACAAAACAAAATAGCAATGCTTTATCTTAGACTCTCAAAACAATTAGCTTGCACTTTCAAGTAGACACTCCACTACTGCTGTTGTGCAACTACCTGGAGTCGCTGCTTGCTTACTCAACTCCTTCCCCCCAAACCTCTATGTGCACAATCTCTCCGACCGCGCCAGCTGTCCTGGCTTTACCTTAATTGACGCAAGATGCAGCATAAGTTTTAAAAAATATATTATAAAATAAATCTTTTTTTTTTCAAAGAACAATAAATTTAGACGGCGCGACTTCTTTATCAAGTACATAGTTTAAATTTTATGTGAAAATTGTTTATTTACGATTAAAGACCTAAAGAATGTCACCTGTTTTGAGTTTACGATTAACAGGTTTATAGGTTTATAAAGGTTTATAGGTTTTATTAAAAGGTTTTTAAGAATTTATATTTACTATAAACACTTTTAGCATACATATGTATTTTATTATAAATAAGGTTTCCTTGCCAACTAACTTGGAAAGGCCCAACCATTCAATATAATCCTATAATAATTTGTTATTGTATTTTTTCGCGGGCTGATTAATTTATGTAATAGGTTTTGCTGATTTTACATTTTAATAAATAAAATGAAATTATTCGTAAATTACTTTTAATTTCCATGAAGCCCATTTTCATAATTAAATCTATGTTACAATAAGTCACATAATTACACACACGAATACACATTACTTTCAAAGCAATGTTGAATTTACTTTCCTTTTTAAATTATAAAGTATTTATTTAAAAATTAATTCTAAGCATTCAATATTTTATACTCGTAATTATGATAAATACAAATAAATATACATAGTTTTTAGAAAATAAGTGAGGGTCTTAAAAATTATACTTTTAAAGCAAATGAATTAGATTATGATCTGAACGAACTAATTGAATAGTTAAAACCTAAAAATTAGGTTTTTTTTTTTTAACATTTGCTATTACTTTTAAATTAAGGCAATATAAACTAAAGTACCGAAAACCTATTATGAGTTTTAAAATTGGATTGCCTGTAATTAGCGCAAAATGTTGTATTTTTTAAATATTAAATAAGTTAAAGAATGAAATGTTGATTAAATGTAAATAGTTTTTCTTAAGTAGATCCACATCGAAATTATAAACATATTTTTTTTACCTCAAGGCTACGAAGGATTATTATTTCTGTCCCTTTTTCTCTAAAAAAAAAAAAGTAAAAGAAAATGAAATAAAGCTAATTTTAAAGTTACATATAAGGTGAAGAATATTTAAATACGCCTTCATTAACAACTCGTATTATCTTAAAAAAGTCCCTTTTTTCTTAAAGTTCTTTCTAAGAAAAGTATATCTTATCTTGCTAAAACACTCATTTTTGTTTGTACTAATTTAAAAAAAAGTAGACTTAAAAAAAATATATATTTATTATCACATAAGAAGGTTGTAATTTTATTTTTCTCTTTACAAAAAAATGCAGTAGAAAAGTAAAATTAATTTGGAAAGCTAATTTGAAATATATATTTAAATTTAGAGAAAAAAAAAACTTTAAAAAGGAAGTATTATATTTTGTGAGATTACACATTTAACGTCTTGACTATGCATAAACAAGACAATAAACGAATAAAACGGAAGTAAAATGTATATTATTTCAACTTTAATTGCTTAAAGAATAGGATAAAGTAAATAGCAATATGCATCGTGTAAAGATGTTCTGTTCTTTTCACTGTTGTAAAAGAATGTTCTCAGGCACTGTAATGTTCTGACATAAATAACTGTAAAAATATGAAACTGACCATGAGTATATATATATATTTCTGTATAGTGTAAAAATATCTAACTTTCCCGTACTCCTTTATGGTAAATTCCTTTCATAACGAATCTTTTGCACTCCCTTATGAAAAAAAGGTTTTTGAATTGTTTAACACAAAAATGCACTGAAAAAAAAAAGAAAAAAGACAGATGTTTTTTAATCTCGGACAATCTAATATAACCAAGAACGAAAAATATAAACTGATTAATTTATGGAATAGGTTTAACTGATTTTATATTTAAATAAATAAAATGATATTATTCGTAAATTACTTTTAATTTCCATGAAGCACATTTTCATAATTAAATCTATGTTACAATAACTCACATAATTACACACACGCATACACATTACTTTCAAAGCAATGTTGAATTTACTTTCATTTTTCAATTATAAAGTATTTATTTAAAAATTAATTCTAAGCATTAATTTTTTATACTCGTAATTATGATGAATACAAATAAATATACATAGTTTTTAGAAAATAAGTGAGGGTCTTAAAAATTATACTGTTAAAGCAAATGAATTAGATTATGATCTGAACGAACTAATTGACTAGTTAAAACCTAAAAATTAGTTTTTTTTCAGCATTTGTTATTACTTTTAAATTAAGGCAATCTAAACTAAAAGTACCGAAAGGCTATTATGAGTTTTAAAATAGGATTGCCTGTAATTAGCGCAAAATGTTGTATTTTTTAAATATTAAATAAGTTAAAGAATGAAATGTCGATTAAATGTAAATAGTTTTTCATAAGTAGCTCTACATCGAAATTATAAACATATTTTTTTACCTTAAGGCTATGAAGGATTATAATTTATGTCCCTGTTTCTGTTGAAAAAAAAAAGGAAAATGAAAATGAAATGAAGCTAATTTTAAAGTTAAATATAAAATGAAGAATATTTAAATACGCCTTCATTAACAACTTGTATTATCTTTAAAATGTCCCTTTTTTTCTAAAAGTTCTCTCTAAGATAAATATGTCTTATGTTGCTAAATCTCTGATTTTTGTTTTTACTCATTTAAAAAAAAGTAAACTTAAAATAACAAAATATTTATTATCACATAAGAACGTTGTAATTTTATTTTATTGTTTACGAAAAAATGCAGCAGAAAAGTAAAAATGTTTTGGAAAGCTATTTTTTTTTTAAATAAATATTTAAATTTAGAGAATAACAAACTCAAAAACGGAAGTATAATATTTTGTGAGATTGCACATTTAACGACTATGCATAAACAAGACAAAAAACGAATAAAAGGGAAGTAAAATGTGTATTATTTCAACTTTATTTGCTTAAAGGATATGATAAAGAAAATAACAATATGCATCGTGTAAAGATGTTCTGTTCTTTTCACTGTTGTAAAAAAATGTTCTCAGGCACTGTAATGTTCTGACATAAATAACTATAAAAATATAAAACTGACCATGAGTATATATATATATATATATATATATAATTATAAAATTATAATATCTTCGAATTTCAAAAAACATTAATCAAGTTCTTGTAACATTCTAATTAAATCTCCAAAGATATATATATATATATATATATATATTTCTGTTGAATCTAAAACATGGAATTTCTCGTTCGATATCAATATTTTTAAAAAAGAGAAGAAAAAAAAAGATCTCTCAGCAATAATAATTACATGAAAGTTGCATTTGATAAAATAATGTTCAAAAGGAATTTCGATTCAGCTCTGTCAGTTTTCAAAAAGAAAATTTTCTGCATTATTCGGTGAATAGTACGCTTTAAGCAATGTCATTAACATTAACTGCAAATAGCAAATGATGGGGAAACGAAATTGTCTTCATTAACCGGACATATGTCTTAAACAGAGATTTATTATCGAGAGTCTACTGTATGGACAGTTAAAATATAATATACCACATATTCATGAGAACTTATACATAGTATTATAAAATGTATTTTCTTCTAAACTTTTATACCAAAATATAATACACTAAGTTATCCGGACTAATCCAAACACCCACACCCCTGCTACATATCTTTCCTCGCACCTGCTCTCCAATTATGAGCATCCTAAACGCTAGACCACGGCTTGCCACTCCTTCGTTATTTGTAGCAGTGGGATTTTGATTTAACACAACTTCCATTTTGAATAAAATAAATAGTTCAACTGTTCAACTAAAAACATGAAATTTCACGTTCCATCTCAACATTAAGAAAAATAACAAATACGTTTAATTCTTTATTCATAAAAGTTCTACATGAATATTGATAGTTAAAATACATTATATTAAATGTTCATGACAGCTTATAAATAGCGATATGAAATGAATTTTTTCTATACTTCCATATGAAAATATAATAGATATAGTTTTCCAGACTAATGCAAAGGCGAACACCCACACTCCTGCTACAAATTTTACTCCCACATATCAGCCTCCTACTCCTTAGCCCACGGCTTCCCCCTCTATCATTATTTGCAGTATTGAAATTTTGATTTAACGCAATTTCTATTTAGAACAAAATAAAAGTTGAATAAAAAACATGAAATTTTACGTTCTATATCAATATTTTACAAAAAAAAAGTAAATAAAAAAAAATATATATATAATTAATACTTTATTCAATATGCGGCCCTAATTCAATATGCGGTCCCTAATATGCAAGTCCTAATGTGGCTGAGACAGAAACCCAAATAATCTTATGTAGCAGGTGTTGGGGCACTGAAAACACGGTGATATCAGTGCATAAATATTGGTGAAGAATATGTTGAGAAATAAAAATAGTTTTGAAGTGAATGTCATTGCAAGAAATTTTACGTTCTATATTAATATTTTACAAAAACAAAAACAAATGAAAAAAACTAATATATTTAATACTTTATTCATAAAATTGCTACTCGAATATTGGCATCTAAAATTTTACAATACTACACGTTCATGAAAACTTATAAAACGTGATATCAGATGTATTTTCTTCTATACATTCATACCAAAGTATAATATATTAAGATGTCTGGGCTAATGCAAACACCCACATCACTCCTGCATACTTCCCCCCCCCCGCACCTGCTCCCCACTTATTAGCATCCTACTCCCTAGACCACGGCACCCCGCTCCTTCATTATTTGTAGTATTGAAATTTTGATTTAACACAATTTCTATTTAGAACAAAATAAAAAGTTGAATGAAAAACATGAAATTTCACATTCTATATCATTATTTTACAAAAATAAAAGCAAATAAAAAAAACAAAAATATTTTATACTTCATAAAAATATTAATCGAATATTGGCATCTAAAATTTTACAATACTACATGTTCATGAAAACTTATAATAAGGAGAAAACTGTCCAGAGGGCATTGAGCTCACAGGCTCAATACACACTAAATGTATATTATACTTTTATTTCAAAGAATTTGAAATAAGCCCTAAAAAAATAAAGCAACTGACAATATATAAACGGAAGCGCCTTATTACGATAAACATATATACAAAATTTGAAGCAAATCGGATAATTCTGCATGAAAAACCCATTTATCTAAATTAAGGGGAGGATTAGTCCCCCCTTTCCCTCTTATAATTAACCAATGAACCCCCAAAACTAATCAGCGAAGCGCCTTATCACAATGAACCTATATACAAAATTTGAAGAAAATTGGATAATTCAGCATGAAAAACCCATTTATCTGAATTAAGGGGGGGTTAGCCGCCCGTTCCCCCCCTTATACTTAACCAATGAACCCCCAAAACTAATCAGGGAAGCACCTTATCACAAGGAACCAATAACCAAAATTTAAAGCAAAACGGTTAGTTATATCAAGAGTTATAGCGTTACGTACATACGTACATACGTGCATACATGCATACAGAACCGACGGACACATAAGCTCTCAGGCTTTGATAGCCTGTGAGCTTATCAAATGTATGAGCTTATCAAAAGTGATATCAAATGTATTTTCTTCTATACAGTCATACCAAAATATAATACATTAAGTTGTCTGGGCTAATGCAAACACCCACACCACTCCTGCATCCTTTTCCCGCACCTGCTCCCCACTTATTAGCATCCTACTCCCTAGACCACGGCACCCCGCTCCTTCATTATTTGTAGTTTGTTCCGACCGTGTGGAGTAACATGCCAGGAACATACAGATCTATGATAAGGAGCGTTAAAAATGAAGCGCTAGTAACCCCTTTAGTCTATTGTGACTCACGAGGTGTGGTCACGGGGGTTCGATGTGTGCATTATTGCCCGTGGGTGAGCAATAATGCAAAGTAGGTAGGGCGCGATTATTGCCCATGTAGATTGTCGGAAAATCCGCATTAAAGTTTTTGTCTGTGTTTTGGATTGAGTAGTACTGTGGATAGGGGGATTATATACGACATCTGGATCGATGGCATTTATGGATTATTTAACTCAACAATAAAAATTATAGCAATAATGAATAAAAGTGTGAGTTTCTGTATCTTTTATCTATATATATAAAAGCCGTTCTTGGTATGTTTGTTCCTTATACAAATCTATAGTTTTTGTCCGATTTGAACGAAACTTGATATACATACGTTTTAGAACACTTAAAAGTCAACTTAAAAAAATTTCTCAGACCATTCTTTAACATTTTTTTTTCAAATATTTTTTTAGTTTACCGTTACCAAAACGTATACATATTAAGCGATCCAACTTAATACTAGAATAGGGCCGCAAAATTGAAACAACTGCGCTACCTTGTGGACGGAGGGCATAATGCCAATGCGCGCGCTTTTAGGATGACGTCATTAGGTATGACACAAAATTTACCATCTGCGCATTTCCTGAGCATATTTTGCCAATCTGTACTCAGTCAGGGAAACTGCGTATCTTGTATAATATGAAAAATATAAAAATTAGTACTTCAAGTTGAACCTTTTCATCCTCTGTGAACATCATCTTGCTTCCGAGATGGTTTTTAGTGGACTGAACAGATGAAAATTGCTTGGGGCTAAGTAGAAGCTGTATGGTGGATGTTGAAGAAGTTGCAAGATGATATTCACAGATGATGAAAAGGTTCAACTTGAAGTCCTAATGTGGCTGAGACAGCAACCCAAAGAATCTTATGCAGCTGGTGTTGGGACACTGATAAAACGGTGATATCAGTGCATAAATATTAGTGGAGAATATGTTGAGAAATAAAAATAGTTTTGAAGTGAATATCATTGTTATTTTTTAATTATCTTTTGTGACTTACTTAATTCCCTCATATATATATATATATATATATATATATATATATATATATATATATATATATATATTATTTCCCTCATATATTATCCTCATATATATTATTCCCTCATATATATTATTTCCCTCATATATATATATATATATATATATAGCTTTAAATAATTTATAACTCATTCTTTATAAACTTGGCATACGATAATCGCACGGTTAAAAATTAAGAAATAAAAAATAAAAATTTAAATACAATGTAAAGTATTCACTGTTTCAGCGTATTTTTCAACGAATTTAAATTAACTTGATATACAAATCTATTGATCATGTACAAGACTACACAAAAGAATTCGAGTAATTTTCCAACTGGTATTTGCTGAAATCTGGTTTTTAAATGTATTATGCATTTTTAAGTTGTTTGCTTAAATGTTTGCTTATTTGTTTTCTTTTAATTTTTTAAACGGCCAAGTTCTGTCACATTATACTAGAATTGTTGGAAAGTATTTGATAATCCATGTTTCACGAAAGATTTTCTTTCTAGTTTAATATTGATTTTAATATACCGTTATGTAACTGTAATACTATATCAGACAGCTTAAACAAACTGAAAAGTGTAGGATTTATGGTGCTGTGTGCTAGTAATTATACTATCAGAGCAGGTACAGATGTGATGTGTAGGAGGAGAGTAGGTGTTTATCTTACATAAAGAACATAATATAATATTTTTTTTTTATGTTGGAATGAATAGAGTACTATATATTTTAAATGTCAAATTTGTGTAGTACATTCCTGAAAAATACTTAACTTAATTATCAGAGTATTAACTCTGTTAAATTAGAATCAGATGCAAATACGTGAAATACAGATATGAAGATAAAAGTGTAGGTATTTGTTTCAGCTCGAAGAACTTATAAACTAATTTTCGCATAAATTCCAGTTTCGTGTTGTACATTTATTAATAAGAATATAAATGAATGAGCATATAAACTCAATGTATTTTCATTTTGGTGATGAAATTAGATAGAATAATTAGTTTGAGATGGCTGATTCAGTATTTTTTAAAAGAAAATTGCACATGACTTAATATAAAAACCTAATACGTATTTATGCAGAGTTACTAAGAAAATCATGGAAAACTCAGCGCTGTTAGGCCAACGAGTGCGACATGGGTTTGATTCCCGCACCTCCCGTCCACCAGCTTTGAAAGCAGAAACTCTCAGTTGCTGGCGGGGCTTTATAAGAAGAAAAGAAAACCAATAAAGATATCGTATACTCTAAAAACGACATTTTCAAAAATGAGCAAAAAATACTCAAATCTCCGTATGTCGTATAGTCAAAATTACTCAAGTTTGAAACATGTATATACCATGAAAACATGCGCACACTCAATAATAAAACATCATGTGCTCCTATCTGAGTATGTCCATGTTTCAAAAATGTATATGAACTGATTTCTATGTGCTCATTTTTGAGTGTTTCCATGTTTCAAAAATGAGTTTGAACTGATTCTAATCATTTTTGAGTATGTCCATGTTTCGAAAATGAGTATGAACTGAACTCTATGTGCTCTGTTTTGAGTATGTCCTTGTTTCAATATTCTGAGTATTTCTGGTATTTCAGAATTGAAAGCATTGGGTGGTCCTATTTGAAACAAAAAGTTACATAACAAAATGAAAACATCCATTCACTCAGATTTGAAAGTGTTATTTTTCTCAGTGTAAGGTTTTGAATGTAATATTAATATTTGTTGTCTCATTAGTCTGTGTAGTAGAAATTTTGGGGGACATATTAATTTTTTCTACATGTCGCAAAGTATGTGCATAACTTGAAACTATTAGTTAACAAGATATGATGCAAGGAGTTGACGACTCTGAAAGAAACTACCAAATACTTTATATACAGTATATTAGCTCTTTGTTTTTTACGTTTCATACTGCTGATCTTAACGCATCTTCCATATTACTCCATACTGCTAAATAAAAAAAAAAGAAAAGAATAATCGGAAAAAGGGAAGCTGTAACCTTGCGAATAGCATGTTAAGTGGGGAGCAGGTGCAGATGTAATGTGTAGGAGGAGAGTAGGTGCTTATCTTACATAAAGGGCCCAATGTATAACTTTTTATGTAAGAATGTATAGAGTACTATATATTTTAAATATCAAATTTGTGCAGTATATTCCTGTACAATACATTCTATTTACATAATTTGGCAGCTACATGTCGCATTCAATATAAATAATGGTACTATCATGGAGTTACAAGAATAGATACATAAAAAATATGGCTAAAACCACATTCTTGATCTTTGCTTATCCACAAACAAGCCGCTGTAAAAAATGTATAATTGTCACGCGATCATGCTTTAAGAAAATTCAATAATATATATCAATCACTTGGCAATCCGAGTATATTTATGAGAGTTAGAGTAAAGACAAACGGTCAGACAAAGACAGAGAGACAGATCAGACAGACACACAGACGGTCATAAAAAGAGAGAGACAGGCGGTCAGACAAACGGAAGTATGAAACACATTGCAATTATGTTGTAAAGTGTTAATTAAAATCGATTTGAATGTACGCCATTTTATACTCGCCTTACATTCTACTCAAAGGAAGATTCTGCAGAAACGCATATCTTCAACTATACCTGTTTAGCTATTTCTGTTCAACTATACCTGTAGATGTTGTTTTTCCTTTAAATTATGCTCTAGACAAGGAAACGAACTTCGTTGTTGATGTATCTGTAATTAAACATTTACGTTTTTCTTCTGCTTTGAAAAGAGACGATCATAATAAATACCGCTTATGATGCATGCATTTTCTTAAAACGAAACAGGCATTTCACTTTTTAAATCTAATTCCATTTGTCTTTTTACTTTCCAAACACATACTATAAGGAAGATTCTGCAATAACGCATAGCTGTTCAACTATGCCTGTAGATGTTTTTCCTTTAAATTATGCTCTAGACAAGGAAACGAACTTCGTTGTTGATCTATATGTAATTAAACATTTATGTTTTTCTTCTGCTTTGAAAAGAGAAGATAATAATAAATACCGCTTATAATGCATGCATTTTCTTAAAATGAAACATCATTTCGCTTTTTGAATCTAATTTCATTTGTCTTTTTACTTTCCAAACACATAGTATAAGGAAGATTCTGCAATAACGCATAGCTGTTCAACTATGCCTGTAGATGTTGTTTCTCCTTTAAATTATGCTCTAGACAAGGAAACGAATTTCGTTGTTGATGTATTTATAATTAAACAATTATGTCGTTCTTCTGCTTTGAAAAGAGAAGATAATAATAAATACTGCTTATAATGCATGCATTTTCTTAAAATGATACAGTCATTTCAATTTTTGAATCTAATGTCATTTGTCTTTTTACTTTCCAAACACATAGTATAAGAAAAGTATTGCAGTCATTGTCTTTAACAGCACGGTAGGCCACCCTGTCTGGCGTGCACTTGTCAGAAATTAGTATATATATTTTACTTTCTAAACAATACATCAGTTTTTGGAAAATCGAATGATGTCCCTCCATTTTTTTTCTAATAAGTGATAAATTAAATTGGGGAATCTGATTCACTAAATTGTACATAGATCAAATAAGATGTCAAATTTTATCCAAACCAATTTATAATTACATTTCTTTGCTAGAGAT
Source organism: Maratus michaelseni (assembly GCA_963931845.1). NCBI lineage: Eukaryota > Metazoa > Arthropoda > Arachnida > Araneae > Salticidae > Maratus > Maratus michaelseni. Next base: position 210,720,606 of record OZ007600.1, read on the forward strand.
ACGGTATTTTCTTCTCATGAAGTAAAAACATTTTACATAAGACTGACCATAAGACTATGCTACGAAATAACTGGCAACACCATTTTTTCTAGATTTTACAGCGAATATTCGATAATCAGAAGGAGAAAAATATTTCTTCAGAAACATAAATATTGTTTCTAAAAATTACTTATTATTTCTAAAAATAATAAATAAAATTTATTTTGATATGAAATTGATGAAAATACATATTTTTATGAAATAAAAAGTATATTTTTATTTGCTGTTTAAATTTTCATTTAACATTTTGACATTTAAAACAAATTTAGAGACTACAAATGTATTATTTTGCATATATAAAATTTTGACATATTATGGCTTTAAAAGCGATAGAGTAGCAAAAGAAATATCAATCAAAATTACAATATAAAATTACAATCAAGGAAAAATTTTTTAGTGACTTTAATATATTACTTGCTTATATTACATTTTAACGTATTATGCCTCTAAAAGTTATACAGTAGCAAAAGTGATAGCAATCAAAAGTACAATATAAATTACAATAAAAGAAAATTTTTTAGTGATTATAAATGTATTATTTTGCTTATATTACATTTTCCCATACTATTTCTCTAAAAATCATAGCAAAAGAGATAGCAATAAAAGTAAGATATAAAATTACAATGCGGATTTTTTTTACTGCCTATAAACTTATTAATTTTTTATATTACATTTTGTCATATCATGTCTCTAAAAGCAATACAGTAACAAAGGTGATTGCAATCAAAAGTACAATATAAAATTACAATAAAGTAAATTTTTAGTGACTATAAATGTATTATTTAGCTTATATTACATTTTACCATATTATTTCTCTAAAAACTATACAGTTGCAAAAGAACTAGCAATCAAATGTACAGTATAAAATTGCAATATAAGATATTTTTCTTATTTCTCGTGATAAAAAATGTCTGACTTACCATCGATAGCAGAGAAACCAGAAAATATGATCCTATATCATAATAAAAATTTTAGAAATCATGGTATCTATTGAAATATAAAAATATTTTAACAATGTAGCAATAAGTTACGATTGCATTAAAGCGATTCCTAATAAATGAAACTATAGATATTCTCTCTATTAGATTTTTTTATTTACTCGATATTCAATCATGTCGTTTCTATGGAAACGTTTCTCAAGTCTAATATGAAATTTTATTGGAGAAGACAATAGTGAATGATTTTCTCATAAATATTGTTTAGAATTTAAGTTTTTTTTTCTTTTTTTGGTAGAGACTGTCTGTAAATAAATTCAAGTTTAATATTATTTCTTATTCGTGATTTTCGAAACTCCTCGCATTTATGTATAGAATTTTATTTTAAAATGTATAAGTGAATGAAAATATATTTCATACTTTTCAGGGCATATATTCAACAGATCTTTTAGTGAGTTAATGAAAATTCTTGAAATCATATATGCATATTTATATTGTCCTGTCAATAACAATAAACTTATGTTATTTCACATTATCAGGGTTCCATACTTAAAAAGTAAAAACGGAACCCTTATAAGAATACTCGTGCGTCTGTCTGTCCGTCCGTCCCGTTTTAATGGATAACTATGGAAGGTAAAAAGTTCAAACATGGCAGAGTTATAAAGTCTATTAACGCACACACTGTTAAAAATTTGCAGCAAACTGTCCAGTCATTTGACCGTTTTTATAAAAAAAACGGTTACATAACCAGCATTTAACTCTACTCTGACCTTAAGATGAGAAATAATATGGTCAGAATAGAGTTCAATTATAGTTATATACCCATTTGCTACTAAAACGGTCAAATGACTGGTCCGTTTGCTGCAAATTTTTAACAGTGCATATTTATAGACTATATTTATATTTATAGCTATATATAGCTATATTTATAGCTATTTACAAATATTTGCCGAAAAAATGTAGGGAGGCTAATTAATTTAGTTGATTTTTTTAAATTTTGCATATCGTGTGGGGTATTGTTTCAAAGATCTCGTAACAATTTGTTTTAATTTTAGGTATTATATTTTTAGAGATATCGGCAAAAATGTACAGAAAAAATATTGACCCCCCCCCCCCTCCTCCCGCACTATTTTCGAATGTACTCAAACTAAAACTTAGCAGTAGTAGAAGTTTATTTAAACTGTGCAGAAGAAATATTGTGATTATCTCAGGTCACATAATTTTTGAGAAAATTGCAGTTTTCTGTTACATACAAAGTTTACTTTGCGGGAGCCTCACGGAGACGTTTGAGGGTGCTCGAGGTACCATGGAATCATCCAAGAGTTCTTAATAATGATTTTCGAAAAAATGTGTCTATAATTAGTCGACATATTAATAAAAAGCTATCTAGAAAACGCGGCACGGACCAGGACGGCGTGGCAACTTTGATACCTTCTTTCGAAGCGCGCTTATCACAATGACAAGTTTAATTTAATACAATGTCCTGAAGTGTTTATACATTTTATATAATCAGTCAAGTGAGAGTTTTAATCGCGCAAAAAATGTTCTGTTCGTTAAATTTATTAATTATTTATTGCCATAGTACAAAAACTTTTGTATAAGATCTTTGTTTTAGGTAAGGCGAATCATAGTGATAAATAGGAAACGTTTTTCATTCCAATTAAATTCAATTATTGAAAGCAGTTATTGAAAAATAATTGATAGAATAATTCCAAGTATTTAACGAAGTCTTATTATTCTTTTAGAAACGATTTTGTACTATGGCAAGTAATACTTAATAAATTTAACGCGTTTAAACCTTTCACTTGACCGTTTATTTAAGATATATAAACACTTCAGGACATTGTATAAAGTAATATTTTAGATTGGAGAGTAAATGAGTACTGAGAAACAACAGTCACTTTCTGATACACCTTCTAAACTGGAAAAATTTCAGGAGGATTATTCAAGAGAAAATGTTCATACACATCTTTTATCACAAACAAAATGTCTGAAAGCAATATACAACCTCATCACGCACGCCTTAGTGATTCGAATGCACAAAAGTTAGCACCAAACTCCTTATATTTGTGGGCTTGTACTGCAACCACATATGCTGTTTTCTTTTCTTTTTCTTATTATTTTTACTTGAAAAAAAAATCTGGAGTGCCACCACTTCAATATCCGAATATTAGTGTATGTCTAGAAAGTGAGAAAAAAAACTATAAATTTCTTCCATAGTAGAATCGGCTAGATTCGAACGCCGAAAATCCCTGTGCTGCTAATGTTTTATTACATCAAAAATTGTTTATTTATCATTTTCGATCGTAAATCGCTGTTTGATCGGATGAAACATCTCATCTTTATAATAAAGGGTATTTGTGAGACTTTTTGGTTAATGTTTTTTATCACTTTAAGCATTAATTACATATTTAGTTTGAATCTGAATTTATTAAAAAGTATAACTTTTGTGACAAATATGAACATAATATTCTACATATGACTAGAAAAAAAAACTACGAGTTGCTAGTAATTTTTACTTCTGAAGCAAGTTTATCTTCATCTATGAAAATACAATATACCTATAATACACTATAATAAATAATACAATATAACAATAATACACTGTAACATATAATACAATATAACAATATACTATATAATAATATACTATATAATATTCTATATAATAATACAATATACTATAATACAGTATAATAAATATAAAGTAACATCTTCCGAGTTACTCACGATTCTGAAAAACATTCTTTATCTTTAGAAACCGCAGAAACCGATATATTTTCGAGATTTAAAAAAGCATTTATAAAACAAAGTTTCTTTTGCTTCCACCAATATTCGGAAATGTTTGTGAGTAATTTTTACAGAACTACAATCCGTTTTCTTAACCCGGAATGTAGGTTTGACGGATACTATAAATTCTCAATTGAACATTTCATGTTCAATGAACATATTTTACAGGTAAACATGATAAATTAACAACCTTACCATTAACACTAAAATTAATGTTATGTTGTCACTCTTGCATGTATAAATTCAATTACGCAGCTGAAAGTGTTTTATACGTAATATGAAATTTATTTCAAAAGGTTAAATTTCATTGAACTCAAATATATAATACAAAACTAAATATTAAATATATAAGATTCTATGGAATGCAAAAGAGAAAACAACACATTTTTATTAGAACTAAAGATGAAAATAATGATTAACACACCACCACATATTCCACTTATGTTTGAATTTATATTTCATTTTATTTCCAACAACGTCTTTTTTGAATAATAAAAAAATGAAATTGAAAAAATTCAAATTTTATATTTTATGGAAATTTTTAACAAGGTTGTGATTCACTGAAGATTTCATTCATCAATATACTACAAAATATTGACATATACTACAATTATTTTCCATGTATTTTATATCGATAAATCTAGCAGAAAAATGGTACAATAAGTTCTTATACAAATTCCCAAGTTTTTTTTTCTTTACCAAATACGCACCTGCTCCCCAATTTTTCATTATTTATAGTTTTTTTTTTTTTTTTCGTGCTGAGTAAAATGCCAGGAACATAAAGATACATGATAAAAAAATTAAGTAAACAACTAATACAGAGACTGTTTGGATGTTTTTTGAAAGATTTTGATGTATTACATAGAGTTTCCAATAAGTCTTTTCAAATTTCAAAAAATCCTAAAATATTAACAATAAGTCCTATTGGCGTTGAGGTTTCACTATAAGGCATACTAAAGTGTTTAGTTTTATGTCGCAAAAGTAAAAGTTGTTCAATTTTTTAAAAACTATTTTTGCCGCAAAAATTCCAAATATTGAACAGGTAATGATAAAAACAGGTACGCCAATTCGCTAAATGTTTATGAATATTTGAAATATTATCTTACTTATTGGTTTCTTTAAACCATTTTTTGCTTTTGCCGTAAATATTCCGATTATTTTAAAAATCTCAGGATGTAAAAAAGAACTCTGATACGGTAATTAGCTAATTTTGTATGGATTTTTGAGATGTGAACGTACTTATAAGACACCTTGTATACTTTTTTAGTATAAAGTACTTTGAGTTTCAAATATTGTATTTGATCTTTTATTGTTACCTATGATCTCTAATAAAGTCATTGAGCGAATGTGATCTAACTGTTATAGCACGGTGACACAACTCTAGTTACATGTATTGAAAAAAAATAAGTTGTGTCCACAAAGACTATATTCTTCATTATGTAATAAGTAACAACTGACGTTATTTTGTATTTGCTTTTTAATGAGTGTTGCAAAAATGAGGTAATTTTTTTTACCTCATACTTGAGCGTGCCTAAAATATTGGGCACGGTGGTTTCACAGGGGAGTCATTAAGTGATAGTTACAGCAGAGTTCTTCAGAAATATAATGTGATGAAGTAAAAAAGTCACTTCTTGATTTCCTCTGTGATTGTGACCATTTTTAACGACTGTGACGTCACACTGACAACACCCGAGGCTAGCGAAAAAGAAAGGCTACCGCGGTGCTTTACGGGTATCTTTTTTTACAGACCGCGGGAATCACGTGAGGCTCGAATCCACCAATGCAGGTGTACGAAAAGAGCATCACGTCACTCTAGCGGTCTGTAAAAAAAGATAAGTGGAACGCACCGCGGTAGCCTGTCTTTTTCGTTAGCCTCGGACAACACCGAGACTAACGAAAAAGAAAGGCTATCACGGTGCTTTACGCGTATATTTTTTTTACAGACCGCCAGAGTCACGTGATGCTCGAATGCACCAATGCAGGTGTACGAAAAGAGCATCACGCCACTCTAGCGGTCTGTAAAAAAAGATAAGTGGAATGTACCGTGGTAGCCTGTCTTTTCCGTTAGCCTCGGACGACACAGTGTCTAAAATACGTGTCGACAGTGTGTCTAAAATATCGGCCAAGTTGGCTACACAGTGGAATTATGAAGTGGTATTCACCTGAGAGTTCTTGAGAATTATAATGTGATGAAGTAAAGAATCCACGTCTTCATTTCGTCTGTGACAGTGACTATTTTTAACGACTGTGACGTCACACTGATGACATAGTGTCTAAAATACGTGTCAACAGTGTGTCTAAAATATCGGCCACGTTGGCTTCACATTGGAGTTATGAAGTGGTAGTCACCTGAAAATTCTTCAGAATTTTAATGTGATGAAGTAAAGAAGTCACATCTTGATTTCCTCTGTGACTATGACCATTTTAACGATTGCGATGTCACACTGACGAAAAGAAAACTGGCTCCACTATTCAGACTAATTTTTGTGATAATAACAAAGTTTATAATATCGACATGAGTATTTTTCCTACTCTATGAATAGTTTTCTATCAGGTGAGAAGGATTTTATTGAGAAATAACTAGTTTTATCAATATTGCTATAGCACAGATATGTATAAGGAGGAATTTTAAAGGGAAGTGGTCCATATCATCGTTGGCGTACTAGAAGAACCCTGAGCACCTTACACAGGGGACCCCCCCCCCCCACACACACACACTGACTTCTCATTTTGTGGTCAGCACGCTAACATTGGGCTAATTGTGGGTAATGTTATTTTTAAAAGAACAAAGCATAAAAATGGATGACTCGGAAACTTAATGGTTTGGCAAGAATATATATTTAAAATAAAAACATATATGTCACTAACGCTTACATCATAACGATGGTGAGAATGACTGGCATAATAGCTTTCGCCTTAACGGCAAAATACGAATTTTGAACTATAGTAATAAAAAAACTGTGTTCAAATAAAATATGTTTGATAACTGTAATTGAGTTTACTGATTTATAAAATTATTTAAAAATATGTCATTGTTAATATTTAAAAAATAAATAAAACTCAGCAATGAAATTTTGTCTGTTACAACAATGTGAAGTAACATTTGCATTAATGTAAATATAGAAGAAAGTTGCAAAACTTTCACAATTGGTTATGGATTGCCAGTGATGAACAAAGTTTAAATATTTATAACAATAAAAAACAATGAAATATATTAGCATTAATAATACCAAAACTTAAAAATATTAAAATGGAATTCATCTACCAGGCTGTTTCTCTCCAAAAACGGTGAATTTAGACAATCTTTATGTTAAATTCTTTGAAAATTGTATCCTTGAAATAAATTATAAATGAGTCTCACAAATTGTTTCCATAGAAACGACATGACCAAATTTCGACAAAATCAAAAATCAATTAGAGGAAATAACTATTTTATTTACAAGAATCTGTTTATTTTAAGTTTAATTAATTGTCAAGTTGTCAGGATATTCTTACATTTCGGTAGATACCATGTTTCAAATAAATTTTAAATATGGTAATAACATACAATGGTAGTTTTCTAAAGTTATATATATATATATATATATATATATTAATTAAATAATCATATATTAAAATACTGCCTGTTATGTTTTTGTGGAAAGCGAAATATTTTCTAATATAACAAACGTATGGTGTTTTAAATTGAATTTATTTATTTGCGAGTGAGTTTTTTCGAAGAAACACACGAAATTTGAAACAATTTTAAGAGAAATCGCGCAATATTGTCATCTTGAATAAATTTTGTTACGAATCTTGTGAAATGTTTCCATAGAAACGACATCACTGATTTTAAACGAAATAAATAATAAAATAGAAGAAATATCTATAGTTTCATTTGTTCGCCTGCTTTTACATAAATCGTAACTCATTGCTATATTGTTAAAATATTTTTATTTTTTAAGAAATATAATGTTTCAATAACATTTTTATTATGTTATGAGACTTTAAATTTCAAATCAAATTTTTCAGCAGGATTGAAACTACGCCTTAAATCTTTAAATACCACTACAAAGAATGTGAATGTTATTTTCCCTTTGCTTCACAGCGTACAACCAACTTGAGTGAAAAAAGTGCTCAAACCGGGAATCGAACCCAGATACCCTGGTATAGCGCACCAAGTGCTTTATCGATTAAGCCATCCGGACGACAAGTTTGGCACCTCTTTCACTAATATACGTTGGCAAGGCTGGAACTCCGCAGCGCAAGGTGAAATGTCAACATGAGTACACTATCCGTGGCGCACATGAGACGAATAAATTCCCAGCATCGGATAATATATATATTTTTATAAATTTCTAATTAAATATTTCAGCATGACTGAAAATGCGCCTTAAATATTTAAATAGCACTACAAAGGATGTAAACTTTCTTTTCACTTTGCTTGACAGCGCATAACTAAGCATTTTTCGCTCAAGTTAGTTGTAAAGGTTGAAAAAATACGGTTAAATAACAAAAATAGCTAGAACTACTCAGTAATTTGGTTAGTTCACCATATGTAATGTCAACTACATTACGAAAAATGCATCGTCTAATTGAGTGCTGATTGGATGCGGTGGGGGCCACTTCCATTACCTTAAATGATACAATATAACTACGTGGTAGAATTGGCCATAATTCGCCTCCAATTAGCGTTAAGTTAGATGGTCTAGGGTTGGGTTGGGTTGATTTATGACGGCCAATTATCAACACGAGGGATATAGGCCCTGGGGGGAGTGCCCTCCGTGGGGGTCTTTTTAAGGGATCCTAACCCGTATTAACGCAAGGTTCGAAGAAAACCACGGAAAACTCCGAACGGTTAGGTCGACGAGCGTGACAGGGGTTTAAACCCAGCACCTCCCGTCTACCAGCTTTGAGAGCAGAACCTCTCAGCCGCTGGTGGGGCTAGATGGTCTAGGGAATATAGTTGAAAATACATACTGAACAGGGACAGAATTACTATGAAATTCTAGGACTTCTCTTTATGTTATTACATTTTCACACCGCAAGATAATTCTGTTGTAAAAATTGATAAAATATGTACATTGTTATTAAAGTTGTGACCGAAAATCTGATCTCAGATTGAAGTAAAACAACCCATATTTTTGACTGAATAAATCGATTGTGATCCTGGTTTCCTATGAAAAAATTGTTTTAGGTTTGATTGCTCTACAATCTCTTAAAGTTTGTTTGTAACCCTGGTACTGAAACATCCAGTATGTGTTTTAAAGGCGATGAAATACATTCTACTTTTTACTACTTTCATCTCACTAATTTATGTTTTTATAAATAAAATTATGTCAAGGAAACTAGGAAATACCTAACTTAAAAAAATATATGAAAAACAATAAAATCGAATGCACATATTTGCAAGGGGGTTTATTTCTGAATTCTAAAAATTTAAACAATCATTAAGTGAAAACCTTTGTTTTTATGTAAACAACATTTTCTCTTTTATTCAAATTTGAGATTTATGAAAAGTTTCCATAGTAACGACATGGCTGGGTTTAGTTGTACAAAAAATCAAAAAGGAGAAATATATGCTTCATTTATTAAGATATGTTTTCTTTTTTAACTTGTAATTAATTGTTACAATATTATGATATTTTTATAATTAGACGCTAATGCGTACGATAAACATAAGTTTTAAATATGATGAAATGCATTTTACAGTTTTAATTCTTCCAACATAGTTGTTTTATTCACAGTTTTAAGTTTTGCATGGTTTATAAAATTGTAAGTAAAATTATTTCAATAAAATGTAGAAATGTCAAAAATTGCAAACACAAAATGCATTGAAATACAATATACTTGCCAGAGAGCTTATTCTATAAAAATGAACAGTCTTTAATAAAAAAAAAATCCTAATCCTTAAAATCTAATCTCTAATCTTAAAATCTTAATGTAACCTTAATATCTCTACATTTTACAAGATACTTATGAAATTTTCTCAAAGGAATCAAAAAACTAGATTTAGATGCATAAAAATCAAACAGTAGAAATACGTGTTTAATTTAGTAAGTAATATTTTTCGAACAGTTAATTGCTATTACAAAATTGTTATTACTTTATTATATTTGGATACGATGTTTCAAAACATACGATTGTCCTTATATTTCGTGCGTTAAAAAATATATAAATAACACACTAAAAATATGTCACAAATACGACGAAATACATTTTATAAATTTACTTCTTTCATCAAATCAGCGTATGAAATTTTGAGGAAAATTATGTCGATAAAAACATGAAGTAACAGAATAAAAAAATATGAAAAGCATTAAACTTGAAAGTATTTGACAGCAAGTTTTTCTAGGCGGGGCTAGTTGAGCTTAAGCCGAAAGATAGACCTCCCCGCCAGGTTTGACCTTGATTTTGACAGCAAGTTTAATTGAGAAAACTGATGATTTGAATATTCTTGATATATGTGTGCCTCAAATGTGATGAAATGCATTTTATAACGCTACTTCTATCACTACATTTACTTTTGACATTTTAAGGAAAATTATGTCATATAAATCATCATAAAAATACGAAATAACAGAATGAAACATATGAAAAATGTTAAACCTGAAAGTATTTGACAGCAATTTTAACTGTTAAAACTGATGATTCGAACATTCTTAATACATGTGTGTCTCAAATATGATGAGATATGATGCGATTTATTTCATTACGTTACTTCTATCATTACAATGACGTGAAATTTTAAGGACAATAATGCCAATAAAAGCACAGAATAACAAAATAACAAACGTGAAAAGAAGCAAAACTGAAAATATTTGTCCGAGAATTGATTTCAGAAAACTGTAAGGTTTGATCAATCTTTAAGAGAAAATCATTGTCTCCTTGAATAAAATTTCAATTTAGACTTACGAAACGTTTCCATAGCAACGACATGATTGAATTTCAGCTGAATCTAAAATCAAATAGAGGCAGTATTTATTTTATTTATTAGAATCGGGGTTTTAATTTAACTGTAACTGATTGCAAATCTATTATTTAGCCTATTGTTTGATAGATACAATTTTAAGTGATATATATATATTTTGTATTTTAATGGATGGGTGAGCTAAAAGATATATTAATTAAAATGAGTTAACTGTCGTGATGTTCTAAATGGCATAAACTACATTTGTTTTATTTGTATCTATTTTATCACATTGATTTATGCACGCTCAAGTAAAAAAATGTAAATATCAGAAATATATTCAAATTAACGAAAATGTAAAACATTAATAACTTTATTTGCAAGAAAAATGTATGTGAAATAGCTGAATGTTTATACGATTTTTGTGAAAAAATCGTTCAATATTATTTTCAATAATAAAATTTCAAATGAGTTGTTAGAATTTTGCGGAAACGATACGATGGAATTTAAACTAAACTAAAAAGAAAAGAAAAGAAAAGCCTTCAATTAAAATTATTAGGATTTTTTTAACATAACTGCAACTAATTGTTACGTTGTTAAGCTATTATTATATTTCAATTAGATATAATGTTAAAATGAATTCTTCCTTATGGTACAAGAGAAAAATTTTATGTGTTTTTTTGCTACTGGTAAGATACGATAAACCGTTAGATTTGAGACGTGGTAGACGACAGCAGAGGTGTTTTATCTCTTTTATCACAGTGAATTATTGTGATGAAATTTGTCATATATTATTAAGTTATTTTCAAATTTCATATTTTCATCAAATCTATTCGCAAACTATGGTTTTCAATTGCTTGTTAAAAAATTAGTTTAGTTTTATTAATCTTAATTTTCGTTTCTTATCAATATTATAAAGCAAACGCATGTCCGTGATCAATGATGACGTCATACCGATGATGGCAATGAGTTTAATAAATATTTTCCTTTTTTGCAAATTTATTAATTTCTAAACATGCCACATATCCAATTTTGATGTCTTTTACTAGAACAAATCTACTTTTAAACTTTTTTTTTAAGTTTTTGATTATTTACTGATTGTTTTGTGGTTTTAAAAGTAATTTTCAAGCATGGTTTAAAAAAAAATCTCGATATATCGCATGCAGCTCGACTACGGAAGATTAACCCGTCTGCACTTAAAACAATGTTGATAGTTCAGAATTTGCTTCCGGCAAATATTCCATTACGAAGTTACATTTTCATCAATATATAAATAAATAAATAAAGCACATAAAACATACATTTAACAGATACGTAATCGAACTGTGCAGCACCGCCCTCTAAATACTAGGCCTGCGCGCTGACATAAAAATGGCGGCTGTTGTAGGTGGATTTCCTCCAGCGTTTGTACTATACTATTATTAAAACCTTTGAATTCTAACTGTCATGTAATTACTGGTTAAAGCGATAAAAACATTACACAAAAGGCTTAAAAATGCCATTTAATATAAAGATAACATATGTTTCATGCGCACCGGCGACGACTTTTTCAAGATCAAAATCAGAAATAAACTATGTTCGCAAAGTTTTTGAAAATGATAAACACAAATTACGTGATCGCATGTATAATGCAAGCAGGTGCTTAAACTGGTCAGACTGGAAACGTGAAAATGATTATTTCATTGCCTTTTTAAATTTGTAAACCATCTCATGCCAAATTTTAGGTAATTCTAAAGAGGCTGATTCATTGCATATGTTCATATGGATCAATAGAAAAATGTTTGCGAAACAAGAACATATATTACATCTTTACGTACAAGAACCCAGTTGAGTTTAATAAAGAAGAACGAAAAATCATGCGTCAAGCATAAATTATGAAACACTTTCTAACAATAATAATACTGTAACAAAACTTTATAGTTTATTAAGTAAACAATTTAGAAAACACATAACACAATTGAAAACTCAATTTCAGAAATTACTACTAATAGTCAAACAAATTATCCGAATTCTTTTGTGCAGCTTTGGTTAGGATCTATAGATTTATATTTATACTACTCAGTATGCTAAAACTTTCTTCAGTTAGGAAATACGTAGCACAATTGAAAATACCCCTTCGTCACTTTCCGTCAATAAGCGTAAATCTACGAGAGATCTTTTGATCAGTACTGTATATGATCTATAGAATTTCTATGCACCAATTCATATGCGAAAAACTAGTTGAATTTAAAAACCCGTATCACATCTGAAAACGAGCTACCAGCAATTATTGTTCATAGACAGTACTGTAACCAAATACTTTTGAATGGCCCTGTACATGAACGATACATTCTATATGTACCCTATTCTACAGTAAGTGTTTTGTAGTGCACTTCAGTGAAATATAACAATTTGAATATGTATAAAGTAGCTAAACTTCATTAAAATACGCTGCAAACGATTTTTCCCATAGACCGTAATATAACGGATTACTTTTGAGTTGCCCTGTAAATAAACGATACATTCTAATGCACACCATATTCTGCAATAAGCGCCTTCTAGTGCATCTCAGTGATATGTATCAGTTTGGATATATTTAAAATAGTGTAACAAACACGCCGAAAACAATTTACGCTCATAGACCGTACACTGTTAAAAATTTGCAGCAAACTGTCCAGTCATTTGACCGTTTTTGTGGAAAACGGTTACATAACCGTAATTTAACTTATGACTATAATAGTGTCCATATTATGGTCAGAATAGTGGTAAATTACGGTTATATTACCATTTTCTATAAAAACTGTCAAATGACTGGACAGTTTGCTGCAAATTTTTAACAGTGTAATGTAATGAATTTCTTTTGAGTGCCTCTGTAAAAGAGCCATAAATGCTACACACCTCGTTTTCAATAAAAAACATGACATAGTAAACCCCAATAACATATATCAATATCAAGTAAATACGACTATATTTAGGCGAGTTAGAGCATGGACAGACGACAGACAGACGGCAGATAGACAAACAACCCGAATTCATAAACACGTTTCAACTATGTTGGAAAGTGTAAAAAAGTGTAAAATATGTATCTGTTAATGTTAACCACTCTTAAATTTAAACAAAAGCTATTCTAAAGCAGCTTTTTTAATTGCTTTTAAACAAGTATTACGAGAACAAAAAATGGCATTAACGAAACAATATATTTACCACAACCAAAGAAGATTTTTATATATTCGTATTAGATTTGAATACAAACATTGCAGCGAATAAAGTACGTTTCCATAGAATCGACATTACAAACATTTTAAACAAATAATAAAAAAAGTATCTACAATTTCATTATTAGGTTCTGTTTATTTTAAACATAATGATTGTTGCGTTGTTTTCATATTCTCATATTGCAATGGATACAATGTTTGTATAGTATTTTTATTCTAGTATAAGATGAAATATACACATTTTTTTCTCCTATTTACGATATGTCTGACAATGTTAGGAAATTGCTATGTTTTGCAATACGCCTTTTGCGATAATTGTGGCTTTCGTCACATGAAAATAAGATACCATCAATTTTCATTGTGACGTATTATTGGGTTGCATTTCTTGGCTTTTTATTTATTGCTATGGGGGATTTTTTTCGCTAAAAAGTAGCATTGCGAATTAACGAATTTGAAGCCATTGAATAAATTGTATTAAAAAAACTGTTAAAACTTAACAACAGCATTGGTTAAAACACTTTTAAATACAGGGTGATTCATAAGTAAGTATACAATTTTCAGATGCTGTAAAACAGGAACATTTTAAGGTACGTTCCACAAATGCAAGCCGTAAGGTAGGTGTACTCATAAAGTTTATTTCCCTGCTGCTGTGTGGCAATATTTATGTGTTACGCGAATATCAGTAGAAATGGCTGCGTCTGCAGTGGAGAAGGCATTTTGTGTTCTTGAATTGAGCAAAGCGGAATCTGCCACCGTTGTGCAACGGCATTTTTGAACACGATTTGGAAAAGAACCTCTACTCAAAAAATCCATTTATGATTGATTTAAAAAAACTATGTGTGCATTTTTAGTCACGTGACACACACCAAATCGGTAATCCATTTCAGTCTACTTTGCACAAACAGCCCGTTTTTTTTTTTCAAATTTTTTAAACTAATCATAAATGAATTTTCTGGTTAGAGGTTCTTTTCTAAATCGTGTTCGAAAATTACGTGGCACAATGGTGACAGATTCCGCTTTGCTCAATTCACACTCAGAAAAAGGAATTGATTAAAAGTACAAAACATGTTTTGTTGAGTACATTTTGGTTGTTTTAGCAAAATTCAAGTAAAATTGAACCATTTTACTGGAATTAACAAAACATTTTTTGCTGACGATACAAAATTTTTTTTTGGAATTGCAAAAAAAAAATTTTTTTGTGGATTCAAACAAAATTTCCATTGACCTATATTTAAACAAAAATTTTGTTTAAATATAGGTCAATGGAAATTTTGTTTAAATCAACTTTTTTTTTTTAATTCCAAAAAAAAAAAAAAAATTGTATCGTCAGCAAAAAATGTTTTGTTAATTGGAGTAAAATGGTTCAATTTTACTTGAATTTTGCTAAAACAACCAAAATGTACTCAACAAAACATGTTTTGTAGTTTTAATCAATTTCTTTTTCTGGGTGCAAGAACACAAAATGCCTTCTCCACTGCATTTCTACTGATATTTGCATGACAAGCTAGATATCGCCTATGTCACTTCGCACAGCAGCGGAAAAAAAAAACTTTATGAGAACACCTACCTTACGGCATGCATTTGGGGAACGTGCCTTAAACGGTTCTTGTTTTGCAGCATCTGAAAGTTGTATACTTACTTATGAATCACTCTGTATAAACGTATATATTTTCTGACTTACACAAGGAAAGGAATTGGTGTTCATTATTTATATTTAAAAAATAATAATATTTGATGTTAAAAATTTTTTATTTGTTTTTGGCTTGATTAGGTTCATTTATCAATATGAAGTTACCTGTTACTGTGATTTATATACAAGCAGTAGTTAATATTTTTTCAGTTTCCTAATTGTACATATTTTATGTTTTTGCTTGATGAATACTCTAAAATATATGTTTTATGTAGTCACCATTACAAAAATTAAGAATCTATCTATTGCAGACATGCGGAGGACAGCCATATATATATATATATATATATATATATATATATATATATATATATATATATATAACAAAATCGTGCGTTTATTTTTTTTATGCTTGAAAACGAGTCCTGAATAAAGTCTGTCGGCTTCTTTTTGTAAACCAAATTTTTCATATGAAACCAAAGATAAAAGTCACATGGATTCATATCTGGTGAATAAGGTGACCAATGCAATGCACAAATAAATGATTTGGGTATTGATGGGCAATACCTCGGGTTCCAAACTCATTGTTAATGGTGTAAAAATCACCATTAAGTATTTTCACCACATAAATACCAATTTTTAACAATAAAAACACGATCTTCTGTTGAATATGACGCTGTTGAAACATTTTCAAAATTGTATGGAATTGAGACTAAATAAATACTTTTACATGCTCTCTCTCACTGCACGCATTCGTGTCGCCATCTACTGAGTCTCTGCGAAGTCATATCTGTTTCAAGTTGTAGGATAATTAAAAGTCACCCTCCGTGTATGTGTATATAGGATTTTGTCGTGCAATTGCACTAATTTTTATAAACCGATTTGGCCGGAACTGAGCAGAGCATGTGTAGTAAGAACTCAACCGAGTTTTTTGAACAGGGTAATCCAGAATCTTGTTTCAAAATAGCGTCTATTTAAAGATTTCAAACTTAAAAATATGTCAGAAATTCAAAAAGTTTTTCCTTAAGTATTAAGTTTTGATTCAAGGCTTGCTTTATTTTTCCTCTAGCGTAAAAAGTGGCTGACCTATAAAAGCTTGAAGCCCTAGAGTGACTGACAAATTGAAACAAGACATCGGATTAAAAATAAGGCAATCCATAATCGTGTTCACTGTTAATTTATTTTTTAACGATCGTGGTTTCTCGTAAATTTAATTTATTTGCGGTAAGTATTGGTGAATTTCTCATATGCCTAAAACTACGCAGTCATATCATAAAATGACGTCATATCTAAAAAAATATATTGGTGTTCATAAAAGATTTACGCACAAGCATGTACACGTACGTGTTGCCAGCTTCTAATTCTTACCAAGCTTAGTGACACATAGAGAATAATCGCCAAATTTGGCGATCAAAGGAAATCTCCAAAGAGTAAGCCAATATGGCGATATATGTCTCATTTCTAAAAATTCACAATCAAACTGACGAAAACTTGGAATAGTCTATAATTGAATTCCACGCGTATAAGCCAAAACCAAAAAATAGGGAAGCTATAATTTCTTAACGATACAGGCCGGAAAAATATTTTTATATTTATATTTTATAAAATCTTCTTTTATTTTTTAATTTAAAACAAATTTAAAGTCAATATTAAATTAAATATTAAATTTAAGATAAATATTAAATTAAATATTAAATTTAAAATAAATATCAAATTAAATATTAAATTTAAAATAAATATTAAGATAAATATTAAATTTAAAAGATATATTAAAAGATATATTAAATTAAAAATAAATGTTAAATTAGATTAAAAATATTACATCAATATTAAATATAAAATAAATATGTTTATTATTATTATTATTATTAAAACAATTTTTTTAATCTCAACATAAATTATCACAAAGTAAATTTTTATATTTCGAAAAAAAAAAATATATGCATTATAGACATATAGTAACAGAACTCATTCTGAAATTTAGTTATTATTAAAAGCATATAGTATATCTTTAAAATTAAAGAATTAACATATTTAGCTATAAGTTTTTACAAATACAACTACATTAAAAAGAAAATCTTAAGAAATCTTTAAACTAAAAAAGTATTTACATAAAAGAAAACACGATGACCCTTTTACTTTAAGAAAATCCAGGCTTTATAAATAAGACGGATATTAAAATTACGTTGTGAGAATTTTCATAAAATAAATGCGGCATGAATATTTAATTGCAGAAATTCTCTCTGCGATGTTCGTTTTCTCGCCTTCAGAATACTTTAAAGGAAAAACAACATCTACAGGCAATCTTAACGATCTGCGTCAGTGCACAGTCTTCTTCTGAGTAAAATGTGTTGCAAATAAAAAAATTGTTTCCGTGTAACAACAACACACCGATCCTTGTTTTGCACTAAAAAACAAGAATGGAAAATCATGCGTCAAGCATATATTATGAAACACTTTCCAACACATTTAGATTACTACAACAAAACTTCCGCGTATAATAACTGAAAGATGATATCTCATTTAAAAATAAAATCTTAAGAAATCTTTAAACTAAAAAAGTATTTACATAAAAGAAAACACGGGGACCTTTTTATTTTAAGAAAATCCAGGCTTTATAAGTAAGACGGATATTAAAATTACGTTGTGAGAATTTTCATAAAATAAATGCGGCATGAATATTTAATTGCAGAAATGCTTTCTGCGATGTTCGTTTTCTCGCCTACAGAATACTTTAAAAGAAAAACAACATTTGCAGGCTATGTTAACGATCTGCGTCAGGGCACAATCTTTTTCCTGAGTAAAATGTGTTGCGAATAAAAAATTGGTTACCGTGAAACAACAACACACCAGTTCCTGTTTTCCATTAAAAAACGATAAATGGTATGCCTACCCAATTCCGTAGTAAGAACGTTTAGTACACCTAAGTGATCATACCCATTTCAATATGTTTCAGATAATGTAACATCATTAAAATACACTGCAAAAGATTTTCCTCATAGATCGTAGTGTAACGTAATTATTTTGTGTATCCTTGAAAACGTAGTATAAATGCTATACACTTCTTCATTTTTAACACCGAATATACTATGGAAACCCCTTAAAACATATATCACTTACATAACAGTCCGAGTATATTTACGTCAATTAGAGCGTGGGCTGACAGGCGGAAATACAGAGGTACAAACAAACCGAATTCATAAAGCTTTTTCATCTATGTTGAAATATATTTAAAATAATATGCTAAATATATTAATTGTTTTCCTTTAATTGTAAGAATTTAAGCTTCTTAATAACGTTTGCATTTATGGTGGACAATTTGTATTTATAGTCATTATGGTTTTTAGAATCCATGGATATATATTGTCTGAAAGTAAATCGAATTTTTAACAGGGAAAAATAATATGCATTATATATAATAAATAATAAATAATAATAAACATAAAAAGAAAAGTGCCCAGTTAAACTGATGGCATTGAGCTCACAGGCTATTCACAATAATTGTATATTATACTCTTATTTCAAAGAATAATACCCCTCGAAAAATAAAAAGATCGATAATAAATGAAGGGGGGGGCATTAACCCCCCTGTTCCCCCCTTTATACTTAACCAGTAAACCCCCAAAACTAACCAGAGAAGTGCTTTATCACAATGAACTTATATACAAAACTTGAAGCAAATCAGATAATTCTGCATGAAAAACCAATTTATCTAACTTAAGGGGGAGGGGGGAATCAGCCCGCCTTCCTCCCTTTATAGTTAACCAATGAACTTCCAAACTAATCAGGGAAGCGCCTTATCACAATGAACTTATATACAAAATTTGAAGCAAATAGGATGATTCTGCATGAAAAACCCATTTATCTAAATTAAGGGGGGGGGGGATTAGCCCCCGGTTCCCTCCTTTATACTTAACCAATGAAACCCCAAAACCAATCAGGGATGCGCATTATCACAATGAACCTATAACCAAAATTTTAAACAAATCGGATATTTCTATCAAGAGTTATCGCGTTACATACGTACATACATACATACATACAGAACGGGCGGGCACGTTAGCTCTCAGGCTTTGATAGCCTGTGAGCTAAAAAAGCAAGTTGGGTTTATACTTCATGAAAATTCAAGTACAATAGGCAATGCGGATGTTTAAATTTACATTTTGTATTTTTTATATAAAGAAATGAATGTCATAAATATTTAACTAGAAAGTATGCTCGTTACGGCGATCGATACCTTGCCTAGAGAATATGTTATAGGTAAAATAGTAGCTAAAGTAAAATTTAACGAACTGCGTCAGTGCATTGTCATTATTTGACTAGTATGAGTTTAAAATATAAATTTCTGTGCAGTCGAACTATAACAGATAATTCTTTTTTTTTGTTTTTTTAATATAAAACAAGAACGAAAAATCATGCGTCAAGCATCGATTATGAAACTCTTTCCAAAACACTTTAACAAAACTTCACTGTTTAATAAGGTTAAAGATGATGACTAAGCAATTTGGAAAATTCATAACACATTTAAAAGTTAGTTAGGTACGAGGGGCAGTCGGAAAATAAGTTTCTACTGGCTACTGTGGACAGAGGTGTGTATGAAAGATAAAAAATGTAATGAGACATTAAAGATAAAACATAACTTTATTTTTTCACATAAGTACCAAGTACATTGAGACATTTGTCATACCGCTTTATAAGCTTCAAAAAGCCCTCCATGAAAAAAGGGCCTCCAGGGCTTTGCATACGGACGAAGCGTTGAACGGCTATGGGCGAAAGCGGACACAGCAGGTGAACGCGAACGTGCAAGACACCGATACACCATTAGGTAGAGGTCGACGGCGATCAAGCAGATGGTGCTGTTACAGTGCCTGTGCAGATGGCGCTCTTGCACGCTTCGTCCGTATCCAAAGCCCTGATTTTTTCCTGGAGGGCTTTTGAAGCTTATAAAGCGGTATGACAAATGTCTCAATGTACTTGGTACTTATGTGGAAAAATAAAGTTATGTTTCATCTTTAATTTCTCATTACATTTTTTGTCTTTCATACACACCTCTGTCCACAGTCGCCAGGAAAATTTATTTTCCGACTGCCCCTCGTATATAATACTTTTAGTTAGATATATAATACTTTTAAAAATATGTAATTTTTTGAAAACTTTTAGATTGCTTTACATTAAGTGACGTACACTGCATATTTTATCTTATTTTCCATAAAATAGATTTTTGAGTCACATATAAAAATTTCTTTGCTTTAAAAACTGCAATTTCTTTTATTACCATATGCGTGTTTTAAAAGAATCTAGATATGAATATATCTAATGCTTTTCGAAATAAATTTAAATAGGTAGTTACGCCTCGTAATATTTCAATACTTGAATCAGTTTATAAACAAGGTAACATTCTTAACATGTACTTAAATATAGTTACATAAGAGCTATTATATGATATGTTTAGTTAATGAAGCATGTATATTCGACGCAATATTTTTGAGACACAAATACAAAGGTTTTTGTTTTAGAATCAACGAGATATGTATATATCTAATGCTTTTCGAAATACATTTAAATAGATAGTTGCGCCTTGTCATATTTCAATACTTGAATCAGTTTATAATCAAGGTAACGTTCCAGACATGTACTTGAATGTAGTTAGATACGAGCTATTATCTGTTTAGTTATTGATACATGTATATTCGACGTTAATTTTATAGCATTCAATAATATCCACGTTCGTTAGATTATTTCATCATCTATCAATTGTCCTCATATAGTTGATTATATGAAGAGGATATATTGTATGGATTTGCGAATAAATCTTACATCGAATATGTATCAGATGGCGTCATACAGTATTTCAAAGAGATTTCTTAAAGGAAATTCATTTTATATATTGTAGGAAAATACAGATATTTCTTAATCTAGTAAAATATAATAAAAACACGAACAAAATTTACAATAACCTCTTTCGAGTTAGTAACGATTCCGGAAAGTGTTCTTTACCTTTACACCCAGAAAAAAGTTTTGTTGAATCAACAAAAATTTGGTTGACCCAACAAAACTTTTTGTTTAAATATAGGTCAATGAAAATTTTGTTTGTATCAACAAAAACAAAATTTTTTTGCAATTCCAAAAAAAATTTTGTAGCGTCAGCAAAAAATGTTTTGTTAATTCAAGTAAAATGGTTCAATTTTACTTGAATTTTGCTAAAACAACCAAAATGTACTCAACAAAACATGTTTTGTAGTTTTAATCAAATCCTTTTTCTGGGTGTAGAAAGATACGAAACGAATATATTAAATAAACATCAATCAAAACTTAAGTTAATTTTGCAGCCACTGATTTTCGTAAACATGTTCGAGTACAAGTTGTAAATTTCCAACTGGACGAAAAATGTCCGGGCCAGGATTCGAACCTGGGATCGCTTGGCTGAAGCCGCCACGCTCTACCAACTGAGCTATCCCGGTCGAATCTGGAGGGCATAATTCATCCAGCATGCCCTCCAGATTCGACCGGGGTAGCTCAGTGGTAGAGCGTGGCGGCTTCAGCCAAGCGATCCCAGGTTCGAATCCTGGCCCGGACATTTTTCGTCCAGTTAGAAATTTACAACTCGTATGATTACTTTACCAATTTTGAAATAATTGTGTTAAAAAATAATGCAATGTTCGAGTAGTTTTAATGGAGTATTAATCAGCTAGCTCAAAAAGGAATATAAGTTTCTAGGATACTATTAATTCTCAAGTAAACATTTTCATGTTCGACAAACATGTTTTACAGACAAAAATGATAAATTAACAGCATTAACATTAACATTACAATTAATATTATTTTGTTACTCTCGTATGTATAAATTAAATTACGCATCTGAAAATGTTTAATCTAGAATTTATAGCATCCGGAAAATCTATATCCTGAGATGAGAAAACAGATAAATACACAATTCAAACAGCTCGGAACCGTTTTAGAAAGCCAGGGGAACAGAAGAAACTGTATTTTTATAAAGAATTCTTTAAATTGTAGAAATCTATTGGTTTCTAATGTTTCTAATGATAGAAAGCGCCCTTCAGAATCAGGGATTCGATGTTAATTTCACAATTAAAATACAATTAAAATACAATCAATGCTCTATTTTCACGGTTTCTTAAGCGTTCAGAAAAATATTTAGGTAGAATCTTTCCTTATTTTTGGACTGCCAAATTTATTTTGCAGAGCATTATCTACAAATTTCACAACAAAACGAAAGAAATTAAGTAAATGATTTGTTTCTCAGTACACAATGCAAAAATCTTTTGATTTTAGTAAAAAAAAAGGTTTTATTTTAGGGAAAAAAATCTGTATTTATTACGAATTTTTGACGAACTTTCTGTAACTTTAACAAATTGTTTCTATAAAATAAACAGTTTACCGATCTTTTCCGATATAAAATCTGCATTTATTATGAAATTTCTGTTATTTTAACATATTTTGCAGTAAAATAAACGATTTGCCGATTTTTATTGTAAAATAAACAATTTTTTATTAGCGACCTGGTTGATAGCTTTTGACAGTAAAACCAAGGTTGAGAGAAGTTATTGTACAGTTTCGTTCGTGGTTATATGATATTCTCGTAGTTTAAGAAATATTTATCTTTTTTACAATATAGTTATGCGTGATAGTTTAATCATATTATTTTTTTGTCTAGTTATTATCTCAATTTTCTTTTTAGACAGACAACTTTCCTTATATTGCTGGTATATGTCAATTTACACTACTAGCACTAAATACAAATAATCAACTGTGTTGCCCCCTGATCCAGATAGAATGCGTCTAATAGTGTCTTAACCCATTCGCTGCCACGAGTATACTCGTGGTTTTACAATCTAAAATTACGAATTCGTACCGGAAATTTCGAAAGAAGAATTTTTACTTTATGTAATCACGAAATATCTGTAATTAAATAAAGTAAATATTGCTATTAGTATTTTCTGGTATGAATTCGAACTTTCTAAATAAAATAAAATTCCAGTAATTTTAACCCGGCAGTGAACGTGTTAAAAAGATCTAAATAGTAGCTAAACTTTTATGGGAGGAAAATTGCGTAAAAAAGAGCTAAATATTTGTCAAAACACTAAAATAATGAATACACGAAGAGTTCTGAATGCATATTAACAATTTTTTATAAATTTTATTGTTTTTCCTATAAGGAATTACAGTAAGTGATAATTTAATAGTAATCCATTCAAATAATTGAACAGTATTTCAGAAAGCTATATTTTCACCAGGTTACTCTTTAAAGAAATAGCTAAAAATTATACATAATAATTAAGCAAATGGCAGACAAAAAATGCGTTAGCATAAGCATTTCATAAGACCAATAATTAGATTGATAATTGAAGATGCACTCCTAAAACATATCTTTAGCATGAATGAAATACTCTAATTCAGTATTTCTGACTCACATTTCGACATAGTCAAAATGAAGACTATTTAATAAAAATAATATTGTAAATAATAACTAAAAAGGTATCTAAAAATTTAAGCTGGAAATAATCAATCGAATATTTAAAAAAATATCTTAAAACTGGGATTTAAAAAATGCCAAACAACGCGCCATCGCCAAATGAAGATTTGTTAGAAATGGCTTAGTAGAAAAAAAGACTAATCTTCCTCCTTTCAGACTAAATTGGTAACAATGATAATAAAAAGGGCGGGAATCCATTGTATAAGCAATAAGGAGCAAAGTGGGGAGCAGGTGCAGATATGATATCTTGGAGAGAGAATGGGTGTTTGTTTTATCTGGAAGAATATAATGTTCTATTTTTCTATATGAATGAATGAAAGAAAATATTTTAAAGGCCAACTTTTGTACAGTAAATTTATGAATAAGTTACACAGAGTATTTTAAACTTGGTGATACAAGGAATTTTCACAAAACTGGTAATAAAATCAGTTAATATAATTTTTAAAAATACTACGGCATCCAACCCGGGTTCGCGGGATAGAGAATACAGGTGAAAACCATTTATATATTTCATTTATTGAAAACCCTAATAGTTGTTTTTACATTTAATAACTTTTTAACACTTTCCAACCTAGTTGAAAAGTGTTTATGACTTCGGTTTGTCTGGCCGTCTGCCGTCTGGCCGCTGTCCGTGCTCTAACTCCCGTAAATATGCTCGGATTGCCCTGCAATTTTTATATGTTATAATCGTTATCTATAGCATGTTCCCTATTTCAACGGAAGTGTGTAGCACTTATAGTTTTTTTACAGGGACACTCAAAAGAATCCCGTTACATTGCGGTCTATGGGGAAAAATCATTTGCGGTTTATTTAAATAATGTTTCACTATTTTAAACGCATTGAAATTTATATATATCACTAAGGTGCATTAGAAGAAGCTTAATATGGAATAGGGTGTGCATAGCACTTATACTTACTTTACAGGGACAGTCAAAAGAATTCCGTTACATTACGTCTATGGAGAAAAATCGTCTGCGGTTTATTTAAATAATGTTTCCCTATTTAAAACGCATTGAAATTTATATAAGGTTCATTACAAGAGACTTACTACAGAATATTGTGTGTATAGCAGTCATCGTTCATTTACAGGGACACACAAAAGATTTCTCTACTGTATGTTAACAATAATTCCTGGAAGTGAGTTTTAAGTTACTGAACGCGATTTTAATTTTAAATCGCTTTTTGTATATTACGTGGTGTGTATAAATTCTGTAGATCCTATACAGGGAAGCACAAAAGTTCGGGAACACATTTCCGTATTATTTAACTCCAGACGGAGAATTTTAAACTGTGCTACGTGTTTCCTAACTGAACTAAAATTTAGCATCCTATGTAGTATATATACAAATCTATAGATCCTATACAGGGCTGAATAAAAGTATTCGGATTACTTAGATGTTATCTTTTAGCTTATTAAAGAGTATGATTCGTAAAATTATTTTGGAAGCGTTGGAAAGTGTTACATAATCTATGATTGACGCATGATTTTTCGTTCTTGTTTATTGCTTAATGAGGTTTTCAATTTCTTTATTGAATATTAGCTGGAAATTAATACTGAGTGTTTCAAGTGCAAACGGATTAATATTTTATAATCGTCTGCAAGCGATAGAGATAGATTTTTAAAAAAATCATGCTTGAAATTTAATTTAAACGCTATAATAAATAAGTAAATTGAGATACAATTTTCAAACGAATTGCATTTGAAAGTAGATTGTTTCCTTATATAACAGTACAAAGATTTAAAATATGCGATGTTTAGAAATTAAAAAAATTACAGTAGCAAAAATCGCAAAACCGAAATTTCATCGTCAAGTGTTGCAATTCGCAAAATGACCTCAGCGTTACGCACGGGCACGTTTGTCCTTTATTATATAGATAGATAGATAGACAGAAATATTTTTTCATTCAAAGTGTCTTATCCCCTATAAGATATATAATGATCCCATTGTTCACTCTTATGTTTAAAATAACTGCCAAAATATTTTGGATGAACTATTTCACTCTACACACGTGAGCTTACGCTGCACCGATAATATTTATTATAGTAACTCTTATTTTAAACATATATAATTAATTAATAAACAGACATACACACATACATTCAATACAATATTCCAACATGGAGTGAAAAATTAGCCAGAGCCAAGAATCGAACCTGGGTACACAGCGTTCCGGGCTGTTGCTCTAACCACTGAACTACTCCGGCCGACCCCTGAGTCTGCAATTTCCCACTAATAAACCATGTTGGAAAGAAGGTCACCAGCCATCTACCAGACAGCCAAGACGACCGGACAACGGTGAATAGATTTTACTATTCCACCGATCTACGAATATATATTAACGCTGTGTACCCAGGTTCGATTCCTGGCTCTGGCTAATTTTTCACTCCATGTTGGATTATTGTATTGAATGTGTGTATGTATGTCTGTTTATTAATTAATTATATATGTTTAAAATAACGATGACTGCAGACGTTAAATACGTGTGTAATTTAATAACTCTTATTTTCTTGTATTTCTTCTCTCCAACTGTACAGTTAATATTATATAGCTGCCATGTTAAAACATTTTCAGAAGCAATTTTTTGAACGATGTTTCTAAAAATGTAACTTTTATGCAATTTTATAATTACATAATATAATACAGTATAGATATACTAGATATGTATATTATAATATTCAAAAATTTAGTATTTCATAAGTATAGTAAAAATATCACTATAATTATTCTGGCGAACATAAACATCCCGCCGGAAATAAACATAACATCGCAAATATAATTTATCACTAAATGCTATGTGTTAAATTTATCGCTAGAAAATTATTATAGTTTGCTTTTATATTGTTTGCAATTTATATCTATATTATGCATTTAATAAATATACATTAAATTTCTGGTTTTAACTCGATTGGCGCTGGAAACGATAAACACGATTAACGACCGGCAACCATTTTTTGTAATCTATATTCCTGGCACGGATAATAATTAAATATCGATTTTTTCTCCAGGAAGCTATTGTTGAAGTGAAGCAGCTTCAATTAATTTCATGAATCAAACTTCTAATCAAGAATTTTTAGAAAATACTTTGAAAAAGAAATTTTGTGCCAATTTAATTCAAACCGTTACTTTCTTTTCAGCCATATAGACTTGATATTGAAGTAAATTTCACAAACTGTGGCAATATACTTTGTAAACTTCACATATCATAATTTATTTTACAAACATTATTTACAGCACAACATTTTATCACAATAAGAATCGAATCTTTCATAATCAGCAAATTACTCAAAGCATTTTGTGTGATAAATTAAATTTCTATAATGTTTCATCTGTACAACAATTTATTTTTAGGCTATAGGACATTTTACAGTACCTCACACCTCTTATATGAAATTAATTTTAAATTATCTACCAAACATAAACCTGGAATATTTACTTATTGTTATCTCGGTAAAACTGTATAGTCAGTATCATAAACCAAATGTCTCAGATTTGATTCAATTTGAGCAGCCCTCTAGCGACTAATGGTTGAAACACTTATCTTTCGTCCAGAGGGTGAAACGGCCATTAGGATATATCCATATTGACATTTATGCAGTTTCTATGATTAAAAGCTTACTTTATCATTTTTTTGTTTTATGTTTTTCTACGTTTTACAATTGTTAAACATAAAATCATTTTAAATTACTGATACATTTTATATTGTAATAATAACAAAGTTAAAAAAAAATAATTCCGTAATGTGTCTTTATCTTGTTTTCCCTACACTTAAATAATTATATTTTGAAATTTTAAGCTTTAAACATTTTCTACTAACTTCACATGCACCCCAATATCCTTATAATATCTAACATATTAAAGCGAAAAGCGAAAGTCTTAATTTTTCAGGGCAAATTCGACCTTACTGCACATGCCTCAACTTTTATTGAATTGTGAATAAAGCAAGAAATAGAATTAAGAAGATTCAAGAGAGCTGGGAAAAGAATAGCTCTCCTATTGGCCTGCACTGCCCCCTAAAAAATTCCATCATTATATACATTTAACAAATTAAGTTAAATAAAAGAGTTTACAAATAAATAAAAAGAAAAATGCCCAGTTAAACTGATGGCATTGAGCTCACAGGCTATTCACACTAAATGTATACTATACTCTTATTTCAGAGAATAATGCCACTCGAAAATAAAGAAGTTGACAGTAAACGTGTATACCAAATTTGAAGCAAATCGGATTATTCTGCATGAAATAACTATTTAGCTAAATTAAAGGGGGATTAGTTCCCCATTTACCGCTTTATACTTAACCAATGAACCTCCAAAACTAATCAGGGAAGCGCCTTATCAGAATGAACCTGTATACAAAATTTGAAGCAAATCGGATAATTCTGCATGAAAAACCCATTTACCTAAATTAAGGGGGGATTAGCGCCCATTCCCTCTTTTTATACTTAACCAATGAACCCCAAAACTAATCAGGGAAGTGCCTTGTAACAATGAACCTACATACAAAATTTTAAGCAAATCGGATAATTCTGCATGAATAAATTAATGGATGGATTAGCCCCCCCCCCGTCCCCCCTTTATACTTAACCAATGAACTCCCAAAACTAATCAAGGAAGCGCCTTATCAGAATGAACTTATATACAAAATTTGAAGCAAATCGGATATTTCTATCAAGAGTTAACACGTTACGTACATACATACGTACATGCAGAACCTGCAGGAACATTAGGTCTCAGGCTGTGATAGACTGTGAGCAAAAAAACTTACGCATTCTTTATTAAACATATAGTAGGTGAAACCCTTTCGGGAAGGGTGCGTAGTTCGGCTCCTTAGAATTCCCCGCATTACTTTGATTTATTCTCAAAAACTTTATGACGTGTTACTGACGTGAAAATGATTTATTCGGCAATTCAAAAGAACATATTATTTTTTTTTTCATGTTTAAATATATATTTGTAGAAGATGGAAAAGTGTTTCGTGGATTGTCTTTTTCGATTTATATTGCTTTATATTTTGTATCTGTTATTACATTTATATATTTTATTTTGATGAATTTATCTGGATTATGTCCTTTCATTTTTTAAAATTAGAATAAACAAGTAAGTATCAAACATCGCAAAGTATTTTTTTTTTTCATTATTTTCTTTTACTGCAACAACGCGGTAAACTTATTTCATTGAAAAGAATCGGAATATTGAAGATGTAAAATAAATTTATCAACGTATCATTAAAAGAAATAAAAGAAAAAATATTCATTACAAGTTGTGAATCCGATTTAAAGAACACAGTGTGCAAAACAAGTAATCTAATTTATTTTAAGCAAAAAAAACGTTTTAAAGTGTCTAAAAAATAATAATAATAGTGTTATCAAGGTATGCAAAAAATAAAAGTAGCTAAAACAAACGATTTTTCATTACTCTTTATTTTTAGGTGCGTTCGTAATTATATAAATACGTAGCACCTATAGTCGTCGTCTGGTCCGTCCGTCTGTCCGCATATAACAGAGCAAAATGATTTGAAATTTAATATATATAATCTTTGCAGAATTTTGTCGAGTCATTTCAAATTTTATGAAAATCAAATCAAAACTTAAAAAGATAATAATAAAAATATATATTAAGTAATTTGATTTTTCTTAAAATTGGTATTTCTTTGTTGTAGCAGCTTTCGAGGATTAATCGTCAAGCGACCGAGATGTATCATTCTATTAAATCCTATCATCTGTAATTAATTCAATGATATCACATGATAGGTAATGATACTAGGTTGTCATGGTGATTACGTCCTATTTAAAATGGAGTCCTATTATTTCCGTATTACTGAATTTAAAAACCAAATTTGTATACTAAAATTGTTTAATTATAGCAATCCCATAATCCACCTACAGTTTTTGGATAGAGGTTTCCGGAAAAATAGATATTAAATGGAAAAAAGAGTCTAAATATGGATTTCAAGTTCTGAAAATTTCAATGCTAAGCTTAAGTTTCCCATTGGAATTTTCAGTCAATGTCAACAAATGATAAAATGTTGGCAACATAAAATGTACTTATTTTATTACGGAAATTAATTACATCATAATAACAGATGATATAATTCATTTCACTGAAACTAGTTATAGTACGAACGCACCTCATATGTTACGTTTGATGTACAATTTCCAACTTGTTCTATTTTAAATAACCTTTTCTTTTTACGTTAACGCATTTTTATACACTGTACAAAAAGAAAAATGTTTCTAAATATACAAAAATACAATATAACAAAGAACAAACACGTGGAACAACCTCTTCCGAGTTACCCATGATTCCGAAAAATGTTCTTTATCTGTAAAAATCAGAGAAACCAGTATATTTTTGAGATTTAAAGAAGCATTTATAAAAACAAAGTTTTTTTTTTCAGCTGTCACTGATTTTCGAAAACATTTCCGAGTAGATTCTATAGTGTATTAATCAGTTTTCTCAAACCGGAATATCGCTTTTAGGATGTTCTTAATTCTCAAGTAAACATTTTCATATGTGTATTTGTATTTATACATTTAAGAGTATCAAAATAATATTAATTTTAATGTTAATATTAATTCTGTTAATTTATCATGTTTGTCTGTAAAATATATTTGTTGAACATGAAAATGTTTACATCAGATTTGATAGCATCTTAAAAATCGATATTCCGAATTGAGAAAACTGAAAAATTTAATATATAAAGATGAAAATTTGTCTGTCTGTCTGCACTTCTATACAAATGAACAGTTTGGAAGCCAGAATTGTGAAAGGTTTCATATAGGTATATTAAAACCCGATCAAGACAACTAAAGTAATCCTTAATCGAAATAATGTCTAGTTAATTTTTAATTAATAAAAAACCAAAAATCTAACAGCCTTTTCCTATTAAATTTAAACATTTTTCGTTATAGCAGTTGCTAACAATTAAAAATACACAATAAAATTCTTTGTACAATAATTAATTTTCTATTGAAAGATTTTCACGCGAAAAATGAAAAAAAAAAGTATCAACAATTTAAATAAAGATTAATAAAACGTCATATTTGTAATATAACGGAAATTTTCAAACATTACTCAATAATACAAGCAGTATGAGTACTTGTAAGTACACAAAACGGGTTAATAGGACGTCATTAGAGAAGTAAAAAGAAAATTAATATGACGTCATATTGTAAGTTTAAGGAAATTTTTCAAATATTTCAGAATCGTACAAAGAGACTATCAATATGAGTAATAGCGAAAGCAAGTAGATAGCACGTCAGCAGGTGAATATAACGCATATGGGTTTGAGGAATGTATTTAATCATGACAGAAACTCTTTATGGAAATATTGACATATTTTAGCATTTTGAAGATCTTTGTACAGCATGTTTAATTTTGAAATTGATTTTTTTACACAAAGATTCTTAAAATCCCGGACAACTCCCGTTACTTCATCTATTTCACTATGAAAATTACTCGGAAACGTTTCCAAAACTCAGTGGAGGCAAAAGAAACTTTGTTTCAATAAATGCTTCTTTAAATCGCGAAAAAAAATTGTTTACGAGTTTCTAAAGATATAAAACGCTTTTCGGAATCTTTAGTAACTCGGAAGAGGCTATTGTATATTTTTGTTCGTGGTTATGCTATACTTTCCGCGATTAAGAAACATCTGTCTTTTTTTGTATGACACAGAAGAAGTCTATGAGGTGTGGTCTATAAAAATTCATTTTGAAAGTTCAGTCATTATCAGCTGTGGAAAAGAGGATTTTTTAGATATTAAAAGATCAGAATACGTATTCGTATACCATACTCAAACGTTTTTCTTCTTTTGAATGAAAAGGGAATGATGGATACTGGATACTAAAGCCGATACTGGAAAGTATGTTCATTCATTTAAACAGATTAATCTATATTATAAAGGACAAACGTGTCCGTGCGCAAAGCTGACGTCACTTTGCGAATGGCAACATTTGGCGATGAAATTTCCGCTTTGCGATTTTTGCTACTGTAATTTTTTTTAATTTCTAAACATTGCATATTTTTAATTTTTATACCGTTATATAGGGGAAAAAATCTACTTTCAAATGCAATTTGTTTGATAACCGTATCGCAATTTACTCATTTGTTATAGCATTTCAATAAAATTTCAAGCATGATTTTTTTTTTAAATCTATCTTGATCGCTTGCAGACGATTACAAAATATTCATCCCTTTGCACTGTAAACAATATATAGTTCAGCATTTGTCTCCAGCTAATATTCAATAACGAAATTAAAACTTAATTAAATAATAAATAAATCGTCGCTTGCAGACGATTACAAAATATTCATCCCTTTGCACTGTAAACAATATATAGTTCAGCATTTGTCTCCAGCTAATATTCAATAACGAAATTAAAACTTAATTAAATAATAAATAAATCGTCGCTTGCAGACGATTACAAAATATTCATCCCTTTGCACTGTAAACAATATAAAGTTCAGCATTTGTCTCCAGCTAATATTCAATAACGAAATTAAAACTGAATTAAATAATAAATAAAATAGTATATATAAAACACAAATTTAACAGACACGTAATCGAAATAAGTGCTTAAAACCGATAAAATAATCAGAATTAAAAAAAAAAAAATCTCCTGTATATAACGTAGTTTTTAGTAATTTCTTCGGCTATTAACTTCTGGCACGAGACCAATTCGATATTGCCGCTTTTAATAAATTTCAAAATTTTATTTGAATATGTTAATTGACATATTTCGTATAAAAATGCTCTTTGGTGTTGTTAGGGGATCAATCTCAAGAAAATTTATTAAATGTAAAAAATCTATTAGAGTTTTCAATAAAAAAATAAATAAATAAACGGTTTTCAGATATATTCTCTATCCCGGGAAACCTGGGTTGGATGCCCTAATATATATTAAAGATAAAAGTAAATTTATCTCTACCATAATAAAAGAAAGGGGGATAAAAGATAAAGTAACACATGTAATCTATTACATCATTTTCGAGATCTAATTAAAAAGTTCGAAGACGGCAAATTGCAAAACACGTTATCTAAACTTTTTTTATGGAGTATGATTAAAAAAAAGAGATATGCTATGAAAGCATTTGGAAATTGTAAGAATTGGAAAGGTTTTTTTCATATTTTTCTCCTTTTGTTTTATTTATTTGCTTACTCATCTTTTCTTATTACGTTTTCCAAATTTCTACGTACGATGCGGGAAAAATCTATGACGTAAGTTGTACACAAAATTATATTTTAATTACAGGAATTATTGCCATTACAAAAATTTCCTTTTTAGAACTTAAGTAATCAAATTAAATAGGAATATTAAATTGCTTTTTTTTTTGTCTGCAGATTATATGGAGAAACACGAGTAGCATGCTCATAAATTTAAAAATTTTAATAATTATTCAATATGAAATTAAATTTATCAATACATTTTTTAAGAGGAAGAAAGGAAGAAAACGAAGGAAGATAAAAAAAAAAAGAAAGAAATGTAATCTATTTTGCTACTGAATGAATGGCATGATCGATAGCATATATTAAAACACATAATCTTAATTATTTAAAAAATAAATAAATAAATAAATAATAAAAATATTGGTGGTGTTATCAAGGTATGTGTACAACGATTGAGAGTTAAGAGGGACTTTTTTCTATTATTCTTTTTCGTTTTCTTTCTTTCTTTTTTTTTTTTTTACTCACCTTCTTTTTAAGTTTTGCAGATTTCTATAAACGATGCTGGAGAAATTATTAAGTAAGTTGTACACAAATTTATATTTGAATTAAAGACTTTATCGTATTTGCAAGAATTTCATTTCAGAACATAAGTAATCAAAATGAATATCTATGTTACATTGCAATTAGTTTCTCCTGACATTTTATGGAGAAACACGAACAACTAAACATATTAATAAACATTTAATATTAAATTAAATTTATCATTCAAAGAGGAAAAGAAAAGGGATGAGGAAAAAAAAGAATATATATATATAATTTATTTGGCGGCTGAATTAATGACTCTAGCGATAACAGATTTCAAAACACGTAATCTTAGCTGTTTTAAACAGCGTTATAATATTGGTACTGTTATCAGAGTGTATGTAAAATGAATGTGGGTTTAAAAGGTCTTTGTTATTTACTCACCTTCTATTTTTACGTTTCCCAAATTTCTGTGATTATGTGGAGAAACACGGGTAGCCCTCTCATACATTAAAACACATTAAAAAATGTTAAATATTAAATTAAATTTATCAATACATCGTTAAAAAGGAAGAAAAGGAAGTAAGAAATAAGAATAGAAATTTAATCTATTTTGTGGCTGAATTAATGAATTTAGGGATAATAGCTTTCAAAATACGTAGCCTTAATTGTTTTAAATAGTGTGATACAAAATATCGGCAGTATTATCAAGATATGTGTTTTAAAAGTGTTTTTCTCTTTTTTCTTTTGTTTTTCTTTTATATTTACTCACCTTCTCTTTTTACGTTTCTCAAATTTCTGTGATTATATAGAGAAACACGGGCAGCACTCTTATGCATTAAACACATTAACAAATATTAAATATTAAATTAAATTTATCAATACATCATTGAAAAGGAAGAAAGAAAGTTAGAAGTAAGAAATAAGAATAGAAATGTAATCTATTTTGCGGCTGAATTAATGACTTCAGCGATAACATATTTCAAAATACGTAATCATAATTGTTTTAAACAGCGTGATATAAAATATTGGCAATGTTATCAAGGTATGTGTAAAATAAATGAAAATTAAAAATTATTTTCCTTTTTGTCTTTTGTTTTTCTTTTTTATTTACTCACCTTCTCTTATTACGTCTCCAAATTTCTGTGATTATATGGAGAAACACGGGTAGCATTATCATACATTAAACACATTAAAAAATATTAAATATTAAATTAAATTTATCAATAGATCATTAAAAGGAAGAAAAGAAAGTAAGAAGTAAGAAATAAGAATAGAAATGTAATCTATTTTGCGGCTGAATTAATGACTTTACCGATAACATATTTCAAAATACGTATTCATAATTGTTTTAAACAGCGTGATACAAAATATTGGCAGTGTTAGAGGATTTAAGAGGTTTTTTTTTTCTTTTTCTTCTTTTGTTTTTCTTTTTTTATTTACTCACCTTCTATTTTTACGTTTCCCAAATTTCTGTGATTATATGGAGAAACACAGGTACTCTCATAGATTAAAACACATTAAAAAGTATTAAATATTAAATTAAATTTATCAATACATCATTAAAAAGGAGGAAAGGGAAGTAAGAAATGAGAAAAGAAATGTAATTTATTTTGCGGCTGAATTAATGACTTTAGCGATAACATATTTCAAAATACGTATTCATAATTGTTTTAAACAGCGTGATACAAAATATTGGCAGTGTTAGAGGATTTAAAAGTTTTTTTTTCTTTTTCTTCTTTTGTTTTTCTTTTTTTATTTACTCACCTTCTATTTTTACGTTTCCCAAATTTCTGTGATTATACGGAGAAACACGGGTAGCACTCTCATAGATTAAAACACATTAAAAAGTATTAAATATTAAATTAAATTTATCAATACATCATTAAAAAGGAAGAAAGGGAAGTAAGAAATAAGAAAAGAGATGTAATTTATTTTGCGGCTGAATTAATGACTTTAGCGATAACATATTTAAAAATACGTAATCATAATTGTTTTAAACAGCGTGACATAAAGTATTGGCAATGTTATCAAGATATGTTTAAAAGGAATGGGGATTTAAAAGTTTTTTCTTTTTTATTTGCTCACCTTCTCTTATTACGTTTCCCAAATTTCTGTGATTATATGGAGAAACACGGGTAGCATTCTCATACATTAAACACATTAAAAAATATTAAATATTAAATTAAATTTATCAATACATCATTAGAAAGGAAGAAAATGAAGTAAGAAATAAGAAAAGAAATGTAATTTATTTTGCGGCTGACTTAATGACTTTAGCTATAACAGAACGTTATACAAAATATTGGCCGTGTTATGAAGGAATGCGTATAGGAGTGTGTAAATGATTTTTTTTCCTCTTCTTCTTTTGTTTTTCTTTTTTATTTACTCACCTTCTCTTTTTGCGTTTTCAAAATTTTTATCTATGATGCTGCAAAAATCTATAAATGTACACAAATTTATATTTATACAATTACTTTATAGCATTTACCTGTGTTTCATTTTAGTACCTAAGTAATAAAAATAAATATGTATGTTACACTAGAATTTTATTTTCTGTGCTTATATGGAGAAATACGGGTATCACGTTCATACATTTAAAATAAGAAATTAAATTTATCAATACATTAATAAAAAGAAGAAAAGAAGAAATGTAAGGAAGAAAAAAGAAATCAAATGTAATCTATTTCGTGGCTGAATTAATGACTTTAAAAAACAGATTTCGAATTATGTAATCTTAATTATTTTAAACCCTTCAAAGGTGCTGGTTCATTTTTGGGGTACACTACTTAATATTAATACCTAAATGTCACATTGGCACCAGAATTTTGGAATAAAAAATTTCCTTGTATTAAGTACGTGAAAAAAATATAAAAGCTTTTACTTTTTTCAAATAAGTTTGTTTTTAAATTCTGGTGTCATTCAATTATGTTAGCATTTTACGAATATAAATACTTTACCCCTAAAAGCGAAAAACAGCGTGGTAAAAAATATTGATAGTGTTATCAAGGTATGTATAAAATGAATGGGGGTTGAAAAGGGGTTTTATCTTTTTCTTCTTTTGTTTTTCTTTTTTTTTTATATACTTACTCACCTTCTCTTTTTACGTTTCCCAGATTTCTGTGCATCACGCTGGAGAAATCTATGAGGTGGGCTCCTTTGGCCGCCCCTAGGCACACAAACAAAATCAGGTTAAGTAGAACACCCATAGCAGTTCTGTTCAAGGAGCCTATCCGGCTACGAAAAACAGAAAAAAACTTAGCGCCTTCAATTTGGTTTCCCGGACTGTTCGTTATCAGGCGACGGCACGAAATGGAAGCATCTCTGCGCACAGGTGTGTGAAGCTGAAGAGGCGGATCTAAGAGGCCTGCGCGAGCAGATGACGTCATCAATGCCTCCGGCCAATCCGTAGGATAGAAGGAGGCGTTGGAATTTTGTTGGGAATATTATTTTGTGATCTATTATTTTGATATGTGATTAAGTTCCCACTCTTAGGTTAAGTATAGTTAAGATAGATTGGTGGATTTTTATTTATTTATTTTATTTTTTTAAGTTTTCAAGTCTGCAGTGCGTATGTCAAAGGATGATGTCACAGAAGAATGGGGTTTTCTTTATGATGTCATCGTGTGACGTCATTATAGATATCTTGCTCGTTTTTTTCGAAAATATATCCGGAAATGTCTTTTGCGCAGTTATATTATTTGCATTTCCTGCCGATTATGCAATTTTATTCATGCTGCAAAGTTATATAACTTGCAAAGCTGCTGTTGCATTATAGCCATTTTTATACTTTACTCTTTTATAATTTTTTGCTTGAATCTTAGCACTGAAATATTGAATAATGAATGTAAAGTATTTAATAATATTTCAATTGTTTTCGAAAATATATAAAACAGGCTGAGATTAAAAACAGTCGCATAAATGTATGTATTTTAATTTCCATTTCACCGGATTATGAAATTTATAAAGATATAAATACACGGTCTGCCAGTTTTATAAATTCGATACGATACCGAGATATAATTTAAATTTTAGCTCTTATTATATAATTGGGAGAGTATTTAAATAAATTAAAGATGGATGACAAAATTTTCCCTCTATTATTAATCTGTAAAAAAAAATGATAAATAAAATTTTTAACCAAAGATTTCAACCTCAGTATGCACAGAAAGCAGGTTAATATGACGTCATTAGAGAATTAAAAAGAAAATTAATATTACGTCATATTGGAAGTTTAACGGACTTTTTCAAATGTTTGAGACTCATACAAAAAGAGCATCAATATGACTGATAGAGAAAGCAAGTAGATATGACGCCAGAATAGTACGACAAGTAGATATGACATTAACTTCAATAAATTAAGCACGGATGACAAAATTTTCCCTCTATTATTAATCTGTAAAAAAGAATGAGAAATAAAATTTTAAACCGAAGATTGTAACGTCAGTATGTACAGAAAGCAGGTTAATATGATGTCATTAGAGAATTAAAAAGAAAATTAATATTACGTCATATTGGAAGTTTAACGGACTTTTTCAAATGTTTGAGACTCATACAAAAAGAGCATCAATATGACTAAAAGAGAAAGCAAGTAGATATGACGCCAGAATAGTACGACAAGTAGATATGACATTAACTTCAATAAATTAAGCACGGATGACAAAATTTTCCCTCTATTATTAATCTGTAAAAAAGAATGAGAAATAAAATTTTTAACCAAAGATTTCAACCTCAGTATGCACAGAAAGCAGGTTAATATGACATCATTAGAGAATTAAAAAGAAAATTAATATTACGTCATATTGGAAGTTTAACGGACTTTTTCAAATGTTTGAGACTCATACAAAAAGAGCATCAATATGACTAATAGAGAAAGCAAGTAGATATGACGCCAGAATAGTACGACAAGTAGATATGACATTAACTTCAATAAATTAAGCAAGGACGACAAAATTTTCCCTCTATTATTAATCTGTAAAAAAGAATGAGAAATAAAATTTTAAACCGACGATTGTAACAGCAGTATGTACAGAAAGCAGGTTAATATGACTTCATTAGAGAATTAAAAAGAAAATTAATATGATGTCATATTAGAAATTTAATGGACTTTTTCGAATTTTTTAGAATCCTACAAAGAGAACATCAATATGAGTAATAGAGAAAGCAAGTAGATATGACGTCAGCAGGTGAATATTAATAATAATATTAATTCAAATAAAATATATCTACTCTCTTCCTTAATGATTTTAAATGTTTAAATATTGTTAAACGAACACATGGAAATTGCATTTTTAAAAATACAGAGAATAATAAAACTTGTCCTTTAATTAGGGTTTGTTTAAAGCATGTGGCAACTAGGCCATAGTCTTCGGCCTGCTGAATTTGGAAGATCCCAAATTTGCTTTTCCATTTTCTTAAACATGTTTCGACCTTTTTTATGTACTGATTATAATAAATATTTTCCCTTTTTGGGCAGAATAAGATAAAAAAAAAAAGAAAAATACATTTTATTACAAATAATATAATAAAATCACTTGATAACTTTATATTAAAATGTAATTATTGCTTAAAGTGGAAAAAACATAACACAAAACGTTTAAAAATGACTTTTAATATTGATTACATATGTTTCCTTCGCTCTAACGCCGACATCTACAGATCATAATGATAAATAAAATATTCTCGCAAAGTTTTTGAAAATGGTAAACATAAATCACGAGATCACATGTCCAATGCAAGCAGGTGCTTAAATTGGTCAAACTGGAAGACGTGAAAATTATTATTTATTTTTATTTTTATTGCTTTTTCAATCTGTAAAGCATCGCGTGCCAAATTTTAGGTAATTCAAAAGAAGCCGATTCGTTGCAAATGTTATCGTTTCGCAAATATATTTCTATTGATTCACGGATAATGGATGGGAAATAAACTCTTGATTGAAAAATTATTTTACTATTCTTGAAATCAATCTGTAACGGTTCTATTCTATGTTGTCTAGCTAAGGCAGTAGTTCTTCTGTCATATTTGATGTATGCCAAATGTTCTTTTATTCTCGTTTTAAATTTTCTGTTTGTCATTCCTATATAGTATTGTACTGTTCCATCTGCCTTGGTGAATGGGATTTTATAAACACCGGAAAGTTGATCATGTTCTATTGGATCTATTTTTCTACATACTATGTTTTTTTAATTTTGTGGAAGGTTTTGCGATAAGGCAGATATTAAATTTTCTAAGTTTATATTTTAATCTTTCAAAAAATCCAGGCAAATATTGTAAAGTTGATAGTTTTGAGTTTCGTTCATTAAAAATTTTCTTATTTTTATTATCCATGCTCGTAATTAATTTATTAATAGTGTTGTCTTTGTATCCGTTATTTCTTGCGATGTCACGTATTTTACTTATTTCATTAGTTAATTGATTAGGGGTAGAGACAGTAAAGGTTCTTCTAATAAAATGTCTAAATTTTTATTATTTAATTTATCTAAATACGTATTAAATATTTATATCTGTAATATAATGTATCCAAAATATTATGTTTTTCCGACAGTATAGGTAAGGGGAAAGGGATGGTTTGGCCCTACATCTAACACTACAAAATACTTCCTGATAGTGCTTCAGATTACCTCATGCAACTGTTTTATTAATATTGATTAATAAGCATGAAAATAATCATTCACACATACGCATTTCCAGTATAAGGTAATATGTTTAGGGAGGAGGAAGAGGGGGGAGAGTTATATTTGCCTGATTCTAAAGTTGATGAACAGCCTTGAAAATTTGTTTTCCATTTTTTACATGCCTTTCTTTGCTTTTAGAAATTGAGAATTTAATTACCATAATTACAGTAACAGTCAAATGTTTTCGACTCAAATTTATTACATAATATACCATCAATGAAAAAAATAATAATTATGGAAATTTATAACATACATTATTTAAAATTATTCCTTACTTATTGTAATTCATAGTAATTAATTCCCTTAATTAGGTGCGTTCGTAATTATATAAATACGTAGCACCTATAGTCGTCGCTTGGTCCGTCCGTCTGTCCGTCCGTCTGTCTGTCTGTCTGTCTGTCCGTCTGTCTGTCTGTCTGTCCGCATATAACAACGCAAAAACTACCCAACCAAATGGTTTGCAATTTAAAATATATTATCTTTGCAGAATTTTGTCGAGACATTTCAAATTTTATTAAAATCGAATCAAAACTTTAGGAGATATTAATAAAAATATTTATTAAGAAATTTGAATTTTTTTTTTTTAAATCGGTTCTTTTTTGTTATAGGAGCTTCCGATGGATGTTGAATCGTCAAGCGACCGAGATACTTATTTTATGACAGAAATGAATCTGCAGACGATATAATTCATTTCACAGAATTAGAAATCATCAAGATCTGAATATTTATATAACTAGCTGATACATATATATCTGAATATTTATATAACTAGTTAAGATATTTGTATGAACAGTGTCATAAAATATATACTTAACTAGCTGTTTAACCCGTTCTACGCACGGGAGATCATGAATTTAATCCTAAAACGTGCGTACGAACGCACCTCGTTTGTAACGTTTGACGTACAATTTCCAACTTGTTTTTAGTTGTCTTAAACATGTTTCGACTGATTATAAGTACTGATTATTATAAATATTTCCACTTTTTGAGCAGAACAAGATAAAAAAGAAAAATACATTTCATTATTTAATTTATCTAAATATTTACAAATGTTTACAAATGTTCTAAATGTTTACAAATTATAGTCTAATAATGCAAAATATTTTCTAATCAACTTTTAAAAGTATTTTATTTAGCTGTGCTAGTAATATTCCAGGAAATACTACCTTATGTTCTTAACACATGATTGTCCTGACACTAGTAGAACGTGGAGTTAATATATAAGTTGTTTTAAAATCTTCTCACTGCCATCAACTGATATATCCGTTCACTATGCTGTAGGTTTCACTGCAATAGTAGTATTATTTAAATTAATATAATTCTACAGATAGGGTAAATGTACCAATAGTCGGCCACTTAACTGTTTTTTTGTATATAAATCTTAACGTAGAATTGTTAAAAAACGACACAACATTTTTAACAGTGATATATGTTAAAACATACGTTTCTTATTATGTTTCAGCAATTATTTTTTAAAAACACGGTAATAGTTTTTTTTTAGACAAAGTTAAGTTCAAAAAGGGCAAGTTCTTCAATAGTCGGCCACTTTAAGTCTGATGTTCGGCCATCACTGCACCAATAGTCGGCCACTTCAGAATTTTGTTTTACCTGTAAAACGACTCTAACAAATTTGACTAAATTTTGCATTCTGCCATTTTCGGTTATAAGAAGACGATTGAGCTATCTCACATGTTCTAGAAACATAAAGAAAGGGGCGGTCCCAACTGTTGCATCACGGCATTCTGATCTAGTTGTTTTAACACTTTTATGCATTTTGAACATGAAATATATTTAGTATGTAGTTATTAGTATACGAGTTCATTTTCAATCCGCAGTGGAAAAGCGTAGGGAGAGGCGGTCCCAACTGCCGCATTCCAATCTAGTTGTTTTAACACTTTTCATTGAAAAGCAAATAATGGGGGTTCCAACTGTCGCATCTAATCGAGTTGCTTTTAACACTTTTCAACATAGTTGAAAAGCAAATATGTATACATTCGTGCATCAGCGAAGGGGCGGTTTCAACTGCCGCATCACGGCATTCCGATCTAGTTGTTTTAACACTTTTATGCATTTTGAACATGAAATATATTTAGTATGTAGTTTATTAGTATACGAGTTCATTTTGAATCCGCAGTGGAAAAGCGCAGGGAGGGGCGGTCCCAACTGCCGCATTCCAATCTAGTTGTTTTAACACTTTTTAACAGAATTGAAAAGCAAATAATGGGGGTACCAACTGTCGCATCTAATCGAGTTGCTTTTAACACAATTTTCAACATAGTTGAAAAGAAAATATGCATACATTCGTGCATCAGCGAAGGGGCGGTCCCAACGGCCGCATTACGGCATTCCGATCTAGTTGTTTTAACACTTTTATGCATTTTGACCATGGAATATATTTAGTATGTAGTTTATTAGTATACGAGTTCATTTTGAACCCCGCAGTGGAAAAGCGTAGGGAGGGGCAGTCCGAACTGCCGCATTCCAATCTAGTTGTTTTAACACTTTTCAATAGAATTGAAAAGCAAATAATGGGGGTTCCAAATGCCGCAACTAATCGAGTTGCTTTAACACTTTTCAACATAGTTGAAAAGCAAAAATGCATACACTCGTGCTTCAGCGAAGGGCGGTCCCAACAGCCCCATCACGGCATTCCGATCTAGTTGTTTTAACACTTTTATGCATTTTGAACATGAAATATATTTAGTATTTAGTTTTTTAGTATACGAGTTCATTTTGAATCCGCAGTGGAAAAGCGTAGGGAGGGGCGGTCCCAACTGCCGCATTCCAATCTAGTTGTTTTAACACTTTTCAATAGAATTGAAAAGCAAATAATGGGGGTTCCAAATGCCGCATCTAATCGAGTTGCTTTAACACTTTTCAACATAGTTGAAAAGCAAAAATGCATACACTCGTGCATCAGCGAAGGGCGGTCCCAACAGCCGCATCACGGCATTCCGATCTAGTTGTTTTAACACTTTTATGCATTTTGAACATGAAATATATTTAGTATGTAGTTTATTAGTATACGAGTTCATTTTGAATCCGCAGTGGAAAAGCGTAGGGAGGGGCGGTCCCAACTGCCGCATTCCAATCTAGTTGTTTTAAAACTTTTCAACAGAATTGAGAAGCAAATAATGGGGGTACCAACTGCCGCATCTAATCTAGTTTAAGAAAAAGCTACTGTGTACGAGCATTTGCGACTTAAAAGTAACCCCGATATCGAATATCAGTTTTCTATCCCTATTAATTCTAAATAAATCATAATTTAGAATGATAAATAACAATTACTATAATTTCAATTTTTTAAATTTC
The DNA here is from genome assembly GCA_963931845.1 of Maratus michaelseni. Lineage (NCBI taxonomy): Eukaryota > Metazoa > Arthropoda > Arachnida > Araneae > Salticidae > Maratus > Maratus michaelseni. The sequence continues at coordinate 210,764,251 of OZ007600.1, forward strand.
GAATTTTATAGAAACCATTCTTTGCGAGAGTTTACATCTTAAAAGAAACCCCCATGCAAAATTTGAAGTTTCAAAGCCAAACTAATTGCAATTTTAGAAAATTTTTAGTTCCTTTTAAATTTCAAATTTTTTAGAAACTGTTCGGCTACGGTCAGACCACTTACGTACGGAAAAGGTTATCCATGTCTAATTTCAAGTTTCTATTCTAAAATTTATAAAAAAAACATAATTCAGAACATTTTCCTCTCATTTTGGCATTCTAAATTTCCAAATTCTTAGAAGCCTTTCTTAGCCGGTCGTTTATGTCTTAAAATTAACCACAATGCCAAATTTTAAGTTTCCAGCAACAAAACTATCACAGATTTTGAAACTTTAGAACGTAACAGACATGTTAAATTTCAAGTTTATATTCCTAACAATTCTACATGAATTGTAATTTAGAACTTTTTCCACTCATTTCACACTTTTAAATTTCGAATTTTTTAGAAAACAACAACCATGCCAAATTTCAAGTTATTACCTCCTTCAATATCACAAAAAGGGCAAGTTTGGAATGTTTTTTGCTCATCCATCTACTTGCGAAAAGTGGCCCTGGCGTAAAATATAGTCTATGTCGGAGCAGAGACTGCCACCTTTACTTTTGAAATTCTTTCGGTAGTTCTAGTAGTTTCCCGTACAAACAAACAAACAAGCACGTAAAAAAAGATTTTTTTTACACAATATTATTATAGATGTAGAGATAAAGTTATACCTACCAAACAATTTTTTAAAAAATGTGGCACTCCGGGAGTGCCGGCAGAAGTGAAAACTTGAACAATTACCTGTGTATTTTTTGAATTGTCAGGAAATGTTTTATTGTGCAGGAAATAGTTTTAAATCAAGTGTTTTTTTATTCATTATTATAAACTACTACTACAAAAATTATATAACAATTTTCATTTAATACGCTATTGTACATGAAAAATCATGCATATTATTTTACATGCAAAAATTTCGGGAACCAGACTACAGTCGCACTATACCGCTTACATTCTTCTGCGTTATTATACCGCTTACATTTTTCTGCGTTACTATACCACTAACTATATCGCTTACATTTTTCTGCGTTTACTATACCGCTTACTATACCACTTACATTTTTTCTGTGTCACTATACCGCTTACATTTTTCTACACTTACTATACCGCTTCCATACCGCTTACTATACAGCTTACTATACCACTTACTATGCCGCTTACATTTTTCTGCATTACTATACCGCTTACTATGCCGCTTACATTTTTCTGCGTTACTATGCCGCTTACATTTTTCTGCGTTACTATACCACTTACATTTTTTGCGGTTACTATACCGCTTACATTTTTTGCGCTTACTATACCGCTTACTAAACCGCTTACATTTTTCTGCGTTTACTATACCGCTTACTATACCACTTACATTTTTCTGCGTTTACTATATCGCTTACATTTTTTCTGTGTTACTATACCGCTTACATTTTTCTGCGCTTACTATACCGCTTCTATACCACTTACTATACAGCTTACTATACAACTTACTATACCGCTTACATTTTTCTGCGCCTACTATACCGCTTACTATACTGCTTGCATTTTTCTGCGCTTCCCATACCTTACTGTACCGCTTACATTTTCTGCGTTATTATACCACTTACTATGCCGCGTACTATACCGCTTACATTTTACTGCATTACTATACTGCTAATTATACCGCGTACTATAATACATACTATACCGCTTACATTTTTCTGCGCTTACTATACCGCTTCTATACCGCTTACTATACAGCTTACTATACCGCTTACATTTTTCTGCGTTACTATACCGCTTACTATGCCTATTACATTTTTCTGCGTTACTATACCGCTTACTATACCGCGTACTATACCGTTTACATTTTCTGCGCTTACTACACCACTTACATTTTTCTGCATTTACTATACCATTACATTTTTCTGCTTTTACCATACCGCTTACTATACCACTTACATTTTTCTGCGTTTACTATATCGCTTACATTTTTTCTGTGTTACTATACCGCTTACATTTTTCTGCGCTTACTATACCGCTTCTATACCACTTACTATACAGCTTACTATACCACTTACTATACCGCTTACATTTTTCTGCGCCTACTATACCGCTTACTATACTGCTTGCATTTTTCTGCGCTTCCCATACCTTACTGTACCGCTTACATTTTCTGCGTTATTATACCACTTACTATGCCGCGTACTATACCGCTTACATTTTACTGCATTACTATACTGCTAATTATACCGCGTACTATAATACATACTATACCGCTTACATTTTTCTGCGCTTACTATACCGCTTCTATACCGCTTACTATACAGCTTACTATACCGCTTACATTTTTCTGCGTTACTATACCGCTTACTATGCCTATTACATTTTTCTGCGTTACTATACCGCTTACTATACCGCGTACTATACCGCTTACATTTTCTGCGCTTACTATACCACTTACATTTTTCTGCATTTACTATACCATTTACATTTTTCTGCTTTTACCATACCGCTTACTATACCACTTACATTTTTCTGCGTTTACTATATCGCTTACATTTTTTCTGTGTTACTATACCGCTTACATTTTTCTGCGCTTACTATACCGCTTCTATATCACTTACTATACAGCTTACTATACCACTTACTATACCGCTTACATTTTTCTGCGCCTACTATACCGCTTACTATACTGCTTACATTTTTCTGCGCTTCCTATACCTTACTATACCGCTTACATTTTGTTGTGTTATTATACCGCTTACTATGCCGCGTACTATACCTCTTACATTTTACTGCATTACTATACCGCTAATTATACCGCGTACTATAATACGTACTATACCGCTTACATTTTTCTGCGCTTACTATACCGCTTCTATACCGCTTACATTTTTCTGCGCTTACTATACCGCTTCTATACCGCATACTATACAGCTTACTATGCCACTTACATTTTTCTGCGTTTCTATACCGCTTACTCTACCTCTTACATTTTTCTGCGCTACTATACCGCTTACTATACCGCGTACTATACCGCTTACATTTTTGCGCTTACTATACCACTTACATTTTTCTGCGTTTACTATACAGCTTACATTTTTCTGCTTTTACCATACCACTTACTATACCACTTACATTTTTCTGCGTTTACTATACCGCTTACATTTTTTCTGTGTTACTATACCGCTTACATTTTTCTGCGCTTACTATACCGCTTCTATACCACTTACTATACAGCTTACTATACCACTTACTATACCGCTTACATTTTTTGCGCCTACTATACCGCTTACTATACTGGTTACATTTTTCTGCGCTTCCTATACCTTACTATACCGCTTACATTTTTCTGTATTATTATACCGCTTACTATGCCGCGTACTATACCGCTTACATTTTTCTGCGTTACTATACCGCTAAATATACCGCGTACTATACCACGTACTATACAGCTTACATTTTTCTGTGCTTACTATAGCGCTTACATTTTTCTGCGTTACTATACCGCTAATTATACCGCGTACTATACCATGTACTATACCGCTTACATTTTTCTGCGCTTACTATACCGCTTACATTTTTCTGTGCTTACTATACCGCTTACATTCTTCTGCGCTTCCTATAATGCTTACTATACCGCGGTGCAATAGCGCACAAGCAAGCTTGCGGCGCGCCTGTCCCGCCCTACCTCATACCTAAATATACACAATACTTGTACATACTTATATACAGAGGTGTCGGTTACAGTAACAGTGTCGCGAGTTCAATGGTTTTTTCCCATCTCAAAAAATGTCCAACGCGCCTAAAGAAGTTTTCACTTCAATAAACTCAAAAAAGTACAATAAGTTATGTATTCATTATTCAGCTCCTGGTGGCCGACTTTTGGACATGTAAGCAAAATTAATACCCAATGGTCGGCCACATTAAAATTAATTAAAAGCAACAAATTAATTTACTTTTTATACTCATAAACATTAGTTTATTTACCCTGATAATATTGTAGCCTTATAATTTTAGAAAAAAATAAAAAATTAATTAATACTTGCTTTTTAAAAGAATTGCCATCTGTTAACAAAAAAATAGGGAAAATGGTGATTTGACCTCTATCTTGAAAAAAATGGCTGATTACAAATTCAATAAAACTACCCATAATTATTTGGTGATGGTTTATGACTTATGAAAGATGGCTGCATATAACCAAATTGTAATATTTCATTTAGAACCAAAAATAAGCTATGCGTAAGGCATTTTATCTCAATGTGGCCGACTATTGGGGGGTGACCGACTATTGGTACATTTACCCTATACTGTAGTTTTAAAACATTGAGAAATGTTTAATACTCTTATGGATTATATTCATACTAGCTGTTTAACCCGTTCTGCGCACGGGAGTTCGTGAATTTAATTCTAAAACCAAAATTAAAAATAAAAATGACAACATACAACTTTAAAATACCTAAATAAGAAATAAGAATTCCCCTGTTAAAGTGTTGAATTGTTCAACTTTTCGATTTCGAAAAATAGTTTTCTACTATTGTGCATATTTTTTAATGAAATTTAATTTATCATGTTGCTATGGCAGCAGACGATAAAACTTTGGACTAAGGGAATGAATAGAATAAAACGTTTTGTTGATGTTTGTGATAAAATGTTTTTCTTTATTTTTTTAAAAAAAAGTAATAATTAAGCGCAATTAAATAATCTCTAATTATTTGCATGTGATGTAAAAGAATTATCGTAATACCCGCTACAGCTTCTTAGTATTGCAGCGTGGTGTACGTAATATGTATATCTCACATTGCAATAGACATTTAGAACTGGTTAGAGCTCGCGAGATTACGGATTGAACATAAAATAATGCAAAAATTCGTCAAAAACATAAACTAAAAGTAAATTTATTTAAAAGTTTCGATTTTTTTGCCCCAATCGTTCATAGGCTCCTTACCAGTAACCCGTCTGCCAAATGCCGTAACCCTGCGCCCTGTGGTTTCCGAGTTTTTGAGATTATATAGAGAGATACGCGCGCGGATTTTAATAGGGTAGATATGTAATTAAGTGTTTTGTATCAAGTTTGAAAAAACAACCCTTTTTAGCATTTTAATTTAAATACAGAGAAAACAACATTACAATTTTGTCTTTTTGCTCGGTGGTCAGAGAGATGTCTATAAGTTGTCGTGAAAAATTACTGGAATTTCTTTTGCATGCTAGGCCTTCGGAATGAGATGGGGAGGGATTTATTGTTCAGCAACGGGCAATTTTGGCCATATTGCTGTAAGAGAGATTCCTTCAAAGAGGACTTTTGAAGAAAAAGTGACCCAATTTATCATTCTCGGGCAAAAAAAACACTGAAAATCTTGCACAGACACTCCGTCCAAACCGCTCTATTTTTAAGTGCGTTCGTAATTATATAAATACGTAGCACCTATTATCGTCGTCTGGTCCGTCCGTCTGTCTGTCTGTCCGCATATAAAAACGCAAAAACTACCCAAATGAATGGTTTGAAATTGTAAGATATGTTATCTTTGCAGAATTTTGTCGAGTCATTTCAATTTTTATGAAAATCGAATCAAAACTTTAGAAGATATTAATAAAAACATTTATTAAGAAATTTGATTAAAAAAGAAAAAAATCGGTGCTTTCTTGTTATAGGAGCTTCCGATGTTTAATCATCAAGCGACCGAGATACTTATTTTATTACATAAATTAATCTGCAAACGATATAATACGTTTCACAGAATTAATTAAAAATCATCAAGATCTGAATATTTATATAACTAGCTATAGTACAAACGCACCTCATTTGTCGCGTTTGATGTACAATTTACAACTTGTTAAACCAAGCACCTCATATTGTGGCCCGTTAGCTAACCACTAATGGACCTCCGCTATGCCCTGCGTTTTAGGAATATATAGCGTAGCATAATTTCCGTATCAGTTAAATTTTCTTTAATTGTACTCCATACCAAAAATGATTAGGCATACTTATAATTTATACTGATTACTAAATAAAATTATTCATTAAATATTGTGTTCAATTAAAATCATTTTATAATACTGTTCAATAATTTCCACTCATGCTTTAAGAATCTTTCTTTTTAGCTATGTCAATAATGATCCTGTAAATATTTAACAGTGATTCCTCATGCATGCATGTATGCATGCATATGGAGCATAGCGGATGGATTAATGTTTGACATTATAATCGATGAGCAGGCATGACAAATTACTCACATTCCTCTCGGATGCATTTCCATACTAAGAGAAGAACTTTTACTTGGCTCAAATTGAATATGCATTGGTTAAAACATTCATTAATTAAAATTATTCATTAAATAATGCGTTTCATAGTGTTCAAACTCAGAATCTTAAAATTAATTTAAAATTATTTTATAATACTATACAATATTTTCCCCTAATGCTTTAAGAATCTTTTGTTTAGCTATGTCAATAATGATCCTGTAAATATCTGAGAGTGATTCTTCACACATGCAAGCGCGTCTCCGTGCATATGAAGCATAGGGGAGGAATTAATGTTTGTTTGATAATATGATCGATGAGCAGGCGTGACAAATTACTCGCATTTCTCCCGGATGCATTATCATACTTTTAAGAGAAGAACTTTTACTTGGCACAAATTGAATATGCATTGGGTAATGCATTAAAATTAGGATTCTCATTACCAATGAAGAATTTCATGATTTGTGATTTATACCATTCTTTATTTATTGCTATGTATTAAGAGGCTACCCCACTCACGCGGAAACTCCCGTCCGCTAATGTTAATCCTACGGGAGAATTGTTTTTAAATATCTTGTTTGTATTTACATATTTTTAGATGATTTTTTTTTTTTGGATAGCTGCAATTGTTCTCTACGCAGGTCATTTTTTACTTTTTTCGATTTCGGTTGTAATTTTTCTTATGAGGATACTGTCACCTTTGAAACCGGTTCCGAAGGTGAAAATATCCTCTTCAAAAAAACTGTAAAACAAAATCGAAAAAGTAAAAAACGGCCTGTGTAGAAATCAACCTCACCTATTTAATGCAAATGAAACCATTTAAAAGTATTGACATGCAAACTAGGTATTTTAAAAGAACTCATAGGATTAACATTAGCGAGCGGGAGTTTTCGTGTGAGTGATGTAGCCTCTTAAATATTGCGATTGATTGCATTAACTCTCATAACCTTTCATTTGGACGAATTAACGAATGATCATAATTTAAAATATTTCCCAATCAGTTTTCAACACAGTTGAAAAAGTGCATGTAACGTCCGTCGTGGGTGCAATGTCCTCCAAGTTCTCTGTGAATTATACCTCTGGGGGTGCCTAGTCAGGTGAAGGTCTCGTCACCTGATCAAGGTCCTAAATTACGAGACCGATTCCTTTCTCTTTTTTTAATTTTTCCTTTTTTTTTTAAATCTGCCAATTCAACAATGTTAAATAGAAACCATGAACCGGTAAACAAAGAAAACTGTGGCAGAGCACTGAAGCGATGCCAACAAAGTCTTTTTCAGCTGGATCACAGCCATGCTGTGATCAGGCAAATGTCACCCTGCGTCCAGGTACTAACTCGTCAAGCTAGGCACTCATGCCCGGCAGGTTAGTGGTATATATAAATAAACATAGTTGAAAATTGTTTATAACTTCATTTTGTCTTTCTGGCTATCTGGCCTTGCTCGAGCTCTCGTAAATACTAGTGTAATCGGATTGCCATGTAAATTTTATATGTTACTAGCAAGCTTCGCCCGCTACGCTGGTCGGTTTCTCCAAACAAATTTTGAATCAAACGAAATATACCGGTGAATTGCATGCATCCAATAATTTACGCTTTCGATCAGACAGCTACAGGAAAATATGAAAAGACATCGCATATCAAATTACTGACTTGGACTACTAAGTATTTGTCTGGCTTTAATTATGATCCTCATATTGATCATTCCAGGAATAAGACTGTTGATCTCGGATCTTAGTTACCCTGTACCTTGTGCCGTACCTTGAAGTGGCAGGATTAGACTCCCTGGATATATTGCGGTGGCGGTAGTAACGGAGATATAGAAATATGTGTATTTTTAGAAATTATAACTTGTAATGTTAAAAATAAGGATGTGTTGACGCTAAAAGCATCACCAAAATATAGAAAATGTGCTATATTGAAACCGTACAGACCCTCGAAACTTTATTTCAGCAAGCATATTTTATTTTAAAATCACAATTACAAATATCCGTAAGAATAATAGGTACTTTTATGTTAGCTGGGCGCCAGTAAACACTCGCCAAATCATGTTTCAATTGGCATGATTTGAATTGCAAAATTTTGCGTGACATTTTATTTGTATTGATATGTTTGTGTTTATGTATTTTATTATGATTATCATATATATTATTTCTCCTGTCAACATCCCTTTTTCTCAGAATATACGAAACGCAGAACGACGAATGAGATGGCATTTGAAAGGATTTTGAACTGGCTTCTGACATTGCACACTTAACAATTCGTTAAAACATGTTTTTGATTAAAATTTGCTGAAAATTAAAAATTAAATCGGCATTGTTTTCATAAAAGAAATGAAAGATTTTCTTCAAAGTATCGTTGCCACAAAAATAAAATACCACATTATATGATGCTCAGCAATTATTATAAAAAAACACCGCACGGGTTTATTTTATATTTATGATTAAAAAGAGAAATTGAAATTGAAATGTTTAGATTTATATTTCTATGTCCCATGTTTTCCCGAAGCGGATGACGTCATCCTCTAATGCAGTTAAAATACGATTGTTAATTTTTTTTTTCTCGCGCGTGCATTTTGCAATCTTGGATCAGTTTTTACTCTGCATCTAAGAAATATTACATATTGATAAAAAATAGTACTTCTCTATTATCCCGTCGACCACTTTTCATAACAAAAAACTATCGCCAAATAAACGGGAGAACGTTGTCATTGGAATATCAAAATAAATAAATAAATAAAATATAAGAATTTAAGGACACAATTGTTATTTTAATGAATGAAATAACTAATAAATCAGTAAAACATAATGAAAAATACACGCAAATGAAGCGTTAAAAACCACTTGATGACGTAACAAACACGTATAATGCTTCTGATATCAAGTAAATGGGACTGCATTTTTGGCGTTTAATCTTACAGTTTGGCGATAGTTTTTTGTTATGAAAAGTAATCGACGGGATAATAGAGTAGTACCTAAAAAAATATCAGATTTCAGTGCGAAATCCTCGCACGGGCCCTCTGGTATTTTAGTTATTTTAAGTAAGTTTTTAAAGATATTATATCGCAGTGTTAAAATAATGGCTAGTTGTTATTAGCTAATGTTAAAAAATGAACGAAAAAAAGGATTGGCGAAAAAAAAAAATTGGCGATCACTGGCGTCCAGCTAACATAAAAACACCGAATAATATTCAATTCTAAATTCCCGAAGCAAAAAAAAAAAAAAAAAAAAGGTTTAAAAAAGAGCCCGAAAACTGGCATTATTGAGATTTCATATGATCAAACTTTAAGGTGCATTTTTTTCTTATCCAGTATCTTATAAATCGCCAAGTATTGTTTGATCTTTAACAGTGACGAATATATTTTAGAAAATATCACTTGGCGATCAATGCAATAAATTTTAAGGTTTCGTTGTCAAAGATAATGCCAAATTCGAAAATGTGCAATTCCTCCCGAATTGTTGGGGTTAGAAAATTTTTATTTCATACCATTCGATTCAGCAAGCAAAAATACATTGAAATATGTTATCATTTGACAAATAAATATAAAACACGATTTTTAAGGGGACGGTGGACATTAAAATTGAATTATTTTATTTTTCATCGTAGATATATGAAATTTTGTCCATATATAGATTTCACCATAAGTATATAGAAAACTTTAAGGAAATTTCCTAATCTTAATATAATTTTAAGATTTTTTAAAAAAAATGAAATTTATAAACCAAATTTTAAAATGCTCCTTGCGTCTTAATTTTTAAGATATTTCCCCGATTTAGCATTTAGATCACTTAAAACTATATTACAAACAAATTTGTGTATCAGTTTTTTAATCCGACGAATAGTTAATTTTTGAGAGATTTTTTTCTAAATTCCATTCCGATTTTCATCAAAATTTAGCATTTTAATAAGTTATAAATCAAACTTAATTATCTTAACGAAGTCTAATTATAAAATGCCTACACAGTTTCTTTGTAAACAGTATCAGGATTCGTCCTTATCAATTTCATGAATTTTGAACCAAAATTAAGACGCATGGAGCATTTCAAAAATCTAAAGAACGTGTAAAATCTGTATTGAAAAAAAAACATGTATAAAGTTTACCGAAAAATTCATTGTGTACATAATTCAAACGCTTGTAACTATGCGAAAAATTATCGTAGCTGCATGAAGTTTTTCTCAAATGGTTCAGTACAAACTGAAGAATAATAATACACATAAAAATAAATTTAGAGGAATTTTGTTAATGTTTGTTCCCATTTTTACCCTCTTTAGAGATGGAATTTTAGAAAACCTTGCTTATTGCGCCTCTACATCCTAAAAAGTATTTTCCCCGCAATTTTCGTGTTTGTAACTTCAATAGTTTGAACTCTGCGTTGATGATCTCCCCAGTCAGGACTTTCCTTTACATATATAGAATTTTATATACAGATAAAATTAACCATTATTATTCCCTAACAGGCTTTGCTCGCTACGCTGGTCGGTTTCTCCAAACACAACATGAATCAAACGAAATATATCGGTGAATTTGATCTTGTGTTTTAAAGAAACATGAACTTTTACCTTTCATGTCCTTCCGCATTTTTGTAAAACGATACGACAGCTATTACGGAATTTAGGCTGTTAAAGAACAACTCATTTATTTAATCATTTAGCGTAGGATTTTCTAAAGAACGATATAACGATATGCAATATACTAAAACTATCCCTGAAAAATTAACAATGCAAGTTACATCGAAATCCATTCAGCAGAATCTTTAAAAAAGTCTAATGTTTCATAATCGGGTTTAGCTGATTATAGAAATGCCTCCCCCCGCCTAATTCTATAACTAAGCAACATAGAACGATATATACACTAAAACTTTCCCTCAAAATTTAGCTAACTAACAGTGCAAGTTCCAGCAAAATCCATTCAGCAGAATTCAAGGTATAAGCAGCAGGATCGAAATTCCCCTTTCATTATACATATACAGTAGACAGAAAAATGTATCTTTCATAATCATCTTCACCTGATGATAGAAGTTTCAGAGATTTTGTAGAGAGTATATGCTGTTATAAGCCTTCAACCTTCTGGAATTTTTAAGACGAAACTGCACAATTTTATGCCTGCACTACTGACAACTTTCTCCCATAGCTCCATAACTAATTAATGTAGAAAATCAATTCCTAAAATCGCACAGCGGAACTCCCATCAAAATCCGTTCAGTAGAACTTTAAAAAAGGTAATCTTTCATAATCGGGTTCACCTAATTTTATCTATATCTTCCTCCTGTAGCTCTATAATTAAGCAATGTAGAACAATGTGCTTTATTTTAAAACCTTTCTAAAACAAATTACCTAACTAACAGTGAAATCCTATAAAAATATTTTCGGTAGAACCTGAGTTTTATCCGATCGGAATGAAATACGAATTTGCGTTTTATAAATATTGTAGATGATGATGGTATGATTTCTGTAATCGGATTCGTTGTCAAACGTTCGCTTCAGAAAACACAACGTAGACGAAAACTTTGCTTCAGATCCAGAGTAGTACCAACCATCCCCACAAAATTGCCTAACTAACAGTGTAAATCCCACCAAGTCCGTTCAGCAGAACTCAAATTATAAACGGTCGAATGAAATACGTATTTGCATTTTATATATATAGTAGATATATCTTTCATAATTGCAATTCACCTTTCCCAATCACTTTTTCATTAGCTCTATCACTAAGCAAAATAGAATGATATGTTATAAGTTCATTAACCATAGCTGAAAAATCACTTTCATCAAAATTTGTTCAGTAGAATTTTTTTAATGTAATATTTAATAATCTGGTTCACTTAATTTTAGAGCTTTCATCTGTAGCTCTATAACAAAGGAACGTAGAATATCTACACGCTAAAACCTTTCAAAAAACATTAACTAACTAACAGTGTAAAACCTACTAAAATATCATGAATAATGGAATTATAATGCGAATATGCGGTTTATACTCATAGTAGATGACGATATGATTTTTTGTAATAGAATTATTCATCATGCAGGATTCGCTTCAAACATGAACGATGCTTTCAACATTGTAGCTAATACGCCAATTGGCGAGTTATCCGGTTGGGGATAATTTGCCCGAAATCGTATGAATAACTTCCCAAAGAAAAAGGGAAACATGGCTGAAGGCTGAAAACATATAAATATGTGATACATAATACTAAACAGAACTTCCAAACTCCATTTTAGCAAGCACGTTTTATTTTAAATCGTGGCGTTTGTAGAAATAATAATACACAATTACACAAATATCCGTAAGAATAATATTCCATTCACAATTGAGCAGTTAACGTAATCTGTAAAAACATCTGTAAAAATAAACAAAGGAATTAAATAACAAAAAAGATTTAATTTGAATTTCTTCCATTGCTATAGTAACGGAAGTATTTTTAGAAATTATCACGTGTATTGTTAGAAATTTTGAGATTTTGACGTCAAAGATATTGGCAAATTAGAAAAATGTGCAATATCTCGCGAACTATTTGACTTATGAGTATCTAATTGATACCATTCGAATCAGCATACAAAAACACATTAAAATATGTTATCATTTGTCACGTAACTATAATACCCGATTTTTAAGGAATTTTTTAAAAGTTTGTTCCCCTTTTTACCCCCCCCCCCTTAGGGGTGGAGTTTTTGAAAATCCCGTCTTAGTGCGCCTCTACATACTAAGAAGTATTTTTCCTGCAAGTTTCGTCTTTGTAGGTTCGGTAGTTTTGGCTGTGCGTTGATCATCTAGCCAGAAAGGACTTTCTTTTATATATATAGATTGGGGTTTAGCATGGAATATTTCGTATATAAAATGAAGTGCGTGCTATTTATAGTTTACACGGACACACAAAATAATTCAGTTACATTATGCTGTATGATGTAAAATCCACTGCGATGTATTTTATTGTTGTTACGATATTTCAAACATAATGAGCATTTATGTACGTTACTGAGGTGGACTACAAAATGCTTTCTTAGGAGTATAGAATAAGTAGCATTTATAGTTCGTTTAAAAAACACAAACGAATTTTATTGCATTATGATGTATGGGTAAAAGTCTAATACGGCGATTTTTAATGATGTTATGATACTGCAAACACAATGAAATTAAAAATTATCGCTGAGCCGAACAACAACCTGTTTTAATACATAAACTTCAACCTTTAACAACGGTTTAACACACAAATACGTACAAACATGGCACAAAACAATCACATACGGTCGTTTCGAGGATTCTTGGAACCCTTCCTCAGTACGAAAAAAAAATGGTTCAAAGACCCCCCTCCCCCCCCCCGGTTATAGCACCGAGTACTGGATTGAGTACGTCATTTCTTTAAGATATATAAACTCTTGCTTTGACCGTTTCAATTAAGCGTGTACTCGAGGCTATAACAGAGGGGTTCTTTGAACCCATTTTAATCTCTTTTTTTCCGCACTGAACAAAATTGGGTATAACAAGTTTCTTTGAACCAAGAATCCTCGAAACGGCAAAATGTAATTTTTTTTTGTGCTACGTTTGTACGTATTTGTGTATTAAAACGTTGTTAAAGGTTCTAGTTTATGTATTAAAATTCGCGCAAAGTGTTTGATTTATGCTTAACAACATGTTTTATATAGATTAAGCAATGCGTAGGGGAAAAGTTCCATATCCTGTGTCGGTAGATTTGGCGAGTTTATTTTGGCGATAAATGTTTCGATGTCGTTATTGTGATTTTCAGCCTTTGTGGTTGCTTATTTTTTAAACGAAAATTTTCTGCAAATGTAATATTATGAAAATATTTCATTTTTGTGCATTTATTATAAATATTTTTCCATCTTGTATATGTATATATATTTAAAAATTATAATGGCAGTTGTCAAGAATATTTTTACTCTTTTACCTCTGCCTTTCGGAAATATTGAAAGACAAAATATATTTATATAAATCGAATTTTGCATTTTTAGGGTTTCGTTCATCCCATAAAACAATATTCGTCCCGCTACGTTGTCAGTCCGTCACAGAGCTGGTTCTCAGAAACTATATAGCTTACAGACTTGAAATTTTGTGTACTAACAGCTGAATATCTACTATGAAGCTCAAAATCATAAAATTTGAAAAAATCGTATTATTTTAATATATAAAGATAAAAAACTAAAAATCTAACAGCCTTTTCCTATTAAATTTAAACACTTTTCGCTATAGCAGTTGCCAACAATTAAAAATCCACAATAAAATTCTTTCTACAATAATTAATTTCCTATTGAAAGATTCCCACGTGAAAAATGAAAATGAAATAAAAAGTTTCACCAATTGCAAAAAAGATTAATAGGACGTCATATTGATAATAAAACGAAAATTTTCAAACATTTCTCAATAATACAAAGAGTATGAGTAATGTGTAAATATAAAAAAACAGACGTCCTATTGAAAGATTAACGGACTTTTTCAAATGTTTGACAATAATACAAAGAGAGTATCAATATGAGTAATAGAGTAGCAAGTAGATATGACGTCAGTAAGTGATTATAACGTCATATGAGTTTGAGGAACGTATTGGATCATGATAAAATCCCGATTATGGAAACATTGACATATTTTGACATTTTTAAGGTATCTATACAACATATTTAATTTTGAAATTGATTTTTATTTAATATCGCATTTAGTTCACATGGCAGATATTATTATGACAGACTATAATAGCGGGCTCAATCCAATGTTCAGATTTTCGAAAAAACGAGAAAAATAGACCGGTAAATTTTTACTTTATAAAAAAACATGACTTTTTGTTGAGGGGGGGGGGACGAAATTTATTTGGATTTTTTAAAGAAAGCGATAAAGTGTTTTGAAAGGAAGATTAAACGAAACCCTTTGTGCGATCTTCGATCACACTTACCCACTTGTTATACAGATCACTTCTCCATTTTATTATTTTAAGTGTTATTTATATGAGATATATCTTCCCTGAGATTCGCACAAGTTATTTTCGGTAAGTTTTTCTTTCGTTTATTAATTGTTTACAATTTCCACCCTGACAATAACAAATATTTATCCCCTAAAGGCCTCTTACGTTTGTTAAATATCTTTGTTCATGTATTTTCATTACTTGTTAAAATATCGAAAATGGCCATAAAAATTTCTTTTAGCAACGTACTTATTTTTTAAGCTTGCGCAAAAAAATGGCTTAATAAACGTATGTTTGTAAATATATTTAAACAAAAAAACATGTATTGCCGCAATCTTGAAAATTTTGGTAAGATGCTAACACTGCCTTTTGGCGCCATTGTGGATTTTTTCGGCAATCGCGCCAGCCGGCACAGGGTACGGAACTCTTCCCGTGCGTAGCATTTGTCATTCATTTACAGAGACGCACAAAAGTATTCGGTTACAGGACTGACTATGATAGAAAATTGCTGGAAGATCGTTTTCTCTGAGGTATGCATTTTAACCATCTAATTTTTAGTGTATTACGTGGTCGGTTAAAATTCTATAAATCGTGTGCCGGATTACTCGAAAGAATTCACAAACATTACCGAAAATGCACAGCAATTGTTGAAAATGGACTTTTACTAAGTTAAGTGTTTTTTAAATTGCTTATTTCATTGTATATAAACAAATAATAAAATATTTTTTACAATACTATTTTGTGAGTGATATTCCATAACATATGTTTGATGAAAGATTTTTTGTTTTTTATTAGGGTTTCGTTAAACTCACGAAACCCTATTACTCCCGCTTCGTTGTCTGTCCGTCACGGAGCCGGTTCTCAGAAACAATGTAACTTACCGGTATGAAATTATGTGTACTTATAGCTGAATACATGCCATGAAAGAATCGTATTATTTTAATATAGAGAGATAAAAAACCAAAAATCTTACCATTATCCTATTAAATTTAAACATTTTTCGTTATCGCAGTTGCCAACAATTAAAAATGCAAAATAAAATTCTTTCTGCAATAATTAATTTTCTATTGAAAGATTTCCACGTGAAAAATGAAAACGAAATAAAAAGTTTCACCAATTGAAAAAAAAAGGATTAATATGACGTCCTATTGGTAATAAAACGGAAATTTTCAAACATTTCTCAATAATACAAGGAGTATGAGTCTATGAGTATGCGTAAATACAGAAAGCAGCTTAATATGACGCCATTAGATAATTAAAAAAAATTAATCTGACGTCATAACGGATTTTTCAATTGTTTGAGAATAATACAAAGAGAGTATCAATATGAGTAATAGAGAATAGTAAATATATAAGTTTGAGGAATCTATTGAATTATGATAAAAACCTTATTATGGGAATATTAGCATATCATAACATTTTGAAGGTCTCTATACAACATGTTTAGTTTTGAAATTGATTATTTTTTAATATCGCATTTAGTTCACATGACAGATATTAGTATGAAAGAGTATAATAGAGGGCTTCGCCCTCTATCGGACCGTTTCAGGTATTCGAAAAAACGAGAAAAATAGAACGGTAAATTTTTACTTTATAAAAAATATGACTTTTTTTTGGTTGCTAAATGAAATTTATTTGGATTAATTAAAGAAAGGATAAAGTGTTTTGAAAGGAATATTAAACGAAACACTTCGTGCGATCTTCGATCACACTTACCCACTTGTTTGATGTTGTATTCAGTTGCTTTAGTAAGTATCCTGAAAACACTTACCAGTAATCTTTCATACATGAATGTCCCATTCAGAGGAAATTATGTTACTTTGCTATGAAGGTTCGATGGGCAGAAATAATAAATTACTCGCATTTCTTTCGGACGTATTCCAAATTTGTAAGTTTATAATTAACAAAATTCGAAAACGCATTGGTTAATGCATTGGATTCGTTCTGCCAAAAAATTGAGAGAAAAATTGGGATTTATTCCATTCATTAGTTAATATTATTCTTTAAATATTCTAATTCGGAATTTTAATTGTCTTAATCTTTTAGCTCGCTTAAAAATTCTAGTCGATTAATGAAAAGTTTCCCAATCGATTTTATTTAGATATTCTGGTGATCTTCCTGCTAAAACTTTTTAATGTTCTCTAGCACAGGAAAGCCTCAAACCCAATAGAGAATATAGAATAGATTAAAGTTTGTTTAATATATAAGATCAATAAACAGAACTGAAAAATTACAGGACAGTTTTATGTATTCCCTTTTATTTTGGAAAAGGCGTTTTTAACACTTTCTAACATTAGCTGAAAAGTATATATGACTTTACTGGCCGTCTGCCCGTGCTCTAACTCGCGTAAATATACTTGGATTGCCCTTATGTTTTTCTATGTTATTATCTTTTACTATAGCATGTTCCCTATTTCAACTGAAGTGTGTAGCACTTGTAGTGTTTTTACAGGAACAGTCAAAAGTATTCCGTTACATTACAGTCAATGGGAAATAATCATTTCAAGCGCATTTTGGTGATGCTACGCCATTTAAAACATGATGTAATTGATATATAATCATAAAGCGCATTAAAATATGTTTTTGGTAGAATATGGGGTGCAAAGCATTAATTATTCTTTTACAGGGCCAAACAAAAGAATTCTCTTACACATTGTTCTAAGGGGAAAATCGTTTGCAGTGTAATTTAGTGATATTTCACTATTTCAAACATAATGAAAATTATATGCATTACTGAGGGCACTATAAATTCCTCTCTTGAAAGTGTGGCGTACATTGCGTTTATTTACAGGAACACACAAAAGATATCGGTTGCAGTATATGTGCGATATTTACAGTCTATGTGTGATAAGTGCGTTTTCAACTTTGGTTTGCGTTTTTAAGTTTAAAACTTATTTTTTTCATAGAACGTGTGTGTTTATAAACTCGGTTGATCATATACAGGGCTACACAAGGGAATTCATAAGTATTACAGGCTATGAGAGAGAATTTTTTAAGGGTAGTTTTTAATTATGTTACGCATTTTCCTGCTGAACTATATTTTAGTAGAGAAATAGAAATTTATGGAATATGAATAAATTCATATACAGGGCTACGCAGAGAAAAAGATGCATTGTCGTTTACGGTTGGTAATTGCTGCGAGTGAGTTTTAAGTTGTATTTTAGCTTAATATTTGGTAAAAAGTCTTCAGATAATATACAGGGCTGTACAAAAGATTTCGAGTGCATTGTAATCGCTTTGCGAAAATTGCTAATTGTGAATATTCTAACTGAAGTACATTTCATCACGCTATATATCCACATCTGTTGATCATATGCAGAGCTGCACAAAATAATTCGGCTACTTTTTTGACACTGGAAGGTAATTTCGAAAACTGTATTTTTGAATGTGTTATATGTTTTCTAAACTGTTTACTTACATATCTTCTTTCACCTTATTTAACAGTAAAGTTGGGTTACCGTTTTCAGGCTGTGTTGGAAGTGATTCATAATCTATGCTTGACGCATGATTTTACGTTCTTGTTAATTATCATGTTTTGAGTATTAGTCTAATGTTTATGAATAAGGATTGGCACTACCAATGACTGAATATTTCTATTTGTTATTTGTACCATCCATTATTTAAAATCCTTTATTAAATAAAGTGATTCATATAGTATTAATTTATTAAATGTTAAATAACCCTTAGAAATTATGGTCTAAAAATAAAAAATCTTTTGAAATCGGTGTTTTAATATATTTTACTTGGAAGTGCAAATAATATTCTCGATAATATTTCCCAGAGACATCTCAAACGTTTACGTTCAAAGCTTACGGGAGGAATTAAAGTTTGCGTGATGTTAAAAGATCGATAATGGTTATGAATGCACTTGAATTTGTTTTGCATGTGTTTCTTTTATTTTTGTAGAAAGGAGTACTTAATTAGAATAAAATGGATATCAATCAAAAGTTGGTGAATTAAATAAGGATTTATATAGAAAAAATAAATTAATATTAAGCTTTGTGATTTATACCATCTATTCTTTAATGTTAAACGTCAAATATTGTAATTTATAGTAATAATTCTCGTAATATTTTACGTCGCTCTAAATCTATAGTCTAATAATGTAAAATGAAAGTTATGAATGTGTTAGCATTTGTTTTACATGCGTTCCATTGTTTTTGTGTAAAAGTGACACTCTACAAATGAGTACACTCTAAAAATGACATTTTCAAAACTGAGCAAAAAATACTCCAATCTGAGTATGTCGCATAGTCAAAATGGCTCCCAATCGAAATTATTCAAGTTCGAGATGTGTGTATACTCATTTCTGAAAACATGCACATATTCAAGAATAAAACATCATGTGCACATATTTGAGTATGTCCATGTTACGAAAATTGGTATGAACTGACTTCTATGTGCTCATTTTGGAGTATTTCCATGTTTCATAAATGAGTTTGAACTTATTCTAATCAATTTTTAGTATGTTCCTGTTTCAAAAATGAGTATGAATTCACCTCTATGTGCTCAGTTTTGAGTATGTCGATGTTCCAATATTCTAAGTATTTCTGGTATTTCAGAATTGAAAGCAATGGGTTGTTCCTATTTGAAACAAAAAGTTTCATAACAAAATGAAAACATCGATTTACTCAGATTTGAAAGTGTCATTTTTCTCAGTGTACTTAGTATAATTTGAATATCAGTCAAAAGTTGATGTTTTAAATTAGGATTTATACTATCAAAGAATGAATAATAATATTTATAACTTATATCATACATTTTTTTAGTATTAATCCATATAAATCAGGATTTATAGCATTAATTGTAATAATCTTTTGTGTTGACAAGATGAATGAAACATAAATGTACTTGTATTTGTTTTGCATGCGTTTCTTTGTTTTTAAGTAAAGAAGTGTTTAATTAACATAATTTGGATATTAGTCGAAAGTCGATGAATTAAATTATAATTTATTCTGTCAATGAATGATTATTAAGATTGATGACTCTTCCCATTCACTCTTTTAAATTAATCGTTAAACATTATGATTTATAGCACTAAGTCATATAATATTTTACATCGCTTAAAGATTATAGTCTGATAATGTAAAATGTTTTCCAATCGATTATTTTAAATTTTGTGTTTCGTTGTGCTAGTAATGTTCATGACAATATTTAACAGAGTTTTTTTCTTATGAACGTTATTATGAACACTTATTGGAGCATATGAGGGGAATTAATGTTCAATTGAAATTCATGCGGATGAGCAGCAATTCAAAGAAACAGAATTTTCCAAAATAGTCGCGTTTATTTCAGATGTAGTCTCTTCCTTTTACGAGTTTTTAATTATTATAAATTGACAAGGGGGCTCAGCCCCCTACTCGCTAACGCTCGCCAAACCCCGGTGAATTGCAAAGCAATTCACATTGAGACCGCTACGCGGTCAATGCTCGCTTTGCTCGCTCGCCCCTTTTTATTTTTCAAGTAATTCTAGCCGGAATAAGTACTACAATAAATCATTTGAACATATGAAATTGACAATTTTTTTAAATGTAAAAAAGTAATTGAAAACTCCGTTGAAAACACAACTAAAAATGCATTTAGTTGATGATACTAATGGACATATAAATAATTTAAATACTATGAAAATAGGATCTTGGAAACATAATTAGCACCTATAATATTGTACAGCACGGCTTAAATTCATTAAAAAAAACGCTATGTGGTAGGAAGATAGTTTATCATCAATGATTGTTTAAATTTCGTTCAACATTTTATTATTCTAATTGATTATAGATTTCTGCAAAAGAAATTATTTTTACTTCAATAAAACGGCAACAGATGGCAGCAGGGCATTCTAGAAAGTTTATATTTCATTATCTCCAATTTTTTGTGTGAGTGAAATTCGTAAATAAATTTTACATGAATTCTTTGAAAAAATGAATTCATTTGAAATCAACAATATTACTGATAATTAAAAAGAGGAATCATCTCAGACGCTTTGGATTACGTTCATATTATTTAAATTTTAATAATTGCTAGCTTCAGTTTCACTGCTCTGACACTGACCGCCATCTTGGAGGCGGGGCTAACACAATCTTGTCTGTTCATTGGTCTGAGCTCTGGAAACTACGATTGTTGCCAACGATAAGGTAGAAATTCAGCCCTATTTCCGCGCCACGTAAGACAAATATATATATAGATTATTATCAGTCAAATGTTAACAAATTAGTGTTAACCTTTAAACCAATTATGTAATGTTATTCATTAAATATTGTCATTTATAATAATAATGTTTCATAATATTTTTTATTCATAATATTTTATTATTTATAATACTTTTAATACAAATGCTGTACACTAGAAAACCCCAGCAAAATCAATTCTGTTGAAAAAGAGCCAAATTCTTATTAACGCATCTGCCATAAAAAGTACTGATATCGCCCATGTTAAAAGTTAAACATCCCAAATCTTTCAGTGAAAACTTCCTGCGACTGGACCGTTTATGCATTCTCGAGGTTCTTATTCTTTTTGTTTTTGTATTCTAATACACGGGAGAAATTTCAACGAACGTAATACTGAGAGAAAATTTGAATACATAATACACCCTGATTGTTTTTTAAAATATTAAATCTTTCATTTAAAATGATCGATAAATATTGCGTGCATAAATTATTCCCGAATTCACGTTTGGCTATTATGCATTTATAAATTAGTTGGATAATAAAAGTAATATTAGGTTGCAAAGAGGACAATTTACACGAAAACAATTTAAATAAAAGCTTTGTGATAAATACCATTAAGCTTCGAAAAACATCTACTTGATTAAGAAATATTTAGTCCACTTATGGTTTAATGGTCATTTTGTATGATTTATGGTGATTAACACGAAACCCAAGGACAAAAAAAACTTTCATTGAAGTTCCCATTGTGTTACATTATACCAAGGGTAAGTCATTAAGTAAGTCACAAAAGATAATTAAATAATAACTTACAATGATATTCACTTCAAAACTTTTTTTATTTCTCAAAATATTCTCCACCAATATTTTATAACATTCTTTGGGTTGCCATCTCAGCTACATTAAGATTTCAAGTTGAAACTTTTCATCATCTGTGAGCATCATCTTGCTTCCAAGATGATTTTTTAGTGGACTAAACAGATGATTATCTCTTGGGGCTAAGTCGACGCTGTATGGTGGATGTTGAAGAAGTTGCCAACCAAACTTTTTAAATGTCTCCTGTGTTCAACTTGAAGTCCTAATGTGGCTGAGACAGCAACCCAAAGAATGCTATGCGGCTGGTGTTGGGGTACTGATAAAACGGTGATATAAGTGCATAAATATTGGTGGAAAATATGTTGAGAAATAAAATTAGTTTTGAAGTGAATATCATTGTAAGTAATTATTTAATTATCTTTTGTGACTTACTTAATAACTTTCACTCGTATTAAATTGTAGAATATTGAAAAGTTCTTCACTGGTTACAGGGATTTATTTTATATGAAGCTGAATTTTATATTAAGTTTCGTCGTAATGAAGTTAGAATGCATTTCTTTGTTTTGAATCAGAAAAACGGGTAATTTTGTTTTAGCAATAAGCTCTATTGAATTATCATTCGGTAATTATCGTCACAAATTGAGTAATATTTTTTTTTTTTATTTGAAAGGAAATCTCTGAAATCAAATGTATATAGGAATGTCTTCCAAAAGTAAATTTTGCCAATTTTCACTATTTTAATAGACTTGCAGTGGTATAGTTTGCTTTTTGTTTTAAAGTGTGTATGCAGTACGTTTGCAGTACGAGTTGTACGTTTCTACGTGTCTTCAGTACGTTTTTCTACAAAAAGCATAAAATGATGTAATATTTGTAGTAGACATGTAGATAATTTCTTAAAATTTTGAAAATGTCCTAGAATGAATTAATGGCCAAATCGCAGAAAGTCATTTTCAAGGAAAGATTTAGGATGTTTGACTTTTAACGTCTGCGAATTTCAAACATCTGTGTTTTAATGGCAGATACAATAAGGAGAATTTGGCGGGTTACTGTTTTCAGAAATAATTTTGTTAGGATATCACTACTTTTTGTATGTTATTTTTTTCTAAAAGGTATTAATATAAAGTTATTTTACATTGATTTATTGTGCGTTACATAATAATAAGTGGGTAAGTGTGATCGAAGATCGCACAAAGGGTTTCGTTTAATATTCCTTTCAAAACACTTTATCCTTTCTTTAATAAATCCAAATAAATCTCTTTTTCAAAAAAAAAAAAAAAAAAAAAAAAAAAGAGTCATGTTTCTTATAAAGTAAAAATTTATCTGTCTATTTTTCTCGTTTTTTCGAAAATCTGAACCGGTCCGATAGAGAGCGAAGCCCGCTATTATACTCTGTCATAATAATATCTGTCATGTGAACTAAATGCGATATTAAAAAAAATCAATTTCAAAATTAAACATGTTGTATAGAGACCTTCAAAATGTTAAAATATGCCAATATTTCCATAATTGGGTTTTTATCATGATTCAATACGTTCCTCAAACTCATATGACGTTATAATCATTTGCTGACGTCCTATCTACTTGCTTTCTCTATTACTCATATTGATACTCTCTTTGTATTATTCTCAAACATCTGAAAAAGTCCGTTAAACTTCCAATATGACGTCCTATTAATTTTCTTTCTAATTCTCTAATGACTTCATATTATCCTGCTTTCCGTACTTACACATACTCATACTGCTTGTATTAGTGGGAAATTTTTGAAAAATTCCGTTACATTACCAATATGACGTCATATTAATCTTTTTTTCAATTGTTGAAACTTTTTATTTCATTTTAATTTTTCAAGTTGTTTTGAAGGTTTGTAACTAGCATTATATTCCTTTGGTGTCTTAACACGAGTTACCGCTTAGTTAAAATTTTATCTGTTCTCTGATGTATGTGATGGTAAGTCTGAATTTTCATTTTTATTTACAAGTTTCTTAATGCTTGTAAACTTTAAAGATCTTAGTGATCCACTTGTAAGTTTTGAAGCCCATATTAAACGGCTGTTAAAAGCCTTTATATTACATGACGTAAAATAAAAAAAAAAGTTCCTCCTATTGTTTTTGTATGGGACCAAAATATTACAATCTATTTTATAATCTGATATTTCATTTCCTAATGCTCTGAAATCAGTTTAATATGATGAGATTGTTGATCTTATCAAACGTTTTAGTCCCGCCACAAATAAAATTTGAGAGGGGATCAAATTTCAAAAATGTTTTCATTGGAGAATGAATTAATTCCTTCAGTATTTCAGCTAGATTAAAAAAAAAATTGACGATTCCCTGTTTTTTCACGGGTGACACCTTAAACAAAAAACCTTTTAAAATAGTTCTTTAGGATATTCAAAACGGAAATATTGAGAGTACACTAATCACTCAGATTGATGATTTATATTTTGTGCAAGCTGTCAAAAAAAGCCGTGGCTTTACAAAATCCAAAAATCGACAAAAATAGTCAAAATTCAAAAATAAAATTATCAATGTCAACAAATTTGCGTGTACTGCAAAACCATAAACATTTCAAAACAGTTCTTAAAAGCAGAATATCAAAAATCATGCGAATTTTGATGTAAACAAAGGTAAATTAAGATGATACCGATATTCTTCACATTTAGTTAATTATTCTAAATATATAAATACGATTTGTAATTTATATGAAAAACGAGGTCCTCTATGTAAATTTGTATAAGTAAAGTTAATAATTTTCATAAATAAATACATTAAATACAGTTGATATTTTATCAAATTAATTAATTTTACAACTTTATTGTCACACTATATCTCCGAAAACTATGTCTTAGCCACAAACTAAGATTCAGTATTACGTCAATTTTTTTCTCATCTAATTTCTGATTCTGAAATTCCAAAGAATTTACTTTTCAGTGGTAAATAAGACGAATTTATTCCTCAACATAGTTGTTTTTTAAAAGATGTGGAATAATTATTCCTGAAATTCATAGAAAACAAATTTTGAATGATTTACATTATGGCATAGTACAAATGAAATCTTTAGCCCGCAGTTTTGTGCGGTGGCTAGAAATAGACAAACATATTGAACATCTTGGAAAGAATTGCACTACTTGTGTAAATTGAAAAATAATCTTTAATAAATAGATACAAACAATTCGGGAGATTGGAGAAATTTTTGTTATCAGGTCCGGGTTGGGTTTTACACCACCCCTGCAGACTTTTAATCCAGACTAAGGATTTGAACAGTATGAGATGTTCATATAACGGGATAAAGAATGGGAAAAGATTATTTCATATGAGAAAAACGTTTATTTTTGCGGTCCAGATTTCTAGTAATGGTATTACAAACTTAGAAGACAGATACGCTTAAATTTATTGTATTCTGCTTTGGGTAAAAAAATAATAATAATCATTTACTTCATATCAGTCCATTTTCTAAAAATACGAATTTTATAAATTTTGAGGTTTTCATTTAGCATTGTTTCAAACTCTGAAAAGATTTTAAGGAATTAACTTTTTTTTTTTTCAAAAATGTGGTCACGAAATTAATTATTCATCTTATGGGAACGCTTACTAACTGGCCTAAAATAAACTTTTAAACCAAAAATAGAACCGACTTCAAAAACTACTAAAAAGCGAAAAATAATTTTTTTAACCAAAAATAGAACCGACTTCAAAAACTACTACGTTGCAATTATTTGCAACCAAGTCGTCTGCCCAACAACTGGTGACTCGAACATAATAACTCTTGATAATATCCGATTTGCTTAAAACTTTGCATACACGTTCATTGTGATAAAGCGCTCATTGGTTAAGTATAAAGAGACGGGGGGGCAGTGGCTAATCCCTCCTTTAATTTATTTATGCAGAATTAGAATCCGATAAGTTTAAGCTGATTTAAATATGTCAGTCTTTTTATTTGCAAATTCACGTAATAGAATACTTTAGGATATTAAATGAAAGTCGTCTGCTCAACAAATTAACTATTTTTAAAATGCTTATTTTTTTTTTCGTTTTTGTTGAATTTCTGAAAAAGTACTGAACCAATTTTCATAAAATTGAAATGGGACCAATTCGAGAGTATTCTCTTTCGAATAAAAAAAAAATCACATAAATAGGACGCATAGTTACGGAGTAATCGGTGAACATACATAAAAGAAAAATAAAACGTACACGTCGAATTGATGATAACTTCCTCCTTTTTTGAGTCGGTTAATAAAAAGTATGTTTATTTCTTAAAATGGGAAACAGATATCAACTCATATTTTGCATTATGTTTTTATGCACAGTTCATACATTTTTTAATCGGAAATATTTGAAACTTTTCTTTATCTAACGGATAGCATATCCAAGTGTTTCCGAACTGGGTGGACATTTTTCTACTGAAGTACTTTGGCAATCGTCGTTTCATTGTTATTTTTTTTTAATGAAAAAAGGCAAATTTTGCTGGAACTTATACGAACTATACGTATTACATTTAATAAGCAACAATTTTTTATGTATTAAACTTAAAAATAAACCGTAAAATTTAAAGCTTTTCTTTCAAATTAGCGCTATTTGGTCAATTATTAACATGTAAACTAAATATCGGTATACGCTTCAGAGAATATCTAATCTTTCTAGCTAATATTTCTGAAATTCTTGGACATGCACTCCGTCATAGGAAGTAAACTTTCAAATATATCCTACTGCCAAAATTCAAGGAGCTCGAGAAAACTTGACTAAAAATATATTGCAAAAACCCGTCAGTAAAAATCTAAGTTCAAGAATAAATTGCCAAAAACTTGCTTTATTTTTAAAAAGATTGTTAACTTCTCGTCAAGTTGTCTTAAAAATTATGATAGTAATAATTATTACGTTAAAATATTTCCAAGCTGCTCGTAAAAATATTTTTTTTCTGCAGCCATACTAATAATATTCATGAAATTATTTCAGAGTAATTTATCATATTTAAACATCTCTAAACTAACTGAGAATGTGGGAGGAATCAATTTTGTCTGGGGTTGAGGTTGATAAATGGCCGTGTAAAAATGCTCGTTTTTAAATGACATATGAATGGCGTACGAAATGCCATTTAAATGCTAAGTTAAAGTAATCCTTGATTTTGGAGAGATGAGAGTTTAATCAGCACAATGTGAACTTTCTGTATCAGTCAAAAGTTTCGTAATTAAAATAATTGATGATAAGCATGACATTTGAAAGTTGCTTGTGCATTATATTTTACTTCTTTTTATATTATATTTTTAACCATATAACTTAAAAGAAAATAGAGCAATAATTAGTATATAGTATTTTCTTAATTCACCAAGATTTATGTTAAGCATAAAATTAACTAAAAAACTGACATATTACAATGGAAAATGAAATATAAAAAAATGGACTAAATTGAGAGGCGCATAAATATTTCAATTATAAACAATATTTTTTTTCCATAGCTAGTAGTAATTTTTAAAATCTGAAGTAGTAAATTTAATACATATACAGGTTGTTTCCTCATGTCCGTTTTACCGCAAGTAACAGGTAAACCGACCTAGGAACCACTATAAATGTGGTGTATAGGCATGATACAAAGAGTATGAACTGAACCAGGAAGCTCTTGGAAGTATCACCTAGCGGTAAATTGTGGAATTAAAAATCGTATCTAGAAAACTAAGGGGGAAACAAGCGAAAGTCCAGAGTTCAGCATGTTACATAAAATGATGTCTTACATGTAAAAATAATTATATTAGAAACCCTCAAGTGTAAATATTTTATAATTTATCACAAGCTTAAAAATGTCACTAATTCCAAGAGGATGGGACATCATAAGGAAGACACATATTTACTAATAAAACCAAATACTCAAATAAATTATACTCAAAGTACGATTTTTTAAATAGGAAAATAAAGTTATAAATGCTAAATACGTCCTCTGAATACAATACGTGGTCTATTTAAGCTGCTGATTGGATATAAAAACATTACATTTCAGGGCTTGTGTAAAGTTATTTTTACATGTAAGATAGCATTTCGTGCAAAATTTGAGGACGTTCTTAAACTTTGTAATTGAACTTTTAGTCGCCACTTCTACTATTTTCATGACACGATTTCTACTACCGGAATTTACGTCTATTAACAGCAGCACTGCCTGGTAAATCATTGGGCAACGAAATCTTGTTTTGTTGTACCTAGACACCACCTTCTTAGCTGTAGCTAACTCGGTTCAAAAGTTGAGGCAAAACGAACTTAATAAAACACCCTGCATATTAACCCTTTGCCTGCGAAATATATTTGAGAAAAAAGTGCCGAAAATGGGAAAAAAAAAATTTCTCTTTAACCCCTTGCTCGGGGCTTCACGGAATTGAAACACCTATTTTTCTCTTGCCCGAGCCTAGGTCGGATATTCCAAAATTGGTGCGTTTGCGCTGCCCGAACTGAATTCGGGCGTCACAGGCAAGGGGTTCACAAATTATAGTACAGTCGCCACGCGCCCCCCCCCCCCCCCAAAAAAAAAAGGAGACCCTCTCATACATTTTAATCTTCAAATCGTCAGTGAAATAAACAGAAGTAGCCATTCGACTAGAAATTACGTCTTTTTCATTTTATGTTTAAAATATAAACTTAAGAGCCTACATTAGTTTTCCCTTTTTCGATTTTGGTTCCAGTTTTTTTATATAAGGGTATTTTCACTTTCAGAACCGGTTCCAACCGGTTCCAAAATTGAAAATGTCCGCTTATAAAAAAAAACTGTAACTAAAATAAAAAAAAGTAAAAACTAACAACGTTAGAAATCGACCCAAGCTATCCTATGCAAAAAAAATCATTTAAAAATATTAAAATGCGAGCGGGAAATCGCGCAAGAACCTTCCCATAGACTTAACATTAGCTTGAGCGTTTTTTCGCGTGACTAGCGTAGGCTCTTAAGGGTTAGTTTTACACTAAAGTTATACCAAACTTTCAATTCGGCCACCTGCTATTGTCATATATTTGGGTATTATGATAAATTTTACCTTAGGAAACCAAAACGCGAAGTCATTCGGTCAAATAGTATACGAATTATATATGTTTAAAATTTTTAACTCCTAATGTTACATCCATTTATAATCGTTGCAAAGCAGATTGCGATGCCGGTAGCTTTTTAAGAATAACTCAAAAACTACTGGGCGGAATAAGTTATAATATTGGATTCACATATTTCAAGCTTCTAGAAATCGATTTATTTTACAAAACTCGGCACTTCTCCATTATCCCGTCGACCATTTTTCATAACAAAAAACTATCGCCAAATAAACTAATGAAAGAATATTGTCATTGGACCAAAATAAATAAATAAATAAATCCAAGAAATTCGGAAAAGACCCACTCACCAATGTGTCAACTTAGTAAGCTTAAGCAATAAAATTTACAATATATTAATGATAACAACAGAAAAAAATAATCTTGGGTATTTCTTTATTTACATTATTTTTCTTAATTATCCCTCTCGGCTGGTGAATAAATGTTTGTGACGTCAGTTGAAACTGATCTATTGTACGTTACTATGCATCGCAACATTTTTTCAATGTTTTTTCTGTTTTAATATCATGGCACCGCCGTTTAAAGACGCAGTTGCTATTTTAATTAACGAAATAATAAATCAGTAAAACATAATGAAATATAGAGGTGAATGTCAAATTAAAAGTCACTTTTACATAACAAACACGTGTAACGGCTTCTGACGTCAAGTGAATGTGACGCCACGATCATGCATTTTTGGCCTTAAGTCCTATAATTTGGCGATAGTTTTTTCTCATGAAAAATAGTTGACAGGATAATGGAGATGTACGCAAAACTCATAGGTTACAGTTCGTGTTTTTTTAATATATTTAAAAAAAAAAAATTCTTAATAAAGTATGGTTTTCTAATGGGAATCGATTTTAAAAATCTTCAAATATGCTAATCCAAAATTACAGATCATTTCGCAGAGTAGTTATTTGGTTGTTTGTAAAACACCACCCGTATTGCAGTCTGTTTTGCAATGTATATAAATAAATTTAAAATTGAGAATTCCATACGTTAAACAGTCATAATTCATAACATACTTGACGAATGACTTCCAATTTTATATCCTAAGTTAAAATGAACAGGAAAATCCAAATAAAGTGTCAAAATTAGGTTTGAAAATTTTAAGTTCGTTACAATTTCTATAGGTAGAGGACCCCCTAACCAAAATGTAAGCACAGCAATAATTTGAAAACGTTATTACTAAGCAATCGGTACCAGTGTTATTATTAGATAGGTACAATTTCAGTAGGAAGGCGACCATTAAGCTTATATTTTTAACATAAAATGTAAAAGACGTGATTTTGTGTCGAATGGCTGTTTTTTTACATACTTTCTTTTAACTTACATTTCTATATGTATGTGGCAGTTAAATATTGATGATAATTTTTCACCCACTTCCGGTTGACATATAGCTGCTTTGAAGTTTGGAATATATATGTATTCCTGAGGGCACTACATGAATTGGACATTGATTTTTTTTTTATTATTCGATCCCTAAAGGGGGCCCATAACTTTCCAAATAGAAATAACTTTACGATTGCTTAATTGAAAAAAATAACTCCATTGTTGCAACATTCATCCATTTTCAAAACATTCTTGCCAGCATCACTATGACGTCAGCATTCAGCAACCGAGGCTAACGAAACAGACAGGCTGCCGCGGTACATTCCACTTATCTTTTTTTACAGACCGCTAGAGTGACGTGATGCTCTTTTCGTGCACCTTCATTGGTGCATTCGAGCATCACGTGACTCCCGCGGTCTGTAAAAAAAGATATGAATAAAGCACCGCTGTCGCCTTTCTTTTTCTTTAGCCTCGTGAGCAACGCACTCACGTCTGCTTTATAATATACGTTGACTTTTTTGTGAATTTTAATGAAAGTATTTTTTTAATGCATTATTTTTTCTGTGATCATTTTGATATTAAAATATATGAGGTGTTTGTTCTCTTTTTCTGTTTTAGCCAACTATCCCTCATTAAAGATCTTTCTAAATATTTCTGAAGTTTTAGCCTAATAATCTAAAATTATTTTACATATTTTTGATTAGCCGCCATTGTGACATAACATGGTGCATAAAAATTATCATTTTGGTTTATTTTGAAACCCTTCCAAGCTGCATTTAAAGACACAGTAATATTATTCTTGGAATGTTTCAGAGTAATTTATCATATTTGCAGATCCAAAGGTTAACACAATACATGGGAGAGATTAATTACGTCTGGATTTTCACAATATAAGCGATCGTAAAAATTTACTGACATTTGTTTGGCATAGATGCTTACCTTGCTTTCTGAAAAATGAGTATTTCATTAATTTTGTTATCAATCAAAAGTTTTAGAAGTGGAATAACTGATCATAAACGTAAAATGTACTTAAAATAGCTCTAATATTTGCATTTATATTTTGCTGATTACATTTTCTTTAACTTTGTTTTTTAAACGTATAGTATATTGTGCTGTCCTAAAAAAAAAAAAAAAAAAACATTTTTTGAAAATTTCTTTATATAAAGTCTAATAAAGAATTAAAAAAAAATTAAACAAGGCTAAATTTTACAGCTTGTTCTAACTAAGATTTAAATGCTGAGCATTTTTCATTTTCTCAAAATGACAGTCAATTATGCAAGAATTTGAAAAAAAAAAACCAATTTTCCAAAAAATAACCCTTGTTACCTGAAAAACACCCACACTTGGCATAATAACTGAAAATGAAGCATTTTAATACATATTAATGGGTTAAGATGAAAAAAGTAATAATTTATGTAGATCATTCAAAAATTCTATTATAACAAGGAAATATGTAAAAATTATGCTCATGTTTTATGTTTTGCCAGAATTCTGCAATTGTTAATTTAAATTATTTTAAAACTATTCTAAATGGTGCATAAAAACAAAAAAAAAAGAAAGAAATCGACTTTAATGAAATATTTGATGCAGTACTAGGGTGTGTTTTTTTTAGACGACAACACAATAATTAAAAATGCAGTAAACAATAGTTTGCTGCATCTTGCATTTTACTAATAGTTAAGAGTATTTAATCGATTATGGAAATTTTTAAATTAAACTGAAATACAAGAAAAAAATGAATAATGAATGAAACTGTGAAATACATGAATGTATTATTTTATAAGAGACTATTTAAGGTTTCAATGCTTTCAGACGTAAGATGCTAATATTTGAAATCCCATCAAAAATAAATCCAATATAAATATATAAAAAATTGTATTATAAAATTAAAAAAAATTCTGAATATTTTCAAGGACATATTGTAATAATATATATATGTTTAAAACGTAAAACCTTAGGTTTCTTTAAAATAATATTTTTAAGTTGCACTGTAAAAAAATATTTTCCTTTTCCGTGGTAATATTATTCAAGAAAAGGCTTTAGAATAATTTATGATATTCTCACGTCCAACACTTAACGAAAAAATGCGGAAGGGATAAAATTTATCTGCGGCCAAAGTTCGATAGTTTAAATGATTAATGATAAGCGCGAAGTTTCAAACTATGCTTATAAATCACAAATGAGTTTAAGATGGGTTTCATGAAGACACTACTAGCATTTATAGTGTTAATAACGTTACACTTTCACGTTATTTTTAATAAACAATTTAAAAGAAAATGGAGTAATAATTAGTACTAATTAAATTTTTTCTGAGCTCATGAGAATTTATTTTAACGATCGTTAAAATTTAAACTCTAAACTAAAATATTCAAATAAATAAAGTTAGACGTGAAAAAAGTTGACAGGTACATCAACCGAATGTTACAAAGTTGAAAAATATTTTTACCAAAGAGCAAAATTTCTTTAACGTTATTTTTGAACATATGGTATATTTTTAAACATATAGTTTGCTGCGTTTTGTACTTTACTACTAGTTAAGGGTATTTTAATGATGATGTGAATTTTCAAATTAAACTAAAAAAAAAAAAAAAAGAAATGAATAATGAATTTATTTTAACAATTTTTATTTTATTACGATATTTATTTTAACGAATATTACTTCGAATACCACTATTTCAGAGTAATATTCTTCGTTTCATTTAATGGCAGACATTCTGTGATTAAATAAAGGGAAGTTTAGTAGTTCAAAAAAAGTTTTGAATTAAAAAAAGAAATTCTCAATCTGGCGGCACTGTAACTCTAATACAAGAAAGTCTTATGAAACTGTATAGAAATTTTCCTAATTGACCAATGAAATCATCGAGAAAAATAAATCTGTATGATAACAAGAATTAAGTGCTTTTTCAAGTGGTTCGTGTAAGTCATATAATCTTTGAAATTTGCTTCTTTCTTATAACAACAAATTATATACTCCCTTTCTCTCTCCCCCTCTCTCCCTTCCCCTCTCTCCCTTCCCCTATCTCCCTCCCCTCCCTCCCCCTCTCCCTCGCTCTCTTTGTAAGGAGAAATGTGTTTAATTTTATAAAGGGAAAATTTTATAAATATCGAACTGAGCTGAGTTCATTTTTAAATACTGAAGGTAATTTGGATGAGTTGATTGATGAGATTAGCTAGGAGTGTATTCGGTTGAGTGTTGCTCTGGGTTTGAGATGTTTGTACAGATTAATTTTGGTCTCGACAGGTGAAGGGGGACGTTGTATGCAAAAAAGAGTTTTAATATTTTTGTGCATGTCATTAGCCGTGCTTCCTGCTTTCTGGTTTGTTTTATCCTGGTTTTGTTTTGCTGTTAGTAATTTTGAGTTTGATATATATATATATATATATATATATATATATATGTTTAAAGCGAAAAGCCCATTCTGTTAAATTCCACATTCTTCTTTTCCACACAAAAATGGTCTGATTGTGCTTGCTTCAACTTTTTTTTTTTTTTTTTTTTTGAAGGCTTCTTTTCTCAGAAACGGGAAACCTGTTTAGTCTAGGATGATTGAAAACGGATGGAGGCATAACATTGCACTAAAGCATAGGCCTTCTAATATATTTTTGCTCTGAGGTTGAAAGCTAAAGCTTTTTTAAAGAATTCATGTTTTCACTACTAAATATGCATAAATTTTCGCAAAATTTTAAAGAAAGCTTGGATACAGTTATATTTATAACCGATTGAAATTTCAGAGAGTTCGGAAGATGACAACTATTTTTTTTATTGCTATGTTAAAAGAACTGACGCGAGGGGAAAAAAAAGCGATAAGAAAACATTTATTTTACAACTAGATAACAGTATTTTTTCACGACATTTTTACACGGGCTGCAAAAACATTTTATTTATAACCAATAAAGATATCAAAACAATGAAACGACCATACGTGAAAAAACAAGGAAATGAGCGCTTTTATCACTAAATATCAATATTTTTTCGCGAATTTTTCATTTAAAAATATAATTTCATACAAAATCTGGTTAAAGATATAAAATAATGAAACTTTATGTTTTTTTTTTATTTATTTATTATCACGGGCCCGGGCAACGCCGGGCGTGTCAGCTAGTATATTTAACATTTTATTGTTTATTACAAATCATAAATTTATTTTATATCAGATCAACATTTTTTTTTTGTTTGTTTGTTTAGAGATTAAAGCCAATTCATTATCTGGAGAGATTCATTACATACCTATCGTAATTGAAGAACACAGTACAAGAACATTTTATGTTACATTTTCCCAAAAATTGTTTTATTTTATGGATGATAGAGTACCGAGGTATTCTATCATATGGTAAAGCTAAAATACTACGATTCTAATTTAGCCTTGAAGATATGAAATATTATTTATTAACTTTTAATATTTCAATATTTAATAATTTAAATATTATTAATAATTTGTATTATTTAAATTTAAAATTTTTACAAACAAGTTTTTTGAGAGAGTTTTTTTCCACTTGTTAACATAATTTAGCATATGCCTCGAATAAGAAAATAAATGAATAAAATTTATAACAAAAATATTAATTTAACTTTAATTTTCTTTAATTAACTTTAATTTAACTTTAATTTTCTCGATACATAATTTTTGTTACATAAAATTTTCTTTTCAAAAATATGTATGGAAGAAAATATATCCTAATTAACAAAATATGAATGCTCTAAGCTCTTCAATTACTGAATACTCTTAAAAATTATGATCTTAGTTTACTTTAAAATACTTCCAAGCTGTGATTTAAAAATCTTTCCTGTAGGGATTATAATATTATATTCATACAAATGCTTCAGAGTAAGTTGTTATATTTCCGCATCTAAAGACTGGAAGAGATTGTGGGAAGAATTAGGTTTGTCTGTGTCTGAGGTCGATAAGTGGTTGTAAAAATTGTTGACACTTGTTTGGCGTATATCCCATGCTTTTCGAAAAATGAAACTTTGATAAGCATAATTTGCAAGTTCTGTATCAATTAAATGTTTTGGAACTGAAATAATTGATGATAAGCGGGAAATTTTAAACTCTGCTTATAATTTGCTTTACTGATCGAAGACTCTTCTAAATAGCGTTTGTATGTATATTTTGTTAATTAGGCTACATTTTCGACTATAATTCTTTTAAATAAATATATTTAAAAAATGGAGTAATGATTAGTATGGTGATTTTCATAGCCTAGTACGATTTATTTTAACGAAGATTTTAACGAAGATTATATAAAAATATTAAGTATTAAAATGAAACATGAAAGTAATTAAAAGGTACTAAAATATTTCACCTCTGAAGTAGAAACCATACATAACTAAATGATTTTTTAAAATCCCAAATAACAAATTTAATATAAATATATTATAAATTTATAGTATCTGAATAAACATTTTCTGAAATGTACATGAAATTATAGATTAATATGATAAAAATTATTACAAAGTTGTGATTAGACATAATAATTTGGACGTAATTGTTTAAGGTATCTTCCAAATTATGATCATGTTTCCAAATATTTCCAAGCTACCATTATAAAAAATCTATGCTATACTCGTAGTAATATAGTGCACGAAAATACTTCAGAGTAATTTGTTATATTTGCACAACCCAAAACTATCAAAGAATGTGCGAGAGCTTAATTTT
This sequence comes from Maratus michaelseni, assembly GCA_963931845.1. NCBI lineage: Eukaryota > Metazoa > Arthropoda > Arachnida > Araneae > Salticidae > Maratus > Maratus michaelseni. The sequence goes on from OZ007600.1 coordinate 210,800,457, forward strand.
GTCTGAAGATAAAGGTGATAAGCTGTCGTGGAAAATTAGTGTTCTTTGTCAGACGTACCTTTCCTTTTTAGAAAAATGAGTGTTTGATTGGCCCAATTTGCAAGTTCATTATCAATCAAACGCTTCAGAATTAAAATAATTAATGACAAGCCAGAAGTTAGGAACTTGGTGTATAATATGCATATACAGAGAAGATTCTGGAACGTAATAGTTACACTTATATTTTATTAAATAAGTTACATTTTCTTTCATATCATTTTAAAATATATAACTTAAAGTACAGGGAAAGTCAAAATGAATATAGCGATTACAAACGGCTATAAATATTTAATGGAGAAGAATGTATCGATAAGATTGACACAGAATGTAGACGGAACTTCAAAATTTTGTATACATACGTCATAGATGTTCTATGTGACTTCCCATGGTCACATGGACAATATCTAAGTGGTAGTCCATTTCACGCCATACATTCGGAAGCATTTGTTCAGTCACCGACGCGACGCAAGCGCATAACAAATGCGTACTTTGAGTTATTCAATTGTTTTGGGCATGGGAGGCACATGCCTTCACGTAACCCCACTAACGGTGTCTTTCACATAACCCCATACTCAAAGGACGCATTTGTAATGCGCTTGCGACGGTGACTGAACAAATGCTTCAGAATGTATGGCGTGAAATGGACTACCACTTAGATATTGTCCATGTGACCATGGGAAGTCACATAGAACATCTATGACGTATGTATACAAAATTTTGAAGTTCCGTCTACATTCTGTGTTAATCTTATCGACAAATTATTTTCCATTAAATAGTTATAGCCGTTTGTAACCGCTGTATTCATTTTGACTTACCCTGTATAATAGAGAAAAAATCAGTACATTGATTTTTTTTGTTTACATTTTGATTTAATGTTAACTTTAAAGTTAAAAGACTAAACAATTTCGAAAATGTTTCCTAATTAACAAAATATAAATGATCTAAGCTCATCAGTTATTGAATTCTGTAAAAAATTATGATCTTAGTTTATTTTAAAATGCTTCCGAGGTGTGTTATGAAAATCTCTCCTGCAGCATGTTATTCAGGAAAATGCTTCAAAGTAATTTGTCATATTTATACGTCCAAAGCCCAGAAGAGAATGTGGGAGGGATTAGGTTTGTCTGTGTCTGAGGTCGATAAGTGGTTGTGAAAAATTACTAACGTTTGTCTGGCATATATCCCTTGATTTTGGAAAAATGTAAGTTGATTAGCATATATTTTGAGACTTCTGCATCAATTAAATGTTTTAGAATTTAAATAATTGATAATAAGCGTGAAGTTTTTTAACTAGTCTCATAATTTCCATAAGTTTTCTGGTCGAAGATGCTGCTAGACACTATTTGTATTTATACTTTGTTAATTAGACTATAGTTTATACCATGATTCTTTTAAATAATCTTTTTAAATGAAAAGAGAATGATAACTAGTATGTTGGTTTTATTAATTTAATAAGACTTATTTTAATGATAAAACCTTTTTTTATTTAAAATTAAATTTAAAATATTAAAATTAAACATGAAAGAAATTAATATGTACAGTCGGTCAAAAATCGGAGAACATCCCACACGATTTAATCACCAAATAGTCCAAAACAAAAACCGAAAAAAAAAGCGGAAATATTCATTCTACTTGTGTATTAATATGTATTATTATTATCCATTTTCTTAAAACTTACGTTAAAATATAAGCTTAGAAGTCATACCTATCTTTGAAATTTACAATACAAACACTTAATTTTGATTTGATATTTGGCTTTTCCATTATATTTTATCGTAAGTAGAGAACTTGAACCCGATGCACTTCAACCCGAACCGAACATATTCATAGACTAACACGAAGTGATATAGAGAATAAATATTAATATTGGACTGTCCTGAAAATTCGTGCTGTTTGGAAAAATTCATTCGCACCGGAAAATTCTTTCATTTAATTATTAGACATTAATTCTGATAGCTAATGTCTAAAAATTAACGGGTATAACTTTCCGGTACGAATTAACGGCACTAATTTTCCGGACAACCCAATAGAGTTATGGAAAAGTAGTCTGTAATTATATGTCTAATATCAGTTTTATATTTTTTATATAAAAATGTATACATGTACAGTCATTGATATTCAAATATATAGTTTTATTCCTTTGAAAATATATAGACTTTCTTTTGAAAATTGGAGTCAACCCGATCGCAACCAGAAGGATTCAAAACCCATCCCGAAGCCGAACCGAACCCGAAATATTTAAAGTCAACCCGACCCGAACCCCATCCGCAATAAGAACAATTCGCGTCAACCTAATCAGTGGATCAGGTCCTAAACTATTGGGTCAAACAACTTATCGTTTGGCATCCTATGGCACAATTTACCAAAAGAGCCGAATTTGATGTCAAAATGTAGTTTTTGTATTGAAAATTTTAGAGTTTGATACAAATTCACAATGAAGAGGACCTTTTAAGCTTATTTGTTTAATCCAAAATTATATAAGACATATTTTCCAGCCAGCAGCGTAGCCAGCGTGGAGGTCCAAATGCTCTGGATACCACTAATATTGCAAAGTTTTCTATTGTCTTATCCAATCGGAGAACTTTCTGCGATAATCAATTAGAAGAAAACTTTACAATATTACTGGTATGCAGAGCATTTGGACTCCCTCTCTGGCTACGCCACTGTTTCCAGCTGAATGGCTATTTTCGTTTGTTTCTAGGACAATTTGGGGATTTAAACGGAGCTATTTTTTTTTTTTTTTTTTTTTTTTTTTTTGGCCTGCATTAAAGGTAGCTTGTAAACAAACAACCAATACATAACTAAATGCTAATTTTTAAAGCTCCAAATAAGAAATTAAATGTAAATATATTAAAAAGTTATATACCTGTTAAATATTTTCTGAAATGTATACACAGTTATAAACTAGTACGGTAATAATATATGTATACCCTTTTGATTAGGTAATTTGAATGTAGTGGATGGTTAAATTATTGAGAAAATTATGATCATATTTCATATATATGAAATATTTCTAAACTGTACTTTTAACACGTATTTGCTGTATTTGTGGTAATATTATTGATGAAAATGCTTCAGGTTAATTTGTCATATTTACACATCTCAAAACTAACACAGAATGCAATGCGCGAGAACTTAATTTTGTCTTAAAATGTGATCCATAAACTGTCGTGAAAAATTTCTAGCCTTTATCTGGCATACGTACTTTTGCATTTAGAAAAATGAGTGTTTGATTAACATCATTTGCAAGTTCATTATCAATCATACACTTCAGAATTAAAATAATTGATGATAAGCTAGAAGTTCGAAAATTAGCTTATACTTTCCATTTGCAGAGATGATCCTACAACGAACTATTTGCATTTATATTTTGTTAAATTTGTTACATTTTCTTTTATGTATTTTTATTTTTTAAATACATATATAACTTAAAAGATAAGGGATAAATAATCAGTATGCTGTTTTTTTTCGTTTAAGAAAAAATATTAAATATACAGGGCTATATTATGTTTATGTCAGAAATGCTTCTAAAATAACTAGAAGCGAAATTCTAGTTTTTAATCATAAATTTTATATAAATCTGTTAAAGAATTAATTCATCAGATTAAATACAGTGTGTCCCAAAAGTCTCCGTACAACTTCAAAAATTTATTACAAAAAAAATAATAGGCCTACAGCATAAATAGTTACAACAGTGCATAGAGTAACTTAATAAGTTTTTTTCTACTGCCTTAGTAAACTTCAACATGAGATCCTTTCGTAGCATGAAAAATATCAAGACGATATTCCAATTCAATCCACAAACGTTTTTCATGCTAACATCAACAGTAGCTACTGCTGTTTGGATCTTTTGTTTCAATTCCATGAGACTATTAACTTTTGTTCAGATTTCATCAACAGTTGTAACTACTGTTGATGTTAGCATGCTAAAACGCACGTGGATGGAATTGGAACATCGACTTGATATTCTTCGTGCAACGACAGGCTCTCATGTACAAGCATACTAAGGTAGTAGAAAGAAACTTTTTAAGTTACTCTATGTACTGCTGTAATTATTTTTGCTGTATGCCTATTATTTTTTTTGTAATAAATTTTTGAAGTCGCACGGAGACTTTTGGGACATCCTGTATTTCCTGAAACTATTAGGGGTATAGCTTAATAAGCTAAAAATAAGTTTTACTCTTTTTTGATGAGGCATATTTGAGACATAATGTAGGAAAGCCTCTTAACATTTATGATGTTAGTTTATTTTTAAACACTTCCAAGCTGTGCTTAAAAACATCTTACTTGTAGCTGTGCTAATATTATTCATAAAAATACTTCAGAGTCATTTGTCATTTTTTAACATCCCAACACTAATAGAGTATACAATAGGGATTACTCATGTCTGGAGTTGAGGTCGATAAGTGGTCGTAGGATATTACATGCATTTCTCTGGCATGCATTCCCAATTGTTTTTGAAAAATGCGTGTTGGATTGGAATAATTTGCTTTTCATTATCTATCAGAATTTTGTAAATTAAAATAATTGAAGATACGCAGAAAATTTTAAACTATGGTAATAATTCTTAATCTTATTAATGTGTTTTTTGGGAGATTTCTGTAAGTTAATAATTGCATCAATATTTTGTTAATTTTGTTAAATTTTCTTTCATATATTTTTGTAAATATTTAGTTTAAAACTAATTATAGCAAGAATCAGTACCGGGTTTTTGATATAGCTTACTGTGATTTGTTTTAATGTTAATGTTAATTTTAGACTTAAAATAAAATAATCTAAAATATAATTCATATATGGAAGGATTTATAGTCCGAAAAGCAGCGTCAAGTTTCGGCAACCAATTTTAGCGTCGGCAATTTTGTTATACAGGAAACGAAACAGCGAGTCAGCTGGCGTAAGAGCGGGTAGAGTGTAAGAGTAGAAACACTAAAAATTTTGCTACAATATGTAATGAATTGCAACTAGAACTGATGTTACTCCGACTCTGTGACATATCATAAATAATTGGGTTCACATATCTTTCAGATTGCAACGGGAAGTGTTCTATCCCCCTCTTCCCTCCCCCTCTTGATCCGTTATTTGCACCATCCAATCCTAATATAATATTATAAATCTGATTGTGTGCAAATGTTAGGCTGAAGCCAGCGTCAAAATGAAGCATTTAATTATCCTGTATCTTTGCATATAAGTTGATTATAACTCTCATATGAACATAGGCTGGGTTTTGTTTATTTTATTTCAATATTTTTCTTAATAATTCAAAAATTCATTATTTTCATAGAGAATAAATGGACATTTTTTCGTATATTTTAAAATGGTTGGTTGGTTTGGTTGGTTTGGCCGAAAGGGCCCGGTTTTGCAGCTTTTTTAAAAATGGTTAAATTTATTTTACCGTTGCTAATACTTTATCGTTGCCAATATGAAAGAAAACCCCTGAGTAATAACTTTTAATCAACAATTTATTTTCACGTGAAAAATATCCATGTGAAAAATGAAAAGGAAATGAATTATTTAAGAATTAGACAGAGTATGAAATGATGTCATATTAGAAATAAAACGTGCGTTTTCAAATATTTGATAATAATACAAAGTGCATAAATACGAGTAAGTATGGAAAGCAAGCGCATATGATGTCATATATAGAAAAATAAAACAGATTTGTTTTGATGTTAAAATAAAATGATCTTGGGACTTGGGTTATCAAATTATTTGTGATTAATTTCTCTTATTTTTTTCTTTTTCCTTTTCACACGAAAGGAATTATTTTAAATGTACGTAATATATGTATTTTAAATGTATGTGTTGTAAATTAAAGTTCTGTGTTTTAAATGAAATGAGTGAAATATTTATATTTTTAATGAATTCAATACAAATGATGGGATAGGTTGGCGATTTATCGTCTACACACGGCTAACATAAAGTTACCATATTTTTAATTTAAATTTTAAAAAGTAAAAAAAAAAATAAAAAAAAATATTGGATGGCAAATTTCAATGATATGCATCGCAAAATTATCCGTACCGAAAATCAGAAAATCTTAATAAAAATAACTATATTTTTCAAAAGAAAGCTGCTTGTCTCATAAAAGCTAAAGATTTAATATGATTATGTCGAAGTAACAGCATTTTTCCTCTATCATTTTCCCACAAACGAAACACATTTGTAAATCGTCGTTCCGAACCGGAATTTCATATTACATTTCTTTTAGTTTTAAAATAGGAAAAACTTTGTTGTCGTTTTTAAATATGGCTTTTATTAAAGCTGTTTCATAATAGATTTTTGTAAAGTCTTGTAGGATAAGAAAAATTGCATAGATTTTAAAGCAATGTTTAAGTAAAATTACAATATTTTTTTTAACTTAAAAAACAACAATGTTATCGAAAAGAAAATCGATTTTACCAACAAATTTGCGTAATGCAAAAGCAAAGAAGAAATCAAAAAGTAATGAATCTTTTCTTCCAGCCGAATTGTGTAAACTTGAACAAGCCGATCGTGCCAATTCATAACATTATAAACGTAAAAGCGCGTTCTATATAGTAGATTTTTTTTTTTACATATAGGTAGAACATTTCCGAGAATAGGAAGGTTATGGGTCTGTAATTAAGTCCATAGTCAATTCGCTTTTTTTTTTTTTTTTTTTTTTTTAATCAAGTTAAATTTGGCGCAAAAGTAAATGTTGTAACCAGATTTGTTTTTTGCGTGGTAAACACTTAATGGTATTTTAGATGATCATTTCCCCGCTCACCTTTGATGCCAATTATGACTGTAAAACATATTAAAAAATATTAGCCGATAATTTTCTGATTTTCTTATTGCTTCATGATGTAAATAGACGTCCTGTTTCATACTTTAAACCTGAATCGGTCATGCCATTGTCGTTCAATTTTTATTCCTAATCCTAACCCTAATCGTATCCTATCCTAATCCTAATAATAACTTTAAAGAATATTCCTTGACACGAATATGTAAATTAAATCAATATCCATAAATGGAATGAATGGAAAATAGAATAAATAGAAATGGCAAAATAAAATAACAAGAAAGTACATTTATTCGACACCTAACCCTAGAGAAAGCGTAAAAAATTTCAAGCGCATGAAATAAATAAAAATAATCTTATATATACTAACAAAAATATGTAAATTTAGATCATCAGATTTGTGTCGTCGGTATTTATTTGCTTATAGTGTTCTTGACGCGATAGAGAAAATATCGAGGTTAAATTGGGCAGAATTTAAAGTACTTTCCAGCAACCTTTATTTACATTTTAGAATCGCATCAGATTGTTATATCTTTGTGAAATAGCTATCAATGTATAAAATCCACAAGCAGTTTGTTCACAATTTACACCACTTAGCGTGAAGCACTTAATTTAATATATACATAAACAAGATAATGTAGTAGGAAATATATAACATATGTCTATGCAAATAAACAATATAATAATGCCCATTTAGCAATGCACACATATACAAATTGTACACCAAATACCATCTAAAATGCACTGTTGTATAGTAGAATTCTGCCAGTGTTGTTTTTCGTTTTACGAAGAGGAATTCCTCGATTTTCACGATTTTACTTGGTCCTCTTTTTTTTTATTAGCAAAGAAATACCGTATGGTCTCCTATAAAATGTGATAAAGCTTTGATTAATTATGTATGTTGTTAATTATCAAGTGAAATGTTTTGCTAAATTAATGCATTTATTCTTTTTTTAATGTTACGTGAACGAAGTCACGGGTAACAGTATATCATATATTCGAAAATCATTAATGCTAAAATTGGTTCCCAAAATGTGCAGCTGCCTGTCGGAGTATAAGAAGGCTCATGAGTTTGGTACAATATCAGTAAGAAGACTATCCCTTAAGATTATATTTTAACATAAAATGTAAAAAGATTTAATTTCCTATCGAATGGCTATTTTCGTTTTTTCTGTGACAATTTGGAAAATTTATGGGGTGTTTTCCCTTCTCTCTCTCTCTCTCTCTCTCTCTTTTTTTTTTTTTTTTTTTTTTTTTTTTTTTTTTTTTTTATAGCCAACTATACTTTATTAAAGATCTTTCAAAATATTTCTGAATGTTTAGTTTAATTTTATAAGGATATCACATATTTTTGATTATACATATTTGCGACATAACATGGCTCTAACTTTAGTTCATTGTGAAACATATCTAAGCTGCATTTAAAGATATATTTATGGTAATATTATTCTTGAAAATGTGTCAAAGTAATTTATCATACTTGCACATTCAAAAATTAACAACATACGTGGGAGTCAATTCCTTCTGGATTTTAAATATATAAGTAATCGTACAAATTTACAGGCATTTGTTTGGCAAACGTTTCCCTGCTTTCAGAATAATGAGTGTTTGATTAGCATAATTTGTAATTTCATTATCAATCAAAAGTTTTAGAATTAACATAATTGATGATAAGCGTAAAATATAAAACTACGCTAATACTTGTATTTATATTTTGTTAATTACTGTGTATTTTCATTAACATTACTTTTATGAATACAGGGAAAATGGCAAAACAGCAATTATTAGTATTCTGAATCTTGTAGTTTCCTAATAGTTAAGAGTTTTTTTATGATAATATGAATTTTTAAATTAAACTGAAAGACGATAAAAAATAAATGAACAATGAATGAAACTGTGTACATGAAAGTTTTACTTGAATGCGAGCATTACTACATGCTAATATTTCAACTTCACCTCCTCCCCTCCAATATATATATATATATATATATATATATATATATATATATATATATATATATATATATATATATATATAATCACTAGATGGAGGTACGAATTCATGAAGTGAGATAGATCATAAGAGGAATATGTTTTGTATCAGTTCTACGCAATTTTGAAGATGTCACCCAAAACGTGTTAATGTGATGTCCGAGTAATGTGATATTCAACCGAAGATCGTATTTTTATTGTTAAAAATTGGTATTTATGTGGTGGAAATGTAACACTTTTTCTACGGAAGTGGTCTTCAACATTCAGAAACCAGTTATCGCCTATCAAAACCCAAATCGTTATCCTGGTGCATTGTATTGGCCACTTTATTCACCAGATATGAATCCATGTGATTTCTGTCTTTGGAATTTGAGAAAGATTTCGTTTACCAGGAGAAGCCGACAGACCTTATTAGCCTCAAAAGTTCCATAACTGACTCATTTTCAAGCATAAAAAAATAAACGCTCGATTTTGTTACTGATAACTTTGTGACTAAGTTGCGCTATTATATCACCTCTGAAGGTTCTCACTTTGAAAACCTTATCCATTAAATTTCTTTTCCACGTTTTTTCCAATAAAAAATGTTTCTACTGCTATCTGCAACGACCCAAGAGTTATTTCAGTTAAAAGTTGTAGGTTAATTAAAAGACACCCTGTATATCAAAAATTATAGTAAGCGATAAAATATTTTCCGAAATTTTTCAGACACAGTATCCTAATATACTATACTCTGATAATGTATATACGCTGAAAAATTAAAACCTTTGTTTATTTTATAATATTTTTAAATTGCGCTGTAAAAAAGTATTTCTTTTTCTGTGGTAATATTGTTAAAGAAAAGGTTTTAGAATAATAATTTATAATATATTCATGTGAAACACTGAAAGAAAAAAGTGGAAGTGATTAAATTTGTCTACGGCTAGAGTTCGATAAGCAGTCGTGAGAAATTATTTGCATTCGCTTTGCTTACATTACTTTGCATTATTAAAAAAAGGGTGTGTTTGTTCAGGATAATTTGCAAATTTAGTATCAATCGTAAGTTGCAGAGTTTAAAAGATTAATGATACGCACAAACTTTCAAAATATACTTATGAATTACACATGAGTTAATTAAGATGGATTTATGGAAAACACTACCTGCAATTATATTCTGTTAATTATGTTAAAATTATTATTTTTACTTTTATCTATCTTTACGAGAAGAAAGTATTGGATTCATGAAAATTTCCGACTTCCGGTTTTTGACGGATTTATACATTTTAGAAGGTTCTGAACACGATTTCACTGTTTTTAGAAAATGTCTGTCTGTGACACTGTCTGTCTGTATGTATGTGACAAAAATTTTGTGGACGCTCAATCTCAAGAACGGAAGCAAGAACTTTAATAAAACTTTAGATTCAGTTAGTCCCTGATATAAATTGGCGCTGATTAATTTTTGGTATACATCGCGCAACAGGTGGCGCTGCTATGCTGCATTTTTAGCGATTTCCGCAATAACTCTATCTCAAGCACTAATGCACTTATTTTCATCAAACTTCAGATTCAGTTAGACCTTGACATAGATAGACGCTGATTACGTTTTGGGGTAGATAGCCCAAGAGGTGGCGCTGCTATGCTACTTTTTTCATGATTTTCACGGTAGCTGTATCTCAAGAACTAATAACGGAATTTTGCAAACTTCAGATTCTGTTAGGCCTTGACATAAATAGATACTGCTTTCGTTTTGGTGTAAATAACCCAACAGGTGGTGCTGCTATGCTACTTTTTTCATTATTATCACGATAACTATATCTCAAGAACTGATGCACGGATTTTCATCAAACTTCAGATTCAGTTAGACATAACTTGTTGTTGATTAGGTTTTGGTGTAAAGCTCCCAACACGTGGCGCTGCTATGCTGCATTTTGCAGGATTTACACGATTTTAGCAATAGTCCTATCGCATGAACTAATGCACGGAATTTAATAAAACTTTAGATTCAGTTAGACCTTGATATAGATTGGTGCTGATTCTTCTTGGTGTATGCGAAACATGTGTGAGATAGGAGAAAGTTTTGAGATTAGCACATCCGACTAGTTTTTAAATCGAGTAACAATTAGTAACATATTTTTTCTGGGCTCATGAAGATTTATTTTAACAATCGTTAAAATTTAAAAGCTAAGCTAAAATATTGAAATAACTGAAATTAGAAGTGAATGTAGTTGACACATACATTCAACTCAATCTTGCGATGTTGGTCAATATTTTTATCTAAAATACATACTACTATTTCAGAATAATACCCTTCGCTTCATTTAATGACAGACATTTCGTGATTAAAGAAAATAAATATTAGTAGTTCGAAAAAAGTAGTAGATATTACTTTGAATTAATAATTTCCCCATCTGGCAAGATTGTTAACTCTATGCAAGAAAATCTTATGTAAATAGATTCCTTTTTTAGCTCACTGGCTATCAAAGCCTGAAAGCTAATGCGCCCGCCGGTTCTGTATGTATGTATGTATGTACGTATGTATGTACGCGATAACTCTTGATAAAAATATCCGTTTTGCTTGAAATTTTCTTTATAGGTTCATTGTGATAAGGCGCTTTCCTGATTAGTTTTGGGGTTCATAGGTTAAGTATAAAAGGGGAGAACGGGGCTAATCCCCCTTAATTTAGAAAAATGGGTTTTTCATGCTGAATTACCCGATTTGCTTCAAATTCTGTATATAGGTTCATTGTGATAAGGTGCTTCCTGATTAGTTTTGGGAGTTCTTTGGTTAAGTATAAAGGGAGAGAACGGGGGCTACCCCCCCTCCTTAATTTCGATAAATTGGTTTTTTATGCAGAATTATCCGATTTGCTTAAAATTTTCTATATAAGTTCATTGTGGTAAGGCACTTCCCTGATTAATTTTGGGGGTTTATTGGTTAAGTATAAAGGGGAGAACGAAGAGCTATTCCCTCTTTCATTTATTGTAGATTTCATTATTTTTCGAGGAGTATTATTCTTTGAAATAAGAGTATAATATACAATTAGTGTGAATAGCCTGTGAGCTCAATGCCACAGTTTAACTGGGCACTTTTTTTCTAATTGGTCAACGAGAAAAAATAATTGAGAAAAATAATTTTGTATGATCAGAAGAATTTAATACCTTTTCAAGTGGTACGTTGAAATCATATTATCGTAGAAATGGACTTTTTTTTATAAGAAATTACCAACTTAATATATATATATATATATATATATATATATATATACACTGGTGTACACAATTAAGAGAATTTCCATATTTTGTCGAATTTCATGAAACAAACTGAACTGGATATTAAAACCACTGCTTCGGAAGAAAGATCCAAATATTGTGTGTCGAACACGTAAGCGTAAGCGTATGTGAGGGAGGAGATAGTAGATGTAGAGGCTTTATCAAAGCGCGTGGCAAAATCCGCATTTCGTTCGTTCGCACACCGGCGAATTTCTGGGTGGTTTTTTGGTGCAATCTGTTGAATTCAAATTCAAACATTCAAAATTAGTAACCACCAACGCGACGTTTAGAGGATGGAATGAGGTGGCGAATCGTGGGGAGGTTAGAAGCAGGTCAGTCTCGAGTCCAGATTTGTAGAATTCGATGCAACATCCAGCATCGTGTCCAACTGAAGGAAACAGTTTCAGGATACCGGATCAATCGAGAGAAAGCCTGGCCAAGGTCGTTCAAGAGCCACGACGTGACGACCAATGAAGATCGTTAATGGTTAATTACGGCGAGGCGTAAGAGGCATGTTACAGCTTCTCAGCTCTGTCGTGACCTCTATGCGGCCAGAGGAAGCTAAGTTTCAAGGGTTACTGTTTCCCGATGGCTTCATGAGGTAGGCCTGCTTAGAAGAAGACCTGCTGTTTGTGTCTCGCTCACATGCCTAACAACTGATTCTCGCCGTACGTTCATATGGAGAAACCCGCTACCTTCCCTCCAATGTTCGAGAAATTGACCATTAAGGCAGCGGGGAAGGAGGGGGGCTGATGGTCTGGGCAGGCATCATGTTAGTCAGTTCATCAAAAAAAAAAAAAAAAAAAAAAAAAAAAAAAAAAAAAAAAACGTTTAAAATAACATTTTTGAAACACTGTTTCTTACTCTCCCCATCTTAAATAATAAAGAAGACTGTTATTGTTAAAGTAATTATTTTCCGTCAAGTTTTGACGAGTTCGATCTAGTCAATTTTTAATATTTGACGTGTCAGTAAGCTTTTTTTCAGCGAGTAAAATCACACGTTAACATATTAAACATATGCTACCAAGGCAAACATAAATCGCAGAAATTTACAGTAAAAAGCTTTCACTTTACTTCTCCGGAATATAATTTTTGTTACATAACATTTTCTTTATTTAAAAATATATCATAATGTATCATAGATAAATGGATCATAATTAAAAAAAAGATATAAATGCTCTAAGCTCCTCAATTACTGAATACTCTTAAAAATTATTATCTTAGTTTACTTTAAAATACTTCCAAGCTGTGATTTAAAAATCTTTCCTGTAGGGATTATAATATTATTCATACAAATGCTTCAGAGTAAGGTGTTATATTTCCTCATCTAAAGACTGGAAGAGATTGTGGGAAGAATTAGGTTTGTCTGTGTCTGATGTCGATAAGTGGTTGTAAAAATTGTTGACACTTGTCTGGCATATATCCCTTGGTTTTGGAAAAATGAAACTGTGATTAGCATAATTTGCAAGTTCTGTATCAATTAAATGTTTTGGAATTTAACCCATTCGCTGCCATCCACGAGTATACTCTTGGTTTTTCAATCTAAAATTACGAATTAGTACCGGAAATTTCGAAAGAAGAATTTTTATTTTTGTAATCACAGAAAAGTCTGTAATTATATAAAGTAAATATTGGTATTAGTATTTCTGGTATGAATTCGAACTTTCTAAATAAAATAAAATTCCGGTAATTTTAACCCGGCAGTGAACGTGTTAAATAATTGATGATGAGCGTGAAGATTGAAACTATGTTCGTAATTTCCATAAGTTTACTGAACGAAAATTCTGTAGATACTGTCTGTATTTATATTTTAATAATTAAGATACATTCTTTTCCATAATTCTTTTAAATTAATAATTTAAATAGAAATACAGTGATAACTAGTATGTTGATTTACTTAATTTACTAAGTATTATATTAACTATGATGCTTTTGTTAAATTTATATTAAAAATTAAAGTATTAAAATGAAATGTACGCGAATATTTTACTTGTAAACTAGAACCTCTTACATAACTAAATGCTAATTTTAAAGCAATCAAAATAGCAAATTTAATTTATACATATATTATGAATTTATACTATTTGAATAAATATTTTCCGAAATATACACGAAGTTATAGATTGTCATGATAAAATAAATTACACACTTTTGAGTATGCATAATAATTTGGACATAATTCCGTAACGTATCTTACAAATTGTGATCATAATCTAGTTTCGAAATATTTCTATGTTGCGCTTTTAAAAAATGCTTGCTGCACTCGTAGCGTTATTATTCATGAAAATACTTCCAAGTAATTTGTCATATTTCCACTTCCCAAAATAGAGAATGTGCGAGAGAATAAGTTTGTCTAAAGATGTGGGCGATAAACTGTCGTGAAAAATTACTGGTCTTTGTCTGGCATACGTATCCTTGCTTTTAGAAAAATGTGTGTTTCATTACCATAATTTGCACGTTCATTATCAATCGGACGTTTCAGAATTAAAATAATTGATGATAAGAAAGAAGTAAGAAACTTGGCTTATAATATGCATATACAGACAGGATACTGGAACATAATTATATTTATATTTTGCATTTTACGCATTTATATTTGGTAAAATTTGTTACATTTTCTTTCACATATTTTTAAAGTATATCACATAAGCGATGAAAGATGGGAAAATAAACAGTATGTCTTTTTTGTTAGAAAAGTAATTTCTGAAATGTAAACATTTTATCTCTTATCATGAGTCAACCTAATCATCCTCCGACTTCAACGAGGTGGTGAAATGAAACACGTGCGCCTTTTTCTGCATCTGTGAAATACTCATTAAAGAACTGCTGACTCGTGTGACCTCCAAAAGTTCAAGGCTCAATGACGTAAACTTGACTATGTTTTTTCTCATCTTAGAACTAAAAAACTTAGTCTCTAACTAACTCTCTTCTAATAAAGAACTGCAGAAAATTCTCTGCAACTAAATATATAACTTTTAATAATTTGATGTAAAATTAATGATGTAAATTAATAATTCTTTCTTTTATTTTATAGTGATTAAATAGTTAAAGTAAACTAATCTTGCAGTTTAATTACTTAAAGTAAAATACTTTTGTTTGTGGACTCATCACATCATCGAATGGATTACTTAAAAATGTGCCATATTTATTTGGATTAATTACTTATATTGGATTAATGGTGCACCTTCGCGGACTTAACAGGTATGACAAACTTTCATTACCTTTATAACTTTTATGAAGATCTAATTGATTTTAACTAAAAATTGGAAGAAGCACCAATTGCCGTAGTTCACATTCTATTAGAATATGAGAGCAGAGGGTTGAACACGGCAAAACCGCTCTCTAATAAGAAAAAGAAATAAAATCAATAACTATATTTTAAATAATAAACTATTGTTTAAGGATTAATAGAAACAAGTTTAAAACAAAGTATTAATAAAAATAATAAAAATACAACATAATGGCTTCAAATACAAAAGAAATATGTAACATTGATAAATTGAAATCCAATAATTACTCAATTTGGAAGTTTAAATTGGAAATGGTTTTAATGAGGGAAGATTTAATAAACCATCTTACTGATGATCCGCCAAACCCCTTAACAGGCGATTGGACGAAGAGAGACAATAAAGCCAGAGCTATAATTAATTTGAGCTTAGAATACTCCCAGCTGATTTATATTAAAAACGAAACATCAGCTAAAGCCACATGGCTAGCATTAAAAACAATACATGAACGCACAAATTTATCTAGTAAATTATATTTACTACGAAAATTATACAGTATAAAACTAGCTGAAAATGGAAATATGAATGATCATATAGTTAAAATATTAGAAACTGCGGACAAATTAAAGGCAATAGGAGAAGAGATTAAGGACTCTCATCTATCTGCACTTTTGTTGTGCTCCCTTCCACCAAGCTATGACACTCTGATCACAAATTTAGAGGCCCAATCAGAAACCGAATTAAATTCAGAATTTATAAAAGGGAAGCTTACTGATGAATTTCAAAGGAGACAAGAAAGCTCCAATTCATCGCATGAAAATGTATACAAAATCTTTAATAAACAAAAACAAAACACTAGGGCATTTCCAAAGCATGAACAAAACATTTTTTGCAGGCATTGCAAAAGAAAAAATCATGTGCGACAAAATTGTTGGTTTCTTAAGAATAAAAATTCTAGGAACCAAACAAATGAAAAATACAAACAAAATTCGTCTTTATGCTTTGAAGCAAATGATTTTACTCCGGAAACAAAAGCAGAAACAAACACACAAATTCAGGAGAGTAAAAGCGAAGAAAATCAAAACACGTTCGAAAATACAGTGTCTCAAAAGCAATTATCTTTTATCGCACAAAATGAATCTAAATCTACTTGGGTCGTCGATTCTGGAAGCTGTTCACATATATGTAACGACATAAATATATTTGTTGACATTGATAACAACAACAAAAATACTGTCACGATAGCCAACGGAACAACTCTAGAATCGCACGGGACAGGTACAATAAAATTGCGGACACAATCAAATGACATAAATTTAAAGGACGTTTTATATGTCCCTGATATTCAATCAAATTTAATGTCGGTTACGAAAGCCACAAAGCATGGTTATGAATTCATATTTGCAAATAACACCTGTAACTTATCCTATAATGGAAAAAAGAGAAGAAAACCTCTTAGAAGGAAAAAAGAGAGAAAATTTATATGAAATTGACCTATATAAACCTAAGCAAGAGATCTATGTCAATTTTGCTGAACAATGCAAGAATAAAAACTGCATTGAGCTTTGGCATAAGAGATTAGGTCATAGAAATGTTAATTCAATTAAACAACTCTCATCCAACAATTTAGCAACAAAAAAAGATCCCATGTTTAGAAATTCAAAATTGCAAACATGACATAATTTGTGAGAGTTGCATAAAGGGTAAACTAACAAATGCACCGTATCCAAAAAAGAGTGAGAACAGAGCTAAGAAGGCGATCGATCTGGTACATACGGATATATGTGGTCCGATGCAAACAGAAAGCATAGGAGGGAAGAAATATTTTCTCACATTCCCAGATGATTATAGTAGATTTACAATGGTATTTCTTTTATCAAAAAAAAAGTGAGGTAGTTACCAAAGTCAAAGAATATGTAGCCATAACGAAAAATAAATTCGGTCGCACAGTTAAACAAATCCGATCAGACAATGCGGGTGAATATACAAATGAGGAATTAGAAAAATTCTTAAAATATGAAGGTATTCATCACCAGTTCACTATTCCGCATTGTGCACCTCAGAACGGTGTTTCGGAAAGAAAGAACAGGACTTTAGTCGAAATGACAAGGTGCCTATTATCGGAAGCCCAGCTTCCAAATAAATTTTGGGCCGAAGCTTTAAATACAGCTGTGTATCTTATAAATAGACTTCCAACGAAGTCGCACAATTCAACTCCATACCAGCTATGGACAAACAAAAAGCCGGATTTAGCAAACATAAAAGTATTTGGCTACAAAGCTTATGCTTATCTCGATAAATCCCAAAGAGGAAAACTCGATGATAAAGCAATAAAGGGTACATTCATCGGTTATGATAATAGATCCAAAGGATATAGGATCTATATTGATAATAATAAAGTAATAAGGGCAAGAACAGTTAAATTTATAGAAAACTCTGATTCAAATGAAAAAACACCAAACATTGATATGAGAGAAGGATTAGAAGTTCAGAAACAACCTGAAAAAGCAGGGGTAGATTCCTCAAAATTCTTTATAGACATGCAGGAAGATAAACAAACAGACAATGAGGAAAATTTAAACGAAAACGAACCTAGAGGATCTCAACGATCAAACAGGGGAGTTCCGCCCGATAGATTCGCTTATATTACTAAAAAAAGGAAAATATTGAACCAACAGAGTGGAAAGATATAGCGAAAATCGAAGCCCATATGATAGAAATAAATGGTACGAAGCAACTAATGAAGAAATTAATTCATTAAGAAAAAAAAAACATGGAAACTAATCGATCCACCACCTGGAATAAAAGTTATTGGAATAAATGGGTATTCACAATAAAATATAATGAAAATAAGGAAATAGAAAAATATAAGGCACGTCTTGTAGCCAAAGATTTTTCTCAAAAATACGGAACCGATTATTTCGAAACCTTCGCTCCAGTAGTAACGTATACAACTATAGAGCTTTTCTAGCATGTGCAGCGTATAAAAATTTAGAGGTAAATCATATAGATATCAAGACTGCATTCCTCCACGGAAATTTAGACGAGGAAGTTTATATGTCACAACCAGAAGGGCATGTAATACCGGGAGAGGAAAATAAAATTTGCAAACTAAAAAAAATCAATTTATGGATTGAAGCAATCCGCACGAGCATGGAACATTAAATTAGAAGAAAGTTTAACTAAACTTGATTTTGTGCAAAGCACCTCCGATCCATGTCTCTTCACACGAAAATTAAAGGATAGTACAACATATATCATTATATATGTTGATGGTTTATTAATTTCAGGGGAAACTAAAGAAATAAATGAAACAATAGAACAACTAAAAAAGGAATATGAAGTCAAAAATTTAGGACTTGTAAATTATTATCTGGGGATAAACATAAAACGAAGTAAAGAAGGAAATTTCGCACTTGATCAAAGAAACAAAAATAAAAGAACTGATCGAAAAAATCGATTTAAAGGAAGCGAAACCCTGTGATACTCCGATGGAACCAGGGTACTTAAACATAATTGATGAGGAAAATTTACTTCCTAATAACAGTAAATACCGGCAAGCTATCGGTACATTGTTATATATAGCTACAATAACCAGACCAGACATAGCCGCCGCTGTGAACATTTTAAGTCGTAGAAACGAAAAACCCAGAGAAAAGGATTGGAAAGCAGTAAAGTGAGTTATTAGATATTTAAAAACAACACAAGAACTAAAACTAATTATTAGTAAAGAAAATGAGCCAATTATAACAACATATGCTGACTCGGATTGGGCAGGGGATAAAAATGCCCGTAAATCAACAACGGGAAATTGATGTAAATTAGGAAATATAGCAATTACCTGGTCAACTAAGAAACAAAATTCAGTTGCATTATCATCCGCTGAGGTTGAATATATCTCAGCAGAAACTTCAGCATAAGAGACACTTTGGATAATCAAACTTCTAAAGGACCTTGATCTACAACAAAATTTGCGCATAACTTTATTCGACGATAATCAGGCTTGTATAAATATGGTTAAAAATTATAAACATCATTCAAAAACAAAACATATAGATATCAAATACAACAGTATAAAATATCTTAAGGAAAAGGGAATAATTGATCTGCAGTATTGCCCAACCAAAATTATGAGAGCCGACATTCTAACGCAGCCCCTTCCCAAGCCTGACTTTACAAAACACAGAATAAGTTTAAATCTCAAGAAAATTTATACTTCAGAAATCAAGCAGGGGTGTTAGAAAAGTAATTTCTGAAATATAAACATTTTATCTCTTATCATGAGTCAACCTAATCATCCTCCGACTTCAACGAGGTGGTGAAATGAAACACGTGCGCCTTTTTCTGCATCTGTGAAATACTCATTAAAGAACTGCTGACTCGTGTGACCTCCAAAAGTTCAAGGCTCAATGACGTAAACTTGACTTTGTTTTTTCTCATCTTAGAACTAAAAAACTTAGTCTCTACCTAACTCTCTTCTAATAAAGAACTGCAGAAAATTCTCTGCAACTAAATGTTTAACTTTTAATAATTTGATGTAAAATTAATGATGTAAATTAATAATTCTTTCTTTTTATTTATAGTGATTAAATAGTTAAAGTAAACTAATCTTGCAGTTTAATTACTTAAAGTAAAATACTTTTGTTTGTGGACTCATCACATCATCGAATGGATTACTTAAAAATGTGCCATATTTATTTGGATTAATTACTTATATTGGATTAATGATGCACCTTCGTGGACTTAACAGGTATGACAAACTTTCACTACCTTTATAACTGTTATGAAGATCTAATTGATTTTAACTAAAAATTAGAAGAAGCACCAATTGCCGTAGTTCACATTCTATTATTTTTTTTCTATTTAATAAGGTTTAAATTAACGATTCTGTTAAGTATGAAGTTAAAATACTAAAAAATATAAATGAAAACTAAAACAGAGATTAAAGATACAGGACTATTTTAAATGAATGTCAGAAACATTGAATTAGAAGCTATAAAAGGGGGTTGAGGTCGATAAGTGATCAAGAAATATTACGTGCATTTCTCTGGCATGCATTCCCTTGTTTTTTGAAAAAAAAATAAAGTCCCTAATCTTAAGCCCCACCAGTGACTGAGAGGTTCTGCTCTCAAAGCGGGAGGATAGACGATAGACGGGAGGTGCTGGGTTCAAACCCCTGTCGCGCTCGTCGACCTAACCGTTCGGTGTTTTCCGTGTTTTTCTTCGAACTTTGCCGTAAATACGGGTTAGAATCCCTTAGAAAGACCCCCAAGGAGGGCACTACCCCCTAAGGCGCTCGAGTAGATAATTGGCCGTCATAAATCAACCAACCAACCAACCAATCCTAATCTTAAATTTAATATAAATCTGTTAACAAATTAATGCAACGGAAATATACCTGAAATTATTAGGGGTATAGCTTATTATTCTAAAAAAAAGTTTTACACTTTTTTAATGAGGCATATTTCGGACATAACATGCTATGGCCGCATAAAAATTATGATTTTAGTTTATATTTAAACACGTATAAGCTGCTCTCAAAAACATCTTTCTTGTAGCTTATGGTAATATTATTTATGAAAAAGCTTCAGAGTAATTTGTCATATTTGCTTATCCAAATCTTAGAAGAGAATATGGAAGGCATTAGGTTTGGCTGGGTCTCAGCTCGATAAGTGGATGTGAAAAATTACCAGCATTTGTCAGGCATATATCCCTTGCTTTTGGAAAAGTGGAAGTTTCATTAGCATAATATGCAAGTTCTGTATCAATTAAATGTTTTAGAATTTAAATAATTGATGATAAGCGTAAAGTTTGAAATTTTGTTCATAACCTTCATAAATTAACTGAGCGAAGATTCAGCTAGATACTATTTGCGTTTATATTTTATTAATTAGACTACATTTTATGTCGTATGTTTTTAAAATAAACTATTTAAAAGAAAATAGAGAAATAATCAGTACGTTGGTTTTCGTAATTTACTAATATCATTTAATACGATTTATATATACGATATTATTCGACGACAATATTATTAGACGATATTATTTATAACGATTATGCTTTTGTTAATTTTAAATTTTAAAATAAAATATTAAAATTTAACCTGAAAGAAATTTAAAGGTAGAGAAATATTTTACTTATAAGAAAGATAGTCTTAGATGCTACTTTGTTTTTTTTAAGTCACAAATAAAAAATTAAACATAAATATATTATAAAATTTTGATATCCGGATAAATAATTTCGGAAATGCACACGAAATATGCGTTATAGACTAACATCATAAATCAAATACACACTTTTGATTAGGCATAGTATATTGGAAGTAATTGCTTAAGGCAGGGTGTACAACTCGGCGTCCGCGGGCGCCATGGCGCCCTTTTGAATGATTTCTGTTACCTAGGAGTTTTTTAAATACAAATCCATTTTAAAAGATTCTTGTTTAAAATCATTAGTGTTTCACATGATTTTAATTACAGGCGGGGTTAAATTTTCAGCTCCTTTCTCTGCAAGATATTTTGATAGGCCTCTCTCTCAGTAAAATGTACTTCTAGTTACTATGATTGATGCTTTTTTCTGCAGTTATTTTTCTGCATAGTAAGGGTTCTTATGTTTCACATTGCGAGATGTCTATGTATCTTATAAAACGGCTATCTATATCGTTACTCTCTCAGCGTTGCCAGCATGGACTCCTTTTTTATTCAGAAAATCCAAATCCAAAACCATACCAGAAATGTCGAACGGCATTTTTTTATTTTTTCAATGACAGAAATTTTAAGATTACTTAAAGTACAAACTTTTCTTTCGGAAGTTCCGGTATGAATTTGGAATTTCTGAATAAAATTGGGGAGAAAAACTGGGAACCCTGTCCCCACCCCTACTTTATGGAAGTAATATTGTTTTATGTTTCCAGATATGTTAAAAAGGGCGTTCTTCAATGTTTGTCACTAGATCATGTGCGCCCACACTTACCAGGAGTTTGGGCAGCCCTGGCTTAAGGTATCTTACAAATTATGTGGCCATCATCTAGTTTTGAAATATTTCCAAGTTGACATTATAAAAAATATATGCTGCACTCGTAGTAATACGCTTCATGAAAATATTTTAGGTAATTTGTCATATTTGCACATCCCGAAACTAACAGAGAATATGTGAGAGTTTGATTTTGTCTGAAGATAAGGGCAATAAGCTGGTGTGAAAAATTACTGGTGTTTGTCAGGCATACGTAAATTTGCTTTTAGTAAAATGTGTGTTTCATTACCATAATTTGCAAGCTCATTATCAATCAAATACTTCACAATTAAAATAATTGATGATAAGCAAGAAATTTGAAACGTGGCTTATAATATGCATATACAGAGAGGTTTCTACATCGTAATAATTACATGTATATTTTATTAACTATGTTATTTTTTCTTTCATATTATTTTAAATACCGGGTGAACCAAAAGTTCATTAAAACTTTAAAAATTCATAAAAATGGAAGAAATATAATAATAAGTCTTTGTACTACCCATTTTTACAGACATTATTTTATTTACAAACACATAAACAAGCAGTGTACTTGTCTAAAAGTCTTAAAAATTACTTTTAAATCTACACAAAACTAGTCAATCTGTTCAAAATTGTAAAACAGTAAAAATATTTTCACCTGTCGCTCTCAGCATCTTCAGTCACTGATGTTATGTTTATTGCTTCGTCAGTCAATCTGTTGAAGACCCCCATTTTGCTTTTTCCTTAAAACATATGGCGCCATCTGTTATCTGTAAAAATGCAAGAAAGGACTCACAAGGTAGTCGTATTTTGTTTTAGCAGCAAAAAAAAAAAAATTAGTTAAAAAAGTCACCTGTAGATGGCGCTAACTTGCGAGAGATTCAGCAGATATTTGCAAATTGGGTTGTGGGGCTATTTGAAATCACTTGTGTACCATTCATCACCTGCAACATTGGCCGAACTCAAAGATTCTATCTGTCGTGAGGTTTCTGCAATTCATTCCGGCATGTTGCATTCAGCTGTAACGGGTGTTGTGAGTCGCCTTAGTTGTCTCGCACAATGTTCTGGAAGTCATGTTGAACAATTGTTATTGCAAGAATAAATGAATGAAGCGTACTGTTGTCCTGGTCATTGTGTTTCGGGATGTCAGCGCCCTCTACTAGTGAAATTTTTAACTAAATTTTTTTTGCTACTAAAAGCAATCCAACTACCTTGTGAGCCCTTTCTTGCAAACCGCACTTCTTTATCATCATTTCTTCCTTTTTAATGATTTTTTAAAGTTTTAACGAACTTTTGGTTCACCCGGTATATAATTTAACAGATAATGGAGATATAATCAATATATTGTTTTGCTTTATTTAGATATTGATTTAAATTAACGATTACGTTAACTTTAAAGTTAAAAGACTGAACAACTTAAAGGAAAAAATGAACATAAAGATTAAAGTTATTGGAATATTTTAGCTGCATACAAGAAGTTCTTCAATAACTTGAAGATAATTTTTAAAATCCCTAATCATAAATTTAATATAAATCTGTTAAAAAATTCAAGCATTGGAATAAATATTTCCTGAAATTATTAGAGGTATAGTTTAATATATTTTTTTAAAAAATGCACTTGTTTTAGGCGGAATATTTGGGACATAATGCAGCAAGACCTCTTAAAAATATGATGTTAGTTTATTTCTAAGCACTTCCAAGCTGCACTTAAAAACACATTTCTTGTAGCTTTGCTAATAATTTTTAAAAAAATACTTCAGAGTAATTTGTAATTTTTGCACATCCCAACTCTAACAGAGTGTACAAGAGAGATTACTCATGTGTGGGGTGAAGATCGATAAATGGTCGTAAATAAATACATGCATTTCTCTGGCGTGCATTCCCATGCTTTTTGAAAAAATGAGTGTTGGATTGGAATAATTTGCAAGTTCGTTATCAATCAGGATTTTCGCAATTAAAATAATTGAAGATACGCAGAAAATTTAAACTATGCTCATCATTCATAACTTCATTAAAATGTATGTTTGTCTTTTGAGAGATTTCTGTAAGTTAGTACTTGCATTTATATATTGTTAATCATGTTTAATTTTTTCTTTCATATACTTTTGTAAATATTTAGTTTAAACAAATTATAGCAATAACCAAGGTTAAAGATAATGGAATATTTTAGCTGCATACAGGAAATTCTTCTATAATTTGAAGTTAATTCTTAAAGTCCCTAATCATAAATTTAGTATAAATCTGTTAAAAAATTAATGCATCGATATAAATATTTCCTGAAATTACTAGAGGTATTATTTAATAATTTAAAAAAAAAACACTTTTCTGATACGGAATATTTGGGACATAATGTAGCAAGACCTCTTAAAAATATGATGTTAGTTTATTTCTAAACACTTCCAACCTGCATTTAAAAACATATTTCTTGTAGCTTTGCTAATATATAATTATAAAAATACTTTATAAAATACTTTATTAAAAATATAGAGTAATTTGCAATTTTTGAACATCCCAACTCTAACAGAGTACGCAAGAGTGATTACTCATGTCTGGGGTGGAGGTGCATAAGTGGTCGTAAAATAATACATGCATTTCTCTGCCATGCATTTCCATACTTTTTGAACTCGCAGGGCTCCCAAATGATCCGCTTTTTGAATACCAGTATTTTCTTTTTTTAAAAAATATTTTTAGATTTTTCTTGCAAATTTTGTAGAAACCACTTCGGAGGTAAATTTTTACAGAAATGTTGTAGAAACCTACCATGAAATTTTCTGTTAAAAAATATTGGTATTCAGTTGGCGGACCATTTGGGAGCCCTGAAAATGAGTGTTGGATTGGAGTAATTTGCAAGTTTATTATCAAACAGAAGTTATGTAATTAAAATAATTGAAGATAGGCAGAAAATTTAAACTATGCTCATCATTCATATGTTTATTAAAATGTATGTTTGTCTTTTCTTTTAAATGCTAAAAGGTGTAAATTAACAACATAATACAAATTAAAATAACTTTTATTAGGTTGTTTGACATCTTTCAACTCGCTTCGAGTCATTTTCAAAGCATTTAGCGATGCATTCCCATACTTTTTGAAAAATGAGTGTTGGATTGAAATAATTTGCAAGTTTATTATCAATCAGAAATTGCGTAATTAAATTAATTGAAGAAAGGCAGAGAATTTAAACAATGCTCATCATTTATAAGTTTGATAAAATGTATGTTTGTCTTTTGAGAGATTTCTATAAGTTAGTATTTGCATTTATATATTGTTAATTGAGGCATTGACATGGGAAAAGTAGTAAGTCAAGAAAAATCGATTTTGACATTTTTAATAGAAGAAGTAGTAAAAAATTGTGCCAATGGCGTGGAAAGAGTAGTAAGTCAGTATTAAAAGTAGTTTATGGATACATGGATCTCATATGCTTCTTTTTTGTGAATTAAAATTTGTAATTTAGCAGTGTAAAACCGCTTTTTTCGTCCCCTGTAAAATTATGTTTTCTTGACTTACTGCATTTTCCATGTCAATGTCACAAGTATGTTTCATTTTCTTTCATATACTTTCGTAAATATTTAGTTTAAAACAAAGGTACTTCTATATTATCCCGTCGACCACTTTTCATAACAAAAAACTATCGCCAAACTGTAACGCCAAATAAACGGGAGAACGTTGCCATTGGAATATCAAAATAAATAAATAAATAAAATATAAGAATTTAAGGACACAATTGTTATTTTAATTAATGAAATAACTAATAAATTGGTAAAACATGATGAAAAATACACGCAAATGTCGAATTAAAAACCACTTGATGACATAACAAACACGTATAATGCCTCTGACATCAAGTAAATGGGACTGCATTTTTGGCGTTTGATCGTACAGTTTGGCGATTAGTTTTTTCTTATGAAAAGTGGACGACGGGATAATAGAGAAGTACCAAAACAAATTATAGTAATAACCAGTACGCTGTTTCTCTTAGCTTACTAAGATTTATTTGTTTGAATGATAATTCTAATTATACTGTTAAACTGAAAAAAATCAAAAATGTAAATCAGAAATGGAAGGGTTTATATTTCGACAGAAAGCGATGCATTTTAGCGTTAATTATTTTGCTATGCATGATAGATTATATAATACAGATAAAGAAAGAGCCAGTCAACCGGAGTATCTGTGGTGAGTGATTCCATAGTAATATCGTACAACTTGCTACAATGTAAAATGAATGGCAACCCGATTGCTGATGATACTCAGACCTGGAGACATCATCAATTATTGGGTTGCCATTCATTTTATGTTGCACCGGGAGGTCTAATGTTGCTATGGCAATTATCTCCTTATCTGGTCCACCAGTTGATAGGCAGTTTCGTTATTTGTATCATTTAATGAATCATAGACACCCAAAATCATCCGCTAAAATTGGTTCTCAAAATGTGACGCAGCCTCATGGACTATTGGGATGTTAATGAATATTTTAGCCGTATGCGAAAAATATTGCACATCTATCTTCAGCTTATAAATACCTTTTTTAGAAATGAGGACGTGATTTTCAAAATTCGCCTTATCTAAAATTTAAAAAATCGTGTTTTCTCTATCATTATATTCTATTGGTAAATCTTCACTGAAAAAACACTACAATCCGCAGAAAAACTAGTTTTAGCGTGTATTTCTAGCGTTCTAAAATCTTGGTTTACAATGAAAATCAATGGACGCAGTCAGAGGTTTTTCGCGATTTCCTCGAATGGGATTTTTTGGATAAGGTGAGTTTTGTAACTCACGTCTTCAAATTTAAATTAACAGCCTACATCAGTCACGCGAAAAAACGCTCCAGCTAATGTTAAGTCTATGGGAAGGTTATCGCGCGATTTCTCGCTCGCATTTTAATATTTTTAAATGATTTTTTTGGCATAGGATAGCTGAGGTCGATCTCTAACGTTGTCAATTTTTACTTTTTCGATTTTGGTTCCAGTTTTTTTATATAAGGGTAATTTCTCTTTCAGAACCGGTTCCAAAATTGAAAATGCCCGCTATATATATATATATATACATATATATGGAAATAACTGTTATAGTATGATTTCCTTTAAAATTATTAAATTCTGCAGTTCAATAAAATTTAAAATGCTTAATATTTATAAAACATCCTATGATTTATATTATAATTAATATTTATTATCGAGTAATTCATAATAGAATAGCGATTATCTCGTAGCATGTGGATCATAGAAACATGCTTCCGATAACAAAATATATTCAATTCAAGTATAGCATTTAAATATGTCATTTATTTTACAAATGACTCCGCTTGTAGTAAAATACTACATTTAAGTATTATATGGTTCCCTTATCCTATAACTTTTAATTCAAAAACTGTTATACTACTTCTAAAAATAATATTTAAAAAAATACAATTATTTTACGACAAAAAATTATTGAGTTATGAGATGGTGTGGTGTTTTTAAAGTGGTGACTAATTTATAGTTACAAACATTTATAAAAATATTTAATCTTTGTAAAGTAAATTAATTTTTATAGTAGTTTTTAGTATAGTATTTTTATTTTTAATAGTAAATTTTTGTTCAATGTTTATTTTAGGTTTAAATTTTATAACATATTTTTAAAATTTTAAAATTACACTATAATGCCATAATTGATGGGAACTTTCAGTTTTAGACATTTTTTCGAATATTTTAAAATATACATGTCAGATTCTTTTGGGGTATTAGGATTAAAAAGAACAGGTTTGACTTCATTTTTATCAATGTTGATTTGATAAGTAGGACAATTAGGGGACCAACAAAAAATTAAAGAAGAAAAATAATACTTGGGATCACCCTGTAAAATAAATGCACGAAATGATTTACCGCTACAGAAAATACATAGGCAGACATTGTATAATATGTGTACTCATTTGTGTAAGAATAGCATGCATATTAATTGAGATATAGCGATTTTTTTAAAAAATTAAAAAAATTCTTGTATGTTTTTTGCTTATAAAATACAGGGTTTTTAACCAAATTTAACGTCAGTTTCAGAAAAAATGACAAAATGTATTAGAAATCATATAGTGTGATTGAAATATAAATATATTAAATATTTAAGGAAATATGGGCAGTTGTATGAAAGAATTTTTATCTGCGCATGCGCGAACGATAACAAAAAACTTTTTGCCTAATTTAATACTCAACACTATGGAGAAACTTATAAAAAAAAGCAGTCAAATATCGTAAAAATTCAGAGAGATATCGGCGTTAGAGTGAGCTGTTTTTTAGTTTCTGACTAAAACTCGCTGAATGATAGGGGATTGTCCACAAATTGATATATTTAAGTTATCTGGCAGCGTTCGGAGAAAATTTTTAGAAAAAACAATTTAATTATAACTTACGCTTATGTTTAGGAAGATTTTGACTCTAAACTACGAGGAAAAGGAAAATATAGTCCATACATTGATTACATCTAGGTAAATTGAGGAGTTTATGGTAAAATTTTGTGAAATTTAGCCCAATACGCAAAACACTCTACAGTAAATTTTCGAGAAATTACGTTTTGCGTATTAGACCAGTAAAATTAGGAAAGTTTGCCATAATATATGCTAGGAGATAAAAATTAGTACAGTTGTTCATTGATGACTATGTAAAAAGTCCTGATGGATAGGAGGTGAGTGAGGTGGGGGGGGGGGGAGGGTTCAAATAAATTACTTTTTTTAGTTTTTTACAAAAATCTCAGAAACTGTTGGTTTTCATGAAAAAATTGCTCCGATATAAATTAAAGAATATAAAATTACCTACAAATGAGAGTTATATACAGTGGAACCTCGATTATCCGTCAGCCAGAAAACTGGAGCTTTGACGGATTTTCCGCAAAAAATTCACTTTAATTTCAATTTTATTTACTTAATGTCGCCATACTAAATGCTACAGAGATAAAAATTGGTACAGTTGTCCCGTGATGGCTACTAATGACTATGTAAAATCTCCTGATGGATAGGAAGTGAACGAGGGGAGGGAGGGGTCAAAATACTTTTTTAGTTTTTTGCAAATATCTCAGAAACTGTTGGTTTTCATGAAAAAATTACTCTGACGTAAATTAAAGAACGTTAAATTCTCTACAAATGACAGGTATATACAGTGGAACCTCGATTATCCGTCAGTCATGAGATCAGAGCCTTGACGGATTTTCCGCAAAAAAAAAATCACTTTAATTTCAAATTTATTAAATACCAATGTATCCATGCGAAAATTTCGCACTGCGGTCTAATACTTTTTAACAATATCTAATATTTTTTAGACTCAGGTTTAATTTTCTAAAGGGAAATTAAGGACTAAAAATATCTGCAAACAACATTAGTCAAGCCAGAATATCATCTAATTTATTACATCAAAGTTACTATTGAAACAGCCCATTGATTTCCAATACTGTAATATTATTATGGATGGTGGTTTCTTTCTTCACAAAGTCCCTTGGTCAAGAGGTTCCACTTTTATTTCAATTTGTGAAGTATAAATCTCTACACATTATAAAGGAAAAGGCTGTTCAGTGGTTTTTGATGGCTACTCCGACATTGCCAACAGCACGAAATTAGCAGAGCAAAACCGAAGATGTGCACTGAAGAAGTCCGTGGATATTAATTTCAACGGGGAACACAGAGGTTTCCGTCAACCAAGAGCTTCCTTTCAAATGAAAAGAACAAATCAAGATTAACAGCTGTGCTTTCTTCCAAATTGAAGGAGAATGGAATATCTTGCCGGGAGAGTACTGGCAATGCAGATACCCTAATTGTAACAACAGCCATTGAAATATCTTCTTCTAGTGGCAGAGTGGCAATTGTTGGTGAGGATGTTGATCTTGTTGTCCTCCTAATCGCCCTAACTCCGCTCGAACAAGAAATTTTCGTTAAGCCAAGTAGTGGAAGAATTGAAAAAAATATTATTTTCTCACAACAGTTAATTCAAGAAACAAGACATCATTCTAGACCTTTATGCATTCACTGGATGTGATACGACGTCAGCCAAATTCAAAAAGAGGAAAACAAAAATTTTCCAGCTGTTTCAGCAATGTGAAGAGGTACAGAAAATTGCTGACCATGATGCTGTTGTAGAAGCAGGAAACCAACTTTTTTCTTTAGATTGTATGAAGCACCTCCCACATCTACATCTCTCAATACTTTCCGATACCATTCTTTCGCCAAATCTAAATCGAATGTCAAACCTGATATTTCAATCCTTTCACCAACAGAAGTAGTGGCCAGAAAATATTCTATCCGGGTGTACCATCAGGTGCAGCTGTGGTTTGGCCAGTAACAACATGCCGAACTCTGGGGCTGGAAACAAAAGCAGAATCGTCTGGCTCTTATTACAACTAAGGAACTGATCGCACCTGAGGCTGTCTTAAATACCATCTTCTGCATATGCACCACTGGGTGTGGAGCTAAGTATGGGTACAGGAAAGCAGCCATTAACTGCACACTCATCTGCAACATTTGCCATGGTGACTGTCTGAATGCTACACTTATAGCTATAAATACAGATCAACAGGACGAGGAAGACGATGCAGATGTGATTATGGATTCAGTCATGCTGAGAACGCCTTCTAATGTAGCGTCCACTTCAGTTGATGATGATGTGTCAAGAAAAAAAGAACATTATGACTTAGTAAGTATTTGCTTAATGATAAATTATTATTCATTGTTCTCAATTATGTTTGTCGAGCTTACACAGTTTCACGTGAAATAACATTTTATTAATAATAAATATAAATATTTGTCTTCAGTACCAGGGTGATAACAACAGGACAAGGAAGAAGATGAGGTGATGATTATGAATCCTAACAATCCATCCACTTTCATAATTACACAATATTTACTTAATTATAAATTAATATGTACCTACTTTTAGTTTTCTCCAAGTTTTATATTCGCAATTATAATATTTCACATTCATAAACATTTCATTAATAATAAATATTTTTCTTTCATAAACAACTTACCTGGCATTATTTCATGCAATATTGCAGTATTGAAGTGTTTACTGTCTTCCTTTTTATTTTGCAACAATATTTAATAAATATGAATAGACATTGAGTAAATAAATATCAAATTAAAGTAATTTTTTTTCCGGAAAATCCGTCAAGGCTCAGGTTTTCTGAATGACGGATAATCGAAGATCTACTGTAAATACCTGTCATTTGTAATGAATTTTGTGTTCTTTAATATCAGAGCGATTATTTGATGAAAGCCGACAGTTTCTGAGATATTTGTAAAAAACTAAAAAAGTATTTTGCCCCCCCTTCCCTCCCCTCGTTCACTTCCTATCCATCAGGATTTTTACATATTCATTAGTAGCCATCACGGGACAACTGTACTAATTTTTATCTCTGTAGCATTTATTATGGCGACATTAAGTAAATAAAATTGAAATTAAAGTGAAATTATTGCGGAAAATCCGTCAAATCTCCGGTTTTCTGGCTGACGGATAATCGAGGTTCTACTGTATAAACTCTCATTTGTAGAGAATTTTATGTTCTTTAATTTATATCGGAGTAAGTTTTTCATGAAAACCAACAGTTTCTGAGATTTTTGTAAAAAACTAAAAAAAGTAATTTATTTTAACCCCCCCCCCACTCACCTCCTATCCATCAGGACTTTTTACATAGTCATCAGTAGCCATCAATGAACAACTGTACTAATTTTTATCTCCTAGCATATATTATGGCAAACTTTCCTAATTTTACTGGTCTAATACGCAAAACGTAATTTCTCGAAAATTTACTGTAGAGTGTTTTGCGTATTGGGCTAAATTTCACAAAATTTTACCATAAACGCCTCAATTTACCTAGATGTAATCAATGTATGGACTATATTTTCCTTTTCTTCGTAGTTTAGAGTCAAAACCTTCCTAAACATAAGCGTAAGTTATAATTAAATTGTTTTTTCTAAAAATTTTCTCCGAACGCTGCCAGATAACTTAAAAATATCAATTTGTGGACAATCCCCTATCATTCAGCGAGTTTTAGTCAGAAACTAAAAAACAGCTCACTCTAACGCCGATATCTCTCTAAATTTTTACGATATTTGACTTTTTTTTTTTTATAAGTTGCTCCATAGTGTTGAGTATTAAATTAGGCAAAAAGTTTTTTGTTATCGTTCGCGCATGCGCAGATAAAAATTATTTCATACAACTGCCCATATTTCCTTAAATATTTAATATATTTATATTTCAATCACACTATATGATTTCTACTACATTTTGTCAATTTTTCTGAAGCTGACGTTAAATTTGGTTAAAAACCCTGTATTTTATAAGCAAAAAACATGCAACAATTTTTTTAATTTAAAAAGAAATCGCTATATCTCAATTAATATGCATGCTATTCTTACACAAATGAGTACACAAATTATACAATGTCTGCCTATGTATATTCTGTAGCGGTAAATCATTTCGTGCATTTTATTTTACAGGGTGTTCCCAAGTATTATTTTCCTTCTTTAATTTTTTGTTGGTCCCCTAATTGTCCTACTTATCAAATCAACATTGATAAATATGAAGTCAAACCTGTTTTTTTTAATCCTAATACCCCAAAAGAATCTGACATGTATATTTTAAAATATTCGAAAAAATGTCTAAAACTGAAAGTTCCCATCAATTATGGCATTATAGTGTATTTTACAGGAATTCACAATGTTATTGCAATGGACTGCGCTTGGCACTTAGTCTTTCGTCACACGAAGATGATGGAGTTTTAGATTTTTTTTTTTGCGATATTCGTCTTTTAACTTTTAATCTTTCTTAAAAAATTTTGCTATTATTTTATAAGAAAAAGAAACTGCTCCTTAGGACGTTTTACCCACAATGATGCTACTTGCACCAAATCCTATGACGCGCGTAATTAGGGGTTTTTAATTAAAATATAGTTAAAATAAAGACGATGTACAGTTTCAAAAACAACCTGATACAACTGCATTTTTTGAAAATATCTGACTAAATACAAATTTTTGAACTAAAAAACAGATGTAGTAGTATCTCTGTAAACTCAAATGTCTGAAAATCAGACACTTGTATCTGAAATGGATGGTTCCAAAAACGGAGACTTTGAAGTGTCTAGTTTATTTAAGACATACATATGTGTTTTATTCTGTGATTATGTAGTGGTTTTTATTAAAAATTAGAATAAAACACATAACCATTCGATTACAATTCTAGTGGTTTACAGACTAATATGCCATGTCCAGACTTCTGTATATTTTGCTATTTATTGGTATCGATTTTTCCGCACTTAAAATTATTTTTAATGAATTAATTTAAAACAGCCATACTCAACCTTTTTTTTTCTCGCGGGCCGCAAGCGTACGTTTGCGGAGTTAGGTGTACCGTACCGTACTTATGAAAGAAATTAACAAAAAAATTGTAACTAAAATAGTAATATAACATAACTAGTACAACAAAGTAATATAAAAAAGTTAATATTATCAGTAGGGTTGAAAGTTTGTCCCGGAAGAAATTTTACCAAAAATGTTTAACACCACTATTTCCAAACAATAAACTTCGTGGTAGATTTATATTGCATACGTTGTAGAAATATGTCTCGAGATTTGTTGATTGGAACTACTTTTTGCTCAATTCAAAAACATTTTTTTTTATTGTAGAAATATATAGTTAAAGTTCATGTAATTTGAAATAATGCTTGATTAGTTTTGAAGACTAAGAAATGTTTAAACTACTGTAGAGCAAATGGGTATATATTTAAAAAGAAATTTGAGTAAGAAAGCGACGTTTTAATCCAATTAATTAAAAACTTTTAAACATAATTTTAAATTAACAAGACAGATCTTGTCTTCCCATGAAAATATATAAAGCAACACTGAAAGCCTTCAGTATTTTTTATGCACATTTTGAATTAATTTTATAAATATGGATTACTAATTATGTGTCTCGGGCCGCACATAAAAGTTCGCCGGGCCAAATGCTGAACGCGGGCCGCAGGTTGAGTATGGATGATTTGAAACGTACAACGGAAGTAGCGCCATATGGTCAAGGATACTTGAAGTTCATCACAACTGCTGATAGGGATTTGTTACACCATTACATACTAAAAGAAAACAAGCAAGCACAGTCTGAAGTTCATCAAAATTTCCTACTTGCCTGGATCAAATTGTTGCTCATATTATAAAAATGCACCCGCTCAAACTGCAACATTGCTGTTATTATTTGCCACAAATGAACTACATTATATTGCCAAAAATGACCGGTCACTTGCGATTTTAGACGTTTTGTTAAATATCAAGAAAATACATGAGGAATTAACCTGAAACTGCAGGTGTGTAAAAAGTATAGTATAGGTTATATATTTCCGCGAATTTTTTTTCCCGAAACCCCATAAGGGACTGTCAACAAATTGAAAAATAACGAATATCTTTTGGATTACCCTGTAAAAACTAATGTAGCAAAAGCGTTCAAACTCGAGATTATTAATAAGTGGCTTATTGTAATATACTGTGTTCATTTTTATGAGGATAGCATGTACACTCGAAGAGAAATTAAGGTTTTTATAAAAACAGTCCCAAATTTCGCCAAGTTTTTTACTTATAATTTGCAGAGTTCTTAATATAAAAAAAAGTTATTTTGAGAAAATATGTCAAACAGCATTGTACATAATACTCTGTAATCGGAATTAAAAAATAATAAAAATTGGATGAAAAATGAGCAGGTTTACTAAAAAATGTTTCACTGCGCATACGCGAATGCAATCAAAATATAATGTGCATAACGTATTAGCTAAGTATATAGAGCAACTTTTGTGAAATTCTCAAAATCATAGCTTGAAAATTCTGAAAATTTTCGATGATAGAATAAGGTCGAATTCCGTTGTTCCCAAAAGGAAGCAAAAAGATGAGGGGTTGTATCCAAATACAGCAGTACGTGCAATATTGTGTACGCTATATTGGCACTAATCAACAGATATTTGATACAACCCCTTATCTTTTTGCTTCTTTTTGGGAACAATGGATTTCGAGCTTATTCTTTGGACGATTATTTTCAGAATTTTCAAGCTATGATTTTGAGACTTTCACAAAAGTTGCTCTATATACTTAGCTAATACATTATGCATATTATATTTTGATTGCATTCGCGCATGCGCAGTGAAACATTTTTTAGTAAACCTGCTCATTTTTCATCCAATTTTTATTATTTTTTAATTCCGATTGCAGAGTATTATGTACAATGTTGTTTGACATATTTTCTCAAAATAACTTTTTATTATATTAAGAACTCTGCAAATTATAAGCAAAAAACTTGGTGAAATTTGGGACTGTTTTTGTAAAAACCTTAATTTCTCTTCGAGTATACATGCTATCCTCATAAAAATGAACACAGTATATTACAATAAGCCACTTATTAATAATCTCGAGTTTGAACGCTTTTGCCACATTAGTTTTTACAGGGTAATACAGAGGATATTCGTTCTTTTTCAATTTGTTGACAGTCCCCTATGGGGTTTCGTGAAAAAATCTTCGCGGAAATATATAACCAATACTATATTGTTTACATACCTGCAGTTTCAGGTTAATTCCTCATGTATTTTTCTAGATTGTTAACAAAACGTCCAAAATCGCAAGTGACCGGTCACCTTTGGCAATATAGTGTATCATGCCCTACTTTCCATAAAACAACGACCTGGCTGCATACGAATATTTTTTTAATAATTTTTATCAGATGAATTCACATTCTAACGCGTTCACTGTGGGTTAAAATTACCGGAATTTTATTTTATTTAGAAAGTTCGAATTCATACCAGAAAATACTAATAACAATATTTACTTTATTTAATTACAGACATTTCGTGATTACATAAAATAAAAATTCTTCTTTCGAAATTTCCTGAACGAATTCGTAATTTTAGATTGAAAAACCACGAGTGTACTCGTGGTGGGCAGTGAATGGGCTAAATTAAATATGGATATGAACATACATTCTTCAAAAATTAAACTATAAACCATATACATCATGACTGAAAATTGAATAATTAAAACTGAATAACAAGCTTTAACATTATCATTTTGCTTTTGTTTGAATTAATTTTTGTGAGGGAAGAAAGACGGAGACAAGAAAAAAGTCCTAGTTCTAAAAAATATATTTCCCATGTAGAATTATTCATTTTTATTAATGAAAAACTCATTTGTCCCAAAGAATATTCTTGTTGGAATTACCAAATTGAGATTTATGTATTCATTAATCCTAATGCATTTAGATAACTAAATAAATTGATAATTTTCATCGTTATTATAATTGAATTTATTCGAATAATGAGTCAATTACCGAACAACTGCTAAACTTTTTATTTCAGGCTGAAATACTTCGATTATATTTAGTAATTTATTTTGTTTGCATTAATAATAATACGTGCGTATTTATTTCCTTAAAAATTAAATTATCTTAGGTAAATCATCTTGCAATGCATAATTTGTTGAAATTACATTTCTTTACAATTTTATTTTATATTTCCTCAGTATTATTTTTGTAAAAGTTTTCGAAACTGTAATTTGTAGGAAAACATAATAGTTTATATATTAATGAGATGCGGATTTAATAATTATCGAGTTAGAACAGACTACTTCGTACAATTAGCTTTTTCGAATGGTCAAGCGAAGCAAAGAAACGTAAACCCTTTAAGCGTCCGTCAGAATTTTTCATGCATGTATAAAGATTCATAAAATAATATATATGAGAAGAATTGGTATGAGGATTTATTTTTAATAACATTACATATTTATATTTCTTATGCACTGCAAAAAATTAACATTAATATTCATATAATCACATAATAAGATCACTAATTATAATTAAAATACAGATAAAATGCTTAAGTGATACAAAGAGGAAACACAAAAGGCTTATAAAAACCTTTTAATGATCGACACATGTTTCCGCGCTCATATGCGGTGCCTACATAGACTACATAGAACTGAGACTTTAAAAATTTATTTTAAAAATAGTAAAATAATTTGTCCATCATGCCTTTATTTCCCATCTATTATCCGTGAATCAATAGAATCTATATGCGTAACGTGAACATATTTGAATTACCTAAAATTTGGAACGGGGTACTTTTCAGTTTTAAAAAAGCAATAGGGAAATATTAATTTTCATGTTTGCACTTGACTATTTAAAGCACCTGCTTTTTACATATATGATCTCGTGATTTATGTTTTCAAGTTTATTTTTAAACATTTGCGAGAATATTTTTGTTTATCATTATATATCTTGAAAATGACGCCGTATATGTGCGCTGAAACGTATGTCGGTAATTAAAAGGCTTTTATAAGCCTTTTGTGTTTCCTCTTTCTATCACTGAAGCATTTTATCTATATTTTAATTAATATTCACTTTTTATTGATTCAGTCTTTGATTTCAAAATTTACGTGACGGAAAAACAGGGTTAGGATGTTTAAAGGGTTAAACAATTAGTTTTATTTATTATTATCTATCATATAACGATGATAAAGGAAATCGTTTGTAATGAACAAATGAACCACTTTTGGCGAAGATCGCACCTGTCGTTGAGACTTGGTGCATTTTATGGCCCTATAGGCCAAAGTTAAGAGAACCAATAAAAATTTGTCTGCAAAAGTCGTATTACATATATTTTTGTATACATTTAATTTGAAAGTAATGAATTTTTAATTGTTAACTTCACGCCAAAAACGCGTTAAGTCGCCAAATAGGGTGAACCGAATCCAAACCACTATACACTCAGTAGACGGCTTCTGACATAGTACACTCACATTTCGTTAAAAGAAGTTTTTTGACTAAAGATTGCTGTTGATTAAAATTT
The DNA here is from genome assembly GCA_963931845.1 of Maratus michaelseni. Taxonomy (NCBI): domain Eukaryota; kingdom Metazoa; phylum Arthropoda; class Arachnida; order Araneae; family Salticidae; genus Maratus; species Maratus michaelseni. The sequence goes on from OZ007600.1 coordinate 210,838,530, forward strand.
AAATCGGCATTTTTTTTTACAAATGAAATGAAAGTTTTTTCTCAAATTAGTGTTGCCACAAAAATAAAATACCACATTATATCGGGCTCAACAAAGATTATTTTTTAAAAAAATTGTAAAATAAAGATAAAGTGGGACGTTGTTACTGCACGTGTTAATTTTATATTTATGATTAAAAAGCCAAATTTAAATTCAAATGCTCAATTTATTTTTCTTTATCCCATGTTTTTCCCGAAAATGATGATGTCATCCTCTAATGCAGTTAAAATACGATTGAAATATTTTTTTCCCTTAGCTATCTGCGATCAGTTTTTACTGTAACTTTGATGGAATAAAAGAGATGATATTCTTGCTTAACTAATGTTGTTTGCAGATATTTTTAGTCATTTTTAGGTGCGTTCGTAATTATATAAATACGTAGCACCTATAGTCGTCGTTTGGTCCGTCCGTCTGTCTGTCTGTCTGTCCGTCTGTCTGTCCGTCCGTCTGTCTGTCTGTCTGTCCGTCTGTCTGTCCGTCCGTCTGTCTGTCTGTCCGCATATAACAACGCAAAAACTACCCAACCAAATGGTTTGCAATTTAAAATATATTATCTTTGCAGAATTTTGTCGAGACATTTCAAATTTTATTAAAATCGAATCAAAACTTTAGGAGATATTAATAAAAATATTTATTAAGAAATTTGATTTTTTTTTTTTAAATCGGTGCTTTTTTGTTATAGGAGCTTTCGATGGATGTTAAATCGTCAAGCGACCGAGATACTTATTTTATTACAGAAATTAATCTGCAGACGATATAATTCATTTCACAGAATTAAAAATCATCAAGATCTGAATATTTATATAACTAGCTGATACATATATATCTGAATATTTATATAACTAGTTAAGATATTTGTATAAACAGTGTCATAAAATATATACTTAACTAGCTGTTTAACCCGTTCTACGCACGGGATATCATGAATTTAATTCTAAAACGTGCGTACGAACGCACCTCGTTTGTAACGTTTGACGTACAATTTCCAACTTGTTTTAAATAAGTTCAAATCTGCAACTAAAAAATATTAGACTGCAGTGCGAAATCTTTGCACGGGTCTACTGGTATATTATAAAAGCGTTTTCGAAAATCAGTGGCAGCAAAATTAACTTTGTTTTCATAAATCATATATATTATTTCTGTTGTCAACATCCCTTTTTCTAAGCAAATATAAAACGCAGAACGATGAATTTGATACCATATGAAAGAATTTTGAACAGGCTTCTGACATAGTACACTCACATTTCGTTAATACATGTATTTGGATTAAAAATTGCAAGTAATTAAAAATTAAATAGGCGTCGTTTTCATAAATGAAATGAAAGGTTTTCCTCAAATCAGTGTTGCCACAAAAATAAAATACCGCAATTTATCGTGCTGAACAGTAATTATATATATAAAAAGAATAAATAGTGCAATAAAGGTAAAGTGGGACATTGTTTCTCCACCTGTTTATTTTATATTTACAATTAAAAAGCTAAATTTCTAAATTTATTTTTGGTTGTCCCACTTTTCTTTCGGAAACAGATGATGTCATACTCTAATGCAGTTAAACTACGATTAATACATTTTTTTTCCTTTTACAATTTTCGGACAGTTTTTACTGTGACTTTGATGGAATAAATGAGATGATATTCTGGGTTGACACATGTTGTTTTCAGATATATTTAGTCCTTATTTTTTTTATATAAGTTCAAATCTGCTTCTAAAAAATATTAGACTGCAGTGCGAAATCTTCGCACGGGTCTACTGGTACTTCTTTAAATCTCGAAAATATATTGGTTTCTGAGGTTTCCAAAGATAAAGAACGCTTTTCGAAATCATGGGTAACTCGGAAGATGTTACTTACCCATCATACGTAGTATAGGGTAAGCCTTGTAATCGTTTTGAAAATCGAAAAAAAATTGACGAATTTACACGTTTCAGACACTGGAGATTCCGAAAAACATATTTAGAAAAAAAAAAATTGCCGATCGTCTGTCTGTGTGTCTGTAAACGCTCTATGTCCCGAACAAATTGAGATAGAGATTTGAAATTTGGTATGTACTTAGTATGTAATACTGAGAAGAAGCTTATTGAATTTCAGTAACATCGATTATCCGGAACTAATTTTTTCGGTTTCTTGAAAAATTCGTTCTGATAAAAGGTATATAAAAATTTTAGAAATTGTTTTTTTGAGGAGTGAATATAAAATACAATAAGAAAAACATAAATTTTGCATAAAAATGAAATTGATCGGATAGTTAGTTGCCGAGATATTTGTAATCGTATTTTCCGCACTCTTCGATTTTTCATGACCCTGTATTTCATTCAAATTTCAATTCAAAGATATATTTTAATTGGAAATGAGACACTTAATCCGACGCAGTAAACCGTTAGTTAATAGGATTATCAATTTTTAGAGTTGTAAGGATATTTTTTTTACGGAATTCAGTAATAGAGCATTTAAAGTTTAGGACGTCATCAAACCACGATTTTATTCGAATTGCAATGCATTTTATAAATAGTTTACACATGTTTTATTTTCATATTTTATATTATGCAAATCCATGATGGGTAAGTATTACGGTGGCTCCCAACGACTAGTTTTCTGTTGTGGTTATATTTTATTTTACTAGATTAAGCATTTGAGTGTTTTTACAGCGTATATGTTTAATAAATTCTATTGAATATAGATTTGAGAATCGGAATTCATCTTACCAATTATGATCCAATATTTATGATTAATACTTTTATGAAAACTAAAAGAAATATTAAATTGTTTAATTACGTTTATTTGCTTCTGATATCGTTAATACTAAATAAATAAAGAACGCCATCCTAAATAGATAATTATTAAATTTATATCTTATTGTCTTTTAAATGAATAAGATCGCTTTACAAATCAGTTTACAATTCTGAAATTTAATGCAAATATAATGCTTATAAAATTCTAAAAGAAAATAGTTTCAGTAAATTATGCATTTGAATGTGCTTTAATTGAGATAATTAATTTTTTAAAGAAATAAACGCTTTCTTGTTCTTCCTAAGACAAACAAAATAAATTGATAAATTTAATAAAAATAAAATATTAAAATAAAATAAATAATAAATTAGCCCCAGTTTCATTTTTGAGGCATTCAACTAATCATATGCTTCCTTATAATGATTGAAATTATTATATATCATGTTACTTAAAAGCTATCTGACGAATGACTGCATACAGCTCAATTTTGAAAATTTAACAGGTAAATACATCGTTAGTCTAAATCAATAAGTTACCTGTGTTAATCGTTATACGTATAGTAAACGATAATAACATACAAAAATTTCAGGGCAATCCGAGCATATTTACATGAGTTAGAGCACGGCCAGACGTCCAGAATGTATGAAACCGAAGTCATAAACACTTTTCAACTAGGTTGTAAAGTGTTAATAAAAAACAGCCTTAACTACTTTGATGGAAGAAAATCTTCACAGGCCCATATATTTTCAAATTAACTTAATATTATTTTTCTTGTATTACCAATTATAAGAATTTTAAATTAATAGTTATTAAATTTCTACCTTTATTTCCAATCAAGCAGTAAAGGTTTTACTAAGACTAAATTATAGTATTTAAATAGATTTAGCAAACTCTAATATACTTATATTCAAATAAACATAGCGTACAAGAAAAGAAAATCATTATTATTAAAATATACATCGCAAACTGTTTTCCTTCAGTTAATTAAATTTTACAATAATTAAACACACACATGTTCTATTTATGGAAATAAAGTAATTTATTAGATTCAATTTACAACTAAAATTAATTTAATTTTCAACAATTGTTTTGCAAATTCTTGAATAAATTAAACCTAAATAGTAAAGTAAAATAGCAGTTTTATTGTATTCCGAGAGCAGAGCACTTAAGTATGTTGATAATTTGACAGTTAAACAAAAATATTTAACTATAGAATAAAACTAATTAAATTTTTCTGCAGAGGTGAAAATTCGCTGGAAAATAATGAATATAACAAAAAATGTGAAATATTACTTACTACGTAGGTTACAACCAAGAGAGTGAAAAAAGTCCTTCTGGCCCGTACCGGAAGGAAAAGGTACATTCCATATTCCATTTTTTAAAAATTCAACTCATTTGACTCAAACACCCGAGGCTAAAATGCTTGGAACCCGATTATAGAAGATTCCATCCCGATTCTCGTTAATACTGAATTTGAATGCGAATTTCGGCATGAGAGTTACAACATAACAAAAATTAGATTGTTTCAAAATGTCAGTCACGCTAGAATTTCAAACTGTCCTATCTCAGCCATTTTTTAAGACAAAACTAAAACGAAAAATGTTCTGGAATCTTTGTATCACGATCTAACACTTAATGGAAACAACATTTTCAATTTATAATTTTTTATACATCCTTTTGAATTAAAAAAAAAAATTTAACTGGTTGCCATTTTGAAACAAGATGGCTAATGAAGTTAACCAACAAACTCGTTCGAGAACTTGGTATGTTCTGGACACACGAACAGTCACATTCATATTGGTTCATAAATACGAAAGTTACAACGTAACAAATATCAGATTGTTTCAAAACCTCAGCCACCCTAGAATTTTGAACTGTCATATCTCAGGCATTTTTTAAGATAAAGCCAAAATTTAAAAAAAATGTTCCGAAATCCTTGTATCACGATCTAAAACGTAACGGAAATATTTTTTTTCAATTTATGATTTTTGTATGCATTTTTTTGAATTTGTAAAAATTTAGAATTTTTTAATTTGCCACCATTTTGAAACAAGATGGCGGATGAAGCTAGCGAACGAACTCCGTCGAGACCATGTTATGTTTTATACACATACTCAGTTACATCCAAATCGGTTCATAAATAAGAGAGTTACAGCATGAAAAATGTCAGATAAATATATACACATGGTGACTTTTAATTAACCTACAACTTTAAACTGAAATAACTTCTCAGAGCCTCACTAGATGGCGGTACGAATGCGTGCAGTGAGAGAGGGCATAAAAGGAATTTGTTTAGTGTCAGTTTAAAGAAATTTTGAAAATGTCTCCCAAAGCGTCATATTCAACTGAAGATCGTATTTTTATTGTTAAAAATTGGTATTTATATGGTGAAAATGCATCACTATGTCTATGGAAGTGGCCTTCAACCTCCAGAAACAAACCTAAGCCTTCTAGAGCATTGGTAACAGATCTTATAAGAAAATTGGCCACCTTATTCACCAGATATGAATCCATATGATTTCTATCTTTGGGGTCATATGAAAGATTTGGTTTACAAAAAGAAGCCGACAGACCTTATTAGCCTCAAAAGTTCCATAACTGACACATTTTCAAGCATAAAAAAAGAAACACTCGATTTTGTTTCTCACAATTTTGTGACTAAGTTGCGCTATTGTATCGCCTCTGAAGGTTCTCACTTTGAAAACCTTAGCCATTAAATTCCTTTTCCACGTTATTTTCAATAAATAAATGTTTGTAGTGCTACCTACAACGGCTCAAGAGTTATTTCAGTTAAAAGTTGTAGGTTAATTAAAAGTCACCCTGTATATAGATATAGATATAGATATAATTAAAAATTGCACAATTGCACCATAATTTATATTAAAATAATGTATTCAAATCAAATACAACATGCTAAATGGTACACACAATAAAATAGTGATTTTACAAACACATTTAAAATATAATCTACGTTTCATTTCACTTCTGCGAACGTCATCAGGATAAGATGTTACAAACAAGTCTAAAATATCAAAATGGACATAAAACATCTGAGAGTCCTGGAGAATACTTGACCGGACAGAGCGCAAACGTCACCAAGTTCACATAGTAACCAAAAGGATCAAACCACCACAGTGAAAAAAAGGGGAGGGGTGGAAGACAAAATGAACAGATTGTATTAATGGATTATAACATATTATGCCAGATTTTATGAATGTTATAGGATAAATTATCGTTACATGTATACTGCCCAAGCCTTATAACCGTAAGCAACTCTAAAGTTTTATTAACATAGGGATTCTTGCATGGGGTTATGATTCTAGCCTCATCAAAGCCAACTTTGCTATCTTCATTTGAAAAATAAAACCTAGCGAGAGCTGTACTCTGTTTCGATTGTGAAATATCCCTCTTGTGCTCTTTTAAACTTTCTGAAATTTTTCGTTTTGTCTCACCGATAAATTATATTTTAAATGTGTTTATAAAATCACTATTTTATTGTGCGTACCATTTAGCATGTTGTATTTGATTTGAACACATTATTTTAATATATAGATATAGATAAATCAACATTTGAAAGAAGAGGGTGTTTGTGGTCTGGGGAGAGGGGGTCATTACCAGTGAAAATATAACAAATGTTTCTGGAATTGCTTTCCTCCGAACGGCTGCAATATGTAGTTTTTTGTAATGAAAGCTACCTAAAACAGAGTCCTTGGTCTGGACATTTTTTCACTCTGTCAGTTGTAAGCTGTGTAGTGAGCTATAATTCAAATCCTTTGTTATATATATAGAATATAATTTATTCAGAAGAACAATTCCACATTTAAATGGGTTTTGTTTACTATTGAAATAATTATTTAATTACTCGCTTTATAAAAGCTGAGCTGGGTACTAAGCCTCAGTTTTCCAAAGCTTAGAAACACATTTTCTGCAGTATATCATTTTCTTTATGTGCTCCTTCAACTATATCAATTCATTTTTACGAATTCGTCTCTACGCCAGAAGAAGTTGAAATAATACGCATGCAAATGAAAAACAAGTTGGAAATTGTACGTCAAACGTGACAAACGAGGTGCGTTCGTGCTATAGCTAGTTATATAAATATTCAGATCTTGATGATTTTTTATTCTGCGAAATGAATTATATCGTCTGCCATATAATTTCTGCCATAAAATAAGTATCTCGGTCGCTTGACGATTCAACCTCGGAAGCTCCTATAACAAGAAAGCACCGATTTTTTTTTAATCAGATTTCTTAATAAATGTTTTTAAAAATATCTCCTAAAGTTTTGATTCGATTTTTATAACATTTGAAATGTCTCGACAAAATTCTGCAAAGATAATATATCTTAAATTTCAAACCATTCGGTTGGGTAGTTTTTGCGTTGTTATATGCGGACGGACGGACGGACAGGCAGATGGACGGACAGACGGACGGACCAAGCGACGACAATAGGTGCTACGTATTTATATAATTACGAACGCACCTAATTAAATGCAGCTGGACGCCATGCAGTGTATGTATATAAAACTACGGTTAACGCAACCGAGTAAAATAAAGGGAAACATATTAGACGATCTCCAAAAGAAGCAATTAATCTGGTATGGTCATGTTAAAAGAATGAGTGATGAGAAACTACCCAAAATCGCATCTAATTATAGAACAAATCAAAAAAGGAAACGAGGAAGACCACGAAAGACCTGGATGGATGGTATAAAAAAAGCCATGTGGATAGGGGTCTGGAGAAGGAATCAACCCTTGACCAGAAGAAATGGAGTGGTCTCTTGTAGATTTTTCGTATGGTGGCACCTGACGCTATAAACCGAGTTTATATATTTAAATAAAACTTTTCAGAATTTCTAAATGGAAAAAATTTGTAGATTACTTTTGCTTTCAAATAGGCATTTCCTTCAATAAAAAACAAAAACAAAAACAAATTTAAAATTATCGAGCAATTGCTGTGAAGAAGGAAATTGTATTCGATTTTCTCCTAACTCGCTGCAAGATTTATAAAAAAAACTATACTTTCAACTAGATGCATTTATTTGTGAATTTTTGTGCGATATTTCTTTTTATCATATGAGCACCTGATCACTCTAGTAATTTATTTTTGGTTCACCCTGTACATCGAAACGAGTTTTCAGACTTTTTTATATAACTGTTTATTAATTTTCTGCACATTATCATATATATTAAAGCGAGAATCCAAAGTCTTAATTTTCCAGTGCAAATTCGACTTTACTGCGCATGCCTCAACTTTTTTGGAACGGTGAATACAGAAGGAAATAGAAGTAAGAAGAATCAAGAGCGCTGGGGAAAGAACTGCACGCCTATTGGCCTGCAGTGCTCGCAACCTTACCGCTAGGAAATACTCCTTCTAAGTTCTTCTTAATTCTATGTTTTTTCCCCTTCCCGGAGCGAGCATCCATTCTTCCACCTGCTTTCTTTGAGAGAGGTGTGAACAAAAGGAAATTGGGAATTGCAAGGGGAAGGGAGTGATTGAAAAGGAAGGGAGTTGCTTTCACATTTTTTGAAGGCGGGAATGGAAAAGGAAATGGGAAGGGGGGAATCCGCCCCTTCTATAGAATTTCAAAGAGTGCCGTTTTCCGGGAAGAAAACATGTTTATTTTACAAACAGATAACAATATTTCTGACGTAAATTTGAAATGGAATGTAAAATCTTTATATTTATAACCATTAAAAATTTCAAAGGGTTTGGACAACAAAAGCCTTTTTTTAATGCTTTCTTATGAACACTTATATCTCTAATTATTTTTTTATGTTGGGGTTCATTTAAGGTTTTATCACGGGTCCGGGCAATGCCGGGTGGGTTAACTAGTTCTTAATTAAAATTAAAATTTGTTTTATGTCATGTTCAATTAAATATGCAATATTGCATCTACACCAAAGTAAAATTGTTTAATATATTTGAATGTTAATAAACCGCAAGTTTTTTATTTTGTGTTATAAAGAAAATGTTTTTACAAATATGTGGGATATGTAAATTGCTTTACCCATATAATTAAATTTTCGAACAAATACATGCTCAATGTTTTCCTTAACAACATTAAAACGTATTTGTTAAAAAAAAATTCCAATTCAAAACACGAATTTCTTTATAAAGATTAATTGTTATTACGCATCACCATCTTATTTAAATAAATTGAGCATAAGAAGAACGTAATTTTTAGTTTATTTTAATATTTAAATCTTCCAAAATATTTAAATTCCTCTAAAATACTAAACACGTCAGTAAACATTTTAACGGGGATATTTCTATCGAAATTTATATGTACAAGATTATAAAATTTCAAAGAGGCGTTTGTGTACGAATAAAATTTGAATATTACATTAAATTATTAAAAGATAAATAAGGTTTTTCTTAAGTAAAAGGAGTATTATATTAGATATTTAATTTAGAGTTTTATTATGTCTTACGTTTTTCTCCGTGCTGCTTTGTGTACATAATAAATTTTCCTCTGAAATCTGTTTAAGATAATATTAACGTTGTTGCGCATATTTCGTTTATATTAATTTGAATTGTTTGGAGATCTAATCTGGAATAGATAATTTTTTTTATAAGCTGAGGAACACAAAAATATTTGCATTTTTAGGGAAATTGAACTGTAATATTTATTTATATATTTATATATACTTATATATAAATATTACAGCTTAGATTAATTCTATTCAGATTAAATTTTAGTCTAAGACAAAAAAAAAAGAAGAAGAAGAAAAAACAAGAACGAAAAATCATGCGCCAAGCATAGATTATGTAACACTTTCCAACGCTTCCAAAATAAGTTTACAAAGCATACCGTTTAATAAGCTAAAAGATAACATCTAAGTAAACAATTTGGAAAACGCATAACATATTTAAAAACATAATTTCAGGAATTTCCAACATATACAATATTAAGAAAAATATCCGAATACTTTTATGCAGCCCTGTATAGGATCTATAGATTTGTATAGATACTACATAGGATGCTAAATTTTAGTTCAGTTAGGAAACGCGTAGCACAGTTTAAAATTCTCTGTCTGGAGTTTCTGTCAATAAACGGAAATGTGTCCGCGAACTTTTGTGCTTCCCTGTATAGGATCTACAGAATTTATACACACCACGTAATAGACAAAAAGCCAGTTAAAATTAAAATCGTGTTCAGTAACTTAAAACGCACTTCCAGGAATTATTGTTAACAGGCAGTAGAGAATTCTTTTGTGTGTCCCTGTAAATGAACGATGGCTGCTATACACACACTATTCTGTAGTAAGCCTCTTGTAATGCACCTTAGTGATATATATATAAATTTCAATGCGTTTAAAATAGTGAAACATTATTTAAATAAACCGCAGAGGATTTTTCTCCATAGACGTAAGGTAACGGAATTCTTTTGACTGTCCCTGTAAAGTAACTATAAGTGCTATGCACACCCTTTTCCATATTAAGCTTCTTTTAATGCACCTTAGTGATATATATAAATTTCAATGCGTTTAAAATAGTGAAACATTATTTAAATAAACCGCAAATGATTTTTCCCCATAGACCGCAATGTAACGGAATTCTTTTGAGTGTCCCTGTAAAGAAACTATAAGTGCTACACACTTCCGTTGAAATAGGAAACATGCTATGGATAACGACAATAACATATAAAAATTGCAGAGCAATCCGAGCATATTTACGGGAGTTAGAGCACGGCCAGACGGACAGACGGACAGACGGACAGACAAACCGAAGTCATAAACACTTTTCAACTAGGTTGGAAAGTGTTAAAAAGAAAAGATAAAAATTTTCACAAAGCTAAGTTACGCTTTACTTAAGCACTACAGTCTAGAAACAACATTCTCAAAACTGAGCAAAAAATACTCAAATCTGAGTATGTCGCATAGTCAAAATGACTCGGAATCAAAATGACTCAAGTTCGAAACATGTATGTACTCATTTCTGAAAACAAGCATACACTCAAGAATAAAACATCATGTGCTCCTATTTGAGTATGTCCATGTTTCAAAACGAGTATGAACTGACTTCTATGTGCTCATTTTTGAGTATTTCCATGTTTCAAAAATGAGTTTGAACTCATTCTAATCACTTTTGAATATGTGCCTGTTTCAAAAATGAGAATCAACTGACCTCTATGAGCTCCGTTTTGAGTCTGTCCATGTCTCAATATTCTGAATATTTCTGGTATTTCAGAATTGAAAGCATTGGGTCATCATACTTGAAACAGAAAGTTTCATAGCAAAATGAAAACATCGATTTACTCAGATTTGAAGGTGTCATTTTACTGAGTGTAAAGTAATCACAAAATTTTACATACCGGTTTGTTCACCATTCAGCTTACTTTAGCGGTGGTCTCCTGAACCCGCATAACGGTATGTTGAATGCTATCGGGACTAGTATGCAATACTGGGGGGGGGGGCAATTTTGGGGCTTTAAACGTTGTTGCTTTATATAGTCCATTTAATCAATTCATAATTCATTTTTCATGTGAATGCGTTTCATTTGCACTTCTTGTGGCATAGTGGTTTAATATAGATAAATCAGTAAAAATGAAATTATGTAATAAAGTAAGTATATATATATATATATATATATATATATATATATATATATATATATATATATTAATACTTATACGCATATGTACAGTGTATATATATATTAATACATATATAGAAAATGTATAATACAGGGTGATCCCGACATCGTGATACAAACTTTAAGGGTTGGTACAGGACACTGTAACAATCATTTATTGTTTAACAAGGAGAGTACCAAGCTTGGTAATCAGAGATTTTGATTATTTTTATATATGTTGTAGGGTAGAAGCCCCTTAGTCTCAAGTTAAATGGATTTTATACAACGCTTCTTAGTTTTCGCGAAACGGGGGGTCTAATATTATAACACAACTTAAATACTTACTTTGTAACAACAAAGCAGCGTTGGTCATAACTCAGTTGATATGGCGTCTGCTCATTGTTCCTAGGGACCGGGTTTGATGCCAGAACACGCTACGTTTATTTTTCTCAAAATTTTTAATAAATATACTTGTAATTATAATTTAATAATCTCAATAAAAAATTTTGTTAGCATAATTAAATTTTAATTTAGCATTTTTGATTTTTAAACCATTATTAAAATTTCTCATCATTTAAAAAGCTTAAAAAAAATGGATCTATTATTGACTGGTAAAAATTCAAAAATCGTTACAAAATCAGCATATTCACTATCAAATTAAAGAATTCTTCTCCCATCGCAATAGAAAACGAAGATATTTCAGATTCTGGATTATTTGTTAAAATCCAATGTTTTGCAATAAAATTTTACAGTACTTCAACGCATTTCTGACATCACTTTTCTGATTTTCATTAAATCCTGTCACTTCAAACTGATCTTCTTGTGAACTACAGCTTGCTTCTTCCATTTTTATAAGATTAAATGCTTTTAAAGCATGATACGCACTTGTGCGATAAAGATTGAAAACAAAAACCACTTAACTCCAACAAACTAAACAAAAAAGAAATAACCAAAGTCTGTTGTGGCGCCCTCTAGTTACAATAAAATAAAACATAAATATATTGTAATTTAATTCTTATGCTAAATTTTAATATAATTATGCTTCTTACTTTAAAAACAGAGTAGTATAATCATCGCATTGAATTCCCTTGTTAAAGCAATTTATAAATAATGTTTCTTTACAATCACGAATTGACACAATTGTTCAATATCGTTGCATTGATAAAGCATATATAGAATACATTTTAAAAGTGATTTTTAAAAAAAAATCAAAAATGCTAAATTAAAATTTAATTATGTTAACAAAATTTTTTATTGAGATTATTAAATTATAATTACAAGTATACTTATTAAAAAAATGGAGAAAACAAACGTAGCACGCTCCGGCATCGAACCCGGGCCCTGGGAAGAACGAGCAGACGCCATACCAACTGAGCTATGACCAACGCTGTTTTGTTGTTACAAAGTAAGTATTTAAGTTGTGTTATAATATTAGACCCCCCATTTCGCGAGAGCTATGGAGCGTTATATAAAATCTATTGAACTTGAGACTAAGGGGCTTCTAACCTACAACATAAATAAAAATAATCAAAATCTGTGATAACCAAGCTTGGCACTCTCCTTGTTAGACAATAAATGATTGTTACAGTGTCCTGTACCAACCCTTAAAGTTTGTATCATGAATTCGGGATCACCCTGTATTATACATTTTCTATATATGTATTAATATATATATACACTATATATATATATATGCGTATACGTATTAATATATATATATATATATATATATATATATTTATATATATATATATACTTACTCTATTACATAATTTCATTTTTACTGATTCATCTATATTAAACCCTACAACATACATAAAAATAATCAAAATCTGTGATTACCAAGCTTGGCACTCTCCTTATAAGAAACCAGGGTCAGAAATTCATTTATTGAGTCAAAATTACAGGGCGTCTCACTCCAATCCGAAGTCCTGTCTTCGTTCATAACTTTAATAGCAATGAAGATACTTTAATGAAATCCTTACAATATCCTTAAAATTCATACAAAGATGAGTCTGTTGCGAATTCTGTTAAAATATATTCACTACTGTTCAAGTTATAAAATAAACCCGACTTTGGATTAGAGTGTGACGCCCTGTAATTTTGACTCAATAAATGGATTTCTGACTCTGGTTTCCTATACAATAAATGATTGTTACAGTGTCCTGTACCAACCCTTAAAGTTTGTACTATGAATTCGGGATCATCCTGTATATTAAACTTTGACAAAATGTGTGCACTAAACGCATCAAAAGTAAAGTTGCTAACGAATATAGTGTGTACTAAATATCAAAACTTGAGAAAATGGTATGGAAACAGCTGTCGCAGACAAACCGGAGTTGGCGCGATTTTTGTTTTGTGCCATTTTGGCGTGAAAACCCCGTTTTTGGGTATCCGGCTTAGATTGCTAAAACAGCATGTTAGTTTGATATTATTATGAAACAGTTTATTTTATTACAAAACACACAAAAGTTTAATTATAAACACACACAAATTGTTTTAGTATAAAATACACACTCATTATTTTATGATAAAACACACACAATGATTAATTTATCATAAAACACACACAATGATTAATTTATTATAAAACGCACAATATTTAATTTAATATAAAACCCACAGAATCTGCTCTACCGGGTTGCCATATGAAGCAAAAACTCGCCAAAATCGCCGGGTTTTCCAGGTATAAAATCGTCATTTTGACGCAAAACAAGATACCCCGGTGCGTCTGCGACAGCTGTATCATAGTATGTATAAATAATGGCAATGATATATATATATAGATAGATAGATAGATAGATAGATGTTAATTAAACCAATCAAAACACAATTATGTTAAAATGTTAACAGTAGCAAACATGCGTTAGAAAAACAAAATAAAATACATCTCCTAGTCTCCAAGTCGCTAAAGGGGGTTGATGACAAAATTAGAAAAATAGAAAACATCGAGGCTTTCTTGTTTAAGCCTCGATGTTTTGTTACCAGGAAAAGGTAACAAAAAGTATAATAAACGCATATTTGGAACGATATTAAATCTAGTACATCAGACAGAAGAAAAATTACCAAAAGTGGAAACACACCATAGTTCATCCCCCAATATATGTATATGTACATATATATATATATATATATATATATATATATATATATATATATATATATATATATATATATATATATATATATATATGTCGTGTTTCCAAGTTCAAATCCGGGAAAAAGGCAGTCGTGCTCGTGATAAATAGGGTTAGCGATGTGATTGGTTTCCCTTTTAGCTCGCATCAGGCGGTAGTGTGGTATCATCAACAAGAAATGTCAGTCCATATTTTTGTCGAAGAACCTTTTATTTCCAGTTTTAAGACATCTCTTCAGGGAAAATGCTCATTAGCCAACGCTAAACGAAAAAAAATACAACGTTACATTATTTTCTAGAATCCGTCCCGATTCTTTTAGCAAACACCAGCGTCAAAAAATCCTCTCCGAATCAGGATGATCGTGTTTTTAAACTAGCTTGCGCAATAATACAGAATACGTCACGTGACCCACTTCTATCGAATCAAAAGGTCTCTTTTGGAACTGTATCAATATTTCCGGTGGATTTATTTTGTTGTAAAATGCAAAAACTTTCTACGCCCTTCCAGAATATTCCATAATCTCGTACCAGATGCCTGTCATATCAACAAACGAGCTTATCTGTTTTTGAGGCTGTAGCTAAACTTCGAATTTAATACGTAATAAAAATAATAAGAAGAAAAGAAAATGAATCTTTATAAAAGGGAAAAAAAAAAGAAAGAATTAAAGTTTTTCGGAAATATTTTAATAGACATTTGATATTTAATAATAGGATAACTTTATGAAATAAGGTTTTTTGAGCGGAATATTTTAAGAGATTAGATATTTTAGCATTTAAATAAAGAAGTTATAGCAATTTGACCACACGGGAATAATACTAATGAATTTTAATAATGGATTAAAATAAAGATGTTCTATTTAAAGAATAAATTAAAAAAGCTATCGCCATTTTTAGAATAACTACATTCGAATAAATATTATTAAGTGGATTAGGAATAATTGGCTTTACATATGGATAGTAAAAGGCTATTTTAAGAATGAGAATTATTTTAATAAGCTGGGTTATATACCGAATATTATTGAATGGACAAATTTTATAGAATAATTGCGGAAAAAATTTAAATTTTGTAATATTCTCCCCCCTCCCTAAAGATTTTGGATGAAGTTAATAGTTAAGTAACTATGAATTCAGACAATATAAATTTAATACTTTAGAAATTTGAATTTTGACTAGTATAAATTTAGAGACTGCCAGCAAGGAGATGGGGAATTTCTGAAGAACTGGAAGACAAAAACAAAAACAAAAATAAAATAATAGTAATCAATTAAAATTAATAGATAAATAAAAATAAAGCTACGAGCATTTCCCCTGTAAAATAATACAAGAAATGGTTACAATCTCACTTACCATTTGTAAGTGCACAAGAAAAATACAATAACAATAAATAATAAATATTAATAAACAGGAAAAACAGGATAATAATAGTAACAGAATTTTGCTTTTACCAAGTTCACAAGCTTTAGAATAAGTAGTCACTAGCAAATTGTTAAAACAAAGTTTTTTTTTTAAAAAAAATTCGACTTAATTCAAATTTGAGTTCATTAGATCCAACTGTTTTATTTCAGTCTCTTTCTTGGATCGTGATAAGTCCTCATTTTGTTTTTTAAAAAAAATGGTTACTGCAGTCCCTTTCTTAAAAATACAGTTTTTATGTAAAGGCTGAAAATAAAGACATTACTCCATCAAAATTTTAAAACTGTAGTCATTCTTACCAATACTTTATAATGACCTTATAATGCTAGCACTTGTCACAACATCTTCTCTTAAGTATCACATTAATTTTCTCACATAATAAACAAGTCAAATTATCTCTTGGTCGTTTATTGTACTTGGAATATGTTATCTTTGTTATATTCCTGTGGGATTTGTTATATTTCTGTTGGGATCCCACCATCTTTAACTAATATTTTTCAAACATTTTTTCACTAATAAATAATATAACTCTTCAATAATATAAATAAATGCTATAATAAAATTCAATTCATAAACATAACAATAATAACTTTCAATATAACTAATACTTCTCAACATATGTAGTAATTCATAATATAATTCAATATTAGAAATAATAATATAATAACATCAGTATAATTTAAGAAAATATCACAGTTTGTTTATTTATTGTTAGGAAAAATATTGGTTGAGGATAAAATAATTACATAGCAAATAAATAAATTTCCCATTTTTTTAATTATATAAGAAAGTACTTTTGCCAGTCGAAAGTATACAAAAAAATATATATATAATAATTTCAAAATCCAAATAAATTTAAATCTAAATATTTAGAAATTGAACTCTCAACCATTAGTTCCTTACAATAATTTTTTCCTCTGATACCCTTTTACAAAATTATACTGTTAAGTTATAAGTATTCATATCCTAAATGCAGAGAGTTGTTTTTTTGGCAAACTTAGAATAAATAAAGACAATAAATAACAAATAAAAGATGTTAATTTTAGCTGAGAAATGGAATACAAAGGCAATTAGTTTAGATACTTAATTTTCTATTGTCACACCAAAACAATCACTGTAAAATCACATCATCACTATCCAATCATTTATATAATTATAGAAATACTTATAAACGGTTACTATTTGATTATCTATTGAAGTAAATAACATAATATTAAATTTTTGAAACAATTGGTTTAAGAAAAAGTAAATAAAGTAAAAATAGTTTATTTTGATATAGAATTAAAACATTTAATTTCATTTTTCAACATCAATTTGACAATTCCTAAAATCAAAATACACATCTTATGCCTGCATAAGGTGTCTACTCAACCTCAAAAACTCTCAAAAACAAGTAATATTCTCGTTGCGCACCAAGAACATACCTGATAATGTTGAAAATTATTGTAATAAGAGATATTTAAATAATTAGAATTTACTCTATTGTTTTTACTTTAGTTTGATTTTGTGATGGTGATTGTGATGTCTGTGTTGGTTTTGATTGTTGTTTGGGTTGCTCATGAAATAGTCTGAAATTATTTGGTGAAAAATATGGTCGTAATTTAGACACATGTACAATAACTGAATTTAATTTAGTCTCATAATTAAATTTGTCTATTTCATAGGTCACATCAGAAAGTTTATTTATTATTTTGTATGGCCCAGAGAAAGTAGGTTCTAATTTTCGAGTGTTAGGATATTTAAATTCTTCACAAATTACATAATCTTGTATTTCTAGTGGAGATTCAACAAATTTTCTATCATAGAATCTTTTACTTTTAAGGTGGAATTCACAAGTTCGCGCTTTTGCAATTTTGAGTGCTTTATTAACAGGAGGGTAATAATTTTGTTTTAAAGGAGATTCATAAGGTAATTGACCATAAAATAAATAGGCAGGTGGGAATTTGGTTATGGAATGTGGTGTGTTATTGTATTCTTGGATGACTTGGTCTAATAATCTAGTCCAAGGTATTTTAGAAGAAATGGAATTAACTTTACATTTAAGTCTAGTAACTATAGTTTGGTTCACTCGTTCTACCTTCCCATTGGTTTGGGGGTGATGTGATGATGTAAAACGTTGTTGAACATGATATTTTCTGAGGAATTTTTTGAATCTTGGAGACCTAAAAGATTTATGTCTATCGCTAAGTATTGTTTTAGGTGCTTGAATATTGAAAATTTGTTTTAAACAGTTAGTATATGTTTCGGTAGTAACACTTTTGGATGGAAAAGCCCAAACAAATCTAGTTGCATGATCTATTATTATGTGTAAGAATTTTTTTGTTGAATTGTAATAATTAAATCCACCCACAGTATCAATAGAAAGACATTCAAAAGGTTGATCTGTGGCTGGCATAGCTTGTAACAAGCCAAATCTTTTTTGTTTTGGTTTTTTATTTCTCTGGCATGTATCACAATGTTTAACAAATTGTGTAATATCTATTGTCATGTTGGGCCAATAATAGTTTGGAGATATTAAGTTAAGCATTTTTTGTATTCCTAAGTGTCCAAAATTATCATGAGCAATATGTAATAATTTTCTCCTGAGTGACATTGGTACTACTATTTTTTTGAATCCTTTTCTCTGAATAATTATAATCCCATTCTCTTTTTTGTATTTTCTGTCACAAACAATATCTTTATCTTGCATCGCTATAATTTCTTTTTTGTCCAATAATAAACTTACATGTTGATTAAGATAAGCAACAGGATTTCGTGACAACATGTCCGCTTCGACATTTGTAGAACCTTTTTGATACTTGATCTCATAATCGAACATGCTAAGTTTTAAAGACCATCGAAAAAGTCTACCTCTTAGATTTTTAACATTCTTTAACCATACCAGAGATGCATGGTCGGTATGGATTGTGAATTTAGTACCATGAAAATAGTGATAAAACTTATCAAGAGTATCTATGATAGCAAGGCATTCCAATTCAGTTATAAAGTAATTTTGTTCATAACTCTTCAAAATTCTAGAATGGTAAGCAATAGGATGCAAAAAATTATCTTTCCCTGGTTGTTTTAGAACTGCACCTACTGCTACCTGAGAGGCATCTACAAACATGTGGAGGGGTAATTTTGGGTCATAAATTTTTAAAATTGGTTTTGCAATTAGAGTATTTTTTAATTTCTCAAAAGAGTTTTGACATTCTGAGTTCCATTCCCATATTGTGTTTTTCCTAAGTAATTTATTGAGGGGGTATCTAATTTCAGCATATTTATCTATGAATTTGTGATAAACATTAATGGAACCTAAAAATCGTTGTAGTTCTTTAACATTAGAGGGAGGTTTCAATTTTTTAATTGTCTCAATATTGGTATTAGCTGGAGTTAAAGTCCCATTGGTGATCTCATAGCCTAAGAAATTAATTTTATTTTGATTTAGTTTACATTTAGAAAGTTTAAGTTTAAGGTTTTCTAGTTTACAGATTTCAAAGATTTTTGCTAAGTGATTTAAATGTTCTTCTAGAGAGGAGGAGAAAATTATGATATCGTCGAAATAATGGCAAGCAAAATCAATTTTATACTTATTGAGGATTCTTCTAATGGTTCTATTAAATATCGGGGGGCCTGTCTTTATACCAAAGGGGAGCACCAGCCATTCGAAGAGGCCAAAATTGGTGGCAAAAGCTAATTTTTCTGTATCGGCTGGATGTATTGGTATGTGCCAGTAGCCAGAGGCTAAGTCCAAAGTGGAAAAATACTGGGCACTACTCAATTTATCTAAAATTTCATCGATAAGAGGTAAAGGTTCTGCATCGTTTTTAACTATTGCATTTAATTTCCTATAATCTATACATAGTCGGGTCTTTTTACCTTCCTCTCTTTTCATAGCCAAGGTGACGGGGGCAGAATAAGGACTATTGCTTTCTTTTATGAGACCAGCCGCTAACAAAGATTGAATTTGATTTTTTATTTCTTTTTCTTCTAAGGGGGAAGTTCTGTAGGGCCTCAAAGATATAGGTAGGTCAGATTTTAGTAAAACGCGTTGTGGTTCAATATTTATCTTACCCACATCATATTTATGTTTTGCAAAAATATCCCTATAATTTTGAACTATTTCCCTTAAATCGCCATTTTCAATTAAATTTATTTCCCCAATTAAATCTGAATTATAATCATTAATATCGCGAAAATTTTGAGGAGTCATTGAACTTCTGTAATCAGGCTGCACGTTACAATCATTGTAATTAGCTGCAAAAAAGTCCTGAGTATTCACAAAATTTTCATTAGTATATGGTGATACTTTGTCATCATTATATCCATTTAAACTCTCATTACTATCACCATTTGTTAATAACTCATCTTTACATGAAATAGTATCTTCATTATAAGTTGTTATCAAGTTACCATCATTAAATAAATTCAACTTGTCACAATCAGAAGTTATCAAGTTATCCTTACCTTGTTGTAGTTTTTTTACAGTTACAGTATTAAAATGAAGTGATCTCTCATCATGTATGGATATACTCCTATTTATAATCTTCCTTCCCTGTTTTACTGTACAATTCTTACAATTTATATTTAAATTAAATTTTGAACATTCTTTTAACCCCAAGATGCAGTAATCTAAATCTGTATCACATACTAAAAAGTTAACATATTTTTGGATTTTACCCACTTTAAGAAGAATACTACACACCAGTTTCGAGGAGAATTAAATTGATTATTGGGCCGATTTGACTGAATCCAATGCCTAGGAGTATTAATTTGTTGAAAATTTGGTCTATTAGGCTGCACACTATATCGAGGAATGTCAAAATTAGTTGTATTAGGTTTACTTGGTAATGATGGACTTGTAACAGCAGGGGTGGAAACTTCCACAAATTGCTTAACAATTCTATACCATTCTGTTGTACTCTCAGGAGGGTTAACAATTAGATAATTTTGATATTCTGGTTTTAAACCATCGGTTAATCCTTGTAGTAATATAGTTTCACATAAATGCAATTTCCTACCAATTTCAATTTTCTTTCTAAAATAAGTTTCTAAGTTATTTAAACTATCCAATTTCAAAGCAGAAAATTCAGAAAATTTCGGGATATTTACCCTAATAAAATTCTCAGTTAAGATATCAGCTATCTGTTCGTATTTAGTGCAATTAAGGCAATCATTAATGTAAATCTTAAGAGCTTCTCCCTTTAAATTTTGAGAAATATTTTTAAACTTCCAATCATCATCCTTCTTTTCTTTTTCACAAGCATCATCAAAGTATTTTAACCACGCCTGTATCTCAACTCCTAAATCTGGATCAAATGCTATAAATTTTGGTTCTGCCATAATATTTAATCTAACAAAAGAGTTAACTCGATCTTCTTTTAAATATCCGGATCTTAAAAAGATTAAATTTTAAACTTATAACACTATATACCATACAAATAACGAAATAGATAAAATAGTAAATAAATATGTAATTTACGATCTCAGTAACATTTTAAAAATAATAGATTTTTTTTTTTTTTTTTTTTTTTTTTTTTTTTTTTTTAAGATTATCTGTTCTTAAAACATGAAAATATAAATTATACCGCTGTCTATAATATTACAATGACGTATCACACGAAATCATCAAATAAATTAATTAACCTTAACAACACTTAAATATTTGCAACAGAAATAAATTTTAAAAACAAAAATTTAATCAGTATAACATAGTATATAAAACCTTTAAATTTCAAGCAGACTATTAAATAAAGAAAACATTTTAAATATAACATAAACTAATAAATATCAACATATAAAGATACAAATAAATAAAAATACCAACTTACAGTTACTCTTGAGCATATTTCACAGGATCACACATCTAAAAATCGTGACACATCTAAGAGTTTCACACATCTAAAAATCGTTAATTTCTTGATAACACAAAAGTTCTGCTTTTTCGCAATCCTTTAAAACCAACACCATGAAGACGCTTATGAAGATGAATAGTATATTCTCTAGCAACAACTTCACTTAGGCCAACTTTTCCTCTTCTTTTCTCTTTTAGGCTTGACCATTTTTAATTTATTATAAAAGTACAAAATAACAAAACACCAGACGTAAACGTGCTGTAATGGCGTAGACGTCCTCGTAACATATTCTTCTAATCGGCAAATTTCACGTTTAACTACACAAATTTTCTGTTGATCACCAGCATCCTGTTCGACTTATTATATTAATGTCGTGTTTCCAAGTTCAAATCCGGGAAAAAGGCAGTCGTGCTCGTGATAAATAGGGTTAGCGATGTGATTGGTTTCCCTTTTAGCTCGCATCAGGCGGTAGTGTGGTATCATCAACAAGAAATGTCAGTCCATATTTTTGTCGAAGAACCTTTTATTTCCAGTTTTAAGACATCTCTTCAGGGAAAATGCTCATTAGCCAACGCTAAACGAAAAAAAATACAACGTTACATTATTTTCTAGAATCCGTCCCGATTCTTTTAGCAAACACCAGCGTCAAAAAATCCTCTCCGAATCAGGATGATCGTGTTTTTAAACTAGCTTGCGCAATAATACAGAATACGTCACGTGACCCACTTCTATCGAATCAAAAGGTCTCTTTTGGAACTGTATCAATATTTCCGGTGGATTTATTTTGTTGTAAAATGCAAAAACTTTCTACGCCCTTCCAGAATATTCCATAATCTCGTACCAGATGCCTGTCATATCAACAAACGAGCTTATCTGTTTTTGAGGCTGTAGCTAAACTTCGAATTTAATACGTAATAAAAATAATAAGAAGAAAAGAAAATGAATCTTTATAAAAGGGAAAAAAAAAAAGAAAGAATTAAAGTTTTTCGGAAATATTTTAATAGACATTTGATATTTAATAATAGGATAACTTTATGAAATAAGGTTTTTTGAGCGGAATATTTTAAGAGATACGATATTTTAGCATTTAAATAAAGAAGTTATAGCAATTTGACCACACGGGAATAATACTAATGAATTTTAATAATGGATTAAAATAAAGATGTTCTATTTAAAGAATAAATTAAAAAAGCTATCGCCATTTTTAGAATAACTACATTCGAATAAATATTATTAAGTGGATTAGGAATAATTGGCTTTACATATGGATAGTAAAAGGCTATTTTAAGAATGAGAATTATTTTAATAAGCTGGGTTATATACCGAATATTATTGAATGGACAAATTTTATAGAATAATTGCGGAAAAAATTTAAATTTTGTAATATATATATATCAACATAACTTACCATGTAACATGACCAGGCAGTCCGATTAAGATTTTAAGTGAGATATAGAAGTATTTAAAAAGCGATTTGGGTCAATAAAAACATTTCTTAAAAATTTGCTAAATTTAATTTTTATACTGTCCCCTTGTACTATAAGTGGTATTTATTAAAACTCCCTATTACACTAACAAGTAAGACAAAAAAGTGTTTCCAATATCTAACGCTAAAATTGACCTAGTTATGAAACTTTGAACTGCATGACTTACACTAATTTTCTGCATCTGAACACAGATAAGTTGGGCCATGCTTCGAGGGATCGCACACAAAGTGCTTAAAGTATTAGAAGGATTTAATTCGCGTGTATCTGCACTTTAATTGAAAGTAGTCACATCGTACAAGTGTTACGATTGTGTTAATTTTTATTAATTAAGTTTCAAATTGGTTACAATAATTGTATTTTAACAACTGTTTTATTTTGTAAAGAATTGAGACTGTTGCTTTTCCTCATTTCATTTGACAAACATCCTGCTATTTTTTTCACTTATATTTTTAGTGCAAGTTGTATAATTTGCTTTAATATATCAGAATGAAAACAGATTTCAAATTTGTATTGTAATGTTAATTTTACTCTCAACTGCTCTTTTTTACTTTTTTCTATCATTACAAGAAGAAAGTATTGGATTCAAGAAAATATTCAACTTCCGTTTTTCGACGGATTTATAGTTTTAGAAGGTCCTGAACACGATTTAAATGTTTTTTGAAAATGTCTGTCTGTGAGTCTGTCTGTCTGTCTGTCTGTATGTGACAAAAATTTTGTGGGCGCTCTATCTAAAGAACTAATGCACGAAATTTAATAAAACTTTATATTCAGTTAGTCCCTGATATAAATTGGTGCTAGTTACGTTTTGGTGTAAATAGTCCAACAGGTGGCGCTGATATGCTAGTTTTTTCATTATTATCACGATAACTGTATCTCAAGAACTAATGCACGGATTTTCATCAAACTTCAGATTCTGTTAGACCTGGACATAAGTTGTTGTTGATTAGGTTTTGGTCTAAATCTCGCAAAAGGTGGCGCTGCTATGCTGCCTTTTGCAGGATTTACACGATTATAGCAATAGTCATGTCTCAAGAACTAATGCACGGGATTTAATAAAACTTTAGATTGAGTTAGACCTTGATATATATTGCTGCTGATTAGTTTTTCGTGTTTGCGACACCTGTGTGAGGTAGAAGAAAGTTTTGGGATTGAAACATCCGACTAGTTTGTATCAAACGATTACTTATACTTCTGGTAAATTTGAAAATAATCCCTATTTCGTAGGAAAAAAAAATGCTTTACTTAAAAAGCTATTACTCGGTCAGTTTTAATCGTAGAAGATTGGAACTTTTTTTTGTCTTACTTCTTAGTGTAATAGCAAATTTTTACTAAATATCACTTTTATACACCGGGGGACCGTATAAAAAATTAAATTTCGTAAATTTAAAGAAATGTTTCTATTGACCCAAATCGCTTTTAAAATACTTCTTTACCTCATTAGAAACGTTTTTGCTATTCGAACTATATGTCTGTAACTAATGGTTTACAGACATGTAGTTCTGATCCAGTTGGATCTAGTTTAATTGGATAGACCTATCCAATTAAATCTACACTTATAATTCCTTTGATTCAATTTTAGTAGTCAAAAAAGAGACTATGTCTTTCAGCAATATTTTTTTATTAATGCAATATAAAACACTCCAAATAGTTAGAATTTTAACTATTGTTAATTAAATTTATATTTTTTATAAAAATGTTATTAATATTTAATTCATTTTTTTTTTACTTTTTTTATAAATTTTATTTTTAATTAATATTATTAAATAATAATAATATTTAACTGGAACAGTAAACACTGTTATGTACTCTAATATGAGCAGAAGGTACCATACTAGATTGCACCTTATTCGCCAAAATTGTGGTTTTTGAAGTATTTTGCACTGTTTTTTTTCTAATGAATAAATAAATAATTAAATAACAATTAATTTAAAATTTAGATCTTAAACTATAGTTATTAGTAATAAACTAAAAATCTTAACATTCTTTTATATTCTTTGGTATATTTTCATCAATGATAATTTAATTAAAATTATAGATATAAACAATAGTCAAATTTAACCGCTTATTTATCATAGACCTAAACAGAAACAATATCATATATTCTAATATGAGCGAATCTTGTGTGTGTGTAGTTATATATGCAAACTTTATCTTAAAAATGGCTCTAACGATTTTGATGAAATTTTGTATCCTACCGTTTTGGGGCACCAGAAAACCATTGGGCTAGGTCACATGTTCGAGAAAATTCGATTTGTGGGTCATTATGAGTCATCATGGGTCAGGGTCAAGCTAATTGTATCTAAAAAACGGTTCAAATGATTTTGACTAAATTTTGTATCCTACCATTTTCGGCCACGAGAAGACTATTGGGCTGGGTCACATGTTCGAGAACTTTCGATTAGTGGGCCATTTTTTGGGTCAACGCAGGTCAAGTTAATTTTATCTAAAATACGGCTTGAACGATTTTGATTACGTTTTGTATTCTAAGCGTTTCGGGATCGAGAAAATCATTCGGCTAGGTCACATGTCTGAGAAAATTTGATTAGTGGGTCATTTTGGGGTCCGTGTGGGTCAAGATCGGTCTTCCCTGCTCGTATGTTCCAATTAAAAGTAAATTCGTACCCTTTTAGCACAGTGCAGATATTACTTCTAAATACTAGCCTGAATGTAAGTACTAGTTACTGGGATTTGGTAATACATCTTTTATCTTTTGAATTTCATATGCGGGCGTAAGACGAATTTGATTCGTGCGGATAATGCGTGTTAAAATTCTAGTTTTGCTTTGTACAAAAGTTCATAATAAGGATATAGCGGTTAAGATATTTTACAAACTATACTTTTATAAACTTTAATTTTTATAAACTTTATTAATAAATAGTTGTTATTAATAAATTAGAAATATTAACATTCTTTTATATTATTCGGTAAATTTTCGTCAATAGTAATTTAATTAAAATGATAGATATAAACAAATGTATAATCTAACCGCTTATTTAACATAGAATTAAAAAGAAACTCTATATTTTCCAATTAAAAGTAAACTCGTACATTTTTAGCACAATGCAGATATTACTTCTAAATACTAGCCTGAATGTAATTACTAGTTAATGGGATTTGGTAATACATCTTTTATCTTTTGAATTTCTTATGCGGTCATAGGATGAATTTTATTCATGCGGATAATGCGCGTTGAAATTCTAATTTTCCTTTGTATAAAAGTTCATATTAAGAATACAATAGTTATGATATTTTATATTTAGATTTACATTCATAAAATTGAATATTTGGCCTATTATCTTAATAATAATCATCGTGTTCTCTTAGAAGGCAAACTAGCATTTAATATGAAAAGACGTTCTTAATAATCAGCAAATAATTCTAAAACGAAATAAACTATGTTTGTTGCTAAGTCTTATAGTAGAAAACATAAATAATAGGCTAGAAACATTATGATTAAATGTTCATTGTTCCCCAGATATGACTGCTATTTATTTTATATTTTCAACCAGTAATGAATATTCTTCACAGATACAGAAATATGTTTTAACTTCAGAGAGTACAAAGTATTAAATTCACATCTCGTTACGAGTCAAGTAATTAAATTTCACTTAGACACTTACAAATTTGAAATCTATTTAGAAAACAAATTAAAGAAACTTTAAGATTAAAGACAAGGGGAAAACAATTTCAGCAATGTAAGCATTGGGAATTGCTATTTCTCAGATAATTAAATTTTGTACTAATTGCGCACTTGTTCTTCGCATTTAGACAAAATAATTTAATATGTATTATATTCTAAACTGTAATTTAGTTATAAAGTTTAGTTTCTTTTCTGTCATTGTGTGATTACTAAAATAAATTGAACGTAAATAATGGTAAAAATTGTTAGCTTCCCCTTTGTACTCTAAAAGCAGAGCACTTAACTAAGTATGTAAATATTGCAATTGAGTTTTAAACAAAAGTACTTATTTTCAGTTTTAATAGTTATCAATAGAAATATGTTTTAATACAGAAAATATGTGAAGATATATGCTGCTAAATAATAATAAGAGATTTAGAAATATGTTGCAACCAAATTAAGTAATGCATAAAGGTAACTTTTTAATAT
Organism: Maratus michaelseni; assembly: GCA_963931845.1. NCBI lineage: Eukaryota > Metazoa > Arthropoda > Arachnida > Araneae > Salticidae > Maratus > Maratus michaelseni. The sequence goes on from OZ007600.1 coordinate 210,865,850, forward strand.
TTCAATACATCATTTCTTAAATTCTGTGTTTGTGCGCTCTTGTGTCATGAAAACTTAATTCAGAAGTTCTTACAAAAAAGGAAAAAATACTATTTCTCGCTCACATAAGTTAAAGGTTTATGTGTAAACAACTGTAGTAGAAAAGCTACCTATTGTTCTAACAAAATTGGAGAAATATTATTGCACATGGGTTTAACTTGTATCAATATTATATATCTTGGCCAAAATTGGATGTATTTTCACATAAAATATTGCTTCAATGTTATTGTGTTTGTATTTTGCTATTGGTAAGAATTGTTTCACAGTTTTATTGCGAAGTTGTATAATGTAAAACCAATATCTCTGCAATATTTGTGTTTCATATCAAATATTTACAATATAAAATCAGTATTTAATTAATATTGGTATTTCATTGAAAATACTTCCATGGAATGCAATATGAGCTCAATATTAGGTCCCAACATAACCAATATTGGTTGGCTACTACAACATTAGTCTAAAGAGATGATGCTTTAGAAAACATGCTGAAATTTACTACAGTTTCTACAATTGAGGATGAGACTAACTTATCCCTCTCGGATTCCAGGTCAAGCACACATAAATGCACCTCTAGTCGAAAAGTTTCGATCTATAAAAATGTCAACATTTTATATTGGACACAATTCTTTATTTTTAGAGTTTTGGCTTAGATTGCTTTACTTCTACATTAGAATTCTTCTGCGTTGCGCCTACCATTGAAATATATATCAGATAAGTATTTCCACACAGAGGCGTAGCGTCAATGGGGGGGGGGGGGGGCAGGAGCACTTTACTACCAGTATTTTTATATAATTCATTTAATTATTCATATATTCCTTATTTAATTCATACCGTTCAAAGATAAAATAAGGCCAAATGTAGAATATAATTATACTTGTAGTAATATGATCGTGCCCCCCCCCCTGAAGCTACGCCACTGTTTCCCCATATATGACACGTGTACCAGTTCTGCACGCAAACCTCAATAAATTTTACACAAATACTATACAGAAAAATTATAATAAAACTAACAACAGCACACATTTAGATTTAGAGACTCCCTGTAGTATGTCAAATTCATGTATGCTAAAATGTTACGTGTACATTGGAAATTTCCTAAAAAATTATCATCATTGAAAAATAAGAATTTTCAACTTTTTATTTGAATATCAATAAAATAATATAATTGTAATAGTAGTTTAGCGATATAAAAATGCGGTTTAAATGATAACAACACTTTTAGTAACGATGGTACGTCAAAATTAGGAATATCTATTTAGTGATACACCAATTTAAAAGTTTGGTAACCTCTACAATACATCATTGGCTCTCGTTTTCACTTTGCTCCTTTCATTGCATTTCCTTTTCGCTTATTTCCATATATTTTTTTCTTTCAACAGCAGTTTTTTCCTCAGTTGTTATCTAAAGATGGTCTAATAGGACACAAAAATCTAAAAAATATCACATTTACAATTTTTTGGCTTAACATACGCTCTAGATTTTTAGATTAAATTACGCAAACCGCATATAAATGCGTTGATTAGATTAAAAAAATGGAACATTCATTAATATATAAGCATGCTGTTACATCGAATTTGAATATAAATAAGAGAATGTAATTGGAGTATCAATTTGGCTATATAATAATGTCATTTTAAATACCTTTTTTAACAGCGGTACGTCAAAATTTTGAATGTAGATTTAGTGGTACACCAATCTGAAAATTTTGGGAACGCCTGTAGAATGGAACAATGACACGCGTTTCCCAGTTAGCTTCTTTAATTTTATTTCTTTTTTGCTGATTTCCGTATACCTTTTCTCATTTATTACCAATTTTTTCCTTAGTCGTTATCTTACATTGACCTGTGACACAAATATCTCAAATATATAATATTTTTACTTTTTGGCTTAAACCATGGTCTGTTTATTTTTAAAATAGATGACGCAAACCGAGTATAAGTGCAATAATTAGATCAAAAGACGCAAACCTTTTTATGTTTTATTATGTTAGGTTGTATAAGGGGAGCTTAAAACTTTAAATCCGTTTATCTCAAAAAGTTCTTTTTTTTTTTTTTTTTTTAATTCGTCATATTTAAATTTCTATGAAAGTTAAAGTTACAACATTTACAATTGTTTTCAGTAGTATATACATAAAACTGCCTTAACAAATTTTCGTTTTGTAGGAAAGTTTTGACTGTATGATTCTTGTAGTAAGAAAAAAACTCATGCACAAATGACTTTTCTTAATGAAATTACTTTTCTTTAAAAAAAAATATGCTTATGGATTTTTTTAATATATATTTTTAACAATACTGAAGACAAATTAACATTTATTAATTTTTGTAGTCAAAAACGAAAAACAAAAGCACTCAAAATGCGTTATGCTTTCAAAAGATATATAAATTTTCATATCTGATTAAAATTAATTATATTTTAATAGTTTTCAACATAGTTGAAAAGTGTTTATAACTTCGGTTTGTCTGCACTGAAATAAATGACACTTTCAAATTTGAGTAAATCGATGTTTTCATTTAGTGTTGAAACTTTTTGTTTCAAATAGGACGACCCTATGCTTTCAATTCTGAAATACCAAAAATACTCATAACATTGAAACATCGACATATTCCAAACGCAGCACATAAAGTTCAGATCATACTCATTTTTGAAACATGGACATACTCAAAAATGATTATACGATTAATGTAGATATTACTTCTAAATACTACCCTGAATGTAATAACTACGCACTGGGATTTGGTAACACATCTTTTATCTTTTGAATTTCTTATGCGGACGTAGGACGAATTTTATTCATGCGGATAATGCGTGTTAAAATTCTAGTTTTCCTTTGTATAAAAGTTCATATTAAGGATACAATAGTTAAGATATTTTATATTTAGCTTTACAGTCTTAAAATTGAATATTTCGCCTATTGGTATGTTTACCTTCAAATAATAAATTATCATAGTTATTTTTCTAAAATGTAATATTCTTTTCATAACTAGTAATCTAATAATGTATAATTGTGTAAATATTGTAAATGAGTTCTGTATATTGTTTATTATTAATGTGTAATTTTATTTTAAGTTGCATTATATGGTGAGCGTATTACTATGGAGAAAACGTTTATCTTAATAATAATCAGCATTTTCTCTTAGAAGGCAACCTAGCATTTAATATGAAAAGACGTTCTTAATAATCAGCAAATAGTTCTAAAACGAAATCTAGTATGTTTGTTGCTAAGTCTTAGACTAGAAAACAGAAATAATAGGCTAGAAACTTTATGATTAAATGTTCATTCTTCCCCATCTAGGATTACTATTTTTTTTCAACCAGTAATGAATATTCTTCACATATACAGAAATATGTTTTAACTTCAGAGAGTACAAAGTATTAAATTCACATCTCATTGCCATTCAAGTAAGTAAATTTCACTTAGACACTTACAAATTTGAAATCTATTTAGAAAACAAATTAAAGAAACTTTAAGATTAAAGACAAGGGCAAAACAATTTCAGCAATGTAAGCATTGGGAATTGCTATTTCTCAGATAATTAAATTTTGTACTAATTGCGCACTTGTTCTTCGCATTTAGACAAAATAATTTAATATGTATTCTATTCTAAACTATAATTTTGTTATAAAGTTTAGTTTCTTTTCTGTCATTGTGTCATTGCTAAAATAAATTGAACGTAAATAATGGTAAAAATTGCTAGCTTCCCCTTTGTACTCTAAAATCAGAGCACTTAACTACGTATGTAAATATTGCAATTGAGTTTTAAACAAAACTACTTATTTTAAGTTTTAATAGTTATCAATAGAAATATGTTTTAATACAGAAAATATGTAAATATATATATGCTAACTAATCTTACGAGATTTAGAAATATGTTGCAACCAAATTAAGTAATTTATAAAGGAAACCTTTTTAATATTTCAAAACATCTTTCTCAAATTCTGTGTTTGTGTACTCTTGTGTCATAAAAACTTAATTCAGAAGTTCTTACAAAAACGAATAAAATACTATTTCTCGCTCACATAAGTTATGTGTAAACAACTATAGTAGAAAAGCTATCTAGTATTCTAACGAAATTGGAGAAATATTGCACATTGGTATAACTTGTATCAATATTATATATCTGAGCCAAAATTGGATGTACTTTGGCATAAAATATTGCTTCAATGTTGTTGTGATTTTATTTTGCTAATATTGCAATAATAAATATTACACAATTTTATTGCACGGATGTAAAATCTCTCTACAATATTGGTGTGTCATAACAAATATTTCCAATGTAAGATCAATATTTAACTAATATTGGTATTTTAGTTATAGCAAATACTTCTATGGAATGCAATATGAGCGCAATATTAGGCCCCAACATAACCAATATTGGTTGGCTACTACAACAGTAGTCTAAAGAAATTATGCTTTTGAAAACATACTGAAATTTACTACAGTTTCTACAATTGATGCTGAAACTAACTTATCCCATTCGCATTACAGGTCAATCACACATAAATACACCTCTAGTCGAAAAGTTATATAGTTACATATGTGTCGTCTAGTTGCAAAACCGGCCAACTCCTCAAAATTTGAAAATGTGTTTTTTCAGCTTTTTAAGTTCTAAGTAAACTTTTCTACCATCTGGAAGCAAGAAACAAGCCTAAGATGGTCAAATTCCTGTGTTATATGCATTTGAAAATCATGATGTGCTGCAAAACCGGCCAAATCCATAAACTACTGAATTTCAAAAGCGGCCATCTCCATATTCGCTAGATGGCACTTCTGCTTCTCTCCACAGTAACCTCTCACTTGTTGATTAGATTAATGTTATAGTGTTTTCTCTTGCCTGTGACTGCTCCTCCTTGATGCATACAAAGTTTCTAATAATTTAGTTTGGTGTTTTCTCTGACTATGGAAAAGTTTGTGGTGGAAGTATCTCCTAATCAATCAAGGAAGAAGAAAAGGGATCCTACGACGTGGAAAAGGAAAAGAAAACCAAAGTTCACCTTGTGATAACCAGGTGCGGATTAACATATTTTTATGCTTTACGCAAAATACTTTTCTGTGCCCTCTCCCTTCGCTTTCATAAACCTGTAAGTGAATTTTCTCTGATAATTTAAGAATTTTTTAATCTAATTTTTTAATAAAATATTCTTCCATTTATTTTTTTTATATAAATTTTAGTATTTTGAGGATTGTAGATGCGGAATGAACGGGCTTTTGCTTCAGTTAAAATCTGAGAATACATTTTTGATTACATTTTCATAATTTCACGCATTATTTTTTTCAGGTACTGCCCTACTGGTAATCCAAGAAATCCAAGGTGTGGGCACTCTTCAAAAGCTAACCAATGCTCCTCAACGCTTCCCTGAACATTTTTGTGTGTTTTCTACCCCTAAAAACCCAATGTCACATTAAATTGAGTAAAAAATTAATTTCTGGTTTGTTGCAAAACCGTCCAACTCCAAAGTAAGTTGCAAAGGTAGCCAAATCCAAAATAAAGACTTGAATAACACCCTCATTTCATGTGCCCCTGCCACCTTATTTTGTGTTTTCAAATATACTGTCTTAACGACTATAAAACTAAAGAGTTTTGGTTCTAATCTTATTTTGGCTAAGTGTGGCAAAAAATCACCTTTTTCTCAAAATTTTAGTTTTTGGAGATGGCCAGTTTTGCAACTAGACAACACATATATAGTTAACATGTATAGTTAATTTCCATCTACTGGTGAAAATGGTTAAAAGTAAATTTTCATTTGAACTAAATTTTAACATGTTATTTAGTATGTATGCAAATCTATAGATCATATACAGAGATGCACAAAATAATTCGACTACTTATTTGACTATGGAAGGTAATTCCTAAAAGTGTTTACTTACGTATCTTCTTTGAGCCTATTTAACGGTGATGGTTCGTACAATTTTCTGGATGTGTTCGAAAGTGTTTCATAATCTGTGCTTCTCGCATGACTTTTTTTCGTGTTGTTTTTTACAATTAATGTTTTTGTTTTTAAAATTATTTTCATTCGAAAAGGAATATGTATATATGCAATAAAATCTCCATAACAGACGCTCCTGAATTCCACTGATCCTGACTTCTGTATTTAGCGGGCATATTTTCAATTCAAAATACAAAATTTATTTGCATATTTTTACTTCCGAATAACGGAAAAATTCGGCGGACCCGAGGAGTCCATTGTTTAGAAGTTTAGTGCTTATACTATATTCATGCATACTTTTCAAGATAACACAAATAAAAATATTTATAAATAAAAAAATAAAATTTGTATTGAAATTTAACACGAAATTTTGTGTCACTTTAATTCGAAATTAATGAAATATAACAGAAGAAAGAATGATAAATTATATATATATATATATATATATATGTATATATATATATATGTGTGTGTATAGGCTCTTCTTTTCTCTTAATAAAATCCAAATTAAAACAAAGTTTTCAAGATAAAACAAAAAAAAATATTTATAAATAAAATAATAAAATTTTGTATTGAAATTTAACACGAAATTTTGTGTCACTTTAATTCGAAATTAATGAAATATAATAGAAGAAAGAATGATAAATTATATATATAGGGCTTTCTTTTAATGGCTCTTCTTTTCACTTAATAACATCAAATTTACATTTTTTTTTACATCTGTTCTGGGATTCGATGTATTGCACAACATGTCTCTAATAATGTCTGAAGCGTGCTTTATATTTGGCGTTACTTGGCGAAGTTTTGCATGAAAAGTTTAAAACTCCTGCGATCGGAACATGCGGGTAGTATTCACCCATTTAGAAATTCCGGTGTAAAGGAAATGTATCAAGAGAAAATAAAAACATTTATTGCCACATCAATATTAAACAATGAGAAGATATTAGAAAAACTATTTATAAAAACAAAGGATGTACAAAACTATCAATCCAATTTAATTTAACATGTGCCAGAATCATTCTGGAAAAGTAAAACTTTTAGCAAGAGAATTCACAAATGTAAACATCCATATTTGCTCCAGAGAACTCGGTATAACACCATATTTCACACATTATGTTCAAACTCCACTATTCAACTCGGCAATTGTCTTTGAAATTTGATTCACTGAACACACAGTCAACGTTGCATTGCATGGGTCATTTTTATCTAAGTGGAAGTTGGAAAGCTGAATCGTTTGTCCAGTGTAATCCTTGGTACCTGGAATATAGAAATTGTCAATTAAGGTCTAAAAACGCAATTTAATTTATTTGGTTGCTATGTAATAGCAGGTGATTAGAAATATGTAATCCACAGTTTGTATTATTTTCACCTAAATGAGTTTATATTGCCAGCAATACCTTCTTCAAAAAAAAAACTTGTTTATCATTCAACGACCAAATTACTGAAGAATGTTCAACTACGATTGCAGATTTTCACAGCCTGAGTTACTAGTAAAAAATTCAGACTTTGGAATCACAAATCAAATGACAAGGATTAAAAAAAAAATTACATAGCTTGCAAAACTTTTAAAAAGATGAAAACACATATACATATAATGTATATAACAGATATAAACACAATATCTGTCCAGTGTAATCCTTGGCATTTGGAATATAGAAATTATCAATTAAGTTCTAAAATCACGATTTAATATATTTGGTTGTTATGTAATAGCAGGTGATTAGAAATATGTGATCCCCAGTTCGTATTATCTTCGCCTAAATGAGTTTATATTGCCAGCAATACCTTCTTGAAGAAACAAATTGTTTATCAATAAATATTAATTTGGAGCTTGGTGCGATATAATTAAAGTAAAAATAAAATACAACGTTAAAACACCAGTGTAATTGAATCTCCAGCATACCGGTTTCGGTAGCATATAGCATACCCTCCTCAGTGCCTCCTCAGTGCTGAGGAGGGTATGCTATATGCTACCGAAACCGGAATGCTGTAGATTCAATTACACTGGTGTTTTAACGTTGTATTTTATTTTTACTTTAAATTGTTTATCATTCAACGACCAAACTACTGAATAATGTTGAACTACGATTGCAGATTTTCACAGCCTGAGTTATCTAGTACAAAATTCAGACTTTGGAATCACAGATTCAATCTCAAGGATTTAAAAAAAAAATTACAAACCTTGCAAAACTTTTCAAATCTGTGAAAACACGTATACCCCATTATATGTCCAGTGTAATCCTTGGCACCTGGAATATAGAAATTATCATTTAAGGTCTAAAAACACAATTTAATATATTTGGTTGCTATGTAATAGTAGGTGATTAGAAATATGTAATCCGTAGTTCGTATTATCTTCACCTAAATGAGTTTATATTGCCAACAATATCTTCTTGAAGAAAGAAATTTTTTACCATTCAACGACCAAATCACTGAAGAATGTTGATCTATGATTACAGATTTTCACTCCTTGAGTTACCTAATAGAAAATTCAGACTTTCATATCGCTGATTAAGCTCCAAGAATATGAAAAAAAAATTGAAAATCACATGCCTTGCAAAACTTTTCAAATGGATAAAAACACTTTTACCCCATTATCTATCTACATCACTATCAAATATGATTGTCAGGGTGTCTGGCCTGAGTAATTTGGTGGTCTTTAAGATTTGGCTCCAATCATTGCCGTCAGGATGGATTGCTTCGCAGAAAAAAAAACTGCAAATATCTGCTACAAATATCACTTTATTTTCATCTATCTGTAATGGAAGAAAGTAGTGACATCGAAGATTTTTTTCGACTTCCGATTTCCGAGGGCTTTACACGTTTCAAGAGTCAGAGATCCCGAAAAACATGTTTTTACAAAATGTCTGTCTATCGGTGTGTCATCTTTAAATCATCGAAAGGTGTATGACGTTATGCATAGAATTGAACCAAACATCATATATATGTTTTTCTCTATGACCATTATGTCCCAGTTGAAATTGGAGATATATCGTCATAAGGGGGAGCTGCGTAGTAGCGATTTTTGAGCGATTTTATATTTTATATCATTTGAAAGCGGACAGCGTTGTGCATAGAGTAGAACCAAACTTCATATATATGTTTTTGGTTATGGACAGAAGGTCCCCGTTAAAAATGGGAATATCCCCCCGCAAGAGGGTGCTGTGATAGCGTTTTTGTGCGATTTTCTCGATGTTTTGCAATTTAAATGAACAATGTATAATTATTTTTAGACGAAATTTTATATTTAGGTTAAATATTATAAATCAAGGTTTGCATAAATGTTTTGAGAAATTCGGCCTGAAGATGGCGCTGTGATGTCTGTTCAAATTTCCGATATTCCATAGGACTCAATGTCTATTATCTTATATCCTCAAATTCAATTGATACTTGCTGGCGACAGTCAAAAACATATAAATGAAATTTCGTTCAATTCTATCCATAACTTCATGCGTTTTCCGAGGATACAAAAATGGAAATGGCACAAAAAATCGCTATCACAGCGCCCTCTTCCGTCATAATATCCCTGAATTCAATTAGGACTTGCTGGCCTTAGCCAAAAACAAATATATGGAATTTGGTTCGATTCTATGCATAACTTCATACACTTTTCGATGATAAAAAGAGGACACACACACGGACATACAGGCATTTTGTAAAAATATGTTTTCCTGAATCTCCGATCTTTAAAACGTGTAAATTCGTTGAAAAATTTTTCGATTACAATACTTTCTTCTATTATAGATGGAAGAAAGTAATGTGATCGAGATTAACTCGTACTATTTACTCCGATTAGTAAAATGAAACATAAATCTATGATGAAAATCAAAGTCGGTGTATTTATGTTTTGTTCGTGCAGCAACGCACACTTCGCCATCTTGTTTGTTTCTAAAATGCATAATTAAAAAATTACCTTTTTTGAAGATGGTTGACTTATGACGGCCGATTATCTACACAAGGGGTATAGGCCCTAGGGGGAAGTGCCCTCCGTGGGGGGGGTCTTTCTAAGGGATACTAACCCGCATTTACGACAAGGTTCGAAGGACACCACGGAAAACTCCGAAAGGTTAGGTCGACGAGCGCGACAGGAGTTTGAACCCAGCACCTCCCGTGTACCAGCTTTGAGAGCAGAACATATCAGCCAATGTTTTGAACTTTATGGGCCCTTTTTTGAAGAATTAACATGTAGGGGGTAGAAGTAAGTTTTAGGATTAGTATATCCGATTAGTTATTGTTACAGATACGATTGAATAAAATACACACAACTATTTATAATAATTGACAGATGCAATACAATCTAACTTTTGATAATGTTTCATAATTATTATGTTCTTTGTATCGTCATCGAACATCTATGAATACAAAATTTATTTGAATTTCGTTTACTATAACAAAATGTGTATCGCATATATATTAAACATCTAAAAAATTTAAAAGGTTATGGTTTAAAGAAAATGGTTTATTTTCCTACAATATAATGAATACTTTATTTAAAAAACAAATTATTTGTTTTACATGCGATTAAACGAAAGATAAAATAAATTTATCTTAATTTATATCATAAGAAATATTATGCAACTTTTTACGAAGTCTTATATTACATTTAGTGTTCTCTCTGTGTTTTTTTTCTTGTACAAAATAAAGACAAATACAAAGCCATACATTTTATACAAAGACAAATTTAACTTTGCATTTATTATTTGTGGACATTGCAATTATTACTGCATACACAATCTGTTTTATCTGAAGATTATAGCTTGAAAACATACTCTTATTGCAGAATCTATTGAATATTTTATATAAAGAAAATAACATTTATTTATTTATTTATTTGGTTTCAGAAAGAATTAGATTTCTCAAGAGTTTGGTTTTCTTCTATGTTCATACATTTTTATTTCTTACATAATAAAGCATACACATTTCTATGACATTTAGAATTGAAAAGATATCATTTATTACCAACTAAGGTAGAGCTATTTATAAATTTAACATATCATAACATTAATTAATTATAAATATAACTATATAACTAATCAGAAACTAAGTTAATTATTTGTGTATTATTTGTTTTGTAAAGAAATATGGTTCTTTAATAAATATATTTTGGCAAGTTTCTCCATATCTATTATGAATTTCTTTTAAAACCTTTGTGTTGTGAATTTTGTGTCTTGAGAATATATATAATTAGAGTAATGTTTTGTTAATTTTTTTATTATAAATCGTATATGTGTCATAATAACGCTGTACTAAATAACAAGTCATAACTAATAATATCAACGATTTCATAAAGAATGCACAGAGAACAGTAAAAAAATATTATACCACAGTTGTATACGGTGTTTTTTTTATGTTTATATAGAATATTAATTGAATAGTTTATTTTAGAAAGAGCACAAGTCACATTTTTCGAATTTTGCACCAGAAAAAAATGTTTATATGGCAGGATATTTTGCTTTTTGCAATTCTTTGAATTGCATGTTAGAAAGAACGAGCAGAGAAGACCGAGCTATGCTCGGTCAAAATTAGCTTTGAGTTCAAATATGACCAAAATGACCCACTAATCAAATTTTCTCGAACATGTGACCAAGCCCAATTGTCTTCTCGTACCCAAAACCCGTAGGATATAATGTTTAGTCAAAATAGTCTGAGCCGTTTTTTACATAATATTAGCTTGACCCACAGTGATTCAAAAATGACCCACTAATCCAATTTTGTCGGACATGTGATCTAACCAATGATTTTCTCGTTCTCGAAACTGGTAGAATACAAAATTTAGTCAAAATCGTAATGCCGTTTTTAGGTATAATTAGCTTGACCCGCAATGACCCAAAAATTAACTACTAATCAAATTTTCTCGAACATGTGACCTAGCCCAATTCTTTTCACATAATCCAAAATGGTTGGATACAAGATTTAATCAAAATTGTTTGAGCCGTTTTTTAGATGAAATTAGCTTGATCCTGACCCATAGTGACCCAAAATGACCCACTAATCGAATTTTCACGAACATGTGACCTAGTCGAATGGTTTTCTGGTGCTCTAAAACGATAGGATACAAAATTTCGTCAAAATCGTTAGAGTCGTTATTAAAATAAAATTTGCATATATATAACCATACACACACACAAGATTTGCTCGTATTAGAATATATGATAATAAAATGCACTTTGCACAGTTTTCGACATGTGCCCTTACTAAATTAAACACAGGTAAACTGAGAGTTCAAACAGTAAACATATGAATAAATCAATGCTAATCATTTCACTAATCAAGTCACTGAATTTTGGTAATACATCTTTTAGGTAGCTTTCATTACAAAAAGCTACCTATTGCAGCCGTTCGGAGGAAAGCAATTCCAAAAATTTTGGTATATTTTCATCGAACATGACCCCCAGACACCCAAACACCCCAAACCAACAAATGTTGATTTATATATATATATATATATATATATACATATATATGACATATGTCTGCTATAACTCTCGTATTTATGAACCGATATGAATGTCACTTATCATGTGTACAGGACATACCAAAGTCTCGGCCGAGTTCGTTGGCCCGCTTCATGCGCCATCTTGTTTCAAAATGGCGGTAAGTTAAATTTTTGTATTTTTTTTAATTCAAAACGATGTACAAAAAAATTATAAATTGTAAATGTTGTTTCGTTAAGTGTTAGATCGTGATTCAAGGATTCCGGAACATTTTTTGTTTTGGCTTTATCTTAAAAAATGGTAGAGATATGGCACAGTTTGAAATTCTAGGGTGGCTGACATTTTGAAGCAATCTTATATTTGTTATGCTGCAATTCTCATGCTGCAATTCGAATTCAAATTCAGTATTAATGAAACCTGGGATTGAATTTTCTATAATCGGGTTCCAAGCATTTTAGCTTCGGGTGTTTGAGTAAAATGAGTTGAATTTTTAAGAACATTGACAATGAAAATTATCTTTTCCTCCCGGTGCAGGCCGGAAGGACTTTTACATATCTAAATATGCTTTGCTTAAAAAAAAGTATTTGATAATATTGCACTGAAATTAAACTTTAAATTTTAAAAGGGGCTTTAACGTAAAGTTTTAAGCAAATTTTATCGTATTTACATAACTATTTTATTTACATAACTATTTTATTAATAGAAATAACTATAATTGTTATGAATATCAAAATTAACTTTTATTAAATAGTTCATGCATATCATTTTAAAATCAAAAAGTGGAAAAAAGAATCTGAAATAGAATATTTAAATATTTTATCTTAAAAATAAAAATAAATCTTTAATTGTTAATAACATCAAAATTTACTTTTATTTAAAATATTCCATTTGTCATGAAAAATATAAAGCAACCGATAAAATATTTTTTAAATAAAAAAGTTGAACATAAAACTGAAATAAAGTATTTCACCGATAAAACATTTTTAAATAAAGATCTAGAATAAAAGTTGGAAATAAAAAACGACGTGGATTCGAACTCGTGCTATCTAGATTCAATTGCATCGCTCTAGCCATTCAACCACCAAGCACATAGGCGTTCAGCAACAAAACATTATTCGAGCTCATGCTATCTAGATTCAAGTGCATCGCTCTAACCATTCAACCATCAAGCACATAGGCGTTCAGCAACAACACATTATTTGAGCTCATGCTATCTAGATTCAAGTGCATCGCTCTAACCATTCAACCATCAAGCACATAGGTGTTCAGCAACAAAACATTATTCGAGCTCATGCTATCTAGATTTAAGTGCATCGCTCTAACCCTTCAACCGCGTTCAGAAACAGAACATTAAAGTAAGTAGGCAAATCTGTGATCTGAAGGCAGGAATCTAAGTATGCTCACGTAATGTCCGCCGCGAGACACTACTTATTAAATGCATGGGATATGCCGGTCGACCAAGAGCAACAACGTCTCTAGACGACCGTATCATAAGGCAAATAGCTGAGCGTTCGTCTACGAATTCCTGTAAGAAAATAAAGGCAACTTTGTTTGCGACAGGAAGAAATGTAAGCCTGATTAATCGTATCTAGGTGTTTAAGCAAGCAATTTGAATTTCATCGCGAATAGCACGTGTTTTTAAAACTTGTCATAAACATGGAATGGTCTTAATCATTTATGAATGACTATATATATTTAATAATAATATCACTGATTTTGTAGTTATCTAATTCTGTCTATTTCAAACTGATACATATGTGGAGAATTGTAAAGTTTCAATGCCAAAGAGTGATAAAGGAATGGCGATGGTACTGTTGTTGTTTATGAAGGGTTGTTCGTTACCTGGGCTTTGATTATCATTATGTAGAATGAGCTAACAAAATGGCAGTAAGAATAATGTTTCGTATTTATCTGTAAATAATGTAGACATTTTGCAAATATATCTTCCAATTAAATTTTCAAGAGAATATGATGCCCTTTTAATTAATGAGTAAGCGCCAATTACTTTAAGTTAAGATTAGCGTCATCAAATTGAGAATAATTAAAACCACTGAACCAAACATAATACGGCGTTACAACATACACACATTACAAATATATTTTTCTAATAATAGATTAAATACATCTTCTTTACAGATAAATTTAGGATTCACATCTCTAAAATATGCCCTTCTGATAACATTAAAATAATTTCAAAACTTTCAGATAGGAGTATAATTTTCTGTAATAAGTAAAATTAATGTATAGTAATATAGATTAGATTATACATTATAAAAAATGTGTTATTATTTACAAATAATTACTAGTTAAAGCGTCTGTTTAAAAACATTAATCACAGAACCCTCAAAATTAATAACTCTGTGCATTTTGAAATGTCTCTCTGCAATAAGCATTTGAACAATAATTTTACCCATATTGAAATAGATAAGAGTAAAAAAACAAAAAGTAAAGTTAAAGTAATCAATTGCGCTTATAAGTTTACATTACAATTACACTTTAAATAAAGTCCTAACTCATAAATTATTTTAACCTTATCTTACAAAGACATGGGTTAATTATTGCAAATTGTTACGCGTATATCTTTTTCAAATGCTTTCTCTAATAATAGGTTAGAATAATAATTTTATCTCTTTCGAAAGAAGATAAAGCTAAAATAAAAATTATTTTATAGCATTCTTTAATGCATATATGAACATAAATCATAGTTATTTAACTTTAAAATATCATTCCTAACAATTAATATAATTATTTTTTAACGCTTTCCAACATAGTTGAAAATGGTTTATCACTTCGGTTTTTCCGCTGTTATCTGGTCGTTCTCAAATTCTCGGAAATATATAAGGATTGCCAAGGGATTTTTATAATTGAGATTCCCTATAGAATATTCACTATTGAAATTAAGTATGTAGCATTTACAGTTCGTTTGAATGGGAACACTGTAGTGGACTAGCAACTCTGTCATAAAGGCATTCGTTTGATTGTGAACGTATCGCCAATCTAACATTTGTGTGCGTGCCGAAACATCTATACACTGTAAAAAATCTTCAGCTTTTGCTGCATAGTCACTCCACCGCTTTTATAGAATATCTCTATTTTGACCAATGAAAATGCTCCATAATATAGTAAAATAACCGTTTTCTCTAAAAGCGGTGGAGTGTGTCTGAAGCAAAAGCTGAAGATTTTTAACAGTGTATGCTATTTTACTCTAATTTTCGACGAATGCATGCGGTATTACGAAGTTGCGGGTTTTCTGCGTTTCGCAGAAATTTAATGAAAATTTTGGTTTTCCTGGTCTATCAGCAATGTATTTAAGCAGGTTAAAATGTGTGTAGCGTTGGATTTGGTCGTATCTGGCCTTCCTGGACTTTGAGACATGCTCTCGCCAGCAAACCGATGCTAATAGTCTGAAGTGGAGCCGATACAGAGTAAAGAAAGCCGTGGGTAAGAAAGTTTAAATTTAATAGTTTCAATAAAGATTGTTTCATTGGCCACAGACTGCTACCATTTTAGGAATTTAGCTGAGGTTTAGAAAATTGCTGGAAGTTGCGCGTTTCAATAAATGATAGTCAACAGCTAGTGGAGTTAAGCTCAAAACGTTTCAGTGATCGTCTGTGCGTAAGTGAAAACTTTAATTGTTCATTCTGTTCAAGTACTTTTTTTGAGTGTTTTTGAAGAACACATTTTCTTAGTGGGCTTATTTTGAAAGTATTTGTAAATTCAGGCTAAATTTTGCGACTGAGATTCAGCCACTGAGCCTGTCCGTTTAGTTTTAAATAAACAATTTTTACCTTATATTGGAGTAGTTACTGATCTAGTCCGGTGCCATGAAGCCGTATGTCACAACACAAAAGAATTACGTTTTACAATAGCCTATGAGAAAAATCGTTTGCGGTGGATTTAAATAATATTACGATACTTCACTCATACTGACATTGATATATATCTCTGATATAGACAACAACATGCGTTCTGCAACATATAGAATAAGTAGTTCGTTTACAGAGACTCACCAAAGATTTCCAATACATTATGATCTAAGGAGATAAATAGTTTGGCACGCAATTTAGTGATTTTACAGTAGTTCAAACATACTGAAATTCATATGGATCACTGAGTTGCACTGCAACATTTTTCTATAAATTATGGAGTACATACAACATATTGTTCATTTACAGAGACACACAAAATTTCGATTACAAGACTTACTGTGATCGATAATTGCTGAAAGTGCGTTGTCAGCTGTTGTATGCATTAAAATAAATAATTTTGAGTGTATTACGTGGTTTGTATGTAAATTCTAAGCAAAAAACCCGGGATCCATTGGCTGAAGCTACCAATGCTCAGATTTAATCTTCCCAAATGGGCGAAAAAGTCCAGGCCTACTGGAGTTCCCACTACCTGCGATTTATTCTGTTAAGCTGATTCAGATATTAGACCAAATGATATGATCAATAAGATTAACTGGGTGAAATAGATCCGCCAGATTTGTCTGAGATTGCTCAGTTGGTAGAGCACTGATAGCTTCAGCCAGGGGATCCCTGGTTCGAATCCTGGCCCGAACTTTTTCGCCCAGTTTGGAAAATTACCATCTCATAACAATAGTATCTGAAATCTTACTATATCCACGTGCAGTTAGCAATATGTGTTGATTTAAATATCAGTCGAAAATGCAAATTACATGTGGGGTAACTTACTTTATTAATGTTTAATTGGAAAATTCGTTGAATAAGAGATAATTAAATTTCAGAAAATGAGATTCCGCATGTGGCAATAGATGAAATACATATTTTACTAAAATTTTATGTTGAAATCCATGTATATTTCCAATATTTAAACACAATCGCTTACAAAATCTAACTACAATATTTCAACAAAACTCCAATAAATGTTAATTAAATGTATTAAATAAATTTAATTATAAAGCTTCACGTATGATATGTAGGATTTTATATAAAAGAGAAATATTACCTACAATGCACAAAAATGTGCGTAACGAATTACATATCACGCAATATACTTTTAAATTATTATACAGAATACATTAATGATTTTCAGAGATAGAATTATGAAATACAACTCATCTACATACAATTATTTTAATACTCGTATTCAGTGCTATTTGAAAGCTGCATCAAAATAATTAAGCTAGAAATACTATTATTCTCGAACATTTATATTATAATTATATGCTTTTGATGGATTATGTAACACATAAAATTGAGTATGTAATGTATTTGAGATTATTAAATAAACCAAATGATGAATACTGCTTTATAAAGAAAATGTGTTTACAGTTTAAAATTACCATTTAAGGGACTGCACATTTTTAACAGTAATTGCGTTTAACAGTACATATACGTTTTTGTTATTCATGTTTTCGGAAAGACATATAAGAAGTAATTTTATTCAAAATGTATTCCTATAAAAATCAAGCAAATTTAAAATGCAATAAAGAATATTTGTTTTTATGTATTTCAAGATATAACGACCGAGTAAAATAAATAAAATAAAATAAATGTATCATATTAATTAAAATGTCAAGTTTAATTCTTATATTTATTTGTACTATTATTCGTTTATTCTATCCATCATATCATTATATTCATTATAGACGTTCATATGATATTCACATTCTAGACATTAATTTATTCATATTTATTTCCTACATTCATTGCAATTTCTTATTGTTTCAATGCTTGATATACAGAAATCTTTTATTTTTTTTTAAATAGAGTAATTCCGGGTGAGATGCCGCATATTTTATTCAATTACCCATAGTGCACATAAACTAAAAAAAATCATGCTATACTATTTAATGTTAAATATACAACATGTGTACTGTGACAAAAAAATATAAATAAATGAATAAATAACAGTTTTTTTTTTCTAAAACATTACACTGCGGTGCGTACATTCAGGGTGAGACGCCACATTTGTGCCGGAGTTGCCACGTTTGTCATAAGAACAGAATGAAATGATAAATAAAAAATATTCAAACAAATATTGATATCTGGACTATAATTAACTATGTAAAAACCAAAAGAAACTAAATGAGTACAATGAAATGTACTAGTAGGTTCAAATAAACATTAGTCTGCCTACTTTGTTCACTACTAAAATTATCTACTTATTTTTTAAAGATTGGATTTTAATTGTTATTTCAGGAACAATGTAACATCAGTGTATTAGAGAGGGAAAAAAAAAGATAAAATATTGTTTACATTGTTTAATTTGTTAATAGTGCTGTTTTTTTTTTCAACCGCAATCTACACAAAAAGTGTCGAAAATAGTACAGTCGCCATGTAACCACTATTAACACATGATGCAATGAAGGCAATTACACTTTTTCTTAATTTTGGAGTAGTTTTCTACGTATTCCTTGCAAAGAACGTCAGCATCACATGTGTGATCTAACTTTTCATTATTATCTTCTTGACTTGCATCTTTCCTCGCCTGCTTACTTTTTATTTTTCTTTTTTTCTCCTTAGGTGCAGTAAACTTTATACTGTTTGAACATTCATCAATGTCTGATGAACTGAATTTTATTAATAGCGGCATCTTGTACAAAAGAAACTACGGCATGTGATCGGATCGCAGTGTGGCATGTACCAATTTTGTACTGTACAGACGTCGCACATCACAGTTGCCTGCCCTCGGAAAGGAAAATGGAGTAACCCTACACACAGTACTCTATACAGACGCTACACTTAGTTTTGACTTCGAAATCATGCATTCATTTAGTAATTAGTGTATAAAAAGTATTTAAGCATAACATGTTTAAAAGTTTGGATAGTGAAATCATGCGCATACCTCAAAATAAAGATTGTACAGCTACAAGTAAACATCGAAATAGGATTCACGCTATACACTGGTTAAAGTAATCTCATTGCGCACCTATACTGTGCGTTGTACTGTCATGTGTCGATAATTACGAGAAATACAAGGGGTGCAGCATTTATCCCGGAGTTACGCTATACATAAATATTATGGGATATAAATAATGAAAAATATAAGAATTGTATCTGAAATCTGAGTTTCATGCAGTTATCAAAATATATTTGAATATCGGTCGAAAAATCGCAGAACATGAAATAAATATTTTACTGAAATTTTATATTAAAATGCGTATATATTCCCGGTACTTTCAAACACAATCGCTGAGAAAACCTAACTATAAAATTTCAATAAAATTTCAATAAACGTTAATTCAATGTATAAAATAAATTTTATTATTAAGCTTCTTTGTATGATATGTAGGATTTTATGTAAAAGAGAAATTTTATCTAAAGTGCCGAACATTTTGCGTGGAGAATTACGTATCGTGCAATATACTTTTGATTTATATACCGAATATGTATTAACCCTTTATATAGATAGAAATATGAAATCCGATTCGTCTACAGACAGTTGTTGAAATATTCGGATTCAATACCGTTTGAAAGCTGCATCAAAATCATTAAGCTAGACATCTTATTATTCTCGAAAATTTCCATTATAGTTATATTCTTTAATGGGTTATGAAATATATTATGGATTACATAATTGCGTAACACATAAAATTCAGTGCGTAACGGATTTGCGCTTATTGACTAAACCAATTGAATAATACTCTTTTTTCAAGAAAAGTATTTACTGTTTAAATTTGACATTTAAAGGATTACTTCATTTTTAACAATATTTACCATTAATAGTAAATATACGTTTTTGTTATTCACGTTTTAAGAAAGAGATATAAGAAGTGATTTTATTCAAAATATATTCCTGTATAAACCAAAGAAATTTAATATGTATTTAACAAATTTAGTTTAGAAATTTTTATGGAATTATTTGATCAGTTATAAAATTGTTTCGTGAATTAAAACTTTGCGAATTAAAAAAATAAATACAATAAATAATACTACTTTATCTAGGAAAATTATTTAATATTCAGTAAGTGCATTCAGAATGAATATGATAAAATCCCATGGCGTAGACACTAAAAGATTCACAATTACAAAGTTATAAGAGACTCACATAAGACTTACAATAAGATATGACTCACAATAACATAATTATTGGTATTTTTTGTTGTTGTTGTTGTTGTTATAACGGCCCGCAAAGATTAATCGAGAAGTGACAAAGATATATCGCCAAATTAAGTTTTAAAATCTCCTAAAATTGCTTAAATTTAACTTTTGCCATGTGTGCGGTGTAATACTTATTATCATTCGAAATAGCTAATTTATTATATGACACTATGTATCTTAGGCACTTTCAGCTTTGTCTGATCTACATTCTCATAAACAATTTCGCCAAAAAACGTAAAAACTGCAGACAGCAAGTGGCCGGAAAACCTTTGTGATTGGAATATATGTTTCGTTATTTACAAGAAATTTCGTGTTTTGACTGGAGAATTTCAGTAAATTTTGAGCTTACGTTTGTTTTTTGAGTGGAAAAGAACATACGTAAAACTTCCTTTTCACATACGAAAAAAATGCAAGCACTACATTTGCCAGAACATCCCTGTGATATGACGGGAATTTAGCTTCAAACTGGAGGATTTCAGGAAATTTTGAGCTTTCGTTTGTGTTTTGAGTGGAAAAGGACCTGCGTAAAAATTCCGTTTTAAATACGAAAAAATACAAGCACTACATTTGCCGGAACATCCCTGTGATATGACGGAAATTGAACTTCAAACTAGAGGATTTCAGGAAAATTTGAGCTTACGTTTCTTTTTCAATAGAAAAGGACATACGTAAAAATTCCGTTTTAAATGCGAAAAAAATACAAGCACTATATTTTCCGTAACATCTCTGAGATATGACGGAAATTCAGCTTCAAACTGGATGATTTCGGGTTACTTTTAGGTTATGTTGGTGAATTTTGTGTATTTTGGAAGAAAATGGAAAAAATTCAAACGAAAATTTTCGCATTTTAACGAAACAAAATTTAACAGAAGAAAACCTTCAATTCAGGGATTCATTTGAGAGTGTATTTTTTGGAAACATATCCAGATAGGAGTCGTTCGTGTTTCTTTTTTCACATATTTTTATACGTTTTATATTTTAAAGGCCGCAAAATATGGCCTCAATATTTCCCAAAAAAATAAAGAGTGAATCCTGCACTGTAATTTTTATACTACATCGCAAAACTATTCCACCCACTCTTGTATTGAACTTCCGCTTATTTTCTATGTAACGATTTTCGGTTTCCTTTCGCAGATTGTGTAAATATAAAAAAGGAATTAATATCCGTGTTTGTTAAAGATTTGTGAGAGATATACGTTTGATTTTAAATAGTTAAAATTAGATTAAATGTTTGCCCATAAACAGCGATTTACAAATTTCATAAAAAGCTGGTAGCCAGCAAAAAATTCTAGTCGCCAGTAAAAAATATGTATCAAAATTACATATCTCTAAAAAAATAAAGAAAAACAAGTGGGTAAGTGTGATCGAAGATCGCTCAAAGGGTTTCGTTTAATATTCCTATCAAAACACTTTATCCTTTCTTTAATAAATTCAAACAAATTTCATTTAGCAACAACAACAAAAAAAAGTCATTATAGTTTTTTATAAAGTAAAAATTTACCGGTCTATATTTTCGTTTTTTCGAATATCTAAACCAACCGGATAGCGTGCCAAGCCCGCTATTATATTCTGTCATACGGACTAAATGCAATATTTTAAAAAATAATTTCAAAATTAAACAAATTGTACACCTTCAAAATGTTAAAATATGCGAATATTTCCATAATCGGATTTTTATCACAATTCAATATGTTTCTCAAACTCATATATTTACTATTCTCTATTATTTATATTGATACTCGCTTTGTATCATTCTCAAACATTTGAAAAATTAGTTAAACTTCCCATATGACGTCAGATTTTCTTTTTAATTCTCTAATGACGTGATATTAGTCTGTTTTGTGTACTTACTCATACTCCTTATATTATTGAGAAATCTTAGACATTTTCCGTTTTATTACGACTATGATGTCAATCAATTTTATTTCATATTAATCTTTTTTTTTTCAATTGGTGAAACTTTTTATTTCATTTTTCACGTGGGAATCGTCTGATAGAGAATTAATTATTGTAGAAAGAATTTAATCGTGGATTTTTAATTTTTGGCAACGGCTATAACGAAAAATGTTTAAATTTAATAGGATAAGGCTGTTAGAATTTTGGTTTTTATCTCTATTAAAACAATACGAATTTTTCAAATTTAATATTTTCAGCTCTTCACAGCTGCTATTCTGATTTATACCAAAGTTTCAACTCTGTAAGTTACATAGTTTTCGAGAATGGCCCTGTGACAGACAGACAACGGAGCGGGATCAATAGGGTTTCGTGAGATGAACAAAACCCTAAAAACGAAATACTATAAAGGCCGAATTAACAAACATGTTCGGAAAATGCTGATAGCTGAATGCTTTTAACGTCCGCATAGTTGAGTGCTACAAAGTCTATATTTGATCAGGGGCATCTATAAAATAATCCAGCTGGAAAACAATTTCTTGCCTATTTTCCTATTGAATTTAGTCAAATTATTACATGAAAAAAATGGGGGGGGGGGGGTCATATTTGGTTTCGCCTTCTGATATTTAAGCAGCGTACATTCCGGATGTTATAGAATTTTTTCTCGTTTTCGGCCTTTGATGATGGCTAAGTTCTGGTTTAAAGCAGTCATGACTCTGACGAAAGTTTCAACATCTATAGAATGGTTTTAATGTTTTAAAACCTGTATTTCATTTTACACCTATTTTAGTAATAAATAAATTATGATTCATTTTAATTGTTTTCATGTTTTTAATTGATACACTAAAGTGAATTTATATTCCAATATTAGACAAGTTTTTCTATATATTTAATGAATAAAACATGCCCAGCGCAGAACTTCTAATTTGTAACGCCAACAATCTACATTGTAAAAAAAGGCAAATGTTTTTTAATCTTAACAAGATTACAATGTAACCAGGAACGAAAATATACAATAACATCTGTCGAGTTACCCATTATTTTGAAATGCGTGCTTTATCTTTAGAAACCTTAGAAACCAATATATTTTTGAGATTTAATGAAAGATTGATAAAAACACAGTTTTTGATTTTCGGAAACGTTTCCGAGTTGTTTTTATAATGTATTAAACAGTTTTTTCAAACTGGAATATCTGTTTTTATGTCACTATCAGTTCTCAATTAAACCATTTAACCGTGTGAATCCCGCAATATCCGAAATAGCCCAATGCTCTGAAACCCACAATAGCCCTGGATTTCTGAAAGGATTTTCCTTCCCCTTAAGTGGGTCAGGGTGCTGTCAAAGGAGTAGTCTCTCTCAGTGAGGGATGGGGTAATGTGTTGGCATTTCTGGTCAGTACAGAAAGAAAAACAAGACTTTTTTTAGTAACTGGAGCAACGATGAGCAAGGGGTGTAACACCTGTCGAAATTTGAATAAAAGAAGAAGGCGGTAGGGTCATTTCCACTACTTACCTAGTGAAAAAGGGGGAAACAAAAGAAGCTAGTATTTTTGGCTATTCTGTTGGGATTCTAAGGTCATTCAGTTTTTTAAAACTTGTTATTTAAAGAGTTAATCTACGTAACTCAATGTATACTTGCAAGAGTAACAAAATAATATTTTTTATATTAATGTTAATGGTGTTAATTTATCATGTTTTCCTGTAAAACATATTTGTTGAACATGTTTATCTGTTGAAAATGTTTATCTGAGAATGGACAATATCCTAAGTACCAATATTCTGATTGGAGAAAACTGATTAATACAATATAACAATTTGTCAGAAATATTTCCGAAAATTAATGGCAGCTAAAGAAACTTCTTTATAAATGCGCCTTTAAATCGCGAAAATATATTGATTTCTAGGATTTCTGAAGGAAAAAATTACTTTTTGGAATCGTGGGTAAACCAGAAGAGGTTATTGTATTTTTTGTTCATGGTTATATTATATTTTCCTAGATTAGGAAGTATTTGCCTTTTTTCAGTATACTATCTGAGGTACTTGGACGAATCTGGCCAACAGATTTCACTCAGGCAACAAAATCTGGTCTCTCATATGAGACATCTCAACAAGTAAAACAATAAGTACACGAATTCCAATTAAAAAGGGATATGTAATTAAATTTTATTTTTTTAATTTATCCGTACTGATGAGTAAGAAAACATTAATATATTAATTTCCATTGTTTTTACCAATCAATATAATTGAGTACATGTAATAGGAATGGTGAGATATATAGTTTTGCTTTAATTTAATTCTATAGTTTCGAAATATTCGATTAAAAACATTTTCCCAGTGCACTTTGACATTCATATAAATCACTAATTTTAATATAAATTAAAATGTTAAGAAACGGATTCGAATTTATCTGCCTTTCGAAACACCGTTAATGAAGTTCTATGCAACAATCAGTATTTCTCTTCTAGTACTAATCGATAAGCAATCAGAAAATTCTCATTGCGAATGGAACAGTTAGGTTTCAGAAATTTAGTATCGCTAATTACTTTGCTGTTGCAAGATAATAATCAATTCCAAGAAATTAATTTAAAGAAAAATGTTTGATATACTAGTTAATCTATTATAATTATAAAAACTACTTGATTTCGTATTAAGAACTTTATAGACGCACAGGATAATAAGAAATATTTAAAAAGGCAGACAACCAACGTTAGAACTGCACAAAAAAACAGCAAACAGCTGTTTCGAATCCACAAGCGAGATTCTTCGTCAGTGCGACAAAGAGCAAAGCACAGCGTGCTAGAAAAAGCAAGGCTGGGCATAAGGACAGAGAGGCGGTGGCTTATATACCCGATGTGTGTACAGAATTATATAACAACATCGGACAACAACATATAACTCATAACAAGAGTCGGGATCAACGTCTTTGGTTTACATTTCTAGTTTCCGTGTCTGAGCAGTATGTTATGAAAATTTCCTTCTTTTACATTAACTGTTTTGTGTTTGTTTCCTCTTAGCAGAGAAAACAAAGGAAAATAATTAACAACCAGTGGACCCATGCGAGGATTCCACACTGCAGTCTAATATTTTGAGCAATCTATATTAATAAAAGAAAGTTTCGCTCTGTGTGTGTGTTTGTCTGTCTGCGATGGCTAGCAAAATCTAGCCCACCTAGAAGTCTGCAAATTTAGGTGTGGATAGTCCAAAGTCTGGCGATGTGCACCTGAGTCTCAGATTTTTAATATTTTAATAATTACCCGAGATATTAATTAGATTCTCATTAATCATCGCTTCTAAAATGACATCTCTTAAATCAAAATGGCGAAAGAAATGAACAAGCGCAT
This sequence comes from Maratus michaelseni, assembly GCA_963931845.1. Taxonomy (NCBI): domain Eukaryota; kingdom Metazoa; phylum Arthropoda; class Arachnida; order Araneae; family Salticidae; genus Maratus; species Maratus michaelseni. The sequence goes on from OZ007600.1 coordinate 210,891,547, forward strand.
TGGATTTCCCAGCGGAAATGAACGAATTCGAAATTATTTTACTGATTAAGGAATTTTAAGAAAACTAATTGAGATATCAATTTGAAAATTTCTGAGCATATGTAAAAAAAAATTCTGCATCTGACTATGTGATTTTATGCAAAAATCTGCCGGTGCCAGTGAAAACAATCCGAGAAAGTTTCAGATAGGGATCTGCTTTCATTAAAAAATGAACTACAAAGAGATTTGTTTCTCTGACCGATCCCCCCATTTAGTTTGCGAAACTGAAAGGAAATAATTGCCAATATTTACTAATGAACAAAAATTTAGGTAACTAATTAAGATATAGATTTGATATTGAGGTCGGGAAGGGGTGTCATCTGCCGGCTATTTTAGCGTAGCGTCTTCGTTATGTTCTAATTATCAGAAAATGCAATTCTTTTTTTAATTATCGCGTTAATATAGATGACAGTGGTTCTCTTGAACAAATTATTCATTATATTTACGGGTATGGGGAGGGAGGAGGTTAACGCATTTCTCTGAGATTGTAATTATCTCGGGCCTGGGCAACGCCGGGCGGGTTAGCTAGTATCTAATACTTTTTAGATGCAGATATAAACCCTTAAAAAAACTTAAAGATCAAATTACCTGCAAAGAACATTAATCAAGCCAGAATATCATCTCATTTATTCCATCAAAGTTACGGTAAAAATTGATCGAAGATAGTAAAAAAGGCACATATGTCATATATGCACCACGTTGGCGCGATTGTAACAAAATGGCAATTTTATGCCTCACATGGTAACCCGGTTATTGTTATTTTAATTACATAAATTATTTTTATTTTGTATATCAATATTTATTTATATCAAATTATCATTTATCTATTTTTCTTTTCTTTTTTAAAATAATAGAAGGTATTTCATTTATTACGTTATTTACTTTTTATATTGAAATACAAAATCACGTGCTATTGTTGCATGCTATTTGTAACTAATATTCAAAAGCAAAGTTTTCGCCAAATTGGCGAGGCAAAAAAATCGTGCCAACATGGTGCGTATATGACATCTGTGCCGCAAAAAGCATGCACGAGAAAAAAAAATAACCATCGTATTTTAACTGTATTAGAAGATAACGTCATCCACTTCCGGAAAAACACCAGACAAAGCAAAATAAATTGAATACACATAAAATTTTCATTATTATTTCTCCTGTCAACATCCCTTTTGCTAAGAAAGTACGAAACGCAGAACGACGAATGAAATAGCATATGAAAGGATTTTGAACAGGCTTCTGACATAGCACACTTAACATTTCGTTAAAACATGTTTTTGATTAAAATTTGCTGATAATTAAAAATTAAATCGGCACTGATTTTTTAAAGCAATGAAAGGTTTTCCTGAAATTACTGTTGCCACAAAAATAAAATACCACATTATATAATGCTCAGCAATGATTATAAAACACCGCATGGGTTTATTTTATATTTATGATTAAAAAGCAAAGTTAAAATTGAAGCGTTTAAATTCATATTTCTATGTACCATGTTTTTCCCGAAGCGGATGACGTCATCCTCTAATGCAGTTAAAATACGATTGTTATTTTTTTTTTCATTGCGCGTGCCTTTTGCAACTTTGGATCTGTTTTTATTCTAATTGTAATGGAATAAATTAGATGATATTCTGGCTTGACTAACTAAATGTTGTTTGCAGATATTTTTATCCTCACTTTTTCTTTAGAAGTTTAAACCTGCATCTAATAAATATTACATATTGATAAAAAATATTAGATTGTAGTGCGAAATCCTCGCACGGGCCCACGGGTATAATTTAATTTAATACAATTTAAGCATTTATTTTAGGCAACACGTCAAATACCACTGCTTTGATTGATCGATGGTGTCTTTTTCTTCGACACATTTGAATTTGAATTTTACTTTTTAATCATAAATATAAAATAAAACAATGCATAGACGTCTTACTTTGCCTTTGTTGTACTATTTTTTTTCTATAATTATTGTTGAGCACTATATAATGTGGTATTTTGTTTTTTATTTGAGAAAAGTTTTCATTTCATTTATAGAAACAACGCTGATTTAATTTTTAATCAAATGAAAACATGTTTTAACGAAATGTGAGTGTACTATGTCAGAAGCCGGCTCACAAACCTTTAGAATGATATCTCATCCGTTGTTGTGCATTTGGAAAATACATAAAAAAATGAATGTTGACCACGGAAATAATGTATATGATTTATTAAGGAAATTAAACTTCGAAATATGACAAATGACTTTACATGAAAAAACTTCAAACTGGACAAAAAAAAAAAAAAAAAGTACTAAAATTCTATTTTTAACATTTTCCAACCTAGTTGAAAAGTGTTTATGACTTCGGTTTGTCTGCCGTATGTCCGTCTGCCGTCTGTCCGTGCTCTAACTCCCGTAAATATGCTCGGATTGCCCTGCAATTTTTATATGTTATTGTCGTCATCTATAGCATGTTCCCTATTTCAACTGAAGTGTGTAGCACTTATAGTTTTTTTACAGGGACACTCAAAAGAATTCCGTTACATTACGGTCTATGGAGAAAAATCATTTGCGATTTATTTTAATGATGTTACACAATTTCAAACACATTGTAATTGATATATATCACTAAGGTGCATTACAAGAAGCTTAATATGGAATAGGGTGCGCATAGCACTTATAGTTACTTTACAGGGACTGTCAAAAGAATTCCGTTACATTACGTCTATGGAGAAAAATCGTTTGCGGTTCAATTAAATAATGTTTCACTATTTCAAACACATTGAAATTTATATATATCACTAAGGTGCATTACAAGAGGCTTACTACAGAATAGTGTGCGTATAGCAGTCATCGTTCATTTACAGGGACACACAAAAGAATTCTCTACTGTCTGTTAACAATAATTCCTGGAAGTGCGTTTTAAGTTGCTGAACGCGACGTAAAATTTAACTCACATTTTTGTCTATTACTTGGTGCGTATAAATTCTGTAGATCATATACAGGGCAGCACAAAAGTTCGCGAACACATTTCCGTTTATGGACAGAAACTCCAGAAGGAGAATTTTAAACTGTGCTACGCGTTTCCTAACTAAACTAAAATGTAGCATCCTATGTAGTATATATACAAATCTATAGATCCTATACAGGACTGAATAAAAGTATTCGGATACTTTTCCGAATATTGTATATGTTGAAAATTCCTGAAATTACGTTTTTAAATATGTTATGCGTTTTCCAAATTGTTTACTTAGATGTTATGTTTCAGCTTATTAAACGGTCATGATTTGTAAATTTTTTTTGAAGCGTTGGGAACTGTTACATAATCTATGCTTGACGCATGATTTTTCGTTCTTGTTTAACCTAATAAAGATATTTCAATATCTAGAATCTTAAGATCCCATGTTTCATTAATTCAGAACCGTCTACTGGAGTCGCTACAAGTACACTACTTGACCACTCAGCTGTTTCATGCTGCTTTCTTCTGATTGGTTGCTTTTGGCGCGTTCTGTACCCGCATGGTTTATATAATCTACAGACCCTCTGTCGTATTACCCAGTCTTGATTTCTCTAGCAAGCTGTTCTTTGCTCTTTGTCGCACTAAAGAAGAATCTCGCTTGTGGATTCGAAACAGGTGTTTGCTGCTTTTTTTTAGTATTATTTGTACATTTTTAAGATTGGTATTCTTCCTTTTAATATTCTTCCACAAAGGTTTTATTTGCTATTTTTATGTAAATAAAATAATATGAAAACGGTTTTTCTCCGTAGACCATTATGTAACCGAATACTTTTGTGTGGACCTGTAAATGAATGAGAAATGCTTTACGCTTCATTTTCTACAGATGAATTTTCGAAACGTTTTCGAGTAGGTATTATGGAGTATTAATAAGTTTTCTCAGAACGGAGTATAGTTTTGTAGGATGCTATCAATTCTCAATTAAAAATTTTCAGCTGCGTAACTGAATTTATACTTACAAGAATAACAAAATAATATTTATTTTACCGATGCTGTTAATTTTTCATGTTTTTTCTGTAAAACATGTTTGTTGAACTTGAATATGTTTACTTGAGAATTCATAGCATTCAAAATACCTATGCTCCGGGTTGTGAAACTGATTAATACACAATAAAACTATTTGAAAACTCTTCCGACAGTCGGTGGCGGCAACATAAACTTTGTTTTTATAAATTCTTCTTAAAATCTTGAAAATATATTGATTTCTGGTATTTCTGGTGAAAAAAATGCTTTTTGGAATCGTGGGTAACTCGGAAGAGGATATTGAACAGGGTGTTTCACGAACGACCCCTAACTTTGAAAATAAATAACTTGGAAAAGGTGATAGATAGAAGCATGAAAAACCAGTAGTATGTTTATTTAAAAAAACCTAAACATCTGATACATAAACCTGAAATTATTAGTCATAAATTCCGCCGATAGATGGCGCTGCTGGTGGCTTAACCATAAATAGTAAGGCTGTATGACATCAAAAGCGATTCAAAATGTGCACACGAATCTCCGTTCACGCAACACACATGTCGCAAACGGAGAATGAAATTGTCAGTGACTCTTTGTAGTATGTCACCGAAAATCAACACACAAGCTTGACAAATAGCCTCCTCCAGCTCGTCGAGTGTTAAAGGATTTTTTCGGTAAACAATGTCCATTTCCAAGTTATTTATTTTCAAAGTTAGCTGTCCTTCGTGAAACACCCTGGATATTTTCGTTCGTGGTTACATATAATATTTTCCTATATTAAGAAATATTTGTCTTTTTTTACAGTGTGTAAATGATAAAAAAATCGTTCATAGTTGATTTTTTTTAATAAGTAATATAAATAAACATGAGTAAAACTAATGAGTACTTTCAAAGACTTTTCAGTAATTTATTATTTGTTCAATAATCTGTTATAACTACAACGGTTGTTCTATAAAATACTATCACCGACAGACATATGTATCATTATCATATCATAAATATATGTATTATTCAGAACAGCATTCAAATTCAATTCACATTTAATCTTATTTCGTTCTCTTGTTTTACATGATCTGCTACTATATTAACTAAAATAAACAGAAGATAAATAATAAAGAGACAAAAAACTGAAAAGAACAAGCTTACATACCGAGATTGCACATTAATCTGAAATAAAAATTCCAAATGTTATCTTTATTTAAATTAAACATGAGTTAAATGCGTTTTCCATTTTCATTAAACACATACCATTTAATTTAAAGATATTTACAAAAACATCTCTTCATTGATGTTTCTCCGTTGCAATTCTGTTAAGCATGCGTAAAAATACATTAGTGTAATTTATTACTGAAATATCCCTAATAAAACTCTGGAGATGTTAAGCATTTATCTTTACGTTTGGTCGATAAAAGGATTGGGAAAATTCACCAAATAACACAACTATACCATTTGTGAGGTTGAAAAGTAATTTGGCAATTGTTTCGAATATTTGTGTTTACAGATGATGCTTGTTAATTATAATTGATTTCAGATAAGCAATCTTTTTCAGAAATCTATTGAACGAATACATATTTTCCCATATTTAGAGAAATAGGTAGTAAATATAGGATATTTTATTTAAGTTATATTCGGTGATTATTTGTATGTATTTATAAAAGTGTTTTTGTTGTTGTTATTGAATGATTATGAGATTTTTGTATTTTATAATAATACATTTGTGATGTTAAACATTTTTATCTTCTGCTTTGGTCTATTGAACGAAATCTATTGAACGAATACATATTTCCCCATATTTAAAGAAATAGATAATAATTATAGGATATAAGTTATATTCAGTGATTCGTTATATGTATTTATAAAAGTATTATTGAATGATTATGAGATTTTTGTATTTTATAATAAAACATTTGTGACATTAAACATTTTTATCTTCTGTTTTAGTCCAAAAAATTCATCACACAACACAAGTATTATTATATGTATAGGTGTAAATGTAATGTTTGAACATAAATGTTTGCAGTAGACTATTAATGAATAAAATTGATTACAAAAAAAAATAATTAATCTGTATTCTAATGAGCTAATGTAAATGTGTGGAAGTTTGCAATAATATGTTATAAGCATCCACCATATCTATATTAATAAATGAAAGTTTTTGTTTGTGTGTCTGTATGTCTGTGTTTCTATTTGTCTGTTTGCAATTGATTGATGGGGATTGCTATGGAAATCTATAGCATGTAGAGTACAGCAAACTTCGTTCCGGATTGAGGAAAACTGGCGCCTTAGACCAAACGGCCATGTCCACTTCGCTCAAAGTTTCTCTAAAATGAAACCAAAACTGGTTTCTTACTTTTTAAAATCACAGAAAAGTGCCCTAAAGTGGGTCTTACGCATGCTCAGAACAACCGAAAACGGTCTTAACAGATCCGTTTTGCATTTTAAATATAATGATATTGGAACTAATAAAATACAACACAGGGTGACATTTTATTGAATTAAGTATCACAAATAAACATAAGTAAATCTAATTTATGTACAGTCATAAACGTATGTATTTTTCAGTACTTCATTATTCATTCAACTTAAAATTATCTTTAATCGCTAGGTTGGTTATTAAAGAAAATGTAATCACCAACAGGCATTTGTATGGCATATTTCATACAGGTATATGTCATTATCAAATCATCAATATATGTATCATTCAGAATAACATTCAAATTCAGTTCACATTTAATCTTATTTAGTTGTCCTGTTTTATATCAACTCGTATATTAACTAAAACAATAACGAAAAATCATGCGTCAAGCATAGATTATGTAACACTTTCCAACACTTCCAAAACAATTTTACAAATCATTACCGTTTAATAAGCTGAAAGATAACATCTAAGTAAACAATTTGGAAAACGCATAACATATTTAAAAACGTAATTTCAGGAATCCCAACATATATTTCCAACATATACAATATTCGAAAAAATATCCGAATACTTTTATTCAGCCCAGTATAGGATCTATAGATTTGTATATGTACTACATCGGATGCTAAATTTTAGTTTAGTTAGGGAACGCGTGGCACAGTTTAAAATTCTCCATCTGGAGTTTCTGTCATTAAACAGAAATATGTTCGCGAACTTTTGTGCTGGCCTGGATAGGATCTACAGAATTTATACACACCAAGTAATAGACAAAAAGTGAGTTAAATTTAAAATCGCGTTTAGCAACTGAAAACGCACTTCCAGGAATTATTGTTAACAGACAGTAGAGAATTCTTTTTTGTGTCCCTGTAAATGGGCGATGACTGATATACGCACAGTATTCTATAGTAAGCCTCTTGTAATGCACCTTAGTGATATATGTAAATTTCAATGCGTTTAAAATAGTGAAACATTATTTAATTAAACCACAAACGATTTTTCTCCATAGAAGTAATATAACGGATGTCTTTTGACTGTCCCTGTAAAATAACTATAAGTGCTATGCACAGCATATTCTATATTAAGCTTCTTTTAATGCACCTTAGTGATATATATCAATTACAATGTGTTTGAAATTGTGTAACATCATTAAGATAAACCGCAAATAATTTTTCCTCATTTGACCGTAATGTAACGGAATTCTTTTGAGTGTCCCTGTAAAAAAAATTTAAGTGCTACACACTTCAGTTGAAATAGGGAACATGCTATAGATAACGACAATAACATTTAAAAATTGCCGGATAATCCGAACATATTTACGGGAGTTAGAGCACGGACAGACGGCCATACGGCAGACAAACCGAAGTCATAAACAATTTTCTACTAGGTTGGAAAGTGTTAAAAATAGAAAAGAAAAAATCAAGTGACAAAAACAAAAGAGCAAAGGTATAGACTGAGATTGCATATTAATCTGAAAAAAAAAATGTTACCTTTTACTTTTATGTGAAATTAAGCAAGATTTACTTGTGCTTTCCTGTCTAATTAAACACAGAACATTTAATTTAAAGATATTCACCAGAAATATCATTTTATGGATGTATCTTCTTTGTAATTCTGTTAAGCGTGCGTAAGAATACATTACTGTAATTTATTACTGTAACATCTGTAATAAAACTCTGGAGACGTTAAGCATTTATCTTTACGTTTGGTTGACAACAGGATTGGGAAATTTCACTAAATAACACAACTCTACTATTCGTGAAAAGTAATGTGGCAATTGTTTTGAATGTTTGTGTATAGAGATGATGTTTGTTAATTTCAGATAAATTAATCTTTATCGGATTGAACGAATATAGGGTCATTCCATGGTAACTTATGTTACAGTTAGAATAATTTTCTTTAGTAATTTTCATAATATAACATCAAAAAATATTGAAAATGTAATGTTGATAGTATTTGTTAATAAACCTATCCAAAGCGAAATTTGGATGAAAATTACCTACCTTTAGTGCTATTTTTGAACACTGCTCACTATATTTCTTATGGTAACTTACGTTCTTCTTGTCAGAAACGTAAGTTACCTAAATATAATTTTTTGCGTTCAAGAAATACACTATATTGCCGAAGGTGATTGGTCACTTGCGATTTTAGACGTTTTGTTAACTATCTAGAAAAATACATGAGGAATTAACCTGAAACTGCAGGTGTGTAAACAGTATAGTATAGCTTATATATTTCCTTGAATATTTTTTCCCGAAACTCCATAGGGGACTGTCAACAAATCGAAAAAGAACGAATATCTTTTGGATTACCCTGTAAAAACTAATGTAGCAAAATCGCTGAAACTCGAGATTATTAATAAGTGGCTTATTGTAATATACTGTGTTAATTTTTATGAGGATAGCATGAATATTCGAAGAGAAATTAAGGTTTTTATAAAAACCGACTCAAATTTCGCCAAGTTTTTTGCTTATAATTTGCAGAGTTCTTACTATAAAAAAAAGTTATTTTGAAAAAATATGTCAAACAACATTGTACATAATACACTGCTATCGGAATTAAAAAATAATAAAAATTGGATGAAAATTGAGCAGGTTTACTAAAAAATGTTTCACTGCGCATGCGCGAATGCAATCAAAATATAATATGCATAATGTATTAGCTAAGTATATAGAACAACTTTTGTGAAAAGTCTCAAAATCATAGCTTGAAAATTCTGAAAATTATCGTCGATAGAAGAAGCTCGAAATCCGTTGTTCCCAAAAGGAAGCAAAAAGATGAGGGGTTGTATCCAAATATAGTACTACGTGCAATATTGTGTACGCTATCTTGGCACTAATCAACAGATATTTGATACAAGTCCTCATATTTTTGCTTCTTTTTGGGAACAACGGATTTCGAGCTTATTCTATCGACGATAATTTTCAGATGGAATGACCCTATATATTTCCTTCATATTTAGAGAAATAGGTAATAAATATAGGATATTTTATTTAATTTATAGTCGGCGAATGGTTTAAATGTATTTATAAATGTGTCATTTTACTGCTATTATTATGGAATGGTATGGAATGGTACGAAAATAAACATTTATCTTCTATTTTAGCTTAGAAAATTCACCAAACAGCACAAGTATTATTATTATACGTATATGTGCAAATTATTTAACAAATATATGATCATAAGTGTTTGCTGTAGACGCTTGTACAATAAACTTGATTATAAATAAATTAAATTAAACTGTATTCTAATGTTCGAATGCAAATTTATGGAAATGTAAAATAATACATTATAAACACATACAATATTATCTATAATTTATATACAGCAATTTGTTTAAAATACGCTTAAATGTATTTATTTTTATTATTATTGGCGGATTACAAATATTTTACACATATTTTGAAAAGCGATGCATTGCATAATTTATAATTACCTAGTTAGAGTAACAATAGCAACGCGTATTATATTTGCATCGAATGACATCTTTCAATTTTTGGAAAAAAAGAAAAGTAATATTAATTTCATTAAATTTGGTGCCGATATCTCCTTACATGTCATTTGCCGATTTTCTTACAAGATTGCCTACACAGTGTTAAAATTTCGATCATTCACAACATTTTCTGGTCGGCAAGGCTTAGAAGCCAGTTCTGAAGACATACATCCTTTTTTTGAAATCACCATACAATCTAAAAATCGTAGACTCGCCGAAATATTTGTCTTTGAAAGCTTCTTTCATTAACTTAAATGTTTCTGGAGCTATTTTGTGCCCAAACGATAGCAAAATTTTATGGCACAACGCATTTCGTGTTTTAACTCGGAATCACTCACCTCCATTTCTGTAGGGCAAATAAAAACAGTTCTTTAAACACGCACGAAACTAGGAAAATAAAATATGTCTGCTTCCTTTAGAATATTTATAATTGTACAGTTAATAGTTTGAAAAATTGCCTGCAGTTTTATTTTTTAGTTTCGCGGTGTTGCCACTACGTAAGAAAATAACTCTTAGTTTTAGTTTTTATGGGATGTCCTTGGTGCATATATATATATCATATTATATAGTGCCCAATAATTATTCTAAAAAAAATAGTGCTAAAAAGATAAATTGGGTCTCTGCACGGGTTTATTTTATATTTATGATAAAAAAGAAAAATTCTAATTCTCTAATGTTTAGAAGAATTAGACACCATCTACCAATCGAAGCAGTGGTATTTCACGTATAGCCTAAAATGTTGCGTTGTTGCATTAAAGTGTATTTTATATCTATTCAATTTATTTTTCTCTGTCCCGTGTTTTTCCCGGAATGGATAACGTCATCTTCTAATGCAGTTAAAATACGATTGTTATTTTTTTTTTCCCGCGCGTGACTTTTTCTATCTTCGATCAGTTTTTATTGCAACTGTGATGCAATAAATGAGATCATATTCTGGTTTGACTAATGTTGTTCTTGCAGATATTTTTATAATTTTTATTTAGAAATTTAAACATGAATCTGAAAAATATTAGACTCCAGGGCAAAATCTTCACACGGGTCCATTTTTAGATACGTTCGTAATTATATAAATACGTAGCACCTATAGTCGTCGTCTGATCCGTCCGTCCGTCCTTCCGTCTTTCCACATATAACAGCTCAAAAACTACCCAACCGAATGGTTTGAAATTTAAGATATATTATCTTTGCAGAATTTTGCTGAGACATTTCAAATTTTGTGAAAATCGAATCAAAACTTTAGAAGATATTAATAAAAATATGTATTAAGACATTTTAAATTTTTAAAAACAAATCGGTGCTTTCTTGTTATAGGAGCTTCCGAGGTTTAACCGTCAACCGACCGAGATACTTATATTATGACAGAAATGAATCTGCAGACGATATCATTCATTTCACAGAATTAAAAATCATCAAGATCTGAATATTTATATAACTAGCTATAGTACGAACGCACCTCGTTTGTCCCGTTTCACGTACAGTTTCCAAAGTGTTTATATTAAAATCTGACTGTCTGTTTGTATTTTATACTTACTCCTAAAATAACACTTTAAAGTTTTCTAAGACATTGTCGTCAGGTATTCGTAGCAAAGCGAGGATGCTATATAAACTGTTGCAATTTAAAAATTTGAATTAGTTTCAGAGATATTAAACTTTTAGTACTTTTCAATTACATTCTTGTATAGGTGGCAACAAAATTATGCCAATTTGGTAGATACAAGAGTAAAAAGGGATATTACGAAAATTAATAATTTTATTGACGTCATTTTCTCATTAAAATTGGAAAGAAAATTCATTTTTTTTTTTTTTTTGAAAAGATTCTGAAAACACTATAGTGATTTTTAATAATATTAAAAAAAAAAAAAAAAAAAAAAAAAAAAAATAGAATTCATTTCACATATTTAATCTTTAGAAATCAGTTCTTACAAAGCAAAAGATCGTCTGATGACAAATTGATATCAATATATTCTTCCATTGCATCATAGCTTTTTCTTTTCTTTAGATTTCCATCTAACCATGGAGTTTTAAAAAAAATAATTTAAAAAAAAATTCAGCTTCATGCTTTCACTGCTCCCTATTTAAAAGAAATTAATGTACAAAAACACAGATTTTCAACCAATTATACGTTAAAGATTTCGGAAAAAAACATCTTTTAAAAAATGAAGGCTCTAAAAGCCAGATATTTGCCAAAGTAGCACAAAATGGTTTGGCAAACGTTCGTTAATTGTTGGCTCAATGGTTCCACATTGGCCTATAGTAATAAATGTCCGCCATGTTTTCCATTAGCCAACGATCAATTTGACAACAAAGTCCCAACAGAGGTCCAACCGTTCGCTGCTGAGAATCCTGCTCAGATACGCTACAAATTAGAGAAAACTCTACACCTTCCATTTCCAAATCATTTGCCAATCCGACTATTTACCAATGGTTCCCGCAAACATTCACACAGACATTTTCTAAAAACAGTCAAATCGTTTTCAGGACCTTCTAAAACGTATAAATCCGTCGAAAACCGGAAGCCGAAAATTTTTATGAATCCAATACTTTCTTGTAAAAATAGAAGAAAGCAAAAGCTTAAGCACATGATTTTTCTATAATAAAAATTTTGTAGTGTTATATTCAATGGTTATTTCGTATGATTTTTTTGTAATAAGGAAAAGACTTTATGACCATCCTATACAATTAAAACACCTTTATTCAAACGCTCAACTACTTATATAAAAGTCCAATATAGTTTAATCAGTATTATTACTTACCAATCATACGTAGTATAGGATAGGGTAAATCTTGTAATCGTTTTAAAAATCGAAAAAAATGGCGGATTTACACGTTTCAGACACTGGACAGTCCGAAAACATATTTTTAGAAAAAAAAATGCCATCCGTCTGTCTGTGTGTGTCTGCAAACTCTCTCCTTCTCCCGAACAAATTGAGATAGAGACTTGAAATTTGATATGTACTTAGTATGTAATAATGAGAAAAGGGTTATTGAGTTTCAGTAACCTCGATTATCCGGAACTATTTTTTTCGGACTCTCGAAATATTCGTTCTGATAAAAGGTATATAAATTTTTTCGAAATTGCTTATTTTAAGGAGTGAATATAAAAGACAATAAAAAAACTTAAATTTTGCATAAAGAATGAAGTCGATCGGATAATGAGTTGTCGAGATATTTGTAATCACATTTTTCATGACCCTGTATTCCATTCAAATTTCAATTCAAAGATATATTTTAATTGGAAATGAGATGCTTAATCCGACGCAGTAAACCGTTAGTTAATAGGATTATCATTTTTGGAGTTACGAGGATGTATCTTCTACGCAATTCAGTAATGGAGCATTTAAAGTTTAGGACGTCATCAAGTCACCATTTTATTACTTACCCATCATACGTAGTATAGGGTAAGTCTTGTAATCGTTTTGAAAATCGAAAAAAAAAATTTTGACGCATTTACACGTTTCAGACACTGGAGATTCCGAATAACATATTTTTAGAAAAAAAAAATTGCCGTCGTCTGTGTGTCTGTGTGTCTGTAAACGCTCTATCTCCCGAAAAAATTGAGATAGAGACTTGCAATTTGGTATGTACTTAGTATGTAATAATGGGAAGAAGCCTATTTCATTTCAATAACCTCGATTAACCGGAACTATTTTTTTCGGGCTCTCGAAATATTCGTTCTGATAAAAGGTATATAAATTTTTTCGAAATTGGTTATTTTAAGAAATGAATATAAAAGACAATAAAAAAATATAAATTTTGCATAAAGCATGAAGTCGATCGGATAATTAGTTGCCGAGATATTTGGAATCCTATTTTCCACACTCTTCGATTTTTCATGACCCTGTATTTCATCCAAATTTCAACTCAAAGATGTATTTTAATTGTAAATTTGACGCTTAATCGGATGCAATAAACCGCTAGTTAATAGGATTATTATTTTTGGAGTTATAAGGATGTTTCTTTCAAGCAATTCAGTAATCGAGCCTTTAAAGTTTGTGACGTCATCAAGCCTCGATTTTATTTGTATTGCAATGCATTTTATAAGTAGTTTACACATTTTTTATTTTAATATTTTACATTATGCATATCCATGATGGGTAAGTATTACGATGGCCCCCAACGACTAGTTTTGGAATTGCAATGCATTTTATAAATAGTTTACACGTGTTTTATTTTCATATTTTACATTATATATATCCATGATGGGTAAGTATAAGTATTATGGTGGGCCCCAACGACTAGTTTTGTTTTTTTTTAATTTGGTTAAGTTTTTTTTTTATAGTTAAATAAATCTTTTATTAAGTTGTTCTTGCTTCGATATAAAGACTTAGCTTTTTAAAACTCTTTTTTAGACTTCATTAAGGGAAAATGAGATATGTGAGAATCGCAATGAAGTATTCTGCATAAAATATTCAAGTGAAGCGAAAGAAAAAACTTAGGCATTTACTTTGAAATAATATATACAGTTCCATTTCCATTTCTTTTAAAGATAAGAGGTTCTCGCTCTAAAGTACGCAATTCGTGTTCCGAATATTTTCAAGAAATTGTCATTTACTTTTTCTGTCTGAACCTGAAATTTATTCATAGGTGGTTATTTCTTTCGACACAAAAAAAGGAAATATATAATTAAATAAATAAAGCAAAACCTTGATATTCCAGTGTCTCATTTCGATATCACAAATATTTCCATTTTGTTCAGGAATTTCAATACTTATTTTATACTACGGTGTGGGCTTTAATTATCTCAGAAATATTTTTTTCTTAAGAACCTTTAAACCAATGACTTTCTATTCACAGAAGTTAAATCAAAAGAAAATTTAAAATCAGCAGAATATTTATGAATATAAAAACGAATAGAATAATATTTTTTTTTTTTATTGAGAGCTCAAAATTTTTTCGAGTACCTTTTTCTTTTTCTTTGCCTTTTTCTTCTTTTTTCTTTGCTTTTTTATCTCTTTATGGTGTTTATCCTTCAGTTAAAACACTCTAGATGGCAGCACTGCAAATTGTAATGTGTCTGTTTGCTAACGCCCTCTATTATTGTATGTTACTGCTGATATTGTTGTAGTTATGTCTTGATGTCATGATGTTACATTCTGTGTTGTGAATTGTAATTAAATGTGTAAAATATTAAAGACATCACATATTTCTTTTCGCCTTTTTTTTTTTTTTTAATTATGCTTATGTTTCCAATAGATGAAGTTTGATAATGAAAAAAAAATATATTTTATTTATTTTTGATTCATTCTAACTACATGCAATAACTGACTTTTATCTCATTTCGAATGTTTTACATAGTGGCACTTGTGTTTCTATTAATGTACCTAAAATTTGTTAACAAGTTGGAAATTGTATCTTATAAGTGACAAATTAGGTGCGTTCGTTTTGTAACTAGTTTCATAATGTAAAAAAATCATTCTTATTATTTCAGTGAAAGGAATTATATCGTCTGCTAGGAGCGAAATGAGGATGCCTTTTTTTTATTATTACGTATGCCACGTTTACAAATGCGTTACAAAAAAAATTTCTACACCAGACAGCGCTGCAAAATTCACCATAGAGATTTTGTTTGCGAATGATTACCTCGTGGTTTAATATTTTTATGACTCATAATGAACGAATCTCCTGTGTTTATTTACTCTAATGGATTGAGATATTCGGCTGTTAACCTAATTTCCACTGAAGTTATCTCAGAATCTATACACTTTTTAATGTAACTCATCTTTCAAACAAACAATTTATTTGAATCTGGCATATGATAAAAGAAGTAGTTTGCCCGTATTAGATTTCCTCTGTTACACGACTTGCGCTTTTATTATATAGATTACGTACGATAGGATTTAATAGAATAACGAAAAATTTTATAAATATCTTTTTAAGTTTTGATTCGATTTTCATACAATTTGAAATGACTCAACAAAATTCTGCAACGATAATATATATATGAAATTTCAAACCATTCGGTTGGGTAGTTTTGGCGCTGTGATATGCGTACGGCTGGATAGACAGACAGACGGACGGACGGACCAGATGACGACTATAGGTGCTACGTATTTATATAATTACGAACGCACCTAATTATGGTACTATCAAAGGAGAGCCATACTTTACCTATCAAAAACAACGATATTTTAATTTATGTTATTAATCCTATCCAAATTGTGTAAAATTGGCTAAAAAATATTTTTAAAGCCCACGGCGCCACACACAAATGCAATAAATCATGGATACCAACGTCTTTTACTTACTCCAGACTCTGATCCACGACAAACATGTTGAAAACTTGAAATTATATATAAAGAAATGTATCTTCTTTCTATAAGGTACTTATTAGATATCATTTAAAATTTGTTGATTAAATAAAATTTCTGGTTGAAAACATATTTGTTTTGGATCTGACTCCGGAATAATTAAGATATGTTGGCATCTATCTATGAGTTAATGCTCTGATACCTAAGTTTAAAAATCAGCGAGACTGTCGCCGATCTTTACGTCGCAAATGGATAAAGAGCGGAAACAAAGAATCCAAACAAATTTCAGTGAAAGTCAGATATTTTTTCCCTCCAATCTACCGGCTATCCCAAAAATGACTGATGGATTTTAAGATAATGATAAGATGGATTTTAAGATGGATTATAATTCAATAACTTGCAAACGGTAACAGATATTAAAAATATTTTTGCAGTTATAAAGTTATTTCAGATATAAGTCATATAATTTCATATATATTGACTTCTTTCCTTCATTTGAATCAGTAAATTATGCGAATAAAAAAGTATAACCATATCTGTATATCACTGCAAACGTATAAAAAAAAAAAAAAGAGAGAGAAATTGTAAAAATAAAAAGAATTTTTAGACACTGATAACGATACCATTAGGGGGAGGGGGTCCAAAATTGCCAAAAGATTGATAACGTTATATATGTACAGCCCCATACTTGAGAAACAGGCAACACCGCCCTCCCCCACCCCCAACTTCAATATTCTCCGGGAAACAGGTAGCCCCGAACACTGTAAATACCACCGCAAATTTTTTAAAGAGGCGGTTGATAGAGGTTATCCTTAATCTCTTTCGCTCTTTACTTTTTCATTCCCAATTTATTATCATCTCTTTTCTTAATTTTACATCTATCCTTTTCATTGTAATTGTTCCTTTATCTTGTAGTTAATACTACATATTAACTTTTACCAACGGCTCAATTTAATACAAGACACTCCACTCACAATAGACTGGACGTTAAGTTGTCTGCAACTCGGAAGCCCCTTAACCGACATCAACTGTTCGGCAACTGTTCGGCAATATGGTATCTTTCCACGAGTGGAATGTTTTCATTATTGTCATTCATGTCATTCGTAGATATGGCGTTTTACCCAATTGAAAGCAATAAGTAACTCTGCCGCTTAATATGCATAAACCTTCTTCAAAAATTAAATTAAGATCTCGTGTTATGAATATCTACGTTTTGAGTAACGAGGTACTTTATTTGACTCAGACTACAAATGCGATACATCCATTTACTTCTAAATGTTTACCTCTCTATCGCCATTTACGAAGAAAATATAATTACGAAAATACCGCATTGAATAGGTCGATATGTTTTAGGTAATTCCCGCTAATTACGATTGTAGAGGACATCATAATAACATAACCATGTCCCTGTAGTATATTTATATTACCGACAATATGAATATTGATATTCCTAAATTAGTATTTTCGAAACAATGAGATCAAACATGTGCAGCAAACGCTAGATCAAAGTTATACATTTATTTTAAGAGCATTTCCTTAATTTTAGCCTGCCTAAGAATATTAATACTGATATTTATCACACTTGCATGTGCAATTTTTAATTTTTACGAGGATGTGGTAAATAAATATGTAATAAATATTAACCTGCTTGACATACGCAATTTGTCGAAAAAGGACTTCTGATCATTAAAGTTCGAGTATTCATTAAGTTTAACATGTATAAAGATTGAATAACTTATAAAGTAGCACGTAAATTCTGTATTCAGAGAATTTAAAAACATAGGTCGAATATTAGACAATAGATGGCTCTGCTGCTCTTCGCACGTTAATATTTAAAGCCAGATCACAGCGCACTAAGTTTTTGACACATTCCAACATACTAGACTAATATATAGCATGCATCTCATGCATGCCACTGAAGTTGTACTCAGGATTGACGTTCCATTTTGTGCTGCAGAAATTGTATTCTTACTGAATAAGAGTGATAGAATGCTAGAAATACTAGACTGGATGTCGTCCTGGGGGTTTAAATGGTAAAACTGAGCTACGCTGCCAAGCGCCGAGTGGGACTTATATCGCGCTTACAGGAGGAAAGTGCTGCGGCTGGTGGGAGCACCGCCACCTGCGCATCACTCCCATTCGACCCAAAAGAATGACGACATGGGTCGTTGCGATTTGGGGTGATTCTCACCTTCTTGAAAAACCACCACGTTACACTTGAGGACGAGCCGAGGTCCCCCAATAGCTTCGGGGATGGACGCCCAGCAAGGAGCCAGGTCCTAGGCCTTAAGTCGGGTTTTCCCAATCCGCACTTGCTCTACCAGAACTAGATGGACGTGAAAACTTATAGAGGTAGTCACAGTTCCCTATTTTAATAAATGTGGCTTAAATGGTAAAGCACGTGGTGCGCTATACCAAGATACCCGGGTTCGATCCCCAGTTTGGACAATTTTCCGCTCTGGTGGCTGTACGCTGTGCGTAGTAAAGTGATAATAAACATCCTATGTATTTACTAGATTAATTGTGACACAATTATTCAAATTAGTAAAGAAACATCTCACATTCCAACATAGTTGAAAAGTGTTTATAAATTCGATTTTCTGTTTGTCTGTCTCTGCTCTAGCTTTCGTAAATATATGCGGATTGCCATGAATTTATTTATCTGTTATTTAGTTTTACTCTTGTATGTTCGGTATTGAAAATGAAGTGTATAGTGGTTATAATTTCTTTACAAGGGCCAGTAAAAGAATTCCGCTATATAATGGTCAATGGAGAAAAATCGTTTGTGTGTATTTTCTTAATGTTGCGTTATTTCAAACATAATGAGATTGATATGCATCACTGAGATGAAGTAAAACAAGTTTTCTTAGGAGTATAGAATTAGTAGCATTTCTAGATCGTTTACAGGGACGCACAAAAGAATTACATTACATTATGTTCAATGGAGAAAAATCGTTTGCGGTGCATTTAAATGATGATGTGATACCTCTGACATAATGGAATCACTACAACATATTTTCCATAGATTTTCCATAGATATTTTCTATAGAATGTATCGTTCATTTACAGAGATACACGAAAGATTTCGATTACAAGAAAGAATTCGTACACATTACCAGATATAAACAACAATTAAAGAATATAGACTTCCGTGTTTTTGGCCCGTGAAATAGACTAAAACTCGATTTTGTTATACTGACTTAATTATTTCACTTTTTATTATTAGAAGATTTATCCTGTACTATTTCAACAATAGTTTTTGCATTTTGTTTCGGATTTATATGACTTATACAAACTCAAAGTTCGTATTATTCCTTGTTTTTGATGAAAAATACGCAATTTCTCTAATTTTACCTCAATTATTTCTATGAGCGCATTCGTGCAACAGTTTCTTCTTTATATATATTATAAAATATATCTAAATGTACAATATATGTAAAAATAAAAGTGTTGCAAAGCTGCGCTCATAGTAAAATATTAAAAAATATATTAAAAATTGAGGTAAAATTAGGAGAAATTGCATATTTTTCATCAAAAACTACGAATAATACGAACTTTGAGCTTGTGTAAGTCATATAAATCCGAACAAAATGCAAAAATAATTGTTGAAATCGTACAGAATAAACCTTCTACTATTAAAAAATGAAATAATCAAGTCAGTATAAAAAAATTTTGAATTTTAGTCTTATTTCATGGGCCAAAAACACGGCTTACGGACCCTGATCCTTTCATCATAATCTGTTTGTGTAATTTATGAAGCTGAAAATTTATTTAATAAAATGCATCTTGCTAATAATGTGGTACTTGTATGATTTCATTTATTAAGGATAAAATTTCTCACCCAAAATATATTTAATTGATTAAAAAAACCAGACGGTTGAAAGCTATAAAATTTTCATCAGCATTAGTTCTAAATGTAAAGGAATCTTGCTATGAATTCACGCAAATAGTAGCTTCTGTTAAAATATATATTTAATATAATTAAATTCAACTAAATTATTAAAGCATCCCAATGTAATTACAAATTGACAATTGAAATTGTAAATTCATTGCCCACGATGTTTAAAGAATTAATTATCGGTACTTTACAGTCTCAGTGATACAACGTCAGTTCCGTTTGAGTAATTTGCAATTAATTTTTTCGATAATTATTCCGGGAGTAAATTTAATTTCATCACTTTCATTTACGATCATTTTCACCTGTAAATTTAATTTTAACTAAATTTACTTAGAATTAAATCAGTTAGAACGAAATTACTACATTAATTGATTTCGTTTCAGTTTATGAAGTTTTATATGTTACGGAAAAATCTATTTTGCTTACTTTTAAAAATAGATATATTTTTATTAGCGCAAAACATATATTTTCACTTTCTTCAATCTTTACAAGAAAGTATTGGATTCATGAAATTTTTCGACTTCCGGTTTTCGACGGATTTATACGTTTTAGAAGGTCCTGGACACGATTGGACTATTTTTAGAAAATGTCTGTCTGTGACTCTGTGACTCTGTCTGTCTGTGACAAAATTTTTGTGTGCGCTCTATCTCAATAACTAATGCTCAGAATTTAATAAAACTTCATATTCAGTTACTCCCTGATATAAATTGGTGCTGATTAGTTTTTGATAAAAATAGCCCAGCAGGTGGCGCTGCTATGCAGCATTTTTCGCAATTTCCGCAATAGCTCTATCTCAAGAACTAATGCTCGGAATTTAATAAAACTTTATATTCAGTTAGTCTCTGATATAAATTGGTGCGGATTAGTTTTTGGTAAAAATCGCCCAGCAGCTGGCGCTGCTATGCAGCATTTTGAAGGATTTACACGATTTTAGCGATAGTCATATCTCAAGAAATAATGCACGGAATTTAATAAAAGTTTGGATTCAGTTAGATTTTGATATAAATTGGTGCTGATTCTTTTTAGTGTATGCAAAACCTGTGTGAGATAGTTTTGGGATTGACACATCCGATTAGTTTTATTAGTAAATTCCCATTTCGTTCACTACGGATATTTTTTATCGTATTTAGAAATGTGGAGTTCTACGTAATAAAAGTAAATAGTATATTGATAAGATATCTGAGGCTTCGACGAGTTATTTGCATTGAACATCGTAATATGTTTATACTTTTTTAATTTTTGGTTGCAGTTTATTTCTGAGTATGATTTCAGTTTCAAAACCAACCAACTAATAATTTTCCGAAATTAAAAACACCCTCAGAAAAAAAAATTATTATCAAAACAAATCGGTCAAGTGCGAGTATAACTCGTGCTCAAAGAATTCTGTACATTGAATTTATTAATTATTCTCTATTAATTAATAAACTCCTACTACCTATGAATTTTTCATAATTTAGTTCCAGTAGATTCGGAAATAGGAGGGGGGGGGGCATATTTTTTAAGTATATTTTCAACGATATCTCTGAAAATATAATACTTAAAATTAAAAATATATATATATTTGAGTTCTATGTTACGAGATCTTTCGAACGATACCCTAAACGATAGATAAAAAGATTTTTTTTTCAAGTAACTTAATTAATATCTCGGCTAATTACCGACAATGTTTTCCGAAAATCATTATCAAATATCCTTGGAGGATTTTGCGTCGATAGATACCTCAAGCCCCTGCTGACCGCCCGAAAAGTAAAGTTTGTGTGTCCCGGAAGAATGCATTTTTCTCAAAAAATATGTTACTTGGGAAAATCGCTATAGTTTTTCTGCAATGCTTAAATAAATTCCTACCACCCCTAATTTTTTTCTTAATTTTAGTTTCAGTAGATTCGGAAATAGAAGGGGGGGGGGCATATTTTTGCAGTGCGTTTGCGACTATATCTCTGAAACTAATAATATCTAAAACTAAAACAACTGTATTTTTGAGTTCGGCAGTACGAGTCCTTTCCCCCGATACACCACACGATATACAGAAAGAAAACTTTTTTAAAGTAAATTAATTAGTTCCCTATATACACTTGTGAATGCCTAATATTCTTAAAATATGTGGGTAAAAATGTTTTATAACTTTCCCAAATTTGTACTTTCTACTTCCCATAGTTTACGAGAAAAAGAGCTCTGACAGACAGACACAGGAGTGATCTTATAATGTTTCCGTTTTTACTCTTTAACTACGGAACCCTAAAATTGCATGAAGTTATACATAGAATTGAACCAAATTTTTTTTATAAGTTTGTGACTATGACCAGCGGGTCCTTCTTTAGCGATTTTTGTACTATTTTCATTCTTGTACCTTCGTAAAGTGTATGAAGTTATGCATAGAATTGAACCAAATATCATTTACAGGGTTTTGGCTATGGCCAGCAGATCCTACTTGAATTTGCAGGTATTTCGCCGGAAGAGGGCGCTGTAATACCGATTTTTGTGTCATTTTCATTATAGTATCATCGAAAAGTTATGCATAGAATTGAGCAAAATTTTATATGTATGTTTTCGATTACTGCATGCAGGCCTCACTTGAATTTGGTGCTATTCCGACGGAAGGGGGCGCTGCGATAGCAATCTTTATGCGATTTTCTCGATTTTTCGTAGTTGTGTTGTAAATAGGCTGCTTGTGCAGCGAAGGTAAGCCTGTGATTCGCAAGTAGCTGACGTACAACAGAATAACGAAAAATATTAACTTTATTGGTGCTGTGATAGCAAATTTGGAAGTATTAACATATGTGAGATACAGGTTTGGGATTGGCGCATGCAAGTAGTTAGGAATTAAAAAACTACATCCAATAAAGATAGAATGATAAGACTTCATATGCATATTCAGAAAGTATCTGAACTATTTTTCGAAACTTTAAGATGTGAATTTTGTATGCAACTTTAACAATAATAAAGGTACTTTAACGACATTTTTAACAGAATAACTTTACATTTTGTGAAATATCAAGTTATCAAGAGAAGTAAATGGATGCACTATAATTCGGTCAGCGACATCATCAGCTACAATCCGAAATTCGAAGCGTATAAGAAAAAAGTTGTTTGGACGTAGTTCAGGGTCATTCCTAGCATTTCTTGTATATATAAATATATATGAAACAATTAGAGAGTTATATTGATTCAAAGAATTTTTTTTTCATTTTTCTTATAAAAACTCTTTTTTTATATAAAAATTTATTTTTTAATTATTCTTTGCTAAAGTATAAATGCAACTATTCTGAATATTTAAGCCCAATAATTTGTCAGCCCCATAATCTGGCAGTTGTAGAACCTTTAAAAATACGTTTTAGGTAGAAATGCGTTTAAATGTCTAAATTCTATATATGATTCTTTTTGAGATACAATTGACCTGGCGCACTAGACCTTACTTATTTTTATAAAATTCGACTTTAAATGTTTAACAAGTATTTTAAAATTAATCAAATTATTTTTTTTAAATTGTCCGCACAAAATAACTTTTCCCAAGCCTTAATACAAAGAGTATAGCTTGTTATCCACTGACTCAACTCCCCATTATTAAAAAGCTATTTTTTTTTACTATAACGTAGAGGGCTTTATAATCTAAAGAGCAAAAAGGCAGCTGTCCTCCCTTTCTTCTAAGAAGGGGGCTCAAAATAAATGAATCAAGATTTTTTTCTTATAATGAGTACAAATTGCGTTTACAAAAATGATATAAAAGATTCCAACTAAACCTTTGCTGCAGATAGAATCTTAGGGTTAGCCGAGCCTGAAAACATACTATATACTAAGGAAGCATACATATATGCATATATATATACATATATACACATATATCTAGATTTAGACACACACACATACACAAATCTACACATGTATATAGTAAACACCCGTTAGTGCGAATTTCCCGTTAGTGCGAATTTTTGCAATAGTCGAAGTCCACATTAAACGATATAAACATTTAAATGGTGTAACATAATTCTTTGTGTTGCTTAAATTAAATTAATTTTTTGATAGAAATTAAACAGGTTACCAAATTTATGCTAAAACAAACATTTTCATCGAATGAGTAATTTTAGTAAAAAAGCTAGTTAATGACAGTTCGTTAATACTGAAGACTAAATTACCCAGGACAAACAAAACATGCAAATTAAAAAATTACATAACTTAATTAAATTAACAGCTCACTTTTCTTTGTGATAATTGAACAAATGATTTTTCCCAAAATCATTTTCCAATTTCACGACATACTCAAGAACTTGGTCTATCATATACTAATTTTGATTGGTAATATCGGTGAACGGTCGTTACTAATTTTTGAACCTCACAGCTTCTTAATACCTTAGTTGAAGAGTGTTTATGGAATTGGTTTGTATATCTCGCATCTGGCCGTGCTCTAACTCTGGTAAATAGACTGGGATTGCCAAGTAATTTTTATGTCTTATTTCTGTTTACTATAGAACGTTCGGTATTGAAAATGGAGGTTGTAGTATTTATAATTCTTTTACAGGGACCTACAAAAGAATTCAGTTAAATTATCGCCTATGTGGAAAATTCGTTTCCGATGCGTTTTAATGAGGCTGCAATACTTCAAAGACAATGAAATTGATATTGATCACTGAAGTTGACAAAAACAAGCTTTCTGCGACGTATGGAAAAAGTAGCATTAATTGTTCGTTTACAGGGACTTAAAAAAAATTCCATTACATTACGATAGATGGGGAAAATTTGTTTCCGATGCGTTTTAAGGATGCTACACTACTTCAAACATAATGAAATTGATGTGGATCACTGAAGTGGATAAAAACAAGCTTTCTCTAGACGTACAGAAGAAGTAACAAAGGACTAACAAATTATCCCATTACATTAAGTTGTATGGAGGAAAAACCGTCCGCGATAGATTTTATTAGTGTTATGATACTTCAAACATTATGAAATTAAAAAGGATTATTGAAATGAACTGCGCCATGTTTTCTATAGGTTATGGAGTGCATAGCATTTATTGTTCATTTACAGAGGCGCACAAAAGAATTCGGCCGCAGGACGGACTAGGATTGATTTTATGGCATGAGAAATTTAATGTATTTTAATAATATTCTGTTAGTACTTGAAATTGTTTCATAATCTGGGTCTGGATCATAATTTTTTGTTTTATTAGTTTTGAAGTGTTTTTATTTCTGTTCACCACTATCACCGACAATTTGTCAATCTCACAATAACCAAAGTTACACTAAAGTTGCTTTTTAAGAAATAATCTACATAAACGAATTTTGATTGTGCCCGTTCAATATGTGACAAAAAAAATTTCCGCATTATCCGTTGAGTAACACGCATTAAGGGACATCTTTAATGTTAGTTGGAAATAGGAAATGGTGAAAAAAAAGCGAAATTGTCCTCATTAACCGGAAATATGTATTACGCGGTGACGCATTAACGAGATTCCACATATACATATACCTATTGTATGTTGCAGCATAACGCGCACTTTTGGTACAAGAATATTAACCAAAATTTACAAATGTGCTTTATGTGCCAGATATAAAAATGAATGATTACAAATTGAGAATAAGCGAGCAAAAAAATGTTCATTATCTTATAAGATAGAAAAGTTCGTCGGTTTCTTCATTACCTATATTCTCTGGTCCATCACCGATTTTTATTTCATTCTCATCATGAGTCCGTATCATCCATCTATATATGAAAATCTTCAATTCTTCAGTATTGGATATACCACATTTTAAAAATGACGTTTTAATGACTTTTGGCTTTATTTTATTCCATATAATTACTACCCACCCTACACAGTATTTTTAGGTGTTTCACGCATTTGCCCCCCCCCCCCCCTCAGTAAATGTTTCTTTTTCCCTTTAACATCCACGTATTTCACCACTGTCTTACCATTTCTTTGAATCGTTTTTTTACAAAAACATTTGAAGATTTTTACCAGTATACTTTCGACGATATCTCTGAAAATATAATATCTAAAATTAAAACAAATATATTTTTGAGTTTGAAGTTAGGGGATCTTTCGAACGATATTCTGCACGATACATAAAAAGAGAATTTATTTTTCAAGTAACTTAAGTAATATTTCGGCTAATAACCAACAATAATTTTCAAAAATCATTATCAGATATCCTTGGATGATTCTGCAACGACAGATACCATGAGCGCCCGTCAACTTCTCCGCTGACCGCCAGAACATAAAGTTTATGTGTAACGGAAAAATGCGCTTTTCTCAAAAACTATGTTACCTAGGAAATTCTCTATAGTTTTCCTGGAAGGTTTAAATAAACTTCTACTACCCCTAATTTTTTTTGTATTTTTAGTTTCAGTAGATTAGTAGTCAGAAAAATAGAGGGGCCTGTTGGCACATATTTTTGCAGTGTATTTTCGACGCTATATCTGAAAATATAAAACATAAAATTAAAACAAATATATTTTTGAATTCGGTATTACGAGATCTTTCACACGATACGCCAGACTATAGACAAAAAGAAAACATTTTCCAGTAACTTAATTATCCTCCTAATTTTTTTCTAATCATATTTGTGAATGGCTAATAATCTGAGAATATGTGGGTAAAAAGACTTTATGACGTTACCAAGTTTGAACTTTCCGCATCCCATACTTTACGAGAAAAAGGGCTCTGACAGACGAACAAACAGACACAGGAGTGATCTTATATTGGTTCCGTTTTTACTTTTTAAGTACGAAACCCTAAAAATTACAAAGATATCCCGTTATACATCAATCACAGATATCCTATGCAAGAAAAAAAATCCTTTTAAAATATCGAAATTCAAACGAGAAGTTTGTAAAGAACTCTTCCATTTGTTTATAATAGTAGTTTGCGAATGGCGTCGCATAACTAGTATAGGCTATTAACACCTTCGCTACGAGTGTCCCGTATATTTCTTTTAATGTTCGGGCGCCAGTATTTTAATCTAGTAATTTTCGCCTTACTTAATCGCTGAAGTTCTGCGATTACTTAAGGTTAAAATTACCACTCAAAGAAACTGGAAATCAAATTCAATGACTAAGCGCACACTACATAACGTTTAAAAATCTAGCCAAAATCTAGAATTACATAAAGTGTTTTAAAGTTTCCGCAAATCCATGCAAGAATTGTATTTTGCAACAAACAAAAACTAGTAGTTGGGGGCCATCGTAATACTTACCCATTATGAATATGCATAATATGAAATAAGAAAATAAAACATGTGTAAGCTATTTATAAAATGCATTGCAATTCGAATAAAATCGTGGCTTGATGACGTCCTGAACTTTAAAGGCTCTATTACTGAATTGAGTAAAAGAAACATC
Organism: Maratus michaelseni; assembly: GCA_963931845.1. Lineage (NCBI taxonomy): Eukaryota > Metazoa > Arthropoda > Arachnida > Araneae > Salticidae > Maratus > Maratus michaelseni. The sequence goes on from OZ007600.1 coordinate 210,918,911, forward strand.
CTTATAACTCCAAAATTGATAATCATATTAACTAACAGTTTACTGCGTCGGATTACGCGTCTCATTTCCAATTAAAATATATCTTTGAATTGAAATTTGAATGAAATACAGGGTCATGAAAAATCGAAAAGTGTGGAAAATAGGATTCCAAATATCTCGGCAACTCATTATCCGATCGACTTCCTTCTTTATGCAAAATTTATGTTTTTTTTTATTGTCTTTTTTATTCACTCTTTAAAATAAACAATTTCGAAATTTTTTATATACCATTTATTAGAACGAATATTTCGAGAGTCCGAAAAAAATAGTTCCAGATAATCGAGGTTACTGAAATTCAATAAGCTTCTTCCCACTATTACATACTAAGTACATACGAAATTTCAATGCTCTATCTCAATTTGTTCGGGAGATAGAGTATTTACAGGCACACGCACGCAGACAAACGGACGGCAAATTTTTTTTCTAAAAATATGTTTTTTCGGAATCTCCAGTGTCTGAAACGTGTAAATCCGTCAAAAAATTGTTTTCGATTTTCAAAACGATTACAAGACTTACCCTATACTACGTATGATGGGTAAGTAAAAAGCAAATAAAGTTCTGTTATTCTTTTAAAATAGTAGATAATAACATAGCTTAAACATACCATTCTTTTAAAATTGTAGATTCTACATGGCTGAACATGATATTATATTCAGCCAGAAATATGATTTTTTTTTTCTGGCAAAAATAACAATCTTTAAATGCTCAATTAACAACTATTTGTATCGCATAAAAAAAATTAACAACTATTTGTACAGCATTAAACGGAATTAACAAATTAGAAAAAAAAACTCCCTAAAACTTAATTAGCTAATAAAGATCTAAAATATTTTCTTTATTAAACAATAACAGTAGGTTGTCTGTGAAAAAAAAGCGTTAGGAATAATTTTAGTTGACGGTTAATTGATAGTAATTTAGAAATTTGATAAAGTAGGTTGTTAAAAAAAATTCTAGATTAAAATTCTCTTCTATTTATCCTAAAGCAAATAATTGGCTGTATAACGGGCGGAAAAATGTCTATTTTAAGCTGTCGGGTGGAGGGAATTTTTTTTTTCTATATTACATTTTCGAGATTACGGTATAACGTACAGTATTAGTGATCTATAATTTCTATGTTATACAGTGTATGTTATTTTATTTATTTTAAAGTTTATGTTCACCACATTGTTTTGAAGAATTAATTATGACCTTTAAGATTTTAAAAGCTCAAGAACGTGGTGTATATATATATATATATATATACAGGGTGACTTTTAATTTACCCACAACTTTAAACTGAAATAACTTCTCAGAGCCTCACTAGATGGAGGTACGAATGCGTGCAGTGAGAGAGGGCATTAAAGGAATTTGTTTCATGAAGAAAGGAATTTGTTTCAGCGTCATATTCAACTGAAAATTGTATTTTTATTTTAAAAATTTGTATTTATATGGTGAAAATGAAACACTATTTCTACATAAGTGGTTTTCACCATTCAGAAACCACCTTATTCCTTGGTAACAGATTCGCTAAGAAAATTAGCCTCCTTATTCACCAGGTATGAACCCATATGATTTCTATCTTTGGGGTCATATGAAAGATTCGGTTCACAAGATGAAGCCGACAGACCTCATTAGCCTCAAAAATTCCATAATTGACTCATTTTCAAGTATAAAAAAGAAACGCTCGATTTTGTTACTGACAACTTTGTGACTAAGTTGCGCTATTGTATCACCTAAGAAGATTCCCACTTGAAAACCTTCTCCATTAAATTCCTTTTCCACGTTCTCTTCAATAAATAAATGTTTGTAGTGCTACCTAAAACGACTCAAGAGTTATTTCAGTTAAATATTGTAGGTTAATTAAAAGTCACCATATATATATATATATATATATATATATATATATATATATTATATATATATATATATATATATATATATATATATATATATATATTATATATATATATATATATATTATATATATATACAGGGTGTTTCACAAAGGGCCATTAACTTTAAAAATCAATAACCCAGAAACGGTGATAGATAGAAACATTAAACCAGTGGTATGTTTATTAAAAAAAATCGTAAGAATCTTATACATAAATCTCAAAATTTAGTTAAAAATAGCACCGATAGATGGCGTCGAGAGCGTTAAGAATCCTTCTAAAGCGAGTTCAGAAGCATAGAAAGAGTAGCCATCCAAGACCTCGCCATTGAAATCTGATCGGTGAGCTCGAAGAAGCTATTTGTCAAGCTTTTGTGTCGATTTCCGGTGACACACTACAGAGAGTCACTGACAATTTCATTCTGCGTTTGCAACATGTCGGTTGTGTAAAAGGTGCACATATTGAATCACTTCTTATGCGATGCGCCTATTTATGGCAGCGCCATCTATCGTCGCTATTTTTAACTAAATTTTGAGATTTATGTCTAAGATTCTTAAGATTTTTTTAATAAACATACCACTGGTTTTATGTTTCTATCTATCCCCGTTTCCGGGTTATGGATTTTTAAAGTTAGGGGTCCTTTGTGAAACACCCTGTATATATAAAGTGGGTGTCCCTGATATGGCCATGCTAAAGTTTAATAATTTTCCCTGCCGTCATTTTAAAAAAATCAAAACTGTTTTATTTATTTTAACGTTCTCAGGTTAATGGACTTTCATAAAAAAAATTACACCCTTCATGAAAATAATTTTACTAATCTAAAAAAACGGAATTCCAAAAGTTAACCAATTGGCCATATCAGGAACATGTATACGTGATATGGTCACCATTGTTCCGTGGTTCATACAAATCGTGATTTTCTTCAATTAAAAAAGCTGTTCTACTAAATTAACTATTTTTGGTGCAAAATAAATAAACATGATACTCAATAATTATTTTTGTTATTCAAAAGTGGATTTAAAACAGGATTTTTTAATAAAAATGAAGTTATAATGAAGTATTTATTTCGATAAAAAAACTTAAATCCTTTTAGAGTTTAACAAAATTGTTAAAACAAATTACTTATCGCAATTGCAACAAATAAAAATGTCTTTATTAGTTTACATGGCTTACATGGTGCACTTGATATGACCACCTGCATGGCCAGAAGAATTAAAAAGAAAATTAATATGACGTCATATTGAAAGTTTAACGGACTTTTTCAAATGTTTCAGAACCACACAAAGAGAATATGAATATGAGTAATAGAGAAAGCAAGTAGATATGACGTCCGCAGGTGAATATAACGTCATATGGATTTGAGGAAGGTATTGAAGCATGATAGAAGCCCGATTATGGAAATATTGACATATTTTAACGTTTTGAAGTTCTCTGTACAACATGTTTAATTTTGGAATTGATTTTTCTACACAAACATTCTTAAAATCCCGGACAACGCCGGGTACTTCAGCTAGTTTTAAATAAAATGTAATTGCAACTTACGTTTTCTAGCACATATATTTATGAGACACATTCCGTGATACACCACGTGAGTTATACAGCATAAAACCAACGAATTTTGTCTCGGAGACCAAATAATACCAGTTTGACGCTCTGAAATTTAGGTTTTGTCAAAAAGATTTTTTAAACAAAATTCGAAGTGTCTATAAAAATTCATTTACACTAATTTATTGTAAATTTTTGAAAGTAGAAAACTGTCTGTTTGATTTGTTAGTATATTACAAATTGGCGGCTTGACTGTTGATAGCCGGAAGCTCGTCGAAAAGAGGGGTTCAAATTGTGAATACGTAAACTCATTGTAGACTTAACTTAGAACATTGTAATAAAATAATAAGTTTTCGTTGTCCAAAAACTAATGATATACATAGCAATTTTAGAAAATATATGCATTTTTGTTGAAATGGATTGATATATATATATATATATATATATATATATATATATACCGGGTGATTATAATTAAAGTTACGATTTCAAAAATCGATAATTTTAAAACTACTGGTCAGAATGACTTGATATTTTAGCAGAACAATCGTGAGGCAATGGAATTTTGTTTGGCGAAGGAAAAAAATAGTTCCAAATTGTGCCGGTAGATGGCGTTGTCAGGGTAATGTCAGGGGAAAGACCAAAATGTATTCTTGAACCCTTTCCGGCGCGGTGTAAATTTGTTTGCAAAATGATGAAATAATAGACTGACACCGGAATTTACAAACGAATCCATTAGTAAAAAGAAACTTGCTTATTTTCTGGTTCTTAATGAAAGGAAAATTTTAATTAAATATTCTTGGTGCCGTTTGTCAGTTTTAGAATTAAAATTGGGTGTCTTTTTTGTGATCACCGCCCGTTAAAGGGTTAAACATAGGAATGATGTTGCCAAAAGGAAAAAAATAGAGTTCAGAGATTTAGTAAAAATTTATTAGCGAAAAGACAAGACTACGTGTTTACAGCGACGACAGCGATAATGACAAAAAATGAAAAAAAAAAGAGCTTCATGGAACAAACACCTTACTGATTATTAAGGCATAAGTTGCTCAATATGCCCTCCGCCTTGTTCCGCTACTAATTGGAAGCGCAAAACGGCATGCTCCACAACAGATCGGAGGGTATCTGTACTAATGCAATGGGTGTGTTGTGTGATGCTTGCCTTCAAGTCGGCTAGATTCTGAATCCGCCCGCTATAAACAACATTCTTCAGGTACCCCCAAAGCCAGAAATCACACGGGTTTAAGTCGGGGGAACGTGGCGGCCACGTTGTTGGAAAATGGCGGCTTATGATCCTATCATCTCCGAAATTATCACTCAGTAGCTGCTTCACAGTAGTAGCAATGTGCGGAGGAGCGCCATCTTGCATGAATATTATGCGATCCACACACTGACGCTGTTGAAGTGCCGGAAGAACATAGTTACGTAAAAGTGCTTCATACCGCTTGCCAGTAACTGTGCAGGTAACGGGACCCGCAGGTGTAATCTCCTCGAAGAAAAATGGACCGACGATAAACGCTGCCGTTATTCCGCACCACACAGTGACCTTTTCAGACGGAAGAGGTAATGGCTGTAGCTGGGACGGATTCTCGGTCGCCCATATCCTGCAATTTTGCGTATTTACAGAACCTTGCAAATGAAAGTGGGCTTCGTCAGACCACAGAATGTTCCATGGCCATCCGTTGTCCACTTCCATCCGGGCAAGAAATTGTAGTGCAAAAGATTGACGTGCTTCCAGGTCAGCAGGTAGCAACTCCTGCACATGAGTTATCTTGTACGGATAACAGCGTAAGACGTTCCGTAGGACTTTACGCACCGTGCTGTTCGGCATATCCAGCATTCGGCCAATCCCCCTTGCACTGCTGATTCCAGCATCACTGTCAGTATGTTCCTGTAATGCTGTAGCCACATCTTCCACTGCCGCAGCTGAAACTGGTTTCCTTCCTCTACCCCGTTTAACGTCAAATGAACCAGTCTCTTCGAATTTAGCAATCATTTTTTGCAGACCATTTGTTGTTATTGGACCTTTTTTATGGATTTTAATGTCCGAAACTTCCTAATAGCTGTAAGTGCACAGTCATCGTTCTTATAAAAAAGCTTCAAGAGCAGAGCGCGATCCTTCACAGTCAGACTCATGATGAAGCATTCAGACAAAGAGCTGCTGCTCTGCATTTTTATGGTTGCTATGTCTGCGGTGCGCATGTTACGTATTAGTAATTTGCATATCTTCAGACAATGTGAACCCAGACAGCGCCATCTATGGGCACATTTTGAAACTTTTTTTTTCCTTCGCCAAACAAAATTCCATTGCCTCACGATTGTTCTGCAAAAATATCAAGTCAATCTGACCAGTAGTTTTAATTAAAATTATCGATTTTTGAAATCGTAACTTTAATTATAATCACCCGGTATTTAATTAAAATTTTCCTTTCATTAAGAACCAGAAAAATAAGCAAGTTTCTTTTTACTAATGGATTCGTTTGTAAATTCCGGTGTCAGTCTATTATTTCATCATTTTGCAAACAAATTTACTCCGCGCCGGAAAGGGTTCAAGAATACATTTTTGGTCTTTCCCCTGACATTACCCTGACAACGCCATCTATCGGCACAATTTGGAACTAATTTTTTTCCTTCGCCAAACAAAATTCCATTGCCTCACGATTGTTCTGCTAAAATATCAAGTCATTCTGACCAGTAGTTTTAAAATTATCGATTTTTTAAATCGTAACTTTAATTATAATCACCCGGTATATATATATATATATATATATATATATATATTACACTATTCTAGTAAATACATGTGACGACAGAAAATGTGATACACTAAATTCATTAAAAAGGATTTCCTTTTAATGTAAGAAACGTTAATTCTGGTGATGGTAATAAAAATACACTAATTTTTTTAATACACGAACTGTTTTGTAAGACTGCTGTTATGGAAGAAAGCACACTTTTAATTTTGTTGAATAAGATATATATAGAGATAGATAGATGGACTTCATTTTCGTTATTTGCTTAGAATGAGTTTGTTATCAAAGCAGGTTCTTTTGAAACACTTCTCTTTTCTTCTTTATTTCTCGCGAAGTGTAAGAACGGATTATAATTCTGTCCCTATGGTTATGTAAAACGTAAGTACAATTTTCGATTTTCTCTTGTTTTCTTGTGGTTTCTTTTGTTTTATTCTCTCCATGCATTATATCGGCAATGACAGACAATTCTTTGCAATTTTGCCAGTCTGTTATATGAAATAATACATTTTTTAGGACATGTGGTGTTTTGTCGACTGGTGATTAGACATGCACATGTTGCCTTTGTTTTTTAATTTTCCATCGTTATTTAATACCTATATTCCATTTGTTATTCCGATCTTTACTTCTTTAATATTCATTTCAAATTTAACTTGCTTAAAATGTAATTAAATATGTTTCTGTTCCCTATTGTATGGAAATTTTATAATGCGTTTTATTCGTTATGATGTTTTTCATTTTTTCCTTTAATTAATATATGAAACTTTATTATATGACGTCTCTAAATTGAAGTTCAGATCATTATTGATCATTTGTTAGATCGTTTATTGACGTTAGCTTTTTATTTCAAGTTAGTTATTCCATATATTAATTAATTACATGCCATCTTTAAATTAAAGATTTGGACAAATTTAATATAAGAACTTGTTCGTTGTCTTTCGAATTCAAAGGTATTTTATATATAATGGAAGAAAGCACACTTTGAATTTTGTTTAATAAGATATTTTTTAACTAATTTGTCTGATTAGAAACCACTAAACGATGAGTAATTTCTTTTTTGTAGAAACACTTTCTTGTCATTACACACTTTGTATCAACACTTTCTTGTCTTGATCTTTTTTGTCATTAATTTACGTAATTTCTCATAAAAAATACTTATGAATTAGTCTTCTCATTTTTCAAAACTCATGAGATTGAATATTAAAATTGCAGATTCCCCTTTCATATAAGAATCATTAGTACTGGTGATGATGTTATTAATAATAATAAATTTATAAATATGCTACATAATTTGTAAAATTGATGTTATGTAAAACAGTACACTTTGCATTTGCTTTCTCGAAGGATTTTTATGAAGATTTTAGTATTAAAAGAAGAACAATTTCTTATTATGCAAATTACCATATTGTCGTTAATTTGAAGATTTTGTTTTCAGAAAATAATAATTATAAATTTGTCTTCTCATACTTTTGAAGCTTTTCAGAATATACTTCAGATTTTCCTTTAATGCAAGAAACATTAATGTTGGTAATTGCACTAGTAATAATAGAAATAATTATTAATGCATCAAATATGTTGTTAAAGTGGCATTGTATAAAGAAGTACATTTTGTATTTTTGTTCTTAAGAGATTTTTTTTTAAGATTTTGTCTAATAAAAAAACATTAAAAGAAGAACAATTTCTTATTATACAAATTATCATACTGTCGTTATTTTACAGATTTAATTCAGAAAATAATAATTATAGATTCGTCTTTTCATACTTTTTGAAACTTTTCATAATATACTTCAGATTTTCCTTTAATGCAAGAAACATTAATGTTGGTAATTGCACTAGTAATAATAGAAATAATTATTAATGCATCAAATATGTTGTTAAAGTGGCATTGTATAAAACAGTACCTTTTGCATAACTATTCTTAAGAGGTTTTTATAACTATATTGTCTCATGAGAAACTATTAACTGCAATCGAAATGTCCTTTAATGAAGCTAATTTACCACTAATTTACTAATTCTTTATCAGCATAAATCAATTTAAATTTGATTTTCTAACATACGTGAACATATTCGTAAATGTCAATGTATCACTTAAGGGGAAAATTCTAATTTTATTGTGAAACATTAGAAATTAGATTGAAAATTAGTGAAACGTAAATTGTGAGCAATCAAGCGGACGATGCAATATCGAAAATTAATTCTTAAAGCATCATTGCAATTTCAAACATCAGTCCGTGCTAATAGTGGAATGTTTTAATAATTTAATTTCAATGTCATTAAATGAGTATTTTAAAGTATGGCTTTGTATAACTATTAAATTTTATAACAGCGAAGGAAGTAATCTGTTTTTGAGACACAATGTGCAGTGGAACTTCTTTTATTCTCCTTTTATTTAAAGTATGGTTTAGTATAACTATTAAATTTTATAATAGAATAGGAAATAATCTATTTTTGAGACACAATATGCATTGGAACTTCTTTTATTCTTCTTTTATTTAAAGTATGGTTTAGTATAACTATTAAATTTTATAATAGCGTAGGAAGTAATCTGTTTTTGAGATACAATGTGCAGTGAAACTTCTTTTATTCTTCTTTTATTTAAAGTATGGTTTAGTATCACTATTAAATTTTATGACAGCGAAGGAAGTAATCTGTTTTTGAGACACCATGTGCAGTGGAACTTCTTTTATTCTTCTTTTATTTAAAGTATGGTTTAGTATCACTATTAAATTTTATAACAGCGAAGGAAGTAATCTGTTTTTGAGACACAATGTGCAGTGGAACTTCTTTTATTCTGCTTTTATTTACAGTATGATTTAGTATCACTATTAAATTTTATAACAGTGAAGGAAGTAATATGTTTTTGAGACACAATGTGCAGTGGAACTTCTTTTATTCTTCATTTATTTAAAGTATGGCTTAGTATAGCTATTAAATTTTATAACAGAATAGGAAGTAATCTGTTTTTGAGACACAATGTGCAGTGGAACTTCTTTTATTCTTCATTTATTTAAAGTATGGCTTAGTATAGCTATTAAATTTTATAACAGCATAAGAAGTAATCTATGTTTGAGACACAATGTGCAATGGAACCTTTTTTATTCTTTTTTTTATTTAAATTATGGCTTAGAATAAGTATTAAATTTTATAATAGTATAATAATTAATCTGTTTTTGAGACACAATGTGCAGTGGAATTTCTTCTATTATTCTTTTATATATGCAGTATTGAAAGCGATGGTGAAATATTCTACTTTATCAAAAATGCTAAGTTAACTTTGTCACTATACTTTCAAAATCATACTTTGTTTTCTATTCGTCATTGACTATTATTGATCTTAATATTCTGCATATTTTCAAAATGTGGAAAAATATGTAATTCTATTTCTGTGATTTTTATATTTAAATTTTCATGCTTCAAGTATCTCTGTAAAGGTGTTCTGTTATTCCGGAGATTATGTTGAAACTCAAGGGGAAGAGAGTCCCCTTCCCGGGTGATCCTTCCGGGCATCGCTTCCTGGGTAGGGGCCTTGCCACATAGAAAACAAACCTACTGGGCGAGGCTAGTTGAGCTTAAGTCGAAAGGTAGACCTCCCCGCCTGGTTTTATCTTGACCTTGTGCACGTAGGCATCAACTTTCATCTTATTAAACGATAAAGATTTGTAAAAGAATTTTGGTAGTGTTGGAAAGTGTAACGAAATCTATGCTAGACGCAAGATTTTTCGTTCTTGTTTTACTGTATATCTAGACTTTTAACAAAGTGCTAAAGGAACTAGAGTTATGTAACAAGTGGTTTCTATTTGAGTTTTACTTTTGTAAAAATAAGGACTCGTAGACATAGATAGAGGGAAACAATTTTTAAAGGGAAACAATTTTTAACATTTTTGGAGTTAAATTTGAAGTTGCCATTTCTTTTGATAATTTCCAAATATCGTCTCAAATTGATACATTTTTATAAACAAATATTAACTTTATAAACAAAGCAGACTTTTTTCAATAGGTAAGTATTAAGGGGAATGTAAAAGGTTTTAAGTGTTTAAGTAAATAGCTCAAGTAAAGATAAGTGCAAGGATAATATTTATTTAAACATATACACTCAATAAAGCCTTATAACAGAGTTTATAATTATTATATTATATTTGACAAATTATTTAATCTTTATTTCAAGGAAAAAAGTAATACTCAGAAATATCTTTAAAATAAAAATAATATCGTAAAATTTTTATATTTCATTTAATTTCATGTTTTTTTTTTTTTTTTTAACTGAAACTTATTTCACAATTCAAAATTTAAAAAAAAAAATTCGTTAGAAAATATTTTAAATCCTCCAGGAGGTTTTAAAAAAAAGTGCAAAGAAGCGTGAAATTATTCTATGATACAAAAAAGCTTTTCATAAAATATAAATAAAAAATAAATAATTATCATAATGAATTTGAAAATAAAATTTCTTTCTTTAGTTGAATTGTATATTCCGAAAGAAAGAGCATGTATATACTTTTTAATGAATGTTTTTTTTTATATAAATAGAAATTAAAGGAATTATTTAGTTTCAAAATTATTGTTTTTATAAAATGATGCATTTTTCTGTGAAGATAATTTATCAGTTTAAAAGAAAATAAGGATTTTTTTTTGTATTAAAAAAATAAGAAATCTTGAACGACAATATAGTTATATTACACGAATCATTTTTTCCACATAATAGTAGTTATACCAAAGTAAACTAATTCGGATTGTCTGAAATCGATTGATTTAGAAATTGGGGAATTTTAATGGTAAATTATTGAATTCTGATCCAGTTTAAAATGGCTTAAAAATTTCATCAAATTGAGACAAGATTTGTAAACTATCATAAAGAATGGCAACTTCAAATTTCATTCCAGATCTGTTAAAAGAAGCTAACATTAGCCATTTTAACAATTTTCCCATCTATCTATGTCTACGAGTCATTAACTTGAATAGAAACTACTTGTCTCATAACTCTAGTTCAGATTGCATTCTGTTAAAAGTAACTACACTGTAAAAAAACGGCAAATGTTTCTTAATCTGAACTGTACTTCTACACCATCAAAACATTATCGCGAAAAATGTGTTGTGAAAAATAAATCTCATTTTTTACTATATGGTGTATAAACACTTATGTATAATTAGAACTTATACAAACATTAAAAACTTAAAATCAACTTGTCAGTCGACATCTAGGACCATCTTCAGGATTATTATCTTAACCAACGCCCCCTGGATAAGAAAGCCGTGACACGCGTCACGAAAACGTCATACCAACAAGGCAAAACAAAGAAAAACATTCGAACAACTTACATGTTTCGATTTCGATGGCTCGAGGAATTATTAACTATTAGTCGTAAACAATAATTATTAATTCTATGAGACAATGAAATCGAAACATGCAAGTTGTTCGATTTTTTCGTTGTTTTGCCTGTTTGGTATGACGTTTTCGTGACGCGTATCACGGCTTTCTTATCTAGGGGGCGTTATCTTAACTTAGAATCCACCAACTTGTTCAAGAGGGTGGTTATGGCCTTTATCTATGTTCGGACCAATGAGAACACTTTCTAATATGCTCAAGTTATCTATAAAACAGTTGAATGACAGGACAGTTATCTGTAGATTTCTAACAGTAAACCATTTTTATAGTAAACGGTTACATAACCGTAATTTATCTGTATTCTGACCAATGGGAACGCTTCATAATATGATCTGGTAACCGTTATGCATAATAACTGAACAATTTGCTACAGATTTTTAATAGTGAACCTATATAAAGGAAACGGTTACATAACCGTAATTTATCTGTATTCTGACCAATGAAAACGCTTCATAATATGGTCTGGTAACCGTTATGCATAATAACGGTTGAATGACTGGACAATTTGCTGCAGATTTTTAACAGTGAAACGATTTAAAGAAAACGGTTACATAACCGTAATTTTTCTGTATTCTGACCAATGAGTACGCTTCATAGTACGCTCAAGTAACCGCTATCTATAAAAATGGTGGAATGACTGGACAGTTTGCTACAGATTTTTAGAATGGGTACTTCTGAAAAACTCTGAAAATTCGATCCGCCCTTCTGCTTGTCTAGTGGTTAGCGTGCTGGATACTGAACAAGATATTCTACATTCGAATCCTGACTGATGTTTGAAGTTAGTTTGATTCCACTTTAAACTGAGGTACCGGTCTGTTTAGCCCTCGTGTGCAAAAGACGACCAGTAGCTCCTGTAACCATCCAACTAACTGAAAATTCAACAAATAAGTAAGAATAAATGAACACAAACTTCATGTTAAAAACTTTCTACTGTAAAGTTTAGATTAAATGTAAAATTAAAATATCTTTATTTGCACCTATTTTTTGTTTGATTTTTTTTTATGACTCTTACAAATAAAAAAAAAGAAGGGGAGGAGGGACACGCGAGTTATTCTTCAAGAGCCTACGCTAGTAAAGTGAAGATATTCCTAAGCTAATGTTATTCCAATGTTAGTGTTCTTTGCAAAGTACTCGTTTGCATTACGATATTTCTAAACGATTTTTTGTGGATAGGATACTTGAGATCTATGTTGAACTGGGTACTTTCATATATATATATATATATATATATATATATATATTAGGACATTTTTACGTTTTTTACCGTCTTCGAAAGTAAAACGGCCCTCAGAGCAAAAAAACTGCAACAAAAATCGCAAAAGTACAGAACTACCCCAAAAGCCCAGAAATACTCCTTTAACTTACAAGGAGACCGCCAAACAGGATGCGCACAGATTTTGATGATTTTAAAGTATGTTGTAGGGGTCATACCCCTAACTATTCAGGTCAAAGGTTTCCTTCAAATGGGCTTTTGTTTTCGAGAAATTTCGGGTTAAAGTTCAGCATGCATTTCAAATACCCATTAGTTCGCAATCTTAAAGGAGGTCTTCGTCGCTCTGTGCTAGCGTGCGCGATTTGATAGCCGGAGATGAGGGTTCTGTCCTCTCATGTGATTTTTACCTTTTTGAATAAATTTTATATGTTTTTCGCTTTATAAATTTTATGCAGATTTATGAATTCTGTATCTTTGAACTTTTTTATATTTTCCTAAAAATTCCATTTACATTTTATAATTTTTCGTGAAAATTTATATTTTTCGCGCAACTTTTATTCTAATATTTCTGTTGATGAAAATCCAAACTATTTTAAGTCTTGATATCTCGTCTTTTTAAAATGATTCTTGTTTACATTTATGTATATTTAATTATTTATTTATCGTATTTATGAAATAATGCATTTTTTTTAGCTGCATTTTCTATTTAAAATTTTTTTTAAATGATTAAGAAAAAATTAACAAAATAATGTATCTTTTTAATATTTGATTTGTTCTAAATATATTGAAACATGTTAACTGCTGAAATACTAAAATATTTATCATTACCGACATCGACATTTTTAGTTTATTAAATATGGAACTAATTGTGTGATACATATCGCAAAAATATTCTAAACAAATTCCGCATTCAAAATCGCCTTTTATATCGGTAATATATTCTTTACGTAAATTGTTTTAACAATACTGGAAGAATGTATAAATTAGCATATTATATATTCTTTAAATACTTAAATTGTGATAAATATATTTAAAAATGCATTAAATTTGGAAAAGAAATTATTTCAAACGTGGTAATTGTCTTTAAAAATACTTAAATTGTGATAAATATTAAAAAATGCATTAAATTTGGAAAATAAATTATTTCAAAACGTGGTAATTGTCTGCAAAAGATTAAACGAAATGGATAAAAAGAAACTTTTATTTATTCCAATATTACCGTAAAAGTCATTGCAGACGATTTTTTTTTCAGGTATTTTTTATAGCTATTGTAATTTACAAACGATTTTTCATTTCTAGTTGAATTTTTCTGTATGGCATCGACTTGTTAGAATTTTAAAAAAATTAATTGTAATATATTATTTTTTATTTGTGCAAATCAAAAATGATGTTGAGTTTGAACTTTGCAGTTAAATGTATTTAAATAACAATATACAGGGTGTTCTAGAAAGGACTCCCCAACTTTGAAATGACACAACTTCGAAACAGTGAGAGATAGAAATGTGAAACAAGTTGAATGTTAGACAGATAGGTCTGGAATTTTTTATACATCAATTTAAAAAAATAGTTCCAATATTGGACACGAGAGGGCGCTGCAATCACAAAGCTGTGTCTTTGAAATAGTTCCTGAAAGTGAGCTGTTTGAACTGAGATAAAAATCACATTACAATGGTTTCGATATGGTTACCTTTTTCAGCAACAACATGACGCAACCTAAAGGTAACGTTCGAAATCACTTGTTGCAATACTTCTATTGAAATGGATGCACATGCTTCACAGATGAATTGTTAGAGCTGTTCCAACGTTTGGGGATTCTTATAATAAACAGCGTCCTTCAAATAACCCCACAAAAAGAAGTCGCATGGATTCAGATCCGGGGAATATGGTGAATACAGCATGATATTCTTGAATTCCGAATTATTCTCTAATTCTATACAACTTTTTTACACGTGTCAGCAATGAAACAGACGCATGAATGAAATTTCTGTCCTTCTGAGTACCATTTAAAGTTCCATGTGCTTGTGCTGCCACCTATTATCCAATATTGGAACTATTTTTTCACATTCGTGTATAACAAATTCCAGACATATCTGTTTAACATTCAACTTGTTTCACATTTCTATCTCTCACTGTTTCGAAGTTATGTCATTTCAAAGTTGGGGAGTCCTTTCTAGAACACCCTGTATATATATACATAAATGGCTAAAACTTGGATATGTGCGTTATTGTTTTAATATTTTATTACTCCTTTTAAGATATGTTGATGAAATTACCTAATCATACATACCTTTAGAGGATTTGAAATAAAAAATATTTTGTATAAATTATAAAAGAATACAAAATTTTATTTAAAATTTCATAAAGTTAAAAAAAAGTATTATTTTAGAGCGGTTATTAAAATATAAAGTGTAAATAATAATAAAAAAAATAAGCAAAATCTACATAAATTGGTTTGGAATTTCGTGAAATATTAATTTCAAAACTGCACAAAAAAAAAAAAAAAAAAAAAATGTAAATTATTACGAAAAATTCGAAAATGTAAATGGAATTTATTAGGAAAATATCAAAAAGTTCAAAGATGCAGAATTCATAATTCTGCATAAAACTTATAACGAGACAAATACATTAAATTTATTAAAAAAAGGTAAAAGTCACATTAGAGGACAAAACCCTGATCTCCGGCTCTCAAATCGCGCGCGCTAGCACAGAGCCACGAAGACCTCGTTCAAGATTCTGAACTAATGGGTATTCGAAATGCATGCTGAACTTTAACCCAAAATTTCTCGAAAACTAAAGCCCATTTGAAGGAAACCTTTGACCTGAATAGTTAGGGGTATGACCCCTACAACATACTTTAAAATCAACAAAATCTGTGCGCATCATGTTTGGCGATCTTCTTGTTAGTCCCATACTGAAATGCAAAACAGTAATTTGAAAAGAACGCTGTCGTTGTTTAACTTTATCTTGCTAGTGTCTTCGTGTTACTAGCGTCGGCTCTTAAGGGGTAGGCGAGGCATAAAAGTGTGACGACCGCTAACAGCAATTTTATAATTACACAGGCCTACAATGACTTTTTTCCTTTAAAGTGAATTATTTAACATTTATTTAAAAACGAATACTACAAAAATTCCACTGCGTATTGTTTGGACACAAGAAGGTCTCATTGGCTGGTTAATAAACAATTTAGCTTTGTGGTTAATTTAATTTAATGTGAAGATTTCTAAGACGTAATTTACATATTTAACATTAAAAAAAATATATCAGAGTTCGAATAAACCTACGGGGTCTCTGGGTCAAAGATTCGTTGGCATTTCGCAAGATTTCCCATGATCTTTTTTTAGCTGGCCCTACATCGGGTCGGGATGACACTTATTTTTTTTGTTGCTGTTGTTGGGGGTCTTGTTTAAGTTGGGATTTGACTTTATGGGGTCAAGTTCGAATTAACCTGATTTTTCCAAAAAAAAAATCTTGAATATTTTTCAAATGAAAAAAATATACATTTGAATATATTCATTAGTGTATATACGTTCATTTTATACATGAAAATAAATTGGCATTAGAAACATAATTTTGGATTACTTTAGTATAATTGTATTAAAATATCGATTAATTTTCTTTCCCTTCGGTTTCGGGTCTGTTTTGTGTTTGTATATATCGGGTTTGGGTCGGTTTTTCGTTGACGTGTGTCAGTTTTTAGTAGGGTGTCGGGGTGATGACATTTTTCTCTTCCTGTTTCCTATTGACTTTATGCAAAGCTGTCGAATCCGGATCGGGTACAACCTAACCTGCGCAGGCGTCTATCCGGAATTTGCACTGATTTTAAGAAAAACACCTATGCCCTAAGACCTATGCATAAACACCTATATAATAATAATTAGTTACATACAATTAAATTGTAATAACATTGCAGATGATTGCAATTACAAATTTGTCCAACTCTGCTTGGAAGTATGGTATACTTCTGCCACGCACTATAATTGTCCAAAATCTTTGATTTTTGTTAGCGCACTTACAATGTCTATATATATATATATATGTGTGGGATCGGCCGCTGCCACAAGACGGCGCGGCGAGCGGACTCACGAACGACGAGATTAAACGACGGTAAGTAGTAAAGAGGGGAGAAAGGTGGCGGTAGCTACTAACAACGGATTAAGTTTCGACGCTCCTACAATCGAAAGTGTATAAGTTTGTGTGATTCCAATGAGATGTAAAGTACGATGTTAAGTTACAATTGTTATTTCGACGAATACCGGCTGTGCACCAATTTAATTTATGTCATGTTCCATCTTTGTTTGTCCTCGTCCATTAACAATAAAAGTGTCTGTCCACAAGAACGATGTTTACTTCAATAATTAAGACATCTCCCTCACTATAAGTGGCGTCAAGGAGTGGTCACTACTGCAATATACGCATTTATAGCTCACAAGTTTATCGGACAACGGGAAAAAAAATCGTTCCATATGTGCTAAGTAACGGATTGTCATTATTTATTCAAGTAAGTCTTTTTATTCTTTTTATATTTACGATGTTATTGCAAGATATTGAACCCATAAAAACTTAGCTAAAAACTGCAAAAGCTGATAAAATTCGGTTACTGCACACTCTTATATTTAATGAAGATAAATCTCGAGAAAACCGTAAGAACTTACGCCATTTTCCCGGATTTACTTTTACAATAGATGACGCTGAATTCACGACTAAATTAAAAAACATTACCAATACTTTTAACCAGCTGCAGATCATTACCATAGCTAATTTATTATTCTTAGAAATAAATGGTACTACAGAAGAAATTGCGCACCGTATTTTAAGTGCATTATCTGACCTTAACAATTTCAAAGAAACATTTACAACAAACTCTGCTTCCGAAACTGAAATTGATGAAACACCTCAAAATCCTAAAATTCCTCTTACGACAGGTAATCAAAATCATTCGAACATTTCATCAAGCCCTCTACCGGAGAATATGACGTCGGTGTCGCACCGTCGGTGTTCGAAAACCCATACCGCACTTCCATTACCTTTAGTGATTTTGAAAATGTTATACCTTCTTTTGACGGCAGTTCTTTCCAGAATATTGATACATGGATCAATAACTTTGATGATGTTACTAATATGTTTAATTTGTCCGATTTGCACAAATTAATATTTGCTAAACGATCCCTCAAAGGTAAAGCCATATTGTTGATTCAAACCGAAAGTCACGTAAATACCTGGGCTAAACTCAAACAACTTCATTTATCGGAATTTGTTTCATCCTATAATTCTGCTGAGCTACATGATATGCTGCGTAAGCGCAAATTACAAGATAACGAAACTTTAGATGAATACATCCTCATCATGAAACAACTGTGTACGCGCGGCAACATTGAGGATTCCGCTTTAATGCAATACATTATAAATGGTATACCAGATCCCGTCTTTAGGAAATCAATTTTATACGGATGTGAAACTATTTTCGAATTTAGACAGAAACTCAAAATTTATGATAAAATTCGAACTGATTATGAAAATACGAAATCCCGTGAAGCAAAACCGGAAATACCAGTCAAAGATAAATCTTTTCGTCCCAAAACTGACCTTTTGTGTTTCAACTGTGGTCAAGCAAATCACAAGAGTAGCCAGTGTAGGCATAAAGATAAAGGCCCTCGTTGTTTTAATTTCTCGAATTTCGGACATAAGTCTGTCCAATGCGATCAGCCAAGAAAGCCTAGAATTAAGCCTGAACCGTCCAATATTTCTACTATTACTTCCAAGACTTTTATGACTAAACATGTCACTATTTCTTTTTTAGATGTCATTTCATTAATTGACACCGGCAGCGAACAAACTTTACTAAAAGAAAGCATTTATCGCAAACTCCCCACAGTTTCGAACCTCGAACATTCAACCATCACATTAACTGGATTAGGAAATACTATAATCAAACCGCTGGGTTTCTTTTCTACAGATATTGTAATTGATAATTCTAGTTATAAAGCTAATGTTTATGTAGTGCCGGATTATTCTCTATCTTTTGACTTTATTATTGGTACCGATATAATACAGCAAAGTATTTTAACAGTTTCTGAAAATAATATCTCCATGCAAAAACTTCCGAAAAATAAAAATATGTCTGATAACTTTTTAATCAATGTTACCCAAGCGATAGATGACTGCGACCTTGATTTATCTCATATTTCTGACGAAACAATCCGTAAACAGATTGCGCAAGCCATTCAAAATTATTCTCCCCGAAAAATAAAATCCACTGGTGTTAAATTGTCGATTCATTTGAAGGATGAAACACCTGTTTCGTCTCATACTAGATGCTTGGCGCCGTTAGAGAAATATAGTGAGTTTGTTTCAGAAGCATATGAACAAGACCTCCAAGAAGCTTTATTTTTAAGCAATATTGACTGTGAAGAAAAAAAGAGGTTTATGATGCTATTCAGAAGGAAACTGAACATAACAAATTAAATAAAAAAAAGAAGAAGGAAAAGGGAACAATGAGCTTGGACTAATTTCAAAATTTGGATCCTTCTCAAATTGAAACCAGTACATTTCATAAAAATATTACTGATCTCAATGATTTTGAATTACCTTCAAAGACTCCTCCAACTGATGAAAAAGATTTCTTCCATACAATAGAAGAAGCTGCTGAGAAAATTATAACTAAGGAACATAGACAAGATCATTATAAAAGCATTGATCATCAAATAGAATCAGATCGCCTGTTGCAATACCAAGAAGATGTGAGGGAAAAAGATGAAGAGATAGCTCGACTAAATGCATGTGTAACTAAATTAAAGGAGGAATTAAAAAATGTTAAAACTAGGAATAAAAAACTTTATGGAATTCTTGAGACTGGTGAAATGAGGGAAAAAGCAGAAATTCTTGTGCAAATAGAACAACTAATTTCAGTTAAGGATGAATTAACAGAACAGGTTGAGAGACTTAATTCTACCGTAATTTCCGTAATCTCTAAAATGTCACAGGACGAACCGAACAAATGGTTCAAATACGTCTCTAAAGTTCAACAAGTCATTAATTCAACCTATCAAAGAGGTATCAAGAAAACACCATTTGAATTATTATTTGGTACAAAAATGAAGCAAAAGGAAGATTTACACATTATTGATCTTATAAACAGTGCAATCGAAGAACAATTCATGAAAGATCGAGAGGACCTCCATCAAGATGCCAAGAAAAATATTCTTAATATTCAACAAGAAAATCGTAAACACTACAATTTACGACGTAAGACACCCCGGAACTACAACCTTGGGGACCTCGTCGCTATTAAGAGAACTCAACAAGGACCAGGACTGAAATTGAAACCCAAATACTTAGGTCCTTATAAAGTGACTAAAATCAAGTCCAACGACACTTACAATGTTGAGAAAATGACACCTACCACCGAAGGACCGATTACTATTACCACTTGTGCCGAGTATATGAAACCTTGGCCTGACGAACATTAATTCTATGATCTTCTGAACTGTTTTTTTTTCTCATCTGTGTGTGTATTGTGACAGTTTTCGACACTTATGACTTTCATGAACAATCCCTAAAACGTTACAGTATATGACTGTGTGATGTTCAGCTTATTTTTATTTTAATTTTTTTTTTAAGAACAGTTATTATTTTTCTTTTTTTTTAAGAACAGTTATTATTTTTCTTTTTCACATTGCTGACTGTAATTACTGGTATCGCTGAGGCAGCTCTGAAGGTCAGGATGGCCGCATGTGGGATCGGCCGCTGCCACAAGACGGCGCGGCGAGCGGACTCACGAACGACGACATTAAACGACGGTAAGTAGTAAAGAGGGGAGAAAGGTGCCGGTAGCTACTAACGACGGATGAAGTTTCGACGCTCCTACAATCGAAAGTGTATAAGTTTGTATGATTCCAATGAGATGTAAAGTACGATGTTAAGTTACAATTGTTATTTCGACGAATACCGGCTGTGCACCAATTTAATTTATGTCATGTTCCATCTTTGTTTGTCCTCGTCCATTAACAATAAAAGTGTCTGTCCACAAGAACGATGTTTACTTCAATAATTAAGACATCTCCCTCACTATATATATATATCTCTCTCTTTTTAAATTTTCTTCATGTTTTCAGTATTTTTGCCCAATTACCATTGAAGCATAAGCTATGGTAATATTATGATTGCACTAGTTAAACTATTAGCTATGTGGTATTCCGTATTCACATGATCATTAATTATCTCTTTCGAGATTTAAGAAGAACTTGATATGTTTTTTGAAATTCATAGATATTATAATTATATATATATATATATATATATATATATATATATATATATATATATATATATATATATATATATATATATATATATATATAATATATACATATATATATATATATATGGAAGTTTATACATGTATATAACGAACGTGATTGTGATTTTGTGCTAATCTGATTAATACAAGAATATCGGTAATGAATTATTCGTAATGGGATCGTTTCCGAAATAACGTTATTACCTTATTGTGTAGTTTATACGCATTACTATCAAAATATGTTCTTTTCCAGACGCAAATTTTACATCTAATATATCAAAATATCTGTATCACATGATCTCATAAAAGTTTAGAGTAAAAAGTTATTGCATAACAACAAAACCATTTAAAGTGATATGATATTAGATAACTGACTTTCACATGTCAAACCAATGTCGCGAGGGAATATTATTATTTCTTTATGAATACATTTTTGAGAAATTTTTCTCTTTTCATAAAGTACAAATTGATGGATAATATTTAAATATTTGTTCCCATTAAAGGTGACATATATTGGGAGAAAAGGGAGATAAAGGGATATGAACTTTCGAAAAGAAAATATAATATCGTCTCTGCAGTAAATAACGTTTTTAAACACTTCCCAACGTAGTTGAAAAGTGTTTATCGAATTAGGTTTGTCTGTCTACTGTCTGTCTGTCCGCTCTCTAACTCATGTAAATGCACTGGGATTTCCATGTAATTATGGTTTACTATGGCGTGTTCGATAGTTAAATTAAGTGAGTAGCATTTATAAGGACGCTCAAAATAGTCCGTTACATTATGGTACATGGGGAAAAATCCATTGCAATGAATTTTAATATTACACTATTTCAAACATATTGAAATTGGTATGCATCACTGAGGTGTACGGCAAGATGCTTACTCTATAATACAGTATGCATAGCATTTATCGTTCATTTACAGGGACACACAAAATAATTCGGTTACAGTACAGCAGGAAGTGCGTTTTCAGTTCTGATAAGCGTTTTGAAATTTAACTAATTTTTTGCATATTACTTGGTGTGTATAAATTCAATAGATCATTTACAGGGCTCCACAAAAGAATTGGAGTATATTTCCGATTATTGACGGACATTGTTAAAGGGTAATTTTCAACTGTGTTATGGCATCTCCTAAATGAACTGAATGTTAGCATACTATGTACCATATACACAAATCTATAGATCATGACACTACAAAAGATATGAATTCCCTTTTCACTTTGCTAAACAGCGTACAACCAACGGAGTGAAAAATGTGTCCAGACCGAGAATCCAACCCAGATACCTTGGTATAGCGCACCAAGTGATTTGGTGCGCTATACCAAGGTATCTGGGTTCGATTCCCGGTGTAGACACATTTTTCACTCCGTTGGTTGTACGCTGTTTAGCAAAGTGGAAAGGAAATTCATATCCTTTGTAGGGCCATTTAAATATTTATGGAGTAGTTTCAGTCTTGCTGAAAATTTAAAGGAAAATTTAGATCTATAAATCATATATTACACAAAACTTAGTATATTTTTCCAACTGTAGATACATTTTCTGAAATTAGGCCTTTAAAGGGTTCGAAATTGTTTATTTGATTACCATCTTTCACCTAACGGTGAAATTTTGTTATAATAATCTGAATGAGTTGGAAAATGTTTCATAATATATGCTTCACGCATGATGTCTTGTTCTTGTTTATTTATTCAATGGAATACTTTTGTTTTAGTAAATTACTAGCAATCACGCCGCGTTTCTTGGTATCTCACTACGCTAGTCCTTTTCAGCGGCGTAATTACACGCGGGAGGGGCTACACACACTACATTGTGATTTTTTCTTTCTTTGAGACGAAAATCTTTCCAAACGAAATCTTTCCGCCGGTCACTTTTTTCAAACGAAACTCGAATTTTTATGATATTATATTTAAAAACTAAAATATTTAGAAACACACTTAGATTTGGAGGCCTCGCTGCCTTCGGTAGAATAAAAGGTTTCGGTGAAAAAAAAATTCAAATATGTCTATTAGTTCTCGAGATATTTAATTTTGAAAACACAAAGAACGCATATCATTACTATCTTATTTACATTGAGTTAGAGCCACAAAAATAAAACCCGTAACATTGCTTACGTAAGGTCTTTACTGAAATGGAATTCATTCTGCCTTTTGATCATGCTCAAACGATCGACCCAATGTTGTTGGAAGAAACAAAAAAATATGAAAAATGGCACTGGGAAAATATTTTTCCTAAAGGAAAAATATTTTTCTGAAATCGTAAATATTAATATATTTTTAATAAAATGTACTGTAGCGTACTGGGAATAGAGATATCAGGATACAGATGATCTTTTATGTTTTTTTATTACGAACATAGCTACAGACACATAGATACGTAATTTTGGATAATATTACACAACTTTTTATGGAAAGATTAAAGTAATTTTAGCCTGCCAACAGCTTCTAACTGTTCGTGGATTAAAGTTTCCAAGCTAACTTACCTTGTTAGCTGTCTATGAGAATATATCTCCCATGCATGTATAGACATTTGCCAGACTACCTTTGCTTCAACCGGCGAATCTGGAAAAGATGCGCAGATCTGAAGTTCCTGTAGGGCCTCAACTCTGATAGTATTAAGCGTTTTTTGAGTAGACTCTTGAAGTAGAACACGTAGTTTTCTAGTAGTCTGAAAGTTACTGCACACTTAATATCGATGTAACGTCAAAAGCCCAAAGTACTCTGAGACTTACGATCCTTATATTATCAAATCAAAGGTTTTTGTGGTATCGGCAAGAGAGTTTATGACTTTGTGATAAAAATATTATGTACCAGACGACTCTCTTAAGTAGAGAAAACTGGGATATGCTGGGAATATTATGACCTTTCTTAAATAAGTAAGAAGAAAGTACGAAGAATTCAATTCTACACGGCACCAAAAGAACTATGAAGACACCGTGTATCAGGTAGGGACACATTTTGCTCCTTTAAAAGTCAATTGATTCCTTCACGAGATTATTTCATGCTGTAGAAGAAGCAAATCATTTTCCTTCTTCTGTACTTGAAATTGTGCGTTTCCACCGGCTTGTTGTGTGGTAGCTACCTTGTTCGAGAATCAAGATCGAGTAATTAGCGCTCTATAAGAGTTTTAAGTAATATCTCGGTTAATTATCAAAAAATCAAAAATTTGAGTCTCAGTGTAATGGGGCCTATCTTCATTTATCCGGAACAGACATTTCAGGCCTCTACATGAAATAGATTTCAGTAGCCATCTCCATAAACCAAATAGATAAACACACTGACAGAACCTTTCTTTTATTAATATAGAAATTAATTCATTTTTCTTTAATCTACATTATATATATTGATTCGAAAGCATCTAAATATCATTATACGAACATTTTAATATTGAGCATAAAAGTGCTGGAAAAAATCGGGTTGTGTTTTTTGGTAATAGATTTGTCTTAAACTAATATATTATTTTTCTATATAACGTAGTAAATATTGATATTTAGTTCAACGAAAATGCTTATAGCACATCATCTGTGTACAAAAATATTATTTAAGTTGCACAGCTCAAAAATGTTTTGTTAAAAATTTATTGCACAACAACAGAATCTTTTCAAGCGATATCATGCTATACAAATGACAATCACATGTCAAGTTGATTGTTACCTATTTATGACTAAATTTTTGAGAGAGTTTTCTTTTTCCATAAACATGCAAATTGATGGATAAAATTCCAATATATGTGCCAGTTAAAGATGATATATATTGGGCGAAAGAAGAGATAAATGGATATGAACTTTGTGGAACGAAAATATAGACTTAGTCAAAATATAGGAAAGATATTTCTTGAAGTACTTTACTCGATTGCGGAATTTTATTCTTTTTAATAAAAAAAAGATTAAGAAAAAGGTCGAAAGAGTTAACAAGTCTGTAAAAATAAGTTAAATATTTAACAAGAAATAAAAATAATCCATCAAGTATAGATTATGAAACACTTTCCAACTCTAACAGAATAGTTTAACAAGCATATGCTGTTTAATAAGGTAAATAAAATACCTAAGTAAACATTTTAGAAAACGCAAAACTCATCAAAAAGCCAGATTTCAGCAATTACAAGCCATAGCCAGAAATTTACTTCTATTATTTTGTGCATTCTTTTATATATACTTTATAAAGTATGCTGAAATTTAGTTTAGTATAAAAAAACACATACCACAGTTGAAATTTCACCTTCAGTAGTTTCTACCAACAGACAGAAACACACTTGAGTTCTTTTGTACAGCACTGTAGTCTCCCGTAATATTTTTATACATGACACATATTAAGCTAAAGTTTAATTCAGGCAAAATAGCGCTGAAAACTATTGAAATCCCACTCATACAGAGGCGGCCCTGTATCCAGTTCTTTGCGTGGCCCTGCATATGATTTTATTTATCTTAAAAAAACATATCTTACTGTACTAAATATATTTCACGTTCAACATGCATAACTGGATTTAAAAAACAATTTACACTGATACACAGGGTAAATTGCTTACGAATTCTTTTGTGTAATCATGTATATCTTTTATTGCATTTATACATACCACATAGAATGCAAAAATTTAGTTAATTAAATATCTAACTGAAACGCACCTCTAGCAATGATCACTTATAGATAATACTTTGGGTACAGTACTGTATCTGAAATCTTTGCGTGTCCCTGTAAATGAACGATAAATGCTACACACATCATATTATACAACGAGTGTCTTGTAGTAAACCTCGTGTATATCAATTTCATTGTATTTCAAATAGTGTTTGATTATTAAAATGCGCTGAAAACAGTTTTTTCCCATAAACCACAATGTAACCAAATAATTTTGTGTAAGCATGTTTTTGCGCACCTTATAAAAGGATATCAATTTCAATATGTTTCTAATTAGTGTAACATCTTTAAATTGCAATGCAAACGAATTTTCCCCATAGACCATACTTAACGGAATTCTTTTAAGTTATCCTGTAAACTAATTATAAGTGCTTCACGTGCTATATTCGATAATAAGCATCTTCTAATCTACTTAAGCGATGTATATAAATTTCAATACATTTGAAATAGTATATCATTATTAAAATACACTGCAAAGGATTTTTCTTCATAGACCATAATGTAACGGCATTTTTTTGAGTGCCTCTGTACACGAAGTATAAGCAATACACACTTCATTTTCAATACCGAACATGCCATTGTAAATTATGTATATGTTAATATATCAATTGCATGGCAATTCGAGTGTATTTACGCGAGTTAGAGCACAGACAGACGGCAAACAGACAGACAGACAGGCAGACAGACAGACAGACGGACCGACAGACTGACAGACAAACCAAATTCATAAACACTTTTAAACTATGTTGGAAAGTGTTAAAAATAAGATGGGAAAAAAACTTTGCCTTAATAGGCTTATCTCTGTTAATTATAGATTGTAATCTATCTTAATCCTATTTTGGGGGATTTCTAATGCATCCACCTTTACTTTTTCTTTTTTTTTTTTTTTTTGAAGGCAAGAATTCAAATCATTATTCAAATCATTATGCAAGTTAGTATTATTTCATGAGTATATTTATCAAAGTTACCAAATTTCATTACGGTTGTATAACAGAGCTTTTTTAAATCTTTCTTAACTTTAAATTTTTAAATTTTTTAAAGTTTACATTTTTTCTTTCCTGTCCCACAAACATATCACCTTCCTAAAATATAATACGTGTTTTAAATTTTTAAAAAAACTGAGAGCTACGTTAACTACAGTTACCAAATTTAAGGAAGACTTTGAATTTCGAAGATGTTAGCCGATATTGATGTAAACTTTTTATTTTTATAAATATTAATCCTTTTTCGATAAAACGGGCAATAAGTAAATATTACAATTTCTCGCATAAATGTATGTGTGAATATTAATATATATATATATATATGTAATAATAAAATATTTTCGCCCTATTTCTTTAGTTAAATTATTCCAAATTCTTCAATTATTTTTTCCCTCTCTTTTTAAAATATCTCTTAAATCTATTTTGTATTTTATTCCATAACTTAATCAAAATATTCTGTTATTTATCATTCTAAAAATCTTAATCTGTTAAAAGCTACACGTATTTATTAAAACCTTATTCTCTTAAATTGCAACACTGCCTCTAAACGCACCTGCCTAATTTCTTCTTTTGAGACATTTAATTTTTATTCTTTGGAACTTTTATAATACTATTTTTATTTCTATTTAATTCATTCGGCATCCCATGATTCCAAGCGGTTTTCGCGCCCAAAGGCCTTTTTACCTTTTTAATTTGCCGCTTCTGTTAAAGAGTTTTAATCATACGTCAGAGACACGTCTTCGTGGCCTCATTTTTTCATCCATTAGCGAGAAAGCTCCGCCTTCTTTATCCCCCTAGCGCCCTCCGAACATGGATGCGAGTGGACCAGCTTGTTCGCGCGTTTTGTACCTTTGGGCCAAATTTTGAAGTATTTATACGGTTACACTGGCTTCGGAGACAGAATTTACACGAATTAGTGGTTGTCATCGAATTGCCGTCACTGGGGAGTCTACACTAATGCATCGGTAGTATATTATTCAAGCTCTGCTAATTCTTCAAGATCTTCAAATGTGTTCAGTTTTTAATGAAGCGAAAGTTGGTGGAGTTGCTTTCATCTCTGTGATCACAATAAAGCCACTGCTCATCTATTAAGTTATTAAGTCTTCTTTTTAATGTTTTTGGGAAATTTCTTCTGGATTTCACCGCCTCTGCTCAATTTTTACGACTGCTAATACACTACGATTTCCGATGTGATATACTTCGAGATTTGTCTTCATGGTGAGCGACTCGAAGTGATGCCCTGTCCGGGTGTCATGACTACATTTTAACGATCTCGACTGCGGCTACCTCGATATGATTATCAGGTAATTTTAGTGGTTTCGGACTGAGATGTTCCGATTGTCTGGTGGAAAGAACGTTCAAGTCGACAGCAATAGCGATCGTCTATAATGTGCCAATTTTCGACAGGAATGTAGCGAAAAAGCCGGTCAGGATAACTGATGACCTGTGTAATAAAAACATTTTGGAGACTTCTCAGTGATATTGGAGAACAACTACCGATTAGTTGTCAAATTATCACTCATAAGTGTTTATAAATTTATCCCAGAAGTGACGTCTGTAAGTTAAATTATTCTTTTATTTTTATTGATTTCTTATTTTATTGATTTGTTATTATTGGCTTATATAGAACAAAAATTGTTCTTAGAATACTTTAGAAGAATTTTGTTACTTTTATCCTGAACATTTAGAACTTACGAAATTTAATATTTATTCTTATGTATTGTTAAAAAATTAATTTTATTTGGTTAAGCTCACAAATATTACTGAAAGTTTTGAACTGCTCTGATATTTATTCCTATATTACTTCATTTTACAAGAGTAACTTCATTTTATGTTCTTATTTTATCATTTAATTATAGTCCCTTTTCATTCGGTGATATTTATTCATAGGAAATAATTTCTATTTATTGAAAAAATATATGAGTAATCTCTTTTCAAGTAACATGTATTGGAACATATGCTATGCCATTCTAAAAATGCATAAAAATTTATTAGATTATCTGAAATTACAGCTTCACTGATTGCATAATAATCGCAAAAATAGCTTTTGAAGTTTATTATGTGAAAAAAAAAAAAAAAAAAAAAATGTGTTATCTCAAAAGAAAGTTGAGTAACATTGAAAGGGTAAAATTATTGTGCAGTTAATTTATTTGTTTATTTTATTACTTTTGTTTTTTGATGCTATATTCTGAGAGTACAATTCAAGAGCCAAAAAAATTGTTCTTACGAAATAATGATACTTATTTTAAAAAAGTGTTTTATTTATTTCATTCTAAATTGTGATATTCATATATAGTGGATCTATTTATAGAAAGATTATAGTAGTAGTTTACATTTACTATTTAAGTGAAATGAATTTTAATATGAATTGGACTTTTTTACTGTTGAATATTATTTAGTTTGTTATTTAAATTATTAAGAGTTAGATATTTACAGTTGTTGTTAAGTTAAAGAATTCTTTATACATTGTTATTTTTTTTACATGTTATTAAAGTCAGGGTTTGTTAAAGTTATTGTTGAAAGTAAAGGTACTCAAACCAAAATGGCTGAAAAAGAGCTTAATGTTATTATTTTTGACCCAGAAAGTGGGATGAATGTTGTGTCTTGGCTTAGACACTTTGCAGGATCAGCCCCTCCAGATAAAAAAGAGTGGAAAATCAACAATATTTCCAAATATTTGAAGGGCGAAGCATTAAAGGTGTATGTTAATGAATGTCTAGATTGTAAAGAGTATGAAAAAATTGCTGAGATCTTAACTGAAAAATTTCTGAAAGTAACAGTCCCCCGTTTTTCTGATTTCGCCTCGCTGAAATTGCATGACCTAAACAACTTAGAAAATTATTTCCGTCAGAAAATAGAGATAGGTCGACAACTTAAACTATGTGAAACTATTATTTTACAAGGATTGACAGATGGCTTAAAACCTGAATACCAGAACTATTTAATAGTAAATCCTCCTGAATCTACTACCGATTGGTATAGATTAGTTAAACAACTTGTTGTCATTCCATCTCATTCTAGCAGTAACAATAATAGTAATGTTAGAAATATGTCTCAAAATTCCAGACCTTTTTCTCAACCAATTAATTCACCTAGACATTGGATTCGCCCTCAACCTAATTACAGGAATCCAAATTTCCAAGCAGCAACTAATTTTAACCCTTCAACGTCCAGGTTCGTTAGTCCCAGATTGCCTGTCAATCATTATCAAAGAAGGCTTCCTAGTCGACCATGTCGAATGTGTTTAAATAGAGGTATCCAAAATGCTTATCACTGGGAGAGGGATTGTGTATTCAATGTTAGGCCTCTGCAATCTTCTGCACCTCCTCTTAGTCAACCACAACCATCTACTGATAATATATGACAGTTAATTGTATCAGGATATGTAAATAACAGGGAACTACCTTGTGTGATTGACTCTGGCTCAACCATAAGTATTTTGCCTTTTAAATTTGTTAAATTCTTAAATGCTAAAGTTATAAATATTCCACCTGTTATTATTGTCCAAGCCAAAGGAACTGTTGTAATAGATAAAGCTTGTAATTTATTGTTTAAGTTAGGTAATGTGCAACAAAATATTAGATTTTTAATATGTAATACAAATTTAGATTATGCTATTCTAGGTTTAAAAGAATGCTGTAAGTTTAATTTAATTATTGACTGTGCTACATGTAGAGTATTACAAGGAGACCTTGTTTTAAATGAATCTAAGAACATATCCAGTGATAAATTAAGGTTACTTCATTTTAATGTTAACTATGATTATCAGAGAGTGCAACCCGATTATGGAAAGATCATATCTCCTCAATCCTTTATTCCATCTAATGTTGATAATTCTAAATTAATTGGGGAAATAAATTCTATAGAAAATGAAACTTTAAGGGAAAGTATAAGGGATTATTTAGATATATTTTCTAAAAATAAATTTGATGTCGGGAGAATTAATATCGAACCGCAACGTATTCTTCTTAATTCTGACCTACCATTATCTCTGAGGCCATACAGAACTTCCCCTTTAGAAGAAAAAGAGATTTCGGAACAAATTCATTCACTATTAGATGCTGGTTTAATTAAAGAGAGCAATAGTCCCTATTCTGCCCCTGTTACATTAGTAATGAAAAGAGAAGAAGGTAAAAAAACTAGATTATGTGTTGATTATAGAAAATTAAATGCAATAATGAAAAATGACGCAGAACCCCTACCTCGTATCGATGGAATTTTAGATAAACTGAGTAGTACGCAGTATTTTTCAACTTTAGATTTAGCCTCTGGCTACTGGCACATACCCATACATCCATCCGATATTGAAAAATTGGCTTTTGCTACCAACTTTGGGCTCTTTGAATGGTTAGTTCTGCCCTTCGGGATTAAATTAGGCCCCCCGATATTTAATAGAACCCTTAGAAGAATACTTACTAAATACAAAATAGACTTTGCTTGCCATTATTTTGATGATATCATTATTTTTTCTTCCTCATTAGAAGAACATATGCAACATTTAAACCAAATATTTGAATTATGTAGACGCGAAAACATTAAACTTAAACTCTCTAAATGCAATTTTGTCCAAAATAAAATTAACTTCTTAGGATATACCATCCAGAATGGCACATTAACTTCTGCTAATGCTAATATTGAAGTAATAAAAAAACTAAAACCCCCTTCAAATGTAAAGGAACTTCAGAGATTCTTAGGATCTATCAATGTTTATCACAAGTTTATAGATAAATATGCCGAAATTCGAGTCCCTCTTAACAGATTACTCAGAAAAAATACACTATGGGAATGGAATACAGATTGTCAAAATTCTTTTCAAAAATTAAAAGATGCCTTAATAGCCAAACCTATCTTAAAAATTTATGACCCTAAGTTACCCCTCCATATGTTTGTTGATGCCTCACAGGTGGCAGTAGGTGCAGTCTTAAAACAACCTGATAGTAATAATTTTTTACATCCAATTGCTTATTACTCTAGAGGATTGAGAAGTTATGAGAAGAATTATTTTATTACCGAGTTAGAGTGTCTTGCCATCATTGACACCTTAGACAAATTCTATCATTATTTTCATGGTGTAAATTTTACCATTCATACTGATCATGCATCTCTTGTATGGTTAAAAAATACTAAACAGTTGAGAGGCAGGTTATTTAGATGGTCTTTGAAGTTGAGCATGTTTGAATATAATATAGTTTACGAAAAGGGATCCACAAATGTCGAAGCCGACATGTTGTCGAGAAACCCAATTTCACATTTTATTCAACCACTTACTTTTCTTCTGGACGTTAAAGAAATTATAGAGAGGCAGGAAAAAGATAATGTGTGTGGTAAAAATTATCTAAAGGAAAATGGACTTATGATAGTAAAAAAGAAAGGTTTTAGAAAAATAGTAGTCCCCATGTCTTTAAGGAGAAAAATACTAAATGTTGCTCATGAAAAATTTGGTCATCCTGGTATCCAAAAAATGTTAAATTTAATCTCCCCTAATTATTATTGGCCTGACATGACGCAAGATATAACCAATTTTGTAAAACATTGTGATATTTGTTAAAAGAATAAAAAACCCAGACAGAAAAAATTTGGCTTATTACAAGCTATGCACACCACAGATCAACCTTTTGAATGTCTTTCTATTGATACTGTGGGAGGATTCAATTATTATAACTCCACCAAAAAATATCTACACATCATCATCGACCATGCTACTAGATATGTTTGGGCTTTCCCCTCAAAAAGTGTTACCACAGAAACTTATACTAATTGTCTAAACCAAGTTTTTAATATTCAAACACCACAACAATTATTCTGTTTTAATAAAATTCTTAATGTCCAGACCCATCAAAAAGTGTTAAGTGATAGAAATGCAGCCTTTACTTCATCTAGATTTAAAAAATTTCTGCGAAACCACAATATTAAGCAACGTTTAACCACATCACATCATCCTCAAACGAATGGCAAATGTGAGAGAGCGAACCAGACAATAGTTACTAGATTGAAGTGTAAAGTCAATTCTACTAACTCCAAAATTCCTTGGACAAAAATTTTGACAGAAGTAGTTAATGAGTATAACAATACCCCTCATTCTATCACTAAATTCCCTCCTGCTTACTTACTTTTTGGTCAATTACCTTATGATTCTCCTCTTCAACAAAATTATTACCCTCCTGTTCAAGAAGCCCTTAAACTTGCTAAAAAACGCACTGATGAATTCTATTGGAGAAGTAAAAAATATTATGATCGAAATTATCTAGAACCAAAATTTGAGATTGGAGATCTTGTAATTTATGAAGAGTTCCAATATCCTAATACCAGAAAACTTTCACAAGTCTTTAGTGGTCCTTATCAAATCCTTAATAAGTTATCTGATGTCAATTTTGAAATTGATAGACAAATTCAAAATAAACCTACTGAAATAGTACATGTATCAAAATTACGCCCTTATTATCCTCCTGATCAATTAAAATTATCCCATGAGAACCAACAACAAACTAATGTTAAATTTATAGTTTCGTCTTGATTTTAATATAATCCAAAAATAAACGAAATAAAATAAATTAATAATTAACTAATCAATTCTCTCCTGTATAACCGTGGTGTTCTTGATTGTGCACACGAGAGTGTCACTGTTGAAGTTTCCACTTGAGTCAACTTTTTATGCTGGCGTAATTTAGTTGATTTAAGTTAGGAGTTTCTGATACTGAATTGAATTAGATTAGAATAATAAATTAAACAGTATTAACTAAACTAATAAAATAAACTGGATTAAATTATATCTTAAACTAATCAAATATGATATCTTAATACTAATTGAGAACTGTCCAACCTTTCTTAATATGCTACAAGGTCCCATTTTTTCATTTCACAACTTATGTTTTCTTGTTTGACTGAAAGCAAGATAGTTACATAACCATCATCTACACAATAATGATTGTTTTCACGAATTTTTCTTATTTATTCCTTTTTTTGTAT
Source organism: Maratus michaelseni (assembly GCA_963931845.1). Taxonomy (NCBI): domain Eukaryota; kingdom Metazoa; phylum Arthropoda; class Arachnida; order Araneae; family Salticidae; genus Maratus; species Maratus michaelseni. Next base: position 210,952,584 of record OZ007600.1, read on the forward strand.
TATGTATTTTATTGAGTATATTTCATACCTCATTCACTACTATATGGATGAGATATTAATTATATACTTAAGAAAGTAATTAAAGAAAGAGTGTGATATTTTTGAATTATAATGCTTGTTATTACTGAACTTATTGTTGAATATTATTATTATTAGTTATACTATTTATAATTTGATATTGAGATTAAATATTACTTGAATTTGAATACTACTTGAATTTGAATATGTTGAGATATATAAATTTTTACTTCTAGAAGTAAACAAGTAATAAAGTAGTAAAGGTAATGGAAGTTATAAAGGTAATAATGGTAATAGTAATTTTGATGTTGAGTAAAAAGCTCTTATACTGCTTACATTACCTATTTGCCTTTTTAGGTAATTACCATTTGTCAGACAAACTATACCATAACAAAATACTCATTTCTCTTAAGTTTTTCTTAGCATTCCATTCAGGACTGAGTTTTTCAGACAAACATAAGTTTAATATTTGAAAATTAACTTATGATTATTGTTATTGTTAAGTATTATTATTTTAAAATTTTTATTGTTGATATTCTTCTTATTATTATTATTATTATTATTATTGTATTATTTGTGTTTTATTGTTGTTAATATTAATCTTAGTACTATTTTCGAGTTGTTGCTAGTAAATATAAAGCATTCAGATGAACTTTAATTCTGAAATAGACTTTCATAAGGAAGATCAGTAAGATCTAAAACTTGAAGGATTTTTCTCTTTCAATTTGTAAACTGTTCAGTTTGTGAGGTATGCAAATAACTTTTTTGGATGGACTATCACTCAGACGAGAACTGAACGACAAATTAAGCAACAATTCTACAAGCAATTTGCAACAAATTTTGTAAGATGATACTCTGGAAGTATGTTATCTATTATTTTAAAGTGTTACAATTCTTTTCTTATTTTGTTTAATATTTTCTAAAGCTTTTTATGTCATTGTTAACAAGATTAATATCTTGTAATTGTATTTTTATTAACAACTCCACCAATTCGCGTTATAGTTATTAAATTTAATGTTATTGGGCATTAATGAATAAATTTTGGAAATGTACTTATTTTGACTTCCTCCAGTTGATAAATTGTAATCCAAGTCCGTGTAACATTTCCTTTCAATGAACTTGCAGGTCATATGACCTACCGGTTCATTCGTCTTTTTGGGTGGGGGGATATGTAATAATAAAAAATTTTCGCCCTATTTCTTTAGTTAAATTATTCCAAATTCTTCAATTCTTTTTTCCCTCTCTTTTTAAAATATCTCTTAAATCTATTTTGTATTTTATTCCATAACTTAATCAAAATATTCTGTTATTTATCATTCTAAAAATCTTAATCTGTTAAAAGCTACACGTATTTATTAAAACCTTATTCTCTTAAATTGCAACACTGCCTCTAAACGCACCTGCCTAATTTCTTCTTTTGAGACATTTAATTTTTATTCTTTGGAACTTTTATAATACTATTTTTATTTCTATTTAATTCATTCGGCATCCCATGATTCCAAGCGGTTTTCGCGCCCAAAGGCCTTTTTACCTTTTTAATTTGCCGCTTCTGTTAAAGAGTTTTAATCATACGTCAGAGACACGTCTTCGTGGCCTCATTTTTTCATCCATTAGCGAGAAAGCTCCGCCTTCTTTATCCCCCTAGCGCCCTCCGAACATGGATGCGAGTAGACCAGCTTGTTCGCGCGTTTTGTACCTTTGGGCCAAATTTTGAAGTATTTATACGGTTACACTGGCTTCGGAGACAGAATTTACACGAATTAGTGGTTGTCATCGAATTGCCGTCACTGGGGAGTCTACACTAATGCATCGGTAGTATATTCTTCAAGCTCTGCTAATTCTTCAAGATCTTCAAATGTGTTCAGTTTTTAATGAAGCGAAAGTTGGTGGAGTTGCTTTCATCTCTGTGATCACAATAAAGCCACTGCTCATCTATTAAGTTATTAAGTCTTCTTTTTAATGTTTTTGGGAAATTTCTTCTGGATTTCACCGCCTCTGCTCAATTTTTACGACTGCTAATACACTACGATTTCCGATGTGATATACTTCGAGATTTGTCTTCATGGTGAGCGACTCGATGTGATGCCCTGTCCGGGTGTCATGACTACATTTCAACGATCTCGACTGCGGCTACCTTGATATGATTATCAGGTAATTTTAGTGGTTTCGGACTGAGATGTTCCGATTGTCTGGTGGAAAGAACGTTCAAGTCGACAGCAATAGCGATCGTCTATAATGTGCCAATTTTCGACAGGAATGTATCATATATATATATATACCAGAGGACATGCGAAGATTTCGCACTGCAGTCTAATATTTTTTAGCAATATCCAAAATTTTTAGATGCGGGTTTAAACTTCTAAAAAAAATTAAGGACTTAAAATATCTGCAAACAACATCAGTCAAGCCAGAATATCATCTCATTTATTCCATCAAAGTTACAGTAAAAACTGACCACAAAAGAATATATATATATATATATATATATATATACAGGGTGACTATAAAAAAACTTTCCCGATATATGAGTCCTTAACTGTCACACCGTTCACCGAAACTGACTGAAATTTTGGTTTTAGAATAAGGACAGAGAATCAACAGAAAACAAAACATTTTATTGTGTTTCACAAATTTTCCACGTCACACACGAAAACACGTTGCATGCGGCAGATGGTGGATAGCACTGAATAATAAATTGTTTTACTTTATGTTGCTTCTCTGTCCTTTATTGGTTGTTTTCACTTTTCTTCGTAGTCTCTCTAGCGCCGGCAATTTTCGTGTTACAGGTACCGTTTCAACGCTTTTTATGGTTTTTCACTATAAAGATCACATTCCAATAAAAAAAATAGGTGTTGCCATTTGAAATTTTCAAAATTTTGTCACTGTAACCGTAACTGTTAGAGTTTAACTGTTGTTTTTCATACTATTCTTGAGCGCATACCTCAAAATACTTAAAACCAAAATTTCAGTCAGTTTCTGTGAACGGTGTGACAGTTAAGGAGCCATATATCGGGATAGTTTTTTTATAATCACCCTGTATGTATATATATTGTATTTTAACTGCATTAGAGAGTGACATCATCTGTTTCGGAAAAAAACGTGGGAGAAATAAATTGAACATTTGAATTTAATTTTTTTTCTTTTCAACCATAAATATAAAATAAACCCATGCAGCAACTATGTCCCACTTTATCTTTATTGAATTTTTTTTATATTCATTGTTGCGATATTTTATTTTTGTGGCAACACTCATTCGAGAAAAACCTTTCATTTAATTTACGAAAACAATGCCGATATAATTTTTAATTATGTGCAATTTTTAATCAAAATACATGTTTTAATGAAATGTGAGTGTACAATGTGAGAAGCCGCTTCAAAATCCTTTCATATGGTATGCATTATGGTATGCTCATTTATCGTTCTGCGTTTTTTATTTGCTTAGAAAAAGGTATGTTCGCAACAGAAATAATATATAAGATATATATATATATATACAGGGTGTCTTAAAAGGTCGTTTACAAATTTAACATGCTGGTCTGTCATATCATGATAAACAAGATTTACATAGGAACTTGTGTTCGAAAATGCAAACTGCGACCGCTAGAGGGCGATTTTCATGTCACCGATAATACCAGCCCAAACGTTTACGGCGAAACGTTGTTGACGTGCATGGGCACGTGTACATCTTGGATTTTCATGCACCCATATCTGTATGTTGTGCAGGTTCAGGACACCGTCCTGTGTAAAACAGGATTTATCCACAAACAAAATCCACGATGGAAAATCCGGCTGTGCGACCCGCTGTTGCAAATACCAGCGTGCGAATGCAACGCATTGGGGATAATCGTCAACGCACAATGCCTGTACTCTTTGTAAGTGGTAGGGATGTTGCGTCTCCTCAGTCAGTATGCGCATAATGCTGGAACGATGTACACCCAAGACGCCTTCGCTTGCTCGTAGACTTGTTTGCGGGTTTCTGTCAAATTCCAGTAGCACGGTTTCATCTACGACAGGTGTGCGTGTAGTGCGTTCTCGTCCGATGTGACTACTTACTTGGAAAGCTCCTGCTTCACGCAATCTGCGGTGCAATTGTCCAAACAAAACCTGACTTGGCTGACGTCTGCTTGGGATGCGCTCAAGGTACATCCGTCCCACGGCTCGTGCATGTCCATCCCCGTCGTCATATGCATAATGCATATCGGCCAATTTTGCGTTACTAAACCGATTCATCCTTTTCCTGCAACGTCCTCGCCTGAAATGATTACGCTTCCCACTCTCCGGTAAACCTGCGCTCATTGTCCTCTAGTGTTCGCAGTTTGCATTTTCGAACACGAGTTCCTATGTAAATCTTGTTTATTATGATATGACAGACCAGCATGTTAAGTTTGTAAACGACCTTTTGAGACACCCTGTATACTTTTAAAAGTTTTCGGGAATAAAAATATTTTATTTTGCGCTCAGGCTTTTATTTTTATTTTATTTTTCTGCGCCAATTAAAGAAATATGTTTCAGAATAAGCGTTTCTTAACGTAAATTCATTAAGTTGCAGATTATTAATAACAGCAGCCTTAATGGGAGTGTTGAAGCGAAAAATATTTATCTTCGGGATGATGGATTAACGCTCGTGAAAAATTACTGATAAACAAAACTTTGTTCTTTGTGTGAATAAGTGAATAATGGTTGTGAAGTCAAAATGATGACACATACTTGTGATGTACTTAATGATTCTGAACGGCAGTATTAGCAATTAAAAGTACAGGCGTTTCTTGGTGAAAGACTTTTCATTGATTCAAATAAAACAAATATATATATATATATATATATATATATATATATATATATATATATATATATAATATTTAACCTTATGGATTTAAGGAAATATGCTTGGACAACCTTTTTTAGAATATTAATGAAAACCACATAAATGTTTATTTTCTTCTGATGGCAGAAACAAAAAACATCGCGTTATTTATGATAAAATATCATGAGACCACGAACACGGAAATAAATCATTGTTATAACAGTGATATATTGTGAGGGAATTAATAGTTCATATCTATATGCTGTTCATGTGATTCATAAATTAAATATTACAAATTTTTTCATCAACATAGTATGTTTATCATTTTCAGTGCAATAAAAATTATTATCGACGGTTCGTAATAATCACGTCGCCATTAATTTGATATGTGCCTGGGCGGAGTCTTTATTTTTACGCTTACATCGAAAGTGTTTTCGTGTATTAAGTATGTATCTATGTTAGAAGAATAAAGTAAGTATATGAATATTCAAGCAACTACTCATGTTGTATGTATGTAAGAATATAAATAAAAAAATGTATATATGTGCATAATTTAATAAGCATGTTTTCGTGAGATTCACTGTAGTGTTTTGTTCAGCCATGTTGTAGTAATTATAATAAACCATACTAAGTATTACAAAATACTTGTTTTTTTTTTTTTGTAATATTTAATGAGATTGGTTGCATAGGCATTCAAGCTTTTTGTCATATAATCTTAGAGCATAACCGCATTTCCTCGTGTATTTTTCGCCCTCGCCCCCGCCCTTTTCTTTTCTCCTTTGTCAAAAATAAGTGGTACGAAAATTATGCGTATATTTGTAATAGAATTTAAATTACCTCAATAGAAAACATAAGTTTAAAAACAGAATTACCTCTGAGAACATAACATTTCAATGTATAAAAATTTGAGAATAAACACATAATATATAACAGTTTTTGGTGATAGTCTCTGAACACCGAGAAAAAATTTCACCAGTATTCAAAAATGAAATATGAAAAATAAAATTCTTTACACGAGCGAAAAAAAAAAGGATGAAATTTATAAAACTTGTATAGAAATATTTAGTGTAACTATTTTTTTAAGAACTAAAAACACTTTTTCACCTTTCATTCAAATGCTTTTATCGGATTTGGGACCATGGAACGCTCGTATACATTTCATTACTTTATCTAGCGCATATTTGTATTTGAGCTAACATCGACTAAGTATTTTATTCACCTCTGATTCATTCCCAGCTGCTTATTATTATTTTGTTCAGAAAAAATTCTTATTTCAGAATTTCTGGTGTGAATTCGAAATTTTTGAATTAAAAAAAGGTGAAACTGGCAACCTTGCTATGATTAAATAGGAATTGACATATGGCTCAAAATGGTGAAACTTTCCGATTGTAGCCGGTTCCGCAGGGACTGATTACTGGGCAGGGCAAAATTCCACCAGTAAATGTGAGTACACATTTTCTCCTTATTTAAACGCCTTATTCATTCATAATTTCTTACATAATTAAGGCAAAAATATGTATTCGTTTTTACTGGTGGAGGTTTACCCGCCGGTAGTCAGGCATTGCGGTTCCACCATATTGGATTGCATAAATGAGCCTCTTGTCAATGACAGTGAGAGAAATTATAATACAGTCGGGACAAACCTCCACCAATAAAAACAAATAGAAATTTTTGCCTCATTTATAACAGAATTTTTGTATGGATAAGGCATTGAAATAAGACGAAAATTTATATTCAAAGTTATTGGTAGAAGCTTATTGGATTGCATAAAGGATTCTCTTGTCAATGACAGTGAGAGAAATTATAATACAGTCGGGACAAACCTCCACCAATAAAAACGAATAGAAATTTTTGCCTCAATTATAACAGAATTTCTGTATGGATAAGGCATTGAAATAAGACGAAAATTTCTATTCAAAGTTATTGGTAGAAGTTTATTGGATTGCATAAACGATCCTCTTGTTAATGACAGTGAGAGAAATTATAATACAGTCGGGACAAACCTCCACCAATAAAAACAAATAGAAATTTTTGTATGGATAAGGCATTGAAATAAGACGAAAATTTATATTCAAAGTTATTGGTAGAAGTTTATTGGATTGCATAAACGATCCTCTTGTCAATGACAGTGAGAGAAATTATAATACAGTCGGGACAAACCTCCACCAATAAAAACGAATAGAAATTTTTGCCTCATATATAACAGAATTTTTGTATGGATAAGGCTTTGAAATAAGACGAAAATTTCTATTCAAAGTTATTGGTAGAAGTTTACAACGGCACTAATAAAGCCCTGTTCATCAGATGTAAACAAACAACAGTTACCATCGTGTAACTACATCCTCAGTTCTTTCGCTCACAATTGGTAGATACTACACTTTATGCCTCCTTCTGTTTATTCATAGCTCCATTCTCTGTACCAACCATTTCCCAAAGGTTTCCGCAAAACTGCCAACGATGGATTTAGAACCTGTCGTACTTGGGCAGCGTTCACTGAAAACACAAACCACTGAAGCATGCAAATTTAAAATTTTCTCGTATACCTTATAGAATATTCAGCAGGATGTTAATTAAAAACTTTGAGAAGTATTTATTAATCTAAATCACAATGGGTATGAAAAAAAATCTACCAATAAAGCACGGTTTTTTAAATTATATTTTTCTTGCCCTTTATCTCTGCCAATTAGTCTACTTCTTAAATATTAGTTTCTTGTTGTAAGTGCATTAAAATACTTAGAAATTCCACGGTTATTTATTACAATATCACCCTTAATGGGAATACTGAAGTGCAAAACATTCCTCTTTTGTTCTGATCGATAAATGTTCTTGAAAAATCTGTAAACAAAACAATACTGCCACTTGTGTGATTAATGGTCGTTACGGAGCACGTTTCTACAAACTTGTGGTGTACTTAATGGTTATTAATTGCAGTTCTCGCACTGAAAAGTATTGTCTACTCTTTTAGAATATTTCCTCTCTGCTCTTTCAAACAAATGTCTAAATATCTTCAAATAAATAATAAATATGTGAAAATACTTTATATTATACATTATTGAAATAATATTAGGAATTCATTATTACATTATTACCATTGCAGTTAACTTTTAAGTTCAATTTTCTATAATCATTGTTCTTCAAAAGAATTAAAAATCTCTAAATGTCTGTTATAGAAAAAATTATATATTTGTAATTTTTAAAACCAAATATTCCATACACTACATTAATTTAACTCAAACATACTGATTAGTAAAAAGATCATACGAAATGAATTTTTTTCCAGGAAAATTTTCAATTCTTATGTTATTTTTACCAATCAGTATGATTGAGTTAAAATAATAATGTGTATCTATGTATCCATCATTAGATAGAGTTCAATTACCTGTGGCATATTCTGTTGAACTGTTACCATGGTAGACCAGATGTTATTGCCAATAAGATTATCTGAGTGAATTGTGCCCGTCGGATATCGGTCCAGGTAGCTCAATAGATAGAGCGTTGGCAATTTGAAACAAAGGTCTTGGGTTCAACTCTTGGACACTTTTTTCACTCAGGTCGATAAAAATCAATTCCTACAAATATTTCTTAAGCTTAAATATGTATACAGATTCGTATGCAATATATTATAGTTTAAAAGGTTTTTATGAGTAGAAATCTTTTTTTTTTTGTGTTGGTATTTTACCTTTTTAAATATTTTTCTGCGGCGACTAAAAATTTACTTTTCCAAATTTCTACGTTCTAATTATAATTTCATTAAAAGTTTCCGATATTCTGGGATTATTAATTACTGTACTACGCTAATGGAACTTCGACAAATAAATATTTTTTTCTTACTGTAACGTAAAAGAATTGTCTTTTGGCATGTCTTCTAAATGCTGCAGGAAAATCCCTAAACAAGACAACTCTTCCATTTGTATGAATAATGTTTTTTAAGTAGAATGTTGATACAAACTTGTTATGTACCTAATGATTATTATTAATGAAAGATTTGTCAAAATAAAGCTTAGACAACTTTTTGACGTTATTTTTTTTTACGATTCCTTAAAATATTAAATAAACTGTAATTTGTTAATAAATGGTTTATAGAAATTTGTTTATGAATAGTTTCAAACTTTTTTATCGTTAAAATTTGCTTATAAATACAATTCTGCATCATTATTTCTCTTCGAAATGTTACAAATTTATTATTTTCACCCAATTTAAAGTGTGCCCTTACAATTTAAAAAAAAAAATTCTACTGTTGTAAATGTGTGAAAATGTATGTATGTATTATATAATATTTCTAAAGTGTTGATTCCAAACATAATTTTTGCTTTGTGTTCTTGTTTTCTTACATTTTCTGTGTCTAACAAATAAAACTGAAAATATATTTTCTTGTTTTAATCGATTTAAAAGTTTAAGAAATTCTAATGATTAAAATACTATTTTTTTTTTTTTCGTGATTGGTGATTTCTCTTCGTTAAATCTTTAAAAACGCTATAATATACTTTGTATGAATAATTATTTTTACTTATAATGTTGATACCAACTCGTGATTTAGTTCGTAATACAAAATGGCCACTGTCTGTTTTTTGCCATTTTGTGAAAAACTTTCAATACATATATACACTGACAGAAGACAAATGTTTCTTTTTACAGTAGCTTTTTCCGATTTACAGACGATTCCGAAAATCGTTCTTTATCTTTACAAACTTCAAAAACCAATATATTTTTCAGATTAAAATAAGAATTTTTTAAAGTTTCTTTTGCTTCCATTGATGTACCGAACATATTTCGTCTAGTTTTTATAGTGTGTTAATACGTTTTCTCAACCGGGAATATAGATTTTTCGAATGCTATCAATTCACAAGTAAATATTTCAATTTTCAATAAATATATTTTACAGACAATAATGTCAAATTAACAGCATTACCTTAACATTAAAATTATTATTATTTCGTTACTTCAATTATGCAGCTGAAAATATTTAATTGAAAACCAGTGGCATCCTAAAACTTGGGGAAAATTACTAATACACTATGAAATCTAATCGGAAATGTTTCCGAAAATCAGTGGCCGAAAAAGATATTTTTTTTAAATAAATATTTCTTTAAATCGCAAAAAGATATTGGTTTCTGATGTTTATCAAGATAAAAAACGCTTTTAGGAATTAAGAGTTACTCGGAAGAGGTTTTTTTATATTTTCGTTCGTAGTTATGCTATATTTTCGTTGATGAAGAAACAATATCCTACAAAAGTTCAAATAACAAAATAAATAAATAAATAAACTATTATTCAACATAAACAGAAATTAGATCAAGTTCTTTTAAATGCTAAAAGGTGTAAATTAACAACATAATACAAATTAAAATAACTTTTAATAGGTTGTTTTACATGTTTCGACTCACTCTGAGTCATTTTCAAAAACAAATGAGAATATTCCATAATTGCACGGGATTTGAAGTTATTATTTTCATGTACTTTTTTTTAAAATTACGCATGTTACCTTTTATTTTTACTTGGTTGTTTATTTTCATATCTATGACCATGGAGTCACTCGAGCCACAGTTTCGGTAAATTAAAAGATGCCGCATCGTTACATATTGTATTTTTGCGTGTTAGTGTCTCTATGGTTTCTCTTATTATGGATGGATAGTATAGACTGGAGGGAAATATTATTTTATTTTCATTGAAATTTATTTGGATGGTTTCTTCTTGATATAATCTTGCCTTGGCTGTAGTTTTTCTATTATATTTAATATCAGCTATATGCTCTTTTTTTCTGTAATTAAATATTATATTGTTATTATTATATAGCTATAGATATTAGATCATAAAACAATGTGCAAAACTCACCAAAAAAACTAATATTTCTGTTGATTGATCAAGATTCAAAGTACTTTACAAAGAACATATCATCACTAAACCCAAAATGGATGCTAAAAACACAGGCATTGCTTTGCGATATATGAAGAGAGGAAATTAAAATTTGGTTGGCGCTGCTATCTATCTCTTAAAAGTATAAGCAAAAGCTGAAATTATAGACTAGTTAAAACATAAATATGGTGATGTCCTCTATTATAAATGAAGGGAAAGTGGAATTAAAAGAATTAAATTTTAGACAAAGTATTAATTTAGAATGTGAAGAAAACTAAATGATGTAAATAAAATTTAAATATCAATGCAAATGAAAGATGAAAAAAGAAGACAGTAATATAATAATTAGCAATGTATGACAAGACAGTGTGTGATTAAAATGAAAAGTATGGTTTTAATCACACTCTTATTAATTATAACACTAATAATTTATGTTGTGTGAATGGTTTTGTTATGTAAATGAAATGATTAAATGCATAAAACCCATTTTTTCAAATAGATTTGGTATTATATCTATATATATTTACAGATATAATAACTTATGAATATTTTTCCCTTTCGAAAATTATTAATATTAGAATAATGCCATTTATTTCTGTTATACTTATATGATTATATGTTGTGTAAAGTGGCTGTTGCACATGAAAAACTAAAAGTGATTATTTTAGTGAATATTGCGGAATATTATAAAGTTAGGACATTGGAAATTTTTTTATTTTATCTCTGACAGCTGTGAAGTGACTGGTAGATATTGACCAAAAATTTTGTTTAATGTTCAAAAACAACTCAAATTGCAGAAAGTTGGATTGAGTGAAGAAACTGAATTGAGTGAAAAAATTGGTGCCCCAATTGGTGCAAACTCTGCACTAAGGTGCAGAGTTATTAATTACGGTTTTAGCAACGAGAAGTTTAGACTAATTTTTATGAATGTGTTTTCTGCTGCTTAAAGTAAATGTTTAAATAGAAAGAAAATTATAAAATATATTTGATATTATAGAATTATTTATATATATTTAAGATTTCTCTATTATATTATTCTTATTGTAGCTGTGTCATAACTGAAATTTTCCATAGTTATTGTTTTTTGAAATGTTGCAGGTGTAACAACTTTGTCTGTTTTAAATTATTTTCTCCTTATATTCAAAAGAATATTCTAAAGTTGTATTACAATGTTAACTGCATTTTCTTTGTGTATGTCTTTAATACTAAAGAATTTACCTAATGCCATTAAAATGAACACACTTTAATTTAGATCCTTATGGTCAAAAGTTTTATCAATGCTTAATAAACTTTAAAATATACTCGTAAAAAATACTGCTAAAGGCTTTAAGTTAAAAAAATATATATACAGGAAGATAAACCTTTGTGATAAATATAAAAGAATCAAAGTAAATGTCATTTTTCTTTCTTCGTATCAATTTTTACTTTTAAATAATTTATGATTTTAGAACATATAAATTTATTATTTCAAGCATAAGACATTTGATTTTTTAATAACACAAGAAGAACGTGCCCTTTCCTTCCGTGAGCTAAAAATTGATATTTGTTGCACCCATGCCATATTCAATTAATTATACATATTTATTATTTTAATTCCAAATATTATTTGGTATTATATTAGTAAACGAATTTTTCTTCTTATTTCAGCTTTGATAGATTAATAATTTTCATGCTTGGACTTTTTTAATAAAACGTTTTAAAAGTTTGTAAACTAAGTTAGATGTTTTAAACCCAATATATTTGAATGATTATTTACTTGTTCTGTCCTATGGACTAAAGATTAAAACTGGGTGCTATTTAGAAATATTCGAATATGTATGATATGAAACGATAGCCCAGGTTGCAGCATAAAGTGTTCGCTTTTAGCTTTTCACTACTAACTGATTTATGTGTGCTTTCTAATAGATTCTAATATGCTAACGGGTATATTCACTACTATTCGAATTTGTTCTTAGTCTTTAAAGTGGTTATAATGGCAAGTACATCAACATCATAATTAGTTCCACAAAAAGACGATAGATAATTCATAATGTTTCTGGGGTGTTTTCAACAAACATTACTGAGCAAAAAATAGGCGCATCATTGAAATTGCATTGGTAACTACAAGTTTTGGCTTAATGCAATTATATCTCATAGTTGCCGATATTTATCTATCAAAATTTATACATCAATAATTAAAAAAAACTTCTCCAAATCTCTATGTTCCAGTACTAATTTCATTAACAGTTTTAGATTTTCTGCGATTATTAATTACTGTAGTACACTAATGGATCTTCCACATAAAAAAACTATTTCTTACAACAGCGTAAAACAATTGTCTCTTGGCATGTCTTCCAAATGCTGTAGAAAAATCCCTAAACAAGACAACTCTTCCATTTGTAGGAATAATGTTTAGTAAGTAGAATGTTGATACAAACATGTGATGCACTTAATGATTATTAATGAAAGAATTGACAAGATAAAGATAACTTTTTGATAATATATATTTTTTTATTTCTTCAAATACATGTTTAAAATAGTAAATAAATTATAATTACTTGATAAATAGCTTATAGAAATTCGTTAGCGAATTCTTTACAACTTTTTATCACTAATATTTGTTTATAAATACAATTCTGCATCATTATTTCTCTTCGAAATGCTATGAATTTATTAATTTCTCCGAATATAACGCGTGCCTTTAAAAATTTGAAAACAAGATCTACACTTGTAATTGTTTGAAAATATACGTATGTAATATGTAATATTTATATAATGTTGATGCATACATATTTTTTGCTTTGTGTTCTTGTTTTCTTAGATTCTTCTGTGTCTAACAAACACTACTTCTGAAAATATGATTTTCTTCTTTGAATTTCATCAGAAGTTTGAGAAATTCTAAGTTTATTAGTTACAGATCATTGGCGCATTGTAAAACACATGACACACATTGCACAACACATGGTTCACATTGTAAAACACGTGACGCAGTAGCTCGATTTGTTCAGCGATGTACATCATAATTTAATTTTGCTCCAATTTATTATATCGTCCTACTAAATATGTAGTTTCATGATTTCCCGTCCATTAGTTCTTGTGTTACAGCCCGTACAAAATTTGTGTAACCATACTTAGACACAAATATTGGGCAAAAAGAGTCAAAAATTTTTTAGGCTAACCTAAACCGTGTAAATCTATCAAAAACCATAAATAGAAAAACTTCACGAAGCCAGTGCAATTTTACATATATAGATTGACGTGAAAATGACATATTTTGGTACTGACGTCGCAGACGCATCGGGGTTTCTTTTTGGCGCCAAAATGGTTATTTTTTGCCTGGCATGATAATCCGGCAACTTTTGCTTCGTATGGCAACCTGGTGTTTTATAATAAAAGTAAGTGTGTGTGTTAAATAAAAATAATGTGTTAAAATAAAAATAAGGCGTGTGTTAAATAAAAATGTGTGCGTTAAATAAAATTAAATGTGTGTAATAAATTAAATTAATTGTGTGTAATAAATGAAATTAAATGTGTGTAATAAATCAAATTAAATGTGTGTAATAAATGAAATTAAATGTGTGTAATAAATGAAATTAAATGTGTGTAATAAATCAAATTAAATGTGTGTAATAAATTAAATTAAATGTGTGTAATAAATGAAATTAAATGTGTGTAATAAATCAAATTAAATGTGTGTAATAAATTAAATTAAATGTGTGTAATAAATGAAATTAAATGTGTGTAATAAATCAAATTAAATGTGTGTAATAAATGAAATCAAATGCGTGTGTTTAATAATAAAATTACAATATAATATCATACTAAAATAAAACTAGCATGCTTTTTTCGCCCAATAGGTCTAACAGGTATTCGAAAAAAATTCTCGCCAAAAAAATTATTCTAAACACGCTGCATTTACAACATCTGTTCCATATTTTCAATTTTTCTAATTAAAAATATTTTATAATGCAATCTTTTAAAATATTAATTGTTTCATTTTATGTTTAATTTTGAAATATATTTTATTTTTAATCATTTCATTACGAGCCAGGACTGGCGACTACTTTTATAGTCAATCGTACCACAATTCATAAAGCAACTTCTTTGTCGCATATTTCTGTTTAAAATGTCCTAGTATGGCAGAGATCATTTTTCAAAAATTAGTACGAATATAATACAAACTAGTCGTTGGGGGCTACCGTAATACAGGGTGATCAGAAAATGAGTATACATTTGAAAAATTAATAATTAACGGAATAATGTAGGTAGAGAGATACAAATTGACACACATGCTTGGAACGACATGGGGTTTTATTGTATCCACAAAAAAATTCATAAAATGGCCGATAGATGGCGCTTCGTGTGATAAGAAAAGCAATAATTAGCATAAACAATTATGACAAAGCAAAGACGATGTTCTTCAGAATGAATGCTCAACATGTCCACAGTCATTCCGCAACAATAGCTGTAGCCAAGGGACAATGTTGTGCACAGCGCTGTGCAGCATATCTGTAGTCATGGTGAGAAATTGGCGTTGGATGTTGTCTTTTAGCATGCCTATTGATGTCGGTCGATCGCGACAAATTCCCCATTTTGATAGTAGAGCTTCACTAACATTGCCTTTTCTGGTAACGTCAACATGTTGCGATTGCTGGTGCATCTGATTCTCTCTCTCATTACAGTTCCTTTTATACACGATTCTCAGGCAGAGTCACTGACGTTTTGCTGCTCAGTGCCATCTGTCGGCCTTTTTTTAACCTTTTTTTTTGTGTGGTTACAATAAAACCCCATGTCATTCCAAGCATGTGGGTCAATTTTTACCTCTGTACTTACATTATTCCATGAATTATTAATTTTTCAAATGTATACTCATTTTCTAATCACCCTGTACTTACCCATCATGGATATGCATAATATAAAATATGAAAATAAAACATGTGTAAACTATTTATAAAATGCATTGCAATTCGAATACAATCCTGGCTTGATGACGTCATAATCTTTAAAGGTTCTATTGCTGAATTTCGTAAGAGAAACATCCTTATAACTCTAAAAATGGTAATCCTATTAACTAACAGTTTACTGCGTTGGATTAAGCGTCTCTTTACTAATTAAAATATATCTTTGAATAGAAATTTGAATGAAATACAGGGTCATGAAAAATCGAAGAGTGTAAAAAATGTGATTACAAATATCTCGGCAACTCATTATCCAATCGACTTCATTCTTAATGCAAAATTTGTTTTTTTTTATTGTCTTTTATATTCACTACTTAAAACACCAATTTCGAAAATTTTTATATACCTTTTATGAGAACGAATTTTTTAAGAAACCGAAGAAAATACTTCGGGATAATCGAGGTTGCTGAAATTCAATAAGCTTCTTTCCATTAATACATTCTAAGTGCATACCAAATTTCAAGTCTCTGTCTCAATTTTTTCAGGAGGTAGAACGTTTACAGACACACACACACACACGGACGGACGGCAAATTTCCTTTTTCTAAAAATATGTTTTTCGGAATCTCCAGTGTCTGAAACGTGTAAATCCGTCAATTTTTTTTTTCGATTTTCAAAACGATTACAAGACTTATCCTATACTACGTATGATGGGTAAGTAGTAGTCCTAAATAATCGAAATGTCGTTTACTTCCTCAAATTAAAAGTTAAGTCAGTCAGTGGGATCTCAGATTCCTTTCGCTAACGTTAAACATTTCGGCGTAGAATGCATGCTTATTTTTAAAATATCTCATGAAGAAATTTATATTTTTAACTTTTTTTTTCTGTTTTCCCTTCTGAATAGTCAGGTCTCTTTTATTTAGCTGTCAAAATATTTGTAAAATATATAATTAGTTTTTTTAAAGTGTTGAAATCTTACTCACAGCTCGTCAGCTTTTAACACATAAAATATTAAATTAAACATACATTTAAAAAATATTTTGGCAACTAAAAAACAGAGACATCGTTTAAGAAGGGAACACAGAATAACAGTAGTTACAATATCAATTTTCTGATGAGATATTGAAAAAATAAAAATGCAATCCATGTCATTAGGTTTAACATTAATGTCATGGGAATCTGAGATCTCTCTTCCAAACAGCCTTGAGAAAAACAAAATTAAAAACAAACATTTATCTTTAAATCCAAAAGCAAAAAATCTCATTTACTTGAAAGTTTAGAAATCAATTTTTAAATTTTTACTGATTAAAGGATACATTACTAATAAAATATTATTATTTAGAAGCGTTATAAACTTATAAAAACAACAAAATAGTATAGCAGAGCTTGCAAGTTTCGACAACACCTAGTTCATTTTCAAATTTGAAACTGAGCAGGGCCTGATTACCGGCGAGGCAAACTTACACCAGTAAAAAGAATAGAAATATTTGGTTTATTTAAGCGCCTTTTACAGGCTGAATTTCTGTCTAAAACAAGGCAAAAATTTCTATTCTTTTTTTTCTGTTGGAAGTTTACCCCGCCGGTAATCAGACCCTGAAACTGAGATGTAATTCGGTACCCTTCCCCTCACTTCGTAAAAAAAGTCCCTGTTTTCAGTTTATGCCATCTAGTGTTTCCGACATTAATTAAAGATAATATGTCATAATAAGCAGAGGAAAGTTCAACTAGGTAAGTTATATTCAATGGTTGGAGTATCATTTTACATTATGAATTATGTAAAATGCTGTAGTTATAGCTCGGATGAATGAAATTAGCGCTGCAGTTCGTAGCCTTGTCCAACAAAAAAGGGTGAGAAATGCCAGCCAGGATATCGTTGGGACAGCTCAGTAGGAAGAGCGTTGGCACGGCAAGCCAAAGTACCCAGGTTCAAGTCCTGGTCCCGGCATTTTTCACCCTGTTGGAATAAATCTCAACTATGATACTCCAACCATTGAATATAAAGATAATATGTTTTTGCATTTTATTGCGAATTAAATTCAGAATCTTTAGATGGCATAACTTGAAAACAGGGACTTTTTTCCCTACGACGAAGTAAGGAAAAGAATGGCGATTGGAGAACAAACATCTCTGACGTCATCGATTACGTTACGATAACGCTTTTCTTTCATATTATCACCACAAACATTAGAAAGAGCCAATCAAATATGGGTAATTCCTCACAAGCATTGGGAGCTCCGCCCCGCGTCCATTGCATAGTAGTTTCAGCATTGTAATAAATGCTTGTGGGTAATTCCTCACAGGCATTGGGAGCTCCGCTCTACGTCCATTGCACAGTACTTTCAGCTTTGAAAACCATCTAAGTGTGATCGAAACGTGTAAACTCTGATATATTTTACTGTTTTTACTAGATTTTAACGCTTCAAAGCAGTTATATTTTATTAACTTGTATATTTAAAGCGTATAAAAGTTTTGATGGAGACACTTCTTTACGAATAAAGTACGTGATACTCTACACAATTTATGGCCTAACTCGCTAAATGATAAAAATTTTAAATATTCAAGAGTTTATCTAGAAAAATAAGCATAATTCGTACTTAGTACGAATAGTATATGAGGGACCTTAATGCATAGCGTCGAAGGGAAAACTCAACTGCCATCAAATAAGATACTTTTCGTGATAAAAGTACTTTCCACTTTGCTTGCATTCCTTAATTCAAAGTATTTTTCTAGCGAAATATTTTATTCGTGACATGAATGTTTAAAGTTTACTTTTTTCACCTTCCTGATCTTTTAGATGCTGTATTTTGATAAAATAAAATAAAGTCAAGAAAATTGAGAGAAATTTAAAGATAAGGATAAAATTTTAAAAAAAAATTATGATAAAAATACGTATTCTTTTATTTCTTTACTTTTTTAACTTTATTTAGTAGCGCTTCAAGATTGCATGTAATTTTGCACTCACGTAATATTATTGATCAGTGGACCGGTAAAATGCTTTTGCTTTGTAATATTTGGGATTATTTGTCAATGTTTTATATTTCAAATTAAATTTCAAATTAAAAGCAATTTTTATTCTAACAACGTGCTTTTAACGAAGAGTGTATTATGTCAAAAGCTTTTTCAAAAAACTTTCGTATTATACGCCATCCATCATTGTACGATTTGTATCTACATAGAAAAAGAGGTGGTGACATCATAAATAAATATATGTTTTCCCTATTTAAATTTATTATATTCTACTCATATTAAAATGTATATATGAACATTATAAGCGGATTTTATTGAATGTCAGCCGTTTACTAACCTGTTCAAAATGGGATTGCAGGAAAAGTTTTTAACTCCAGTCCGCCATTTTACATAAAAATAAGAATTCCAGAAAAGTTAGATAAGTTTAAAGAATAATCAATACCGATTAGAGAATTTCTGTGCTTTTGAAATCTCAAAATTATTATTCTAGAATTCTAAAATTACGAGGGTCAGGCGGAAAATAAGTTTCTCCTGGCGACTGTGGACAGAAGTGTGTATGAAAGACAAAAAATGTAATGAGACATTAAAGATAAAACATAACTTTATTTTTCCCCATAAGTACCAAGTACATTGAGACATTTGTCATACCGCTTAATAAGCTTCAAAAAGCCCTCCAGGAAAAAATCAGAGCTTTGCATACGGACGAAGCGTTGAACGGCTATGGGCGAAAGGCGACGCAGCAGGTGAACACCAACGTGCAAGACACCGATACACCATTTGGTAGAGGTCGACCGCGGTCAAGCAGATGGCGTTGTTGCCGTTTAACGCTTCGTCCGTATGCAAAGCCCTGATTTTTTCCTGGAGGGCTTTTTGAAGCTTATAAAGCGGTATGACAAATGTCTCAATGTACTTGGTACTTATGTGGAAAATTAAAGTTATGTTTCATCTTTAATGTCTCATTAAATTTTTTGTCTTTGATACACAACTCTGTCAACAGTCGCCAGGGGAAACTTATTTCTGACTGCCCCTCGTACTTGTAAATCATCATTTAAATAACAGAATGTAACCCTAAAGTGGTCGAAAATTTTCGTTTTGAACAATATGTGATGATATATTTTTTTATATATTAAAATGATATTGCAAAAAACATTGCTGCTGTATTCTTATAAATAAAACTTGGTTGAATGTAAAAAAAAAATATTTCATTTATAAAGTTCGACTTTAAACTCAAAAAGTGAAAAATTAATTAAATGCGAAAGTGGTGAAATTTTCTATGCATCGTATAAAATACATATATCTATTCATATATGCATCGCCGATTTATATATGCATCACCGATTCATATATGCATGAGTTAAATATATAATATTGTATCCCAATTTAAAATTATACATAATCATATTTGGTGTTTATTAAAGACATAAATTAACTTCTTATTTTATTAAAGGTACACTTAAAGAACAAATTTTTATTTCAAACTTGAACACACACATATTAATACAATAGACCCGATACTAGTGAAAAATTAGCCGGCCAGGACTCGAACCTGTGTCTACAGCGTAACGTGCTGTTGTTCTAACAAATTAACTAACTCGGCCGATATCCTAGCTCGGCAATTTCTCACTATTAATTCCTGGTGGGGAAACGTCACTGGCCAGCAACCAGATAGCACAGGACGACGGAACAACGATGAATAAATTACTATTCCATCGATCACACAATATATATATAAAAGCACATAAATTAACGTCTGAATTTATTTAAAGGTACACTTAAAGAGCAATTTTATTCATCGTTGTTCCGCCATTCTGTGCTATTTGGTTGCTGGCCGGTGACGTTTCCCCAACAAGAATTAATAGTGAGAAATTGCCAAGCTATACTATCGGCCGGGTTACTTTAGTGGTTAGAACAACAGCACGTTACGCTGCAGACCCAGGTTTTAGTCCTAGCCCCAGCTAATTTTTCACTCGTGTTGGGTCGCTTGGCAATTTCTCACTATTAATTCGTGTTGGGGAAACGTCACCGGCCAGCAACCAGATAGCACAGGACGACGGAACAACGATGAATAAATTAATATTCCATCGATCACACAATATATATATAAAAGCACATAAATTAACGTCTGAATTTATTTAAAGGTACACTTAAAGAGCAATTTTATTCATCGTTGTTCCGCCATTCTGTGCTATTTGGTTGCTGGCCGGTGACGTTTCCCCAACACGAATTAATAGTGAGAAATTGCCAAGCTATACTATCGGCCGGGTTACTTTAGTGGTTAGAACAACAATACGTTACGCTGCAGACCCAGGTTTTAGTCCTGGCCCCAGCTAATTTTTCACTCGTGTTGGGTCGCTTGGCAATTTCTCACTATTAATTCGTGTTGGGGAAACGTCACCGGCCAGCAACCAGATAGCACAGGACGACGGAACAACGATGACTAAATTACTGTTCCATCGATCACACAATATATATATAAAAGCACATAAATTAACGTCTGAATTTATTTAAAGGTACACTTAAAGAGCAATTTTATTCATCGTTGTTCCGCCATTATGTGCTATTTGGTTGCTGGCCGGTGACGTTTCCCCAACACGAATTAATAGTGAGAAATTGCCAAGCTATGCTATCGGCCGGGTTACTTTAGTGGTTAGAACAACAGCACGTTACGCTCCAGACCCAGGTTTTAGTCCTGGCCCCAGCTAATTTTTCACTCGTGTTGGGTCGCTTGACAATTTCTCACTATTAATTCGTGTTGGGAAAACGTCACCGGCCAGCAACCAAATAGCACAGGACGACGGAACAACGATGAATAAATTACTATTCCATCGATCACACAATATATATATAAAAGCACATAAATTAACGTCTGAATTTATTTAAAGGTACACTTAAAGAGCAATTTTATTCATCGTTGTTCCGCCATTCTGTGATATTTGGTTGCTGGCCGGTGACGTTTCCCCAACACGAATTAATAGTGAGAAATTGCCAAGCTACACTATCGGCCGGGTTACTTTAGTGGTTAGAACAACAGCACGTTACGCTGCAGACCCATGTTTTAGTCCTGGCCCCAGCTAATTTTTCACTTGTGTTGGGTCGCTTGGCAATTTCTCACTATTAATTCGTGTTGGGGAAACGTCACCGGCCAGCAACCAGATAGCACAGGACGACGGAACAACGATGAATAAATTACTATTCCATCGATCACACAATATATATATAAAAGCACATAAATTAACGTCTGAATTTATTTAAAGGTACACTTAAAGAGCAATTTTATTCATCGTTGTTCCGCCATTATGTGCTATTTGGTTGCTGGCCGGTGACGTTTCCCCAACACGAATTAATAGTGAGAAATTGCCAAGCTATACTATCGGCCGGGTTACTTTAGTGGTTAGAACAACAGCACGTTACGCTCCAGACCCAGGTTTTAGTCCTGGCCCCAGCTAATTTTTCACTCGTGTTGGGTCGCTTGACAATTTCTCACTATTAATTCGTGTTGGGGAAACGTCACCGGCCAGCAACCAGATAGCACAGGACGACGGAACAACGATGAATAAATTAATATTCCATCGATCACACAATATATATATAAAAGCACATAAATTAACGTCTGAATTTATTTAAAGGTACACTTAAAGAGCAATTTTATTCATCGTTGTTCCGCCATTCTGTGCTATTTGGTTGCTGGCCGGTGACGTTTCCCCAACACGAATTAATAGTGAGAAATTGCCAAGCTATACTATCGGCCGGGTTACTTTAGTGGTTAGAACAACAATACGTTACGCTGCAGACCCAGGTTTTAGTCCTGGCCCCAGCTAATTTTTCACTCGTGTTGGGTCGCTTGGCAATTTCTCACTATTAATTCGTGTTGGGGAAACGTCACCGGCCAGCAACCAGATAGCACAGGACGACGGAACAACGATGACTAAATTACTGTTCCATCGATCACACAATATATATATAAAAGCACATAAATTAACGTCTGAATTTATTTAAAGGTACACTTAAAGAGCAATTTTATTCATCGTTGTTCCGCCATTATGTGCTATTTGGTTGCTGGCCGGTGACGTTTCCCCAACACGAATTAATAGTGAGAAATTGCCAAGCTATGCTATCGGCCGGGTTACTTTAGTGGTTAGAACAACAGCACGTTACGCTCCAGACCCAGGTTTTAGTCCTGGCCCCAGCTAATTTTTCACTCGTGTTGGGTCGCTTGACAATTTCTCACTATTAATTCGTGTTGGGAAAACGTCACCGGCCAGCAACCAAATAGCACAGGACGACGGAACAACGATGAATAAATTACTATTCCATCGATCACACAATATATATATAAAAGCACATAAATTAACGTCTGAATTTATTTAAAGGTACACTTAAAGAGCAATTTTATTCATCGTTGTTCCGCCATTCTGTGATATTTGGTTGCTGGCCGGTGACGTTTCCCCAACACGAATTAATAGTGAGAAATTGCCAAGCTACACTATCGGCCGGGTTACTTTAGTGGTTAGAACAACAGCACGTTACGCTGCAGACCCATGTTTTAGTCCTGGCCCCAGCTAATTTTTCACTTGTGTTGGGTCGCTTGGCAATTTCTCACTATTAATTCGTGTTGGGGAAACGTCACCGGCCAGCAACCAGATAGCACAGGACGACGGAACAACGATGAATAAATTACTATTCCATCGATCACACAATATATATATAAAAGCACATAAATTAACGTCTGAATTTATTTAAAGGTACACTTAAAGAGCAATTTTATTCATCGTTGTTCCGCCATTATGTGCTATTTGGTTGCTGGCCGGTGACGTTTCCCCAACACGAATTAATAGTGAGAAATTGCCAAGCTATACTATCGGCCGGGTTACTTTAGTGGTTAGAACAACAGCACGTTACGCTGCAGACCCAGGTTTTAGTCCTGGCCCCAGCTAATTTTTCACTCGTGTTGGGTCGCTTGGCAATTTCTCACTATTAATTCGTGTTGGGGAAACGTCACCGGCCAGCAACTACATAGCACAGGAGGGCGGAACATCGAGTAATAAGATTGCTCTCTAAGTGTACCTTTAATAAATACAGACGTTAATTTGTGTTAATCAATATGTATATTGTGTGATCGATGGAATATTAGCTTATTCATCGTTGTTCCGTCATCCTGTGCTTGCTGGTCGGTGACGTTTCCCCAACACGAATGATAGTAATAAATTGCTGAGCTAAGATATCGGCCGAGTTAATTCAGTGGTTAGAACAATAGCACGTTACGCTGCAGACCAAGATTTGAGTTCTGGCCCCAGCAAATTTTTCACTCGTTTTCGGTCTGTTGTATTAATATGTGTGTATTCAAGTCTGAAATAAAAAATTGTTCTTTAAGTATTTGATGTTGTTCAATATTTAGCCATTCATTTGTAACATTATCCTGGTCTGATATCGTAAAGTACCTGAAGATAGTGTAATAAAGTATGGCAAAATCACACTTTATATTCAATATACGACACACTCTGTTAACTGGCACCTCTCAATTTCTCATTGTTGCTCCCGTAAATATCAGACAATATATTCACGACTACATATTCTTTTCCACGAAGTGTCAGATAATCAAGTGTGTGTCTACTGTGTTTTCAACCAAGGAGGACTCAGTGCTACGGTTTAAATCTAAACTATTCACTTTATTAAGGTGAAAACTCGCTTAAATATATTTCGGAATGATTTTAAAACCTACTTTAAAGTAAATATCACTATATATAAAACGAAGATACTTGAACTTCTAAATAAATTTATTTAATTTCAAATGCTTTAAATCTTACCAAGAAAGTCATTCCTTTCAAATATAAAGGGGTTAGAATGACAGTGGCGTAAGTCAATATTTAGTAATTTGAGAAATAAAGGATTTTGTGAAACTTGTCGTATTGCCGTTGTATTAAGTGGTCCAACTTGTTTTGCCCTCTAGGGACTCCCTAAGTGAACTATGATGTATTTGACTGTCGCACTGAACAGAAATTAATATACGTTCAGTGAATATATGGTTATCTAGATTTTTCAAATTCTTGACTTACTCCACTGTGATTCGAACCCTCTCATACTTCTTGAACTAACTTAAGGCTGCTCGTAAGTAAATTTCCCGATTCCTTTCGCTAATGTTAACCCTATGGGCGTAGGATGCATTTGTATATTCAAAATATCTCCTCGGAAAATTAATACTTTTAACTTCTGTTTTCTTTGTGTTGTTCTTAAAATATGTCTCTTTTTTTCTTAGTTATCAACATTTTTCTAAAATATATACTTAATTTTATGTGAAGTGTTAAAATCTTATTCAGTTTCGCTAAGATTTTAACACATAAAATTACAAATTAAGCACGTATTTTAGAAATATTTTGATAACTCAGTAAACAGAAGACATTCTTTATGAACAGTACAAAGAAAACAGAATTTAAAAATATTAATTTCTCGAGGAGATATTTTAAATATACGAACGTATCCTACGCCCATAGAATTAACATTAGCGAGGGAAATCGGGAAGTTTACTGACGAGCAACCTTAAGCTTAAATTATCTGAAAAACATTGTCAGAAAGCAGAAGATTTGTAAAAATTCCATCATTACTGCTTCAAAGCACGCTGAATGCTCACAGAACATTCTTAAATTTTCATTTAAATAACGTCAACGTGACTAACATACACATTGGCTTTCTTTAATTTCTGCAAGGATATTCATCTTAGAGCTTTTATTTGATAACAGAGGGTAAGAAAATGATAGTACCTTTATATATAAAAGGTTTTCGACATACACATAGGGTACACGCCTACAGTCGACGTTTCTGGCAACTATGGCGACGCACATTATCCCTTTAGGACCGAATAACTCATGATCGTGAGGGTTCGAACTTATTAAATTTTGTGACTTTCTGCAAGTCATTCAGTTCTAAAGAGCAGTGATACCTAAAAATGCAAAATATGGAAAAGGTACGTCAGAAAGAACGGTTGAACATATAAAAAATAATTTACCTTATTTAAAAAATGTAATAATTCCGTTCCGTAAATTTCTGACGCTGGTCATAAAGGATTACAAACTTGGTGATATTCGCCTTGACGAGTTCGAGACAAATCAACAAGCCTTATCATGCGGATAATGGCATGTTTGCTAAGTTTTCATCTAAAACTGTTTATGACAGCACTCTAATGTTAGTACAGGTATTAACTTGCAAAGTTAAGACTAATGAACAAAATCTTGTGTGGATAAATATACACTAAAAACTAACGTTTAAACACAAATATCAAACTGTAGCACAATAAACAGACTTACGTTTCGTGAGTAATTGGACTCACATCATCAGTGTCAGTAAAAGCAAAAAATTACATCCCCCAAAAACATGAAACAAAGCCGAAAACCCAAATGGCAGCACACACACACCAAAAGACCATAACATACTAGCAACCAATAAGATTAAGCCGGAAATGATGCACTATGACACAGTAAATCAACCCAGAAAGGTGAGATGTTTATCTCACCTATCAGATGTACATCTCCCTCGTCGTAATCTTATTGGTTGCTCGTACGTGATGGTCTTTCGGTATGTTGTTTGCTGTCATTTGTGTTTTCGACTTTGTTTCGTGTATTTGGGGGGGGGGGGGTGTAATTTTTTGATTTTACTGACTCTGATGATGTAAGTCCAAGTTACTCACGAAACGTACGTCAGTTCATTGTGCTACAATTTGATATTATGTGTTTAAACTTTGGTTTTTAGTGTATAAAGTTAAGACTATTTTGAAGACAACTATTTCGCATTCACGTAAAATTTTCGTATTCTACGAAACATTATACTTACGAGTGAACCTGTTGAAAATTAAATCAACCCAGAAAAGTGAGATGTATATCACCTTTCTGGGTTGATTTACTGTGTCATAGTGCATCACTTCCGGCTTAATCTTATTGGTTGCTCGTACGTGATGGTCTTTCGGTGTATTGTTTGCTGTTATTTGGGTTTTCGGCTTTGTTTCATGTCTTTGGGGGGATGTAATTGTTTGCTTTTACTGACTGTGATGATGTAAGTTTAAGTTACTCACGAAACGTACGTCTGTTCATTGTGCTACAGTTTGATATTGTGTGTTTAAACGTTGGTTTTTAGTGTGTAAAGTTAAGACTATTTTGAGGACAAATATTTTGCATTCACGTAAAATATTCGTGTTCTACGAAACATAATACTTACGAGTGAAGCTGCTGAAAACTGGATTTTTAAGAAAAGTATGTCCGGAATTTCGAAAAACTTATTCAAAGCACAATTATATCATGTGTGAATGAAAGTAATGGTTAGTAAACCTTTGCCCCATAGTTTCAGAATTTGTAAGTAATTAGTGACTACCAACACTACAAACTTACAGTAATAAATAAGAGAAGTTTCAACCATCCTTGAGAGTTCAGAATTCAAATTGCAGTCTTCATATGAATGATAAAAAAATATTTTTTTATGGAATGATATGCAAAATCTCGCTTAAGCTTTGATTTGAATTCCTTAATGACAAAAGTTTAGAACATTGGGGAATCTATCTTGGAAAATAAAAATATTTTTGTTGCAAATGGAACTTGCGGAATGCTAATGCGTAGTTGCAGTCGGATAATTCAACCAAAGTAAAAGAAAATGCTATATTTATTTTAAAATAGACGGCTTTCTAATTTTTTATTTCTAAAGTTAAAAGAATTTTTCTACCAAAATGTTTGATTCGTGATTTGAATATTTAATACAGAGTAATGATCTTTGTTCTCACCTTTCAGATGTTTCCTTTAGATAAAGTGTAATAAGTCTTCAAATTAAAAATGTGTAAATGAAAGGTAAAAAATCTTAAACAGTGCTTTAAGAGTTTTTTTAATTTTTCTGAGTATTATTGTAGTGTTTAAATATACATATAAATTGTGACTTTAAATAGCAAAAAATAATACACACTTTTATTTAATTTAACTTGATTCATTTATTTTAAGATGGAATTTTGTAATCGTCTTTTGCTCACTTCCTGGTGTGCTGGGGTTCCGACATTATGAACCGCTGTGTGTTCCCGGTTACTGTACTATATTTTACATTACCAGAAATTAATTTTATAGTAATATGTTAATTAAATGAATTGTTAATATTTCAGTTCAAGAATAGAAAATAATAAAAGAAAAAGATGGTGATGACATAACAATAATCGCGTTTATTTAAAAAATGCACACGTGTCGTCCATAGTGAAATGTTATCCATAAATTTCACATTTTGAAGAAATAAATAATAGAAGTGTTCACTGAAAAATTTTATTATATAGGGTGTCCCAAAAGTCCCTGACACATTTTAAAATTCAATAAAAGATCAAGCAATTAGCGTACGAGAGTGCGGTTTGGACGAAAATGCCTCTTATTATCTGAAATTTCGTTTACGCAAATAAAAAAAACTAGGGGGCTCAGCCCCCTACTCGCTAACGCTCGCCAACCCCCCGTGAATTGCAACGCAATTCACATTGAGACCGCTACGCGGTCCCAGCTCGCTTCGCTTGCTCGCCCCTTTTTATTTTTCTAATAATTCTAGCTGGAATAAGTACTACAATAAATCATTTGAACATATGAAATTGACAATTTTTTTAATGTAAAAAAGTAATCGAAAACTTCTTTGAAAACACAACTAAAAATTCATTTAGTTGATACTACTAATGGACATATAAATCATTTAAATACTGTGAAAAAAGGATCTTGGAAACATAATTAGTTTAAAATTTATTGCACCTATAATATTGTACAACACGGCTTAAATTAACTAAAAAAAAAAAAAAAAAAAAAAAAAAAAAAAAAACACTACGTGGTAGGAAAATAGTTTATCATCAATGATTGTTTAAATTTCGTTCAACATTTTACTATTCTAATTGATTATAGATTTCTGCAAAAGAAATTTTTACTTCATTGAAATTGAAGAAAAATCTTTTTTACTTCAATAAAACATCAACAGATGGCAGCAGGGGATTCTAGAAAGTTTATATTTTATTATCTCCGATTTTTTGTGTGAGTGAAATTCGTAAATAAATTCTAAATAAGAGTTGAGAATTCAATATTACTCATAATTAAAATGAGGAATCATCTCAGATGCTTTGGATTACGTTCATATTATTTTATTTTTAATAATTGCTAGCTCGAGTTTCAGTGCTCTGACACTGACCGGCCATATTGGAGGTGGAGCTAACACAATCTTGTCTGTTCATTGGTCTGACTCTGGAAACTACGCTTGTTGCCAACGATAAGGTAGAAATTCAGCTCTATTTCCGCGCCACGTAAGACAAATATATATATATAGATAGTTCCAAAATTTTCTCATAGATGGCGCTGCTTCGAATAGGGAGAATGCCTTTATGAATAACAATGGAGAAAGACGCACAACGCGTATGCACAGATTTTGCCTAAACTATGGCAACCCACATTCCAGAAGTTAACAATACTCGTCTATCCATCCTATCGAACTCAGGAGATCGAGTATTGTTAAGTTTTGGAATGTGGATTGCCATAGTTTGGACAAAAATTGTGCATACGCATTGCACATCTTTCGCCATTGTTATGTATTAAGTCATTCTACCTATCGCGTTCTTCTTCTTCCCCAAGTCACATTTGCATGGTTCTCCCGATAACTCGTAACAAGAACGGAGCTTTAACGTTTGCATGGATCAAGTTTCCAAATGTGCCAGCATTTTTGGTGTTTTATTTCCGACCCATGCATTCTTTGATGAAAGTTGTTTGTTTGGATGTGTACTATCACCCATTAAAGTTTTGCCCATCTTTTATGAAACACCGTGTGTAGATAGATAGATAGACAAATAGATAAATGAAGTTACTGAAATAGGTAAATTTCTAATCAAATCAACTTAAAATGGCGAAAATTAACCAATAAAAATAAGGATTTATAAAAGAAATATACGAAAACCTGATCTACAATTTCGAATAGTAAACTCTGCCGTCATGGATAAAGGTACCATTGTATTTATTTTAAAGTAGAAACTTTCATTAATTCAAAGCATTTTTTATCAAAATATTTTATTCATGACATGAATATTTAGTGCTTACTTATTTTTTCGTCGTGATCTTTTCGATGCCGCGTTTTGATCAAATGGAATAAATTCAAGAGAATTCGGAAAAAATTAAAGAAAAAAGTAAAAATGTCTTAAGAATTTAAAAGTTTTTATTCTTTAAATTCCAAATATATTATTATAGTAGTTGAAGATTAGATGTAGGTTTTCACTCAAATACCATAATTTAAATACTTAATATTTTATTCAAAATAAAACTTATAAATAAAGATAATTGGTTCTAACTCAATGAAGTTTAGCCATTACTTGCCATGTTTAATTTGAGACTTTAAAAGAATCGGCGTGCCTTACAGATTTTGAAACCAGTCTATTATCTCAAGTTACTCTGCGTATAAAATATGTATAAAAATGTTTTTTAAATCCTAAAATTTAAAAGAGAATATCACGTTTTCATATCCATATACACTCATAAAGACTTTCTTTTACTTAAGTAAGGTGTTACACAAAATCTCTATATATTTAAAGCGAAAAGCGCATTCTGTCAAATTCATACTCTCTTTTCCACACGAAAATCCTCTCTTTGCGCATGCTTCAACTTTTTGTTTGAAGGCTACTACCCTCAGAAACGGGAAACGTGTTTAGCTCACACATGTTTAGCCTAGAGATGTTTAGGCTAGGGGTGAAAAGGGTTGATTGAAAACGGATGGCTTAATATAGTCATTGTGTTGAAAGTTTTTTTTATTAAGAACTCATGTTTTCACTACTAAATATCCATATTTTTTCGTAAAATTTTAAAGAGAGCTTGGATACAGTTATATTTATAACCCATTGAAATTAAAGTGTTCGGAAGATGAGAACTACTTTTTTATTGCTATGTTAAAGGAGCCGACGTGAAAACAAGCAAACAAACAAAAAAGCGAGAAGAAAACATTTCTTTTACAACTAGATAACATTTTTTTTTCACGAAATTTTTACACGGGCTGTAAAACCGCTTTATTTATAACCAATAAAGATTTCAAAGAGTTCGGACAAAAAGAACTTTTTATTTTAAAACTATGAAAAGACAAGAAAATGAGCGCTTTTATCACTAAATATCAATATATTTTTGCGAATTTTTCATTTTAAAATATAATTTCATGCAAAACGGGTTAAAGACATACAATAATATAAACTTGATTTTTTTATTTATTATCACGGGCCCGGGCAACGCCGGGTGGGTCAGCTAGTACATATAAAACAAATAAACTGCTTGACATGTTTCGGTTTCATTAGAGATAAAAACCATTATCCTAAAAACTCATCATCTATCAAGACGAATGACACCAGACAACGAAATATATACAACATGCAAAACACATTAACGAAATCTATTATCAATCATGAAAATAAAATAAAGACACTAATTTAAGATTGTTTACTCACCTACCTCCCCCTATCCAAGTTTCCTTTAAGCCTTAAATGCCTAGAGTATCAAATTTGCAACAGTTTTTTTTTTTAAACTTTTAATAAATAAATCAAGTTTTTCGCCACCACTATATTTATATCGAAATATTAATCCTTTAAAAAGCACATAAATATGCTACTAAATAGCATTGAAAGTATGTCTTAAAATTTCTGGTTTAAAATCCTTAACCCTTCAATGCAGGAAATTTTCTTTCAGAACAGTGTTTTTAGGTAGATTTCGTAAGAAATACTACCTATTACATTCTCACCTAAGTTGGAAATTTTGAAAAATTTTTGCAGATCTACGCCGATCATGACTCCCAGAACCCAAAACCACCCCCAGTTCAAAACTTTATATATATATATATATATATATATATATATATATATATATATATATATATATATATATATATATATATATATATGTCACTTTTTTCTGACCACGATAACTGGAAAAATTCTGCATAAATCTCTTCCAAACTGATACATAAAATCAAGGGTCATAAAATCTCGGACAAGTTCGTTAATGGGCAAAATCGAACCAAGGGGGGGGCTTTTTGTGAAAACAGAAAAACCCTCATAATTTCGTTATTTTTATACGTATCGAATCCGTTTAAAGTTATTATTACTTCTAGGAAAAGGGCCGAAAATTTTTGTATGACAGATTTTTGATATAATTAAAAATGGCCCCAAGCGGGAGGGGGGGGGGAAGGGGGGTTTTAGAAGAAAAAAAATCATAGCTTCGTCAATTCACAAGATATCAAATCCGCGTAAATTTATTATTAATCCTCTTAGTATTATCTAAAACTTTTATATTGACAAGTTTTTCATAGGACCAACCGTTATAGCAAAAAAAAATTAAAAACAAAAAAAATTCCTGCCGGTTGCGCCTGCAAACAAGTTATTTTTCGAAGTAGGCGGTTCCAACTCCCGCATCTTTTCAAAACTGATACATAAAATTAAGGGGCATAAAATCTCGGTCAAGTTTGTTAATGGGCAAAATCGAACCAAGGGGGGGGATGGGGGGGGGACTTTTTGTGAAAACAGAAAAAAAAACATAATTTCTTAATTATGATAGGTATCGAATCCGTTTAAAGTTATTATTACTTCTAGGAACAAGGGCAAAAACTTATGTATGACAGATTTTTTATATAATTAAAAATTGCCTTAAGGGGTGGAGGGAAGGGGGGTTTTAGAAGAAAAAAAATCAGAACTTCGTCAATTCCCAAGATTTTAAATTCGCTTAAATTTATTATAAATCCTCTTAATATTATCTAAAACTTTTATATTGACAAGTTTTTTATAGGACCAACGGTTATAGCAAAAAAAATTAAAAACAAAAAAATCCCTGCCGGCTCCGCCTGCAAACAAGTTATTTTTCGAAGTAGACGGTTCCAACTCCCGCTTCTTTTCGAAACTGATACATAAAATCAAGGGGCATAAAATCTCGGTCAAGTTCATTAATGGGCAAAATCGAACCAAGGGTCGGGGGAATTGGGGGGGGGGACTTTTTGTGAAAACAGAAAAAAACCCATAATTTCTTAATTATGATACGTATCGAATCCGTTTGAAGTTATTATTACTTCTAGGAAAAGGGCCGAAAATTTATGTATGACAGATTTTTGATATAATTAAAAATTGCCTTAAGGGGGGAGGGAGGGAGGTTTTTGAAGAAAAAAATTCATAACTTCGTCAATTCCCAAGATTTCAAGTCCGCTTAAATTTATTATAGATCCTCTTAATATTATCTAAAACTTTTATATTGACATGTTTTTTATAGGACCAACTCTTTTAGCAAAACAAAAAAAAAAACCTTGCTGGTTCCGCCTGCAAACAAGTTTGGTTTCGAAGTAGGCGGTTCCAACTGCAGCATCATCGCAAAAAGGTCATTTCTTCCGCAATTCCCGACAAACAGGCGCCCCACGGTCTGCGTCTTCGAAATCTACCTGTGCCTGTAGGCCGAGCCGTCAGGGATTTTTTTTAACTTATGTTAAGGATTAAACCCCAGAAATTTTAAGATATATTTTTAACTTTATTTAGTAGCATATTTATGTGATTTTCACAGGATTAATATTTCGATATAAATATAGCGGTTGCGAAGAACTTGATTTATTTATTAAAAGTTAAATAAAAAGTGTTGCAAATTTGATACTCTAGGCATTTAAGGGTTAAATATTTATTTAGTAATACCAACCATAAAGTTGAAATAATATATGAAAGGGTATCATTGCAGACTAAATCTCTACGTGTATAGATTTCTATGGATTATCTTATAATAGAATAATAAGTTATATTAAAATCTATGTTCCACAAACATTTTTACAGACAAACATGATCAATTAACAGCATTAATATTAACATTAAAATTAATATTATTTTGTTACTTCTGCATGCATAAATTAAGTTACGCAGCTGAAAATGTTTAATTGAGGTTATTATCCTAAAAACAGAGATTCTTGTATCAGAAAACTAATTAATACACTATAAAAACTACTCGGAAACATTTCCGAAAATCAGTGACAGCTGAAAAAAAAATATTTTTCCTATAAATGCTCCCTTAAATCTCGAAAGTGTATTCGTTCCTGAGGTGTCTGAATATAAAGACCAATTTTCATAATCATGGGTAACTCCGAAAAGATTATTCCATATTTTCATTCGTAGCTATATTTTCGTAGATTACAAAACATTTGTCTTTTTTAACAGTGCGGTGTATAGAGTTTTGAAATAACAGTTTCTTTTGTTTTGTTTTATCACCATATGCTGAAAAATAAATGAAGTGATAATGGTAGGGTTAATGATAAAAGTTAAAAATATTCCCGAGTTAATCTGGGAAAATAAAGTTTTTACTTTGCTCAAATGGGACATTCAGAACGGTGATGTATAATTTCTAATGGAAAACTCAACTGGTGCGAAAGAAAATACCATTATGTGCATGTTAAAATAGACTAGACGCTCATTCTTTTATTTCTAAGGTTAAAACTGTTTTGTCTACCAAAATATTTGCTTCGTGACTTGAACAATTTATGTATACTAATGTTCTTTTCGAATATTTTAGATACTGCATTTGGGTAAAATAGGATAAACTAAAATTGTCAGATAAATTAAAAAAAGTAGCTAAATGATCTACAGAAAATTTAAATTTTTTATCTTTATCTTACAGATTATAATTGAAGTTTTCCAGAATTTCATATAAGTTATCTCAGTAAAAGTTTCATTATTGCATATTCCAATGAAATAAATTTGTTTATAAAGCTAATTAAAGACAATTTAACAAAATTTGTATTACTCGTATATCGATTAAACATATTTTTATGCTCACATACTTCCAAAAATCTAACATTAGGCAGTTATATGGCTATGCAAACGCAGTACAAAGGCAGTTATACATCCCCACATTTATAATTTTTTTTTCAAATAAATAATACATTATTTCATTATATTTTTTATTAAATACAAATATATTATTGAAGCATTAAAATAATAATTTTAAATAGAAGAAACTTAGTATTTTATACAAAAATAATATTTAAATAAAGATGAAAACTTTCTTAGATTACCATTAATAAATAATAAATCCGGCAGCAGAACTACGTTTCAAATCATATAAAACTGATCCGATTTATAACAATTTTACATGATTTTTTCTGCCGAATATTATTGCAATCTAGGCAAAATATAAATAACGCAGCATTTTAGTTATATTTAATAACAACATTGCCATTATTGGTCATTATATAGCCAATGCAAACAATATTGGTAAAATATTGTTTTGCTAGTAGTATTGTTATGCTAGTAGTATTGTAGCTAAAAGTTTGGCGACGCTGCAATAAGGTATCTGCAATTACTTTTTTAAATGCCGAACGATAACAATTTTTTTATATTTTCTCTGAGCAGTTTTATGTCTAAGAAGAATGAAAGATAAGCGGCTTTGCAAAGTATTGAATGTGAAAGTTGGACACATATGATAAAAACTAATACCGTTATTATACTGTAAAAACAGACGAATGATTCTTAATATGTGAAAGTATAATATAACCACGAACGAAACTATACAATAAATTCTTACGAGTTACCCTCGATTCCGAAAATCGTCTTTTATCTTTTGAAACCAATATATGTTCGAGACTTAAATTAACATTTATAAAAACAAAGTTTCTTTTGCTGCCACTGATTTTCGGAAACGTTTCCGAGCAGTTTTTACTGGTCATTAATAAGGTTTCTCAAATGATCTCAAATAATTTTTGGAATATTGATTTTTTGGATGCTATCAATTCTCAATTATAACTTTTCAGCTGCGTCATTGAGTTCATATATACAAAAGTTACAAAATAATATTAATTTTGATGTTAATGTTAATACTGACAATTTATCATGTTTGTCTGTAAATCATGTTTGTTGAACATGAAAAGGTTTTCTTGAGAAATGATAATATCCGAAAAAACTGTATTCCGATTTGAGAAAATGGATTTATTCACTATGAAGGCTACTCGGAAATGTTTTCGAAAATCAATGGCATCCAAAAAAAAAATCTTTAGATCACCAAAATATTATTGTTTTAGTGGTTTGTAATGATACAGAACTCTTTTCGAAATCGCGGGTTACTCGGAAGAGTATATTTTCTGTTGTGGTTATATTATATTTCCCTAAATTAAGAAACATTTGTCTTTTTTTTACAGTACAGTCGAACCACATAAAATCTTTCCATCGTGAATTGCTTGCATCAACAGTACTGCAGTATTGCATTGACTGCCACGAGTCTGTTGCAAGTTCAGACAAAATGTCCGCATTCCTTACACATATTGCATATATTTAACTCACATTTAAATAATCTAAATTAAACAGCGTTTTTTGGTGATTTTACAGTTCATTTAATTTCACTTTTTTCCATTTTTATTTTCTGAAATAATGTTTACTTTACATTATATATGAAACCATGTATATATATGTATATGTGGATGCATATTAAATAAAATTATTGGGAATTAGATTAGGTAATGTTATTCATCTAATATAGCAAATATTCTACCTAGATTTAATAATATATTTATGTAATCCTAATTCTTTAATGAAATAACTCTTATGTAATCCTAATTAGTTTAAGTTACATGAAAGGTGGACTATGGTTTTCAAAATATTGCCTCATTGCTGTGCTCAAGTAATTACATTATCCACATAAACGATTATCTATACGCAATGAAAATATCCCCTTTTTTGCATGAATAAGATATTATTGCTGTGCTCTCGTAATTAATTAAA
Organism: Maratus michaelseni; assembly: GCA_963931845.1. Classification (NCBI taxonomy): domain Eukaryota; kingdom Metazoa; phylum Arthropoda; class Arachnida; order Araneae; family Salticidae; genus Maratus; species Maratus michaelseni. The sequence continues at coordinate 210,988,833 of OZ007600.1, forward strand.
TTATCTCCATAAATGATACGTCTGCACACGAATAAGATATCCTAATCCTAAGGATTGAATTTTGGATGAAAGATAAAAACACTTTCTTTTATAATTGTAGTTTATATTAATATACCGATTTTTCATCAGACATTATCATATATTAAGGAGAGAAAAACAATTTTCTAAAACCTTTAAAAACATACATTTATCAGTACTCTTTTAAAAGCAGAATTAAAAGAAAAAAAATTAAAGAGATAACTAAAGGTTTTGGAAAAAGAAAATAGTATATTTTAAAGTAAAAATAATATAAACTGATCCTGATATGCAAATGTTGTTCTCTCCCCATTATATGATAATGTCTGGGGAAAAATTGATATATTAATATAAATTATAATTATAATTCAGACATTAATAAAACAATGCATTTTGTTTATTAACTCTCCTAGTACCATGGGGTCACCTGTGACCCAGAGAAACTTTACCGTACAACTGTAAAAAATGCATAAGTTTTAAATTTCTGAAAAAAAATTGAATTTGTTCATTTTATGCTTAACATTTGACTCATATAGAGTAAATTAATAAAATGGGTAAATTTATTTTTTTTTTAATTTACAATTTATCCACTGAGTACCACTGGAGTCACCTGTGACCCCAATATATTTATATATTACATTAAATTTTGAACACAAAATTTTATATTATTTTGGGGTCACAGGTGACCCCAGTGGTACTCAGTGGATAAATTGTAAATAAAAATTAAAATTTACCCATTTTATTAATTTCCTCTATACGAGTCAAATGTTAAGCATAAAATAAACAAATTCATTTTATTTTTCAGAAATTTAAAACTCACACATTTAATTTAAAACACATTAAAACACACTTTTACATTAAAACACCTTTTTTATAACAAAATAAATAGATTTAAGGTTTATAATCATTTAGTTATAATACTACCTGTAACAAAATAAAAATCTTCACGTATGACCCCAGTAGTTCTCAATGAAAGGAAAACAAAATTGGTATTTTATATTATTTTGTATTATTATGTTATTTTATGATTTTTTATATTATTTTATATTAAAACACGTGTTTTGAAATAAAACGAACTAATTTAAGGTTTATAAACAGTTAGTTATAATATTACATGTAATAAAATAAAAATCTTAGTGAGGTCACATATGACACCAATAGTACTCAACAAAAGAAAAAAATTGGTATTTTATATTATTTTGTATTATTATGTTATTTTATGATTTTTATATTATTTTATATTAAAACACGTGTTTTGAAATAAAACGAACAAATTTAAGGTTTATAAATATTTAGTAATAATATTACATGTAACAAAATAAAAATCTTAGTGGGGTCACATATGACCCCAGTGGTATCCAATGAAAGAAAAAAAAGTTGGTATTAGGAAACCTTAGCACCAAATATTAGAAAAACGTTTCACTATCTTATGGTGGCACCTTCTGCAGCACCAAAAATTGGTACAACCTTGCTCCAAATTTTTAACAGCGCATGATCATATGTTGACAAAACAATTCATAAATCCAGAATGGATAGTTTAAGCAATGTGTTTTCTTTTCTTTCCTGGTGCCATATTTAAAAGAAACCGGAGATTTTTTTTTTGTAATAAATTTACCAGTTTGCGATTTTTACCAACGTAAATGATTGCGGTGAATTTTCCATAATCGGGGTCTACGCTTAGTTAACGTTTAATTTTTTTGCAACAAAATGAATTCTAATAGTAAAATTAGAAGTGATTTTTAAGATAACAATTGAATGTTTCTAACAGAGTGTTTAAAAAATATTTTTTTTTTAATTAAATTTGTGTTTTTTCAAAATATCACTATGATTAAAACGCTAAAACTTCAACATACATTTTCCAATTTACTCTCTATTTTTTTATAGACTAAATGTTAAGAAAATAGTCATTTTTACTGCATTTTTGACATATACCGTGACATTTTATTTATTTTTTCTTAAACTTAATGTTTTGGAAATCCGATCACTTAGCTTTAGAACACTTTCTTTCTAGAACACATTTGTAGGAAAAGTAAGCAAAAATAAAAATCTTCAAAACGTTTAAACTTTTAGAAAAATAAAGTTTTAAAATTTGATTAGATTTTTCAAAAAATATTAAAATTTTCAAATTTTACATAAATTGCATTTCTTCTTTGTAAAATTATTTTCCTTCATACGACCATTTAATAATTTCTCAAAAATGTATTATAAAACACTGAAATAAAAAAATTTTAAAGTGAAGGGAACTCCTTAAAATTAATAAATATATTCTTATACATTCTTTATTAAAAGGAAGAATTTGAATGTGTAGGATTATTTAAATATTTTTTTAAGCTTTACACAAATCAGTCTAATAAATTTTAAGATAATGATTATAAAATGTTCTCTAATTTCAGGTACTTTAATCTTTAAACTGACCACTTATTTTTAATTGCTAAAAGATGTAAAATAAAAAGATTATAAAACGTAAAATAGGTTTTATTAAATTGTTTACATACGTTTCAGCTGAATCTGAGCCATTATCAAAACAAACAAAAATATTCTATAAATGCACGGTTCCGAATTCTATAAATACCGTGCATTTATTAGATATTTTTGTTTGTTTTGATAATGGCTGAGATTGAGCTGAAACATATGTCAACAGTCTAATAAAACCTATTTTACTGTTTATAATATTTTTATTTTGCACCTTTTAGTAATTAAAAAGGAGTGTATAATTACAAGGTGTTAGGATTTGTTATATTTAACTGACCACTTATGAAATTCTGAAAATAAATTAAATAAATGAAAAGGACGAAATTTGGCTAACTTTGATTGTGATCAGTGAAATAAGCTGAATGTTCTTGAAAATATTAAAAATATAATATAAAATAAAACTCCGGCCACGATAAAAGAGCCGGTTACCTTGACTTTTCACATAGTGATATTAGACATTTATAATTGATTGCTTTGAACCCTTGAACTACTATTACTATTGTCTCGAATGATCTTTTAATTATATAATCTTTGAACACATACAAGTCTTCTTACTAACTTTTTAAAGATTTTTTCCGAAATCTGTACACAAGATGAAAGCCTTGTTACAGATTCTCCACAGAACGTACAATTTTTACGACCGGGAACCACATATTACGTATGTACAATGGAGTTACTGTGAGCCTAACCTGTTACCGCCACGGACAGATGAACGCTCTTACGTCCTGGTGGAGAGGGAGGGGAGTGTCTTGCATAGCAATTCTGTATTCAAAGTGGCTTGGCAATTAAAAACGCAACGCTCAGCTCTTGTATTTAATTTACTACAGTTCTTCGACGATAACTTCACCAATGAGCTCTGTATGGACGTGACGTCTAGGCGCTCGATTGTCTGCCAAAATTGAGGTGCCGGATTCTACTTCCGTGACTCCATTGACCACATTTTGTAGAGTTCACAGCTGTAATCTTCAGTGGTTTCTATCATGTTCTCATCTCGCTGAAGGCTTATAAAGAGGCATAATTGTTGTCATGCAAACAAATCTGATGTACCTTCTTAATTAAATAAATTTGCCGATGAGCTTAAACAATTTCGAGAAACTATGGAGAAAGGAAGTAGCTGAGAGACACGAATGGTGATGAAAATGCTTGATTTAATGCGAAACTGGAATTTCCTATTTGCTAGTTGTGATTGTCTTCTTAAACTATACTAATAAAAGAAAGTTTCGCGCTGTCTGTGTGTCGGCGATGGCTAGAAAACTCTAGTAAACATAGAAATCTGGAAATTTGATTGAGGATAGTCCAATGCAGGTCCTGATGCACCTGTAGCTCAGATTTTTAATTGTTTGATAATTAGCCGAGATATTAATTAAAAAGTCTTCCAAAAAGCGACTTTTCTCTGCAAAACTCGGACGAAGCGCGCGCCTTATATGCAAACGGAAAGGAAGGAAGAACCAAATGACGGGGGTTTTTTGTTCTTTTGTTTTAACCTCCATCTGCCAAACCTTTCGGAATACGGAAAACGAAATACATATTATTAAAGTTTATATTTTTATGTTTCAAACGCTGCAATCAGTTCGAAAAAATACTGTTGTTAAACCTTTTATAAACAAAATTTCAAAAGGGATTGTTTTCACAGTGGAGGTTTTCCCTCTTACGGTAGAGCTCCCCCAGACCGACATTTTAGAGGTACCGATAAAAAAAATGCCCCTAGAGCAGCGACCTTCTAATCGACGGTGCAATCGTTTTCCAAAAATACGAATTTCGACCCTTTCAAAAACTTCCCAACCACCGGTCACTTCGCGTCTTCCGGAGCAGATTTTTTATCTACGCTAAAAGTAACTAAACGTCCGTATTTCCTCACGATCTTTTTAGAGAACCCCAGCAGATCGTATTTAAATCAACTACAAAAATTTCGAAACGTTCGGGTGGGTAAAAAGAAAATTAAATAAACTGTGAGAAAATTTCGAAGAGAACACGAAAAATTGTTTTATTTCTGTGCGGTTTCGCTCTGTTTTGGCTCATGTTTTCACTACTAAATATGAATATTTTACCACGAAATTTTATAGAGGGTTCGGATAGAGTTATATTAATACCTATTGATACTTCAGAGAGTTATCAGTATTTTTTCACGAACTTTTTCACGGCTATAAAACCATTATATTTATAACCGATAAAAAAGGGGTTCGGTTAAAATTTTCAAAGGGTTCAAATTTTTTTTAACTGTGAAACAGCCCAACATGAAAAACAAGAAAATGTCTTCTGACAAACTTTTTTCCACTAAATAACAATATTTTTCCGAGAATGTTTCATTTAAGAATATAAATTCATACAAAATAGACTTAAAGATATAAAATCATACAAATTTCCGATTTATTTAAGGTTATTATTAAATGCCAGGACAACACCGGGCGGATCAGCTAGTTAATGAATAAATTCAACTAAATTTGTGTCACTCACTAGCCAACTCACTGTGGATGGACTATAATACTCCGCGAATAGTCGTAAAATAATTTATAAAATTACTGAAATTAGTTGTAATAAATACGAAGTAAATCAACAATTTACCAAATAAATCAATACTTTTCAATTTTTAATATTTTTAAATAAATTGAATAATTGCTCATTTAACAGTATAAGATTACTTTTTCTACCAAATAGTGTATTCTTTATACACTTTCTTCAGTTCATTGCTTGGTGAAAGTTCCGTAATTGTATACAAAAGCATATGTTTGGCGAAAGATTAATTTAACTTTTGTAACAATTGTTGTATCTCCTTATACAGTTAAAATTGTATATTGTTGTCTTATTTCACGCCAATCTTGGCCACAGACTCGATTATAGAAAATTTACCAATTGTGAAGATTGTATATAACATAATAAATTATTTCAATTCGCAAACCACATACTATTTGCAATTTCAAATTTCGGCAGTTCTTGTACACTTTTTATGCATTCTTCAATGTTTTCCACCTGTGAAAATAGCGGCTAGTGCATAAAAACGATTTTTCCTGTAGATGATATCCTGACAGATCAATTTTTAAACCAAAAAAGATCTTAATCCGTCATTCTCAGGAAAATCGTTAGAGCTGTCTTCGAGAACCCCAAAATACTGAGAAAATTTGTGTATTATGGAATAGTTGGGTAATATGGAATACAAAGGTTTATGTTTGGTAAAGTGCTGTCACTAAGCGATAATATCATAAACTACTTAGCAACGTTTCCAGAATGCCCCCTCCCAGAATGTGCATTTCGTCGGTCGGCGTCAGGGACTGTTGTGTGAATAATTTCTTTCCGCCGTTAGAAACTTTCAGAAGATAATTTTTCAATATATTTTATTCATTATTAGAAGTAATATTTTACATTGAAATTAAGAATAATATTCACCGATATACTAACATTTTGTGGTGTAATACTCGTTTTTTAGCTCGCGATTCACACCAATGAATATAGATTATTTTTTTTTCAAACCAGCAGTGTCGGGTTGTATGGAATACCAATATCTCATAATACTCCATGATTAGGGTGGCACAAAGACAGGGACTTATATTTGTGAATTGTGGAAATATGAAGTATGAACTGAAGTATATCGGCGGACTACGTAGACACTATATTTTGATCATGCTCTCTTGATACCATTACATCTGTTTTTTGCCAAATTTTGTTCGTTTTCTTCATTTTTAACCCCATATTCCATATTTCCCGACTAACTCACAATACCCTCAAAATACGTTTATTATTATTATTATTATTTAGTGTCCATATTACCAATTTATATTCAGACATTATCTAAAAAAACATGGTTAAAAATTTTCCCTAAAAATGTCCCTCATTTCAAAAATGTAAAACAGTTTCAAATAAAAACTTTCACCACTCCACAGAAGCGCTTTCACCCTGGCTAGAGCATCTTCAGTTGTAATCCTCAAGTCTCTTCTTCTCCGCTATATATACGACTGCTGGTTAAAGAGCTCCCCCTATTGGCATTCAATTCTCTCTCAACAACTGAAGATGCTCTAGCCTGGGAGAAAGTGCTTTTGTGGAGTGGTGAAAGTTTTTATTTGAAACTGTTTTACATTTTTGAAATGAGGGACGTTTTTAGTGAAAAAATTTAACCATGTTTTTTTAGATAATGTCTGAATATAAATTGGTAACATGGACAATAAATAGTAAATTTACAGACATTAACAAAAGAACACCTATTTTTAATATTATTATTATTTGTTTGCAAGTAATGAAATTTCGTAAAATAATTTTTGTCTATAAAAACTATTCGCAGATAGTTGAAGTTTTTTAATTGTATTCGGTTGTCGGGTGTTAAACAATATTGGGATCTTGTAGTGCCTCAAATGTAAATAGCATTTCACAACACCCGAAGTTCCTCCATAAAAAAAAAAGAAATAAAGAACTAAAGCAATAAAACTTGCTCGTTTCATAGCATAAAAAACAATTAAAATAATATTATTTTATTCAATCAGATTACTGTTTTAAGAAAACACGTAGGTTAGAACATATCATTTATCTTAAGCGTTATATATAAACCCACAGACAAGAAATATATTTCTAAACAAAAAGCTTTTAAAGCGTCGCCTTTTTATCATATAAATGACATTCATATGCCAAAATAGTGTCGCAAGAGAATTTTATTTCTGATATATAGAGAAAATATTCAGGTCTTTTACTGGATGCATAAATAGATAAAAAAAAGCAGGACTATATTCAGTTTTATGATAATGTTAAATCTGATATTTATAGAAAAACGAAATTTTATAGATTCACCGAGTAGCAGTGAAACACGATAAAAATTTGCAATTTTAGGATAAATATATTTTACGGATCAGGACTAGATGATATTATTTATTATAAGTATTTAGTGCTTTTGATATGCTGCTGATCTTTGGAAATTGTAGTTATGAATGTTTTGGTTTATCCAGAGAGATAAAAAAGAAGGATATAACGGGTGACGCAAAAGTAATTGTTAAAGTAAAAATTCAATAATTCGAAAAATATAAGGTAAAGCTAGGAGAGTCTGCACACAATTCAAAAGAATAACAATAAAAAATCTAAATATTAATTTTTTGCTAAACTATCTATGAATAATTTTTACTTGATTTGTTTTTTATGCATTCCCATTGCTATTTTGTTGTTATGTTGCAAGTTAATAGAACAGTTGTAATAAAACGAAGAAAGTTATTTTGCGTAATCTGTCCTTACAGGGTTGGTGTGATTGCGCACATGGGTAGGAGAGATTGTTACTAATAATAACTACAATTAAATTGTTAACAATAATAATTACATTTAAATGACATTGTTGTAAGGTTTTTGTGAACAAATATTATTGTATTAGGAGTGAACATTTCAACCTAATGATTAAAGAATCAGAAAAAGGAAATAATTTTAAAAACGATTAAAAAATTATAATTAAAGGAAAAATTTAAATAATCAGAAAAAGCAAGTGCAAATAAGATTACAAAATAACATTAAGTTACTTGATAACACGTTTAACTTAAAATTAGTCCAGTTTCATTTTTCATTTCTTTATGCAAATTTACCAATAAGCTGCATAATCTCTCCTAGCATGGAAACTAATGGGAACAATGCGCCATCTCTCCTAAGTAGCAGATGCGCAATTTCGGTAAGATAGATTGCGCGGCCTTTTATTTAAACATGGCCGCTACTAAAACGAACCGTTGATATTCACATTGTTAATCTGGATTAGTAGCTTATGAGAAATCATTCAAGTTTAAAATATTTTGTACTACTGACATTGTATAGAAATTCTGATGAATAGCTGTGAAAATTCAAGCACTTACTTTGGGAAAACAAAACAAAATAGCAATGCTTTATCTTAAACGCTCAAAACAATCAACGTGCACTTTCAAGTAGACACTCCACTACCGCTGTTGTACAACTACGTGGAGTCGCTGCGCGCTCACTCTACTCCTTCCCCCCGAACCTCTATGTGCGCAATCTCTCCGACCGCGCCATCTCTCCTGGCTTTACCTTATAGAATAGATTAATACGAGTTTTACAAAAATGCACTAAAAGTGGAGTTTTTTTAACCACTTAACAGTTTCCTTTTTTTTTACACAATAAACTAAAAATAGGAGCTAAACACCATTCTTTCTGTACTAAAATATTTGCCTTATGTAATAGAAAAACGACTGCCAAATAACGAAACGAAGATTACAGTTAAAAATTAGTGGTATCCGACAGTTTTTAGTGACGAAGCAAGTAAACTTTTCTTGCCCGTGCGGCGTTCGTTCAAAACTGTTAAGTGGTTTTAAGATATAATGGCAAATTTTATTGCCACAATAGTTACATTTGTCTTTAACAGGTGACACTGTAGTAGTCTTGATGAAGTTGCTGTTTTCCGTCCTTGTTCCATTCCCTCCTTGCACAAGAGACAAGCAATCATTAATCGTATTGTTTTTTTATTAATATCAGTTGAAATGAAATGTTATATAATAAAGGACGAATACCAATGTTTTGAGCTCTCAATCGGAAAGGCCTTTAGCTAGATTGGCACGATTCTCTACATATTCACCTCCCTATACCAATGCATTCATAATTTTGATACTGTTATTAGTCTTCTATCATCCGATAAAATGATTTTTGCTACACCTCGTACAACCTAAAAATTTCCATAAAGACTTCCTCCGCTAAAAAATGAAGTGGCAGGCATAAGGGGGATTTTTTGATACGTGTAATAAAAAATATAGTCCGATGGGGCCAGATCTGAAAAATAGATAATGTGCTTGTGACGTCAATGAAGGCAGAATGTGACAATGAAGAATCAAATAGTTGGTCTGCCTACATTGAATTGATTTGTCAATCTTAAAGAACGTGTGCGCAAGTTCAGCACTACGAATGCTTAGTAAGTAGAAAGTGAGCTTATTTACAATTGTGCACTTTACCTATAACCGAAGTCCTCTAGATGGAAGCGTTACAGATAATCTGGAAGTAAGATTTTAAGAAAGAAAACAATTTATTTGTCTGAAGCTAGCCGAGCCACTGAGCTCCATAATAGAAAAAAGCGATAACTCTCTATTGCCTTACACTGAATGCAGTGGTTAGCGAATGAATACAAAATGACAGATTTCGGAGAAAAAATAATGGCAAATCACTGTTTTGCTCATATAGGATAGTATGGGGTAATTTTTTTCAAATTCGATTTTGTTGCTACAGTTTTTACTGGTTTATATTTTTTATATCAAATACTACAGATTTCTTTTATTTTCACCCTATTTAAAATTATTTTTTTATAACTAACTCAACAGGGAAAATGAACAATTCGTTAAGTGTTGTTCATAAAAATATGAAAAAGGTGTAGAAATAATCAAAAGTAATAAAAAGAATGCGGAAATGTTTGAAAAATTCCCGTTAATATTAATAAAAGTTCAGCTTCATTACTTGCGCTCATTAAAGTTGTGATCCGGTCACAGCGGAAAGTAAACCGCTGAGTTATCGTTCACTTCTATCATGCGGTTCAGTAATGGCTAGCTGACGTAAATGAGCACAGAGCTTCCAGAAGATTTTTGTAGAACAGTGGATCTCCGAGTTGGATTTCGAATTGATAAAGGATAAAAATATGAATAAATATTATTTACCATCTATATTTACATGGTCCGTTTTGATCTGGATAATATTTGTTTGTTTTTTTTCTAAAATGAGGGAAGAAAAATTCTTCCAAGATGTAACTTCCGGGTGAATCGTTCTATATGTATAGGTTCCGTAAATAATATTCTATTTGTTTTATGTATAATTTTAAAATGATAAGGATTTATTTTTATTTTACACTAATTGATCCGCCCGGCGTTGTCCGGCCCCGTCAAAAAATAATACGAAACTAGAAAAGCTCTAAAAATCGCTGCAGGAAACCCTTCCTTCGGTAACACTTCGTTTATCGCAAAATAAACCGAAACGGAAGTAAATTCAATACGACCTCCTCAAATTTCACGGCGGTCAGTTTTTGGCCAAAATTTTTAAAAAGTTCCCGTTCGATTTTCCCAAAATTTACATTTTTGGAATCAGAAAAATATATTCTGTGAGTTTCGAACTGATACCTCCAATAGTTTTCTTAATACAACAAATAACAAAGCCGGCTGAAGTTAGATTTAGCAGATTTGATTTTTTAAACAATCTACTCGTTGCCATCGGCAAAATAGAAATACACTGCAAATCTTTATACAATTTTCAGAACACTTTTTAAAACACTTATTTTGAGAACACTTTCAAGCGCACTTTTTGGAACAGTTTTTAGAATACTTCTGAAAACACTTCTTTTGTTCAGCACACTTTCTAACGCACTTTTTGAAAGCGATGATTTCACAACTGTGCCCAAATGTGCTCCCAATCCGTTCTCAAGTTTGTTCCCAAGTTTAGATTTAACAGATATCCTGAACAGAACACTTTCGGTACACTTTCAGAACTATTTCTTTATAGCGGAGCATATTCGAAACACATTAAGGGAACACATTCAGTGCACATTAAGGTGCCTGAAACACTTTTTTTAATCAAAATGTTCCAAATGTGTTCCCAATGTGTGCTGCGTATTTGTAGTGTAACCGCTTTTTCGCCGCAATGTACCTTAGCGAGATATATATATATATAGATCTCGACAATGCACAAATAACAATCTTGTTCTATAATTACATGCACATCTTATACATAGAAAATGCTATAAGTGACAGCTGAAAAAAAAATACAAAAGGAAGTATATGATTGTTTTCGTTAAGAATCAATCGGAATTGAAGTAAAATCCAGCAGTTCCATCCGTCCAGTGCTAGTTAGAGCATGAAATTAGAATTCTTTAAATATCTTCCAAATCATTCGTATATTCAATTTTATGTTGCAAAAAGATAATTCACTTTATTCTAAAAAAGTTGTAATGTAATATAAATTAATTCAAGAATAAACGAAGTTCAAAAGCAATTATTTGTCATAGTAATCGGAATCTAATCTGTGTTTCTGAAAAAAAGCAATTTTCAAGTTTGTAAATTGCATAATATCGAATTATAGAAAAGGTCATAGCTAATTGTGAAAAAAGGTATCTACAAATTACTTATTTCTAAAGAAATATTTTTAAAATATTACGGAAACAATTTATTAATTTAAAAACTACACTGTTAAAAAATTGCAACAAACTGTCCCGTCATTCGACCGTTTTTAAAGGAAACGGTTACATAACCGTAATTTAACTCTATTTTGACCATAATATGGGCAATGTTATGGTCAGAATAGAGTTAAATTACGGTTCCGTAACCGTTTTCTATAAAAACGTTTGAATGACAGGATAGTTTGCTGCAAATTTTTAACAGTGTACGGAAAATTTAAATCCCATATTAAACTAGATATTTGATGTTCAAAAGGTGTAAATCTTTTGTATGGACAAGAAAATGAAAGAAGAAAAATATGAAATTTTTGTAATACAGCACTAAAACTTATGTCCTACATCATATATTTATCGTTTTATCCGTTTTGCTTTTATAAAATTATTTGCGTTATTTTATCAAAATATCTACAATATCATTCCAAAACGGATGAGATATTAGCAATATCGCTACAATAATGATGTCAAACAGAATTCAGATATTGTTTCATAAAACTTTTGAATTTATAAAAAGCATTTGTCCGTTTTTTCATTTTAACCTTCATTACTTTTACCATATACATCCTTTCAGATTACATAAATTAATTAACACTGTTTCTGATTTTTTTTTTTCGTTGCAAAATACTAAAAAAAATAATCATTTTGGGAAATTAAGTTTCTACAAAGATTTACGAAAACCGATTAGTTTCCAGAATTGCTTTTTTAATAGACTAAAAAAATAATCTTCCCTTTTTAATTAATCACTTCATTTAATGTATAGTGTTTAGCTTCTTGTTTTATTATGAAAACACCTATCTCTATCTATTTTTTATTGTCCGAAAAAATCCGTTTTGTAGTGATGAATTATTAATTACTTTCTTTTAAAATATTACGGAAATAATTTATTAATTTTAGAACTACGGAAAAGATAAATTTCATATTAAACTAGATATTTGATGTTCAAAAATTGAAAATCTTCTGTATGGACAAGAAAATGAAAGAAAAGATTAATAAAAATCTGAGATTTTTGTAATACATCCTCCATATATTTATTGTTTTATCCGTTTTTGCTTTCATAAAAATATTTGCGTTATTTTATCAAAATATCTACAATATCATTCCAAAACGTATGAGATATTAACAATATTGCTACAATAATGACATCAAAAGAATTCAGATATTGTTTCATAAAAATTGAATTTATAAAAAGCATTTGTCCATTTTTTTATCTCAATCTTCAATACTTTTACCATATACATCCTTTCAGATTACATAAATTAATTAACACTGTTTCTTTTTTCTTTCCTTGCAAAATACTAGAAAAAGAATCACTTTGGGAAATTAGGTTTCTGCAAAGAATTACGAAAACCGATTAATTTCCAGAATTGCTTTTTTAATGGACAAAAAACATAATCTTCCCTTTTCAATTAATCACTTCATTTAATGTATAGTGTTTAGCTTCTTATTTTATTATGAAAACACCTATATCTATTTTTTATTGTCCAAAACAATCCGTCTTGTAGTGATGAATTATTAATTACTTTCTTTTAAAATATTACGGAAATAATTTATTAATTTTAGAACTACGGAAAAGATAAATTTCATATTAAACTAGATATTTGATGTTCAAAAATTGAAAATCTTCAGTATAAACAAGAAAATGAAAGAAAAGAATATGAAAAATATGGGATTTTTGTAATACAGCAATAAAAAGGACGTCTTACTCCATATATTTATCATTTTATCCGTTTTGATTTTATAAAAACTAGGGCATCCAACCCGGTCTCCTCGAGATTGAGAATATGTGTGAAAACAATTTACTTTTTTTTATTAAAAACTCTAATAGATTTTTTACATTTAATATATTTTAGATTGCCATCTAACAACACCAAAGAGCATTTTTATATGAAATATGTCAATTATATATTCAAATAAAATTTTTAATTTATTAAAAGTGGTCATTTCGTATTAGTCTCGAGCCAGAAGTCAATAGCGGAAGAAATCGCTAAAAATTTCGCTATCTACGGCAGTTGTTTGTTTATTATTATTCCGATAATTTCAACGGTTTTAAGCGCTTATTTCAATTACATGTCTATTAAATTTGTGTTTTATTTATACTATTTTATTCATTACTTAATTAAGTTTTAATTTCGTTATTGAATATTAGCTGGAAACAAATGCTGAACTTTTTATAGTGTTTAAAGTGAAAATGGATTTATATTTTGTAATCGTCTGCAAGCGATATAGATATATATATATTTTAAATCATGCTTGAAATTTAACTAAATTTTTATAATAAATGATTAAATTGCGATATAGTTTTCAAACAAATTGCATTTGAAAATAGATTTTTTTTCATACATAACGATGTAAAAATTGAAAATGTGCGATGTTTAGAAATTTAAAAAAATTGCAGTAGCAAAAATCACAAAAGCGAAAGTTCACCCTCAAGTGTTGCCATTCGAAAATGACGTCAGTGTTACGCACGGGCACGTTTGTCCTTTATAATATAGATGTTTACGTTATTTTATCAAAATATCAACAATATAATTCCAAAACAGATCCGATATTAACAATAATGCTACAATAATGACCTCAAACAGAATTCAGATATTGTTTCATAAAAATTTAATTTATAAAAAGCATTTGTCCATTTTTTTTTATCTCAATTTTTAATACTTTTACCATATACATCCTTTCAGATTACATAAATTAATTAACACTGTTTCGATTTTTTTCCTTGCAAAATACTGAAAAAAGAATCACTTTGGGAAATTAAGTTTCTACAAAGAATTACAAAAACCGATTCATTTCCAGAATTGCTTTTTTAATGGACTAAAAAAAGAATCTTCCCTTTTCAATTAATCACTTCATTTAATGTATAGTGTTTAGCTTCTTATTTTATTATGAAAACACCTACCTCTATCTATTTTTTATTGTCCAAAAAAATCCGTTTTGTAGTGATGAATCATTAATTACTTTCTTTTAAAATATTACGGAAATAATTTATTAATTTTAAAACTACGGAAAAGATAAATTTCATATTAAACTAGATATTTGATAATTGAATCCATTTGGACGCTACACTGTTAACTAGTATTTTAAAAACACAAATTGCACAAATTGTGCTTATTAGTTGCTAAAATCAGTGTAAAAATTGTTTTAAACTCATAAAAGAGCTAAAATCCTACATGTTTCGGCTTTAAACTTAAAGCCATCATCGGGGAAGAGGAACAACACAAACGACTACTGATCTTTTAATTTTCGACACGAGAAAATTGAAATCAACAGTATGGAAAAATTTAAATAAAATAAGCGGGCGCTCTCTGTTGCCAAAGAGCGAAAAACAAAACAATGAATTAACAAGGGGTTAAAAATGTATCCCATAGACTAGGTATGTTGAAAGAAAAGTTATCATTACAAATACAATCTTTTCTAATTTTGATTTCCAATGATTCCCTAATGGCGGCTTTAAATGGGTTATTGAACCTATGGATAATTCTTGCTTTATCGAAATTAATTACAGTATCATTATTTTTAGCGTAAAACCGGGAGAGTGCAGTGGATAACTTTCCAAATTTTATGTCGTTTTTATGCTCTTTTAACCTTTCCAAAAACTTTCTTTTAGTCATACCAATGTAAAAAATTATACTATTATTATTTAAGCTAATGGGGATTTCATAAACACCTGCGAATTGATCAGGGGGGATAGGATCTAATTTACATGAAACTAAGTCAACCAATTTTCTGGGAGGAACAGCAATAAGATGGATATTGTATTTACGGAGGGCCCTTTTAATCCTTTCAAATATAATAGGTATGTATTGGAATTTACGATAGTTTGGTTTATTATTGCTAGGGACAGGATACTGAATTAAATGGCCATTGAATTTTTCTATAATTTTCTGTACGTGATGAGCGGGGAAACCATGGTCAATGGCGATATCTCTGATAAAATTAAGTTCATCTTGGATGAATTCACTTGAACAAACCAGAAAAGCACGCTTGATGAATGAATTGAAGGCAGCAATCTTATAAGTGAAAGTTGTAGAGGCATTAAATGGGATTATTGTGTTACTTCTCATCGGTTTACGATAGACTTTACGTTTTAGGTTGTTGTCATCTTTAATTAATTGAATATCCAGGAACGGTAGTGATGAATTTTCTTCTATTTCCAACGTAAACTTAATATTTTCATCTATTTCGTTTATTTTTGATTGACACAATGGACTGCACAGAACTAAAGAAAGACCCGAATCCCTTGATTTTCCGGAAGACACAAGAACTTATTAGAAGAGGAGCCTGGCCAGAATACATGAAAAAACTTATTAAAATTAACAATACAGGAGTTACCCCTCGTTTAATTGGTAGACTCAAAGACCATAAACCAAATCTCCCTATGAGACCTATTGTTTCTAGGTCTTCTGGCCCAACATATTTTATTGAAAAAGCTTTCGTTATATTCCTAAAATTAATTTTACCAAGTTCAAGCAAAACTGTACAGTCAACAGAAGATTTTATCCATAAAATAGAAAATATTCAGCTTTCTAAAGGAACTATTCTAGCTAGTTTAGATATTGTGTCTCTTTACCCATCTATTAATACAAATGAAGTTGTACAAAATATTAATTTGGAAATTGATAAACAAAATAATTTAAGTGATAGCGTAAAAACATCTCTAAAGTCAGGACTTAACCTTATCATTAATAACAACGTTTTCATGTTTAATAAGAAATTTTACAGACAAAATAATGGAGCACCTATGGGATCTCCTATTTCCGGTCTGTTGGCTGAATTTAAACTTAGACCGATGGAGGAATTTATTTTTAAAAGTTTGAATTTGACACCAGAAGTTTGGCTAAGATACGTGGATGATATCTTTATCACATGGAATCATGGAAAGCAAGAACTCCTATCTTTCCTCTCAAAAATAAACGAAATAGATGAAAATATTAAGTTTACGTTGGAAATAGAAGAAAATTCATCACTACCGTTCCTGGATATTCAATTAATTAAAGATGACAACAACCTAAAACGTAAAGTCTATCGTAAACCGATGAGAAGTAACACAATAATCCCATTTAATGCCTCTACAACTTTCACTTATAAGATTGCTGCCTTCAATTCATTCATCAAGCGTGCTTTTCTGGTTTGTTCAAGTGAATTCATCCAAGATGAACTTAATTTTATCAGAGATATCGCCATTGACCATGGTTTCCCCGCTCATCACGTACAGAAAATTATAGAAAAATTCAATGGCCATTTAATTCAGTATCCTGTCCCTAGCAATAATAAACCAAACTATCGTAAATTCCAATACATACCTATTATATTTGAAAGGATTAAAAGGGCCCTCCGTAAATACAATATCCATCTTATTGCTGTTCCTCCCAGAAAATTGGTTGACTTAGTTTCATGTAAATTAGATCCTATCCCCCCTGATCAATTCGCAGGTGTTTATGAAATCCCCATTAGCTTAAATAATAATAGTATAATTTTTTACATTGGTATGACTAAAAGAAAGTTTTTGGAAAGGTTAAAAGAGCATAAAAACGACATAAAATTTGGAAAGTTATCCACTGCACTCTCCCGGTTTTACGCTAAAAATAATGATACTGTAATTAATTTCGATAAAGCAAGAATTATCCATAGGTTCAATAACCCATTTAAAGCCGCCATTAGGGAATCATTGGAAATCAAAATTAGAAAAGATTGTATTTGTAATGATAACTTTTCTTTCAACATACCTAGTCTATGGGATACATTTTTAACCCCTTGTTAATTCATTGTTTTGTTTTTCGCTCTTTGGCAACAGAGGGCGCCCGCTTATTTTATTTAAATTTTTCCATACTGTTGATTTCAATTTTCTCGTGTCGAAAATTAAAAGATCAGTAGTCGTTTGTGTTGTTCCTCTTCCCCGATGATGGCTTTAAGTTTAAAGCCGAAACATGTAGGATTTTAGCTCTTTTATGAGTTTAAAACAATTTTTACACTGATTTTAGCAACTAATAAGCACAATTTGTGCAATTTGTGTTTTTAAAATAGATATTTGATGTTCAAATATTGTAAATCTTCTTTATGGACAAGAAAAAGAAGTAAAAGATTAAGCAAAATATGAGATTTTTGTACCAGTACTAAAAATTACGTCCTACTCCATCTATTTATCGTTTTATCCTTTTTGCTTTTATAAAAATATTTGCATTATTTTATCCAAATATCTACAATATCATTCCAAAACGTATGAGATATTAACAATAATGCTACAATAATAACGTCAAACCGAATTCAGATATTGTTTCATAAAAACTTTTGAATTTATAAAAAGCATTTTTCCAATTTTTTTTCATCTCAATCTTCAGTACTTTTACCATATATATCTTTTCATATTACATAAATTAATTAACACTGTTTCTGATTTTTTCCCCTGCAAAATACTAAAAAAAGAATAACTTTGGGAAATTAAGTTTCTACAAAGAATTAGGAAAACCGATTAATTTCCAGAATTGTTTTTTTAATGGACTAAAAAAATAATCTTTCCTTTTCAATTAATCACTTCATTTAATGTATAGTGTTTAGCTTCTTGTTTTATTATGAAAACACCTATCTCTATCTATTTTTTATTGTCCATAAAAATCCGTTTGGTAGTGATGAATTATTAATTATTTCTTTTAAAATATTACGGAAATAATTTATTAATTTTAGAACTACAGAAAAGATAAATTTCATATTAAACTAGATATATGTTGTTCAAAAATCGAAAATTTTCTGTAATGGACAAGAAAATGAAAGAAAAGATTAAGAAAAATATGAGATTTTTGTAATACAGCTCTAAAAATGACGTCCTACTCCATATATTTATCGTTTAATCCATTTATGATTTTATAAAAATATTTGCGTTTATTTATTTTATCAAAATATCAACAATATCATTCCAAAACGTATGAGATATTAACAATAATACTACAATAATGACGTCAAACAGAATTCAGATATTGTTTCATAAAAACTTTTGAATTTATAAAAAGCATTTATCCATTTTTAGGGTTTCGTTCATCTCCCGAAACCCTATTGCTCCCGCTCCGTTGTCTGTCTGTCACAGAGCCATTCTCGAAAACTATGTAACTTACAGAGTTGAAACTTCGTGTATAAATCAGAATATCAGCTATGAAGAGCTGAAAATATTAAAATTTTAAAAATTCGTATTATTTTAATAAATAGAGATAAAAAACCAAAGTTCTAACAGCTTTTTCCTATTAAATTTAAACATTTTTCGTTATAGCCGATGCCAAAAATTAAAAATCAACGATGAAAATCTTTCTACAATAATTATTTTTTTATCAGACGATTTCCACGTGAAAAATGAAATAAAAAGTTTCACCAATTGAAAAAAAGATTAATATGAAATAAAATGGATTGACGTCATAGTGGTAATAAAACGGAAAGATTTCTCAATAATACAAGGAGTATGAGTATGTGTATGTGCACAAAACAGATTAATATCACATCATTAGAGAATTAAAAAGAAAATCTGGCATCATATCGGAAGTTTAACGGATTTTTCAAATGTTTCAGAATAATACAAAGCGCGTATCAATATGAGTAATAGAGAATAGTAAATATATGAGTTTGATAAATATATTGAATCATGATAAAAATACGATTATGGAAATATTCGCATATTTTAACATTTTGAAGGTGTACAACCTGTTTAATTTTGAAATTATTTATTTTAAATACGCATTTAGTCCGCATGGCAGATATTACAGTGAGAGAATATAATAGCGGGCTTAGACCGCTATCGGAATGGTTTAGATATTCGAAAAAAAAGAAAAAATAGACCTGTAAATTTTTACTTTATAAAAAACATGAAACATAAATAAAAAAACATTTTTTTTTTTTTTTTTTTTTGAATTTATTAAAGAAAGGATAAGGTGTTTTGAAAGGAATATTAAACGAAACATTTTGAGCGATCTTCGATCACACTTACCCACTTGTTTTCATATCAATCTTCAATACTTTTACCGTATCATAAATATATCTTCTCAGATTACATAAATTAATTAACACTGTTTCTAATTTTTTTTCCCCTGCAAAATACTAAAAAAAAAGAATCACTTTGGGAAATTAAGTTCCTACAAAAATTACGAAAACTGATTAATTTCCAGAATTGCTTTTTTAATGGACTAAAAAAGGAATCTTCCCTTTTCAATTAATCACTTCATTTAATGTATAGTGTTTAGCTTCTTGTTTTATTATGAAAACACCTATCTCTATCTATTTTTTATTGTCCCAAAAAACCCATTTGGTAGTGATGAATTACTAATTACTTTCTTTTAATATATTACGGAAATAATTTATTAATTTTAGAACTACGGAAAAGATAAATTTCATATTAAACTAGATATTTGATGTTCAAAAATTGAAAATCTTCTGTATGGACAAGAAAATGAATTAAAAGATTAAGAAAAATATGAGATTTTTGCAATACAGCACTAAAAATAACGTCCTACTCCATATATTTATCATTTTATCCGTTTTGCTTTTATGAAAACTAGGGCATCCAACCCGGACTCCTGGAGATTGAGAATATGTGTGAAAACAATTTACTTTTTTTTATTAAAAACTATAATAGATTTTTTACATTTAATGTTTTTTAGATTGCGATCTAACAACACCAAAGAGCATTTTTATATGAAATATGTCAATTATATATTCAAATAAAATTTTTAATTTATTAAAAGTGGTCATTTCGTATTAGTTTCAAGCCATAAGTCAATAGCCGAAGAAATCGCTAAAAATTTCGCTATCTACGGCAGTTGTTTGTTTATTATTATTCCGATAACTTCAGCAGTTTTAAGCGCTTATTTCAATTACATGTCTGTTAAATTTGTGTTTTATTTATACTATTTTATTGATTGCATAATGAATTTTTAATTTCGTTATTGAATATTAGCTGGAAACAAATGCTGAACTTTTTATAGTGTTTAAAGTGAAAATGGATTTATATTTTGTAATCGTCTGCAAGCGATAGAGATATATATATTTTTTAAATCATGCTTGAAAATTAACTAAATTGTTATAATAAATGATTAAATTGCGATATAGTTTTCAAACAAATTGCATTTGAAAATAGATTTTTTTTTCCTACATAACGATCTAAAAATTGAAAATGTGTGATGTTTAGAAATTTAAAAAAAAAAAATTGCAGTAGCAAAAATTGCAAAAGCAAAATTTCATCCTCAAGTGTTGCCATTCGAAAATGACGTCAGTGTTACGCACGGACACGTTTGTCCTTTATAATATAGATGTTTACGTTATTTTATCAAAATATCAACAATATCATTCCAAAACGTATGAGATATTAACAATAATGCTACAATACTGATGCCAAACAGAATTCAGATATTGTTTCATAAAAACTTTTGAATTTATACAAAGCATTTGTCTATTTTTTTTTCATCTCAATCTTCAATACTTTTACTATATCCTTTGAGATTACATATATTAATTAACACTGTTTCTGATTTTTTTTCCTTGCAAAATACTACAAAAAAAAAAAGAATCACTTTGGGAAATTAAGTTTCTGCAAAGAATTGCAAAAACCGACGAATTTCCAGAATTGCTTTTTTAATGGACTAAAAAAAGAATCTTCCCTTTTCAATTAATCACTTCATTTAATGTATAGTGTTTAGCTTCTTATTTCATTATAAAAACACCTATCTCTATCTTTTTTTTATTGTCCGAAAAAATCCGTTTGTAGTGATGAATTATTAATTACTTTATTTTAAATATGACATTTTTTCTTTTTTTATTCTCCTTTGTGACTCTTTGTTTAATACTATAAGAAAAATGTATTATTTAACTGTTTAACACATTATATCCACTACATATACAGAAAGTCTCAAAACTTCACCCGCATATTTTGTAGGGAGGTCAAACAAGCTACAACAAACATTTTATTACAGGAAACTACGGTCGCAATCCATTAACGCAGTAAAAAATATATGGTGTCTTACTCCGATCTGAACTAGATATTTGTTCATAACAATACCTTTAATGAACATATTTTCACGAAATATTTAACATTTTAATTCACGAAGTATTACATTTTTGAAATTAATTGAAATAAAATACGAGTTTGGTGACAAAATATTTGTTTTACTTAATGTATTTTTTATAGTGGTTAGAAAATTCTTTTGTTTTATTGGCATTGAAAGACCGGGACTGGTTATCCAGCGCTCAAACATCTGAAAAACCGCATTTTCTTCACATTAATGATCCTCACGTACCTCTATCAGTGACCCAAAGATTTGATAGTTGCAAAGAGCCCAATGTGGGCTGTACGCAGGGTGTTCCAAATTGTCCAATACATTTTACCCTGCTTTTATTGAAGTAAAACTGTCATATTGTGTCGGCATTGCTATGAAGACACATTTTTTTGGCCAGAATAGCACATCTTTCATCGTTTTGCAAGTCTTTTTCAGCCTTATTCAGTAGCTGCCAGTAGTATGATGCATTTGTAAGAAGGATAAAACAGTATAAAGCACAACTGCCAACTTTTACGCTTTTTTGTTATTATTAAAATTTAATAGAATTTATTTTTCGCAGGTTTCTGAGATGAAATAAAGTAAAATCTGCAATTAAATTTCAGTGGTAAGAAAAATGGTTAACATTATCAGCTATGCATAAGTGTTTTCATCCGTCACATTAGTCCACAGCCGGATCCACATAGCAATGGCCCCCTCAATGCGCATGCTCAAAAATCAGTAGTGTTACCATTTTTGGCGACTTTGCTCTATCTTGGAAAAAAACATGTATATGATACCATAAAAAATGTGCTGCTGGTCAAAAGAGCCATATTTTCGTACAGTGAACATCGCCAATAGCCAAGCACAAACACCTAGCCAACCAACAGGCGCATGCGTAGTAGTGTCTAACGTAAAGAGGTATTGCTGGCTGGATCCAACAGTCATTGGTCCTACGAAGTTTCAACATAGACCTCGTTTTCAACAACTTATCGCTTTCTTGAGAGCTTTTTACGCGAATCGTTGACTTAGATTTTCTTGAAACATGTATCTAAAATGCATGTTTTAAGTGTAATTGAAATACTGATAGGTTGTAAGCTTTCCCGCCCAAGAAAAATGATTATAATTGGTTCCGCAACGGAAAGGTGTACTGTCTGTTCATTCAGCGTCATGCTGTTTGAAAACTCTACTTAAGGCTGATCTCAAATCCAAAGGAGCTACTTTCTGATACATTTAAAAATTTATTTTTGTTCAGAAACGCATTAAATTGTCAGGCGTTTTTATTCAAAAACTATGTAATCGAATGGTGTTTACCAATTTTTGGTAGATTCAAAAGATCTTTAAAAAAACTGTCAAAGTTTGCGTTTTGAAGCGAATATTTCAGGACGTGACAATGCGGGAAATGAGTAAAATCTGTCGTCACGTGACTACAATACATTTTAACTAGATAGATAATTCATTTATCAAAAAATGGAAAGCATCTTTCGATTCCAAATCGCTTTAATAGTCATGTATGTAAATGTCATACTTTTGCGTTTAAAAACAAGTTCGAAATTGTATGTTAAATGTGAAAAATGTTCTTAATATAACTATTTTTACAATGTAAAAAAATCATCGTTATTATTTCAATGAAATGAATTATATCGTCTTTTATGACCGAAATGAGCTTTTCTCTTATTGCTTATGCCGTTTACTGATGCGAATTTTTTTTCGACGCCAGACAGCGCTGAAAAATTTACCATGGAGATCTTGCTTTGCGAATGATTACCTTCATGGTTTAATATTTCTATGATTCTTGATGTACGAATCTCTTTTGTTTATTTACTATAGTGGATTGAGATTTTGGTCTGTCAACCTAATTTCAACTGAAGTTATCTCAGAATCTGTACATTTTTTAATGTAACTCCTCTGTACTCTGGTACAATAATAATATAATACAAAAGTTGCTATTACAGCACCCCCTTCCTCCAGAATAACTCTAAATTCAAGAAGGACCTGCTGGACATACAGACAAACCTATCAAAAATGTTTGGTTCACATCTATGCATAACTTCACACACTTTTTGATGGTACAATAATAAAATAATACAAAAATTGTTATTAAAGCGCCCCTTCCAGCGGAATAACTCTAAATTCAAGAAGGACCTGCTGGGCATAGTCACAAACCTATCAAAAGTGTTTGGTTCACGTCTATGCATAACTTCACACACTTTTTGATGGTACAATAATAAAATAATACAAAAATTGTTATTACAGCGCCTCTTCCGGTGGAATAACTCTAAATTCAAGAAGGACCTGCTGGGCATAGTCACGAACTTATAAAAAAAATTTGGTTCACTTCTATGTATAACTTCATACACTTTTCGATGGTACAATAATAAAACAATACAAAAATAGCTATTACAGCGCCCCCTTCCAGCGGAATAACTTTAAATTCAAGAAGGACTTACTATGTCTTAGTCACAAGCCAATAAAAAAATTTTGAATCACTTCTATGCATCTTCATACTCTTTTTTTGATGGTACGATAATAAAATAATACAAAAATTGCTATTACAGTGTCCTCTTCCAGCGGAATAACTCTAAATTCAAGAAGGACCTGCTGGGCATAGTCGCGAACTTATAAAAGAAATTTGGTTCACTTCTATGTATAACTTCATACACTTTTCGATGGTACAATAATAAAACAATACAAAAATAGCTATTACAGCGCCCCCTTCCAGCGGAATAACTTTAAATTCAAGAAGGACTTACTAGTCTTAGTCACAAGCCAATAAAAAAATTTTGAATCACTTCTATGCATCTTCATACTCTTTTTTTGATGGTACGATAATAAAATAATACAAAAATTGCTATTACAGTGTCCTCTTCCAGCGGAATAACTCTAAATTCAAAAAAGACCTGCTGGGCATAGTCACAAACCTATAAAAAAATATGGTTTAATTATATTCATAACTTTCGATGATACAATGAGGACAGACATACGGACACACGGACAAATGAACAGATGGACAGACGCGTAGACAGACATTTTTCTATAAACATGTTTTTGGTATCTCTGACCCCTAAAACGTGTAAATCCGTCAAAAAATTTTTGATTACAATAACTTTGTTCTATTACAGATAGAAGAAAGTAAAAATTATTCACCTTTTAAGTCAATAAAGTGAAAATCCACAAAAATGAAAGTATAGTCTCCAGTTTTAATACACAAAAGAGAATTTAATTTGATATCTTTATTGAAGAAAAAGGAAGAAAAAATTCCAAATTCTTTGAACTGCACTTCCTCAAAAGAAGTCATTAAAAAATATTTTCTTAGAAACATAGAGATGAATTAAATTATTCATAACAAACAGATGAACGTCATTAACTTTTAATTCTTTAAAAAGCATATTTTATTCATGCACTCTGGAAAGTATTGTAAAATTGAAGTTAAGGGAAATTGACTAATTAAATTTTTAAAATGACATTTATAAATATTAATATAAAGTTTTAAATATCGTTTATTTGTGTCTGTATGAATTTTTAAAAGAATTCTATAGATGGAAATACATTTTACTGGAGAGTATAAATTTATAACTATTTTCTTAAAATCTAAAATTACATAATTTCCTTAACAATTCCATTTAAGTTTTGTGCAACTGTAAACCTTAATAAAGATTCGTAATTGATATTTTTAAGCAATTTTCTTTATATATTTAGACTAGCGTAAAGTAAATTTCTATTTTTAACAAAGAAAAAAAGCAATTATAGGAAAGAGCCGTAAAAGCACATAGCCATATTTTCGATGACGCTAATTTTTTAACGTCAAAATTAATATTTTTGTGTGTATGAATTGAATAAAAATTTCCATAAATAAAAATATGCTTTTGAACCAATCAAATGCCTAAATTTGTTTTTGGTTCATTCACTGTATCTCACTAAAAAAGAAACACTTCAATGGGATGGTTTTTTTGGGGAAGATATAAATAAAATTTATCATGTGGCATTAGCACCCTCAAATTTTGATTACTTCTAACTCAATGGAAATTTAAGAAAAAGTAAATAAACTATGCATTTTCCAAGCTCATTTTATTCAAGAAACTGAAGTAATTTGTCAAAAGTGTAAGTTACCATTTGAAGCATTAAAGTTGGTGCATTTTTACACTTTCCAACATAGTTGAAACATACCAGATTTATTTTAACACAATTATTCGAATTGGTAAAGAAATCATATGAGTTGTAATTTTCCAACTGAACGAAAAATGTCCAAGTCATATTTCCGGGAACTACATTTTTCGATGACACTATTTTTTTAATGCAAAATTAGTATAGGTTTCGTATAGGTATTCGTATTTTTGCGGGTATGAATTGAAAACAATTTTCATAGATAAAAATATTTTTTTTAACCAACCAAATGCCTAAATTTGTTTTGGATTCATTCACTGTATCTCACTAAAAATGAAACATTTCAAGGGGATGGTTTTTTTGGGGAAGATATAAATAAAAGTTTATCACGTGACCGGGATGGCTCAGTTGGTAGAGCACTGGCAGCTTCAGCCAAGAGATCCCAGGTTCAAATCCTGGCCCGTACATTTATCATCCAGTTGGAAATTTACAACTCATATGATTTCTTTACCAATTTGAATAATTGTGTCAAAATTAATCTAGTGTAATCACGTATCCAGCGTTTACTGGAGTTCCAAATTACTTGCAATTTATTCTGTTGAACTGATTCATATATCAGACCAAATGCTATGATCAATAAGGTTAACTAGATGAATTAGGTTCTCCAGATTCGACCAGGATGACTCAGTTGGTAGAGCACTCGCAGCTTCAGAAAAGAGACCCCAGGTTCAAATCCTGGCCCGGACATTAATCGTCCAGTTGGAAAATTACAACTCATAGTTGAAACATGTTTATGAATTCGGTTTGTCTGGCCGTCGGTCTGTATGCACTCTAATTCGCATAAATATACTCGTATTATCATGCAATTGATATAAGTTAATTCGGTTTACCATGAAATGCTTGGAACTGAAAATGAAGTGCGCAGCATTTGTATTCCGTTTACAGGGACACCCAAAAGAATTCCGTACCATTATAGTATATGGGATAAAATCGTTTGAAATGTATTTTAATGATGATTCACTATTTCAAACAAATCGAAATTGACATACGTCACTGCGGTACACTACAAGACGCTTACGGCAGAATATGGTGTGCATAGTATTCATTGTTCATTTACAAAGACACAGAACAGAATTCGGTTACAGTACTGTCTATAAGTGATAATTGATGAATTATTAATTAAAATTATGAAATTATTTGAATTACTACACTCTAAAAACGATATTTTAAAAAATGAGCAAAAAATACTCAAATCTGAGTATGTCGCATAGTCAACATGACTCCGAATCAGAATTACTCAAGTTTGAAACATGTATATACTCATTTTTGAAAACATGCACACACTCAAGAATAAAACATCATGTGCTCATATTTGAGTAGATCTATGTTTCAAATATGAGTATGAACCGACTTCTTTGTGCTCAGTTTTGAGTATGTCCATGCTTCAAAATTGCATTTGAACTGATTCTAATCATTTTTTAGTATGCCCATGTTTCAAAAATGAGTATGAACTGACCTCTATGTGCTCAGTTTTGAGTATGTCCATGTTTCAATATTCTGAGTATTTCTGGTATTTCAGAATTGAAAGCATTGTGTCGTCCTATTTGAAACGAAGAGTTTCAGAACAAAATGAAAACATCGATTTACTCAGATTTGAAAGTGTTATTTTTCTCTGTGCAGAAGTGCGTATTCAGTTGTGGTATGCATTTTTTAATTTAACTAATTTTTTGCATGTTATTTAGTGTGAGTAAATTCTCTAGTTTATATACTGTTTCCACAAAATAATTCGAGTACATTTCCTTTTATTGGCAGAAATTAAACGATGTTTTGTTACAATATTCTTAATGTGTTGGAAATGTTTCATAATTCATGCGGATGAGATTTCTTTCTTTTTTTTTAATATATAGACGCCCCCTTTTACAAAGTTGTATTTATATTTGAAAAGAAAACACGATTCCAACTTGAATGATACATATCGCATCGCTATATGATGTATTATTCCTTATAAAATAGTATGGAATGGTGGATTATTTTTTAATTATTTCTTAGAAATGCTCATACATTTTAAAAGCCTCTACTCTATGAAAAAAAAACTGAAAAGAAAATGCCCTTTATAATTTCTTAAAGTATGTTTATAAATATCTTTACAAAATCTTAGGGTTTTTATATTAAACTTCTTTTAATCAACTACGATGCTTCGATCACAAGAGGCTGTATTCATTTTTAATAAGAGAGGAAGACTCTTTTGACTATCAAAGACACTAAAAAATTTCTCCATACATATTCAATTAAACTTCTTTTTTATTGCATTTAGAGAAAGTATGGGATAAAGGAATAATATAGATTTGTAAAGCTTGGCTCAGCAGTACTTGTATATAACTTTAATTACAGATCACTTTTGAGGCGTGTTTTTGAAATTTCCGTATGTGAATAAGAAGTATTTCTTCCAGCTACTTCAAAGAATTTTGTTTTTCAATTACGTAAAATTATAATAAAATCATAGTTATTATTAAAACCTACGACAATTTAAAAAATTTTAAGGGGTTTTAAATTAGAATTTTAAAAGCGGTAATTGAGTTAGAAGAATTTCTTTTGTCTTCAAGGCACAAGAAATGAGTTCAAATGTTAAAAGTGTAGCAAAATTGTCTTGTTATAAATATAACAAAGACCCAGTAACAATTTGAAAAATAAAATAACGTAAAAGACAGACAATTTTAAATCTTTTAAATTGTCTTTTGTACTGAATTGTACAAATTAAAGAAGATTTTTAAAATTGTTTTAAATATTGAATTTCAGCTAATTTAAACGAACCTGTTAGACAAAAGAAAACAATTTTTGAACAACATTTTTTATTAAAATTTTATAAATGCAACATGTTCTAATTATGTTTATTTTAAATATTAATTTTCATTTTTAATTTGAAAAATAATCCTTTGAAAATTGAAAGTTTAAGACATTTTAAGCTAAATACTTTATGTTACATCAGATTTTCTTTTTTTTTTCTAAGATTTTTTTTTTTCAAATGACTTTTTAATTTTTTTTCTAAAATAAATCATATATTCTAATACGACCAAATCTCGTGTGTGGTTATATATATATATATATATATATGCAAATTTTATCTTAAAAACGGCTCTAACGATTTTGATTAAATTTTGTGTCCTACAAGTTTCGGGCACGAAAAAATCATTGGGCTAGGTCACATGTCCAAGAAAATTCGATTAGTGGGTCATTTCTGGGTCAAGCTAATTTATCTAAAATGCGGCTCAGACTATTTACACTAAATTTTGCATCCTATGGTTTTCGGGCATGAGAAGACTGTTGGGCTAGGTCACATGTTCGAGAAAATTCAATTAGTGCGTCAATTTGGTCATGGGTCATTATGGGTCAAGCTATTTTATCTTAAAAACGGCTCAGACTATTTACACTAAATTTTGCATCCTATGGTTTTCGGGCACGAGAAGACTGTTGGGCTAGGTCACATGTTCGAGAAAATTCAATTAGTGGGTCATTTTGGTCATGGGTCATTATGGGTCAAGCTATTTTATCTTAAAAACGGCTCAGACTATTTACACTCATTTTTGCATCCTATGGTTTTCGGGCACGAGACGACTGTTGGGCTAAGTCACATGTTCGAAAAAATTCAATTAGTGGGTCATTTTGGTCATGGGTCATGATAATTGAACTCATATTTAATTTTGACCGAGCATAGCTCGGTCTTTCCTACTCGTATATTAAAATACAGGGATCGTCAAAAAAAATTATACATACACTGTTTAATGGGTCAAAACTTTTTTTATTTTTCTTTCTTTTCAAAGTGTCATTAATTGGAAATAATGTATAAACTAAGATTAACATTTGAAAAAATAAAATTTATTTTAAAATACTATTGTAAACATGAAAATGTAGCAGAAGTACAAAAACAATATCGCAGGGACTTTCAGTCAGATCCACCTATGCGACTTACAATTCATCGGATGAAAGATAAGTTTGAAACAAATGGATGTTCATAGACAACATTTCGGAACCGCAATTGAACAAGAATGCGCCACAACACCTGTAACAGCCATGTCGCTGTCATTCGTTATGATCAATGCTAGCTAAGTCGAAATGAGCACCAGAGTAAGTAAAATCAAACAAATTTTATTTAAAATCTTTAAAAAAAGGAAGGGACTTGAGTAAGCTCTTCTTAATTTACCTTAGGCCAAAAGAATGTCAACTCACAAAACTACTTCACTCAAAAAAAAAAAAAGCTTCAAATATCAATAAAGAGATAACTTCAAAAATATCACTTACGACTTAGACGAGCGTGTCAAAACATCGGTTAAGATGTTTTCAGCAAGGCCCAACTTTCACTATCCAAGCTAGTCCAATTCCAACTTCTAAAGAGTCCGCATATGACATTTCTGAAATCGGCACTCCGTGAGCGCAAAAACTCTTTATTCAATTAGCACAAAAAACTAGGTAAATCTAATCTTACCAACGGACGATACTCCTTCTCTAATGCAGATAGTTGAGTCAACTGGACAGATCTCAAAGAACAACACTGGGAAAAAACTAGATCCAAAGTTCCACTTACCAAGCACGTGCCAGTGCTTAAATACTGCTATATCAATTGACCAGATGCAGAAATTTGCATAAATATCGAAACGGAAAAAAAATTCACAAGTTCCCAGGTTTTCGCACTCATTCATCGAATGTTAAAGAAAGATAGCCTTGATCACTTTTACTCACATTGACTGTTAATGGACAAAAACTACGTTCCCAATCGAAACTTCGCCTACTCTTATAAGTCAGAGTAGTCGACACATTATACACCAAATGAAATGTTTCTTGAAGTTTGTGAAGCCCACCGTTATCAGCAGTGTACTGACCAGAACGGTAATAAGTTTCAACTGCTTCGGTAGGATAAAAACTTATTCATTTTATGTAGAGTCTTTAACAATTTAAGTATTAATTATATGTGAATAAAAACTGGAGATAATCATTCAAAGTGTGTATACATTTTTCTGGTGCACCCTGTATATTAAAACCTTTCATTGCGCGTATACGTCACGTTTTATAATAGCCTATATGTACTAGTATAATAATCCATTTTCAACAATAACACACGAATATAGTTTCTAATTCAATTAATTAGCAAGTCTCATCGTCAGGCGAACAAAAACAGGGAGTAGTTAATCCAACAAGGGTAAAATCTTTTTTCAGAATGTGTTTTACCCTTATTGGGTTAACAACTCATCATTATTGCTTATCTGATGATAAAAGCTGCTGATTAACCCCTTGCCTGCGGAATATATTTCAAACAAACGTGCCAAAAATGGAAAAAAGAAATGTATCTTTAAAAACAATGCAAAGAAACTTTTAACTTGCGAAAAATTTATATACCTGCCTGTCAAACATAATGTGGTTTGAAGGAAATTTGAGAAGAACTGTAAAATTACATAAATCCGACAAATGGCGCGAAACTGCCGAACTTTTCGCTAGAAAGTATCGCCATCTATTGAAAAAATGGTAAATTAGATATTATGCATTAGACGAACTGAGTTCTAGCTTCACGGAATTGAAACATCTATTTTTCTCTTGCCCGAACTCAGATCGGGTATTCCAAAATTCTCTCATTTTTGTTGCCCGAATTGGGTTCGGGTACCACAGGCAAGGGGTTAAAGCTGTCGAAACTTCAATCGCAGTTTGTTCCCCCATTTTAAATCCAACCATCCAAGAGGATGAAAGTTCGCTTTGTTCAGTACTTTTATTTCTCGTTCTCGTAACATCAATTCGAAGTATTCATCAATTATTTAATAGCGAAATTAATTATATCAAAGCTGTTGCTATCGATCGTGGTTGTGCCTCGGATGTCATTGACCGTATTTTATTTAGAGTTCCTCAGGTCATTGATTCTGTATCTGCAAATAAGTAATTTAAAAATGCTATTGTATTACCTTATTTTCCAAACATCAGTGCTCAAATTTCACGTATTCTCAATGGGTTTAGTTCCAAAGTTGTTTTTTCTCCCATAAATAAAGTTGCTTTCTCCAATCTCAAGAATGCGATTCCCAGTCAAAATAGTTGGGGTATTTATAGATATTTTTGTGAATGTGGACTTTCTTATATTGGGCAGACAGCTCTTAGATTTAGATTAAAAGAACATGAGAATTATGTCAAAAAACAGGAATAAGATAAAAGAAAAGAGGTTATGGTTTCTTTTCGCCAGAAATTGATGATGGAATAGTTTTATTTTAACCAATAAATGGCATTTTTGTATTACAGATTAAATACCACAAAGCTATAAAAACAGCAGTTCTAGCTGATATTCGTGAGACAGACAATGATAAATATTATATGGTAAGTAGATGAAGAATAACTGCATATTTTCAAGCTCGCTCAATCACTTCAGCCCTGTACGTTTGAATAAAACCATAAACTCTACCTAGGCTTTCTGCATGCATAGTCGCCAAAACCAAATCGTCTGTACACCATTATTTTACTTCCGATTGTGTCGAAAAACACTTTACGAAATTAGTGATATCCAGAGCATTTGGAACTCAAATCCTTACTATGCCACTGGCACAATCTGTAACTTTTGGTTGCGGAGAAACTTGAAGTCAGATATACTTTATTAGCAACCAGCAGATTTGCCAACATCGAAAAGGGTTACGTGGTAGCACCTGTCTGCTTATGTTGTTAATAGTATGTCTTGTCTGATAACCGTGCTCACGAATGACGGACCGTCTAATGAGCATATGTAAACCATTTCTCCTCCCGATATGTTACCTAATAAATGCTTCACTGGTAAAAATTAAACACTGTCTGATTAAGAATATAATTTTTTTTGCTTATAAATATCCAAAAAAAGCCTTATTACCCAACTGCCAAGAATGGTTATGTGTTTGACGCGTATCTGGCTATGTATGTGCTTTCTTTGTATATTTCTTTATACCCTCGAAACATCCCAACTACTAGATGGATTTTAATGAATGAGGTCTCTATCGATTCATCTTAACCGTTCGATGGTTATAGGCTAGGTTTTATTCTCATAAATTTAAAATGGCGGCCGTAAAATACAAAATGACGGTAGAGACGAAAAAATACGCACCGCATTGAGTGGCATATCATTGGATAGGTCTTTCAAAATGAAGACTTGCAGGCTAGGTCTTGTTTTCATAAATTCAAAATGGCGGCTGTAAAATACAAATGACGGCTGTAAAATACAAAATGGCGGTAGAGACGAAAAAACATTTTTACGCACTATATTGAGTGACATATCATTGGATAGGTCTTTCAAAATGAAGACGATGTTTCCTAGACTATTTTACAGTGAAAAGCTCCGTTTTCAGTTCGCTTTTTACAAAGTTTATTTTTTTTATTTAATCCATTCTTGTCTATCGCAAACGTTTATGTGGAAACGGTATCTTTCTACCTTCATTCGTTTTCGAATTATTTATCTTTTATTTTTGCTTATTCCATCACACCGTGTTTAACATAACTTTACTGAAATTCAGATTTTTCTTGGAAGTATAAAACAAATAGCCTTTTACCTTTTACTACGCGATTTTATCAGCTTTGATAAACATGGTGGATATATTAAATGAAACTTTGAATCAATAAATCTTATTGTTTATGCAATAAGGACCCAATTAAGGAAGCCAATCCCGATAAAAGATAGATGTTTGAATGAACTATTAATTTCTCTCAAGAAGCCAAGTCTATTCTGTTTCCAAATAGATATCATAAATAGTAAGAAGCTTGACCACTTGTAACTATTCCTTCTGATCAGAGGATATAAAAGCTTTTAAATTAAAAAAAAAAATGTTGGAAAATAATCACAGGTAAAGAAACTCTATAAGTAAAAGATTCCTCTGAAGAAGAGGTAGGGAACTAAACATGAGACGCGGCCAAATATTTAGTCTAAATTATGCTTATATGAGTAAAGAATACAAATGAGGGGGTCGGGGCAAGAAAGTGACAAGCCACACTGTAATCTATTGCTTAATATTGAAAATTATAATATCCAACATATAATTTGTTTCTAATGTCACTTGGTGGCAGCATATGTGACAGGTTTCGTTTTTGCCCCAGATGTTTATGCCTCCAATGAAGATAGTTAATATAAAAAAACGCAATAGTAATATCGTTAAAGTAATGCCATATTGTTGCTCAGACGATCTCAAATGTCACTAAGACATTGGTGAAAAAACTTTATGTTATATATCTTGATTTGAGTATTGGATCAAATTTTCAAATTGAAATATCTCAGAAGTTCAAAAATGTGGCTTGACACTCTCTTGCCCCAACTCCCTCAAATATCTTATCAGCGACACCAAAGAACCTCATGGAAACGTCAATACTGTTACTTGAATATTTCAGTTCTGATTCAAGGGCAAAGATTGTCAGTCTCAGAAATGGCCTCTTTTCGAACTGGGGATAATAAGGACATTAGATTATATGCTCTTTTCTCCAGACAATTCCTAGTCATATGAAGGAATCAGGTAAATTAATTTTGAAGATGGATCACGGATTCCAATTCCCTAATTAAGGAAACCAATCTCGATGAACGGTTGTGTATGAATGAACTATTAATTTGTCGTATGAAAAGTTATTTGCGTTTATATATAGATGTTCTAAATATCAAAAAACTTATCCCTTATAACTATACCACCTGATCAAAGGATATAAAAGCCATTGTAGCAGAAAGAATTGCTGAAAAATAACACATGCAAAGAAACCCCACCAGGAAATTACTTTCCTGCTGAAGATTTTTTTATTAAGGACTACAACAGGATGTATGACAGAATATTTAGTCTAAATTATGTCTATGTGAATAAGGAATACAAATATCTTATCAGTGACACCAAATATCTGTTGAAAATATTAATCTCATCCGCGAAATTAAAGATCAAAAAGTACATTTTCAATTCCTCATGAAATAAAGAAAATAAAAGAACTTAATAATCAAAAGGGGAAAAACACGAAATCATCTACTCATTTCTTCATCGCGCAGCGAGAAACCAGTTATAGAGATTTATAGCCACTCAACGCCAGGCAAATGAATGGGAAACCACTGTACATTGATAAACTGTTTTTGTGAATATGCTGAAGATTTGAACAATAATTATAACAAGTAATAAAGAACTTAATTGACTACATACGTGAGCTTCAGGGCTCAGATAAAATATATGTTATTATGCATTATACTTTAAATATAAACTTAAATGTAAACATTAATCTTTGTAACTTCCCAGTGTTTCATAATCTAGAATATATAATCAAGATAAAAAGATGTGTAAAATTATTTAGTCTCCAACTAACATACCAATTAGTTTTTCAGAAAAAAGGTGAGTTGTGCACTATCAACGACATAATCATTGGATACTACGATATACATAAATTGATCTTTACAACGAATAATAATAAATGGAATAACACTGGATTACCAGGTAAGAACACCTTCAGAAAAGGTAAGATAATTTTCTTATCTTTATTCAACAGACTGAAATTTATGCTAAACAGAAAAATAACTTTAAAAAACTTTTGAGACATTTTAATCGCGCGGCTACGAATTCCGCCTTCAATATCCTGGTGGAAGTTTGGACAGAGTTACTTAGACAATTCTGTGTCAGGGGCAAGGATTATCAGTATCACAAATGACTTATTTTAATTTTGAACTAGGATGAATAAGGACATTGCATTACATGGTGATCGTCTCAAGAAAATTCCTAGCGAGATGGATGAATTAGGTAAATCAATTTTAAAGATAAAACAAGCTTTCCAGTTAATCCGGTTTTTTCCTTCTCTCGAAGTTTTACGGCATTACGCAAAATACAGGTTAGGTTGTCCATAATTTACTGTCAAGGTTTCTTTACCTCATAATATTTGATTTAAGAATGACGAAAAATAGTATTACTTTTTCGTAAAATACAACTAAAAAGTTTTTTTAATAACACAAAATTATATATAGGTAAAGTTGCTACTCAAAGCATTATTAAGAAATAATAATTAATATTAAATGTTTACCAAATTTATCAAAGGGATCTTTCCTGTGCGTACACCAGAAGTGAGATTGTGCAGTGGTGAGGGATTTTGTTTCCAAGAACCACAATAAGTGCATTGTTTTCTCTTATGCACTCGCCATTTTGAATTCTCAAGTCTCAGCTTTACACAATGCGACTCCGATAGTGTTACCGCATAAATTGGAAGCGAATACTTAACTGTGTGTTTAAAAGAAAACATTTTGAGTTGTACTTTACGAATGCGCAATAATATTTTTCGTCATGTTCTTAATCCTTCAACGGATAAAGTACTTCAATTGCTAAAATGTTGAAATAAATGATTGACACCGGAAATTATGAACAAATTTATTTGTATATAAGAAAAAAAAAACGATATTTCACATACATAATAAACGGAAAACATTTCTATGAAAATTCGGCTGTCATTGTTGAATTTAGTAATTAAAGTTTTGTGGTTTCATAGGGAAACCAATGTCCTTTAAAGGATTAATTCAAACGTTTTCTGCACTCTAAAAACGACATTTTCAAAACTGAGCAAAAGATACTCAAATCTGAGTATGTGGCATAGTCAAAATGGCTCCGAATCAAAATGACTCAAGTTTGAAACATGTATATACTCATTTCTGAAAACATGCACACACTCAAGAACAAAACATTATGAGCTCCTCCATGTTTCAAAAATGAGTATGAACCGACTTTTATGTACTCATTTTTGAGTATTTCCATGCTTCAAAAATGAGTTTGAACTCATTCTAATTATTTTTTAGTATGTCCATGTTTCAAAAATGAGTATGAACTGATCTCTATATGCTCAGTTTTGAGTATGTCCATGTTTCAATATTCTGAGTATTTCAGTTATTTCAGAATTGAGAAGAAACCTATTTGAAACGAAAAGTTTAATGAAAACATCGATTTACTCAGATTTGAAAGTGTCATTTTTCTCAGTGTTAGAGAAGAAAACCCCGACAATAATTTATGGACACCATGTATATTTATGTATGTCTGATAGGAAGTTTACATTTGACCAGGTGATAAATACAGAAATTAAAACTGAATGTAAAAAACATAACTAAAGAAAATGTCGTGTTTAAAGTGGGTCTTTTCAACAATGAATAATTATATATTTTTTATTTGTTTTATTTTTCGTACAGATATTTCTTATAGTATCTGGTGATAAATGTCAAACACCCGTAAAAATTTATAATGTTCGTTTTCTTTAACGAAATACTAATATATATACAGGGTGTTCCGTTAAAGTGGTCCAATATTAATAGGGGTAATAGAGGAGATCACACGGAGCATAAATCAGTATATAATGCCTGGCCGGATCTCAATAATTTTCAAGTTACAGCAAATAGAATGAAAAATCGGAAATTTGTAAAGAAACCCTCATTGCTAAACTATCGATAATGCTACATAAAAACGAAGCACATATTTAGAAAGAGCAGAAAAAATCCTACGAAATGACATAAGTTGTTTTAGAATATTGAGAATTAATGGCGAGTTACAAGCTCTGAAACAGTGAAAAAATACAAAATCAAATATTTAGCAAAATAGTTAATCGTTAATTCCAAAAATGCAACTCTACCTACATCAAGGAAAATGTTATAAAATTTGGTCCATTCCGAAAGCTTTCGAAGAAGCTGACAATAAACCATATCAGTTTAATTGTATGGGAGAAATCAAGCAGTTCCCTAGTTACAACTCTGTACTGTTGCACGCTCGGAAAGAGCGAAACTCCACCCATGACGATTGTAAACACCCCGTTTTAATATCTTTCAATTATACATTTCTGATCAACCTCTATCAATACCCTTTCATTATTCAGTCTGGTCAAGTGAATGACATATTGTGCAGCTCTCGCCTTGTCTTAAAGCAAACTCCGTGACTGCTGCGTTTCCTCCATGAACTTTCAGGATGATGAAGAAGAAGTACTTTTTATGCAAATTTTCTATGTGTATAGGAAGAAAAGTGTAATAAAACAGCAGTCATCAGTGGGCGTTATGTTAAAGGGAGGCTGTTGTAAGTGGGATTGTAGTAAGTTGATGTATAATAATTATGCCGGAATACTCTAACGAAGAATATGCGGACATGCATCTGATGTACGGGCAAGCTCATGGAAATGCATGTCTAGCACAGCGCATGTACCGTGAGCAATTTCCAAGGAGACGTTGCCCAAGTTCGAAACTCTTCATAAAAATCGATAGACGATTACGGGAGACTGGATCGTTTAATACAGCAAGCATTGATGCAGGGAAACCTCGACATGTACGAACACCTGCAATGGAAGAAGATTTACTGAATATTTTTAAAGATAACCCCTCCACGAGTACACGAGCTGCTGCGTCTGAAGTCGGTGTTTCTCACCAAAGTGTGTGGCGTGTTCTGCGTGCAGAAAACATGCACCCCTTTCATGTGCAGCGGGTACAACTGTTATCAGTAACAGATTGTGCTCAGCGGACAGAATTCGTACGCTGGTTGCTTAATGTAACAGAAAATAATCCACAATTTCTGGAAAATATTTTATTTACTGATGAAGCAACATTTACGAGAGAGGGCGTGGTAAACACGCACAATATGCACACATGGTCATATACAAATCCGCACACTGTTTTCCCGTCGAACGCACAACAAAAGTTCAGTGTGAACATATGGGCAGGTGTCCTCGGCGATTATCTCATAGGACCATATTTACTCCCAGATGTACTCAATGGCAGTACGTACTTGGTTTTCCTACGGGATATCTTACCGCAGTTACTGCAAAATGTGCCAGCAACATTGCGCCACAATATGTGGTTTATGCACGATGGCGCACCGGCACATTTTTTCATAGGTGTTCGCAATCACCTCAATTCAACATATCCTGGGAAATGGATTGGACGCAGTGGACCTGTTGCTTGGCCTGCACGCTCTCCAGACCTCAATCCGTTAGACTTTTTTGTTTGGGGACACCTTAAATCGCTGGTGTATGAAACGCCTGTGGATACACCGGAGGATTTACTAGCGCGAATCGTTGTCGCTGCAGGAGACATTCCCAACTCCGTCGGAGTTTTTCGGCGTGTTCGCCAATCTTTACGACGTCGCTGTCGGCTGTGCGATTCTGTTAATGGGCGCAACTTCGAACACCTATTATAATAATGTCCGTTCGTCTGCCTTCCGACATTGAACTGTGCAGCGCAGGCCAGAAGACTATGCTTCACATATGTCATAAAGTACGTGGAATGTAATTCTTTATTTGTCATTTTTCTTTTATTTTCAGCACTTTTTGGCACAGTATTTTGTAAGTCACAGACTGTGGTGTACTCAAATTGTAAATTACAAAGTTTGTATGAATTAATTTAAAATTTAGTGTCTTTTTAAATTTATAATTAATAAAATTATTATGCTATTTGTTATTATTATTTCCTATCATAAATTATGATGCACATATACATACAATAATTGTCCATGTAAAACATGTACTGAAACTTCTTGCATAGTTACAAATCGCAATATTTTTAATTATTTCCGAATTTTCACCACCAGTTTAATTTTAAGGAATTTAACTTAAGCTTTATATCAATAAAAGACCACTTTAAAATGTAGACTATTATTGTAAAGTTATTTTGGTTCATGCAACTCTTGAATAATTAAAAATGTTGCATCTCAGAAGAAGCATGATCGAAAATGTATAGTTGAGAGTAATTAAAAAGGCGGTGTTTCCAATCGTGATGGGCGGAGTTTAACCTTTGCTAGTGTCAAAGAAAGCGGAGTTGTAACTAAGAAACTGATTAATTTCTCTCACACAATTAAACCGATATGGTTCATTGTAAGCTTTTTCGAAAGTTTTCGGAATGGACCAAATTTTACTACATTTTCCTTGTTGTAGCTAGAGTTGTCTTTTTGGAATTAACGATTAACTATTTTGATGTATATTGGATTTCGTACTTTTTTCACTGTTTCAGGGCTTGTAACTCGTCAATAAATATTGCTATTTTAATACAATATGTCATTTTGTAGGTTTTTTTCTGCTCTTTCTAAATATGTGCTTCGTTTTTATGTAGCATTATCGATAGTTTAGCAATGAGGGTTCTTTTACAATTTTCCGAATTTTCATTCTATTTGCTGTAACTTAAAAACTATTGAGATCCGACCAGGCTTTATATACTGATTTATGCTCCATGTGATCTTCTCTATTACCCCTATTAATATTGGACCCCTTTAACGGAACACCCTGTATATATATATTTATTTACTTAATTTTGCTTAGCTGATTTAATTATGCCAGCTGTTTTGAAATAGCTTTGCTT
The DNA here is from genome assembly GCA_963931845.1 of Maratus michaelseni. Taxonomy (NCBI): domain Eukaryota; kingdom Metazoa; phylum Arthropoda; class Arachnida; order Araneae; family Salticidae; genus Maratus; species Maratus michaelseni. The sequence continues at coordinate 211,028,830 of OZ007600.1, forward strand.
GTTTTAATTAACGGTCACATATGTGTAATTATTAAGTATGTATCAAACGCAAATATATTCTTCTAGCTTATACTGAGCTTTAGAAATTATAAAATAATTTATAACAACAGTTTTAGAGTTTATTTTCTTTGAACTAAAGTTACTCAAAGGAATTTACTTTGAAAATTTGTTCTTAGTTGAATAAGAGATAGTTAAATTTTTAATAACCAACCCGCTTGAGTAATGATTTTTCATAAATAAATATCATTAGAAAAGAATGTTACTATGTTTAATTCTTTAAGACTATTAAAATAATCTATAGCACAAAAGGAAATTTTTTTAATATTCAAAAATATCTTTTTAAACATTGCACTAGTGAAATTTATAAATGTTTTGACAAAGAATGCGAGCATCGCATAAATCTTGTAAAAACTTTCATAATTTTAGAATGTATGACTTCAGAATGATGAATATGACTCTAAAGAATGATAAAAATGCCTGTGATATTTGACTTTCAAAACAATCTATTTAAAAAACCTATTAATTAGTTATACATTAATTTTATAATTATATCTTAGAATGTATTTATTTGTTTTAAAAACTGCATTTGGCTAATCAAACAAGGAGTTTAACTCTACGAGTTATTAAGGGGGGGGGGGGGGGAGATCCCGTTGGGCAGCATGAAATTGACAATAATTAAACCAGTACTAAAAACACTGTAGTTTCAAAACAATTGAATGAAATGCAACAACTTTTTGTCTATACTTTCACACATTCTTATGATTTGAAAAAAAAAATCAAATATATATATTTAGCAATATTAATTAATCAAATACTAAAGACAAGAATGGCTTTTTGAAAATATAAATACTAAAATTATTCATTTGGCGTGCAAGATTTTAAAAATTCTACTGCAGATACATATTTAATATTTCATTTATTTTCACTTATACTATTATAATTGGGTTTAATCTAATTCATTCTATTTTGAAATTTCACCATTCTTAGAAAAAATTAAGTGTTTTGTCATATGGAATTTATAAATGCAATTTAATTAACGATCTAGTCTGAATGTTTTAACTCACGTCTTTATTTAGTTTAGTTAGGATTTTCTTTCTGTGTACATAACTGTAAAGTTTATTATTTCTTAACTTCAAATTTTCTCTTTCATTCTTGTATCTACCACTAGTAAGGTTTTACTCGTCACCTGATCAAGGTTCTAAATTACGAAATTAATTCCTTTCTCTTCATTAAGTATTGCTTTTTATGTGCGTTCGTAATTATATAAATACGTAGCATTCTCATGATCTCATATTGATATGCATCTCATTGATATGCATATGCATCTCATATTGATATGCATCTCATACTCATTCATCATTCTCATATTGATATTCGCTTTGTATTATTCTAAAACATTTGAAAAATCCGTTAAACGTCCGATATGACGTCAGATTTTCTTTTTAATTCTCTAATGACGTAATATTAATCTGCTTTCTGTACATACACATACTCATACTCCTTGTATTATTGAGAAATCTTTCCGTTTTATTACCACTATGACGTCAATCAATTTTATTTCATATTAATCTTTTTTTCAAATGGTGAAACTTTTTATTTCATTTTCATTTTTCACGTGGAAATCGTCTGATAGAAAAATAATTATTGTAGAAAGAATTTCATCGTGGATTTTTAATATTTGGCATCTGTTATAACAAAAAATGTTTAAATTTAATAGGGAAAGGCTTTTAGAATTTTGGTTTTTTATCTCTATTTATTAAAATACGAATTTTTCAAATTTTAATATTTTGAGCTCTTTATAGCTGGTATTCAGATTTATACACAAAGTTTCAACTCTGTAAGTTACATAGTTTTTGAGACTGGCTCTGTGACGGACAGACAACAGAGCGGGAGTAATAGGGTTTCGTTGTCTGGTCCGTCCGTCCGTCTGTCCGTCTGTCCGCATATAACAGCGTAAAAAATACCCAACCGAATGATTTTAAATTTAATGTATATAATCGTTGCAAAATTTTGTCGAATCATTTCAAATTTTATAAAAATCGAATCAAAAGAGTTATTAATGAAAGTTTTATTTATTCTGTTAAATCCTATCATACGTAATGTATATAATAAATGCGCAAGTCATGTGACTGAGGAAAACAAATACGGGCTAACTACATCTTTTTTCAAATGCTAGCGACAGTTATTTTTTCGAATAAAATAGCATAAAAGTTACATTTTCTGAAAGATCGTTCAAAAAAATTGATTGCTTGAGAGATGTGTTACATTCAACAATGTATAGATTCGTTGATAACTTCAGTGGAAATTAGTTTAAACAAATATCTCAATCCATTAGAGTAAATAAACACAGGAGATTCGTTCATTATGAGCCATAAAAATATTAAACCATGGACGTAATCATTAGCGAAGCTAGATCTCTATGGTGAAAAAAAAATTCGCATTAGTAAACGTGGCATACGTAATAAGAAAAAACAAGAGAGTAAGTGTGATCGTAGAACGCTCAAAGGGTTTCGTTTAATATTCCTTTCAAAACACTTTATCCTTTCTTTAATAAATCCAAATAAATTTCATTTAGCAATCAACAAAAAAAAAAGGGCCATGTGTTTTTAAAGTAAAAATTTGCCGGTATAATTTTTCTCGTTTTTTCGAATATCTAAACCAGCCCGATAGCGGGTGAAGCCCGCTATTATATACTGTCATAATAATATCTGTCATGTGGACTAAATGCGATATTTAAAAAAAAATAATTTCAAAATGAAACATGTTGTACACCTTCACAATGTTAAAATATGCGAATATTTCCGTAATCGGGTTTTTATCATGCTTCAATACGTTCCTCAAACTCATATATTTACTACATTAAAGACGTGAGTATAAAACATCACAAATTTACTGAATGGTGTATACAAACGTTTTGTATACAACATTCAGTGGATTTGTGGTGTTTTATACTCACGTCTTTAATGTAGTAATGTTTCATGGTGTAATCGTCCAGCATTTATTTCATATATTTACTATTCTCTATTACTCATATTTATATTCGCTTTGTATTATTCTGAAACATTTGAAAAATCCGTTAAACGTCCGATATGACTTCAGATTTTCTTTTTAATTCTCTAATGACGTAATATTAATCTGCTTTGTGTACATACACATACTCATACTCCTTGTATTATTGAGAAATCTTTCCGTTTTATTACCACTATGACGTCAATCAATTTTATTTCATATTAATCTTTTTTTCAAATGGTGAAACTTTTTATTTCATTTTCATTTTTCACGTGGAAATCGTCTGATAGAAAAATAATTATTGTAGAAAGAATTTCATCGTGGATTTTTAATTTTTGGCATCTGTTATAACGAAAAATGTTTAAATTTAATAGCAAAAGGCTGTTAGAATTTTGGTTTTTTATCTCTATTTATTAAAATAATACGAATTTTTCAAATTTTAATATTTTGATCTCTTTATAGCTAGTATTCAGATTTATACACAAAGTTTCAACTCTGTAAGTTACATAGTTTTTGAGAATGGCTCTGTGACGGACAGACAACGAAGCGTGTGTAATAGGGTTTCGTGAGATGAACGAAACCCTAAAAAGGCATACCCATTTCGCTCCTAGCACATGATATAATTCATTTCACTGAAATAATAAGGATGATTTTTTTACATTGTGAAACTAGTTTTAAAACGAACGCACCTCATATGACACGTTTAACGTACAATTTCCAACTTGTTTTTTTGTTTTTTAATCTGCCAATTCAACAAAGTTAAATAGAAACCTTGAACAGGCAAACAAAGAAAACTGTAGCAATATACTAGAGAGTACTGCAGCGATACCAACAAGGCTCAGGTGGATCACAGCCATGCTGTGATCAGACGAATAGCGCCTCGCGCCCAGGTACTAAACTCGTCAAGCTAGGCATTCATGACCGGCTGGTAGGGGCCTGGTTAGCTTTATTAAAAAATCCTTTAGCTCTTCGTATTTTTTTTTTTATTTATTCTTATATATTAGGGCGTCTTTGAAAAATATCGCAATGCGATGTAATTCTTTATTAATGTTAAAAAATAAGTTAACTGTATAAATTCTAACCAGATAATAATACGATCTAAATTACCCAGTATTAAGTGCTTACTTAAAATGTTTGCGAATTAGAGAATTTTGTTTAGGTAATTGTTTTAAGTTCTTCCCAACACAAAGTAATTATATCAAAGAGATCGCTAAGGTATCTTCATTATTGTTACGGTTGTGAACAAAAATTTGGGTTTATCTTGATGCGAAACAGTCTTTACACTCTAAAAACGACATTTTCAAAACTGAGCAAAAAATACTCAAATCTGAGTATGTCGCATAGTCAAAATGGCTCCGAATCAAAATTACTCAAGTTTGAAACATGTATATACTCACTTCTGAAAACATGCACACTCTCAAAATAGAACATCATGTGCTCCTATTTGAGTATGCCCATGTTTCAAAAATGAGTATGAACTGATTTCTATGTGCTCACTATTGAGTATTTCCATGTTTCAAAAATTAGTTTGAAATGATTCGAATTCTTTTTGAGTATATCCATGTTTCAAAAATGAGTATGAACTCACCTGTATGTGCTCAGTTTTGAGTATGTCCATGTTTCAATATTCTGAGTATTTGTGGTATTTCAGAATTGAAAGTATTGGGTCGTCCTATTTGAAACAAAAAGTTTCATAACAAAATGAAAACATCGAATTACTCAGATTTGAAAGTGTCATTTTTCTTATTGTATTTTGAATACGTGGATTGTACGCCTCGTTTTCTATACAAAAATCATTTCTCTTGTCATGCATTATGACACCTTATATGTTTAATCATAGGTGCCAACCTCTCATTAATATTCCGTAATTTGCTGGTTAATTTAACCCATGTTTAACACGTTTCGCACCAGAATTTTTTTTAAGGAATGAAATTAAATAATTTCCACGTAGAAACCTGAAATTCAGTAAATAAAGATTCATCCAATATTTTTTTCTGGTTTGAAGTGTTGTTAAACTGGGTCAAATTAACCCGCATATGACGGAATATTAATGAGAGGTTGGCACCTATGGTTTAACTATCCATTCATAAACACGCTCTATATTACAGCTGCATATAAATTTTACATCATTTATATTTTTTTTTTAAATCTCAATCTGATAATTAATGTTTTTAAAATATGCAATTTAGCTCTTCGCATTTTTTTTTTTACTTTATTCTTATATACACTGCTCAAAACAATTAAAGGATATTTGAAGTTTTATATAAAATAAAGATATAAACGAAATTTTTTTTGCCGAAAATAGAAGAAGAGAATCACAAATGCAAATTTTTCTGGTTTTCAAACTGTGGAGTATGCAAATTTTGAGTTCGACGTCAAAAACGTCGCTTCAGCGGCAGCGAATGAAATTTGACTTTCAACTGGATAAAAGAGAATGAAGACAAGGATGATCGGCATTCAGCGATTGCTTTGTTTCGATGAGTACGATGTCTCAGCGAAGTCATTTGACAGATTCAGAAGCTTGGAGAATTGTTGGTAGGTTAGAAGGGGGCCAAACTCAAGCCGAAGTAGCGCAAGCCATTGGAGTGTCACAAAGTGTCATTTCCAGGATCTGGAACCGTTTTATGGAGAGTGGATGTGCAGGCCGAAGACCAGGGCAAGGTCGTAGACGGGCAACAACGCCCAATGAAGATCGGTATTTAGCGTTAACAGCTCGGAGACACCGAAACATGAACGCTACTCTTCTCCAACAACACCTTCGCTTGGCTACAGGCACCACGATTTCAACTCAGACTGTCCGAAACCGGCTCCATGCTGTAGGTCTGTATGCTCGCCGACCGATGGTATGTGTTAGATTAACATCAAGGCATCGTCGCGACCGCAGGGAGTGGGCAACCGAGCATGTCAACTGGAGGAGAAATGAATGGAGCAATATTCTGTTTTCTGACGAGTCCCGTTTTTCTGTGCATCCGGATAATAGGCGTATTTTCATCTGGAGGGACCGTGGCAGTAGGAATAATCCTGCGTTCGTGCACGAAAGTGTCAGATTTGGCGGTGGAGGAGTGTTGGTGTATGGTGGCATCTCCATTGACGGGCGCACTGACCTCTACATCATTCGAGATGGAGCTCTGACTGGTCGCCGATATGGGGATGAGATCCTCAGACCTATTGTAGTCCCTTACGCTGCAGCAATCGGAGATAACTTCATTTTAATGGACGATAACTAAAGGCCACATCGTGCAAACCTGGTGGAGGATTTCCTTTTCGAGGAAGGAATCGTTCGAATGGAATGGCCAGCGTGTTCTCCAGACATGAATCCAATCGAGCACGTTTGGGACGCTCTAGGAAGACGAGTTTCTGGCCGCCAACAATCCCCACAAACTCTCCAAGAACTGGAAAGAGCTCTTCTGGAAGAGTGGGGCAGAATACCCCAACTCGTCATTAATAGCCTCATTGAGTCCATGCCTCAAAGGTGTTCAACGTTGCTGGCCGCCCATGGAAACCATACCCCCTACTGAAAATGATTTTCTTTGAAGAAAACACCTTTTCTTATTCTTTTTTTCTCATATGCACAAATTGTGTTTTTTTCCTTTTGTACACAAATGAGCAATAAAATGCATTTTTTTCTGCCAAACATGTGTAATTTATTCTCATATAACCTACTATGTCTGTCGACCATGTATCAATCAGCTAAAAAGTTTCCCAGATACAAAATCCACCTAAAACTGCAATATCCTTTAATTGTTTTGAGCAGTGTATTAGGGCGTCTTTGAAAAATATCGCAATGCGATGTAATTCTTTATTAATGTTAAAAAATAAGTTAACTGTATAAATTCTCTATTTAGAAAACTGTATAAATTCTATTTAGGAAATATTTTATTATTTTAAAATGAATATCTCCTAACATGTATTTTGACATTTAAAAACGTAATATCGACCTTTCATTTAAACAAAACAATTCAATAATTTATCTCTAAAGATAAGAAGAAAAACATCAGTTCTATCTCCAAAAACAAAATTCAATATAAATTGAATTTAACCAAACAAAAATCTATTTTTTTATAAAACCTTTATTAAATAAATGCGAAAATTTTTCCTTTAATTCAATATGGCAGTTTATTTTTTATTTGTAAAAATAAATAAAATCGTGTTGCAAAGAACGTAGGAGTGTAATGCTTTTGTTCCTTTATAAAAACCATAATTTTCTTTTAAAATTAAAATGTTTTTTGCTGACCTTTATTCGTATGTTCACAGTACAATATGTCGTTAAGTTTCAAGAAAAATTGTACTAAATAGTAATGAATCGGGAAAGTAATGAAGAACTGAAAAAGTAATGAATCATCTCATTGTAGATGCATAAAAATGGGAATTCATCTGAAATATTTCATTTTGTTTAACACATTTCTTTTCATCATTAAATTACGTTGCCATAAAATGATCTACCTTTTTAACACTTTCCAACACAGTTGAAATTGTTTATGGATTTGGTTTCTCTGTCTGTCTGTCTGTCTGTCTGTCTTTTTTAATTAAAAAATGTATCAGAAAGTAGACAGTTTGGATTTCAGAATATCATTAACCTTTTGATTACGGGTTTGGGACATACGTCGTCGCAGCGAATATTTTTATTAACACTTTTCAACACAGTACAAAAATGTTTATGAATTCGGTTGGTCTGTCTGTCTGTCTGTCCGTGCTCTAACTCGCGTAAATATATTCGGATTCTCATGCAATTGATATATGTTATTGAGGTTTACTATGGCATGTTCGGTATTGAAAATTAAGTGTGTAGTACTTATAGTTTTTTACAGGGAGACCCAAAATAATTTCTTTACACCACGGTTAATGGGGAAAAATCATTTGCGGTTTATTTTAATAATATTTCACAATTTAAAACATATTGAAATTGATATACATCACTAATCAACATTACAAGAAGCTTAACACTAAAACTACCATGAGCCTTCATTTTTTACGGCTATCAAATGAATATATTCCGATTCGAACCACAAATTTCTTTTCAAAATAAATTAAATAGAAAATTCGCAGGAATGTACTAAATGAATAAGTTACATAGTTTTAAATAAAAATTCTGGTGTGAAATAGTTTTATAAAACTTGAGTAAAATTTCCGGTAGTTCTAGTGTTAATATACAATATTGTGTTTATAGCATTTATCGTTCATTTACAAGGACGCATAAAAGAATCCGGTACTGTCTGTTAACAATAATTGTTGGAATTGCGATTATTTTCATAAATTTTTCCTAAACACATTTGTGAATAGTTAATAATCTGAAAATATGTAGGTAAAAAGGCTTTACAACTTTTCCAAGTTTGAACTTTCCACGTCCCATAGTTTACTAGAAAAAGGGATCCGACAGACGGACAGACAGACACAGAAGTGATCTTATGATGGTTCAGTTTTTACATTTTAAGTACGAACTCAAAAAAAAACGAAAATAGCCATTTGTAAATTATTTCTGCTTTCAATTTATCTTTAAAAAATTCTTAGGGGGCCGTCTTCATAGAGAAATTGTACCAAACTCTGAAATTTTCAATACGAACATCCAAGTTTGGCATCATATATAGATTTTACTTTTGGAAACCAACAAACGTAGAGCCATGTCAGTAAAGTACTTTAAGAATTGTGCAGATTTAAACTTTTGAAACCTCATTGTTAAATTCATATTTAACAGTTTCAAAACAAACTGCAATGCGTGTAGTTTTCTAAGCGTAACTCAAAAACTAATTAGCAGAATGAGCTGTAATTTTCGATTCACACATTTGAAGCTTCTAGAAATTGATTTCTGTTAAAAATTTTATAGGTTACAATGCATATATTTTTGAATACTTATTTCATATATATATTTTTTTAATATGTATTATAAACAAAAATTTTCTTACAGAAATCGATTTTTAAAAGCGTCAAATAAGTTAATCCAAAAATACAGCTTTATCTGCTAATTAGTTTTTGAGTTACGCTTAAAAAGCTACACGCATTGCAGATTCTGTTATAACTATTAACAAGTTGGAAATTGTGCGTCAAACGTGACAAATGAGGTACGTTCGTACTATAACTAGTTTTATACAAAATGTTTTTTATATAAAGATTTTCATATAATAGATATTAATTTTTGTTTATAAACTAGAGTTTCAATACACTTTTAAAAGCAATTAATCACAATTCTGTTACATAAAAATTATAGTACTATGCGCAAATATCCAATACAAGACAATGTAAAAAAAATTACCGTTACTATTGCACTGACAAAAAAGAATTATATCGTCTGTTATTATGATATGATTCTTTTCCATTATAAAGTACATTTTATATGTTGTTGACATTTACTGAAAGTTCCAAAACTTGAAATCCGTATTTACACTCTTTTTAGGGTTTCGTTCATCTCACGAAACCCTATTACTCCCACTCCGTTGTCTGTCCGTCACAGAGCCATTCTCAGAAACTATGTAACTTACAGAGTTGAAACTTTGTGTACATCTAGCTGAATACCAGCTATGAAGCTCAAAATATTAAAATTTGAAAAAATCATATTATTTTAATAAATAGAGATAAAAAACCAAAATTCTAACAGCCTTTTCCTATTAAATTTAAACATTTATCGTTAAAGCAGTTGTCAAAAATTCAAAATCCGCAATGAAATTCTTTCTAAAATTATTAATTTTCTATTGAAAGATTTCCACGTGAAAAATGAAAATGAAATAAAAAGTTTCACCAATTGAAAAAAATATTAATATGAGATAAAAATGATTGACGTCATTGTGGTAATAAAACAGAAATGTTCAAAGATTTCTCAATAATACAAGGAGTATGAGTATGTGTAGGTACACAAAGCAGATAAATATCACGTCATTAGAGAATTAAAAAGAAAATCTGACGTCCTATTGGAAGTTTAACGATATTTTTAAATGTTTGAGAATAATACAAAGCGAGTATCAATATGAGTAATAGAGAATAGTAAATGTATGAGTTTGAGAAACATATTGAATCATGAAAAAAATCCAATTATGGAAATATTCGCATGTTTTAACATTTTGAAGGTGTACAACATGTTTAATTTTGAAATTATTTTTTTAAATATCGCATTTAGTCCGCATGACAGATATTATTATGACAGAATATAACAGCGGGCTTTACCCGCTATCGGGCTGGTTTAGATATTCGAAAAAAAGAAAAAATAGACAGGTAATTTTTTACTGTATAAAAAACATAACTTTTTTTTTTTTATAAAGGAAATTTATTGCATTTATTAAAGAAAGGATAAAGTGTTTTGAAAGGAATATTAAACGAAACCCTTTGAGCGATCTTCGATCACACTTACCCACTTATTTCCATTTAATATCTATTTCTTCGGAAGCAGATATCCAAATATCTGTCGGTAGACTATAGGATTGCAATAATTAAACAATTATAATATACAAATTCTGTTTTTAAATTCAGTAATACGGAAATAATAGGACACCATCTTAAATAGGACGTAATCACCATGGTAACCTAGAACCATAACCTATCATGGGATATCATTGAATTAGATACGTATGATAGGATTTAATAGAATAAAGAAAATGTTTATTAATATATTTTTAAGTTTTGATTCGATTTTCATAACATTTGAAATGACTCGACAAAATTTCTGCAACAATTGTATATATTAAATTGCAAACAATCCGGTTGTGTAGTTTCTGTACTGTTATATGCGGACGGACGGACCAGACGACAATTAAAGGTGCTACGTATTTATATAATTACAAACGCAACTAAAAATGAATTTAACATTAGGAACTCACAATTGTAAATATTTGTAATTCCGAAACTACTTTACCGAATCCCAGGACACCGTCATGTATCTTAGGGTAATTTTTTCTAAAAAATCCAAATATTACCTTAAAACTGGGTGTTCCTACTGAAAATTTCAGAGTTTGGTATAATTTCTCTATGAAGCGAATTTTTTTTTAGGTAGATTTCGTATGAAATATTACCTAATACATTCTCCCCTCAGTTGGAATTTTGGAAAAATTTTTGCAGATCTACGTCAATCATGACTCCCAGAACACAAAACCACCCCCAGTTCAAAACTTTATAAATCTATCTATCTATCTATGTCCCTTTTTTATGGATACGATAACTGCAATAATTCTGAACAAATCTCTTCCAAACTGATACATAAAATCAAGGGGCATAAAATCTCGGTCAAGTTCGTTAATGGGCAAAATCGAACCAAAGGGGGGGGGGGGCTTTTTGTGAAAACAGAAAACCCCCCATAATTTCTTAATTATGATACGTATCGAATCCGTTTAAAGTTATTATTACTCCAAGGAAAAGATTCGAAAATTTATGTATGACAGACTTTTGATATAATTAAACTAGTCGTTGCGGGCCACCGTAATACTTACCCATCATGAATATGCATAATGTAAAATATTAAAATAAAAATGTGTAAACTACTTATAAAGTGCATTGCAATTCAAATAAAATCGTGGCTTGATGACGTCACAAACTTTAAAGGCTCGATTACTGAATTGCTTGAAAGAAACATCCTTATAACTCCAAAAATAATAATCCTATTAACTAGCGGTTTATTGCATCTGATTAAGCGTCAAATTTCCAATTAAAATATATCTTTGAAGTGAAATTTGGATGAAATATAGGGTCATGAAAAATCGAAGAGTGTGGAAAATAGGATTCCAAATATCTCGGCAACTCATTATCCGATCGACTTCATGCTTTATGCAAAATTTGTTTTTTTATTCTCTTTTATATTCATTTCTTAAAATAAACAATTTCAAAAATTTTTATACACCTTTCATCAGAACGAATATTTCGAGAGTCCGAAAAAAATTGTTCCGGTTAATCGAGGTTATTGAAATGAAATAGGCTTCTTCCCATTATTACATGCTAAGTACATACCAAATTGCAAGTCTCTATCTCAATTTTTTCGGGAGATAGAGCGTTTACAGACACACAGACACACACACAGACACACACACAGACACACACACAGACACACAGACGGACGGCAAATTTTTTTTTTCTAAAAATATGATTTTCGGAATCACCAGTGTCTGAAACGTGTAAATCCGTCAAAAAAAATTTTTCGATTTTCAAAACGATTACAAGACTTGCCCTATACTACGTATGATGAGTAAGTAAAATGGACCCAAGTGGGGGGGGGAGGAAAGGGGGGGGGTTACAAGAAAAAATTTCAGAACTTTGCCAATTCAAAACATATCAAATCTGCTTAAATTGATTATAAATCCGCTTAATATTATCTAAAACTTTTATACTGACAAGTTTTTTATAGAATCAACCCTTATAGAAAAAAAAATTTAAAAACAAAAAAAAATCCCTGCCAGCTCCGCCTGCAAACAAGTCAGATTTCGAAGTGGGCGGTCCCAACTGCGCCATCATGGCAGAAAGGTCATTTCTACTGCAATTCCCAACAAACAGGTGCCCCACGGTCTGCGTCTTCGAAATCTACCTGTGCCTATAGGCCGAGCCGCCAGGGATTTTTTCTAACATGCACTTTAAAAAATTCTAAGAACGTTTCACATCTGAAACAAAACGTTTAATTTCTGAAAAGAAACATAGCCCATTTTTTAGGTTTCATTTTATTCTGTTTTGAATAAGGAACACCTCAAAAACGATGGGAAATCTTTCTGCTGGTATCCGTATTATCAATTATGACGCAATACTTTTCATTCTCAAAATGAATCTATTCGTTTCAGAAACGGCAACTAGTTGCCTTTTCCAAAACGGAACGTTTGAGATTTTTTTTTTTTTTTTTTTTTTTTTTTTTTTTACAGTGTGTTTCTATTTTATTTCTAATTTATTTCTAATCTTTCTATATCTAAGTCCCTTTAAAAAAACACACATTGAGAGAAGACATATTATCAAATCAAATGCCTATTTTCGTTTTTTTTTTTTCTGAGACATTTTGGAGATTAAAATATAAAGCGTTCATTTTTAAGTGCGTTCGTAATTATATAAATACGTTAGAACCTATAGTCGTCGTCTGGTCCGTCCGTCCGTCTGTTCGCATATACCAGCGCAAAAATTACCCAACTGAATGGTATGAAATTTAATATATATTATCGTTGAATAATTTTGTCGAATCATTTCAAATTTTATGAAAATCGAATCAAAACTTAAAAATATATTAATAAAAATATTTATTAACTAATTTGATTTTTTTTTTAAATTGGTACTTCCTTGTTATAGCAGCTTCCGAGGATTAATCGTCAAGCGACCGATATGTATCATTCTGTTAAATCCTATCATATGAAATTAATTCAATGATATCACATGATAGATAATCATACTAGGTTGCGATGGTGATTACGGCCTATTTAAGATGGAGTCCTATTATTTCCGTATTACAGAATTTAAAAACCGAATATGCATACTAAAATTGTTTAATTATAGCAATCCTATAATCTGCTGACATTTTTTGGATAGATGTTTCCGGAGAAATAGATATTAAATGGAAAAAATGTCTAAATGTGGATTTCAAGTTCTGAAATTTTCAATATTAGGCTTAAGTTTCCCATTGAAATTTTCAGTGAATGTCAACGAATGATAAAATGTTGGCAACTTAAAATGTACTTATTTTATTACGGAAATTAATCATATCATAATAACAGACGATATAATTTATTTCACTGAAACTAGTTATAGTACAAACGCACCTCATTTGTCACGTTTGACGTACAATTTCCAATTTGTTTTTCTTTCGCTAACTGTACTTTAGAAAATTCTGCTAGACTTTTTAAAAAACTCGGCAACTAAATAAAAAAATATATACAGGGTGGTTATAAAATAAGTATCTCTATTTGGAGCTGTCTGTAGCTTGAAGGAATAACAGGAATGAAACCAAAATCGGTACACTTACTATTCGAGAAGGGGGAAGCAGTATGGAACAATAAAATAAAAAAAAATTGCAATAATCGCCGACAGATGGCGCTTTTGAGTGTGACATGTAATGCGTAATATTGTGTACCGTAGAAGTGTCATAAACGTCAATTACTTTAACGCATATCACAACATGTGCGAAACGTCACTCCTGGTGCGTTACATTCCGCAGTTGAGCACGTAGTGTAACCGCCTGGATTGTGTCCTCTAGCAAAATGGCCATGTGGAACCTGAACATGATCGGCACCATCATGCGAAAGCGTTGCCACATTCACTGTGACATTTTCCAACAAATTAGGTATGCCATCCAGTTTTACGCCTTAATTTTTTGTTCTTGTATTACACATTACATTTCCCACTCAATAGCGCCATCTTCCGGGGATTATTGCAATTATTTTTTTTATTGTTCCAATCTTCTTCCCCCTTCTTGAATAGTAAGTGTACCGATTTTGGTTTTATTCGGGTTATTCCTTCAAGCTACAGACAGCTCCAAATAGAGATACTTATTTTATAACCACCCGATATATTGCAAAAATAAATTACACTATATTTTATTTCACGGCTTTTCTTTTCTCTGTTTTATTGTCCGGTTTTATTGCCACCTGAACCGTATTTATTTAAATCCCTCCGGTGTAAGGAAACGTAATGAGAATTTCTTGGAAATTTGCTATTTAAATCTGATTGATTTTCTTTATGATAATTTCTTTTATTATGGAAAGATTCTAGATATTGTACGAAATACAGATTAATATAGCATATTATGCATATAATATGTGTACTAAAAAAGTTCGTAGCTAAAAGTAATATATTTGAAAATAAAATTTATTTTTAGAAAATAATAAAAAGAAATAATAACTGCACTGTAAAAAAAAGTGTTGATTTTACAGTATAATACTGGCACCCCAGCTGCCAGTATTATAACGTAAAATTAACAGTAATAAACAGTAAAATAAGCAGTAATACCCTGCTGCGCATGCGCGGTAGCGTATTATAGGTTATTACTTACCCATCATACGTAGTATAGGGTCTTGTAATAGTTTTGTAATAGTTGTATAAGTCTTGTAATAGTTTTGAAAATCGAAAAAAAAAATTTGATGGATTTACACGTTTCAGACACTGGAGATTCCGAAAAACATTTTTAGAAAAAAAAAATGCCGTCCGTCTGTCTGTGTGTGTGTCTGTGTGTCTGTAAACGCTCTATCGAAATTTGGTATGTACTTAGTATGTAATACTGGGAAGAAGCTTATTGGATTTTAGTAACCTCGATTATCCGGAACTATTTTATTCGGGCTCTCAAATTATTCGTTCTAATAAAAAGTACATAAAAATTTTCAAAATTGTTTATTTTAAGGAGTGAATACAAAAGACAATAAAAAACATAAATTTTGCATAAAGAATGAAGTCGATCGGATAATGAGTTGCCGAGATATTTGCAATCCTATTTTCCGCACTCTTCGATCTTTCTTTGATATTTCATTCAAATTTCAATTCAAAGATATATTTTAATTACAAATGAGACGCTTAATCCGACGCAGTAAACCGTTAGTTAATAGTATTATAAATTTTGGAGTTATAAGGATGTTTCTTTTACACAATTCAGTAATATAACATTTAAAGTTTATGACGTCATCAAGCGACGATTTTATTCGAATTGCAATGCATTTTATCAGTAGTTTACAAATGTTTTATTTTCCTATTTTATATTATGCATATCCATGATGGGTCAGTATTACGGTGGCCCCCAACGACTAGTTTTACTGTTTATTACTGTTAATTTTACGGTGTAATGCTGGCAGCTGAGATGCCAGTATTATTACTGTAAAATCAACACTTTTTTTGCAGTGTATTTTTTTCTGATTTCTGCATTGTAACATTTCAATATTTTAACTATATACAGGATATTCGAAAATGTTTGAAATGTACTTTAATTTTCTACCTGTTAAGGATAAATAAGCGATGTAAATTGTAAATGTGCCCAAAATAAAGTAGAAAATAAAGGTGTATTAATGAAGTAGTCCTTCAATTTATTTTCAAAATGTTACACTTTTTTTTTATTTTTAGGATTTCCTCCTCCACATCCAAAGTACCACAGATTGTTGGTCAATCGATAACAGTTTGTGAAAATCCTTGGGAAATAATAAAAGTTAGAATGGTAGTGTTGGGAAATGGTTGAAAAATGGTAGTGTGCTAATGGTAAGGCCTCTCAATTTGGACCGTATCTGAAAGAATTCTGAGCAGCTAACGATTGCACCATTGTTGGCAATTTGTTAGTTTGCAAATCTTGCAGAAGGACGGACATTTTTTACTTAGGATCAACATGAGATAAGAATTAGTCAACGTTGGCCTAATCATTTTGTGCTAGCTGGGATACAAACTCACACTAAGGAAAATTAGTCAATTAGGAAAACTGTTAGTTTGTTCCAAAAACGTCACTAAAAAAGAGAAAAGAACGAAAAATCATGCGTCAAACATATAGATTATGTAACACTTTCAAAATCACTTCCAAAATAATTTTACAAATCTTTACCGTCTTTTAAGGTGAAAATGATAGCCAAGTAAACAATTTGGAAAATGCATAACACATTTAAAAATTCAATTTCCGGAATTATTAACAATATTCGGTATAGTATACGAATTCTTTTGTGCAGTCCTGTATATGATCTATACATTTGTATATATATACTGCATAGAATGGCTAAATTTTAGTTCAATTAGGAAACGCGCAGCACAGTTTAAAATTCCCCTTCTGAATGTCCGTCAATAAACGGAAATGTACTCGAGAATTTTTGTGCTGCCGCCCTGTATATTATCCATAGAATTCATACACATGAAATTAGAGTCAAAATATTAGTTAAATTTAAAAACGCAAATCTTTACCGTTTAATAATGTGTAAGATTATAAAAAGAAAATAAGTTGAAACTGGTGTGAAACAATATCTTGCTGCTGCTTTCATAGTGGAAGCACGTCTTTTTTGCGCCTGATGAAGAAAGACTCAGATCCTTCGAAAGGCCTAGTGCATTTAAAAGTTTTTGATGGTGTTTTTGTGAAATATTATGTCTAAGTAAAGAAGGTCAAGATCAAACAGGGCAAGGTGGCCTACTTTTCGGCTTAAGCTCAACTAGCCCCGCCCACCAGGTTTGTTTACCTAATTATACTGAGCATTACTAAATTATATTTTGCGATATTGAGCAATAATTATACCATGTAATGCTGAAATACAAATTCTGAAAATACAAAATTCCAAAAATACAAATTCTGAAAATACAATTTACCTATCCTACTGAGCAGTACTAAATACTTCTATCTGATATTGGCATGTCTCTTTTAAAAACCCAATTTCAGGAATTACCAACAATATCCGGAAAAATATCCGAATTCTTTTGTGGAGTCCTGTATATGATCCATAGATTTATATATATACTACAAATGCTAAAATTTATTTCATATAGGAAACGCATAGCACACTTTAAAATTTCCCTTTGGGAATATGCGGAAATGTACTCGAGATCTTTTGTGCTTCCCTGTATATGACTTTTAGAATTTATACACATTAAATAATAAGTAATAAGCAAAAAATGAGTTACATTTAAAAATGCGTACCACAATTGAAAACACACTCCCAGTAATTATTGTTAGCAGATAGAACTTTAACTAATTATTTTGTTCGTCCTGGAAAAAAACGATGAATGCTATACATACAATAGTTTATAGCAAGCCTCTGGTAATGCACCTCAGTGATGTATATCAATTTCAATATGTTTGAAATAGTGCGACATCATTAAAATAAACCGGAAATGATTTTTGCGCATAGACCGTAATGTAACAGAATTATTTTGAGTGTCCATATAAAGGAATGATAAGCGCTATGTACACCATATTGTATAATAAGCATCTTGTAGTGCATCTCAGTGATATATATCATGTAATAAGTAATAAGCAAAAAAAATAGCTACATTTAAAAATGCGTACCGCAACTGAAAACACACTCCCAGTAATTATTGTTAGCAGACAGAACTTTAACTAATTCTTTTGTTCGTCCCTGTAAATAAACGATGAATGCTATACATACAATAGTTTATAGCAAGCCTCGTGTAATGCACCTCAGTGATATATATCAATTGTTGATGTATATCAATCAAGGAAAAAATGCATTTTTTACCCTGATAGATTTTTTTTTTTTTGTAAAAAGTTATTCTGAAAAGTAAATTTGGTGGCCCCTTTGTACTTCTTTGGATAAGCACGGATATCCCAGGCCTATTCGGTTAACAGGCCCTGAGCACGAAAACAAGTGTCACGCGACAGACATCGCGTGACCAGATTTAGATTCCGGACCTTTTACATCTTTAAGTATGATTTGCTTAAAAATATATAAATAAACATATGTGATAATATTGCACTGAAATAAAACAATATATTCATTTCTAAAATATTAAAAGAAGCTTTAATGTAATATTTTAAGCACATTTTATCGTATTTAAATAAGTATTTTATTTCATAATTAGAAATAAATCTAATTGTTATCAAAATTAACTTTTATTAAAATATTGCACGCATAACGTTTTAAAATCAAAAAGAAGAAAAACAATTCTGAAAGTAATTATTTTATTTTAAAAAATAAATCTTTAATTGTTATTAACATCAAAATTTACTTTTATTAAAAATATTCCATTTATCACGGAAAATATAAAGCAACCGATAAAATATTTTAAAATAAAAAAATGGAAAATAAAACTGAAATAGAATATTTCAGTGATAAAACATTTATAAATAAAAATGTCAAAAAAAAAAAACCATGAAATAGAATTTTTTAACCGATAAAACATTTTGAAATAAAGCTCTAAAAGAAATGTTGGAATAAAATGTAGACGTGAGATTCGAACCCATGCTCTCTAGAATCAAATACATTGCTCTAACATTTCAACCACCATGTAAATACACATAGCTGTTCAGTAGGGTAACCTGTGATCTGATGGCAGGAATTTAAGTGTGTGTGTGTGTGTCGTCAGTACAAGACACTAATTGCACCTCTGCACGCGCACAAGAATTCTGACATCTACATTGACCATGGCCTCCAGAGGTTGCCATTTTCCAGATTAAAATAAGACCAAGAGCACGAATCAAATATGCCTATTCTCAGTTATACATACTTTAAAAGAATTTCCGTTATATTTCTGGTGTCAGACTTATAATAAATTATAATTTGAATCTGATTTTATTTAATTGTCTTATTTTATTGTCTTTGCAGAATAAGCATTTAAGATAAACGTTAGTTCAAAAAGTAGAACTTGCGCTGCCGACAAAATTTTGGTTTTCCAAATTTTTATGCTGAAGTAAGTAATTGGAACAGCCACACACCACAGGTTTTTCTTTTATTATAAAAAAAAATAAATAAAATAAAATAAAAGATTAGCGGGGAAAAATTTTTGTAAATGCGACAGTTGAAAATCGTATCTATATATTTAAAACGCTAAGCTTTTCCTTTCGACAATCCGTGAGAACAAACTACTGCATCAAATTATATCATTCTTTTTTTTTAATGAAAGATATTTGGACACAGATTTGTTATCGTACAATCGTTTGTTCGAAAATTTTATTAATTAGCCGTAATTTTAAATTAAACTTTTACATCTGCTTATGACGTCATAAAGTCGGCAATTGGAATACGCCCATTGTTGCGAGGCACATAGTTTATTCTCTAAACTCCATGGTTGCGACGATAAAAGAGAAATAATAAATATTAAAAGCACGTGGCTTTTAGGCCGAATTTTTTAATTTGCAAGTTAAATTTCGGTAAAATTATTTATCCGCGTGTTTTATAAGAGAATAAAAATTCATATTTATTGTGACGTCACGAAAATGCTGTCCATTTGGTTTATTTTATCATTATGCATTATAACTTTGTTGATGCCATTTTTTCATTACAATTAAATACAAAATATATTTTTATTTGTATACATGGTGTTTAAGCATAAAAGTAAGGTATACAAATTACGTGTGAAAAGTTTCAACCGGTGAAAATGACGTTATGCTTAGCTTGAAATGCATTTTAACATTGATAAAACTAAAAAGATTAATTTATATGATTGCGTCAACCTGACGTAATTTTAACTGATTTTTCAATTTTTAATTTTAAAGATTAGAACTAAAGCTTTTATTGGTTGCTTCATCTTGATTGCATACTTTGATTGCATGCTACCAATTGCTTTTTTTAAATTATAGGTTAGAAGATTTCATTTTTTAATTAAAAAAAATTCACAAAAGATAAGGATTTCAGGAAAATTAAAATTATTAAAAATAGTGTTATGGTTAAAAGAAAACTTGAAATAATAATTGTTTTTTTAGCTAGAATAAACAATGTAAGGCTAATATTTTATAGGAATTATTTTGATAGGTTTGTTATAAGTTTATTTAACAGTTCCTTATTAGCGGCAAAGTCCTATTTCTTTCACTGCGAATTTCTCTTTTGATGTCAAAAAATGGTAGTCTACTTTTGGACGCCAGCCAAAACGCAGTGGCAATTTTTAGAAATGTATAACAGTTGTGATAACAAACGGCGCTATCGCTTTAGCTTTCATCGCGCTTACACATCACTTCTAAATACTACAAATTTCAATTTTTTACTATATTTTACTATATTTTACAATTTCAATACTTACATAATCAATTAGAAAAAAAAATAAGCTTTCGATTGAAATTTATTTGAAAACTGCCGCTTAATTTAACGACTCTTTAAATAATATTCAAGAATGAAATATTTTTTCAATTATATTTCAACAATGACCACCAGTTTGCTTTAATAATGTAAAATAGCCCCTGGGAAAGTTGCCACAATTGAAAATAAATTTCCCTAACCATCATAAAATGTGAAAAAAAAAAAAGATAAATCATAAGATTAGGAAAAAAAACTATTTTCAGTTTATGTTTAACGTAAAATTGATATTTTGAATTCGTTGATGTATATGTTGCATCAGAATATGCTAGGAATTGTATTTTTTTAACGATCCATTGGGTATTTAACTGTATAAGAGGGAAGATATCCCCGACTGTGATGGATAATCACCCTGATTATGTAAAGGGACCGAAGAAACTATACAAATGAATTACACTTGAAAACATTAAAAATCTCCCTCATCTGCGGATTGATTTATTATTGTAAAAATAATTCTGCATCTTTACATAAAAATTGATTAGCTTAAAACAATGGATGGGTTTTAGAAGATATGGATTTGAAACAAACAATGATTAAAGAGGACATTTTAAAACCTTTTTTTAACGTCGAATTTCGACAATGCTTTCGGGCATTGGAGCTCATTCGGTTGCATAATCGCGGGGGGGGGGGGGGATGTGTGCTTTATTTACTATGTTCTTTTATTTACTGAATATGAGATGAACGTAGGAATATATTATTTGTATGATATTTCATAGGTCCATGAAATTTTCTTTCTTGCCGTGGGGAATATGGCGGTAATGTCAAACTGATTTGCATTACACAGTTGTTTACGGATTATTTGTTCGGAGTTTGCATCGGAAATAGTACTATATTTAACTGGGAGGAAAAAACTGTTAAAATAAAATGTTTGAAAGATTGTTTCATACGCACCCCTTAAATAATAAAGTAGCTTATTTTACTGATATTGTTATAGTATTTTTTTCCGTCAAGTTTTGACGGGTTCCATCTAGTTGATTATTAATTTCGCAAATTATAAAACTTTTTCGTGGAATTCGAAAGATCCACAGACCATTTAGAAACCGTTCCATCGGTTAAACGTTGATCAATTCATATTTTGTTAAACAAAAAGTTGCAATTTTTCTAAGCGTCGTATATTAATTATCGAGTTGCCGCCATGATTTTCTCTAAAAAATATATCATCCCTGAGATTAATGTCTCTCTTAACAGTGAAGACATACCCTGTGTCACCAACTACTAGAATTTACGTAGACTCAAAATTAAACTGGGATAGGCAGATTTGTGACGACCGCTCAAAAACTGCTTCAGTCCTCCCTCAAATCTCTTTTAGTTAAATATAGCTGCCTGTCAATTCCTAACAAATTACTCCTGCATAAATCTTTTATCCGACCTATCATAACCTACGGGTGAATAGTTTGGGTATCTGTATGTGAAACTCAGATGCATCAGTTTCAAATCACACAAAATACAGTTTTACGTCAGCCAATCAGTGCAACTACGTTTGCCCGCACCGCTGCTAACAAAGATCTCAATAATCGGCCAATTTAAGGTAATAAAAAACTCGCACAGAAATTCCACAGAGATCGTTCTTATTATACCCAGCGAAGCGTTAAAATCTATTAAACAGTATAATATAATTAATGCTCTTGGGGAAAAAAGACCTCTTGTCATTCTGAATACAGATGACGTTTTTGCCGCGCCTTCCCAAGAGACGTCGGCACAAACTTCTTTGAGTTTTTCAAAATTCAAAATTTTATCTTATATTTTTTATTTATTTCGTAATTTGTACACACTAATTATCCTTATTTTTTATTATATCGTTCCTGCCTTTGCATTTGGCACCGGAGTTAATCCACTATCATTAATTTTCTTATAATTTAAAGTTTTTTACTCGCTTCTGACACGTTTTTCTCAAGTGAATTTTTATTGGCTACAATGCTTCATTCTGATTGGCTGTTGAAGTTGACAGTCGAATCCCTTGTTGTAAATTTTGTATTAGAGTTTTTTTCGAGTTTTCTTTCTTTCTTTCTTTCTTTATATTTTATTTTAATGTTAGTATCCTCATAATTTTAAATTCTATTAATAAAAATGTTTGTAAATTTTTGTATTACAGATTTTATTAATTTTTTTTTAATAGTATTTGTATTTACAAAGCTTTAATTCAATTTTACTAACTTACATAAATGAAGATGTATTCCCATCTTTACCCTCAATTTCTTGGCTTACCAATCGCAATGCAACGAATTTTGCCCGTCAAGGTCCACAACATGCTAAATACATCTACGCACCAAGGTATTTCAATTTTTCTACTTCGATGAAAGGTGAACGATGTCATGAAAAACATCGTAGTAACTTCGAATATCTGCTTAATCTGGATTTGTTCAAAGCAGGATATATACTGAAGCGGAGAGACTGACGTGTTAGAAGATGCCGAAAAGTAGAGGTAATGGAGATGCAGAGTCCTAATGCGAACTAAATGGTTCAGTAGTGGGCGGGGCGTTTCTCGATTAGCTTTTGGTTCAGTTTTCAACGTCTGAAATATAACAGTTGAAATTTTCGTTTATTTCGCGGCAGTAGGACAGTAACGGCAATCAGAAATTTTCAATCCTGTCATTAAACAAACTCATAGCGTTATGAAATATTTTAATTTTTAATAAAACAAATCAGATTATGTATTTCATTTAATTTTCAAGCTTTGTTATTTTCTGTTTAATTCTTATAATTTATGATTTCGTAAAGAATGCGAATATTTTAAAAGAGATTCATATCTGAAACAGTATATATATATATATATATGTGTGTATGTGTGTGTGTGTGTGTGTAGGGTTTATTGTATTCAACCATTTGTTTTAATTGAATATTTATTACTAGCTTACCGGGCACAAGAAAATTACAATCTCAGAGAAAGGCGTTAACATCTTCCCTCCCCATACCCGCAAATATAATGAATAATTTTTTCAAGAGAACCACCGCGACCTACATTAAGGCGATCATTAATATCGTCACGTGATGTCTTCTACAAGACACTAATTGCACCTTTGCACGTGCACGAGAACGCTGATATCTACATTAACCATGGCATCCATAGGTTTCCATATTCCAGATAAAAAAGAAGCCACAAAAACAATGCAAATTTATCAATTTTCTGTTTTATATAATTTAAAACAATTTCCGTTATATTTCTGGTTTCAGACATATAATAAATTATCATTTGATTCTCATTTTATTTAATTGTCTTATTTGATTGTCTTTGCAGAATAAGCATTTAATTAAGCATTAGCTCAAAAAGTAAAAACTTGCGATGTCGACAAAAATTTTGGTTTTCCAAATTTTTATGCTGAAATAAGTAATTAGAACAGCCACACACCACAGTTTTTTCTTTTATTTAAAAATAAAAATTAGCAGAAAAAATCTCCTAAATGCGACAGTTGAAAATCGTATTGATTATTAAGTTCGCAAATTATAAAACTTTTTTGTGGAATTCGAAAGATCCACAGACCATTTAGAAACCATTCCATCGGTTAAACGTTGATCAATTCATATTTTGTTAAACAAAAAGTTGCAATTTTTCTAAGCGTCGTATATTAATAATCGAGTTTTCTTTATATTTTGTAAGAAAACAACAATATCAAGAACAAAATATATGATACGAAATCATTACTTATAAATTTTTAATTTGTTACGAAAAAGAAAAGGAAAAAAGTATCTATATTTAAAATTTATTTCGTCATCTTGATTTTAATTTTCTGTTACAATTTCAGCTAATGAATAAAATGAATTATAAATATTAGTAAATTACTTTCTCCAACTTTTCTAAATTAGACATTACTGATACAAAATCAATAAATAAATAAATAAATAAATAAAATATTAAATAAATGAAACACATAATAAAATAAAATAACAGGATACAGGAACGCTTATACTAAATTGGCTAATGTAATTTTAGAGTACAAACTGAATCAGGGCAACGTGCAAATGACAACTATCCGAATTCTGTAAATATTTGATTTTAAAAATAGTAGTACCGCTATGTTAAGACTTCGAGAGCACACTACAGATAGCAGTGATTTATACCTTTATCAATGGCGAAGAACGCCAGTTCCACCAACCTGGTTTATTTTCGATGCCAGCTCTGGCTGCGCAAAATATACTTTGATAATTGCCCTTCTAGCTATGTGTAGTGTATGTACACCAAGATGGGGGGCGGGTCAATATGCTTTTGCGGCGGATGATAATTCCCTTATGAAAAAAGTTTATGAGCAGGCGGATGATTACGCAATACTTTTTCTTTTCCTGTGTGGGGGATGGGGATAGGGCGGTCGGAGATTAACTATGTTTCATCTATTAATGAAACTTTTTTTGTAAGGTAATTTTGTATTTACACACAGCAAATTCTTTTTCCTTATTTCAATTATTATTATTATTATTATTATTATTATTATTATTATTATTATTATTTATTATTTATTATTTCAATTATTTACTTCAATTATTTAGCATTTTTCTATTTTTAAAAGAAGGTAATATTAATTTTTAGAAAAAAGCAGGGTCGTAGTAATTTAAAATTTATGGGAGGGACTCAAGTTCTCAATTTGGAATTAATTTAACAGTTGGGATTATTCACAATTAACAATATATGAAAAGAATAATTAATTGTTCAACCAAATTAGTAAAGCAACTATCAGAAAATCAAGATTTTAATTAAATGGGGGATTTAGAATACTGAATTCTTGTCAGTTACAATTGTGAAATTAATGAGACAGTGCAGGGTTTTGGATGTAGTAGTATAATAAAAAGTAAAAGAAATTAAAGAATTTTAACAGGTTTAAACTTTGTGTATTAAGGTGATATGGAACAAAGGAATGGGGGATAATTTCGTATTATTAATTATATTTCATTTTAATATGTATTTTTTTTTTCATTTAAATTTTCATAGTATTGATTAGTTATCTATTGCTTTAACAAACTAACAAATAAAACAGGGAAATAAATAAATAAATAAATAAGGTAAATAATAATTTTTAAATTTTTAAACTTTGCGGAAACTGGAGGGGATTTAGATGATTGAATATTTATTTAGTGTTTCAACAAAATAACAAATAGGACAGAAAATTGTAAAAAATATATAAAGAAGTAAAGTTTTTTAATTTTGTACATTCAGGTGAAAATGTTTGGGTACAGAACAAAGAAATTTGGGTTTCCAAAGAAATTCAGAGTGGTTTTTGTGTTACAATTTCCCTTCTGTGAGCGTTTCTGGTGATGCACCACTTAATTAAAATTTAGAAAAGAAAAGCACCGAAATATGTAAGCAAACCATTTAAATTTTTTTAACATAATTGGTATGAATTTATGTATAAATGTAAATGTGCATAATTTTTCAGATATAAACAATTGATAATACTTTTTTTTTCATAATTTCATGTAGAGTTAGTCTCTAGATCAAAATTTTGCGCAAGTAATTTTTTTTTTTTTTTTTTTTGCTAAAGTACAATGATTAAGGAAAAAAAAGGAAAGAAAAAAAATAATAATAATAAAAGCCCATATTTAATATTACGATACCTTGATAATATTACCTTGGGAGGCGTTATTAATAGCAATAGATATTGAGAGCAACACATTTTATAATAAAATTTGACTCAGCTAGAAAACTCAAAATATCATTGAAAACGCATTATAAAATAAATATGCCCGATGACAATAATGTATCTTTCAACTTGCATTAGGTCTTGTATATACACTAAACACGTCAATATGTATGTAAATATCGATGGATTGAAATTAAATATTATACAAATAAAATTTACTTAAAAATTCTAATCTCAGACTATAAGCGAAGAAAACGCGATATATATATAAAGCAGAATTTATTCAAGCTTCGAACCACGGACTGTTTAGCTCAGCCCAAAATTTCACGTCTGCTATTTTCTTTTTAAGTATTTTAACACATATATTTTTAAATATTTATGTGAGAACACATTTTAGAAGTTTCATTTAGTGCAGAGTTTTTCCAAGATTTGAATTACGGAAATTTGCAACGCTAATTTATACTCCTTTCTGCTCGTAATTTCTCCTCTGTGTTTTTAAATGTATTTTCACGTACATAGCATTCAATATTTATGTGAGTACTCATTGCACAATTTTTAGATAGCTATATATTTTATATGTGCCTGTATAACGCCTTATTTAATGATTACACACCTCAAAAACATATATAAAAATCGATGATTTCAAATTGTAAAACGTTTCAATGTATATATACTTAAAAATATTCCATTATCAGACCATGAAGCTAAAGTAAGAAGATACCTGTTTAGCAAAGTTTTCTCACGCTGCAAACTGCAGAACGTTGTAACTCCTTCCCAAATTCCGCCTCCCTTTTCTGTTTAGAAGAGGAAAAAGGTCAAAACTTCAAGGAATGACATTGGTAATGACATTATTTTAAATCTGTACTGACATTAATACTTTTATCCCTAGATATTACCATTATAGAATTTGCTACCTGAGTCCTCCTTATACGGACTCTGAAACTACGCAGCAGAAAAATGTTTATAACATTTTAAATTGTTTCCAAATTAATTTTCTCATTATTATGGGTCAAGCAAATTTTATCTTAAAACCGGCTCAGACGATCTGAACTAAATTCTGTACCTTACGGTTTTGGGGCACGAGAAAATTATTGGGCTGGGTCACATATCCGAGAAACTTTTATGAGTGGATCATTTTTGGGTCACTGTGGGTCAAGCTAATTTTATCTAAAAAAAGTTTCAGACTATTTAGACTAAATTTTGCATTGTATGGTTTTCGGGCACGGTAAGACTGTTGTGCTAGGTCACATGTTTGCGAAAATTTAATCACTGGGTCATTTTGGTCTTGGGTCATTATGGTTCAAGTTATTTTTATCTTAAAAAAGGCTCAGACGATTTGAACAAAATTTTGTATCCTACCGTTTTTGGGCCCGAAAAAATAATTGGGCTACGTCACATGCTCGAGAAAATCCGATTAGTGAGTCATTTTTGGGTCACTACGGGTCAAGCTATTTTTATCTTAAAAACGGCTTAGACTATTTTGACTAAATTTTATATCCTACGTGTTTCGAGTTCTATATATCTATTGGGCTTGGTCACATGTTCGAGACAATTTGATCAGTGGGTCATTTTAGACATGGGTCATATTTGAACCCAAAGCTAATTTTGACTGAGCATATCTCGGTCTATCCTGCTCGTCATGTAAAACGATATAACCATCACTGAAAATAGAGGTTTTTATTTTACGTATCATTTTTTTTTTTTTTTTTTTTTTTTTATCCCTCTGAGCGTCTGAGGACTTTCCTGCATTTTCATAAAAACATTTGTAAAACTTAAAATAATTTAAATTTTCTTTTCCCGTTTGTTTCTAAAATACACTTGATATCTCTTTATTTTAGATATATCTTAAAATACAATTTTGTTAAAAATATTTTTGTCTAGAGCCAATTTAAGTTGTTTTTTAGAAACGGAAAAATACGGGCAAAACGCTAATGCAATTCACAAAGCTTAAATTCCAATACGCAATTTAACTCTTCTAATAATGCTTCTGTAAATATTTCGTCACTAATGTTGCGGGAAGTATATATTTCGATTATTTGAAAGTCAAAATGTATATATATTATTGACCGCATTTTTTCTTGCTATATCTCTCAGATTTACTTTTCAAATTTAATATGTGATTACATAAAATTTGAATGACTCATTCAATTCTAAAATTACAGGTAGGTAGTTTTTTGTAGTAATTTTGTTGCAGCAATGGGAAAAAATTCAATTTGACCAATTTTGTCTTGGAAAAGACAGGATAATACAAAAAGTTAAGAAACGTGAATTCTAGAAAATTATTGGAAAGTTTATTTGATTAACATAGTCTGATTTCCTAAGATATTCCGAACACTATTGTGATTTATATTGCTGACAGACAAGAAAAAATATTTTTTACTTTTTCGATTTTGGTTGCTGATTTTTTTAATACATGTATTTTCACTTTCGAAATCGGTTCCGAAAGGGGAAGTAGCTTTATTAAAAGAAAATATGCAACAAAAATCGAAAAAGTATAAAATAGCCATATTAGAAATCGACCTCAGCTATCCTAAACAAAAAAAAAAAAAAAAAAAAAAAAAAGTTGTTTAAAAATATTTAAATAAAAACGAGAAATTCGAAAGGAAAAAACGCCCATAGGTTTAACATTAGCTAACGAGCGTCTTCGCGTGACTGAAGAATTTCCATATGTTAGAAGCTCAAAATTTGTACACAACAATGGCACTATGGACCTTGACATTAATTTCAACTTTATATCGTCACCCTTTCCTTAGAAAAATGGCCTTGATAGACAGACGGGAAACAAAGTGAGACTATAAGTGATTCGTTTTTTCCATTTAGATACAAGGCACTAAAAAGCTTTAAAAACAAATTTTATTACAATTTTATTCTTTTCGGATGATTTAAAATACTTAAACACTAAAAGAACAGAAACTAAACAGGTAGCCACGCCGTTAATGTACTAATGAGAAAAATCTAAATAAGCAGCAATCGAAAGAGCATTATGAAGCGTATTTTTTCACACATAAATCATTTGCCCTCGTCAACCCGTTATCGAGATATAAAGTCTTAAAATTTGATAATTTATTGATTTAATAGGATCAAAGTGGGAGTCGATAGGAAGGAAGGAGGAGTCGTTGCTTTTTCAACGTAACAACATCATCATACGCCAATCAATTGAAGGGGACGGGGCAAGAGAGTACTAAGCCATATTTTTGAACTTCTGAGATATTTCAATTTGAAAATTTGATCGAAACATAAAGTTTTTTCTCCAATGTCTTAGTAACATTTGAGATTACTATTAGGTTTTTTGTAAATTACCTATGTTCATTAGGGGCATAAACGTCTGGGGTAGAAACGAAACCTGGGACATATGCTGCCACCAAGTGAGATTAGAAACAAACTATATGTAGGATTTTATAATTTATAATATTAAGCGACAGATTAGAGTGTTAAATTTACTTCACCAAAAATGTGGCTTGGCACTTTCTTGCCTCGACCAGTTCAATTGTTCATTTCCAGTTTAGTGCGCCTCAATAAACCGACATGATTTGCTTTGCTTGGTAGAAGTCTGGGTTAGTGCAAACTTGGCCACTTCCATTTGAAACGCCCTTGCAATTTTGTTTTTCGAAGGTGGTTGACCATTGTAATCAATCATTGCACTTGATTTAAGTTCATGAAACGTGCTTGATTCCACGATTTTCTATGCTTCAATCATTTTTTTGGATCTGTACCACATTTGTCAAAAGTATTTATTATATATATATATATATATATATATATATATATATATTACTGTATCTAAATATGTTTTGTATTTTATAATAATCTAATTATTATAAAATAATTATAAAGTATTTATTATTAATTATATTATTAATTTATTATTAATTATAAATTATTATTAATAATAGTAATCTAATTATTAAAATTAACGACTTTTCTCCCTCAATTAAATAAATAAATTAGTAAACTTTAAGACTTCATATCCCGATAATGGGCTGACGAGGACAAATGATTTATGTGTCCAAAAGCACCTTTCACTATTCTCTTTCGATTGCTGCTTACTTAAATTTTTTTTTTTTCATTATTACACTAAGGCATGGTTTCCTGGTAAGGGTTTTTCGTCAGAGCGGCTCTGCTCCCCTGAACTCCCCCATGAAGACAATTTTTAGTTCTGATTTTCTTATTACTTTAATCTGTTAAAAAATATATCTGAAACGAGTGGTTCACGGGGTTCCACATCTCCCCGGTGAACAATAAATGATTTAGTACTTCATTTTGAAAAATGCCGACAGAAGTTTCTTTTGTTATTTATTTGTTTATTTATTTATTTATTTATTTTAATATGGTCCGATAAGCTTTATTTTGTATTGTCTTTTATGTTGATAGGTTTAAAAATTGTCCTACACATCGGTTTTGAAAAAAAAAAAGTTTATTTCATGCTGTTAGTTTCCATTAAAAAGTATGAAAACTTGGCCTTACGTGTTCCAAAATCATGCCACTCTCTGAATTTTTTTCTGCCGATGCTTTTGGTATCAATTAGGACGAAAATAAAGTTAAAATATAAAGATCTAGTATCGGGTGGGGGGGGGGGGGTGGAGGCTAGAAAAATATATTTTTTAAAGCGGAAATTTCTTACTCCTGAAATAAAGGAATTATTTCCCAAAGCTTCTCTTTTTCTTAAATCAACAAATTTTTATTAATTATTTAGAATATTATGTTAAATTTTATCTATTAATGCAGCGGTTCCCAACATTTTTTCTCTCACGTACCCCTCGCTTAGGCTTTTATATTATGCCTAACCCTTCTCACATAAACCCGGTCAAATATTTTTGTTTTTGTCCATTAATAATGTACTTATGATATTTATCAAAATTAGAAGCAGTTCTCTTCAGAATTCCAATTTTCATCCACTTACCCATTTTTATAACCACAACAAAATATCAACATAAAGTCCCTCTAAACAAGAAATATTAGCTAAAGATTCCAAATAAAGCTTTCACAAAGCAGGAGTGGAGCTACAACTATTAATACGCGTTAATGAGTTTCTGCTAATTCTGACCAATCAAACAGTAAAATGATGACCTGCTTTCAAATGGGTTTTAAATGAAACTGTCGAAACCAGAAGACCCGATACGATTCATGTTTTTTCTAAATATTTATAGAATTTCTCGAAAGAAAAGAATATTAAAATAAAAGGAGGGACATAAGAAATATCGAAAGATGTTATTCGCAGTGGGCGGAGAAAACGGCAACATGTAAATCAACCAATTACTAAGTTTAGGCATTTTTTTAATCAATTCATATTTTGTTAATAAAAAAAATTACAATTTTTTAAGCGTCGTATATTAATTATTAAGTTTTTTTTTAATCTTTTGTAAGAAAATAACAATATCAACAACAAAATATATAACCGGATCACTGCAGGATATGCAGCAATATATGCAGGATCACTGATACTAAATTGACTCATGTAATTTTAGAGAGGGGCGGGACAATACGTGTTTGAGGCGGATGTTAGCTACCTTATGAAAAAAGTTTATAAGCAAACGGCAGATTAAGCAACACTTTTTCTTCTCCTGTGTGGGGGTTAAGGGGAGGGCGGTCGGAGATTAACTCTGTTTTATCTATTAATGAAACATTTTTTGTAATGTAATTTTGTATTTACACACAGCAAATTCATTTTTCATTATTTCAATTATTATTATTATTATTATTATTATTATTATTATTATTATTATTATTTATTATTTCAATTATATATTTCAATTATTTAGTATTTTTTAAAATTTTTAAAAGGAGGTAATATTAATTTTTAGAAAAAAGCAGGGTCGTAGTAATTTAAAAGTTCTGGGCAGGGCTCAAGTTCTCAATTTGAAATTCATTTAACAATTGGGATTATTCACAATTAATAAAATATGAAATGAATAATTGACCGTTCAAAAAAATTAGTAATGCAACTATCAGAAAATCAAAATTTTAATTAAATGTGGGATTTAAAATACTGAATTCTTTTGTCAAATTAATGACACTGTGCAGGGTTTTGGACGTAGTAGTATAATCAAAATTAAAATAAATTAAAGAATTTTAACAGATTTAAACTTTGTGTACTAAGGTGATGTGGAACAAAAGAGCGGGGGGATAATTGCTTATTATTAATTATTTTTAGTGCGTTCGTAATTATATGAATACGTAGCACCTATAGTCGCCGTCTGATCTGTCCGTCCGTCTGTCCGTCTGCCCGCATATAACAGCGGAAAAACAATCCAACGGAATGATTGGAAATTTCATATATCTAATCGTTGCAGAATTTTGCAGATTCATTTCAAATTTCATGAAAATTGAATCGAAACTTAAAAATATTTTTATAAAGGATTTCTTCATTCTATTAAATCATATCATACGTAATTAATTCATTGCTATCCCATGAAGTTGATGATTCTAGGTTGCAGGGCGATTACGTCAATTTTATGATGGAGTCAAATTATTTTCGTATTACTGAATTTAAAAACCGAATTTGATATCTATATTTGATCATATATAGACAGTTTATTGGTTGGAAAATACAGATAAACAGATATTACACCTGTAAGAAGCCTAAATATTAATTTCCTTTACTGAAAATTTACAGTAAGGCTTAAAATATTTGATATAACATTCAAATTGTTTCGTTCAAAATGTAAACGCGCATCGTCGTTGCCATCGGGAAATGTTTTATTTTAGATTTCGTAAATAAAATAAAATATTTGCTTCAGACAATACATAGCTAAAGTGTGAAAAAAATTTTAAGATCGTTTATTTATATTTTTATAGATCTTTTTCAAACTGTAATTAAAGGTAAAACGTCACTTGCCGAATAATATATATTTTCATTTACATGGAAGTAAAAATGCAAAATGTCAAATATTTACATAAAAGAAAGTTAAGGTTATTTTTTTATTGTTTGAATATTTTTCCCCTTTAAATATATATTGAATTTATTGAATGATTTATATATTTATACATATTAAATCAGATATTTCATAACAAATTATCTTAAATTGTTTAAAATTAGAAATTAAATTCATTTTGCAAGAACTGTTTCCGAAATAACCTTCTTCAGTGTTCCAAATATTTGCAGACGATTTTTTTTTTTTTTTTTTTTTTTTGCGTACAATTAAAATGTTTTCTTTTCTTCACGTAGATTAAAAAATTCATATTTTGCATAAGAGTGCAACAGCTATCGCACCAAGATCTGATTATTAATAAAAACTAGTTATAGTGCGAACGCCCCTCATTTGTCACGTTTGACGTACAATTTCCAACTTGTTCATTATTATGAACGTTTTGAACGTATGAAAGTTTTTTTTTTTTTTTTTTTTTTTTTTTCATTTAAATCTTCATAGTATTAGTGATTTATCTATTGTTTCAACAAACTAACAAATAAAACAGAGAAAAAGAAGGTAAATAAATTGAAAGTTTTTTAACATTGCAGAATCTGGGGGGATAAAGGAAAAGCATAAATTTCCATGAGGGCGTGTGGAATTTAAATGATTGAATATTTATTTAGTGTTTCAACAAGGTGACAAATAGGTCAGAAAATTAAATATATATATATATATATATATATATATGAAACAAATTAAAAAAAAAAAAAAAAAAAAAAAAAAAATTTTTTTCGCCGTTGACTTCATTAAGACTATAATTCTGTGTAAATCCCATTATTCTAAATTATTTTCTCGCTCCAGTATTCGATTGTCAAAATTACATCTAGCGAAATATATAGTTTATTCCAAATTCATTCTCTTTAAAAAATGGCACTGATAGAATGTTCTATTAAATTTACGCACTTTTATTTTCTTTAAATAAAAAGCATCCTAGAATCTAATAATTCAAAAAATACCCATTTCCCAGCTAAAAATATTTTACTCTTTTGAAATAACAACCTATGAATTTCTTTTCTTTATTTTTTATTTCCCTACGATTCCTGACAAAATATTACTTTTCAAATTCTGAAAGATTTTAATCTCAATGTAAAAATTATTTTGGCATATTGCCATACTTGATAAAAACATATGTACTCCTTTTCTCTCTGCTTTTATTTATTCGAAGGAAGTAGAAGGCACGAGATTGTTCTAGAACATTTTTTGGCGCGCTTTTGCCAGCTTCGGTAAGTTCACTTCGATATTAATTCGCCGAAGAAGTTAAGCCGTGAGCGTTGATTGGCCTAGAGGCTTTTTAGATAGAATGTATTCTGGCGCGCTCGGGAAATGATATACGGATTTTTCCCGCGTTTAGAGCAGAATGTTCCGGGATTTCGGTGGTGGATGCAACTAGTCATGTACTTCCTAATCTTCGAAGGTTCTCCTTGGCCGCCGATTGATTTTTAAAAGAATACCTGCCTGTACTAACTAAGATGTCTTCTTATATTTAAATTTAAATCATCAAGTTTCGCCACGACCCTAAATTTAGCAGTGCATGGAGTGAGTTTTCAATAGAGTAAAGCTTAATCAATTAATCTTTAAATTTTTCGAATAAAGTGTGAACTGGAACGAACTGCCTCTTCTCTGTAGCTTATACGTACACAATGAAGTAAGTCTCGGTGCTCGACTGAAAATCTCCTCGGAGAAACCTCCCTTGCCTTGAATAGGAGTCTACAAAAGTATGGTGACTCCAGTTAAATCGTCACATATTGAATTTTTTTAGTCGACAGGATGTTGACAGTATTCTTACATTAGACGAACATGATTTTGAGACATTTTTTGGAGTCTAGCGAATATGCTACAAGTTGTGCTTTTGTTCAAACATTTTTGCCGGTGCGTGCAGACAGCAACTGTCGCGACGGATGGGACGATGTTTTGGTATGATGTAATCAAGATTGAAATATGTGTGTATAGCGGATTTGAAGTGTGTATCATCGAATTAAATGGAAATTTGAAAAGACTTATTTTATGAGTTGCGGCCAAGTAAATAAAAAAAAGAAGACGTGGCAGTGTAAGTTATTTTTTCATGATTGATATTTTATTTTGTGACTTTATGATATTTGAATATTTTTATGTGTTTTATTTTTACTGTTTATGATTATTTAAAATTCTATTGTTATTTAAATGATACTTAAAGTCGGGGCTTTGTAAAGAAAATGAAATACATTCTTATATTGGTAAAAGTAATTGAAAGATAAATATAATTAATTACATTTTTCGTTCTAAACAGACTATATTTTTCTTATTTCCACTCTAAAGCAATTTGACTGGAAACCATTTGCGTAATTTACTATTTTTGCTTCCTTTTTATTCTGTGTTTATGTTTTCACTAAAAAGATGTAATATGATTGAAATTTATTATGCTGTTGAAGTTATTTCCAACTATTTGGAAAGAATTGATGGTTTGTAATTTAAATAACAGAATATTAGATCCTTTACGTAATTTGATGTGTAAGTGTATACTGATATTACTTGTTGTTCTTATGTTGTTTATTATTTTGAATTTTAGAGTCAGATAATTTTATAATTGTTGTTAAGTTAAAGATTAATATATTATGAATTGATATTAGATATTATTATTATTATTATAAGTTATAAGATTATATTATTAGGTTTTAAAAAATTTAAATTCAAGTAATTACTAAGATGAACTGTTGGAGTAGTACAAATACCTTAATGAAGATCAGAGCAAAATATGAACGTGATTTCGATCAATCTGGGAAACAGTATGTCCATTATCTGTCAGTTGAGCATAGGAATATAATGGGTTCTTTAATCAATCGCCAATACACGGGTAGACTTTCGGGTACTTTAAATTTTTCGGGTCCCAATAGAGATATCACACAAAATGATATTCGGACAATTCTTATTGATGAAATATACAAATTTGAAGGAAAGTCAGGTGAGCTCACGACAAGTGATATAGCGGAACATGAAATCGATTTTGATATTTATGACAAAAGTGTAGACAATAGAAAAATTGACAAGTGTTGTAAATGCTTAGTGAAATTTGTGGAGCAAAAAATAATGTGTAACTATTGCCACGAATTCTTTATGTACCCTAAAAGTAAAATTAAATTGGATTAAACTCAAAATTTTTATGTGAATATTATATTTGTACTGACACATTTACTGTGTAGAATGTTTTCTGTTGCAAATTCCTATAATTAATAGAATTCAGTAGGGAAGCTTATCAGAAATGTCTATCAGTATTTTGGGGTTGAAATATGATGTTTACTAATAAATTAATGGTGATTGGATAACTTTGAAAAAAAAAAAAAAAAAAAAAAAAAAAAGGGTTTTCACTTTAAATTATATTTGTTCAAGTGATAATTTTAGTGGCAGAAGGAATACGGTCGCAATTTAGAAACATGGAACAAATTGCGACAATATTATTTTCCAGATGACTTCAAATTATTTCATGAAGATACACAAAAACCAGCACAAACAACTTCACATACAGGTTCACAAAATCAAACTAAAGTAAAAACAATAGATTAAACTCAAATTCTTTTAAATATCGCTTATTACCATAATTTCAACATTATCAGGTATGTTCTTGGGTCGACACAGGAATATTACTTGTTTTTGAAAGTTTTTGAGGTTAGGTAGACACCTTATGCAGGCATAAGATGTGTATTATGATTTTAGGAATTTTCAAATTGATGTTGAAAAATGAAATTAAAATTTTTATATAATTACAGTTTTTAGTAAATATTAGTTATATTATTTAATGGATTCACAGAAGCTATATTTATTTTGTTTAATACAATAAAGGTCTTGAATTATTCTTGAATGCTGATATTCTGTATTAGTCAGAGTTGATATTGTGATGTTGTAGTAAAATGTTAAGAGAGATTAGTTGAAATTTAAGGATTGCAATAGTATAAATAATAGTTTTATATTTCAATTCTCTGTCACCTATCTATCTAACAATTATTATTATTATTATTATTTTTGCTTATTACTTAAAAAGTGTAAAAAGAAGTAGAGGATTCTACACTTAAATTTTGGTAATTAGCTATACCCGATTATGTCATAGATTTTTTAGTAGTCAAAAGAAGAGTATCAGAAAGGGATATTATTGTTCACAATTGTTGGTTGAGTGAATCCTATCTAAATATTTGGGCATCTAAATTATTTAGTATTGGAAAATAATGTAGAGTTAAATTTTTTTTATATAGATTTCGGCTAGCAAAAAATTATTTCCTTATCCTTTCAAGTAAGGAAACAAACATATTTTGCTATGTATTTTTTTTTCCTCAACCAAGAATTTTATATTGAATGTAATATTTACTGTGATATATTATATTGTTAGAGTAGTTATTGAAGTCTGTTGATATTATTTATTTTTGAAAAGATTTATTAATGTTATTATTTATTAAGAGAAAATATTAGAAAAAATGTTGAGAGAGATTTAGAGTTAATATTAGAGTTATTAGAGTATTAGAGTTTTATTTACAAATTGAGTAAACTGCTTACAATGAAATGTAGTTATAAAATATATGATGAATTAGAATTTTTGTACCAAGGTTGTGATATTTCAAAGTAGTATGTATACCATGTTGTGCAATATGGACATTTATTAATTCAAAAATTTTACTGATTGCGACAAAAAGGATAGCTATCGAATGAAATGAATTAGCTCTGGTCTTCAGTGTGACCACAAAAAGAGTGGCACCACAGATTAGAGTGGGGGTAATCCCAAAACCACAATGGAGAAAGACTGAAATTTAGTCAGAACTGTTTTGAGACTGTTGTTGACTGCTGTTGTTGTTCAAACAGTGACTGTTTAAGACTATTGAAACTTCAGTATTCAGTTATTCAGTATTAGTATGATTAAGTTTTTCAATAGTATTCTGAAGAATACAGTTTTTTCAATTGGTAATATTCTTCAGTTTTCAATGTAACTAATTTCCAACTTTATTATTTATTATATTGATTTATTATTTATTATTATTATATTATGTTGGTAATATTATTTATTATGTTAGTTATTTCTTAATTTATCTTGATGTATCCCATTTATTTACACTTGCAAAAGTAAGTGTTGCTGTAAACTTATGTATTTGAGGTTATGCTTTACTCTAAAAATATTTTATTTTCCATTCTTCCAAAATTTAAGACAATTACTTTGTTTGTGATTCTTGATGATTTAAAATTTTTAGAATTTTATATTTTAGGAAAATTCTCTATTTTTTTTATCTGAACTGCTGTCAGGGAACTGCTATTCAGATAAGCTTGTTTTTTTGGGGGGGGGAATATTGAAACAAATTAAAAAAAAAAAAAAAAAAAAAAAAAAAAAAAAAATTTCGCCGTTGACTTTATTAAGACTATAATTCTGTGTAAATCCCATTATTCTAAATTATTTTCTCGCTCCAGTATTCGATTGTCAAAATTACATCTAGCGAAATATATAGTTTATTCCAAACTCATTCTCTTAAAAAAATGGCACTGATAGAATGTTCTATTAAATTTACGCACTTTTATTTTCTTTAAATAAAAAGCATCCTAGAATCTAATAATTCAAAAAATACCCATTTCCCAGCTAAAAATATTTTACTCTTTTGAAATAACAACCTATGAATTTCTTTTCTTTATTTTTTATTTCCCTACGATTCCTGACAAAATATTACTTTTCAAATTCTGAAAGATTTTAATCTCAATGTAAAAATTATTTTGGCATATTGCCATACTTGATAAAAACATATGTACTCCTTTTCTCTCTGCTTTTATTTATTAGAAGGAAGTAGAAGGCACGAGATTGTTCTAGAACATTTTTTGGCGCGCTTTTGCCAGCTTCGGTAAGTTCACTTCGATATTAATTCGCCGAAGAAGTTAAGCCGTGAGCGTTGATTGGCCTAGAGGCTTTTTAGATAGAATGTATTCTGGCGCGCTCGGGAAATGATATACGGATTTTTCCCGCGTTTAGAGCAGAATGTTCCGGGATTTCGGTGGTGGATGCAACTAGTCATGTACTTCCTAATCTTCGAAGGTTC
Organism: Maratus michaelseni; assembly: GCA_963931845.1. NCBI lineage: Eukaryota > Metazoa > Arthropoda > Arachnida > Araneae > Salticidae > Maratus > Maratus michaelseni. The sequence continues at coordinate 211,067,982 of OZ007600.1, forward strand.
TCCTTGGCCGCCGATTGATTTTTAAAAGAATACCTGCCTGTACTAACTAAGATGTCTTCTTATATTTAAATTTAAATCATCAAGTTTTGCCACGACCCTAAATTTAGCAGTGCATGGAGTGAGTTTTCAATAGAGTAAAGCTTAATCAATTAATCTTTAAATTTTTCGAATAAAGTGTGAACTGGAACGAACTGCCTCTTCTCTGTAGCTTATACGTACACAATGAAGTAAGTCTCGGTGCTCGACTGAAAATCTCCTCGGAGAAACCTCCCTTGCCTTGAATAGGAGTCTACAAAAGTATGGTGACTCCAGTTAAATCGTCACATATATATATATAATATATATATAAATGCAGTATTCTTTTTATTCTAACTTTTGTGAACACATGTGAAAATGTTTGTGTACTGTATTTCCAAATAAATTTAGTGCTGTTTTTGTGTTACAATTTCCCTTCTGTGAGCGCTTCTGGTGATGCATCGCTTACTTAAATTTTGGAAAAGAAAAGCCCCAAAATATGTAAGCCAGCCATCTAAATTTTTTAATAATAATCGCATAATTGTTATGAATGTATGTATAAATTTAATCTGCATTTATTTTCAGTAATAAACCATTGACCTTTTTTTTTTCTAAATTTCAGTTCCTTATTCCTTTAGATGTTAAAGTTTTTTAGAGTTAGTTTCTAGATCAAAATTTTGCGGCTGTAATTTTTTTCTATTTTAGGATTTTGCTTAAATTTTTAATAGTACAATGATTAGAAAAAAATAATAATAAAAGCCCATATTTAATATTACCATACCTTGATAATTTTACCTTGGGTGGTGTTAAATACGATCATTAGATATTAAGCGCAACACATTTTATACTAAAATTTGACTCAGCTAGAAAACTCATAATATCATTGAAACCGCATTTAAAAAATAAAATTGCCCGATGACAATAATGTATCTGACAACTTGTATTAGACCTTGTATAAAGACTACACACGTCAATAACTTATGTAAATATCGATGGATTAAAGAATATAATAATAAAATCTACTTCAAAAAATTCCTTTCTATGACCATATTCGAAGAAAGCACGATATATATAATGCACAGTTTATTCAAGCTTCGAACCATGGACTTTGTAGCTCCGTCAAAAATTTCGCGTCTGCTCTTTTCGTTTTATGTATTTTAAAACATATATTTTAAAATATTGATGTGAGAACTCATTGCAGAATTTTCAGTAAGGGCGGAGTTCAACAATATTTGATTTACGGTGATTTGCGGAGTATTCCAGATTTTGATTTACGGAAAGTTGCACCTCTAATTTTTCCTCTGTGTTTTTAAATCTATTTTCATGTAAATAGCTTTCAACATTTATGTGAGTACTCATTGCACAATTTTTAGATAGGTATATATTATATATGAGCCTGTATAACGCCTTATTTAATGATTACACACCTCAATAACTTATATAAAAATCGATGATCCAAATTGTAAAACGTTTCAAAATACATACTTTAAAATATTCCATTCTCAGACCATGAAGCTTAAGCGAGGAAAAAGGGTGTTTAACGAAGTTTTCTCAAGCTGCAAATTGCATAACTTTGTAACTCCTCCCCAAATTACGCCTCCTTTTTTTTTTTTTTTGTTTAAAATAAAATGTCAAAACTTGACGGGAGTGATATTGGTACTGACATTGATTTAAATCGGCACTGACATTAATACTTGCATCCCTAGATTTTAGCATTATAGAAACTTTTTCGGAGCATGAGCCCTCCTGATACCGACTCTGAAATTACACAGCAGAAAAGTGTTTATAACCTTTTAAATTGTTTCAAGATTAATTTTCTCATTTAAAAATCTCTTTTTACACAGAAATATGTATTAATCCTAAGTACTTTTTCATGACAACATTTCCTGATTTTCACGCTTGAAAATGTGTTAAAATAGCAATTTTTTTTTATTTATATCCAACCACTGGCAAAAACAGTTTCTAGACAGAAAAAACACCTGTTTTGTTTTCCACTCCACCTGTTTTCCTGTAAAAGGTCTTCAAGCAGAAAGGAAGAATCCCACGGTTTCTTTATGTTACTAGCACTCACTGAGCAAAGGCTAAAAAATGTTCCATTTCTCGACTTGTAACTACGATCGAATAATTCTCCTTATTTTCGATCAACAATAATTCAACTACTTTCCTTTGAAAGTGATTTTTAAAGGATTGTAGTACAATTTAAGAAACTTAGAATACATTCTTGTTTCTCAATTACCAAATTTATTGATTGTTTGTTTGTTTCATTTTTCGACATGTAAATAAATAAAAATTTCACTTTGAGTCCTATCCAATCTCAACTCTATAGCATTCGCAAGTCATTCCTGAATATATATATATATATTATATGGATTGCTATAGATCTGAGAACAATGTTCCAGAAGTAGATTTTCTGAGTAGCATTCTCATTTTACTTCTTTCCCTAAGTTACAAAGCAAATTTTCCCTAGATTCTGAAATTAAGGGACGTGCTGCATTTTGATTGGCTGCATAAGGCCAATACAAACTAGCGTCTACATCGCGGCCCTCAAAACGCCCCTTATCAGAAATCCACCCGAGAAATTCCCTATTTAGAGGTAAAATATTGTTAATTGTTGAGTTGGTTTCCCCTACTCGATATTTTGTGAGCCACTGATCTTGGACAGGGTTCGTACGCTTTTACCACAATTTTTTATTAGAATTTTTCTGAAATGCTGAAAAGTATTACAAATCCTGTAATTAAACGAACGGTCTACAATTTCTGCTATTTAGATATTAAATAGAAATTTTCTATTAAAAAATTGTGTTAAAAGAGTACGAACCCTGTAGGAAAAAAAAACAGATTAAATATAAGAATATTTAACAGTATTTTTATTTTTAGGAAACATTATCTTGTATCCATACATGAAAGGCTAATTTTTTTTTTTTTTTTTTTTTTTTTTTTTTTTTTTTTTTTTTTATTAAATGTAGTCTTGTATTGATAAATTTCTTTGTATGTACTTTGATAAATTTCATTTCAATAAATTTAGGTTATCGGTAATATAGTTTATATTAAAAAATCCCGAGTTTAAATAAAAAATCTTGACAGCAGTAAAAATAACTCCGAAAGAAAAAAAAACACATTTTATTCAACAATTTCAATTAATTAAATGATGATATTAACTCTCCGGTTTTAACCCATTAAGAGCCAACATCAGTCACGCGAAAAAAAGCTCAAGCTAATGTTAAGTCTATGAGAAGGTTCTAGCGCGATTTCTCGCTGGTATTTTATTATTTTTAAATGATTTTTTTTTTTTTTTTTTTTTTTTTTTTTTTTTTTTTGCATAGGATAGCTGAAGTCGATTTCCAACGTTGTTAGTTTTTACTTTTTCGATTTTGGTTCCAGTTATTTTATATAAGGGTACTTTCTTTTTCAGAACCCTTTCCAAAATTGAAAATGTTAAATTATGTTAATTCCAAAGTTAAAGTACCCTTATATAAAAAATCTGGAACCAAAACCACTAACAACGTTACAGATCGACGTCAGCTATCCTATGCAAAAAAAATAATTTAAAAATATTAAAATGCGAGCGAGAAATTGCGCTAGAACCTTCTCATAAACTTAACATTAGCTTGTGCGTTTTCCTCATGACTGATGTAGGCTCTTAAGTGCCAAAACTATGTGGGCGGAGTCTTCAATATTTTTATTGAAATTCGTTTACCACCAAACATTTAATTTCTGCAATGGTATTATTCAATTTCTGCGAAAGTAAAGTTTTTATCAGTAAATAAAGTATTTTTTAACATAAATAAATAGTGGTAGTTTGGCAGGTTTTTTTTAAATACACTTTTATTTTGAATGTTGCGAAAACGCAACACTAGCAGGGTATGAGTTAAATGAAGCTCATATAACTTCTACCTGAATGATATTAGTAAAAATTACGAGGCAAGCACTCCATTTCTAAAGATGAAAGTAAAGAATAGTAACATCATGTATCACATGAGACTCAGCGGTGTGCAAGGGAATTTCTGATACAAGCCGTTGTGAGAAGCGCAGGAGTAGAGGCTAGCAATTACAGACCTTGCTGGAGGATACTGATTTTGAAAATGGCTGTGGCTTTCTGAGCCAGCCCTTTTTAAGTTCACCAGTAACAGATGCATTTACAAACGTCTCAATCTAGTTTTACTTAATTCAAAACAATCCATTTGATATTTCTGGTGTGAGACTTATAATAAATTATTGCTTATGAATGATTTTATGACAGGACCTAGAACAGCGTCACGTCACAGTTTTTGTTTTATGAATATCGTATGTTATTTCTTAAAAAAGTTCCAGTTTTTTAAGAGTCATACATTAATTGTTGAGTTTTGTTTATCTTTTATAAGAAAACAACAACAAAATATATGTTACGAAATCATTAGTTATAAATTCTAAATTTGTTACAAAAAGGAAAATAGAAAAGTATCTATATTTAATATATTTCGTCATCTTGATTTTAACTTTCTGTTACATTTATAACTAATGGCAAAAAAATATATAAATAAATAAATAAATATTAATAAATTATTTTCACAAATCTATATATCAGAAGGTAAATTTTTCAAAATTAGACATTACTTATACAAAATAAACAAATAAATTAAATAAATAAATAAATAAATAAAAATAAAATGAATAAATAAAATAAATAATAAAATAAAATAACTGGATTCAGTATCGCTGATGCTGCTTCCACATTGATCTCATATGACTGATCTCATATTGAAAACATACGATACATATAAGAGTACAAACTGAATGAGTGAAACATGAGATTGTCAACTATCAGAATGCTGTAAATATTCGATGACTTCTTGAGCACATGATTTATGACTTTAATGGGCCACTTCACTCACGCGAAAACACCCGCTCGCTACTTTTAATCCTATGGCAGAAACTTTTTACAATATCTTGTTTGCATTTCAACATTTTTAAATGATTTTTTTTTCTTGTCTGCATTGGATAGCTGAGGTCGATCTCTATGCAGTCCCTTCTTTAATTTTAGTTATTATTTTTTTTTGTAGATTCTTCGCAGGTTTTGTTCCCCCGAGGATACATTAACTTTCGAAACCGGTTCCGAAAGTAAAAGTATCTTAACAAAAAAAATCTTGTTAAAAAATCAAAACAGTAAAAAGGCCTGCATATGCATAGAGATCGTTCTCAGCTATTTAATGCAAATAAATAGATAAATAAATAAATAAATAAAATTAAAAACTTTTTCCCAAGGTTTAACTTTAGCGAGCGGATGTTTTAGTGTTAATGAAGTAGTCTCTTAAACAATACGAAGGAACACTCGTTCCACCAACCGATTTTATTTTCGGTGCCAACGCCTGCGGCTCAAAGCCTATTTTCATAACTGTCCTTCTGGCTACATCAATACAATGGCGAGACTACACCAATATGATGGGCGGGTCAAAATGGTTTCGGGGCGGAATGTTAACCAATTTTCAGATAGCCAATTAAGCCTTTTTTTTTTTTTTTTTTTACTTACCCATTATATGTTGTATACGGACGGATTTACACGTTTTCAGACACAGGAGATTCCGAAAAACATATTTTTAGAAAAAAAAAATTTGCTTTCCGTCTGTCTGTGTGTGTGTCTGTAAACGCTCCGGAACCTTTTTTTTTTTTCGGACTCTCGAAATATTCGTTCTGATAAAAGATATATAAAAAAATTCGAAATTGTTTATTTTAAGGAGTGAATATAAAAGACAATAAAAAACAAATTTTGCATGAAGAATGAAGTCAATCGGATAATTAGTTGCCGGGATATTTGTAATCCTATTTTCCACACTTTTCGATTTTTCCTGACCCAGTATTTCATTCAAATTTCAATGCAAAGGTACATTTTAATTAGAAATGAGACGCTTAATCCGACGCAGTAAACCGTTAGTTAATATGATTAACAATTTGGGAGTTATATGCATTTAAAATTTATGACGTCATCAAGCCACGATTTTATTCGAATTGCGATGCATTTTATAAATAGTTTACACATGTTGATTTTCATATTTTATATTATGCATATCCATGATGGGTAAGTATTACCGTGGTCCCCAACGACTAGTTTTTTCGTGTGTGTGTTGGAAGGATGGTGGTCAGAGAGTAACTCTCTTTTGTGAGAAATATTTCATCTATTAGTGAAAAATGTTTGTAATGTAATTTTGTATTTCTACATAGAAAATGCTTTTTTCTTGTTTTCTATTCGATTATTTGTTATTATTATTATTATTATTATTTATTTTTAAAGGGAGGTAATATTAATTTTTTGAAGAAATCAGTTTGGCACTTGTAACAATTTAAAAGTTATGGGAGGAGCTCAAGTTGTCATTTTGAAATTAATTTAACAATTAAGATTATTAGCCATTGAGAGCACATAAAAAGAATAATTAATTGTTCAAATATATTGGTAAAGCAACTATCAAAAAATCAAGATTTTGATTAAATAGAGGATATAAAATACTGAATGTTTGACAGTTTCTTTTGCAAATTCATGAGACAATGGAGGGTTTTGGATGGAAAAGTACAAGTGATGAAATATAAAATAAAATAAAGAATTTTAAAAGGTTTACATTTTATTTCAAATTTTTAATTCTTAAACGGTGTATAGTCGAGATACTGAGAAAGTATCCAAGCCGGGACAGTGCGCTATTTTGATGACCCGGGTTCGTGTCCCGGCTTGGATACTTTTTCACTATGTTGTCTATACGCCTTTTAAGCAATTAAAATTTTGATATATTGTGAATGTAAGATTTTTGTGAATGTAAGATTAAGAAGAGGAATTTTCTATGGAAAAATTTACAAGTATTAAAATAGGTTTAAATTTGTCTACTAAGATGATGGGGGACAAATGAGAAGGGTATATTTTCGTATTATGTATTATTTTTTTTCATATAAATTTTTTCATATTATAAATTATTTATCTATTTCTTTTTTTTTCACTGACCACCAATAGAACAGAGAAATATTTTAAAAGAAAGGTAAAAAAAAAAAAAAAAAAAAAAAAAAAAAAATGCAGAAAGTGGAGGGGGGGGGGGGGGGGGAGAGTAAAAAAAAAATGGAAATTTTTCGGTGAGGAAGTGGTGAATTTAGATAATTGAATATTTATTTAGTGTTTCAACAAAGTAACAGAAAGGGCAGAAATTTAAAAAAAAATATATTTATTTTAAGATTTCAGACTTTGTGCACTCAGGTGAAAAGATTTCTGTACTGATGTTTCCAAAGATTATCTACTATGTGATTCTATGCTAAAATTTCTTTTCTATGAGTGCTTCTGTCGAGGCATTGGTTACTTAAAATTTGGAAAGAAGGCGGAGTTACAATCAGTTGTTTCTGAGATAAACAGCTTTGACAGACAGACGGACAACATATCGGGACTCTAACCGGCCTATTATCCCTTAAAATTCAACTCGCGAGTTAGACCTTAACTGTCTGTTGAACCTGAAATAGAATTCATCCCTAACTCAGCCAGGCGAAATGAGATATAAAAAGGAAATTCAAGTTGAGAAACTGAACCTTGCTTTTGAGCTTGGTTTAGCCGACGCGCGCATATGCAGTTTGAGCAAAGATGGCTTCGAATTGTGCTTCGAAGTTTATTTTGTAGGCAACGCTATCTATACTTATAAAAGAAAGTTTCGCTCTGTGTGTGTGTCTGTTGGCGATGGCTAGGAAAATCTAGACCACCTAGAAGGCTGGAAATTTAGATTTAGGTAGTCCAAACCCTCTCCTGGTGCAACATTACATCAGAATTTTAATATTTTAATTACTTTCTGAAATATTAATTAAAATGCACAAAGAGCTCTCATTAAAAATACGCTTTTATTCATCGGTTGGTTGGTTGTGTAGAATATCTTCTCAGAGCACATTAAATAAATCAGAGTAGCGATGCATAGATAAGGATTTATAACGAAATAGTGCGACATGGATTGCTGTTATCTGCATATAGCCAAGCTAATGTAGCGCCATCTACTCACGGCAAATTTCGCAAACGCCACCTATGTTTAAGACATTTCCTGGCACGTTTTTCTTCATTATAATTATCTCGGTTTAAGGTTTTTTTAAAAACAGGACATGTATTACTATGATAGAGAAAACTTTATTTAACAGATTATTTGTTATATATTTGCGGGAATGGTGAGGGGTAGGGGTCTAATTACACTTAACAATTTTAACATTTTTAGCTTCGCCCGTAGCGTGTAAATGTTGTTTTATATACAGAATACCGCTATTTTAAATCTCAGTTTGTAATATCTCAGTAATAATGTTCCGAACTTCTCCATTTAGTTCCATTTTTACTAAATTATCGCAAAAATCAGCATTCATTGCTTCAAGGTGTATTTCTAAAAAGCAATTACCAGTATTTCCGAATAATAGCCTAAGCCAAATTTAAAATTAAGTTCCTAGCTTAACCAAAGGAATCAATCACACTGATACCCCTAATTACTTATTTGCTGAAGGTCACTTGAATATTAGCCCCCCCCTTCTCCCCTCCGGGGCCCTCCTTCAAAGTTTTCTCTAACTAATCCCCGTTTCCATATCTCAGCAACTATCTTTCCGATTTCAACGCAAGTGATTCCAAACATTATAATTAACTTAACAGTCACCCTTTGTAATATTAAACTAAATTTATGAGTAGCGGTTACCACTATTTCTGAATAATAGTTTAAGCCAAATTTCTAATTAAGTTCCTAGCTTAACTAAACGAACGGATTTTTAAAGATGCATAGTGGTCGTCCTAATTAGTCATTTGTTGAACGGCACTTGAACATCCCCTCCTGCCCCTATTCCTACTTCAAGGTTTTTTACCTAACTATGCTCCGTTTCCATATCTCAGCAACTATCTTTCCGATTTGAACGCAAGTGATTCCAAACATTATAATTAACTTAATAGACACCCTTTATAACATTAAACTAAATTTATGAGTAGAGGCTACCACTATTTCCGAATAATAGTTTAAGCCAAATTTGTAATTAAGTTTCTAGCTTAACCAAAAGAACGAATTTTTAAAGATACATTTTGATCCTCCTAATTAGTCATTTGTTGAAGGGAACTTGAACACCCCCCCCCCGGCCCACCTTTAAAGTTTTTTCTCTAACTATGCCCCGTTTCCGCCTCTCCACAATTATCTTTCCGATCTCAACGCAACTGATTCCAAACATTATAATTAATAGTCACCTTCTATAATACTAAAGTAAATTTATGAGTAGCGGTTACCACTATTTCCGAATAATAGTTTAAGGCAAATTTGTAATTAAGTTCCTAGCTTAAGCAAACGAACGAATTTTTAAAGATGCATCGTAGTCCTCCTAATTAGTCATTTTCTGAAGGATACTTGAACATCCCCTTCACCTGACACCTCACTCATGATTATTTTCTCTAGCTGTGCCTTATTTCAATAACACGGCTTATAATGTTCCCATCTTCTCGAAACCAGCTCGATTTTGTCGCAGGCCTACTATACAGTACCGTAGGCAATGTTGACCTGTTTCAGAGGTTCTTTCCGAAAGAGGTTGCTGCCCTGGCGGTGGAAGGGGGAAATAAAAGATTTTCCGGAGCGTGCGAGCCTGCCCGGTATACGGTGTCGAAGACATCGAAGACCTCAGCCAGAGTTTCATTTTTTAAAAGATTTGAGTTTATTACACGGGCTCGGGCAACGCCGGGCGGGTCAGCTAGTTTGTAATGTAATAAACAAACGAAATGTTAATTGTAAAAGAAATTAATATGAAAGAATGTATTTCTTTTAATTTTAGCCCTTTTCGATATTTTAACTTTGTGAAGTCAAGATTATAGTAATTTGTGACAAAGCTTTCAAAGCTTAAGATATCTACTGTCAATTTCTGGTATTTGGTAGCACTATCTACCGAAAGCGAATAGAAACAAATGTTCCTACAAAACAAATTTTGTATGTGTGATTCAAATCTCCCCCCCCCCCTTTTTTTAAGAATAATTAAAAGAAAAGCAGTTTTTCTTGCATTTCAGATTTACTCCTACACTTCATATTTGTTTAAAGGTTAAAATCATAGAAGAAGGAATTTTCTGTTAACGTTTACTATTGCATATGTTTATCTTTTTTTAATAGATAAATAATTTGAACTAATTTATGCTTTTTAGTTGAAAATAATTATTTTTGTTTGAAAGAAATATTTTTCAGAGGATTTCTTGAAAATTTTTGCATTTCACCAGAATTTTTTTAAACATCTTCTAAAATTTTTATACAAGGATTTAAGAAAAAATTCTATTACAATAATCAACACAAGAAAGAAAAAAAAAAAAAAAAAAAAACATTCTTACGTATTGTATAAGGGATTAAGCCTACCAGGCATGCAATTTTATCCAAGATAATTTATTGAATGTGTAAGCAATTTCTTTAGTTTAATAAAACTATATCTCATCAAAAACGTCACCTGTAAAAAATGCAGCCAAGTCTCGTGACTCTTTTTCCGTAAAAAGTTCTGAAATCGTGTAAAGCCAAGTTTAGCTATCTTATTAACTCTGAAATTTTCATTCACAAATCACTCCTAGTCTCTACATCTTTAGTTAAATATTATTTTGTGACTTGCCAATTACGCAGCACAGGGAAGTTATTACACCTTACTATGTTATGTGGGAAAGGATGAGATAATATGATTAAGGCTAATTATATACACACAGGGAAGTTATTACACCTTAATATGTTATGGGATGGCATGGTATTATTTGATTAAGACAAATTATATACATCACATTCTCGTGCTACGTAATTGCCAAGTCACAAAATAATATTTAACTAAAGATGTAGAGACTAGGAGTGATTTGTGAATGAAAATTTCAGAGTTAATAAGATAGCTAAACTTGGCTTTACACGATCTCAGATCTTTTTACGGAAAAAGAGTCACTAGACTTGGCTGCATTTTTTACAGGTGACGTTTTTGATGAGATTTCACTTGTTTTTGTAAGTAATCCTCCATTTCTTGATTTTGGGTTATTTTTGGAGATCATCCACTGATTTTCGGTAAGCCCACACTCTGTCCCTATTATTTACAGGTATCAAAAATTTGAAGCTTTAGTTTCGTTTGCAAAGTATACCGTAGATAAAAAGAGATTTCAGGTTCCTAGGCCAGCACTAAAGTTATCGGAGGGGGAGTGTCAAAAGTACCCTCAATTGCTTCCAGGATAGGTGCTATCCATCTGAGATATTACTCGCAGTCCTAGATACTTGATATTTAGCATAAAAGAACTTTTTAGTATAAAAAGAAAGCCAAAATTAAAATTTCCGGAAATTTTTAATAAATCTAACTATATTAATTTTTTCGATGGTTTTTTTCGTTTTTCGGCATTTTTTTTTTTACATTTACGGATTTTTTTATTTTTTCTTACTTTGTATACTAAACCCTACCTTTCTGCCAAATGTCAAGCTTCTAGGACTACAAAATCGGATTATTTTCAAAGTTTTGACTTTTTATAAATTTATTGATTTTTCGATTTTACTTCTAAGTTACCTGATTGTCATGCCAATATAGTAATTTTTTTATCAGTCTTCTTAGGATAACTTAGGTTCAATTTAGAGGTAAATCAAGTGAATGTTAGAGTCACCATGATTTTATTTAGAAAGAACTTTGTCATGCCAATATAGTAATTTTTTGATCCGTCTTCTTAGGATAACTTAGGTTCAATTTAGAGGTGAATCAAGTGAATGTTAGAGTCACCATGATTTTATTTAGAAAGAACTATCAAACCATAACCAGCCAGTAATGTCGGGAGGGTAGGGGGAGCTGTGAAAATTTTTCTGGGGCTAACATCATTTAACAATCCATATTTCATATGCGAAGTAAATAGAGTATAACCTGTGAAAGAAAACAAACCTGTCTATAAAGAAATCGCCTATAACGTAGCCAGTCTATAGTGAAACTTTCCTATAACGAAATTCGTAAACGAAAGAAAAGAAATCCATAATCCGGGGGAAATAACATAAAACAATTAGGGGCGTTGTACTAGCTAATAGGACAATTATCTAAAAACTAATGTTTGTGGCAGTACAAAATCAAATTGTTTTCGAATTTTCGAATTTTTAAAGATATTTCGATTTTATTTTCGAATTTAACGAATTTTTTAATTGTTCCTTGAATTGAATAGTAAATATACTACCTTTACACCAAGTTTTAAGTTTCTAAGAATACAAGATAAAATTATTTTCAATTTTCAATTTTTTCGTTTTTTTTTTATAATTTTCTGGATTTTTTAATTTTTTCTTATTTTGTATCCTTTATTATAATTTTCAAGTTTCTAGAGCTACAAAATCGAATTATTTTGAAAATTCCGATCTTTTTCGATTTTTTTTATTCTATTTTCGAATTTATTGTGTTTTAATTTTTCCTTTTTCCGTATCCTAAACAATAAGTTTTTTCGAATTTTACAGATTTTTTCTTTTTTTTCTTTTTTTGTATCCTAAATACTGCCTTTATTCCAAATTTTAAGTTTCTAGCTGTACAAAATCGAATTATTTTCAAATTTTCGTTTTTTTTTCGATTTTTTTATTTTATTTTCGATGTTTGTTGTGTTTTTCTTTTTTTCTTTTTCTGAATCCTAAACACTACCTTTACACCAAATTTTCAGTTTCTAAGACTACGAGATCATATTATTTTCAATTTCTCACTTTTTTTCTTTTTTTTTCTTTTTTTTTTAATTTTTAATTTTTGAAAATTTTGATTTTTTTTTTCGAATTATCCATATTTTTTAATGTTCCCTTATTTAGTATCTTAAATATTACCTTTATTTCAAATTACAAGTTTCTAGTACTAAGAAATCGAATTATTTTCAAATTTTCTTTATTTTTCGATTTTTTTATTTTATTTTCGAATTTTATTGCGTTTTTATTTTAACTTATTCTGAATCCTAAACACTATCTTTACCGCGAATTTTAGGTTTCTAAGGCTAATCAAATTATTTTAATTTTTTCGAATTTTTGAATTTTTTTTTTCGAATTTTTCGGATTTTTTAATTTTTCCTTATTTTGCATCCTAAATACTACCTTTATTCCGAATTCCAAGTTTCTAGCACAACAAAATCGGATTATTTGAAAATCTTCGGGTTTTTTTTTCGATTATTCGATTTTATTTTTTATTTTTTTTGTGTGTGTTTTTGATGTTTTCTTTTTCTGAATTCTAAACCACTACCTTCACACCAAATTTTAAGTTTTTAAGACTACAAGATCGTGTTATTTTCAATTTTCAATTTTGTTCGAATTTGTTGAATTTTCGAATGTTTTTTTTTTTTTTTGGAATTTTCCGGATTTTGTAATTTTTTCTTTCTTTGTATCCGAAACGCTAGCTTTATTCCAAATTTTAAGTTTCTATGGCTGTGGGATCTACCCAATCTTTTTGATGACGCGAGAGTGAGTGAGTGTGTGAGTGACAAAAAATCGGAACTTTGAGTTCACATACCGTCTGCACTAATTTATGGGTATTTTATGAGCTATCCATATTTTTTAATTTTTCCTTATTTAGTACCTTAAATACACTATATTGCTAAAGGTAACCGGTCACTTGCGATTTTAGACGTTTTGTTAACTATCTAGAAAAATACATGAGGAATTAACCTGAAATTGCAGGCTCGTAAACAGTATAGTATAGGTTATATATTTCCGTGAAGATTTTTTCACGAAACCTCATAGGGGACTGTCAAAAAATGGAAAAAGAACAAATATCTTTTGGATAACCCTGTAAAAACTAATGTAGCAGAGACATTCAAACTCAAGATTATTAATAAGAGGCTTATTGTGATATACTGTGTTTATTTTTATGAGGATAGCATGTAAACTCGTAGAGAATTTAAGGTTTTTATAAAAGCAGTCCCAAATTTCGCCTAGTTTTTTGCTTATAATTTGCAGAGATCTTAATATAAAAAAAAAGTTCTTTTCAGAAAATATGACAAACAGCATTGTCCCCAATACTCTGCAATCAGAATTAAAAAATAATAAAAATTGGATGAAAAATGAGCAGGTTTACTAAAAATTGTTTCACTACGCATGCGCGAATGCAATCAAAATATAATCTGCATAATGTATTAGCTAAGTATATAGAGCAACTTCTGTGAAAGTTTTAAAATCATAGCTTGAAAATTCTGAAAATTATCGTCGATAGAATAAGCTCGAAATCCGTTGTTATCAAGCGGAAGCTAAAAGATGAGGGGTTGTATCCAAATATAGTAGTACGTGCAATATTGTGTACGCTAACTTGGCCCTAATCAACAGATATTTGACTGTGTTTCGATCAGAAGGAATATTCTATTTTAAAATTAGGCTAATATTATCTGGCGCACATTTATACAAAAATTTATAGCACTTTCTACAATGGAATCCGAATATATAACTTTAATTGAAGCCGCTAAAAACTTACAATAGGTAATCCATATTGTACAGCAATGCATAAATTTAAACATATTTCGAAATAAAGTTAATTTTTCAGGTCAGCTTCTGTGTGATAACCAAGCGGCAATAGATTTTTCACATTCGACTATCGAAAACAACAGGAACAAACATGTTAGTGTTAAATATCATTTTCTATGAAATTTAATTTATGAGAATGTATTCACCCTCAATCATGCTAGGTCAAAAGAAAAGTCTGCTGACATCTTAACTAAACCTCTGCCTAAAGAAGGATTAAGACTTTTGTAAAGATATGTTTTCAGATTGAATGAGCGCAAAGACATTATAAATTGCTGCATTTATAGATTTTAATTCAGAATACATAGTATAACTGGAATTTTTCAAAATTAACTGTGTTATTTTATTATTCAATGTTAACCTAGTGTTTAAACTTGCATATTATATAAATGTAATTGATGTACTTGATATAATGAGCTGTATAAGGGTATATTCATTGTGATCACAATCTTTGATAAATATTATCTTTTCTTTCGATAAGTGCAGTTATTAACCCCCTCCCCCTTTTTTTCAACTTATATAAATTTTTTTGGGGTTAATCAGTATTTCACATGTTATGCTGTTTGTAATACATCCAAAGTGAAATGCTAGGTTTAAATAATTACTTGGTGTATTTTTAAGATATTTGAGATGTATTATTGACACATATGTTTTTATTTAACTGTGTTTGAAAAATGTGTGTATATATTAATGTTTACAATTGTGTTTATATTTAAATATTTTTGAAATGTGCAGTTTACTCAATATCCTTAAACCATTGTTGGAATTGTAATCAAGTATAGTGTGTTTATTTCTTTGGAGTTTAAAGCTTGTTTTAAAGTGATTCTATACTATGTATGCTCGTAACTACGGGAGGGGGGAAATGACAGGCAGGTATAACAGTTTGTTGCAAGTTAAAATGTCTTCCCTTATTTTTAATTACCGCAACTACTTTTTCCGAGTTACGAGCAGAATCCTTTTAATCCACACATTGCAGATTTTCTTTTCCTCATTTAGTCAGGCACTTCGCATTTTACACAAGCTTCTGTGTACAGCTGCATACGAAGAGTTTTTTTTAATGACATTTTCTTTTTGGCATCTTGATTTATTTAAATTTTTCGGCAAATGTGTGGCGTGAAATAATAAATGAACTGACTATATATATATATATTGTCATTAAATGGCATGTATGACGACGGTGGTGATGACATTTTGCAAGCGGTTTTGTTTTAGAAATTCTATGGTTTTTTACCGTCTGATGTAGCATGTGGCTATTAATCACGATTATGAATGTGATTCTTATATTGTTTTAATTTTCAATATTTTTAAGTTTCAGTATCAAAGGCCTGATGTGATTTTAAATAAAATTAAGAAAAGCTTACTCTGTTTTGGACTGTTTAATCGACTGGTACAATGACATATTCCACTGCGTATTACTTTGCTCTGGTTCGAGTTTAAGCTGCCTTAACCTTCAGGACTGTCAAAAAGAATGAGATCGAGTCTTTGCCCTTGGAATTGGACTAAAGTCATATCGGTTCCAAAATCATGCGTCTCCCTGAATTTTGTTCTGCCGATACTTTTGGTAACATATAGGGCAAAAAGAAAGTTAAAATATAAAGAGCTTTAATAATTTTACACTTTGGGCTCTAGTGTCTTGCAGGGTGGGGTGAGGGGTGTTAGATACATATTTTTTTTGAAGCGGAAGTTTCTTATCCCTTCACTGAAAACATAAAGTCGAGCATGTACTTTACATCCTCATTCTCATGCATCCAACTCTCTATCATGCATCCTCATCTCTCATCCTTTACATTTTGTGTTACAATTTCCCTTCTGTGAGCGTTTCTGGTGATGCACCACTTAGTTAAAATTTAGAAAAGAAAAGCCCCGAAATATATAAGCAAATCATTTAATTTTTTAAATAATAATCACATAATTGGTATGAATTTATGTATAAATGTAAATGTGCATAATTTTTCAGATATAAACAATTGATAATACTTTTTTTGTTCATAATTTCATGTAGAGTTAGTCTCTAGATCAAAATTTTGCAAATGTAATTTTTTTTTTTTTTTGCTAAAGTACAATGATTAAGAAAGAAAAAAAAAGGAAAGAAAAAAGAAAAATAATAATAATAAAAGCCCATATTTAATATTACGATACCTTGATAATATTACCTTGGGAGGCGTTAAATAATAGCAATAGATACTGAGAGCAACACATTTTATAATACAATTTGACTCAACTATAAAACTCAAAATATCATTGAAAACGCATTATAAAATAAATATGCCCGATGAGAATAATGTATCCTTCAACTTGCATTAGGTCTTGTCTATACACTAAACACGTCAATATCGTATGTAAATATCGATGGATTGAAATTAAATAATATACAAATAAAATTTACTTCAAAAAATTCTAATCTCAGTCCATAAGCGAAGAAAACGGGATATATATAAAGCAGAGTTTATTCAAGCTTCGAACCACGAACTTTCTAGCTCCGCCCAAAATTTCACGTCTGCTATTTTCTTTTTATGTATTTTAACACATATATTTTTAAATATTTATGTGAGAACACATTGCAGAAGTTTCATTTAGTGCAGAGTTTTTCCAAGATTTGAATTACGGAAATTCCCAACGCTAATTTATACTCCTTTCTGCTCGTAATTTCTCCTCTGTGTTTTTAAATGTATTTTCACGTACATAGCATTCAATATTTAAGTGAGTACTCATTGCACAATTTTTAGATAGGTATACATTATATATGTGCCTGTATACCGCCTTATTTAATTATTATACACCTCAAAAACATATATAAAAATCGATGATTTCAAATTGTAAAACGTTTCAATATATATATACTTAAAACTATTTCATTATCAGACCATGAAGCTAAAGTAAGAAAAAGCTGTTTAGCGAAGTTTTCTCAAGCTGCAAACTGAAGAACGTTGTACCTCCTCCCCAAATTACGCTTCCCTTTTTTATTTGGAAAAAAAAAGTCAAAACTTGACGGTAATGACACTGGTACTGACGTTGATTTGAATCGGTACTGACATTAATACTTATATTCCTAGATATTAACATTATAGAATTTGTTTCGGAGCCTGAGCCCTCCTTATACCGACTCTGAAATTACGCAGCAGAAATGTATTTCATTTTAAATTGTTTCAACATTAATTTTCTCATCATTATGGATCAAGCTATTTTTATTTTAAAAACGGCTCAGACGATTGGAATTTTGTACCCTACGGTTTATGGGCACGAGAAATTTATTGGGCTAGGTCACATGTCCGAGAAAATTTGATTAGTAGATCATTTTTGCGTCACTGTGGGTGAAGCTAATTTTATCTAAAAAACGGCTCGGACTATTTAGACTAAATTCTGCATTCTATGGTTTTCGGGCACGGGAAGACTGTTGGGCCAGCTCACATATTT
Source organism: Maratus michaelseni (assembly GCA_963931845.1). NCBI lineage: Eukaryota > Metazoa > Arthropoda > Arachnida > Araneae > Salticidae > Maratus > Maratus michaelseni. The sequence goes on from OZ007600.1 coordinate 211,085,846, forward strand.
GAGAATATTCAACTAGTGGGTCATTTTGGTTATGGATCATTATGAATCAAGTTATTTTTATCTTAAAAAATACTCAGACGATTTGAACTAAATTTTGTATCCTACGGTTTTTGGGGCACGAGAAAATCATTGAGCTAGGTCACATATTCAAGAAAATTTGATTAGTGGGTCATTTTTGTCATGGGTCATTATGGGTCAAGCTATTTTTATCTTAAAAACAGCTCAGACGATTTGAACTAAATTTTGTATCCTACGGTTTTTGGGCACGAGAAAATCATTGGGCTATGTCACATGCTCGAGAAAATCCGATTTGTGGGTCATTTTTGGGTCACTATGGTCAAGCTATTTTTTCTTAAAAACAGCTCAGACTATTTTGACTAATTTTTATATCCTACGGGTTTCGGGTACTAGAAGGCTATTGTGCTTGGTCACATGTTCGAGACAATTTGATTAGTGGGTTATTTTGGTCATGGGTCATGATATTTCAATTCAAAGCTAATTTTGACCGAGCATATCTGTCTAACCTGCTCGTCATATAAAACGATATAACCATCACTGAAAATGGAGGGTTTTTAAGTATCAAAATAATTTTTTTCTAATACAATTCACGAAGCTTAAATTTTAGTACACAATTTAACTCTTCTAATAAAGCTTCTGTAAATATTTCGTCACTAATGTTGCGGTAAGTATATATTTCGATCATTTGAAAGTCAAAATGTATATATATTATTGTCCGCATTTCTTTCTTGCTATATCTCTCAGATTTACTTTTCGAATTTGATATGTGATTAAATAAAATTAGAATAACTCATTCAATTCTAAAGTTACAGGTAGGTAGTCTTTTGTAGTAATTTTGTTGCAGCAATGGGAAAAAATTCAATTTGGCCAATTTTGTTTGTTCACGCATAAATCATTTGCCCTCGTCTCCCCGTTATCGATATGTAAAATCTTAAAATTGGATAATTTATTGATTTAATAGGTTCAAAGTGGGAGTCTATGGGAGGAGGAGTCGTTGCTTTTTCAACGTAACAACATCATCAAACGCCAGTCAATTGAAGGGGACGGGGCAAGAGAGTACTAAGCCATATTTTTGAACTGAGATATTTCAACTTAAAAATTTGATCAAAACATAAAGTTTTGTCTCCAATGTATTAGTAACATATGAGATATTCTGAGTAACAATATAGCATTATTTTAATGATATTACTATTACATTCTTTGTAAATTATCTACTTTCATTAAGGGCATAAACGCCTGTGGTAGAAACGAAACGTGGGACATATGCTGCCACCAAGTGATATTAGAAACAAACTATATGTAGGATATTATAATTTATAATATTAAGCGACAGATTACAGTGTTAAATTTACTTCACGAAAAATGTGGCTTGGCACTTTCTTGCCTCGACCAGTTCAATTGTCCATTTCCAGTTTAGTGGGTCGCAATAAACCGACATGATTTGCTTTGCTTGGTAGATGTCTGGGTTAGTGCAAACTTGGCCACTTCCATTTGAAACGCCCTTGCAATTTTGTTTTTCGAAGGAGGTTGACCATTGTAATCAATTATTGCACTTGATTTAAGTTCATGAAGCGTTCTTTATTCCACGATTTTCTATGCTTCAATAATTTTTTTGGATCAGTACCACATTTGTCAAAAGTATTTATTATTATTATTATTACTATTATTATTATTATTATATATATATATATATATATATATATATATATATATATATATATATTATTGTATCTAAATATGTTTTATATTTTATAATTAATCTAATTATTAAAATTTCTGAATCAGAACCACGACTTTTCTCCCTCAATTAAATAAATAAATTAGTAAACTTTAAGACTTTATATCCCGATAATGGGCTGACGAGGACAAATGATTTATGTGTCCAAAAGCACCTTTCACTATTCTCTTTCGATTGCTGCTTACTTATATATATTTTTTCATTATTACATTAAAGCGTGGTTTCCTGGTAATGGTTTTTCGTCAGAGAGGTTCTGCTCCCCTGAACTCCCCCATGAAGTCAATTTTTAGTTCTGATTTTCTTATTACTTTAATCTGTTAAAAAATATATCTGAAACGAGTGGTTCACGGGGTTCCACATCTCCCCGGTGAACAATAAATGATTTAGTACTTCATTTTGAAAAATGTCGACAGAAGTTTCTTTTGTTTAATTATTTGTTTATTTATTTGTTTATTTATTTTAATATGGTCCGATAAGCTTTATTTTGTATTGTCTTTTATGTTGATAGGTTTAAAAATTGTCCTACACATCGGTTTTGAAAAAAAAAGTTTATTTCATGTTGTTAGTCTCCATTAAAAAGTATGAAAACTTGGCCTTACGTGTTCCAAAATCATGCCTCTCTCTGAATTTTGTTCTGCCGATGCTTTTGGTAACAATTAGGACGAAAATAAAGTTAAAATATAAAGATCTAGTATCGGATTGGGGGGGAGGGGAGGCTAGAAAAATATATTTTTTAAAGCGGAAGTTTCTTACTCCTGAAATAAAGGAATTATTTCCCAAAGCTTCTCTTTTTCTTAAATCAACAAATTTTTATTATTTATTTAGAATATTATGTGAAATCTGATCTATTAATGCAGCGGTTCCCAACATTTTTTCTCTCACGTACCCCTTACTTAGGCTTTTCAATTATGCCTAAGCCTTCTCACATAAACCCGGTCAAATATTTTTGTTTTTGTCCATTAGTAATGTACTTATGATATTTATCAAAATTAGAAGCAGTTCTCTTCAGAATTCCAATTTTCATCCACTTATCCATTTTTATAACCACAACAAAATATCAACATAAAGTCCCTCAAAACAAGAAATATTAGCTAAAGATTAAAAATAAAGCTTTCACAAAGCAGGGCTGGAGCTACAACTATTAATACGCGTTAATGAGTTTATGCTAATTCTGACCAATCAAACAGTAAAATGATGACCTGCTTTCAAATGGGTTTTAAATGAAACTGTCGAAACCAGAAGACCCGATACGATTCATGTTTTTTCTAAATATTTATAGAATTACTCGAAAGAAAAGAATATTAAAATAAAAGGAGGGACACAAGAGAAATCGATAGATGTTATTAGCAGTGGGCGGAGAAAACGGCAACATATAAATCAACCAATTACTAAGTTTAGGCATTTTTCATCATTTTATGCGAATAGTCAATGTTACTTTTACACATATCTCTCTTTCTAAACGAAAAGTTTACAGTTTTGTTTTCTGTTTTCATTTTAAGTTTTATTCTTGCGTTATCAGTCATTACAAATGTAATTTTCACGTACCCCCAAATATTCCACCACGTACTTCCACGTACTGTCACGTAACGCGTACCCCAGGTTGGGAACCGCTGTATTAATGTATAAAAATTATTCGAGAATTTCAATTATATCAATTACAAAATTAGTATATTTATTTGTCACATTGAAAATATAAGATTATGTAAATGTCCATATAGCGTGTTTAATTAAAAACGAAATAATAGATTATAAATAAAATATTTTTGGCACAATGCATTAGGGGCTGTACATATATAACGTTATCACTTTAGGGGGAGGGGGATTTGGCACATGATATCGTAAGATATCTCTAGGTGGAGGGGGGTTGTTGCCTTTGGTATCGTTATCATTTTTGATCCAACCAAAATTTTCCCTCTTTTTTTTATAACTTTTTCTTTTCATCAAAATATTCTGCTATCTTTATATTCTGCCTATTAACTATTTTTTATGAAAATACAAAGTTATTATTAAAATCATTAAATGATTATAATATTTTTTCATTAAAAAGTATGGCATGCTTATGGGGAGCCCCAACGATTGGTATCACTATTCTTATGCCATGTGTGTATTGTGTATGCGTGTGTAATCCGCTGTTGGGTAAACCGGGTGCAAAGTATATTTGAAATTATACTTGTTATGTTAAGTAAAGAAAAGAGAAAGAATGTTGTCCATTTCTTTTGTTGATGAGAAGTTCTGCTTGCCAAGAAATTATTAGCGTTGGTTGCATTGTGTAATAAAAACATATTATTTAATACTTTTAAATAATAACTTTTTTTTTTTTAGTGTTATTTGATATAAATGTATTTCATATATAATAGTGATATTTTATTGACTTCTTCTCTGCAGTTTAATCAGTAAAGTATGCAAATAAAAAATGTATAGTTATATGTTTATATAACTGCAAACGAAAGAATTTTTTTTTAATTAGATACTAATAACGATATTATTAGGAGGATGGTGTTCAAGAGATGTTAACGTTATATGATATCGTAAGTGGGCGGGTTCGGAATTACCAAAAAAGTTGATAAAATTATACGTATATGTACAGCCCCTTAAGTAATTTCCGAGCATTTTAAGCAAGATTTTCACGATTGGGCAACTGCCTACGAATAATACATAACACTCTTATCTTCTCCTCCCGTTTAAATTAATAAAACCAGTTTATTTAAAACATTCTTCAAGTTGAATCATAGATTTGGTTGAGTCCAAAGTATAATATGTAGTAAAGCGAAGACACTTGTACGGAAAAACTGGAGCGCTGTAATCCATGGTTGTAATTAACATGGGAAAGTCGAGAAATGTAATTCGTAGCACATTCACTTTGAGCGCTGCGATCGCCTAACCAGGGAAACTGCGTGAACGTCCTTATTAAACAATCAGTTTTGAAGGTGAAAATTTGATTTGCAACACTTGCGTTTTCATGAGCTGACACTGATGCAATACACGAGCACGTGATGGAATCTTCATAAGTCTGTTTTCATAGTATACTCATTAACTTTGTTATGTTAAATATAAATTAATCTTAATTAAGTTCATTATTTTGTATATATTCTATTTTGTAAGGTTTATTCATTTTTAGGATTAAATTCGGATCGTATTTTCTTTTTCTTTTTTTTTCTCCTTTTTTTTTTTTTTTTTTTTTTGTTTAAAATGAAAGTTGGATGAAATTAGAAAAATATGTTTCTGCAGTTTTCATGTATTTATTTTATTATTATTTAAGCTTTTATGATATGTTATGTAGCATATTTTTATAAATCTAATTCTTATTAAGTACTGCGAATTCTTTAAACTTTTTTTTAATGCTAATAAACACAGAATGGTATTTGGTTATTATTTGCTGACATTCTTATCCATGTGATGTTTTACAATTTTAAATTACTCATGTTATACTTCATATATTTAAAAATCGTCAAACAAATTGTTTAATAATAATAATTTATTTTATATAGTACTGGAAATTTAATTTATTCAAATTTACTAATTCATTAATTTTTTTAATTATTTAAAGCGATTTTTTTTCACGTATTGTAATACTTTGATGCTGTATAAAACTTCATTTAATTATACTATTCAGGAGCAGATGATTTTGTATGTGCAATCATAATTTATTAATTTTTTGTTGTACAAGTTGGTTGAATTTTTAAGTATTATTATTATTAGTAGTAGTATTAAACTTTTTTAATACTATTTCATCTCTATAAAATTTTAAAATAAATGAATTTTGATTAAATCAATCTGAAAATATAACAAATTATAATACCTGGTAATAATATATTTCCTTTAATTGCTAAAATATGTAAAATAAAAATTTTATAAACAGTAAAATAAGTTTTATTAGACTGTGGGCATGTTTTACCTCCATCGGAGTCTCTATCAAAACACACAGGAATATTCTACAACTGCACGGTCTATGAAGTTATTTGAAACGTCGTCATTTATTTTTTTTTTTCACGTATTTTTTCAAATTACACACATTATTATTATTTTTTTTATTCTTGGATGTTTATTTCCATATTTTTAACCATTGAGTAACTCGAGCCCCATTGTTTTAATTTAAACAGTACCAAAAGCTAATCGAGGCACACCCTGCCCAGTACCGAAATATTTAGTTATTATCAGGACAATTGCGGTTCATTATATATATTAATGATATCCCTAAGATTCCCCGCATACTCTTAGCATTGTATGTGGATGATTTGGTCATTCTTTCTAGAAACATTTCACTACGTATTATGATAGAACAACTCCAAACCTATCTTCAAACCCTCTTTATTTAGCTTAGAAAGTGGCGTATTAAAGTAAATGCAATAAAAAATGTACCATGATTTTCTCTAAAAAATATATCACCCGTGTGATTAATGTCTCTCTTAACGGTGAAGACATACCCTGTGTGACCGAACTACTAGGAATTTCTATAGACTCAAAATTAAACTGGGCTAGGCAGATTTGTGACACCCCCTGAAAAACAGCTTCAGTCCTATCTCAAATCTCTTTTAGTTAAATATAGCTGTCAGTCAATTCCTAACAAATTATTCCTATATAAATCTTTTATCCGACCTATCATGACCTACGGATGAGTAGTTTGGGTATCTGTCTGTGAAACTCAGATGCAGAAGTTTCAAATCACCCAAAATACAATTTTACGTCAGATAGTCAGTGCAACCATGTTTGCCCGGAACGTTGCTCACAAAGTTCTGAGTTTTCGGCCTATTTAGCAAGTTATTAAAAAACTTGCACAGAAATACCACAGAGATTGTTTTTTTTAATACCCAACGAAGCGTTAAGATCTTTTAAACAGTATAATATAATTAATGCTCTTGGGAAAAAAAGACCTCTTGTCATCCTCAATACAGATGACGCTTTTAATGCGCCTTCCCAAGAAACGACGGAAAGAAACCTCCTTGGACATTTCTTTGAGTTTTTCAAAATTCAAAATTTTATTTTATATTTTTTACTTATTTCGTAATTTCTACATATTAATTATCCTTATTTTTTATTATATCATTCCTGCCTTTGCATTTGGCACCAGAGTTAATCCACTATCATTAATTTTCTTATAATTTAAAGTTTTGATTTCTCGCCTCTGACAAATTTTTCGCAACTGAAATTTGCTTGGTTATCCTGCTTCATTCTGATTGGCTGTTGAAGTTGACAGTTGAATCCCTTGTTGTAAATTTTGTATTATAGTTTTTTTTTTCGAGTTTTCTTTCTTTCTTTATTTTTTAATTTAATGTTAGAATCCTCATAATTTTAAATTCTAATACAAAAATTTTTGTAAATTTTTGTATTACAGATTTTATTTATTACTTTTTAATATTATTTGTATTTACAAAGCTTTAATGTAATTTTACTAACTTACATAAATGAAGATGTATTCCCATCTTTACCCTCAATTTCTTGGCTTACCATTCGCAATGCAACGAATATTGTCTGTCACGATCCACAATATGCTAAATTCATCTACGCACCAAGGTATTTCGATTTTTCTACTTCGATGAAAGGTGAACGATGTCATGAAAAACATCGTAGTAACTTCGAATATCTGCTTAATCTGGATTTGTTCAAAGCAGGATATATACTGAAGCGGAGAGACTGGCGTGTTAGAAGATGCCGAAAAGTAGAGCTAATGGTGATGCAGGGTCATAATGCGAACTAAATGGTTCGTTAGTGGGTGGGGCGCTTCTCGATTAGCTTTTGTTTCAGTTTTCAATGTCTGAAATATAACAGTTGAAATTTTCGTTTATTTCGTGGCAGTAGGACAGTAGCGGCAATCAAAATTTTTTAATCCTATCATTAACCAAACTCATAGAGTTATGAAATATTTAAATTTTTAATGAAACAAATCAGATTATGCATTTCATTTAATTTTCAAGCTTAGTTATTTTCTGTTTACTTCTTATAATTTATAATGGCGTAAAGAATACGAATATTTTAAAATAGATTCATATCTGAAACAGTGTATATATATATACATATATATATTTATGTAGGATTTATTGTATTCAACAATTTGTTTTAACCCTTTCAGGGGCAAGCACTTGTGCTCCTGTAACGTTGAATTCCCACCGGAATTTAGGAAAGAATTTAGTTCAAAATAAAAATAAGCAATTTTTCAACTTTTTCTTGTCAAAGTTAAAAAAGTAAAATTTAATTAAAAGTTTCTGGTTTGAATCGGATTAAAATTAGGTGGTATATAATATATACCACCGCCCCTCAAAGGGTTAAATGAATATTTATTACTAGCTTACCGGCCAGCGTCGCCCGTGCGCGAGAAAATTACAATCTCAGAGAAAGGCGTTAACCTCTTCCTCCCCATAGCCGCAAATATAATGAATAATTTGTTCAAGAGAACCACCGTCATCTACATTAACGCGATCATTAATATCGTCACGTGGTGTCTTCAACATGACATTAATTGCACCTTTGCACAAGAACGCTGACATCTACATTTACCATGGCATCCATAGGTTGCCATATTCTAGATAACAAATGCACCAAGAAACCATTGTTGCTAACTGTCTAGTCTGTTCTCAGTTTTACATACTTTAAAACAATTTTTGTTATATTTCTGGTGTATGACATTTAATAAATTATCATTTGATTCTCATTTTATTTAATTGTCTTATTAGATTGTCTTTGCAAATAAGATAACTGTTACCTCAAACAGTAAAACTTGCGATGTCGACAAAATTTTGGTTTTTCAAATTTTTATGCTGAAATAAGTAATTAGAACAGCCACACACCAGTTTTTTCTTTTATTTAAAAAAAAAAAAAATAGCAGAAAAAAATCTCCTAAATGCGCAGTTGAAAATTGTATTGATTATTTATTTCGCAAATTATTAAACTTTTTCGTGGAATTCGAAAAATCCACAGACCATTTAGAAACCATTCCATCGGTTAAACGTTAATCAATTCATATTTTGTTAATAAAAAAAATTACAATTTTTTAAGCGTCGTATATTAATTATTGAGTTTTTTAATCTTTTGTAAGAAAATAACAATATCAACAACAAAATATATAACCGAAATCATTACTTATAAATTTAAAATTTGTTACGAAAAAGAAAAGGAAAAGGTGTCTATATTTAAAATTTATTTCGTCTTCTTGATTTTAATTTTCTGTTACAGTTACAGCTAACGAATAAAATAAATTATAAATATTTGTAAATTATTTTCACCAACTTTCCTAAATTAGACATTACTTATACAAAAATAAATAAATACATAAAATATTAAATAAATGAAATAAATAATAAAATAAAATAACTGGATGCAGGATCCCTGATACTAAATTGACTCATGTAATTTTAGAGAGGGGCGAGTCAATACGTGTTTGGGACGGATGTTAGCTACCTTATGAAAAAAGTTTATAAGCAAACGGCAGATTAAGCAACACTTTTTCTTCTCCTGTGTGGAGGATAGGGGGAGGGCGGTCGGAGATTAACTCTGTTTTATCTATTAATGAAACATTTTTTGTAATGTAATTTTGTATTTACACACAGCAAATTCATTTTTCATTATTTCAATTATTATTATTATTATTATTATTATTATTATTATTATTATTATTTATTTCAATTATTTATTTCAATTATTTAGTATTTTTTTAATTTTTAAAAGGAAGTAATATTAATTTTTAGAAAAAAGCAGGGTCGTAGTAATTCAAAAGTTATGGGCGGGGCTCAAGTTCTCAATTTGAAATTCATTTTACAAATGGGATTATTCACAATTAATAAAATATGAAATGAATAATTGACCGTTCAAACAAATTAGTAATGCAACTATCAGAAAATCAAAATTTTAATTAAATGTGCGATTTAAAATACTGAATTCTTGACAGTATTGTCAAATTAATGCCACAGTGCAGGGTTTTGGATGTAGTAGTATAATCAAAATTAAAATAAATTAAAGAATTTTAACAGATTTAAACTTTGTGTACTAAGGTGATGTGGACCAAAAGAGCGGGGGATAATTTCTTATTATTAATTATTTTTAGTGCGTTCGTAATTATATAAATACGTAGCACCTTTAGTCGTCGTCTGATCTGTCCGTCCGTCTGTCCGTCTGCCCGCATATAACAGCGGAAAAACTATCCAACGGAATGGTTGGAAATTTCATAGATCTAATCTTTGCAGAATTTTGCAGCGTCATTTCAAATTTTATGAAAATCGAATCAAAACTTAAAAATATTTTTATAAAGGATTTCTTCATTCTATTAAATCATATCATACGTAATTAATTCAATGCTATCCCATGAAGCTCATGATTCTAGGTTGCAGGGCGATTACATCAAATTTATGATGGAGTCAAATTATTTCCGTATTACTGAATTTAAAAACCGAATTTTATATATATATTTGATCATATATAGACAGTTTATTGGTTGGAAAATACAGATAAAACAGATATTACACCTGTAAGAAGCCTAAATATTAATTTCCTTTACCGAAAATTTACAGTAAGGCTTAAAATATTTGATATAACATTCAAATTGTTTCGTTCAAAATGTAAACGCGCATCGTCGTTGCCATAAGGAAATGTTTTATTTTAGATTTCGTAAATAAAATAAAATATTTGCTTCAGACAATACATAGCTAAAGTGTGAAAAAAAATTAAGATCGTTTATTTATATTTTTATAGATCTTTTGCAAACTGCAGTTAAAGGTAAAACGTCACTTGCCGAATAATATATACCTTCATTTACATGGAAGTAAAAATGCAAAATGTCAAATATTTATATAAAGAAAAAGTTAAGATTATTTTTTATTGTTTGAATATTTTTTTTCCTTTAAACATATATTGAATTTGTTGAATGATTTATATATTTAATCATGTTAAATCAGATATTTCATAACAAATTATCTTAAATCTTTTAAAATTAAAAATTAAATTCATTTTGTAAAAATTGTTTCCGAAATAACCTTCTTCAGTGTTCCAAATATTTGCAGACGATTTCTTTGCCTACAATTAAAATGTTTTTCTTTCCTTCACGTAGCGTAAAAAAATCATATTTTGCATAAGAGTGCAACAGCTATCGCACCAAGATCAGATTATTAATAAAAACTAGTTATAGTACGAACGCACCTCATTTGTCACGTTTGACGTACAATTTCAACTTGTTCATATTATTATGTTTTTTTGTTATTTTTCATTTAAATCTTCATAGTATTAATGATTTATCTATTGTTTTAACAAACTAACAAATGAAACCGAGAAAAAAAAAAGTAAATAAATTGAAAGTTTTTGAAACTTTGCAGAATCTGGGGGGGGGGGGGGGTGGTTAAAGGAAAAGCAAAAATTTCCATGAGGGCGTGTGGAATTTTTAATGATTGAATATATTTATTTAGTGTTTCAAGAAAGTGACAAATAGGTCAGAAAATTATATATATATACAAAAGAAATAAAGTTTTTTTTTTTTGTTTTATATATGTGGACTCGTGTGAAAATGTTTGTGTACTTTGGTTTCCAAAGAAATTTAGTGCTGTTTTTGTGTTACAATTTCCCTTCTGTGAGCGCTACTGGTGATGCATCCCTTACTTAAAATTTGGAAAAGAAAAGCCCCGAAATATGTAAGCAAGACATCTAAATTTTTTAATAATAATCACATAATTGCTATGAATGTATGTATAAATTTAATCTGCATAAATTTTCAGTAATAAACCATTAACCACTTTTTTTTTCTAAATTTCAGTTCCTTATTCCGTTAGATGTTAAAGTTTTTTAGAGTTAGTTTCTAGATCAAAATTTTGCGGCTGTAATTTTTTTCTATTTTTGGATTTTGCTTAAATTTTTAATAGTACAATGATTAGAAAAAAAATTAATAAAAGCCCATATTTAATATTACCATACCTTGATAATTTTACCTTGGGTGGTGTTAAATACGAGCACTAGATATAAAGAGCAACACATTTTATACTAAAATTTGACTCAGCTAGAAAACTCATAATATAATTGAAACCGCATTTAAAATTAAATTGCCGATGACAATAATGTATCTGACATCGTGTATTAGATCTTGTATAAAGACTGCACACGTCAATAACGTATGTAAATATCGATGGATTGAAATTAAATAATATAATAATAAAATCTTCTTCAAAAAATTCCCATCTCAGACCATAACCGAAGAAAACGCGATATACAGGGTGATTATAAAAAACTATCCCGATATATGAACCCCTAACTGTCATACCGTTCACAGTAACTGAATGAAATTCTGGCCTAAAGTATTTTGAGGTATGCACTCAAGAATCATGTGAAAAACAACAGTTAAATTCTAACAATTACGGTTACAGTGACAAAATTTCGAAAATTTCAAAAGGCAACACCTACTTTTTTTTATTGGAATATGATCTTCATAGTGAAATACTATAAAAAGCGTTGGAACGGCACCTGTAGCACTAGGCAGACTAAGAAGAAAAGTGAAAACAACCAATAAAGGACAGAAAAGCAACAGAAAGTAAAACATTTTATTGTTCAGTGCTATCCACCATCTGCCGCATGTAAAGTGTCGTCATGTGTGAAATGGAAAATGCATGAAACACAATAAAATGTTTTGTTTTCTGTTGCTTCTCTGTCCTTATTGGTTGTTTTCACTATTCTTCTTAGTCTGTCTAGCGCCGGCGATTTTCGTGCTGCAGGTACCGTTCCAACGCTTTTTATGGTTTTTCACTATGAAGATCACATTCCAATAAAAAAAAAGTAGGTGTTGCCCTTTGAAATTTTCGAAATTTTGTCACTGTAACCGTAATTGTTAGAATTTAACTGTTGTTTTTCACATGATTCTTGAGCGCATACCTCAAAATACTTAAGGCCAGAATTTCATTCAGTTTCTGTGAACGGTATGACAGTTAGGGGCTCATATATCGGGATAGTTTTTTTTATAATCACCCTGTATATAAAGCAGAGTTTATTCAAGCTTCGAAGCACGGACTTTGTAGCTTCGCCCAAAACTTTGCGTCTCCTATTTTCGTTTTATATATTTTAACACACATATTTTTAAATATTTACGTGAGAACTCATTCCAGAAATTTCATTTAGTGCGCAGTTTTTCAAAGATTTGAATTACGGAAATTTACACCTCTAATTGATACACCTTTCTGCTCGTAATTTCTCCTCTGTGCTTTTATGTGTATTTTCACATACATAACTCTCAATATTTATGTGAGTACTCATTGCACAATTTTCAGATAGGTATATATATTATATATGTGCCTGTATAATGCCTCTTTTAATGATTACACACCTTAATAACATATATAAAAACCGATGATATCAAATTGTAAAACATTTTAAAATATATACCTAAAAATATTCCATTCTCAGACAATGACGCTAAAGCAAGGAAAAAGTTTGTTTAGCGAAGTTTTGTCAAGCTGCAAACTGCAGAACGTTGTAACTCCTCCCCAAATTACGCCTCCCTTTTTTGTTTAAAAAAAAATGTCAAAACTTGACGGGTGTGACATTGGTAATGACATTGATTTAAATCGGCGCTGACATTAATACTTGTATTCCTAGATATTAGCATTATAGGAATTTTTTCGGAGCCTGGGCCTTCCTGATACTGAATCTGAAATTACGCAGCAGAAAAGTGTTTATAACATTTTAAGCTGTTTCAAGATTAATTTTCTCATTTAAAAATCTCTTTTTACACAGAAGTGTGTATTAATGCTAACCAGGAAACCTCGCCATAGTGTAATAATGAAAAAAATCTAAGTGAGCAGCAATCGAAACAGCATGGTGAAATGTGTTTTTTAACACAGAAATCATTTGTCTTCGTCTCCTCATTATAGAGATATAAAGTATTAAAGCTTGCTAATTTATTTATTTAATTTAGGGAGGAAAGGAGGGGTTCTGATTCAGAAATTTTAATAATCAGATTAATATAAAATACAAAACATATTTAAAAATAGTAATATAAAAATGATAGAAGGCTGCAAAGATATGCTATTGATAAATATGGCACAGATCCACAAAAATGATTGAACATTGGCACCAAGAACATTCCATGCACTTAATTCATGTGCAGTGATTACAATGGTCCTCCTCCTACGAAAAACAAAATTGCAAGGGCGTTTGAAATGGAAGTTGCCCATTTTCCACTAACCGAGATTTGTACCAAGCATATCGAATCATGCCTGAGTATTGTGGCGCACTAAACTGGAAATGGAAAAGTGACGGGAGTTTTATGATGTTGTTACGTTGAAAACGTAGTGACTTCTCCTTCCATCCTATTAAATCAATAAATCAGCGAATTTTAAGACTTTATATCTCGATAACAGGGAGACGAGGGCGAATGATTTATGCGTCAAAAAACACGTTTCACTATGGTCTTTCGATTGCTGCTTATTTAGATTTTTTCATTATTACACTAACGGCGGGGTTTCCTGGTAAGAACTCTTTCATGACAACATTTCCTCATTTTCACGCTTCTTGAAAATGTGTTAAAATAGCAAATTTTTTCAAATTTAAATTTTTTCCAATTACTGGCAAAAACACCTTTTAAATCGATAGGAAAAACAACTGTTTTGATTTCCAGTCCACCAGTTTTCCTGTAAAAGGGCTTCAGACACCCAATGGGTCCCAAAAGTAGTCCACGGCTTCTTTATGTTGCTAACACTGACTGAGCAAAGGCTAAAAATGTTACTAACACTGACTGAAAAAAAATGTTACTAATACTGACTGAGCAAAGGCTAAAAATGTTACTAACACTGACTGAAAAAAAATGTTACTAATACTGACTGAGCAAAGGCTAAAAATGTTACTAACACTGACTGAGCAAAGGCTAAAAAATGTTCCATTTCTCGACTTGTAACTACGATCGAATAATTCTCCTTATTTTCGATCAATAATAATTCAATTACTTTCCTTTGAAAGTGATTTTTAAATGATTGTAGTACAATTTAAGAAACTTAGAATACATTCTTGTTTCTCAATAACCAAATTTATTGATTGTTTGTTTGTTTCATTTTTCGACATGTAAATAAATAAAAATTTCACTTTGAGTCCTATCCAATCTCACCTCTATAGCATTCGCAAGTCATTCCTGAATATATATATATTATATGGATTGCTATAGATCTGAGAACAATGTTTCCGAAGTAGGTTGTCTGAATAGCGTTCCCATTTTACTTCTTTATCCTAAGTTACACAGCAAAAATTCCCTAGATTCTGGAGTTAAGGGACGTGCTGCATTTTGATTGGCTGCATACGGCCATTCCAAACTAGCGTCTACACCGTGCCCCTCAAAACGGCTCTTATCACAAATGCACCAGAGAAATTCCCTATTTAGAGGGAAAATATCGTTACTTATTCAGTTGGTTTGCCCTACTCGATATTTTGTGAACTACTGATCTCGAACAGGGTTCGTACGCTTTTAACACAATTTTTTAAAAAGAATTTTTCTGAAATACTGAAAAGTATTACAAATCCCGCAATTAAACAGCGGTCTACAATTTTTGCTAGTTAATATTAAATAGAAATTTTCTATTAAAAAATTGTGTTAAAAGCGTACGAACCCTGTAGGAAAAGAAGCAGTTTAAATATAAGAATATTTATAAGTACTTATATTTTTAGGAAATATTATCTTGTATCAATACTTGAAAGGCTGATTTTTTTTCTTTTTAATGTAGTCTCGTATTTAATTTCATAAATTACATTTCATTAAATTTAAATTATCGGCAATATAGTTTATATTAAAAAAATCCCAAGTTTAAATAAAAAATCCCGACAGCAGTAAAAATAACTCCGAAAGAAAAAATAAACACATTTTATTCAACAATTTCAATTAATTAAATGATGATATTAACTCCGGTTTTAACCCATTAAGAGCCTACATCAGTCACGCGAAAAAAAGCTCAAGGTAATGTTAAGTCTATGGGAAGGTTCTAGCGCGAATTCTGGCTCGCATTTTAATATTTTTAAATGATTTTTTTTTTGCATAGAATAGCTGAAGTCGATCTCCAACGTTGTTGGTTTTTACTTTTTCGATTTTGGTTCCAGTTATTTTATATAAGGGTACTTTCACTTTCAGAACCGGTTCCAACCGGTTCCAAAATTGAAAATGTTAAATTATGTTAATTCCAAAGTTAAAGTACCCTTATATAAAAAATCTGGAACCAAAACCGAAAAAGTAAAAACTAACAACGTTACAGATCGACGTTAGCTATCCTATGCAAAAAAAAAAAAAAAAAAAAAAAAAAAAAAAAAAAAAATCAATTAAAAATATTAAAATGCGAGCGAGAAATCGCGCTAGAACCTTCCCATAGACTTAACATTAGCTTGTGCGTTTTTCTCATGACTGATGTAGGCTCTTAAGTGCCAAAACATGTGGGCGAAGTCTTCAATATTTTTATTGAAATTCGTTTACCACCAAATATTTAATTTCTGCAATGATATTATTCAATTTCTGCAACAGTAAAGTTTTTATCATTAAATAAAGTATTTTTTAACATATTAAAATAGTGGTAGCTTGGCAGGTTTTTTTAAATACACTTTTATTTTGAATGTTGCGAAAACGCAACACTAGCAGGGAATGAGTTAAATGAAGCTCATATAACTTGTACCTGAACGATATTTGTAAAAATTATTAGGAAAGGACTCCATTTCTAAAGATGAAAGTAAAGAATAATAACATCGTGTATCATATGGGACTCAGCGCTGTGCAAGGGAATTTCTGATACAAGCCGTTGTGAGAAGCGCAAGAGTAGAGGCTATTACAGACTAGGAGCCTTAAGCTACCTTATGAAAAAAGTTTATAAGCAAACGGCAGATTAAGCAACAATTTTTCTTCTCCTGTGTGGGGGTTAAGGGGAGGGCGGTCGGAGATTAACTCTGTTTTATCTATTAATGAAACATTTTTTGTAATGTAATTTTGTATTTACACACAGCAAATTCATTTTTCATTATTTCAATTATTATTATTATTATTATTATTATTATTATTATTATTATTATTATTATTATTATTTATTTCAATTATATATTTCAATTATTTAGTATTTTTTAAAATTTTTAAAAGGGGGTAATATTAATTTTTAGAAAAAAGCAGGGTCGTAGTAATTTAAAAGTTCTGGGCAGGGCTCAAGTTCTCAATTTGAAATTCATTTAACAATTGGGATTATTCACAATTAATAAAATATGAAATGAATAATTGACCGTTCAAAAAAATTAGTAATGCAACTATCAGAAAATCAAAATTTTAATTAAATGTGGGATTTAAAATACTGAATTCTTTTGTCAAATTAATGACACTGTGCAGGGTTTTGGACGTAGTAGTATAATCAAAATTAAAATAAATTAAAATATTTTAACAGATTTAAACTTTGTGTACTAAGGTGATGTGGAACAAAAGAGCGGGGGGATAATTGCTTATTATTAATTATTTTTAGTGCGTTCGTAATTATATAAATACGTAGCACCTATAGTCGCCGTCTGATCTGTCCGTCCGTCTGTCCGTCTGCCCGCATATAACAGCGGAAAAACTATCCAACGGAATGATTGGAAATTTCATATATATAATCGTTGCAGAATTTTGCAGAGTCATTTCAAATTTTATGAAAATCGAATCAAAACTTAAAAATATATTTATAAAGGATTTCTTCATTCTATTAAATCATATCATACGTAATTAATTCATTGCTATCCCATGAAGTTGATGATTCTAGGTTGCAGGGCGATTACGTCAATTTTATGATGGAGTCAAATTATTTCCGTATTACTGAATTTAAAAACCGAATTTGATATCTATATTTGATCATATATAGACAGTTTATTGGTTGGAAAATACAGATAAACAGATATTACACCTGTAAGAAGCCTAAATATTAATTTCCTTTACTGAAAATTTACAGTAAGGCTTAAAATATTTGATATAACATTCTAATTGTTTCGTTCAAAATGTAAACGCGCTTCGTCGTTGCCATCGGGAAATGTTTTATTTTAGATTTCGTAAATAAAATAAAATATTTGCTTCAGACAATACATAGCTAAAGTGTGAAAAAAATTTTAAGATCGTTTATTTATATTTTTATAGATCTTTTTCAAACTGTAATTAAAGGTAAAACGTCACTTGCCGAATAATATATATTTTCATTTACATGGAAGTAAAAATGCAAAATGTCAAATATTTACATAAAAGAAAGTTAAGGTTATTTTTTTATTATTTGAATATTTTTTCCCCTTTAAATATATATTGAATTTGTTGAATGATTTATATATTTATACATATTAAATCAGATATTTCATAACAAATTATCTTAAATTGTTTAAAATTAGAAATTAAATTCATTTTGCAAGAACTGTTTCCGAAATAACCTTCTTCAGTGTTCCAAATATTTGCAGACGATTTTTTTTTTTTTTTTTTGCGTACAATTAAAATGTTTTCTTTCCTTCACGTAGCTTAAGAAAATCATATTTTGCATAAGAGTGCAACAGCTATCGCACCAAGATCTGATTATTAATAAAAACTAGTTATAGTGCGAACGCCCCTCATTTGTCACGTTTGACGTACAATTTCCAACTTGTTCATTATTATGAACGTTTTGAACGTATGAAAGGTTTTTTTTTTTTTTTTTTTTTTTTTTTTTTTCATTTAAATCTTCATAGTATTAGTGATTTATCTATTGTTTCAACAAACTAACAAATAAAACAGAGAAAAAAAAGGTAAATAAATTGAAAGTTTTTTAACATTGCAGAATCTGGGGGGATAAAGGAAAAGCAAAAATTTCCATGAGGGCGTGTGGAATTTAAATGATTGAATATTTATTTAGTGTTTCAACAAGGTGACAAATAGGTCAGAAAATTAAATATATATATATATATATATATATATATATATATATATATATATATATATATATATAAATGCAGTATTCTTTTTATTCTAACTTTTGTGAACTCATGTGAAAATGTTTGTGTACTGTATTTCCAAATAAATTTAGTGCTGTTTTTGTGTTACAATTTCCCTTCTGTGAGAGCTTCTGGTGATGCATCGCTTACTTAAAATTTGGAAAAATATAATAAAATATGTAAGCCAGCCATCTAAATTTTTTAATAATAATCGCATAATTGTATGTATTGAATGTATGTATAAATTTAATCTGCATTTATTTTCAGTAATAAACCATTGACCTTTTTTTTCTTCTAAATTTCAGTTCCTTATTCCTTTAGATGTTAAAGTTTTCTAGAGTTAGTTTCTAGATCAAAATTTTGCGGCTGTAATTTTTTTCTATTTTTGGATTTTGCTTAAATTTTTAATAGTACAATGATTAGAAAAAAATAATAATAAAAGCCCATATTTGATATTACCATACCTTGATAATTTTACCTTGGGCGGTGTTAAATAGGAGCATTAGATATTAAGCGCAACACATTTTATACTAAAATTTGACTCAGCTAGAAAACTCATAATATCATTGAAACCGCATTTAAAAAATAAAATTGCCCGGTGACAATAATGTATCTGACAACTTGTATTAGACCTTGTATAAAGACTACACACGTCAATAACTTATGTAAATATCGATGGATTAAAGAATATAATAATAAAGTCTACTTCAAAAAATTCCTTTCTATGACCATATTCGAAGAAAACACGATATATATAATGCACAGTTTATTCAAGCTTCGAACCATGGACTTTGTAGCTCCGTCAAAAATTTCGCGTCTGCTCTTTTCGTTTTATGTATTTTAAAACATATATTTTAAAATATTGATGTGAGAACTCATTGCAGAATTTTCAGTAAGGGCGGAGTTCAACAATATTTGATTTACGGTGATTTGCGGAGTATTCCAGATATTGATTTACGGAAAGTTGCACCTCTAATTTTTCCTCTGTGTTTTTAAATCTATTTTCATGTAAATAGCTTTCAACATTTATGTGAGTACTCATTGCACAATTTTTAGATAGGTATATATTATATATGAGCCTCTATAACGCCTTATTTAATGATTACACACCTCAATAACGTATATAAAAATCGATGATCCAAATTGTAAAACGTTTCAAAATACATACTTTAAAATGTTCCATTCTCAGACCATGAAGCTTAAGCGAGGAAAAAGGGTGTTTAACGAAGTTTTCTCAAGCTGTAAATTGCATAACTTTGTAACTCCTCCCCAAATTACGCCTCCTTTTTTTTTTTGTTTAAAATAAAATGTCAAAACTTGACGGGAGTGATATTGGTACTGACATTGATTTAAATCGGCACTGACATTTATACTTGCATCCCTAGATTTTAGCATTATAGAAACTTTTTCGGAGCATGGACCCTCCTGATACCGACTCTGAAATTACACAGCAGAAAAGTGTTTATAACCTTTTAAATTGTTTCAAGATTAATTTTCTCATTTAAAAATCTCTTTTTACACAGAAATATGTATTAATCCTAAGTACTTTTTCATGACAACATTTCCTGATTTTAACGTTTGAAAATGTGTTAAAATAGCAATTTTTTTATTTACATCCAACCACTGGCAAAAATAGTTTCTAGACAGAAAAAACACCTGTTTTGTTTTCCACTACACCTGTTTTCCTGTAAGAGGACTTCAAGCAGAAAGGGAGAATCCCACTGTTTCTTTATGTTACTAGCACTCACTGAGCAAAAGCTAAAAAATGTTCCATTTCTCGACTTGTAACTACGATCGAATAATTCTCCTTATTTTCGATCAACAATAATTCAACTACTTTCCTTTGAAAGTGATTTTTAAAGGATTGTAGTACAATTTAAGAAACTTAGAATACATTCTTGTTTCTCAATTACCAAATTTATTGATTGTTTGTTTGTTTCATTTTTCGACATGTAAATAAATAAAAATTTCACTTTGAGTCCTATCCAATCTCACCTCTATAGCATTCGCAAGTCATTCCTGAATATATATATATTATATGGATTGCTATAGATCTGAGAACAATGTTCCAAAAGTAGGTTTTCTAAGTAGCATTCTCATTTTACTTCTTTCCCTAAGTTACACAGCAAAATTTCCCTAGATTCTGGAGTTAAGGGACGTGCTGCATTTTGATTGGCTGCATACGGCCATTCCAAACTAGCGTCTACACCGTGACCCTCAAAACGGCTCTTATCACAAATGCACCCGAGAAATTCCCTATTTAGAGGGAAAATATCGTTACTTATTCAGTTGGTTTCCCCTACTCGATATTTTGTGAACTACTGATCTCGAACAGGGTTCGTACGCTTTTAACACAATTTTTTAAAAAGAATTTTTCTGAAATACTGAAAAGTATTACAAATCCCGCAATTAAACAGCGGTCTACAATTTTTGTTAGTTAATATTAAATAGAAATTTTCTATTAAAAAATTGTGTTAAAATCGTATGAACCCTGTAGGAAAAGAAGCAGTTTAAATATAAGAATATTTATAAGTACTTATATTTTTAGGAAATATTATCTTGTATCCATACTTGAAAGGCTGATTTTTTTTTTTTTTTTTTTTTTTTTTTTTTTTTTAATGTAGTCTCGTATTTACTTTCATAAATTTCATTTCATTAAATTTAAGTTATCGATAATATAGTTTATATTAAAAAAAATCCCAAGTTTAAATAAAAAATCCTGACAGCAGTAAAAATAACTCCGAAAGAAAAAATAAACACATTTTATTCAACAATTTCAATTAATTAAATGATGATATTAACTCCGGTTTTAACCCATTAAGAGCCTACATCAGTCACGCGAAAAAAAGTTCAAGCTAATGTTAAGTCTATGGGAAGGTTCTAGCGCGATTTCTCGCTCGCATTTTAATAATTTTAAATGATTTTTTTTTTTGCATAGGATAGCTGAAGTCAATCTCCAACGTTGTTAGTTTTTACTTTTTCGATTTTAGTTCCAGTTATTTTATATAAGGGTACTTTCACTTTCAGAACAGGTTCCAACCGGTCCCAAAATTGGAAATGTTAAATTATGTAAATTCCAAAGTTAAAGTACCCTTATATAAAAAATCTGGAACCAAAACCGAAAAAGTAAAAACTAACAACGTTACAGATCGACGTTAGCTATCCTATGCAAAAAAAAATCATTTAAAACTATTAAAATGCGAGCGAGAAATCGCGCTAGAACCTTCCCATAGACTTAAAATTAGCTTGTGCGTTTTTCTCATGACTGATGTAGGCTCTTAAGTGCCAAAAATATATGGGCGGAGTCTTCAATATTTTTATTGAAATTCGTTTACCACCAAACATTTAATTTCTGCAATATTATTCAATATCTGCAACAGTAAAGTTTTTATCATTAAATAAAGTATTTTTTAACATATTAAAATAGTGGTAGCTTGGCAGTTTTTTTTTAATACACTTTTATTTTGAATGTTGCGAAAACGCAACACTAGCAGGGAATGAGTTAAATGAAGCTCATATAACTTGTACCTGAACGATATTTGTAAAAATTATTAGGAAAGGACTCCATTTCTAAAGATGAAAGTAAAGAATAATAACATCATGTATCATATGGGACTCAGCGCTGTGCAAGGGAATTTCTGATACAAGCCGTTGTGAGAAGCGCAGGAGTAGAGGCTATTACAGACCTTGCTGGAGGATACTGATTTTGAAATTTGCTGTGGCTTTCAGAGCCTGCCATTTCTAAATCCATTAATGACAGTTAGCTTTACAAATGTCTCAATCTAGTTTTATTTAATTTAAAACAATCCAGTTGATATTTCTGGTGTGAGACTTATAATAAATTATTGCTTATGAATGATTTTAATTCATTGTCTTATAGTTTTCAGAAGAAGCATTTAAGATCAGCATCAGCACAAAAAATGAAACACCGTGCTTTCAATCGATCGACGAAATGATTCCTAAAATTTTATGCTGAAATAAATAATTGCCCTTCAAACAGCGTCACACCTCAGTTTTTTCTTTTATATACACGCAACTGTTGAAAACCATATTGTTAATTTATTTCGCAGGTTCTTAAAAACATTTTTAATGAATTCAAAATGTTCCCCAACTAGAAATAAATAACAGGACCTAGAACAGCGTCACGTCACAGTTTTTGTTTTATGTATATCATGTGTTATTTCTTTAAAAAGTTCCGGATTTTAAGAGTCATACATTAATTGTTGAGTTTTGTTTATCTTTTATAAGAAAACAACAACCAAATATATGTTACGAAATCATTAGTTATAAATTCTAAATTTGTTACAAAAAGGAAAATAGAAAAGTATCTATATTTAATATATTTCGTCATCTTGATTTTAACTTTCTGTTACATTTATAACTAATGGCAAAAAAATATACAAATAAATATTAATAAATTATTTTCACAAATCTATATATCAGAAGGTAAATTTTTCAAAATTAGACATTACTTATACAAAATAAACAAATAAATGAAATAAGTAAATAAATAAATAAAAATAAAATGAATAAATAAAATAAATAATAAAATAAAATAACTGGATGCAGTATCGCTGATGCTGCTTCCACATTGAATGACTGATCTCATATTGAAAACATACGATACATATAAGAGTACAAACTGAATCAGTGAAACATGAGATTGTCAACTATCAGAATGCTGTAAATATTCGATGACTTCTTGAGCACATGATTTATGACTTTAATGGGCTACTTCACTCACGCGAAAACACCCGCTCGCTACTTTTAATCCTATGGCAGAAACTTTTTACAATATCTTGTTTGCATTTCAACATTTTTAAATGATTTTTTTTTCTTATCTGCATTGAATAGCTGAGGTCGATCTCTATGCAGGCCCTTCTTTAATTTTAGTTATTATTATTTTTTTGTAGATTCTTTGCAGGGTTTTTTTCCCATGAGGATATATTAACTTTCGAAACCGGTTCCGAAAGTAAAAGTATCTTAACAAAAAAAATTTGTTAAAAAATCAAAAAAGTAAAAAGGCCTGCATAGAGATCGTTCTCAGCTATTTAATGCAAAAAATAAAATAAATAAATAAAAAATAAAAAATAATAAATAAATAAAAAGTAAAATTTTTTCCCAAGCTTTAACATTAGCGAGCGGATGTTTTAGTGTTAGTGAGGTAGTGATCATCACTTATATTTTCCTTATACTGCTAATGTTATATTTTTAAAATCAATACTGCGCATTTACTATTGAACTGATTTATTTAAAAAATTTTTTGGTGATAGATATGACTTATTTCTTTGAAATAACACAGATTTTACAAGTGAGATGTAATTACCCTTTTTTTAATTTAAATTAAAAAAATTTTAATTTGTTTCCGATAGATTTCACCAGATGGCTCTACCAGTGCTGTAGATTTTCCGCATAGCTAACAAAGCTACTTTTTCTGCTAGTTTTTATATTTTTTCTTGTTAATTGTCATCAATATCTTGTTATAAATTTAATAAGGGGTATTTTTTACACGATACTACATAAAATACGTCGTTCAATAAGCCTTTTTTGTCTTTGCAGTAGTAATTTTATCTCATCTGCCATACTTGAAAGAAAAAAAGAAAATTCTTTCAAATTTGCAGTAACCCTAAAGAGTGCCGGTGAGTCAAATCAGGGGTGCGTCCCCAAATTACGCCTCCTTTTTTTTTGTTTAAAATAAAATGTCAAAACTTGACGGGAGTGATATTGGTACTGACATTGATTTAAATCGGCACTGACATTTATACTTGCATCCCTAGATTTTAGCATTATAGAAACTTTTTCGGAGCATGGACCCTCCTGATACCGACTCTGAAATTACACAGCAGAAAAGTGTTTATAACCTTTTAAATTGTTTCAAGATTAATTTTCTCATTTAAAAATCTCTTTTTACACAGAAATATGTATTAATCCTAAGTACTTTTTCATGACAACATTTCCTGATTTTAACGTTTGAAAATGTGTTAAAATAGCAATTTTTTTATTTACATCCAACCACTGGCAAAAATAGTTTCTAGACAGAAAAAACACCTGTTTTGTTTTCCACTACACCTGTTTTCCTGTAAGAGGACTTCAAGCAGAAAGGGAGAATCCCACTGTTTCTTTATGTTACTAGCACTCACTGAGCAAAAGCTAAAAAATGTTCCATTTCTCGACTTGTAACTACGATCGAATAATTCTCCTTATTTTCGATCAACAATAATTCAACTACTTTCCTTTGAAAGTGATTTTTAAAGGATTGTAGTACAATTTAAGAAACTTAGAATACATTCTTGTTTCTCAATTACCAAATTTATTGATTGTTTGTTTGTTTCATTTTTCGACATGTAAATAAATAAAAATTTCACTTTGAGTCCTATCCAATCTCACCTCTATAGCATTCGCAAGTCATTCCTGAATATATATATATTATATGGATTGCTATAGATCTGAGAACAATGTTCCAAAAGTAGGTTTTCTAAGTAGCATTCTCATTTTACTTCTTTCCCTAAGTTACACAGCAAAATTTCCCTAGATTCTGGAGTTAAGGGACGTGCTGCATTTTGATTGGCTGCATACGGCCATTCCAAACTAGCGTCTACACCGTGACCCTCAAAACGGCTCTTATCACAAATGCACCCGAGAAATTCCCTATTTAGAGGGAAAATATCGTTACTTATTCAGTTGGTTTCCCCTACTCGATATTTTGTGAACTACTGATCTCGAACAGGGTTCGTACGCTTTTAACACAATTTTTTAAAAAGAATTTTTCTGAAATACTGAAAAGTATTACAAATCCCGCAATTAAACAGCGGTCTACAATTTTTGTTAGTTAATATTAAATAGAAATTTTCTATTAAAAAATTGTGTTAAAATCGTACGAACCCTGTAGGAAAAGAAGCAGTTTAAATATAAGAATATTTATAAGTACTTATATTTTTAGGAAATATTATCTTGTATCCATACTTGAAAGGCTGATTTTTTTTTTTTTTTTTTTTTTTTTTTTTTTTTTTTTAATGTAGTCTCGTATTTACTTTCATAAATTTCATTTCATTAAATTTAAGTTATCGGTAATATAGTTTATATTAAAAAAAATCCCAAGTTTAAATAAAAAATCCTGACAGCAGTAAAAATAACTCCGAAAGAAAAAATAAACACATTTTATTCAACAATTTCAATTAATTAAATGATGATATTAACTCCGGTTTTAACCCATTAAGAGCCTACATCAGTCACGCGAAAAAAAGTTCAAGCTAATGTTAAGTCTATGGGAAGGTTCTAGCGCGATTTCTCGCTCGCATTTTAATAATTTTAAATGATTTTTTTTTTTGCATAGGATAGCTGAAGTCAATCTCCAACGTTGTTAGTTTTTACTTTTTCGATTTTAGTTCCAGTTATTTTATATAAGGGTACTTTCACTTTCAGAACAGGTTCCAACCGGTCCCAAAATTGGAAATGTTAAATTATGTAAATTCCAAAGTTAAAGTACCCTTATATAAAAAATCTGGAACCAAAACCGAAAAAGTAAAAACTAACAACGTTACAGATCGACGTTAGCTATCCTATGCAAAAAAAAATCATTTAAAACTATTAAAATGCGAGCGAGAAATCGCGCTAGAACCTTCCCATAGACTTAAAATTAGCTTGTGCGTTTTTCTCATGACTGATGTAGGCTCTTAAGTGCCAAAAATATATGGGCGGAGTCTTCAATATTTTTATTGAAATTCGTTTACCACCAAACATTTAATTTCTGCAATATTATTCAATATCTGCAACAGTAAAGTTTTTATCATTAAATAAAGTATTTTTTAACATATTAAAATAGTGGTAGCTTGGCAGTTTTTTTTTAATACACTTTTATTTTGAATGTTGCGAAAACGCAACACTAGCAGGGAATGAGTTAAATGAAGCTCATATAACTTGTACCTGAACGATATTTGTAAAAATTATTAGGAAAGGACTCCATTTCTAAAGATGAAAGTAAAGAATAATAACATCATGTATCATATGGGACTCAGCGCTGTGCAAGGGAATTTCTGATACAAGCCGTTGTGAGAAGCGCAGGAGTAGAGGCTATTACAGACCTTGCTGGAGGATACTGATTTTGAAATTTGCTGTGGCTTTCAGAGCCTGCCATTTCTAAATCCATTAATGACAGTTAGCTTTACAAATGTCTCAATCTAGTTTTATTTAATTTAAAACAATCCAGTTGATATTTCTGGTGTGAGACTTATAATAAATTATTGCTTATGAATGATTTTAATTCATTGTCTTATAGTTTTCAGAAGAAGCATTTAAGATCAGCATCAGCACAAAAAATGAAACACCGTGCTTTCAATCGATCGACGAAATGATTCCTAAAATTTTATGCTGAAATAAATAATTGCCCTTCAAACAGCGTCACACCTCAGTTTTTTCTTTTATATACACGCAACTGTTGAAAACCATATTGTTAATTTATTTCGCAGGTTCTTAAAAACATTTTTAATGAATTCAAAATGTTCCCCAACTAGAAATAAATAACAGGACCTAGAACAGCGTCACGTCACAGTTTTTGTTTTATGTATATCATGTGTTATTTCTTTAAAAAGTTCCGGATTTTAAGAGTCATACATTAATTGTTGAGTTTTGTTTATCTTTTATAAGAAAACAACAACCAAATATATGTTACGAAATCATTAGTTATAAATTCTAAATTTGTTACAAAAAGGAAAATAGAAAAGTATCTATATTTAATATATTTCGTCATCTTGATTTTAACTTTCTGTTACATTTATAACTAATGGCAAAAAAATATACAAATAAATATTAATAAATTATTTTCACAAATCTATATATCAGAAGGTAAATTTTTCAAAATTAGACATTACTTATACAAAATAAACAAATAAATGAAATAAGTAAATAAATAAATAAAAATAAAATGAATAAATAAAATAAATAATAAAATAAAATAACTGGATGCAGTATCGCTGATGCTGCTTCCACATTGAATGACTGATCTCATATTGAAAACATACGATACATATAAGAGTACAAACTGAATCAGTGAAACATGAGATTGTCAACTATCAGAATGCTGTAAATATTCGATGACTTCTTGAGCACATGATTTATGACTTTAATGGGCTACTTCACTCACGCGAAAACACCCGCTCGCTACTTTTAATCCTATGGCAGAAACTTTTTACAATATCTTGTTTGCATTTCAACATTTTTAAATGATTTTTTTTTCTTATCTGCATTGAATAGCTGAGGTCGATCTCTATGCAGGCCCTTCTTTAATTTTAGTTATTATTATTTTTTTGTAGATTCTTTGCAGGGTTTTTTTCCCATGAGGATATATTAACTTTCGAAACCGGTTCCGAAAGTAAAAGTATCTTAACAAAAAAAATTTGTTAAAAAATCAAAAAAGTAAAAAGGCCTGCATAGAGATCGTTCTCAGCTATTTAATGCAAAAAATAAAATAAATAAATAAAAAATAAAAAATAATAAATAAATAAAAAGTAAAATTTTTTCCCAAGCTTTAACATTAGCGAGCGGATGTTTTAGTGTTAGTGAGGTAGTGATCATCACTTATATTTTCCTTATACTGCTAATGTTATATTTTTAAAATCAATACTGCGCATTTACTATTGAACTGATTTATTTAAAAAATTTTTTGGTGATAGATATGACTTATTTCTTTGAAATAACACAGATTTTACAAGTGAGATGTAATTACCCTTTTTTTAATTTAAATTAAAAAAATTTTAATTTGTTTCCGATAGATTTCACCAGATGGCTCTACCAGTGCTGTAGATTTTCCGCATAGCTAACAAAGCTACTTTTTCTGCTAGTTTTTATATTTTTTCTTGTTAATTGTCATCAATATCTTGTTATAAATTTAATAAGGGGTATTTTTTACACGATACTACATAAAATACGTCGTTCAATAAGCCTTTTTTGTCTTTGCAGTAGTAATTTTATCTCATCTGCCATACTTGAAAGAAAAAAAGAAAATTCTTTCAAATTTGCAGTAACCCTAAAGAGTGCCGGTGAGTCAAATCAGGGGTGCGTCCCCAAATTACGCCTCCTTTTTTTTTGTTTAAAATAAAATGTCAAAACTTGACGGGAGTGATATTGGTACTGACATTGATTTAAATCGGCACTGACATTTATACTTGCATCCCTAGATTTTAGCATTATAGAAACTTTTTCGGAGCATGGACCCTCCTGATACCGACTCTGAAATTACACAGCAGAAAAGTGTTTATAACCTTTTAAATTGTTTCAAGATTAATTTTCTCATTTAAAAATCTCTTTTTACACAGAAATATGTATTAATCCTAAGTACTTTTTCATGACAACATTTCCTGATTTTAACGTTTGAAAATGTGTTAAAATAGCAATTTTTTTATTTACATCCAACCACTGGCAAAAATAGTTTCTAGACAGAAAAAACACCTGTTTTGTTTTCCACTACACCTGTTTTCCTGTAAGAGGACTTCAAGCAGAAAGGGAGAATCCCACTGTTTCTTTATGTTACTAGCACTCACTGAGCAAAAGCTAAAAAATGTTCCATTTCTCGACTTGTAACTACGATCGAATAATTCTCCTTATTTTCGATCAACAATAATTCAACTACTTTCCTTTGAAAGTGATTTTTAAAGGATTGTAGTACAATTTAAGAAACTTAGAATACATTCTTGTTTCTCAATTACCAAATTTATTGATTGTTTGTTTGTTTCATTTTTCGACATGTAAATAAATAAAAATTTCACTTTGAGTCCTATCCAATCTCACCTCTATAGCATTCGCAAGTCATTCCTGAATATATATATATTATATGGATTGCTATAGATCTGAGAACAATGTTCCAAAAGTAGGTTTTCTAAGTAGCATTCTCATTTTACTTCTTTCCCTAAGTTACACAGCAAAATTTCCCTAGATTCTGGAGTTAAGGGACGTGCTGCATTTTGATTGGCTGCATACGGCCATTCCAAACTAGCGTCTACACCGTGACCCTCAAAACGGCTCTTATCACAAATGCACCCGAGAAATTCCCTATTTAGAGGGAAAATATCGTTACTTATTCAGTTGGTTTCCCCTACTCGATATTTTGTGAACTACTGATCTCGAACAGGGTTCGTACGCTTTTAACACAATTTTTTAAAAAGAATTTTTCTGAAATACTGAAAAGTATTACAAATCCCGCAATTAAACAGCGGTCTACAATTTTTGTTAGTTAATATTAAATAGAAATTTTCTATTAAAAAATTGTGTTAAAATCGTACGAACCCTGTAGGAAAAGAAGCAGTTTAAATATAAGAATATTTATAAGTACTTATATTTTTAGGAAATATTATCTTGTATCCATACTTGAAAGGCTGATTTTTTTTTTTTTTTTTTTTTTTTTTTTTTTTTTTAATGTAGTCTCGTATTTACTTTCATAAATTTCATTTCATTAAATTTAAGTTATCGGTAATATAGTTTATATTAAAAAAAATCCCAAGTTTAAATAAAAAATCCTGACAGCAGTAAAAATAACTCCGAAAGAAAAAATAAACACATTTTATTCAACAATTTCAATTAATTAAATGATGATATTAACTCCGGTTTTAACCCATTAAGAGCCTACATCAGTCACGCGAAAAAAAGTTCAAGCTAATGTTAAGTCTATGGGAAGGTTCTAGCGCGATTTCTCGCTCGCATTTTAATAATTTTAAATGATTTTTTTTTTTGCATAGGATAGCTGAAGTCAATCTCCAACGTTGTTAGTTTTTACTTTTTCGATTTTAGTTCCAGTTATTTTATATAAGGGTACTTTCACTTTCAGAACAGGTTCCAACCGGTCCCAAAATTGGAAATGTTAAATTATGTAAATTCCAAAGTTAAAGTACCCTTATATAAAAAATCTGGAACCAAAACCGAAAAAGTAAAAACTAACAACGTTACAGATCGACGTTAGCTATCCTATGCAAAAAAAAATCATTTAAAACTATTAAAATGCGAGCGAGAAATCGCGCTAGAACCTTCCCATAGACTTAAAATTAGCTTGTGCGTTTTTCTCATGACTGATGTAGGCTCTTAAGTGCCAAAAATATATGGGCGGAGTCTTCAATATTTTTATTGAAATTCGTTTACCACCAAACATTTAATTTCTGCAATATTATTCAATATCTGCAACAGTAAAGTTTTTATCATTAAATAAAGTATTTTTTAACATATTAAAATAGTGGTAGCTTGGCAGTTTTTTTTTAATACACTTTTATTTTGAATGTTGCGAAAACGCAACACTAGCAGGGAATGAGTTAAATGAAGCTCATATAACTTGTACCTGAACGATATTTGTAAAAATTATTAGGAAAGGACTCCATTTCTAAAGATGAAAGTAAAGAATAATAACATCATGTATCATATGGGACTCAGCGCTGTGCAAGGGAATTTCTGATACAAGCCGTTGTGAGAAGCGCAGGAGTAGAGGCTATTACAGACCTTGCTGGAGGATACTGATTTTGAAATTTGCTGTGGCTTTCAGAGCCTGCCATTTCTAAATCCATTAATGACAGTTAGCTTTACAAATGTCTCAATCTAGTTTTATTTAATTTAAAACAATCTAGTTGATATTTCTGGTGTGAGACTTATAATAAATTATTGCTTATGAATGATTTTAATTCATTGTCTTATAGTTTTCAGAAGAAGCATTTAAGATCAGCATCAGCACAAAAAATGAAACACCGTGCTTTCAATCGATCGACGAAATGATTCCTAAAATTTTATGCTGAAATAAATAATTGCCCTTCAAACAGCGTCACACCTCAGTTTTTTCTTTTATATACACGCAACTGTTGAAAACCATATTGTTAATTTATTTCGCAGGTTCTTAAAAACATTTTTAATGAATTCAAAATGTTCCCCAACTAGAAATAAATAACAGGACCTAGAACAGCGTCACGTCACAGTTTTTGTTTTATGTATATCATGTGTTATTTCTTTAAAAAGTTCCGGATTTTAAGAGTCATACATTAATTGTTGAGTTTTGTTTATCTTTTATAAGAAAACAACAACCAAATATATGTTACGAAATCATTAGTTATAAATTCTAAATTTGTTACAAAAAGGAAAATAGAAAAGTATCTATATTTAATATATTTCGTCATCTTGATTTTAACTTTCTGTTACATTTATAACTAATGGCAAAAAAATATACAAATAAATATTAATAAATTATTTTCACAAATCTATATATCAGAAGGTAAATTTTTCAAAATTAGACATTACTTATACAAAATAAACAAATAAATGAAATAAGTAAATAAATAAATAAAAATAAAATGAATAAATAAAATAAATAATAAAATAAAATAACTGGATGCAGTATCGCTGATGCTGCTTCCACATTGAATGACTGATCTCATATTGAAAACATACGATACATATAAGAGTACAAACTGAATCAGTGAAACATGAGATTGTCAACTATCAGAATGCTGTAAATATTCGATGACTTCTTGAGCACATGATTTATGACTTTAATGGGCTACTTCACTCACGCGAAAACACCCGCTCGCTACTTTTAATCCTATGGCAGAAACTTTTTACAATATCTTGTTTGCATTTCAACATTTTTAAATGATTTTTTTTTCTTATCTGCATTGAATAGCTGAGGTCGATCTCTATGCAGGCCCTTCTTTAATTTTAGTTATTATTATTTTTTTGTAGATTCTTTGCAGGGTTTTTTTCCCATGAGGATATATTAACTTTCGAAACCGGTTCCGAAAGTAAAAGTATCTTAACAAAAAAAATTTGTTAAAAAATCAAAAAAGTAAAAAGGCCTGCATAGAGATCGTTCTCAGCTATTTAATGCAAAAAATAAAATAAATAAATAAAAAATAAAAAATAATAAATAAATAAAAAGTAAAATTTTTTCCCAAGCTTTAACATTAGCGAGCGGATGTTTTAGTGTTAGTGAGGTAGTGATCATCACTTATATTTTCCTTATACTGCTAATGTTATATTTTTAAAATCAATACTGCGCATTTACTATTGAACTGATTTATTTAAAAAATTTTTTGGTGATAGATATGACTTATTTCTTTGAAATAACACAGATTTTACAAGTGAGATGTAATTACCCTTTTTTTAATTTAAATTAAAAAAATTTTAATTTGTTTCCGATAGATTTCACCAGATGGCTCTACCAGTGCTGTAGATTTTCCGCATAGCTAACAAAGCTACTTTTTCTGCTAGTTTTTATATTTTTTCTTGTTAATTGTCATCAATATCTTGTTATAAATTTAATAAGGGGTATTTTTTACACGATACTACATAAAATACGTCGTTCAATAAGCCTTTTTTGTCTTTGCAGTAGTAATTTTATCTCATCTGCCATACTTGAAAGAAAAAAAGAAAATTCTTTCAAATTTGCAGTAACCCTAAAGAGTGCCGGTGAGTCAAATCAGGGGTGCGTCCCCAAATTACGCCTCCTTTTTTTTTGTTTAAAATAAAATGTCAAAACTTGACGGGAGTGATATTGGTACTGACATTGATTTAAATCGGCACTGACATTTATACTTGCATCCCTAGATTTTAGCATTATAGAAACTTTTTCGGAGCATGGACCCTCCTGATACCGACTCTGAAATTACACAGCAGAAAAGTGTTTATAACCTTT
Source organism: Maratus michaelseni (assembly GCA_963931845.1). Taxonomy (NCBI): domain Eukaryota; kingdom Metazoa; phylum Arthropoda; class Arachnida; order Araneae; family Salticidae; genus Maratus; species Maratus michaelseni. Next base: position 211,119,142 of record OZ007600.1, read on the forward strand.
TAAATTGTTTCAAGATTAATTTTCTCATTTAAAAATCTCTTTTTACACAGAAATATGTATTAATCCTAAGTACTTTTTCATGACAACATTTCCTGATTTTAACGTTTGAAAATGTGTTAAAATAGCAATTTTTTTATTTACATCCAACCACTGGCAAAAATAGTTTCTAGACAGAAAAAACACCTGTTTTGTTTTCCACTACACCTGTTTTCCTGTAAGAGGACTTCAAGCAGAAAGGGAGAATCCCACTGTTTCTTTATGTTACTAGCACTCACTGAGCAAAAGCTAAAAAATGTTCCATTTCTCGACTTGTAACTACGATCGAATAATTCTCCTTATTTTCGATCAACAATAATTCAACTACTTTCCTTTGAAAGTGATTTTTAAAGGATTGTAGTACAATTTAAGAAACTTAGAATACATTCTTGTTTCTCAATTACCAAATTTATTGATTGTTTGTTTGTTTCATTTTTCGACATGTAAATAAATAAAAATTTCACTTTGAGTCCTATCCAATCTCACCTCTATAGCATTCGCAAGTCATTCCTGAATATATATATATTATATGGATTGCTATAGATCTGAGAACAATGTTCCAAAAGTAGGTTTTCTAAGTAGCATTCTCATTTTACTTCTTTCCCTAAGTTACACAGCAAAATTTCCCTAGATTCTGGAGTTAAGGGACGTGCTGCATTTTGATTGGCTGCATACGGCCATTCCAAACTAGCGTCTACACCGTGACCCTCAAAACGGCTCTTATCACAAATGCACCCGAGAAATTCCCTATTTAGAGGGAAAATATCGTTACTTATTCAGTTGGTTTCCCCTACTCGATATTTTGTGAACTACTGATCTCGAACAGGGTTCGTACGCTTTTAACACAATTTTTTAAAAAGAATTTTTCTGAAATACTGAAAAGTATTACAAATCCCGCAATTAAACAGCGGTCTACAATTTTTGTTAGTTAATATTAAATAGAAATTTTCTATTAAAAAATTGTGTTAAAATCGTACGAACCCTGTAGGAAAAGAAGCAGTTTAAATATAAGAATATTTATAAGTACTTATATTTTTAGGAAATATTATCTTGTATCCATACTTGAAAGGCTGATTTTTTTTTTTTTTTTTTTTTTTTTTTTTTTTTTTTTAATGTAGTCTCGTATTTACTTTCATAAATTTCATTTCATTAAATTTAAGTTATCGGTAATATAGTTTATATTAAAAAAAATCCCAAGTTTAAATAAAAAATCCTGACAGCAGTAAAAATAACTCCGAAAGAAAAAATAAACACATTTTATTCAACAATTTCAATTAATTAAATGATGATATTAACTCCGGTTTTAACCCATTAAGAGCCTACATCAGTCACGCGAAAAAAAGTTCAAGCTAATGTTAAGTCTATGGGAAGGTTCTAGCGCGATTTCTCGCTCGCATTTTAATAATTTTAAATGATTTTTTTTTTTGCATAGGATAGCTGAAGTCAATCTCCAACGTTGTTAGTTTTTACTTTTTCGATTTTAGTTCCAGTTATTTTATATAAGGGTACTTTCACTTTCAGAACAGGTTCCAACCGGTCCCAAAATTGGAAATGTTAAATTATGTAAATTCCAAAGTTAAAGTACCCTTATATAAAAAATCTGGAACCAAAACCGAAAAAGTAAAAACTAACAACGTTACAGATCGACGTTAGCTATCCTATGCAAAAAAAAATCATTTAAAACTATTAAAATGCGAGCGAGAAATCGCGCTAGAACCTTCCCATAGACTTAAAATTAGCTTGTGCGTTTTTCTCATGACTGATGTAGGCTCTTAAGTGCCAAAAATATATGGGCGGAGTCTTCAATATTTTTATTGAAATTCGTTTACCACCAAACATTTAATTTCTGCAATATTATTCAATATCTGCAACAGTAAAGTTTTTATCATTAAATAAAGTATTTTTTAACATATTAAAATAGTGGTAGCTTGGCAGTTTTTTTTTAATACACTTTTATTTTGAATGTTGCGAAAACGCAACACTAGCAGGGAATGAGTTAAATGAAGCTCATATAACTTGTACCTGAACGATATTTGTAAAAATTATTAGGAAAGGACTCCATTTCTAAAGATGAAAGTAAAGAATAATAACATCATGTATCATATGGGACTCAGCGCTGTGCAAGGGAATTTCTGATACAAGCCGTTGTGAGAAGCGCAGGAGTAGAGGCTATTACAGACCTTGCTGGAGGATACTGATTTTGAAATTTGCTGTGGCTTTCAGAGCCTGCCATTTCTAAATCCATTAATGACAGTTAGCTTTACAAATGTCTCAATCTAGTTTTATTTAATTTAAAACAATCTAGTTGATATTTCTGGTGTGAGACTTATAATAAATTATTGCTTATGAATGATTTTAATTCATTGTCTTATAGTTTTCAGAAGAAGCATTTAAGATCAGCATCAGCACAAAAAATGAAACACCGTGCTTTCAATCGATCGACGAAATGATTCCTAAAATTTTATGCTGAAATAAATAATTGCCCTTCAAACAGCGTCACACCTCAGTTTTTTCTTTTATATACACGCAACTGTTGAAAACCATATTGTTAATTTATTTCGCAGGTTCTTAAAAACATTTTTAATGAATTCAAAATGTTCCCCAACTAGAAATAAATAACAGGACCTAGAACAGCGTCACGTCACAGTTTTTGTTTTATGTATATCATGTGTTATTTCTTTAAAAAGTTCCGGATTTTAAGAGTCATACATTAATTGTTGAGTTTTGTTTATCTTTTATAAGAAAACAACAACCAAATATATGTTACGAAATCATTAGTTATAAATTCTAAATTTGTTACAAAAAGGAAAATAGAAAAGTATCTATATTTAATATATTTCGTCATCTTGATTTTAACTTTCTGTTACATTTATAACTAATGGCAAAAAAATATACAAATAAATATTAATAAATTATTTTCACAAATCTATATATCAGAAGGTAAATTTTTCAAAATTAGACATTACTTATACAAAATAAACAAATAAATGAAATAAGTAAATAAATAAATAAAAATAAAATGAATAAATAAAATAAATAATAAAATAAAATAACTGGATGCAGTATCGCTGATGCTGCTTCCACATTGAATGACTGATCTCATATTGAAAACATACGATACATATAAGAGTACAAACTGAATCAGTGAAACATGAGATTGTCAACTATCAGAATGCTGTAAATATTCGATGACTTCTTGAGCACATGATTTATGACTTTAATGGGCTACTTCACTCACGCGAAAACACCCGCTCGCTACTTTTAATCCTATGGCAGAAACTTTTTACAATATCTTGTTTGCATTTCAACATTTTTAAATGATTTTTTTTTCTTATCTGCATTGAATAGCTGAGGTCGATCTCTATGCAGGCCCTTCTTTAATTTTAGTTATTATTATTTTTTTGTAGATTCTTTGCAGGGTTTTTTTCCCATGAGGATATATTAACTTTCGAAACCGGTTCCGAAAGTAAAAGTATCTTAACAAAAAAAATTTGTTAAAAAATCAAAAAAGTAAAAAGGCCTGCATAGAGATCGTTCTCAGCTATTTAATGCAAAAAATAAAATAAATAAATAAAAAATAAAAAATAATAAATAAATAAAAAGTAAAATTTTTTCCCAAGCTTTAACATTAGCGAGCGGATGTTTTAGTGTTAGTGAGGTAGTGATCATCACTTATATTTTCCTTATACTGCTAATGTTATATTTTTAAAATCAATACTGCGCATTTACTATTGAACTGATTTATTTAAAAAATTTTTTGGTGATAGATATGACTTATTTCTTTGAAATAACACAGATTTTACAAGTGAGATGTAATTACCCTTTTTTTAATTTAAATTAAAAAAATTTTAATTTGTTTCCGATAGATTTCACCAGATGGCTCTACCAGTGCTGTAGATTTTCCGCATAGCTAACAAAGCTACTTTTTCTGCTAGTTTTTATATTTTTTCTTGTTAATTGTCATCAATATCTTGTTATAAATTTAATAAGGGGTATTTTTTACACGATACTACATAAAATACGTCGTTCAATAAGCCTTTTTTGTCTTTGCAGTAGTAATTTTATCTCATCTGCCATACTTGAAAGAAAAAAAGAAAATTCTTTCAAATTTGCAGTAACCCTAAAGAGTGCCGGTGAGTCAAATCAGGGGTGCGTCCCCAAATTACGCCTCCTTTTTTTTTGTTTAAAATAAAATGTCAAAACTTGACGGGAGTGATATTGGTACTGACATTGATTTAAATCGGCACTGACATTTATACTTGCATCCCTAGATTTTAGCATTATAGAAACTTTTTCGGAGCATGGACCCTCCTGATACCGACTCTGAAATTACACAGCAGAAAAGTGTTTATAACCTTTTAAATTGTTTCAAGATTAATTTTCTCATTTAAAAATCTCTTTTTACACAGAAATATGTATTAATCCTAAGTACTTTTTCATGACAACATTTCCTGATTTTAACGTTTGAAAATGTGTTAAAATAGCAATTTTTTTATTTACATCCAACCACTGGCAAAAATAGTTTCTAGACAGAAAAAACACCTGTTTTGTTTTCCACTACACCTGTTTTCCTGTAAGAGGACTTCAAGCAGAAAGGGAGAATCCCACTGTTTCTTTATGTTACTAGCACTCACTGAGCAAAAGCTAAAAAATGTTCCATTTCTCGACTTGTAACTACGATCGAATAATTCTCCTTATTTTCGATCAACAATAATTCAACTACTTTCCTTTGAAAGTGATTTTTAAAGGATTGTAGTACAATTTAAGAAACTTAGAATACATTCTTGTTTCTCAATTACCAAATTTATTGATTGTTTGTTTGTTTCATTTTTCGACATGTAAATAAATAAAAATTTCACTTTGAGTCCTATCCAATCTCACCTCTATAGCATTCGCAAGTCATTCCTGAATATATATATATTATATGGATTGCTATAGATCTGAGAACAATGTTCCAAAAGTAGGTTTTCTAAGTAGCATTCTCATTTTACTTCTTTCCCTAAGTTACACAGCAAAATTTCCCTAGATTCTGGAGTTAAGGGACGTGCTGCATTTTGATTGGCTGCATACGGCCATTCCAAACTAGCGTCTACACCGTGACCCTCAAAACGGCTCTTATCACAAATGCACCCGAGAAATTCCCTATTTAGAGGGAAAATATCGTTACTTATTCAGTTGGTTTCCCCTACTCGATATTTTGTGAACTACTGATCTCGAACAGGGTTCGTACGCTTTTAACACAATTTTTTAAAAAGAATTTTTCTGAAATACTGAAAAGTATTACAAATCCCGCAATTAAACAGCGGTCTACAATTTTTGTTAGTTAATATTAAATAGAAATTTTCTATTAAAAAATTGTGTTAAAATCGTACGAACCCTGTAGGAAAAGAAGCAGTTTAAATATAAGAATATTTATAAGTACTTATATTTTTAGGAAATATTATCTTGTATCCATACTTGAAAAGCTGATTTTTTTTTTTTTTTTTTTTTTTTTTTTTTTTTTTTTTTAATGTAGTCTCGTATTTACTTTCATAAATTTCATTTCATTAAATTTAAGTTATCGGTAATATAGTTTATATTAAAAAAAATCCCAAGTTTAAATAAAAAATCCTGACAGCAGTAAAAATAACTCCGAAAGAAAAAATAAACACATTTTATTCAACAATTTCAATTAATTAAATGATGATATTAACTCCGGTTTTAACCCATTAAGAGCCTACATCAGTCACGCGAAAAAAAGTTCAAGCTAATGTTAAGTCTATGGGAAGGTTCTAGCGCGATTTCTCGCTCGCATTTTAATAATTTTAAATGATTTTTTTTTTTGCATAGGATAGCTGAAGTCAATCTCCAACGTTGTTAGTTTTTACTTTTTCGATTTTAGTTCCAGTTATTTTATATAAGGGTACTTTCACTTTCAGAACAGGTTCCAACCGGTCCCAAAATTGGAAATGTTAAATTATGTAAATTCCAAAGTTAAAGTACCCTTATATAAAAAATCTGGAACCAAAACCGAAAAAGTAAAAACTAACAACGTTACAGATCGACGTTAGCTATCCTATGCAAAAAAAAATCATTTAAAACTATTAAAATGCGAGCGAGAAATCGCGCTAGAACCTTCCCATAGACTTAAAATTAGCTTGTGCGTTTTTCTCATGACTGATGTAGGCTCTTAAGTGCCAAAAATATATGGGCGGAGTCTTCAATATTTTTATTGAAATTCGTTTACCACCAAACATTTAATTTCTGCAATATTATTCAATATCTGCAACAGTAAAGTTTTTATCATTAAATAAAGTATTTTTTAACATATTAAAATAGTGGTAGCTTGGCAGTTTTTTTTTAATACACTTTTATTTTGAATGTTGCGAAAACGCAACACTAGCAGGGAATGAGTTAAATGAAGCTCATATAACTTGTACCTGAACGATATTTGTAAAAATTATTAGGAAAGGACTCCATTTCTAAAGATGAAAGTAAAGAATAATAACATCATGTATCATATGGGACTCAGCGCTGTGCAAGGGAATTTCTGATACAAGCCGTTGTGAGAAGCGCAGTAGTAGAGGCTATTACAGACCTTGCTGGAGGATACTGATTTTGAAATTGGCTGTGGCTTTCAGAGCCTGCCATTTCTAAATCCATTAATGACAGTTAGCTTTACAAATGTCTCAATCTAGTTTTATTTAATTTAAAACAATCCAGTTGATATTTCTGGTGTGAGACTTATAATAAATTATTGCTTATGAATGATTTTAATTCATTGTCTTATAGTTTTCAGAAGAAGCATTTAAGGTCAGCATCAGCACAAAAAATGAAACACCGTGCTTTCAATCGATCGACGAAATGATTCCTAAAATTTTATGCTGAAATAAATAATTGCCCTTCAAACAGCGTCACACCTCAGTTTTTTCTTTTATATACACGCAACTGTTGAAAACCATATTGTTAATTTATTTCGCAGGTTCTTAAAAACATTTTTAAAAAACATTTTTAATGAATTCAAAATGTTCCCCAACTAGAAATAAATAACAGGACCTAGAACAGCGTCACGTCACAGTTTTTGTTTTATGTATATCATGTGTTATTTCTTTAAAAAGTTCCGGATTTTAAGAGTCATACATTAATTGTTGAGTTTTGTTTATCTTTTATAAGAAAACAACAACCAAATATATGTTACGAAATCATTAGTTATAAATTCTAAATTTGTTACAAAAAGGAAAATAGAAAAGTATCTATATTTAATATATTTCGTCATCTTGATTTTAACTTTCTGTTACATTTATAACTAATGGCAAAAAAATATATAAATAAATATTAATAAATTATTTTCACAAATCTATATATCAGAAGGTAAATTTTTCAAAATTAGACATTACTTATAGAAAATAAACAAATAAATGAAATAAGTAAATAAATAAATAAAAATAAAATGAATAAATAAAATAAATAATAAAATAAAATAACTGGATGCAGTATCGCTGATGCTGCTTCCACATTGAATGACTGATCTCATATTGAAAACATACGATACATATAAGAGTACAAACTGAATCAGTGAAACATGAGATTGTCAACTATCAGAATGCTGTAAATATTCGATGACTTCTTGAGCACATGATTTATGACTTTAATGGGCTACTTCACTCACGCGAAAACACCCGCTCGCTACTTTTAATCCTATGGCAGAAACTTTTTACAATATCTTGTTTGCATTTCAACATTTTTAAATGATTTTTTTTTCTTATCTGCATTGAATAGCTGAGGTCGATCTCTATGCAGGCCCTTCTTTAATTTTAGTTATTATTATTTTTTTGTAGATTCTTTGCAGGGTTTTTTTCCCATGAGGATATATTAACTTTCGAAACCGGTTCCGAAAGTAAAAGTATCTTAACAAAAAAAATTTGTTAAAAAATCAAAAAAGTAAAAAGGCCTGCATAGAGATCGTTCTCAGCTATTTAATGCAAAAAATAAAATAAATAAATAAAAAATAAAAAATAATAAATAAATAAAAAGTAAAATTTTTTCCCAAGCTTTAACATTAGCGAGCGGATGTTTTAGTGTTAGTGAGGTAGTGATCATCTCTTATATTTTCCTTATACTGCTAATGTTATATTTTTAAAATCAATACTGCGCATTTACTATTGAACTGATTTATTTAAAAAATTTTTTGGTGATAGATATGACTTATTTCTTTGAAATAACACAGATTTTACAAGTGAGATGTAATTACCCCTTTTTTAATTTAAATTAAAAAAATTTTAATTTGTTTCCGATAGATTTCACCAGATGGCTCTACCAGTGCTGTAGATTTTCCGCATAGCTAACAAAGCTACTTTTTCTGCTAGTTTTTATATTTTTTCTTGTTAATTGTCATCAATATCTTGTTATAAATTTAATAAGGGGTATTTTTTACACGATACTACATAAAATACGTCGTTCAATAAGCCTTTTTTGTCTTTGCAGTAGTAATTTTATCTCATCTGCCATACTTGAAAGAAAAAAAGAAAATTCTTTCAAATTTGCAGTAACCCTAAAGAGTGCCGGTGAGTCAAATCAGGGGTGCGTTGGGAAGAGATCTCCGATATCACTTTTGACTTTTTTTTTTCTCTACCGTTGCCTTTTAAAGGGAAGAGACGGGGAGGGCGGGAATAGGGTAAACACTTGTGGTCATTTGGTTTTCTTTCTGTAAAAGGAAATTTTTCTTTGCTTTGTAGAGAATGTTTATTTAATCTGTGAAAGGGAAACTTCTGATCATTTTTTCTAATGCGCAGAGCCGTCCTTAGCGAAAGCGAGGCCCGGTGCAAGAACTTTTGCGAGGCCCTTCCATTCCGATCAATGTTGCCAATTGAGCTGTTTTTTATTAATCTACCGGAAATTTTTAATTGTAATTTTTGCTTTATTTAATGATAGATATTATGTGTAAAAAAAAAAAAAAGTGAAGGCATCTATTTCGGAAATTCTGGTAGATTCTTTAAATTAAAAAAAATCTCTAAATTGGCAATACTACTTATCACAACGTAATCGTCTTTAGAAAAAGCTCGCTCTCGCATGACATACACAGTTCTCAGCAAAGATTCTTTTTTTTTATTGGGTGTGGGGGAGGGTAGTATGTTTTAGTAGAGGTTTATATAGACTAGACCAATTTCCTTTTATATTGCTCGTACCGGGCTCAGTCTATTCCTTTTTTTCAGCAGTTTTGGAACGGGCAGTGAATTCATTCTGACCGTCTCATGTTGGGATGTTTTTTTTTCTTTCTTTTCTTTTTTTTTCTTGGGGGGGGGGGTAATAATACTAATAGTTAGGGTTAGTAATAAGGGTTAGTAATAGGGTTAGTAATAAGTACATTATTACTAATTAATCGTTAAAAGAGAGAGAGAGAGAGAGATAACGTCCTAATACTTTTTAATCTTGATATTTACACAGAGTGATGCGAAAGGTACTGATCTACTGCGAATTGTGTATATTTTTCGAATTTAAATACAATTTTGGGAGAGGAGTCATCTACATATTAAAAATTGTATCGACTTTGAAATAAAAATCTTTCCGCTAGCCAACAGACAAACCAACCGTGAAATCCCTGGCTCTGTCAATTTTGTATCAAATTTCTGATATCGATATTTTAGTGTATTATAAATGGCAATTTGGATCCGAGTTATAAGTGTTTATGGTTATTGAGCCTTTATATTTGCACTATACTAAAATTCAGGGACTTCTGTAAAAAAAAAAAAAACGACAATGTCCCCTGTAAAACTATGTCACTTTGTTCACGCACACAAAATTTGAGCAAGCTGTGACAGTTTGATCACGAGTTATAAGAGTTTAAATTTGTCGGGTGCTCAGCATTTGTTTTAAATTTCTTCATTTCGCCCACTTTCCATTACTTTCATTGCTTCATTTTTTTCCATGTTATTTTAATTGTTTCATATTTTAATATCTATTATTTTGAACTATCTGACACATACAGCATTGCCCGTACTCATGATAATAACTTTAAATATACCTAAAATCAATGTTGAATATTTTTAATTTTTTTAAACAAAAATCTTTCTAAACGTTCTTAATGCTGGGGACCTTATTGCCTTCACTATTACATTTACTGACCCAGGATTATAGATACAGAAAAGGCTAGTTCGCCGCGGGGGTAATTGAGATATAACATCATGTCCCCACTTCTACTAGGAACTGGCCAACGCCCCCCTAGAGATAATGCCTCAGGACTGGCAACACTGGATTGAATGACGTATTTGCAGATCGGCCATTCGCCCTTCCCTCTTTTGTGCTGCAGCATAAGGAGACGGAGAATAAGCCATGCATGTTATAGCAGCAACGTGCTTCGTTATCAGAAAGTTCTTGTCGTCTAATTCTAATTTGATAAAAGACCGGATTGCTTTCAATTAAGGTAAGTACTTATTTACAGTATATATGTGCACATTTATGAGTATTAACTATGTCTATCTATTAAAATATGTTTACTTTTGTCCTTGTTGCACGATTAGACTTAATCGCACAGCTTTGTTGAAGCTGGTAATGTGACAGACTTTTTTCCCAGGGTCCTGTTTTTGTGAAATTGTGAACAGATTTTCATATTTGTGAAAAATCTAGACATAAGTATGTGAATTTGAAATGATCGTTATATTCATATTTATACATTTTTAAGAAGATACATGGATGTAAAATACATATATTTTCTTTATGTATGTAAAAGTGACAGGTCAGATTTTACTTTTAAATGATTAATTTGTGAAATGTTCGGTTTAAAGATGGAAAAATTTTGTGAAAAACCTATTTTTAAGACAAAGAATTTTGTGAAGGGTCTTATTTTAGGGAAAATAATTTTGTGAAGGGTGCTCTTTTAGGGAAAATAATTTTGTGAAGATCCTGTTTTGAAATGAGAAATTTTGTGAAGGGTTCTTTAAAGAACCCAATTTTTCCCTAAACAGATCCCTGAGTTGTTTTTCATAAAAAAATGTAAATTTTATTTATAAAAATAAGTTTTGAGAAATTCGCGATTGTTTCATTCTGATGCTCCCCCTCCCCCCCCCCCTATTTAATGTATTTTATCGCTAAAATATTGATATATTTTTTCATACAGAGATTAAATTATAAATTTATTAACTTAATTAAATGTTTCTCTTATCACTAATTCATATTCAAAAACATATCAGTTAGTGAAAAGTGTAAGATAAAACTTAATATAATGTACTGACTATCGTTTGATGATTACATAATTAATTTATTTCGCCATATATGCAGTTTTTCTAGAATCACCAATAAAAATCACCAGAGATATTTTACTATTATTAGAAAATATTAAATATATATTTTTACTAATGTTCAAATGAAATTATTACGCCTAGCATTCAAATCTGCCTTTGCCTACACTTAGCTACACTTACTACACTTACTACACTACTACACTTAGCTAAAAAATGTTTATTTGATTTTTTAAATTACTTATTTGTTATATAAATGCATGTTACATGTATACCACACTGATTACACCCTCTTCAAATAAGGTCTAAAAAACATCATAATTCCGATTACAACTTATTTTATTTTTATATTTATTATTACATAATTTATTATATTTTTGGGATTATATTTAGTTTATCTAAACTCTATCATTATGACATCATTATCATTTAGTTTATATAAATATAATCACATTATTCAAATAAGGTCTAAAACATCATAATTCCGATTACAATTTATTTTATTTTTATATATTTTATATTTATTATTATATAATTTATTATATTTTTGGGATTATATTTAGTTTATCTAAATATAATCACATTATTCATATAAGATCTAAAACATCATAATTCCGATTACAATTTATTTTATTTTTATATATTTTATATTTATTATTATATAATTTATTATATTTTTGAGATTATATTTAGTTTATCTAAATATAATCACATTCATATAAGGTCTAAAACATCGTAATTCCGATTACAATTTATTTTATTTTTATATTTATTATTTTTCTGGTATTATTTTAGTTTATCTAAATATAATAATCACATTATCTAGATGACCACGATGAATACATAATTACATTCACATTATATGTATTTTTAGGTATTTATAATAATTATTTTATAATTAGAATTATTATATTACGTAATAAAACATCTTTGGTTATATTTTGAAAAAAAAAATTAAATATTACATTCATATGTGTGTGTGTTGTGTATAAAATGCAAATATCTAGCAAATTTTTTAGAGCTATAATTTAAATTTTGTATTTACTTTTGTGTTAAAAATATTTAAAAAACTAATTAAAAGTTAGTTTTTATCTTATCGTGTTTTGCATAACAAAAACAAAATATTTAAATATAAACCAAAACAAAATTATATCTTTTCAATTACACATAACTAAAATATATATTTAATATTTTCTAATAATAGTAAACTACTACTAGTGATTATAAATAAAAACACTGCATATATGGCAAAATAAATGAAATTTGTAATTATCAAATGCAAATATTCTATCAAGTATTCAGCAGTGACAAAGTAAACATATTTTAATAGATAATGATTAGCATTGTTAATATTGATAAAAATGCACATATATATACTGTAAATAGGTACTTTAATTGAAAGCAATCCAATCTTTAATCAAAATATTATTAATTATCATAAAAATATGCTAGAATTCAAATATGCGAGCTTTCATTTGCACATTAACAAAGAAAAAAGTGTTAATGAAACCTCAAAAGATAACTTTTATTTTTCAATAAAAATAACTATTTTGTATTTCAAATTTTGTTACATAAAACAAATTTTTCTTGATACTAAATCCTACAATCTTTTTTTTTTTTTTTTTTTTTTTTGCGCGGGTGTGAAAAGCAAATAGTGTATTTTGAATTAGTTGATCTTCAATTTTATTATGGAAGTTGAAAAAAAAAAGTCATTTAGAATTTTGTTTTATTGTGGTTGCAGGAATGGTAGGATGTTATCAGTTGAATCATTAGCCGATCTGCCGTGACGTCAGAATTGAGCTCTTAGGCATTATCTCTAGGAGGCATTGAACTGGCCCGTCGGTGGAAATTGCAGATAATCATTCTCCAGAATTCATGCACAGAACAGAAAAGTGTTAGAATTGTCTAAAAAGTTCCTTCCTTTATTTCCACACAGATGATTGTTTTGCTATTATTGAGGAGGTATTATAAGGATAAACCGACGTCTTGCGCCGTTGCAACTTGCTACAATACGTATTAAAAAAAAATCCCTGACGGCTCGGCCTACAGGCACAGGTACATTTCGAAGACGCAGACCGTGGAGCGCCTGTTTATTGTGAATTTCAGAAGAAATGACGTTTTTGCCATGATGCGGCAGTTGAAACCGCCCACTTTGAAATCTACCTGTGTCAAGTAGGCAAAACCGGTAGAATTTTTTTTTTCCCCTGTAAGGGTTGGTTCAATAAAAAGCTTGTCAATATAAAAGTTTTAGCTAATATTAAGAGGCTTTACAATAAATTTAAGCGGATTTGATATGTTGTGAATTGACAAAGTTATGAATATTTTTCTTCGGAAACACCTATCCCCCCCTCTCCCTTGAGGCCATTTTTAATGATATCAAAAATCTGTCATACATAAATTTTCGGCCCTTTTCCTAGAAGTATTAATAACTTTAAACGGATTCGATACGTATCATAATCAAGAATTTATGGGGTTCTTTTTCCCAAAAAGCCCCCCACCCCCCTGGTTTGATTTTGCCCATTAACAAACTTGACCGAGATTTTATGCCCCTTGATTTTATGTATCCGTTTGGAAGAGATTTGTGCAGAATTATTGGAGTTATCGTGTCCATAAAAAGTTACATAGATAGATAGATAAAGTTTTGAACTGGGGGTGGTTTTGGGTTCTGGGATTCACGATAGGTGTAGATCTGCAAAAATTTTCCAGAAATTCCAACATAGGGGAGAATGTAATAGGTAGATCTCTTACGAAATCAACCTAATAGCAAAGATAAAAATATTAACATGAAGTGAGCGTGACCAATAAAACTATTTAACTGAGTCAAAAAAGAACACTTACATCGTCTTCTTTTTCACAAAATAAATAAAAAATGATCAAACACTAAACACGTTGTCCGATAAAAATGAGTACAGTTCTTAAGACAGTTGATATCATATGCGCCAAATGGGAGCTCAATCCAAAGCAAAGTTTAAACGCCTATTGTGTTCACTCACATTCACATATACAAATACATACAGGCATCATCATAAAAATACCATAAAAGGACACCGATGGTCTGAAAACGAAAAAAAATACCAATATTCACGCATACATACGGAATAATTGTAAAAATATCAAACCTTCAAATATAAATTTACCAGTACACCTGTGCGATGATTTCGCACTGCAGTCTAATATTTTAGGTAGATTTCGTAAGAAATACTACCTATTACATTCTCCCCTATGTTGGAATTTCTGAAAAATTTTTGCAGATCTACGCCGATCATGACTCACAGAACCCCAAAACACCCCCAGTTCAAAACTTTATATAGATTTATCTATCTAATATCATTTTTTTATAGACAGGATAACTCCCATAATTCTGCACACATCTCTTCCAAACTGATACATAAAATCAAGGGGCATAAAATCTCGGTCCAGTTCGTGAATGGGCAAAACAAACAAGGGGGGGGGGGGCTTTTTGTGAAAAAAACCCCATAACTTCTTAATTAGGATATGTATCGAATCCGTTTAAAGTTATTATTACTTCTAGGAAAAAGGCCGAAAATTTATGTAGATTTTTGATATCATTAAAAATAGCCTCCGGGAGGGGGGGGGGGAGCTAGGGGTTTAAGAAGAAAAAAATTCATAACTTCGTCAATTCACAAGATATCAAATCCGCTGAAATTTATGATAAATCCTCTTAATATTATCTAAAACTTTTATATTGACAAGTTTTTTAGAAAACCAACCATTACAGCAAGATAAATAAATAAATAAAATAAAAAATAAATAAAAAATAAAAACAAAAAAATCCCTGCCGGCTCCGCCTACAAACACATTTAAAATTCGAAGTGGGCGGTCCCAACTGTAGCATCATGACAAAAAGGTCATTTCTTCTGGAATTCTCTATAAACAAGCGCCCCACGGTCTGCGTCTTAGAAATCTACCTGTGCCTGTAGGCCGAGCCGTCAGGGATTTTTTTTTAGATGCAGGTTTAAACTTCTAAAGAAAAATTAAGGACGAAAATATCTGCAAACAACATTAGTCAAGCCAGAATATCATGTCATTCATTCCATCTAAGTTAAAATAAAAACTGATCAAAGGTAGCAAGAGCCACGCACGAGAAAAAAAAAATAACAATCGTATTTTAACTTCATTAGAAGATGACGTCGCCCGCTTCGTGAAAAACACGGCAAAAAAAAAAAAAAAATTGAGCACATATAAAATAGAATTTAATTTAATATAACATATCGTACATTGTAGACTACAGGTAAAATACCACTGCTGCGATCTGTCGATTCGATGGTATTTTTCTCCAAACATTTGAATTTGAATTTTGCTATTTAATCATAAATATAAAATAAACCCGTGCGTCCCACTATGTTTTTTATTGTGCTATTTATTTATTTTTTTATAATTATTGTTGAGCACGATATAATGTAGTATTTTATTTTTGTGGCAACAATGATTAGAGAAAAAAAATTCATTTCACTGAAAAAGACAATGCTGATTTTAATTTTTATCAAAAAACATGTTTTAAAGAAATGTGAATATACTATGTCAGAAGCCGGTTCAAAAACCTTTCGAATGATAGTTCATTCATTTTTGTGCATTTTGTAAATGCATAGAAAAAGGGATGTTGGCAACAGAAACAATACATATGATTAACTAATGTAAAATTTTAAAGCATATGTAAGTACAAGGAAGTCAGAAATTATAACTTATTGTATGATAAATCTAAAACTCCAAATATGAAAAACTACATAAATAAATTTTTATTCTTAAAATGAAAGCCTATTTAAAACATTTAAATACATGCAATTTGGTATAATTGCAACTCAAGTAATTTATATATATATATATATATATATATTTATAAAAAATGGTCTCTTATTACAGTTATTTTGTAATTTGTTTTTAGTTTATATAATTCGTGTAATAAATCAAACTGTCCTTTAAATTTTTTATCACTTTAAGGTGATTTTGATGTTCAAAAATAGTAGAAGGAAAACAGCGTAAATGTTGGCAGCTATGCAAACATCGTAGATGTAGCTTTAACGTGTACAAATGGTACTGTTAGTAAATGTATTGCTGCTAGCGATTTTCTGATTCATTTTTAAGCATAAAAGAACAATACTTGCAAGCATGTTTATTGAAATAATTTGGAATCGAAAAGTTCTTTATTTTCAAATAAAGGAATTACATCTTTAGCTATAAGTGATTATTGTCTCAGGACGGTAATTTGTTCCTTTCCTGCGCTGTCGCGTTCAAAAATTCAGTTTAAAATGACAACTTTGACAGCATCATTTGAAAATCTTTTGCCTTTACAGAAAAACGACAAAAAATACATAGTTTCTTAATAACTTTGTGAATAAAAATTAATTAAAAAATGTGTCAGAAAGTGCACAGTTTAGATTTCAGAACAGCCTTAAATAAATAAAATATATATGCAAAAAATTTAAGTCCTTAAAATAAAACAAATGCATTATGTAATAAAATTTTATTAAATATATTTACTGTTAATTATCATATATTTAAAATTCTAAATATTCTTTCTGTTTAATTAAATTTATCTTACGAAGCTTCGCTTAATCTTAATTATTATTATTTTTTTTTCAATTTCGGTTCAGATTACTGGGTTTCTACTGATATGGATAAGCAGCAATATTGATGTACAATGCTTCCCCCCAAAATCGATCCATTAATTTGGATAGCTAAATACATTAGCAATGTAACTCCAAATTTGAGGAAATATAATTAAAACATATCAATATTGCGGAAATTCTTAATCTAGATCATTTAATTTAAAAGCGTTATTTAGCGCAGCTATTTACCTCCTGTAACACTACAAAATCCCTTTCTAATTACTATAGCTAAATCATGTGTTTCTCTCAATAACATGAGATTACAATTGACTAATCAATAACTATAAAAAAAAAAAAAAAAAAAAAAATAACTGGCTTAAACCGTGCTGGAGTTCTGCATGAGCTGAAATTTTCACGCCCGGGCCCGTCCCGAATGAAGCCATCTTGTTCCGGAGTCCCCCAGAAAGTAAAGTCCAAAACCAAAGCCCAACCCATGAAAGCCTATTTAAAACATTTAAATACATGCAATTTGGTATAATTGCAACTCAAGTAATTTATATATATATATATATATATATATATATATATATATATATATAAAATTGTCTCTTATTACAGTTATTTTGTAATTTGTTTTTAGTTTATATAATTCGTGTAATAAATCAAACTGTGCTTTAAATTTTTTATCACTTTAAGGTGATTTTGATGTTCAAAAATAGTAGAAGGAAAACAGCGTAAATGTTGGCAGCTATGCAAACATCGTAGATGTAGCTTTAACGTGTACAAATGGTACTGTTAGTAAATGTATTGCTGCTAGCGATTTTCTGATTCATTTTTAAGCATAAAAGAACAATACTTGCAAGCATGTTTATTGAAATAATTTGGAATCGAAAAGTTCTTTATTTTCAAATAAAGGAATTACATCTTTAGCTATAAGTGATTATTGTCTCAGGACGGTAATTTGTTCCTTTCCTGCGCTGTCGCGTCCGAAAATTCAGTTTAAAATGACAACTTTGACAGCATCATTTGAAAATCTTTTGCCTTTACAGAAAAACGACAAAAAATACATAGTTTCTTAATAAGTTTGTGAATAAAAATTAATTAAAAAATGTGTCAGAAAGTGCACAGTTTAGATTTCAGAACAGCCTTAAATAAATAAAATATATATGCAAAAAATTTAAGTCCGTAAAATAAAACAAATGCATTATGTAATAAAATTTTATTAAATATATTTACTGTTAATTATCATATATTTAAAATTCTAAATATTCTTTCTGTTTAATTAAATTTATCTTACGAAGCTTCGCTTAATCTTAATTATTATTATTTTTTTTCAATTTCGGTTCAGATTACTGGGTTTCTACTGATATGGATAAGCAGCAATATTGATGTACAATGCTTCCCCCCAAAATCGATCCATTAATTTGGATAGCTAAATACATTAGCAATGTAACTCCAAATTTGAGGAAATATAATTAAAACATATCAATATTGCGGAAATTCTTAATCTAGATCATTTAATTTAAAAGCGTTATTTAGCGCAGCTATTTACCTCCTGTAACACTACAAAATCCCTTTCTAATTACTATAGCTAAATCATGTGTTTCTCTCAATAACATGAGATTACAATTGACTAATCAATAACTATATAAAAAAAAAAAAAAAAAAAAAAAAAAAAAAACTGGCTTAAACCGTGCTGGAGTTCTGCATGAGCTGAAATTTTCACGCCCGGGCCCGTCCCGAATGAAGCCATCTTGTTCCGGAGTCCCCCAGAAAGTAAAGTCCAAAACCAAAACCCAACCCATGAAAGCCTATTTAAAACATTTAAATACATGCAATTTGGTATAATTGCAACTCAAGTAATTTATATATATATATATTTATAAAAAATGGTCTCTTATTACCTCCCACATGTTTTCCTGACCCATCTTTTTATAGTCTATTATACAGATGTGTAACCAAAAGCTAATCTCTAATCTTCTAACTTACATTTACTTGGCACAGCGTGTCTGTGTTTATCAGTTATCGGCTTCAAACAGGAAGTGACGTTTACAAGAAAATGGGGCTACTAGAAAAAGAAGATTTTCGCCCATGCGAAAGTCAGCGCCATCTATTGAGTAAAGGCGATTTTCATACTATCTGACGCTCCTTTTAAAGAAATTTCCGAACATTCTAAGCAAGATTTTCACGATTGTGCAACTGTCTAGTGAATAATACATAACACTTATCTTCTCATCCCGTTTTGATTAATAAAGCCAGATTATTTAAAACATTCTTCAAGTTGAATCATAGATTTGGTTGAATCCAAAGCATAATACTTAGTAAAGCGAAGACAATTGTACGGAAGAACTCTGAGCCCTGTAATCCATGGTTGTAGTTAGCATGGGAAAGTCGGGAAATGTAATTTGTACCACCACGGCCTAACTGGATTCTGAACACTCACTTAGATCTGCGATCACCTAACTAGCGAAACTGCTTGATGTGTTTATTAACGTGTTTATTAAACAATCAGTTTTGAAGGTGAAAATTCGATTTGCAACACTTGCGTTTTCATGAACTGACACTGATGCAACACACGAACACGTGATGGAATCTTCATAAGTCTGTTTTCACAGTATACTCATTAATTTTGTTATGTTAAATCTAAATTAATCTGAATTAAGTTCATTATTTTGTATATATTTTATTATGTAAGGTTTATTCATTTTTAGGATTAAATTCGCATCGTATTTTCTTTTTCTTTTCTTTTCTTTCTTTTTTTTCTTTTCTTTCTTTCTTTCTTTTTTTTTTTTTTTTTTTTTTTTTGTAGAAAATGAAAGTTGGGTGAAATTAGAAAAATATGTTTCTGCAGTTTTCTTGTGTTTTTTTATTATTATTTAAGCTTTTATGATATGTTATGTAGCATATTTTTATAATTCCAATTCTTATTAATTACTGCGAATTTCTTAAACGTATTTTTTATTCTAATAAACACAGAATGATATTTGGTTATTATTTGTTCACATTCTTATCCATTTAATGTTCTACAATTTTAAAATAATCATGTTATACTTCATATATTTAAAAATCATCAAACATTTAGATTGTTTAAAACAATAATTTATTTTATATAGTACTGGAAATTTCATTTATTCAAATTTACTAAGTCATTTATTTTTTTAATTATTTAAAGCAATATATATATATTTTTTTTCACGTATTGTAATACTTTGATGCTGTATAAAATTTCCTTTAAAAATACTATTCAACAGCAGATGATTTTGTATGTGCAATCTTTATTCAATAATTTTTTTTTGTACAAGTTGGTTGTATTTTAAAGTATTGTTGTTATTATTATTATACTTGTTTAATACTTTTTCATCTCTATAAAATTTTAAAATAAATGAATTTTGATTAAATCAATCTGATAATATAACAAATTATAATACCTGGTAATAATATATTTCCTTTAATTTCTAAAACACGTAATATAAAAAACTTTATAAACAGTAAAATAAGTTTTATTAGACTGTTGACATGTTTTCCTCCATCGGAGCCATTATCAAAACACACAGGGATATTTTACAATTGCACGGTCTATGAAGTTATTTGAAACGCTGTCATTTATTATTTTTTCCACGTCCTTTTTCAAATTACACACGTTATTATTTTTATTTTTACATGGATGTTTATTTTCTTATTTGTAACCATGAAGTAACTCGAGCCACAATATTGGTAAGTTTATCAGTACGAAATGCTAATCGCGGTACTCCCCGCGCATTACCGAAATATTTAGTTATCATTGGGACAATTGCGATTTATCATATATATTAATGATATCCGTAAGATTCCCCGCATCCTTTTAGCATTATATGCGGATGACATCGTCACCCTTTTTTGGAACATTTCACTACACACTGTGATACAACAACTTCAATCCTGCCTCCAAACCCTCTCCATTTGGCTAAGAAAGGGGCGTATTAAAGTAAATGCATTAAAAAGTGCCGCCATGATTTTCTCTAAAAAATATATCACCCCTGAGATTAATGTCTCTCTTAACAAAGTTTTTTACACGCTCCTGACACATTTTTCTCAAGTGACATTTGATTGGCTATCCTGCTTCATTCTGATTGGCTGTTGAAGTTGACAGTCGAATCCCTTGTTGTAAATTTTGTATTATAGTTATTTTTTCGAGTTTTCTTTCTTTCTTTCTTTCTTTCTTTTTTAATTTAATGTTAGTATCCTCATAATTTTA
This sequence comes from Maratus michaelseni, assembly GCA_963931845.1. Classification (NCBI taxonomy): domain Eukaryota; kingdom Metazoa; phylum Arthropoda; class Arachnida; order Araneae; family Salticidae; genus Maratus; species Maratus michaelseni. The sequence goes on from OZ007600.1 coordinate 211,140,192, forward strand.
AATTCTATTTATAAAAATTTTTGTAAATTTTTGTATTATAGATTTTATTTGTTAATTTTTTTATATTATTTGTATTTACAAAGATAATATTCGATATCTGTAATAGATATTTGTCAATAAATAAAGTATTTTTTAACATATTAAAATAGTTTTAACTTGGCAGTTTATTAGGTTTCTTTTTTTTCTTACACTTTTATTCTGAATATTGCGAAAACGCAACACTAGCAGGGAATGAAGCTCATTTAACTTGTATCTGAATGATATTTGTAAGCCGTTTTCTTATTTTTAAGTTGTAAAATTATGAAAAAAGGACTCCATTTCTAAAGATGAAAGTAAAGAATAATAACATCATGTATCATATGAGACTCAGCGCAGTAGCGGATGGGGACAGCTTAATGCAACAATGTTAAAGAAGTGCCAGCGAAATAGAGGAAGGGAGAAGGAAATCTAGTAGGGATTTCTTTAAACTTGGTTTGAGGGAAAAGGTTTTTGCATTTGTACCTTCGCAACCTATCGAAAATATTTTTAAATAATTACAGATTAAGATTATTATTAAGATTTCTATTTGTCTGTAAAAGTAATATTAAGAACGAAATCTTTAGAACATAATCTTTCCAACATTGTAGTAAGAAGTATATGAATAAGTAAACAAATTGCTGACCGCTTCATGAATGGATTCATGCATTCTAGAGACTGCTGCACAGGGAATTTCATGCATCCAGAGGGTTTTTTTTTCGGTTAATGTATGCGAAGCGTACATATATCCAAGTTACTAACCACTGCTTGAATGAATTTCATACATTCTAGAGACTGCTACATAGCGAATTTCATGCATCCAGAGGGATTCTTTTGGTTAATGTACGCGAAGCGTACATATATATAAGTTACTAACCGCTGCTTGATCGAATTTCATGCATTCTAGAGAATGCTGCACAGCGAGTTTCATGAACCCAGAGATTTTTTTTTCGGTTTATGTACGCGAAGCGTACATATATATGTTACTAATAGCTGCTTGAATGAGTTTCGTGCCTTCTAAAAATCCGAAATCTCGAGCTTCTTCCCAATCATAACCTGTGTGCTTTGTGACAGAGAACTCACTACTTACGCAGTTCCTATGAGAATTTCCTTCACGAAGTAAACATTGATTTTATTCCGTTTTGTGACAATTTACAAAGTTATGCTAATATAATATGCATATATAGCTAAGAGGAAAAAATAGCTAAAAATGTGTAAAAATAGAAAAATCCGGCGGAAATGTTGCTAAAAGTGTGTAACAAATCGAAAAAACATGAAGGAAAACTTTGTAAATACTCGTAAAACTAAATAAAATCGATGTTTACTTTGTGAAAAAGCTTGCTGTAAGAAGTGTGTAAGTATCCAAGTTTAAAGAAATCCTGACGAGATCCCCTTCTCCCTTCCTCTATTTCACTGGCATTTCTTTAACGTTGTTGCATTAAGCTGACCCCATCTGCTACTATTCAGCGCTGTGCAGGGGAATTTCTGCTGCAAGAAGTTGTGAGAAGCGCAGGAGTAGAGGCTATTACAGACCTTGTGGGTGGATACTGATTTTGAAAAATAGCTGTAGCTTTCATCGCTTGCCATTTTTAAGTTCACCAATAGCAGATGTATTCACAAATGTCTTAATCTAGTTTTATTTAATTTAAAATAATTGTGGTGATATTTCCGGTGTAAGACTTATAATAAATTATTGCTTATGAATAATTTTATTTCATTGTCTTATAGTTTTCAGAAGAAGCATTTAAGGTCAGCATCAGCACAAAAAATGAAACACCGTGCTTTCAATCGATCGACGAAATGATTCCCAAAATTGTATGCTGAAATAAATAATAGCCCTTCAAACAGCGTCCACCTCAGTTTTTTCTTTTATATACACACAGCTGTTGAAAACCGTATTGTTGATTTATTTCGCAGGCTCTGAAAAACATTTTTAATGAATTCAAAATGTTCACCGACTAGGAATAAATAACAGGACCTAGAACAGCGTCACGTCACAGTTTTTTTTTTTATGTATATCGTATGTTATTTCTTTAAAAAGTTCCAGTTTTTTTAAGAGTCATACATTAATTGTTGAGTTTTGTTTATCTTTTATAAGAAAACAACAACAAAATATATGTTACGAAATCATTAGTTATAAATTCTAAATTTGTTACAAAAAGGAAAATAGAAAAGTATCTATATTTAATATATTTCGTCATCTTGATTTTAACTTTCTGTTACATTTATAACTAATGGCAAAAAAATATATAAATAAATATTAATAAATTATTTTCACAAATCTATATATCAGAAGGTAAATTTTTCAAAATTAGAGATTACTTATACAAAATAAACAAGTAAATTAAATAAATAAATAAATAAAAATAAATAAAATGATTAAATTAAAATAAATAATAAAATAAAATAACTGGATGCCGTATCGCTGATGCTGCTTCCGCATTGAATGACTGATCTCATATTGAAAACATACGATACATATAAGAGTACAAACTGAATCAGTGAAACATGAGATTGTCAACTATCAGAATGCTGTAAATATTCGATGACTTCTTGAGCACATGATTTATGACTTTAATGGGCTACTTCACTCACGCGAAAATACCCGCTCGCTACTTTTAATCCTATGGCAGAAACTTTGTACAATATCTTGTTTGCATTTCAACATTTTTAAATGATTTTTTTTTTTTTTTTTTTTTTTTTTTTTTTTTTTTTTATCTGCATTGGATAGCTGAGGTCGATCTCTATGCAGGCCCTTCTTTAATTTTAGTTATTATTATTTTTTTGTAGATTCTTCGCAGGGTTTTTTTTCCATGAGGATATATTAACTTTCGAAACCGGTTCCGAAAGTAAAAGTATCTTAACAAAAAAATTTTGTTAAAAAATCAAAAAAGTAAAAAGGCCTGCATAGAGATCGTTCTCAGCTATTTGATGCAATAAATAAATAAATAATAAATAAATAAGTAAGTAAATAAATAATTCAATAAAAAGTAAATTTTTTTCCCCAAGGTTTAACATTAGCGAGCGGATGTTTTAGTGTTAATGAAGTAGTCTCTTAAACAATACGAAGGAACACCCGTTCCACCAACCGAGTTTATTTTCGGTGTCAACGCCTGCGGCTCAAAGCCTATTTTCATAATTGTCCAACATCAAAGCAATGGGAAGACTGAACCAATATGTTGGGCGGGTCAATATGTTTTCGGGGCGGGATGTTAACCAGTTTTCAGACAGCCGATTAAGCCTTTTTTTTTTTTTTTTTTTTTTTTTTTTACTTACCCATTATATGTAGGTTAGGGACGGTTTTACACGTTTTTAGACACTGGAGATTCCGAAATACATATTTTTAGAAAAAAAAAAATTGCTTTCCGTCTGTCTGTGTGTGTGTGTCTGTAAACGCTCTATCTCCCGAACAAGATAGAGACTTGAAATTTGGTATGTACTTAGTACGTAATAATGGGAAGAAGCTTATTGAATTTCAGTAACCTCGATTATCCGGAACCTTATTTTTTCGGACTCTCGAAATATTCGTTCTGATAAAAGATATATAAAAAAATTCGAAATTGTTTATTTTAAGGAGTGAATATAAAAGACAATAAAAAAACAAATTTTGCTTGAAGAATGAAGTCGATTGGATAATGAGTTGCCGAAATATTTGTAATCCTATTTTCCACACTTTTCGATTTTTCATGATCCTGTATTTCATTCAGTATTTCAATTCAAAGATAAATTTTCATTGGAAATGAGACGCTTAACCCGAATCAGTAAATCGTTAGTTAATATGATTATCAATTTTGGAGTTATAAGCATTTAAAGTTTATGACGTCATCAAGCCACGATTTTATTCGAATTGCAATTCATTTTATAAATAGTTTACACATGTTTTATTTTCATATTATGCATATCCATGATGGGTAAGTATTACGGTGGTCCCCAACGACTAGTTTTTTCGTGTGTGTGTGTGTGTGTGTGTGTGTTGGAAGGATGGTGGTCAGAGAGTAACTCTCTTTTGCGGGAAATGTTTCATCTATTAATGAAAAATGTTTTGTAATTTAATTTTGTATTTCTACATAGAAAATATTTTTTTCTTGTTTTCTATTCGATTATTTATTATTATTATTATTATAATTATTTATTTTTAAAGGGAGGTAATATTAATTTTTAGAAGAAATCAGCGTGGCACTTGTAATAATTTAAAAGTTACGGGAGGTGCTCAAGTTGTCATTTTGAAATTAATTTAACAATTAAGATTATTAGCAATTGATAACATATAAAAAGAATAATTAATTGTTCAAACAAATTGGTAAAGGAATTATCAAAAAATCAAGATTTTGATTAAATAGAGGATATAAAATACTGAATGTTTGACAGTTTATTTTGCAAATTCATGAGACAACGGAGGGTTTTGGATGGAAGAGTACAACTGATGAAATATAAAATAAATTAAATTAAAGAATTTTAAAAGGTTTACATTTTATTTAAAATTTTTAATTCTTAAAAGGTGTATAGCCAACATTGTGAAAAGTATCCAAGCCAGGAAGGACAGAGTGCTATACTGATGACCCGGGTTCGTGTCCCTGCTTCGGTACTTTTTCAATATGTTGGCTATACCCCTTTAAGCAATTAGAAATTTGATATATTATGAATGTAAGGCATGAGAAATTTTCTATGGAAAAAATTTCCAATTATTAAAATAGGTTTAAATTTTGTCTACTAAGATGACGGGAGACAAATGAGTAGGGTATATTTTCGTATTATTTATTATTTTTCATATTATATATATATATATATATATATATATATATATATATATATATATATAGAGAGAGAGAGAGAGAGAGAGAGAGAGAGAGAGAGAGAACAGAGAAATATTTTAAAAAAGAAAAAAATAATAATAATTTTGCAGAATGTGGAGAGGGGGAGGGGGGGGGGGAGTAGAAACAAAAAATGGAAAAATTTTGGTGAGGAAGTGGGGAATTTAGATAAATGAATATTTATTCAGTGTTTGAACAAAGTAACAGAAAGGCAAAAACTTAAAAAAAATAAATAGATAAAATATTTATTTTAAGATTTCAAACTTTGTGCACTCAGGTGAAAAGATTTATGTACTGATGTTTCCAAAGATTATCTGTGTGATTCTATGCTAAAATTTCTTTTCTATGAGTGCTTCTGTCGATGCATTGCTTAATTAAAATTTGGAAAGAAGGCGGAGTTACCCTCAGTTGTTTCTGAGATAAACAGCTTTGACAGACAGAGGGACAACAAAGCGGGACTGTAACATGCCTATTATCCCTTAAAATTCAATTCGCGAGTTAGACCTTAACTGTCTGTTGAACCTGAAATCCAATTTATCGCTAACTCAACCAAGCGAAATGAGATGTAAAAAAGAAACTAAAGTTGACAAACTGAACCTTGCTTTTCATCTTGGTTTAGTCGACGCGCGCATGTGCAGTTTGAGCTAAGATGGCGGTCGCTACGAATTGTGCTTTGAAGTTTATTTTGTAGGCAACGCTATTTGTAATGTAATAAGCAAGCGAAATGTTAATTTTAAAAGAAATTAAAATGAAATAATGTATTTCTTTTAATTTTAGCCCTTTTTCGATATTTTAACTTTGTGAAGTCACGATTATAGTGATTTCTGACAAAGCTTTCAAAGCTTAAGATATCTACTGTCAATTTTTGGTATTTGGTAGCACTATCTACCGAAAGCGAATAGAAATAAATGTTCCTACAAATTTTGTATATGTGATTCAAATCACCCCCCCCCCTTTTTTTTTCTAAAAAAAAAAAAAAAAAAAAAAAAAAAAAAAAGAATAATTAAAAGAAAACCAGTTTTTCTTACATTTCAGATTTACTCCTACACTTCATATTTGTTTAAAGCATAAAATCATAGAAGAAGGAATTTTCTGTTAACGTTTACTATTGCATATGTTTATCCTTTTTTAATTGATAAATAATTTGAACTAATTTATACTTTTTAGTTGAAAATAATTATTTTTGCTTGAAAGAAATATTTTTCAGATGATTTCTTGAAAATTTTTGCATTTCACGAGAATTTTTTCAAACATCTTCTAAAATCATTATACAAGAAATTAAGAAAAAAATCTCTTACAGTAATCAGCACAAGAAATTAAAATAGAAAAACATTCTTACATATCATATAAAGGATTAAAGCTACAGGCATGCAATTTAATCCAAGATAATTTATTGAATGTGTAAGCAATTACTTTAGTTTAATAAAAATATATATATTATAAATAAATATATGAAAATGTCTCTTTATTTAATATTCTAGAAAAATAAATAAACCTAGCTCGTTATTTACTTTTATTCTACTTATAACTGATAGCCTCATCATAAAATTGTTTATTAAACTTATAGATAAACTATATGCATATATTTTTTGTTAACCCTTTCGCTACTAAACTGCCCAAAACGCCTGGCCAAGCAAACTAGTGCCAGACCGCCTGAACGCCTGAGTAAAAGGTATTGCATTTTATCATCCTAGGAAAAATCAAACTTTTGTCCCAGAGTAGGGGATTATTGCAATCCACAGATGGGGAACCTTTTGTACTAGTAATCTTAAGAAAGTTTCGAATATAACCATTTTCGAATATAACTGCCTTGTTATTGTGTTGCTGACAAAATACAGACAGAAGAAAGGGGGAGAAAAAAATCTAGCACATTTCAGCATTAGGGCGCTTGCCGTATTTTGAATGCTATCCAGTTTTTAGATTTCAGTATTCAAAGAGTTAAACAAGTAATTTTTTTAAACAGAATTTTACTGTAACGCCAAATTTTCTAAAAATGAACGTCTTATGACTCTAACAATATTTATAGTATTTGGACCTAATTTTGTGAACAAACAAAACCATCAAATATATTTTCTCAGTTTCAGGAAAACCCTGCTTGAATTATTTATTGGAGTTATTGGGTTATGTTAAATCTACGCAACACCATAAACTCAACCTCTCAAATATAAAAAGCTTAAACTTTCATGTTTCAGTGATGCAGATTTCGCATCTAATCGAGATGACCTTGTTTAGATGTGAGAGGTTATTCCATTTTTATATGAGGCTCCTATTATCTGGCGCACATTTATACAAACATTTATAGCACTTTCTACAATGGAATCGGAATATATAACTTTAACTGAAGCCGCTAAAGACTTACAGTGGGTAATCCATATTGTACAGGTCTGCATAAATTTAAACATATTTCGAAATAAAGTTAATTTTTCAGGTCAGCTTGTGTGTGATATCTAAGCGGCAATAGATTTTTCACATTCGCCTATCGAAAACAACAGGACCAAACATGTTAGTGGTACATATCATTTTCTAATAAATTTAAATTTATGAGAATGTATTCACCCTCAAACATGTTAAGTCAAAATAAAACTCTGCTGACATCTTAATTAAACCTATCCCTAAAGAAGAGTTAAGACTTTTGTAAAGATATGTTATCAGTTTAAATAAGTACAAAGACATTATAAATTCTTGAATTTATAGATTCAAATTCTGAATATATAGTATAACTGGAATTTTTAAAAATTAACTGTGTTATAAATAATATACAGTGACCTCTCACTTATACGACTTTCAGGGGACCGTAGAAAAAAGTCGTATAACTGAGAGAGTCGTATAAGTCAGAGACCGTTTTATTATACAAGTTTCAAACTTTATATTCATTAATTATTTTACCTATATTAAAAACAATAAGCTTTGGGTTCTAAGAACATATTTTAACAAACTTTATAAAATATGTTAAAAAATAAAACGTAAAATATATTTTTAAAAAGTTCACAAAATCGTTCACTTACCACTATGTTTATTTTAAAGATTTACAAATCAGATTTTCTCAAAAAATGAAGTGATATCAGTTTGTCTCTCTCGTCGACGAAATGAGAGAATGTATTTTTAAAGTTTAATAAAGCTTTTAAGCTATTTTTGGAATAATAATTTTGATCGACATAATTCTTTAATCTATTTAAAGCGGCACTTGTTTCTGTAAAATTTACAACATCAGAAACATCGCCCTCATCTTCGTCATCCTCTTTGCTTAAGTCAAAATATTGATATTCTCAAAGATTTCTTCGTCAGTTCTGAGTACTGACAGAAGAAGTTTTCATCACATTCTACATAATCTTTGAAATTAATACCTTCTTCCATAAACATTTCATACTAGTCTTCGTCATTAAGGGATTCCCGTATGCTCTCAAAATCGGGTTCATTCGTTGAACTAACAGTTTGGTCTTGTGAAAAACAACCTTTCCTAAAACATTTCTTAATTGTCTGCGATGTCACATTTTTCCAGGTTGTCATTTGGCTTTTGTTAAATGGCAGGCACAAGGGAATTCCATACAACCACCCTCCCGCCATAGATTTCCTGGTTAATAACACACGAAGGTAGGTAAGAAGTGTTATTAATTATTGATAAACACTTTAACAATAGTGAAAGGATAAAGCTAAGAAAACGTGAATAATTTGTACTTTAAAGATTATAAAAATGAATTCATGAGTGAGAAATGTAAAATCGCTTGAACCGTTTAAAGCGTCGTGTAAGTGAAAGAAGCAGTCGTATAACTGAGAGAAGTTTAGCATTATTTCCCATAAAGTGTGGACGGGACCAAGGGAATTCGGCGTATAACCGAGAGAGTCGTATAACTGAGAGTCGTATAAGTGAGAGGTCACTGTAATACAATCACTTGTTAACTTTAAATTAAAGTCGAAAAATGCTTAAAGTGATAAAAACATAACACGGAATATTTAAAATACCTTTTTAATGTAGATAACGTATGTTTCGTTCTCAACTATCGGTGACATCTTCAGATCTTAATGATAAATACAATATTCTCGCATATTTTTGAAATTCGCATATTTGGACTTTAATTTAAAATTAACTGTGTTATTTTATTATTCAATGTTAACCTAGTGTTTAAACTTGCATATTATATAAATGTAGTTTATGTACTTGATATAATGTGCTGTATAAGGATATTTTTATTGTGATAACAATCTTCGATATATATTATTTTTTCTTTCGATAACTGCAGTTATTACCCCCCCCCCTTTTTCCCCTTATTAAATTTTTTTTGTGGGGGGGGGGGGAGGTTAATCAGTATTTCGCATGTCGTATTGTTTATAATGCATCCAAAGTTTGATGCTAGGTTTAAATAATTACTTGGTGTATTTTTAAGATATTTGAGGTGTATTATTGGCACATATATTTTTATTTAAATGTTTTTAAAAAAATGTGTGTTTATATTAATGTTTAGAATTGTGTTTATATTTAAATATTTTTGAAATATTACAGTTTACTCAATATTTTTAAACCATTGTTGAAATTGTAATCAAGTATAGTGTATTTAATTCTTTAGAGTTTAAAGGTTTTTTAAAGTGATTCTAAACTATGTATGCTCGTAACTACGGGAGGTGGGCAATGGCAGGTAGGTATAACAGTTTTTTGGCAAGTTAAAATGTCTTCCCTTATTTTTAATTATCCTGCAACTGCTTTTTCCGAGTTGTGAGCAAAATCCACACATTCCGGTTTTCTTTCCCTCATTTAGTCAGGCACTTCGCATCTTACACAAGCTTCTGTGTACAGCTGCATACGGAGAATTTTTCTTCAGACATTTTCATTTTGGCATCTTGCTTTATTTAAATTTTTCGGCAAATGTGTGGCGTGAAATAATAAATGAACTGACTATATATATTGTCATTAAATGACATGTATCACGACGGTGGTGATGACATGTTGCAAGAAGTTCTGTTTTGTAAATCCTATGGTTTTTCACCGTCTGATGGAGCATGTGGCTATTAATCACGATTATGAATGTGTTAAAAAAATGTTCAAATACAATATAATGTGTCTCAGTATTTCTATTACGCCCTGTATAAAGTCTTCATACCTCAGTAACATACTGTAAATACTGATGATTTGAAATTGTATAATGTCATGAAAAAATACTTCAAAAAATTTCCGATCATAGGCGATAAAAAAGAAAAGGCAATGTTTAGGGCAGAGTTTTGGTCAGGCTTCAAAGTGTAACTGTGTGGCTCCGTCTAAAACTTCGCTTTTATTTATTTTCTTTGTGCATTCGAACATACATTTTAAAATATTTGTGTGAATACCGATATTATAATTATGAGATATGCATCTCAAAATTATGTTGACACATTAAATATTTGGCAGAAAATAGTATCTGAATATGAATATGATTTCATTTTTAAGATTATTATCGAAAGGAAGTTATTAAAAAATTGCGATTATATGTATTTTATAGCTGTTCAACATATTGTTATTTCTTGGAAGCGTTTTTATATATTTAAATATTCAAGCAATATTTTTTATATCTTAAGTAATATTAATATTTACAAACGGTTATTAAGAGGAAATTTATTTTTAACTAAGAAAGAACATCCAAACCTGTCAACTTTGAATTAAACTTCCGTACAATGTGATTTAATTTGATCCAGGTTAAAGATGTTTCAAACCAGAAAATATATCTGAAAAAATTACGTGGAAACTATTTGATTGCATTTTTTTTAATATAAAAAATACCGACTGGAAACGAGTTTAACCTCGGTTAAATTAACCTCCATTGTACGGAAGGTTAGTGTTATGTTGGCAGGTATGAAAATTTGAGGAAAAAAATAAAATAAAAGCTAAAATGCAAAATTATGTAAGGGGCATCTAACCCGTATGTAACTCTTTAAATGACAACATCCAACAAAATGCTATCAACCTAAACTTAATCTTATATGTATGCATGAGGTAAAAGAAAATCGGAAGATTGATAAATATCTGTGTTATTTTGAGTCATTTGTTTTCTGATTTGACTCAAAGTTATTCTACTACTCTAAAAATAGTTAAACATGGCATAAAGATGTTCATTTCCATAATTTTCGGAGAGTTATTCTATTTTTCGAATAATTCCTTAGATTTAAGAAAGTGTTCCTTAAATATTTTTGAATCCCCGTAGATTTACGTAACTTCTCCTAGATCTCAGAATGGGAAATGAGAATCAACCATAATGATAATTGTCATCTATATTTTACAATAATCTTCAAAACATTCGATTATCGAAATAACTCGTTTCGCCAATCTACGGCCAATCCAAATCCAATACTTTGCAGGAAAATACTGACTTTGATAACGACCATGGCATCCAGAAGATGCCATTATCTAGATTCGATTCCATGACTCTTACGTGGATAGCAAAAAGATTGATTCCAGTTTTATTTATTTTAAAATAATTTAGGTGATATTTCTGGTGTCAGACTTATCGCTTATAAATTATTTTATTTTATTGTCTTATCGTTTGCAGAAGAAGCATTTGTGATCAGATTCATCACAAAAAATGGAACATCGTGCTTTCAATCAATCGACAATATGATTCCCATTTTTTTTGCTAGAATAAATAATAGGCCTTGGAAAAGTGTCTTGCCACATTTTTTTTAATTATTATTTTATGTATATGTGACGGTGGAAAATCGTATTGTTTATTTATGTCGCAGATTCGTCTTTTTTTTTCATTCAATTCGAACAATTCACAGACCAGTTGTGAATCATTAAATCGGTTAAAGGTTAATCGATTCTTCTGTTGTTTCTAAAAAAATCCAATTTTTTAAGCGTCATATATTAATTGTTGAATTTTGTTTATCTTCATTTGATAAGAACACAACAACAATCTGTAGGTTACTAAATCATTAGTTATAAATTCTAAATTTGTTACAAAAAGGAAAAGAAAAAAGTATCGATATTTAATATATTTCGTCATCTTGATTTTAACTTTCTGTTACTGTCTCGAGCTCCCTCTCGGTGATTCTGACCCGACCCTTTTGGTAGGGGAGGTGACCGGAAGCCGAGCATTGCGCGGACGCTTCGTCGGGTTTCTCCAAATCGGCCCGTTTAGTCGGGAAGATGACCGGGTGCCCGACACATGGAGCTGAAGTTGACACGAGGGGAGCAGCAGCCGACGAATCCGATCTCCTTGCCGTGGTGGGACAGCTTAAAGGCAGGGTCTGTCTAGCCGGTGAGATCTCACCCTCCTCCATATTGGTGCGGTCTTCGTGTTCCAGGAGGAAGGCTGATGCCGTCCCTTGAGGGTCCTTAGTGCAGAACTCCTCGTGTCGTAGTCGCCGAGAGGCCTCAGGTTCACGGGATGCTTGTTCCGCGTGACCTTCGGGATGACAAAGGTGGCAAAAGGACACTGCATAGACCAATCCCTCGTGCCCGGAGCATCGAGCTGCCGGGGGGTGACGCGAGGGCAAAGGTTGACTAAATCGGATCGGGCGGCTGCAAGACTTGTCTATGAGGAGACGAAGGCTCAGGCAGGACTTGATGAACACGACTTGCTCGGTTCCCAGTTAAGAACTTTGCGACCGTAGCGGATTGGGACCCCGTAGGTCGCCTTGCGAGTCCTCTGTGGCTGGGTCAGTTGGGAGTCGCCTTCGAAGCCTGGTTCGAGATTGCCCGACCGGAACAAGCAACGACACAGGAGCACGGCACTCAGCCTGCGATAAGTGTCTTGCAGAGTTTCTGGGAGGGGAGGACCTTTCTCGAGATAGGGCCACGGAGTGCGGACCGGTGGCTCGTCGGTTAAACGACGATGTCTGAGCTCGAAATCAAATCATGGGCTGAAACCTAGTCCAGCACGTCTCTCGTGCAGCCAGAAATTACCACGTCTGGCAGGCGGATGAGTGACTCGTCTTCTGAGTTTCAACCAAACACTAACCTCGATCGTGCCCGCCTCTTTGGCGCGTTTGGAGGAGCTTTCCGCGACCTCCAGAGTCCGATAGCGGCCTCTTAATTCCTTCCTTGTTGTGTTTTTAGATGTTTAATTTGTTATTTGTTTTTATTTGTGATATGTGTCTGTGATATCTATGTCGCCATTCTCGACGTAACGGGGGTCTTTGACTTGTCATTGACCCAGTCGCTGGTTTACCGGCTAGTTCTGCATAGTCGGGTTCAAACTCGCGCCGTTCGTCGAGGGCAACCTGGCCGAGTCTCGTCTATGAGACAAAGACCGACTTTCCTCGTGGTCTAGGGTTTGGCAGAGGCTTCTTCCGGCGCAGAGCCGTCCTTAGGGGTGTGCGACAGGTGCGGCCGCACAGGGCCTCGCGCCTAAAGAGGCCTCGCACCCGGACGCAAAATATGTTTTCTTTAATAAAAAGAAGAAGGTATAATAGAAAATCTCTAATATAAATTTATGATTTTAGTTAAGAAAAGATAGTGGTCTTGACATAAAATATAGCCTATGTTGGAAGAGGAACGTTCACCATCAATTTGCCACCATTACTTTTGAAATTGGTTTAGTAGTTCCAGAAATTATCTCTACAAAACACACAAACAAATGCTACTTCTTTATAGTAGCTAGGGGATCGAACCTGGGCTCCCCGGGTTACAGTATATAGGTGAAAACATTCTTTTTTATTGATAGTATAGATAAGATTATGTTAAGAATCTGGAAGGAAAAGGCCTCGCAAAATCCCTGCACCAGGCCTCGCTTTAAGTCGTCCTCGCTAAGGACGGCTCTGTTCCGGCGCACGTAGCGTCGCCCGCGGAAGATGAGACTAGTGGCTTGCCCTCCCATCCATTTCAAGTTCGGACTCCGCGGAAAAGCAAGGGCCGTAGGGATGCCGGACATCAGGTGGAATCCCCGACTCCCTATTGGGGTTTCGGCGAGGAAACCGTTCGACAGTCCCTACGGTTCATCAGGTGTCACGTGGGGAAGTCTCCTTTGAGACCGAGGAACACCAGTTTCACCAACCGATTTTATTTTCGATGTCCTGCGGATCAGATCAGAGCCTAATTTCATAATTGTCCTTCTCGCTACGTCAATGCAGTGGGAAGGCTGCACAAATATGATGGGCGTGTCAATATGTTTTCGGGAGATGTTAACTAATATTCAGACGGCCGGTCGATTAGGACGATTCTTTTTTTTTTTTTTGTGTGTGTGTGTGGGGTCAGAGAATAACCCTCTTTTGCGGGAAATGTTTCATCTATTAATGAAACATTTCTTGTAATGTAATTTTGTATTTCCGCACAGCAAATCCCTTTTCTCTTGTTTGCTTTTCGATTATTTATTGTCAATTATTATTATTTTCTTTTTAAAGGGGGGCAATATTAATTTTTAGATGAAATCAGTGTGGTACTTGTAGCAATTTAAAAGTTACGGGAGGAGCTCAAGTTGTCATTTTGAAATTAATTTAACAATTGATAACATATAAAAAGCATAATTAATCGTTCAAACAAATTAGTAGAGCAACTATCACAAAATCAAGAATTTTATTGAATATAGGATATAAAATATTGCATTTTTGACAGTTTCTTTTGCTAAATTAATGAGACAATGGAGGGTTTTGGATGGCAGAGTACAAGTGATGTAATACTTGAACTTGAACTTGTGATAGGTTCAATGGGCTTCCAAGTTGCGAAGCAACTGCACAACCTTGCTTTGAGTAGGTGTATATCAAATCCTGAGAGAGCCAAATAGTTCATAGTTCAAAAAAACAAAAATAATGCCAGACGAGGTAAAGTAAAGATGTTAGGAGAAGTTTAGGAGAAAAGTCAATTTAATTTTAGTTAATAAAATAAACATATAATAATTTTTTTTAATTAAAGAGAAAATAAGAATTATAGCTTGGAAGGACTATTCATCAAGAATAGTGGAGTACCTTGGTTTTTTTCGGTTGGATGGACTGCAAGCATCGTAGTCAGGTAGCTCATAGATGAGTTCATTTGGGATGTGATTAATGTCATTGTAGAATTTTTTCGCAAGGTGTTTAACGCGATGTTTGAGTGAAGTCGTTTTCAGATCCTTGAGCATTGTGAAGTTTTTGAGATATCTAGACCCGTTCCTGATGTAACGGAGCTGTTTGTAATGGGTACTAGAGAGGCTGTTCATACTAGTTTTGCAAGTGAAGCCCCAGATTGGACATGCATATGTGATAACAGAGAGAATGCAGGCATTATATATTAAGAGTTTGTTGTGTATGGAGAGTGAGTGGCTGTGAAGAAGGGGGGTGAGGGTTTTGGAAATCCCGGCGACTTTACCGTGGATATTAAGAATATGCTTTTTAAAGGTAATGCGTTTGTCAATGGTGACCCCCAGGTACTTGGCCTCGTCAGACCAGGGAATGGTAGTATTATTGATGGTTAATCTATTAGGAGTGGAAAAGGTTGTAGAGAAGTAAACAGCAGTAGTTTTAGATTCGTTTATTGTAATGCGCCATTGATCACACCAATCCATGAAGATGTTGAGGTGATGTTGTAGATTTTTGTAAAGATTGTATGGGTGATGTGCA
Organism: Maratus michaelseni; assembly: GCA_963931845.1. Taxonomy (NCBI): domain Eukaryota; kingdom Metazoa; phylum Arthropoda; class Arachnida; order Araneae; family Salticidae; genus Maratus; species Maratus michaelseni. The sequence goes on from OZ007600.1 coordinate 211,155,512, forward strand.
GTGCCATAGAGAACAGTGTCGTCCGCATAGAGTCCGAGTGATGTGAAGAGTGTGCGTGGAATGTCATTAAAGTATATTATGAATAAAATAGGGCCAATAACTGAACCCTGAATAATACCACAGAGTATAATGTGTAGTAGAGAGAGTGAGTTGTTTACGCGGACGTAGAAGTTACGATCACCAAGGTAAGAGTGTATTAAATGGATAAGTCCAGACGGGAACATAAGCCGAATTAATTTGTAAATGAGGTCCGCGTGCCAGACTTTGTCAAAGGCCTTGGCGACATCAAGAAATATGGCAGCAGTAAGCTTCTTCTCATTGAAGTTTTCAGTTAAGGTTTCCACAAATCGAAGAAGTTGGTGTTGGGTGGAGTGCTTGGCTCGGAAGCCGAATTGTTCAGGCATAAGAATGTTGTTGTTGTGAAGGAAGTCATTGAACTGTGATCTAATGGCGCGTTCGATGACTTTGCTTAGAGAGGAGAGAAGACTGATGGGGCGGAAATTAGTTGGATCATTGAGATTGCAGGAGGGTTTAGGAATAGGAGAAATGATAGAGGTTTTCCAGGGTTTAGGAAAATAACAGTGTTTGAGGATAGAATTAGTGAGCTTCGTAGTGATGTAATATAAAATAAAACACAATAAAAAATTTTAAAAGATGCAAACGTTGTCTACTAAGGTGATGGGGACAAATGAGCGGGGTATATTTTCGTATTGTTTATTATTTTTCATATTATTATTTTTTTTCATTTAAATATTTCGTTTTATAAATTATTTATCTATGTTTTTTTTAAACTGACAAATAGAACAGAGAAATATTTTTAAAAAAGGTAAAAAAGTTTTTTAACTTTGCAAAATGTGGAGGGAGAGAGGGAATAAAAGTGGAAAATGGAAAAATTTCTGTGAGGGAGTGGGGAATTCAGATGATTGAATATATATTCAACAAAGTAACAGATAGGGCAGAAAATTGTAATAAATAAATAATTAAATAAATAAATAAATAAAGGATTTTTCTTTTTTTTTATTGAAATCTTTTAAAATCCTTTTTTTAAGATTTCAAACTTTGTGTACTCAGGGGAAAAGGTTTCTATACTGACGTTTCCAAAGAAATTCTGTGTGATTTTATGTTATAATTTGCTTGCTATGAGTTCTTCTGCCGATGAATAGCTTACTTAAAATTGGAAAAGAAGGCGGAGTCATCCTCAGCTGTTCCTGAGATAAACGGCTTTGACAGACTGACAGACAACAAAGCGGGACTATATTCGGCCAATTCTCCGTCCTGTAATCTGCAGAATGCTTGGAACCACACTGTGCAGGTTCTTTTACTATACTCAAATTTATTATAAGACTGCCTTGTATACTACATTTAGAGTTCTGCTGCCTTTTGCTACTACTGAACCTTTAAGTCCTCGAATGATAGCACCCGAGACATCGCTGCATATAATTGGTCGCGTAGATAAAATAGTTGGAGGATGCAAACATGACATAAATCAATGCAGCTTTTTTTTTAAGGTTAATAAAACAATAAAATAATTATCTGTTTACTAATCTCAAAATGCATGAAATTCGTTACCACCGGGATCATTAACTACAGTGAAACCTCTCAGAAAGGCCAACTTTATAAGGAGACCACCTCTCTTAAAGACCGTCTATAATTTTTGGCCATATGCTCATTGTTAATTTTCCCTCCATTAAAGGACCACTATTTCTTGTCGCCCTCTCTGAAAGACCACTTTTCAACTTTCCAATGGAAGGTTATGATTATTTTAAAACCTCCCAAAAGCGACCTCGCTCCGTTTCATCAAAAATTGATCTTAACGAGAGGTGGTCTCTTAATAGAGGTCACGTTTAAATCTAGTTTGTGAAAAAGTCGGAATTAAGGTAAAATGTAGCGAAAACTATCCCAAAATGACATACTTTGATAAAATGACATACATTATGTTTCTTAATAGTGTACTTAGAGGCCAGTACTTAACGGTACGCAGTTATATTGGGGAATCGATTGGCAACGATAAGCATTTGATGACGAAGGTTTCAAGATTGTATTTTCTATTGTTTACAAAGAAACTGTTTACACCTTCGTCGGAAATTTCTTGGGACTATTTTTTAGTACTAATTCCCGCTAGTTTCATTTCAGTGATTACATACCTGAAGTATAAGGTGATTACTTATTCCTTTGTAGATTAATTTCTGTATTTGTGAAAATTTATAAATGCATGTGATCTCGAATACTGCCTCTGTATATACAATATGGTGATTGTAGGTTAAATGACATGCCGCCAGATATATTTCTCGATCATGTTTTCTCTGCTTCAACTGTGACTGAAATTCCACTAGAAAATAAGGAAAGCAATGACAGCAACACAAGTTCTACAGATAACAGCGAATCCGTCAATTTTCACAGTTTTAATGTCACCTCCTCCAATTCCAGCGCCGACAACCCCTATTTCCGATACTCCAAAAAAAGTATGTATGTTTTATACCAGAAGCATCTTCACGTTCATCCTCTTCGTTTATCAGAAATCTTGATGTGTCTCCACTTCCTTGTGCACCTCATGTAAGATCATCTTCTAAGAAGAGGAAGTATGAAGTTGCAAAATTTTTGACTACCAGTCCTAATATTGCCGAAGCGAAGGCAAAAGCTGCTGAGAAACATAATTCACACTCAAGACGGTACAGGCTTAGAAGAAAATTCTCTTTGTTACGTGCAATGATGACTACAAAGACATGGATCAATCTGCCGATGATGATGATGATGATGATGTACTGTCTCTATTACAGTCAGTCAAAACCGAAGGAGAAGTGGAAAAAAATGTGAGCATATAGTGAATGTGCCGGTGTTTCTTGGTGTTAAAAAATATATATTTGTGATGTATGCAAGTAAAATTAACAGTAACTTAAGGGTATGCCGTTTTTGGACAGCACTCTAGATAAAATGACATAGAGCAGCATTTTATATAAATCGTTATTATGACGTTGTGACTTTATTTGTTACTTTTTAAAATGCACCATTGCATTTTGTATACTTAGCAATGTTAGTTTGTAAAAAATAAAGATCACGAGAAAAAAATTGTATGAATAGAAGCATTTTTCAACTTAGGGTATGTCATTTTAGGACAGTTTCACCTAACTTTATGAAAATATATCTTTCACATTACGAAATAAATAAAAAAATTAAATACCAAAAGAAAAATTTAATTAAAATTCATAATTTAGTTTCTACAAGGCTTTAAAAAATGTATAAATTGATGATTACTTTGATTTTATAATGGGGGAAATTTACAATGATTTTGGGGTAGGTTCCATACTCCATTCCATGTGCAGAAAAAAAATGTACACATATTTCAAGCTATAAAGGCCAAACGACCAGGAAAGAACTTAAGGTATCCGAACACCTTTAAAAGCCGATCTTCGGCCAAAATATCGATTTTTAGGTTTTGGTATAATATAATAACCGGACTCTTTATCTTTCCAAATCTGTTTGAATTTTGTTTATATCTTATTTAGAAGTCAAGTTATTGCCTTTTTAAAATTACTAAGTATCAGTATTTTGAAACCGGAAGTATCGTTCTGCTCACCGGAAGTCATCACGTTTTTCAATGCTATGTAAACCCAAAAGTAAAGAAGCAGAGAAAATTTTAAAAGACTTTGAAAAAGAAAAACAGCAATTGTTTTAAACAAAATAGATAATATAGTGTATAAATTGAGTAACATATTAAGGTTTGCTTTTCAAAATAAAGGTAAGATTTTGAATTAAATTTTGTTTTTGCGTTTTCTGAAAATCAATTTTTTAACATTTTACGTTTACGCAAAACATCATAAAGGAAAAAATTATGGATGAATCTCTTTCAAATTTTTTTTGTATGCTTTGCAAAGTGCAATAAAGGGAATGAACTACACTCGTAACTGTAAGTGTATTAGTTTTTTTTAAATTATTGATAAAGTTTCCAATTTGCAATAAATTTTTAGTAATTTTTGCTTCATCACTGATTAACTTTCTATATAGTTTTAAATATTTGACTCAGAAATATGAGAGTAGTTCATTCCCCAGAAAAAGGTTTAATAATTATAATAATGCTTACAAAATAAAAATATCTTGATTTAAAGTTGAATTATGATGTTTTGTGGAAGTGATTATTTTCGCTGTTTTTTGCTTATTTTTTCCCCAAAATATAAAAAAATAATTTGAAATGTATAACTTTTTCTGTTTTATTTTACTTTTTTAATCACATCATGATATACAATGCAAAAAAAAGTCATATTTTTAAATAAATTAAAAAAAGGCCCTCCGAAGGTATTCGGATACCTTAATTACTTTCTGTCAAACAAATTGGTTGCTCATGCAGGGAATTCCACTGAGACTGGTCTCTGAAGGCAAAATTAGCATTGAGTCTATGGGAATAAATTTCGTTCCATAAAAAAATGGTCGTTGAGGGAAGTCATCGCTTAACACTAGAACGACCATGAGCTGTCATTTTGACTGCTACCAAATGAATATATTCCGATTCAAACCAGAAATTCCTCTTTAAAATAAATTAAATATAAATTTCTGAGAAATACGTTAAAAGAAAAAGTTAAAAAGTTTTAAATAAAAATTCTGGTGTGAATTAATTTTATAAAACTTGAGTAAAATTTCCGGTCGTTGTAGTGTTAATGAAGGTGGTCGCACAGAGAGATTACACTGTACTTCCCTTTGCATGTCGGAATTCCACTTTTATCCATAAAACACATTCAGCTAGCTAGCGGGAGAAGGTCCCCTTTCTTGGAATTGTCCAACTGATATACACCCTGTGAAGTGCAGGAGTCCTTTTCAAAGGGAACGTGTGTCCAGATTCCAGTTTTATTTTAATTCTGTTGCTTTTCTTGGAAAGTCTGTCACTTTTTGTTACCATCTTAGTTTTGTTTAACAGTGGAAATTAACACAGTGTGTTTTCACGTTAAAGTGCATATTGTGGTTTTCTTGCTGAGTGTTTAGTAATTTGATGATGTCTAAGAGAATTGTGTTAACTTTGGAAGACAAAGTGAAAATTTTAAGAGCACATGAGAATGGAACATTACGAGAGGAAATTAGAGATACAGTTTAACTGTAGCAAAATTCGAATATACATTAAAAACGATGACTTTCTTATAAAAGAGTATGAGGAATTCAAATCTTGCGCAAGTAAAAGAAAGAAAAAGGAAAAATTTAGCGAGGTAAATGCAGCTGTATTGACGTTCAATTAATAAATTGATAGAAAGTTCAATACCTGTTAGAGATTATACTAAAATAAATCATTTGCATAACCACAAAATAAGATCACTAAGTATAATTAAAATCTAGAAAAATGCTTAAGTGATACTAAAATAAAACAACAAAAACCTTTTTAATGATCCAACATACGTTTCAACGCCCATAACGGCGTCATTTTCAAGAAAATATAATAATAAACAAAGTATTCTTGTAAATTTTGAAAAATAACCTTGAAAAACACGAATCACGAGATCCAAATATGTAAAACAAGAGAAAAGCAATTGCTTGAAGTAGCCAACTGTAATCGTGAAAATTACATTTCATTATTGCTTTTTAAAACGGAAAAGAACATCGTGCCAAATTTTAGGCAATTCAAATGAGGCGGATTAGTTGCAAATTTTTACGTTACGCGTGTATATTTCTATGGATTCATGTATAATGGATGAGAAGTAGACTTTTGATGGGTAAATTATTTTACTATTTTTAAAATCAATTTCTATTGCTTCGGTTCTATGTAGTCGTGCCAGTGCTGTAGTACTCCTGTCATATTTGATATCTGCTATGTGTTCTTTTAATCTTGTTTGAAACTTTCTGGTGGTCATTCTTATATAATGTTGTAACGTTCCATCCGCTCTGGTGAATGGGATTTCGTAAACACCTGATAGTTGATCTGGTTCTATTGGGTCTATTTTCTTACAAACAACACTTTTTAATTTTATGGATGGTTTTGCAATAAGGCAGATATTAAATTTTCTAAGTTTATATTTTAATCTTTCAAAGAATCCTGGAAAATATTGTAAAGTTGATATTTTTGAGTCTCGTTCATTAAAAATTTTCTTCTTTTTATTATCCATGCTCGTAATTAATTTAATCACCATCAAGAAATTAATCACCATCAAATCTACGCACTATACTTCACGAAACTTATTTAAAAGGGAAGTATGAAAGTCATCAATAGGATGTTAATTAATTATATTAGCCAAGTATCAAGTATCTTTGAATCAACTAAAAACTCGATAGTTTTTATTCAATCATTTTTTGATCTATCTGTAATATTTTACACAAAATGTTTTCAACCGGTGTGCTTTGACAGAATTTTACGGAGTAACAAAATTATAGACAGGGAGGGCTCCCAAATGGTCCTCTTTTTGAATACCGGTATTTTTTTAGAAAAATTTTATTTTTAGATTTTTCTTGCAAATTTTGCAGAAACCACCACTGGAGGTAAATTTTTACGGAAATGTTGTAGAAACCTACCATGAAATTTTCTTTAAAAAAATATTGGTATTCAGTTGGCGGACCATTTGGGAGCCCTACCCTACTTTCCCCTACACACTCTTTCAGGTAAAGGGGTGGGGGGTGGGGGCTCAAACCTGGCATAATTTCATGTATCTTGGGAAAAAACTTTGGGTTCTTATTTTTTTAAGTCAATAAAACTACAAAATAATTCCTTTTTTTATGCATCTAACAATATATGAAAATCGTTACTACCGGTATCACACTATATCCCATGTTTCACTGTATATCCTAAATACGATTAATTTAGTTAATAGGGGAGAGTAGGTAAAACCAGATAGGCGGGTCAAACTGTGTTTTCCTCAATTAATGGGGTTAATAAATACTACAAAATTACCGCACTAATCGAAATATATATTGAAGGAGAAAATTTACAATAATTCCACAGTCAACATTTTCAAAAACCCAATATACATAAAAACACAATGTAATAATGTACTCTGATATTGTTTTTGATGTATTATTGTTAGGAAGGACATATTACAGCTTGATTTGGAACTTAAGAAAAGGTTATTTAATTTTCATGAACTTCCATCAATACAAAACTGGAGGAACAAACTTCTAGGAAGGGTGGGTATACCTAGATGCAGGGTCAGAAATACAATCCTAAAGAGATAGGGTTTTGTTAGGAGCTGAATCATCGTGATCGAAAATTGACATTTAAAAACTAGTATAAGCTTAAAATAAGTCATGATTTTCCGGATAATGAAGTTTCTCGAAGTTTTCTGCGTACATGCTTGGTTCTTAACATCTACAGTTTTGCTAATTTGAAGGGTCCAACTATAGCTCTGGCGAAAAGCGCCCTCACGTAAGTAACCACCGCCCTCAAACGTGCAAATCTGTAGGTGGTAAGAACGAAACACGTAGGCAGAAAACTTTGATGAACCTCATTATCAGGAAAGGCATGGCTTATTTTAAGCTTATGGTCTTTAAATGTCAATTTTCGATCACAATGATTCAGCCCCTAACAATCCCCCATCTCATTAGGATTATATTTCAGACTCTGCATTGCTATGTGATTCCGAGTCATCTAGGTGTACCGCACCTTTCCTAGAAGTGTGTTTCTCCAGTTTTGAATCAAACTGTGTTGCTGGAAGTTCTTGAAAAATAAATAACATTTTCTTAAAGTTTCAAATCAAACTGTAATATGTCCTTCCTAGCAATAATACATCAAAAACAATATTGTACTACATTATTACATTGTTTATTAATGTATACTGGGTTTGGGAAAAGTTGGCTGTGAATTTATTGCATTTTTTTGCATTCAATATGTGTTTCGATTAGTGCGATAATATTACCAGATTAACCCCTTAATCGTCGCGTCCGATATATTCACGTGCAGTGTAGGCTACTTTTTTTAAAAATTCAAATTGTTTGATTTCTACCAGTTTTTTAAAATAGTATAATTGGCCTTATGCACGCATTATTTTATCTGCCATTAAGTAATTCGAATCCTTCTACATAAAAAAATTGGTGGCAATCAAGCAATCTGAATTAAAAAAAAAGTAGCCTACGCCTATCGAGCGCGACGATTAAGGGGTTAATTATCCGCAAATTCGAGGGTCACCTGTACAGGGCTCCCAAATGGTCTGCCAACTGAATACCAACATTTTTTAACAGATAATTTCATTGTAGGTTTCTACAACATTTCCGAAAACATTTACCTCCGAAGGTGGTTTCTGCAAAATTTGCAAGAAAAATCTAAAAATAAAATTTTTCTAAGAAAATACCGGTATTCAAAAAGAGGACCATTTAGGAGCCCTCCCTGTCTATAATTTTGTTACTCCGTAAAATTCTGTCAAAGCACACCGGTTGAAAACATTTTGTGTAAAATATTACAGATAGATCAAAAAATGATTGAATAAAAACTATCGAGTTTTTAGTTGATTCAAAGATACTTGATCCTCTAAGAACACATATAAACCTACACATTTCAGTGCTTCTCTACAAATTAGTCTTTGACCAACAATGTATAAGATGTACAAGCTGATCTTCTGTAATACAATAAGTAATTAAAAATTTGATAATAAAATAACAAATAAAGACGACGATAGATTTGAGCTTGAAATATCAGCTAATTTTCTATTATTATTTATCATCCGAATAGTAATAATGGTTTCATTTCACGCATTAATATAAACTGGAATTATTTATATTCATTCAATGAATTTTACGAGACAAGATGAAATATTATATAATTTATGTTTGGAATGTAGGACGCTCGAGATAGAAAGTATCGATTGTAATTATAATTTGTGATTTTCGATTGGAGATACTTGTTTTCATTACTAAATAACCATTGAGATGAAAACCCCTGTTATAAAGTATTACAGATTAACTAAATCATAAAATGAGTGAATAAAAAATATCGAATTTTTGGTTGATCCTTTGTACTTGATCCTTTAATAACACTTAATAAAGCTGTACATTTCAATGTTTCTCGCTACTAATTAGTCTATGACTAAAATGTGTAAATTATGCAAGCTTATCTTCTATAATACAATAAGGAATAAAAACTCTGATAATCAAATAACGAACAAAGACGATTGATTTGGCCGTAAAATATCAGCTAATTTCCTAATATTATTTGTCATCCGAATAGTAATAAGAATTTTATTTCACGCAATAAAATGATTCGGAATTATTTATATTCATCGAATGAATTTTATGAGATAAGATGAAATATTATGCAATTTATTTTTGCAATGTCGAGCGCTCGGGATAGAAGATATAGATTATGATTATAAGGTGGGCTTCTCAACTAGAGAGAATGGTTTTCATTAGTAGAAAACCATTGAGATGATAACAATTCGATAAATAGAAGAACGACGAAACATTTTTAATAAAAGATTTTGATGACTGTACAATTCCTTTCTCGAATACGCTGTTGAAACGTTGTTGAAAATACGCTGTTGAAAATAAATACTTAATAATAAGGAACATGTATTTATTTTTATTGGTTTCTAGGCTTACAATACCGCTAAGTATTCATGCTTCAATTTTGAAAAATACAAGTACTTTCATTTATCAATGTATGATTCTATGTAGAAGTTGTCCCAAAAAATATAAAGTGCCTATTTTTTGATCTGTTAGAGATTAGTGGCCAATGGAAATTTCAAATTATTAAAAAAGGAAGAAATATGATTATTTTAATGAAATAGTACACTGTAAAAATGACCAATGCTTCTTATTTTATGAAAATATACTATAACCACGAACGAAAATATAATATAATCTTCTGAGTTATCCGAAATTCCGAATAGCGTGTTCCATTGTCTTTTGAATCCCCAAAAACGAATAAATTTCAAAATTTAAAGAATTATTTATAAAAACAAAGTATATTTCGCTGACTGTATTTTTCAGAAACGTTTTCGAAGGGTTTTTATAGTGTATTAATGAGTGTCCCCAGTCTGGAATACCTGTTTTTCGAATGCTATCCATTCTCAAGTAAACTATTTCTTACTCAGAAAATATGTTTAACAGACAAACATGCGAAATTAACAGCGTTAACTATAACATTAAAATTAAGATTATTTCTTTACTCTTTCATGTATAAATCAACTTATGCGGCTTAAAACGTTTACTTGAGAATGGATGACATTCGAAAAACAGGTATTCCAGGCTGAGGACACTCATTAATACACTATAAAAACCCTTCGGAAACGTTTCTGAAAAATATGGGCAGCGAAAAATACTTTGTTTTTATAAATAATTCTTTACATTTTGGAAATGTATTGGTTTCTGGGGATTCAAAAGACAATGGAACACGCTATTTGGAATTTCAGATAACTCAAAAGATTATATTATATTTTCGTTCGTGGTTATAGTATATTTTCATAAAATAAGAAACATTGGTCATTTTTTACAGTGTAGAGTTCCCCAGATTAAAAAAAAAAGGAACGGTGTTGCCGGTAGGAAAAGGTAACTTTTTAGGTTCTTAAAGGGTATTTTTAAATCCTTTCAGGCACTTTTATTTTTAAATTCTTTATTATGATTTTAAAAGGCACTTTTCATATTTGAAAATTTAGAGCACACTTTTCAAGACACAACAATGAGTCAGTTTTAATTATGCATGTAAAATTTTTTGAACAAAAGGAAGAAAGGCACATTTTCTACTGAGGCGCAAGAAAGGCATACTTTCTTTTGGTTGAGGTTATGAAGGGTGGTATTTTTTAAACCAAAAGGTAGATAGGATACAACTCCTTCCTGAAATTACTTGCGAAAAACTCTAAAATGTTCGTGCGATTCATTTTGAAAAAGCTTCTCGTGAACCAGCTTTCGTGTATTGGAGCATCACGTGGCTGACGCGGTCTGAAAAAAGAGACACGTGTAACGCACCTCGGAAGCTTGTCTTTTTCGTTATACCCTGTTCGCACCGGACATTTAAGTTACCTTAGACCGCCATTTTTGAGATGGTACCCTCCCGGATTTGAATACCTGTTCACACCGCAAAACTCATCAAAGATAACTCACTGAATATCACCTTGTATGAGATCTGAACAAACATAGTATGTGCGCATGCGCATATGTTAAAAGCAACTTCAACAGCCAATCGGTTAAAGCTACCCTCCAGAGCCAATCAGAGTGAATGGTACTGGCTGTATCTAGCAATAGAAAGTTTGAACTCACTAAGTGAGTTTGAGGAACTTCCTCAGTGAGTTTTGCGGTGTAAGATATCTTAAATATTCGATCTGAACCAGGTATTAGCCTCGCCAACACGTAGATAAAGTCAATAACGCATACGGTATGTGATCTTAGGTCGAAACAGAACTTTCTCTGACATGGCACTGCGAAAACGTTAGCACGTTTTACTGCTATAGCTCCAAAAATTCCCTTTTATTTTCGACATCAATGTCTAAATAATGAAATATAATCTTCATATGTATAAAGTGTACTTTAAACGAGAAAAAAAAATCGAAATTAGTGGTATTACTTAAGTGTGCCTTAAGTGTGATATTTCTTTTTAACAATATAAAACTTTGTTAAACAACATAAAACTTATAAATAATATGAAATCATCAATAAACATAGTTGAGTTTTCAATATTTGCAAAAGATATGAGGAGATTGGCGCAGGTAAGGATCGAACCAGGGATCTCATGAACAGAAAGCGAGAACGTTAGCATCAAGCAAAATGTCAAGCCAGTTGCTTTCACCTAGTAATTCATTTTAAACTGTTCATGTGAGATGAGGTGGCTACACACTCCATCCCCAGTGAGGAAGACGTCATATTGACAAGCCATGTGCCTGCGTGAGTGATGCTGTGGTGCTAACGTAAACAGGTGCACGGCCTGAGCGACAGGCTTTGTGCTGTGAGCATTTCACAAGTTTTGCGTGCTGTGGATGATTTTTGAGTGGTGCTGCCATCTGTTGGTTATAAGAAGAGATGATTGTTGTTTAAGGTTGTTGCATGTTTGTCCGGGTCACCAATGAGAAGGTTGCTCCCGCCGGTCTGAGTTGAACCAGGGATTTCATGAACAGTAGGCGATAACGTTAGCGTCAAGCAAAAGGCCAAGTCTGTTACTTTCAGCTCGTAACTCTTTTAAACTTTTCATATGAGATAAGATCGCTACAGATACAGTATGCTGTTTTTTTCAATGGAATCTAAGCTGGTTACAAGTTACAACAATATGTATATATCGGGTCATCCGGAAAGTTCTGCGGTTTGTGTCATTTTGTCTTGTTATATTCTGCTACTGCTGATAAGAAGTGACCTTGAATGACCCATATATGTACATTCGGTCTTTTCTGCTTGCGCTGAATAATTCTCGCTTGTGTTGTGGAATAATTTTTATTTCAGTCCAGTGCTAAGAAAGGAGCACCAAAAGTTCATTTCCATCGTCTTAAGCTTTTTTTATTTTAAGAAAAGCAAAAATGCTAGTCAGACAGCATGTAAAATTTATGCTGTAAATGGACAAAGTGTAATTTCAGATGACACAGTTTGAAGGTAGTTTGAGAAGTTTAATCTCGGAAATTTCAGCCTCGAAGACGATGTCCACTCTGGACGACCATCATCATCTGTAAAGGGGGACCTCTTAAAAGAAGCTATCTAATGGATATGTGCTGTATTTTTTGGAATATTTAGTCTGCTTGATAGCTTTTGAACTGTGTAACGCGAATTTTCAGAGATAGCTTCTTTTAAGAGGTCCTCTTTTACAGATCAAAGTCGTCCAGAGCGGGCATCATATTCGAGGCTGAAATTTCCGCGATTAAAATTTCTGAACCCACCTTCGTACTTTGTCATCTGAAACACAACACTTTGTTCATATACAGCACAAATTTCACATGTAGTCTGACTAGCATTTTTACCCTTCTTGAAATAAAATAACATAATTTGACGAAAATGAACTGTTTGGTTCGCCATTCTTAGCACTGCACTGAAACAAAAATGATGCCACAACATAAAAAAATTATGCAGCGCAAGCAAGCAGAAAAGACCAAATGTACATATCTGGGTCATGAAAAGTAACTCCCTATCAGCAGTAGCAAAATAACTAGACGAAACCATGCTTCGCTATGAACACCGCATAACATTTGGATATCCCACGTATATTTTTATTTTATTTAATAAATATCTGGTTAAAACTATTTGTATTTTACTAAAATTTTCTGAACAGGGTAAGTTTTACAAAGCGGTTAATACATTACAAATTATTTATTTATTCGAAATACAAATTTTCTAGTATATATAAAATTTCCAAAAAAGCAACTTATTTTACTTTAATTAAAATGAACATTTCTGCACAAACATGCTCAAAGATGCTCAAACATACATGTTTCGAAAATCAATTTTTTTTTTTTTTTTTTAAAGAAAGGTCAAAGATTGAAGCATTATCTGCCATTTTACGATTGTATTCTTTAAAATAAATTCTCTAGGGATTCCTTCATAAAGAGAAAAGTGAATACTTTTATGACAGCAGTTAACGTATGAGTACTCTTTTTATGACTGAATCGTGATCTATAAAAACACCCAAATGTTTGACAGATGTTTTATATATACTGCATTACTTGTATATGTCGTGATATTTTCCAAATAATGAATATCTATCTATATATCTATCTCTCTCTCTATATATATCTACCTAATATCTATCTATATCTATCTACCTATATCTATCTATCTATCTATCTATCTATCTATCTATTTATCTATATCTATCTATCTATCTCTGTCTTTCTTTCTCTCTATATATATAATCAGTAAAACATCACAGAAACGTCATATGACAGGTGGGGGAAAATAATTAAATAACTAAATATATTAAATACAAAAAATGAACACGTACCTGTCTGAACAATATCCATAAATATGTAGAGACAAAAAAAACAATGAATAGAATTTAAAACAAAGAGACTATAATATAGATTGGAGGGATAAATGAAAAGAAAATTAACCAGAATTTTCTAAACAGGATAAGTTTTACAAAGCGCTTAATACATTACAAATTATTTATTTATTCGAAATACAAATTTTCTAGTACATATAATATTCCAACAAAGCAACTTATTTTACTTTAATTAAAATTATCACTTCTCCGCAAAGGTGCTCAAACATACATGTTTATGAAAATTAATTGTTTTTTTCTTTTTTTTAAAGAAAGGTCAAAGATTGAAGCATTATCTGCCATTTTACGATTATATTCTTGAAAATAAATTCCTCAGGGATTCCTTCATAAAGAGAAGAGTGAATACTTTTATGACAGCAGTTAACATATGAGTACTCTTTTTATGATTGAATCGTGATCTATTAAAACTCCCAGATGTTTGACACATGTTTTATATCTACTGCATTACTTGTATATGTCTTGATATTTTTCAGATATCGAATATCTATCTATCTATACAGTTTATAGTGGTGGAAAAAGATAGGGTCAAAATTTGAATTGTTTTATTTTAAGTACTATAGCATCAAATAAATGAGTACTCTTTTTATAATTGAATCGTGATGTATTAAAACTCCCATATGTTTGACACATGTTTTATATCTACTGTATTACTTGTATATGTTTCGATATTTTCCAGATATCGAATATCTATCTATCTATCTATTTATATATATATACAGTTTATAGTGGTGGAAAAAGATAGGGCCAAAATTTGAATTGCTTTATTTTAAGTACTATAGCATCAAATAAAAAACATTAAAACATTCTATTTGTATAAGAGGAAATACACTTAGAAATGTTTTTTATATCAAATATTTGGAAAAATATTGCGTATATTTATATATTTTTATATTTTTAATTAAGTTTTTACAGCATGAAAGCTGGAAAAAGATAAAGACAACGTAAAAGTAAGGTAAAATAAAACTAGTAATAAAAAAATTACCAATTAATCGTGATGTCGAATGTTGTTTGCTCATTTCAACTTTTAAATTTCGATTATTTTTTTAAAAACTATTTTCAGAGAAGTTGATACACCTTAAAAGAAACCGGCATGTCACTTTTCTAAATTCTAGCCCCAACAGGTTGAAAGTAAGATAATTTTGAAACGTTTTTATGCTCTGGCATTTATTTTAGTTGCAGCGATACCAAGATAAAACAAGAACGAAAAATCATGCATCAGGCATAGATAATGTAACACTTTCCAACACTTCCAAAATAATTTTACAAAATCTTTACCGTAAGGTGTAAGATGATATCTAACTAAACAATTTTGAAAACGCATAACATATTTAAAAATCCAATTTCAGGAATTACTGACAATATTTGGAAAAATATCCGAGCTCTCTTGTACAGCCCTGTATATGATCTATAAATTTGTATATATACTAAATAGAATGCTAAATTTTAGTTCACATAGGAAACGCATAGCACAGTTTAAAATTTCTCTTCTGCAATTTCTGACAATAAACGGAAATGTACTCGAGAACTTTTGTACTGCCCTGTATACAATCTATACAGTTTATACACACCAAGTAATAGACAAAAAATGAGTTAAATTTAAAAAGGCGTTCAGCAATTGAAAAAGCATTCCCAGCAATTATTATTAATAAGCAGTACTTTAACCAAATTATTTTGTGTATCCCTATAAATGAACGATTAAAGCTATACACACAATATTCTATAGTAAGTCTCTTGTAATTCACGTTAGTGATATGTATTAATTTTA
Organism: Maratus michaelseni; assembly: GCA_963931845.1. Lineage (NCBI taxonomy): Eukaryota > Metazoa > Arthropoda > Arachnida > Araneae > Salticidae > Maratus > Maratus michaelseni. The sequence continues at coordinate 211,171,144 of OZ007600.1, forward strand.
ATATGTTTGAAATAGTGAAACATTTTAAAATAAACTGCAAACGATTTTTCTTCATAGACCGCAATGTAACGGCATTCTTTTGAGTAACCCTGTAAAGGAACTATAAGTGCTGTGTACCCCCATTCTATAATTAGTCTCTTGCAGTGCATCTCAGTGATGTATATTAATTTCAATATGTTTGAAATTGGGTAACGTCATTAAAAAAAAAATGGAAATGATTTTCCCCTATAGACCGCAATATAACGCAATGTCTTTTGAGTATCCCTGTAAAAAAACTATAAGTGCTGCACACTTCATTTTCAATACCGAACATGTCACAGTAAGCCTCAATAACATATATCAATTGCATGACAATACGAGTATATTTAGGCAAGTTAGAGCACGGACAGATAGACGACAGACAGACAGACAGATGGCAGACAGACGGCAGACAGACAGACAAACCGAATTCATAAACACTTTTCAACTATGTTGGAAATTGTTAAAAAGTGGCCTGTGTTTGAGAGGAGACTGTCACCATTTTTAACCCAAAATAATTTTTTAAATCGAGTTCGGTAGTTCCAGAGATTACTCCCTAAAACAAACAGCAACAAAAAAAAAAATACTTCTTTGTAATATTTGTATAGCTTTTGAAGAGCAACATCGTCTTTTATGTCCGCTTTAAATACTTTTTATGTAATAAAATTAAAAAGAAGAAAGTGATTCCTTATCATGTTAGAAAAAATAAAATTTCTTGAATTGTGTTTTTTTTTTCATTGACATAAGATTAATTACCTCTGGGTAAGTTCACTAGAATTGAACCTTTTTACTGAAAAATTGTTTTAGCCATAAGTGCGATATATCAATTTAATGCGAAAGAGTTGGTGAATATAGATTTGTAAGTTTTAATTTCATAACAACAAATCTATACTGAAAATATGCTGAAACTGACAGTATTAAACTTTACGTAAATTTGATCTTAAATTACCACTTATTAAATTGTATGTTTTTCTTTTTCTGCTTACCAAATGAATTTATCATGTATTCAAAATTCACAAGCTATTATCTTATCTATCAGATGTACATAGTTAAAATGTTGTAGATGAAGTATATAAAAACAGTTTTAACGGCATTTAATAGTTGATTCTTAAATGTCACTAGAATAGCAAAAAACATAAAAGTTTTAATTTTATGATTTTTAAATGATTTGTGATGCAATAAAATTAGAAACAAGCAATCGATTTTTTCAATTTATATTAAGAATTTTTATTTATTTGTTTTTTTTATCCATTAACATAAGATTAATTACCCCTGTCTTAACGAAACTAAATTTTTATTATACAGTAGTGTTATATATTATTAGTATATATTATTTAACGAATTTAATTTCGATTAGGGGATATGTAGTGCTAAACAAACCTTTCAATTTATTTCATTCGATGAGATAAAGTACAAATCTTTATTTTTATTTTTATATCTTTTTTGAACACCGCATTTCGTGTTCTGTCCATCATTATCTTTTTAAGTGATTTGTGATACAATTAAATTAGAAACCAGCAATCGATTTCTTCAATTTATGTTAAAAAATTTTATTTATTTATTTATTTGTTTTTATCCATTGACATAAGATTAATTACCGTTGTCTTAAAGATAATAAATTTTTATTATACAGTAGTGATTCATAGAACTTAACGAATTTAATTTCTATTAGTAAATATGTAATACTAAACAAACCTTTCAATTGATTTCATTCAGTGAGATAACGTACAAATCTATATTTTTATTTTTATCTCTTCTTTGAACACCACATTTCGCGTTCTGTCCATCATTATCTTTTTAAATGATTTGTGATACAATCAATTTAGAAACAAGCAATCGATTTCTTCAATTTATGTTAAGAATTTTTATTTAACCCTTTAACGGACATTGGTTTCCCTATGAAACCGCAAAACTTTAATTACGAAATTCAACAATGACAGCAGAATTTTAATACAAATGTTTTCTATTTATTATGAATCTAAAATATCGCATATCTTTTTTTTATGTATACAAATAAATTTGTTTATAATTTCTGGTGTCAGTCATTTATTTCAACATTTTAGCAATTGAAATGCTTTATCCGTTAAAGGGTTAATTGTTGTTTTATACATTGATTAACATAACATTTAACATAAGATTAATTACACCTGTCTTAACAATAATAAATTACTATATAGTAGTAATTAATAGAATTGAACAAATTTAATTTTTGTTAGGAAATATGTAAGGCTAAGCAAACCTTTCAATTGATTTCAATCAATAAGATAAAGTATAAATCTTTATTTTTATTTTAATTTTTTTTAACTCCACATTTCGTGTTCTGTCCCTCATTATCTTTTTAAATGATTTGTGATACAATGAAATTAGAAACCAGCAATCGATTTCTTCAATTTATGTCAACAATGTTTATTTATTGGTTTTTTATTGATTGACATAAGATTAATTACCGTTGTCTTAACGATAATAATTTTTATTATATTGTAGTAATTAATAGAATTGAACAAATTAATTTCTATTAGGAAATATGTAATGCCATACAAACTAATCAATTCATTTCAACTCATTTCATGCAATGAGATAAAATACAAATCTTTATTTTTATTTTTATCTCTTTTTTTTAACACCACATTTCGTGTTCTATCCATCATTATCTTTTTAAATGATTTGTGATACAATCAGATTTGAAACAGCTATCGATTTCTTCAATAAGAATTTTTATTTATTTATTTATTTTTATCCATTGACATAAGATTAATTACCGTTGTCTTAACGATAATAAATTTTTAATATATAGTAGTAATTAATAGAATTCAACAAATTTAATTTCTAATAGAAAATATGTAATGCTAAACAAATCTTTCAATTCATTTCATTCAATGAGACAAAGTACAAATCTTTATTTTTATTTTTATCTCTTTTTTGAACACTACATTTCGTGTTCTGTCCATCATTATCTTTTTAAATGATTTGTGATACAATCAAATTAGAAACAAGCAATCGATTTCTTCAATTTATGTCAAGAATGTTTATTTATTAGTTTTTTATTGATTGACATAAGATTAATTACCGTTGCCTTAACATTAATAAATTTTTATTATACAGTAGTGATTAATATAATTTAACGAATTTAATTTCTATTAGGAAATATGTAATGCTAAACAAACCTTTCAACTGATTTCATTCAATAAGATAAAGTATAAATCTTTATTTTTATTTTTATTTTTATCTCTTTTTTGAACGCCACATTTCGTATTCTGTCCATCATTATCTTTTTTAAATGATTTGTGATACAATCAAATTAAAAACCAGCAATCGATTTCTTCAATTTATGTTAAGATTTTTTATTTATTTGTTTTGTTTCTTTATCCATTGACATAAGATTAATTACCGTTGTCTTAACGATAATAAATTTTTGTTATAGCGTAGTAATTAATAGAATTGAACAAATTTAATTTCTATTAGGAAATATGTAATGCTAAACAAACCTTTCAACTGATTTCATTCAATAAGATAAAGTATAAATCTTTATTTTTATTTTTATTTTTATCTCTTTTTTGAACACCACATTTCGTATTCTGTCCATCATTATCTTTTTTAAATGATTTGTGATACAATCAAATTAAAAACCAGCAATCGATTTCTTCAATTTATGTTAAGATTTTTTATTTATTTGTTTTGTTTCTTTATCCATTGACATAAGATTAATTACCGTTGTCTTAACGATAATAAATTTTTGTTATAGCGTAGTAATTAATAGAATTGAACAAATTTAATTTCTATTAGGAAATATGTAATGCTAAACAAACCTTTCAAAGGATTCCATTCAATGAAATAAAGTATAAAACTTTATTTATATTTTTATCTCTTTTTTGAACCCCACATTTAGCGGAATGTCCATCATTATCTTTTTAAGCGATTTATGATACAATCAAATTAAAAACCAGTAATCGATTTCTTCAATTTATGTCTAATTTTTTTATTTTTTAAATTTATGGACCTAAGATTAATTACCGTTGCCTTAACATTAATAAATTTTTATTATACAGTAGTGATTAATATAATTTAACGAATTTAATTTCTATTATTAAATATGCAATGTCAAACAAACATTTCAATTGATTTCATTCAATGCGGTAAAGTATAAATATTTATTTTTATTTTTTATCTATTTTTTGAGCGCCACATTTCGTGTTCTGTCCACCATTATATATTTTTTAAATGATTTGTGACACAATCAAATTAGAAACAAGCAATCGATTTCTTCAATTTATGTTAATAATTTTTTTTAAATTTTTTTAATTCATTGACATAAGATTAATTACCGTTGTCTTAACGATAATAACTTTTTATTATACTGTAGTAATTCATAGAATTTAACGAATTTAATTTCTATTAGTAAATATGTAATGCTGAAAAAACCTTTCAATTGATTTCATTCAATGAGATAAAGTATAAATTTTTATTTTTATTCTTATCTCTTTTTTGAACCCCACATTTCGTGTTCTGTCCATGATTATCTTTTAAAACGATTTATGATACAATCAAATTAGAAACAAGCAATCGATTTCTTCAATTTATGTTAAATTTTTTTAAATTTTTTTAATTCATTGACATAAGATTAATTACCGTTGTCTTAACGATAATAAATTTTTACTATACAGTAGTGATTAATATAATTTAACGAATTTAATTTCTATTAGTAAATATGTAATGATAAACAAACCTTTCAATTGATTTCATTCAAAGAGATAAAATATAAATCTTTATTTTTATCTCTTTTTTTGAACACCACATTTCGTGTTCTGACCATCATTATCATTTAAATGATTTGTGGTGCAAGCAAAAAAGAAACAAGAAATCGATTTCTTCAATTTCAATTCAGACTTTTCCATTAGGTATTTTTTTTCTATTGACGTAAGATTAATGTCTCTCACTTAATGATTGTAATTTCTATTATACTATTTGGGAATATATAATGTATTGTAAAAAAAATAATAAGCACAGATGTCATATACGCACCAAGTTGGCGCGATTTTTTGTCCCCCGCCAATTTTGAGAAAACTTGGTTTTTGAATATTAGTTACAAATAGTATGCAATAATAGCACGTTATTTTTTATTTCAATATAAAAATAAAATAACGTAATGAATGAAATAGCTTCTATTATATTAAAAAAAGGAAATAAAACTAGATATAGATAGTTTGATATAAATAAATATTCATATACATAATAAAAATAGTTTATAGAATCTCTCTATCTTAAAAAAAAGTAACCACCGCCGCCGCAGCCGCTGTCATTGAAGATTTTGTACCTTGAAGTCTTTCTGGACTGATATCCAGAAAACTATTGCATATAAAAATAACAAAATTGGTAGTTTTATAAAGGAATGTTCAATAAACACGCTGAAGAAGACAGTTTTCAAATCGAAGAATTATTTTAAGAGATATTTAATATTAAAGTTGGTCAAAATAGTTGTCTTAAAAAAGTTTTATAGAAACAAAAACTATGCATTCAGATTTCAACCATAATTTATAAAGATATAGTTGACAAGTTTGCGGTGTGCAGACTGTAATTATTTTTTTAATTTGAGTAATTTTTTGAGGTTATATTTCAATTTTTTATTCAAAATTTTCATTATTTTGACGAAGATTTATTTCATATTTCATAAATTCCATTATTTGAATCGTTGCCATATTGTAAAATAGCACACATAATAATATTCCCTTTCAATTAAGAAATGTATTTACACGTGACTATTAAAAACAGAAATAAAAATTTAAAATAATAATTAAATGATTACGTGTTAGATACAGTAAATGTAGAAAATGACGTAATAAAAAATATACTTGCGCGTGAATACTAAAAAGACAAATAATTAAATTATTACGCGTTTTCAAAGCATTAAGTAGAGTAAGATTAATTTATTTCGACAAAATATTTTATCTATTATTGCAAATTTTAAAACAGCTTAATTAATAACATTTCCCTTCAATTAAAAGCTTTATATTTACGTTTAATAACTACGTTTAAATCAACGAAATAACTAATAAATTGGTAAAATACAATTAAAAATACAGATAAACGTTGAATTAAAGATCACACGATGACATAACTACCACGCGTAACGCATCTGGTATCAATTGAATGCGACGCCACAGATATGCACTTTTGGCTTTAAATCCTATATTTTGGCGACAGTTCTTTTATTTTATAGAAAGTAGTAGTCGGGATAATGAAGAAGTACCCAATTTTCTATAGCATCGTTACCAAATTTCCCGATGCAGCGACATTGCTTACTTAACCATTTTGCACAAGTTGATTTTCAAATGTTTAATTAACCTTATTATATCAATCACGAAAACAGTTGTCAGCTGTCTCGACAGCAGTTAATCCGGCCTTAAAATCCCCCAGTCAAAGGAAAATGAATGAAAACCCGATTACAACAGATAGTGATTGGTCGTTTAATTATCATTCAATCTTCCGCAATCGTTTTAGAGTTGATCAAATGAGAGTGTTTTTATAGTTTGTGGTGTCAGAATGTGGGTTGGCGAGCGTAGCTCGTAGGGGGCTGAGCCCCCTAGTTAAAATAAAAAATAAAAGTAAATAAACAACAATTTATGAAAAAAAGGAAACAACAGTTGAAGCAATAAATAAACAGTTATAAATAATAAACATAATAATAAATATCACAACAAATCGTAAATATTAACACTTTTTTCTTTTAAAGTTTTTTTTTTTTTTTTTTTTTTTGAAGTGAAAACTTTTTTAGGCGCGTTGGGCATTTTTGAGATGGGAAAAAAACATTGAACTCGCGACACTGTTACTGTAACCGACACTGTTACCGACACCTCTGTATATTTGAAGTGATTGAAGTGAAAACTTCTTTAGGCGCGTTGGGCATTTTTGGAGATGGGAAAAAACCATTGAACTCGCGACACTGTTACTGTAATCGAAACCTTTGTATATTTGAAGTGAAAACTTCTTTAGGCGCGTTGGGCATTTTTGGAGATGGGAAAAAACCATTGAACTCGCGACACTGTTACTGTAATCGAAACCTTTGTATATTTGAAGTGAAAACTTCTTTAGGCGCGTTGGGCATTTTTTGAGATGGGAAAAAACTATTGAACTCGCGACACTGTTACTGTAACCGACACCTCTGTATATAAGTATGTACATGTATTGTGTATAGTTAGGTATGAAGTAGGGCGGGGCGGGCGCGTCGCGCGCCGCATGCTTGCATGTGCACTATTGCACCGCGGTGCAGAAAAATGTAAGCGGTATAGTAACGCAGAAAAATTTAAGCGGTATAGTCAGCGGTATAGTAAGCTATATAGTAAGCGGTATAGAAGAGGTATAGTAAACGCAGAGAAATGTAAGCGGTATAGTAAGTGGTATAGTAAGCGTTATAGTAACACAGAAAAAAGTAAGCGGTATAGTAAACGTAGAAAAATGTAAGTGGTATAGTAAGCGGAATAGTAAACGCAGAACAATGTAAGCAGTATAGTAAGCGGTATAGTAACGCAGAAAAATGTAAGCGGTATAGTAATACAGAAAAAATGTAAGTGGTATAGTAAACGCAGAAAAATGTAAGCGGTATAGTAATACAGAAAAAATGTAAGTGGTATAGTAAACGCAGAAAAATGTAAGTGGTATAGTAAGCGGTATAGTAAACGCAGAAAAATGTAAGCGGCATAGTAAACGGTATAGTGAGCGTAGAAAAATGTAAGCGGTATAGTACGTGGTATAGTAAGCGGTATAGTAACGAAGAAAAAGTGAGCGGTATAGTAAGCCGTGCAGTAAGCGCAGAAAAATGTAAGCGGTATAGTAAGCGCAAAAAAAGTAAGCGTTACAGTAAGCACAGAAAAATGTAGGCGGTATAGTAAGCGGTACAGTAAGCGGAATAGTAAGGTGTATAGTAAGCGGTATAATAAGCGGTATAGTAAGGTTTATAGTAAACGCAGAAAAATGTAAGCGGTGTAGTAAGCGGTATAGTAAGTGGTATAGTAAGCGGCATAGTAACGCAGAAAAATGTAAACGGTATATTAAGCGGTATAGTAATGCAGAAAAATGTAAGCGGTACAGTAAGCGGTATAATAACGCAGGAAAATGTAAACGGTATAATAAGTGGTATAGTGCGAGTGAAGTCTGGTTCCAGAAATTTTTGTATGTAAAATAATATGCATTATTTTTCATGTACAATAGCGCATTAAATGAAAATTGTAATATAATTTTTGTAGTAGTAGATTATAATAATGAATAAAAAAACACTTCATTTAAAAGAATTTCCTGCACAATAAAACATTTCCTGACGATTCAAAAAATACACACGTAATTGTTCAAGTTTTCACTTCAGTCGGCACTCCCGGAGTGCCATTTTTTTTTTTTTTTTTAGATTTGTTTTCATTTTTTTTGTAAATTCTCTATCTCATCAACTCAGAATTGGGGCGTCTGAGTGATGAGCTTTATTATAATTTTCTCCTTTGGTTTTTTGTTGCAATGATAGGATTTCGTCCTAACATTTTTGAACAAATTATAAGTTAACTGGAGGTGAAGAGGGAGATGTCCCGGCAGAGTGGTGCCAGTCAGGACATTAAAAATTTTAATTGTTACTTAAAAACATAAACACTGAAGGTGAGTATTTCTCTCATTTTGTTGTTTCCCTTTTCATCGATCTTTTCTCTAGTATTTTTTGCCGGATTACCTCCAAAGAAGGAAATCAGGCCTACCGTCTCAGTCTTTATCACTTTGTAAATATTTTGTTGGATTTCCTGCATTCTGCTGGGTTTCCTTCATGTCTGCCTCATAACCCGTTACGGATTCCAGCCATTTTCTTTCCATGTCGATGGAGGAAAAAAGTTGATGGGAAGAGGTACTACACCACCTGATTAGTACTGGTCTGACTAGCCGAGCGGGAACGACAGACCGATTGGTGGCGGCTAAGATCCAGGGAATAGCCGTCTCTGATTGAGTCTGTTTAGATTGTTAAGATCAGATAGTGAAAGCAAAGTGCCGCGAAGCGAAGTTGGCGCGCTTCGTTCGGTGCTCCGCTGTCACACATCAAGATTCAGTGTCATGTGGTAGTAAAGAGCGAAGACATGGCTGGCTCGCTTTGATGCATATTTGTCGGTCACGAATCATTATCCTCTGCATTAAGCAAGGTAAAACTTTTGTCTAATTGGAACACTTTGAAGCGTGACAGGTAATTAGTCACGCAGGTAAATTAAGGTAAAATGACAAGTAGAAGTCGTTAGTAAAGCTGGAGTCCATGGAAGCATGACAGGTAAAAGGTCATGCAGGTAAGGTAATGTAAAAACGACAGGTAAAAAATCGTTATTGGATATAGGGTGAGTGTTTCAATGACATATGATTTGCAAAAGGTAGTTTAGGCAAATCAATGTAAGATGTCAAATAGAAGTCAGACTTTGTAAAGTATAGAAAATGTAACAAAAGCTTACAGATGTTTATATGTGAAATGTTTATATGTTTAGTGTTTAAATGTAGATGAGATGTAAGTGTTCGATGTTAGTGAACTGTAATGGTATTTGTGTAAGTGTTAGTTAGAGGCCATGTGTTGGTGCGTGCTGAGCTCTCTTATGGCCGCAGCTTCATAGTACACACAGTCCAGCGGCCAAGACACGGATCTGAACTGAGTTGGTGCCTTTTAAAAGGAATTGAATGATGGTCCACGTAGTCCGGTGACTTGAGACACTGACTGCGACTGTGTAGGTATCTATTAAAGTAACTGAATCATCTGAATTGATAGTTCAGTCGTTATATACTTAAAGTCAGATATGAAATCTGCTGTGAAATAATTATGAATAGGTTAATGTTGTGATTACAAGGAGGCTCCCAGTTGAGAAACTCCATTAGGATGGGTATATAATGAAGCAGAAGCATTTACATGAATATGTAGTCTTAGCACAGGTGAGGTGGTAACCTCCAAGTCGGCAATAAGATAAAGGCAGATTGCCATGCCGGAGGGGGCGGTGGTGGGCATGCCGACCTCAGAGGATGAGCGAGCGTATTAATACGTAGAGATATCATTGCGGAGGAGGACCAAGTATCCAGGTTGCAAGACGACGGATAACAGAAAAAAATTGTGATGTCCCAGGAGGACGAAAGCTGTAACAAAAGTTTTACAACAGGGATGGGAGGGAAAAGATAAGGAACAAAATTATATTTTTTAGAGAAATTTGAGTATAAAAAAACGGAAACAAGGAAATTTAGGAAAACAGATTTAAATAAGAGGGGATTAATTACTAAAATAAATAATATATAATATTTATATTATGTGTTGGTTAATCGAAAGAGGCTATTATATATTTTCGCACGTGTTTATATTTTATTTTCGTGGATTAGAAAATACTTGGCTTTTTTACAGTGTGCTAAACAATTTTTTGCTGTGTTCTACCCTCAATGAGATGAAAGGAAAAACTTTCCTTTTATCTCTCTTTTTCTGAAAACCGCATTTCGTTTTATGTCCCTTATTATCCCTTTTAAATATTGTGTAATCAATTAACAAACAACAAACCAATTTGTTCTATCCATGTTAAGAGTTTTTTCTTTATTTTTTATAATCATTGGCATAAAATTCATTGCTTTTAACTTAATGATTATAAATTTTATTTCGAAGAGAAAATTAAATTAATGTCGGTATATACTAAGTTGATATTTTATTACGTTCTGCTGCTTTAGATTTTTTTTCGTGTATCAGCAGTATATAAAAAAATGTGAAACTATTGAAAACACATGTTGAAGATGAAAAGGTGAATTTGTTTTTATATTCATCAATTCATAAATTTGCTTTCACTTAAGAAGACCCCTTATACTATAAACATATTTTTCATTTGAATATTTTACAGCAATATATTACTGACATATTGTTAAATAATTTTACGAAATAAAAGGATTTGAACAATAAATATTTATGGTAAATAAAAAATAAAAAAATAAAAAAATAAAAAAAGATTAAAATCACACTTCTCCTAGAAATTTGAACGTATTGCAACAATGTGTTTCATACTTTTCGTACTTGTATGCTCTGTAACTATAAGCATCCGATTTCCAAAGAGCACTTTAAGAAAAAGTAAATAAAATGTTATGACATATGTAAAAATACATTAAAAATGACTATTAACTTAACAATTTTAGTTTTTAAATATAAATTATTTATATTACTGAACATGGCGAACAGTAATTTTATGAAATTTATAATTATAATCTCAAGAGAAATATATGCTGTATGTTTAGCACTTTAATCATAGGGATATTATTGAATAAACACTTCTTGGTGAAATGTATTTGAAGGTTGCATCTCTGGATCACGTTTAACTCTTTGACTATGGACCGAAACATATACATCCTAGAGATGAGTTCGGACTCTTTTTATCGGAACCCGAGTCCGACGATTTTAAATCTCAGCCTGAAATGACTATGGACCGAAACATATACATCCTAGTCGAGTTCAACGATTTTAAATTCCAGCCAGAAATTTTTTGAGCCGTCAGAGCCCGAACCCACACGAGCCCAATATCGTAAGTATGGAAGAGAAAAAAAATTGCATAATATTTAGAAATAGTTTCAAAAGTAATATCTCATTTTTAAACAACTTCTTAAATAGAAATAACTTTTAATCTCCTGCACTTAATTTTATGAAAATTTACATTCCATTTTATCAAAAGAGAAGCTTGGTATCAAATAAAAATATACTTCACACTTAAAAGGATTCTAATCTTTTTTCTCCTTCAAGAAGAAAATCTGGTGGACACATTAAAAAATTGCTAAATGCATGAAATTTGCAGAAATTAATATTTATACGATGAAGAATTTAACACCGTTTTCGAATTTCCTATAAAAGGTTTGCATCTTAAACTATAATCGATTCATTCGTCATAACAATCTTTCGTGATTGTCGTGTTCCTGAAAATCAGCTTAAATTAAAAATATGACACCGTTGTCTGAAATATCCTATGCTTTTATAAAAAAGAAGAAATACAGCTCGACTGCTTTCTATCGGAATAACAATACATGATAAAAACACACTGAACACACTGAATAAATTGTAGTTATATGTACTTACGAATGAAAGTGGCTTCGTAAATGTACAGAGCAGAGCTATAGCATGAGCTGAATTCATGATGAAAAGTAAATATAAGAATCATTAACATTATTTTTATATGAAGAGCAATTATTACTCATACGCAATATAAGACTAAAAAATTCGCAGACTTTCTCAAACTAATGCTCGTTGACTAAAAAGAGAAGAACATTTTATATTATGCGCTAGATCTTTAAATAAATAAATAAAAAAAGGATCCAATTAAAAAAATATTCTACTGTCACAAACAAAAATCAAATTGAAAGCCAATTCCTTGTTCGCGTTCTTTCCGATTGGCGCCATATCAACAGGTCATTGCCAACACTTCCAGTCATAAATCTGCAAATATTACTAAATTAGAAAAACATGATTTCCGTTTCCTCTTCAATCTGATCATAATAGCATTTAAATGACTCGGTGCATGTCGTGCATACCATGTGTGGTGCGCAAACTTTATCTTGGTCACCAAGCGGCATACTAAAATAAGATAGGTAAGCACTTTTTAAGAAACTTGTGATTGCATTCCTCAAAGGAACAAAGGTATATTCCCCGCAGATGTATATCGGGATTATTTTTGCACCGTCTTCTTGCTGAAGAAATTTCATTTACTTACAAATAAAAAAAACACGTTTTAATGTAAAGCAATATAAATTGAGAAATAATAAATTTGTATTTGCTCAGATATCTGCTATACCTGTCGTAATACACCAATAATGCGAAAATACACATACACGTTAACGAAAACTCAATCACTCAATAAGTTGACCCGATTAAGCAAAACCAATGTCATTTTTTAATTCAGTACATCATAATGGTGTCGCGTCAATTCGTCGTAGCGACAATTCATCGCAGCGTCAATTCGTTGTAGCGACAATTCATCGCAGCGTCAATTCGTCGCAACGTCAATTCTTCGTGGTGTCATATCGTCGCGACGTCCATTGGTCGCAACGAAAATGTTTTTGAAGGCTATGATGATAAAAAAAAGATAATTTAGTAAAATTATTTAATGATCTGTTAATTGTTAGTTATAATTCTCTATATCTAAAAAACTATATATCATTAAATAATTTTACTAAATTATCTTTTTTTTTATCATCATAGCCTTCAAAAACATTTTCGTTGCGATGAATTGACATCACGACGAATGGACGTTGCGATGAGTTGTCGCCGCAACGAATTGTCGCTAGGACGAATTGATGCTGCGATGAATTGTGCGTGATGAATTGTGTGCGACGAATTGACGCAGAACCCATCATAATTATACAAAGTCAGTAAAAATTACTTGGACAATTTTTTCATAGTTGCCCAGTGTAATAAATTGTTTTAAAAATACTCCCTAAAAGTAAAATAAAGTTACTCTTTATTTTATTACATTAGAAGTATCAGTAAAATTCCAATACTAAAAAAATATTTTTACTAGTATGTACCCTTCTGGACGAACTTATGTAAGTTTTATTTTATATGTTAAGTTATTTCTATTTATATGTATTTCTATACAGGACGTTCTAGTATTGATTTCTAAATTCCACAGTGAATGCTATCTCTTATTTGTAACGATTAATGGATATATTTATATAACTGAATATACACAGTTATTATTGGAAGATATATTCGTCCGATATTTCAGTAAGGTTTTCAAAAACTTACATAAGAACAATTTGCTATCTGTACAGTTTTATATGATTTCCATTTTACCTATGAATTTGCATGGTTTTTTTCCGACCACAAATAGAAAAGATTTGAAGCAGATTTTATTGAAATTCAATTGAAAACGTAAATAAATAAAATATCTATCGTATATACCTTCAGAAGCTGAATAGAAGCTGCAGGAAGATATGAATGCCGAAAGCAGAAGTACTTCGGAATATTAGGATTGGAATAAAAATAGTAAATGCAATAGAAATTGTGCAAGGACTGCATATATCTGCTTTAGAAAAAAAATGGTAAGGAAAAGGAAATATTCTATAAAAAAAGTGTAACTTCCTCTAAAATATGATTTGTTGAAATATATCAACAATTCATCTATGTCGAAACAAAGGGATAAAAAACAGCTGCATTTTGAAATGTAGTTTGTAATGCTGAATGAATTGTGTTGAATGAATTTTAAAATACAGCTAAACGTTATCACTTTTGTACTAAAGGGAAACTACAACAAAAAAAGATTAATAACTTCGTATTCAAATTTGCTTAATGAATAAACATTGAATAATGTAGATTGATAAGTAAATAAGAATAAGTGATTTTCTATGCAATGTAGAACATACGATATACCATGCTTTGCAGAGTAAATACTATGCTGTTCTATGCTAAACACTCATGATATCCAAAGCAAGTGTTTTTCCACAAAAAATAATTTAACCAATATTATTTAGCAACTAGCTGTTTAATCCGTTCTACGCACTGGAGTTCATGAATTTAATTCTGAAACCAAAATGAAAAGTAAAAATCAGTACAACCAAACAAACGACTTTAAAATATCTAAATAAGAAATAAGAATTCCCCTGTTAAAGTATTGAGTTGTTCAATAACTATTCGATTTAGAAAAATATTTTTCTACTACTGTGCATTTTGTTAATGAAATTTAATTTATCATGTTGATATGACAGCAGATGATAAAACGATATCTTTGGAATAAGGGAATAAATAGAATAAAAAGATTTGTTGATGTTTGTAATAAAATGTTTTTCTTTATTTTTTTTAAAAGGTAATAATTAAGCATAATTAAATAATGTCTAATTATTTGCATGCAAGGTAAAATAATTATCGTAATACCCGCTACAGATTCTGAGTATTGCAGTGTGGTGTTCGTAATATGTATATCTCACATTGCAGTAAACATTTAGAACTGGTTAGAACTCGAGCGATTATAGGTTGCACATAAAAAAAGTCAAAAACATAAAACAAAAAAAAAAATCTATTTAAAATTTGCGAATCTTTTGCCTCAATCGTTCATGGGCCCTCTACCAGTAACCCGTGTGCCAAATTTTGTAGTCTTGCGCCCTGTGGTTTCCAAGTTTTGAGGTTTACATAAATAGCAAATAATGTTTTCGTATCCATAGTTTTCATTAAAGTGTTACTTAGTGGATAGACAAAACAAGGCCTTTCGGTTCAGTCAAAAGTGTAAGTTGATTTTTTTTTTATATTTGCCAAATCAGTACATTGTACCAATTAAATTCGAATTGGTTCAGTATTTAGGACTATATATGACAATGACCATTTTTGAATGCTTTGCTTTTGTGTTCATGTATTTGAATCATAGTAAGATCTGCATACTTAATTAGTGAACCCATCCAAGATACTTGCAAGGAAGAACAAACGCAATATCTGTTATAAGTTGAATCTAAATGTAGAAAAAAATTCCCGACTCTTCACAACCCACCTTATCTAATCAATTATCACTTTAATATGGCAATTGTAAGTGGTAATAATTTCTTTCCTTTATGATGCTTCCTTTTACTTACCCATCATACGTAGTATAGGGTAAGTCTTGTAATCGTTTTGAAAATCGAAAAATTTTTTTTGACGGATTTACACGTTTCAGACACTGGAGATTCCGAAAAACATATTTTTAGAAAAAAAAAATTGCCGTCCGTCTGTGTGTCTGTGTGTGTGTGTGTCTGTGTGTCTGTAAACGCTCTATCTCCCGAAAAAATTGAGATAGAGACTTGCAATTTGGTATGTACTTAGTATGTAATAATGGGAAGAAGCCTATTTCATTTCAATAACCTCGATTAACCGGAACAATTTTTTTCGGACTCTCGAAATATTCGTTCTGATGAAAGGTATATAAAAATTTTCGAAATTGTTTATTTTAAGAAATGAATATAAAATACAATAAAAAAACATAAATTTTGAATAAAGCATGAAGTCGATCGGATAATGAGTTGCCGAGATATTTGGAATCCTATTTTCCACACTCTTCGATTTTTCATGACCCTGTATTTCATCCAAATTTCACTTCAAAGAAATATTTTAATTGGAAATTTGACGCTTAATCAGATGCAATAAACCGATAGTTAATAGGATTATTAGTTTTGGAGTTATAAGGAAAAACCTCTTTCAAGCAATTCAGTAATCGAGCCTTTAAAGTTTGTGACGTCATCAAGCCACGATTTTATTTGAATTGCAATGCATTTTATAAGTAGTTTACACATTTTTATTTTAATATTTTACATTATGCATATCCATGATGGGTAAGTATTACGGTGGCCCCCAACGACTAGTTTTGTAACGCAACATTAATAATAAAATGCAATTAAACATTATTTGTTTTCATTTTTATACTTTCTTTGCTCTTATGTTTTGCTAATTTATTCAGTCTAAATTTCGATTTTTATTATTTAGTTTAGAACTAAACCTTTTGTTGTGTTAAAAATGAAAAAAGAAAATAAATATAAAAAATAAAATAAAAGCAAAATCTGGAAAGCAGATGAAATTAAATATTACAATGTTTTTTCGACTTTTGATTAAAAAAAAATCAATCTTGAGGATTTGGATCATGTCTAAGTCTTGAAAAATGCTGTATATCTTTAAATCTATAAATTTCTACAAAACTGAGGTGAGAGGTTCTCCAAGGCAATTTTTATTTTATGAAATGAGACCAGCATCAGGTTTATAGGTTAAATTGTTTTCATTTCATGAATGAAAAATTTTTGCATAAAATTGCAGTTTTTCAAACCTTTGACCTCAATGAGGCACAGATTAATATTATCCAAATGAGCTGAAATTTTGCCAAACTCACTTTCTAGCCAGTTGGCAACTTTTTGGGGCTACCCCCCCCCCCCAAAAAAAAAAAAAAAAAAAATTCCAAAAATTGATATATTGTGCCCACCCCACTGTACATTCTCTAAAATTTTGCTGACATCAATCTCTACATGTTCATTATAGAAATTTCATTGCCCTGTATATATGCACTGAGAAAAATGACACTTTTAAATCTGAGTAAATCGATGTTTTCATTTTGTAAATGAAACTTTTTGTTTGAAATAGGACGACCCAATGCTCTCAATTCTGAAATACCAGAAATACTCAGAGTATTGAAACATGGTCATACTCAAAACTGAGCCCATAGAGGTCAGTTCATACTTCAGTTCATATTTGAAATATGGACATACTCAAATATGATTAGGGTCAGTTCAAACTCATTTTTGAAGCACAGGCATACTAAACAATGAGCACAAAGAAGTCAGTTCATACTCATTTTTGAAACATGGACATACTCAAATAGGAGCACATGATGTTTTATTCTTGAGTGTGTGCATGTTTTCAGAAATGAGTATATGCATGTTTCAAACTTGAGTCCTTTTGATTCGAAGCCATTTTGACTATGCGACATGCTCAGATTTGAGAATTTTTTGCTTAGTTTTAAAAATGTCGTTTTTAGAGTGCGGTTAATTTTAACAACATATTTGATATTGTTGGTAAATTTTAAATGAGGATACGACATGGGAAGTCATTCGGTCAAATAGTTTAGGAATTATGAACTTACAAAGTTTGGAACTTCTAGTGTTAATTTCATTTGTAATCATTGCTAAACAGGTTGTAATGCGAGTAGTTTTTAAGCAAAACTCAAGAATTACTTGAGGGATACAATTTAGAATTCGAATGTTTGAATCTTCATCTCTTCGATGGACTTTAGTAACAGCAATGATCAACTATGCAACCCCTCTTCCCTGAAATTTAAAAAATGAAATTCTAAGTAAATGATTTGTTTTAACCTGAAATCAGGGAATTATTAAATAGATTTTTTTTTTGCGATAGTGATATTATGAAAATCTATAGCTTTATTACTACAAGAAAATTTTACTAATATTTAATAAGCATTGAAAAGAAAAGTATTCCTTTTTTTTCAGCAATAAATAAAGTAATTAAAAGGTGTACAAATTAAAATAATAATAATAATAATAAATTCTTATATATTATTTGACATTCAGATCCAGTGCATGTGATTCAGAAATCCCGGGACTTTTGAAAAGTTAATAATTAGTAAACTATGTACAACAAAAATATGCGGTTTTCGCAGAAACACTCGTCGGAATTTTACCAACATGTCAGATTTTTGTTTGTAATGTAAAAAAAAAGTTACATTTTTGGTCAACAGGTGGCGCTGCAGAACGATGCTATTATTCTGATTATCTAAACCATGCGTTATATAGGCAGATGTGTTCATTGTGCAACAACTTTCGTAAGACATTGCTCAGATTTTGATTTAAGGGTCGTTTTTTTTCAAACATTTTGCAGAAGATTAAAGAAATTGCCTTTTGAAGGAACTTCGATGCAATTTGACCTGTAATATTTATGGAGAATTGAGAGCTTACAGACATCACTGCTCCTATCACTACAATACTGAGGTCTACATTTGGAGAAGTCCGTGTCTTGAGTCGCTGCATTGTGCACCAATAGCCTCCAAGAACGTCAGTTCTTACACCTTGTGACTTTTGGTTACGTGGCTGCTTAAAGTCAGATGTGTATAGAGATCAGCCAATGCCATTATTCCAGTCGGAAGATACTGTGTGCCATCATGTTTCAGAGATACCCGTTGTAATGCACTTCAATTCTGTGTTGGCTGTTTTTAGTTATACTGTATTCTGTATTTTAGTCATACATGTATTGCTTTTATTTCTGTTATGAGCTTAGTAATAACAATTAATGTTCATACAAACAATGAACAGTTATTGTGATTACTGTTTCATTGTTATCAATGCACTTTGAATCGGTTATAATGCCTTTATGTAGTAATACTCGGAAATATTTCTGAAAACTAGTGGCAACAAAAGATACTTAGTTTTTATAACTGTTTCTTTAATATCATCGAAGATATATTGGTTTGTAATGTGTCTAAAGAGAAAGAATTCTTTTCGTAATCGTGGGTGGCTTGCATTGTTATATTATAATTTCCTAGTTTAAGAAACATATGTATTTGTTTTACAATGTAGTTCATTTACACAATAATAACACTATGTTCTTTTATAAAAAATATCCTTTATTCGAATGAATTAAAACAGAAATTTCTACTTCATTTATCATAAGGTAGCATATCCTATTTTCTGCGTTTGTGTTTAATATTTTAAATGAGGAAAAATATTATATTCATGTTGAGACATCTGAAGTTTCACTCTTTTTTTAACTAAAAATGCGAATTTGATATTAAAAATGACAAAAAGGGGAAAAGAACTTCCCATCGCATTCATAATCTAATTTATCTTCAGAATAATAACGCTATATTCTTTGACAAAAAAAATAACTCTTTTTTTTTCTTATAAAGAAAATTCAAATAACACATGGCATTTTAATCAAAAGAGGTTCTACATATAGCAGCTCCTATTTCTAAATGTCAAACTAAATTATCATAATTTTTTACTTCCTGAGATGATGTTTTTTCTTCTAATACATTTAAACGGAAAGTTAGCACTTTATTTTTTAAACTACAGAATTTCCTGTTTTCTGTATTCCTATTACCATATTTTGAGTGTTACTGTAATTAAATTTAAATATACAAACGAAATTAAACTACGATTTTTTTTTCTCAAAGTTCTTTATGTATTTCATTTGAATACAATTTTGTTTTTTCGATTTTACTAATATTCTTTGCTATATTTGCTTACGTTTTTGATGATGAATGACATTAAATTTTTAAAGTACGTTCTTTCAAAAATTACTTAGATTCTTATTTCAGTTGAAAAATTTACAATTTTATAAGGTATTTATTTGTATGTACATTATGCAAAAGAAGAAGCCTTCTTAAGAATATTTTTTTTTTGTAGTTTGTTTTGGTTATCATCTTTCCAATTTATGACTAGTACAAATACCAAAGGCGGAATTAAATGTTGTAATTACATAAAATCCATGCTAGAATAAATTTTATGACACATAAAAGTACTTATGCTTATTATTAGTCATATATTCCTTTTCGAAATCCTTGAGATGGATTTGTTTTTATATTTAATCAGTTTCTTTACAAACTAGTTCTTTTAAATATCCTTAAACGTTTCAAACGTATTTTACAGAAATACTTACATTCGTACTTTCTGAAAAATTTTACCAGAAATTTCATTGTTCTTTAGAAAAATGACATTTCTGACGTTAAAAAAGTTGGAACTCATCTATTGTGCTTACGTTAACTTGAAGAAAAGCCTAAAAGGCTCCACCTTATAAAAAACGCCGTGTCCACTACACTGCAGCGGAGTAAAAACTGGATCCACGTATGCCCATGTCATGTGAGAAATTGGAAATATTCCATTCTCTATAAAATTCTTATTGCCCGAGAGACAGCGTTATACTTTTTAAACCAATTTTAGCATCGCTGATTTTTATGTGTATGATAGGTTAGATGGTACATATAATCCATTTGGGGAACCAGTGAGAATTGTTCGCATAGCAACATCTCACAGTCCGTTCAAATGGTAAATGAATGGTAGCTCAATTATTGATTGTTAGCCGAACTTGGTAAAAATTATTTGCAGTCAAGATACCGCTCATCTATCATTGCAGCGGTCTGTGCGATTTTGCTATCCCAACCCCCATGTACCCCTTCTTCTGGTGTGCCAGCTGGCTTGCACCTTCTTTATAAGTATCACCTAACGTATTATATATATACGAGGGGCAGTCGGAAAATAAGTTTCCCCTGGCGACTGTGGACAGAGATGTGTATGAGAGACAAAAAATGTAATGAGACATTAAAGATAAAACTTAATTTTATTTTTCCACATAAGTACCAAGTACATTGAGACATTTGTCATACTGCTTTAAAAGCTTCAAAAAGCACTCCAGGGAAAAATCAGGGCTTTGCATACGGACGAAGCGTTGAACGACTATGGGCGATATGCGACTCAGTAGGCGAACGCGAACGTGCAAGACACCGATACACCAATGGGTAGAGGTCGACCGCGATCAAGCAGATGGCGCTGTTGTAGTGCCTGCGCAGATGGCGCTATTGCAGTGCCTGCGCAAAGCGGGGACCAGCCTCTCAGTCTGGTCCCGGTAGCTATGGTGAGCAGGTGCGTTTTGGATTTGTGGTCAAAGGAATAAATGAGAGAGGTTATCCGCTATGAATGGGAAACAAGCCGTTCAACGCTTCTTCCGTATGCAAAGCCCTGAGTTTTTTCTGGAGGGCTTTCTGAAGCTTATCAAGCGGTATGACAAATGACTCAATGTACTTGGTAATTATGTAGAAAAATAAAGATATGTCTTATCTTTAATGTCTCATTCTATTTTTTCACTTTCATACACAACTCTGACCACAGTCGCCAGGGGAAACTTATTTTCCGACTGCCCCTCGTATATATATATATCAAAATTTTCTAAATAAAATTTTTATATAACATGTATATGTACAATATATGTGTTATATAAAAAAATTATTTCGCTATATTCTTTTAAATCATTTTAAATTCTGACATATTCATTATTGCCCTATTTCTTAATAATATTTACTCCTATTTAATTTTCTTTTAAAATTAAAAACGCGTATATTAATAATTATCTTATTCAAAATCTTAATCTAAAACTTTAAGTCAATTCGTAATTTTTATCAACTATCCAATCTATAAGATTCTGAGAGAAGCTAGTTTATCATTTCGAATATTTTTAAAAGCCATTTTGTTATTTTACTCCACGGAGCTGGATTCGCGCGCTAGATTTTTTTACTTCGAAAACATTGCGCCACTAGATCTGGGATTCTTTCTTATTAAAACCTCTCCATCTCACGTCATTCGCTCAGCCGCTCAATTCCTAAATTTCGCCTGTCACTGATTGGTTCGTGCACGTATTACGCTGATTGTGTAGCTATCCGTGCCAGGGATAGCTACACACAAAAATGTTACTAGGTTATCTGGCGTTTTTATGATTCGGAATTTCTAAACCAGCTATTTAAGATCAACTAAATGATGTAATGATTTAAAGTCAAGCCCGAGGGCTTTAGAAAACATCTTTGTCCTGTGGGAATTGTTTCTTCACATCTCTTGTGCCTGAATAAACACTTTATTTGGAAAATTGGCTTAGTCTTTATCGAGAAATTACCCAATGGATACATTCATTGCCTACACTTCTCGCCATGATTATCGATTTGTCGACTGCAATTATTCACCATTTTAACAAGCTGCCAGTTGTAAAGCTGCCTCCCAGGATCCAGATTTATATCCAGAATGTCAATTCAGATATCGATGCTCAATAAATGCATTAACTCGACATTTTGATTCAATAAAAATGATCAGATCGGCATATGATTCGATCGATGTTCTTCTGTAATACGACAACTCTCGTTCTGACATAGTTAGTAAAGCCAAAGACACCATCAGAACAACGATCAACAGGAAAGACCTGGAGCACATTCTATATCCTTCGGGCTTTGCTCCATCAGATTACCAATTTTTATCGATATTCAATAATATGATCCTCTTTTCATTTAATACTGATGTAAAATTGCGAACCTAGTTGGAAGTTTCCATTGAGTTTAAATTGCCATATTCTTTTCACCTTGAGGGAATCCAAAAAGTTTTTTGAGTATGTTGAAGAAGACAAGAAATAAAATTCAAACTAGTCGTTGGGGGCCACCGTAATACTTTGTCCCATCATGTATATGCATAATATAAAATATGAAAATAAAACATGTCTTAACTATTTATAAAATGCATTGCAATTCGAATAAAATCCTGGCTTGATGACGTCATAAACTTCAAATGCTCTACAACTCCAAAATTGATAATCCTATTAACTAACGGTTTACTGCGTCGGATAAGTGTCTCATTTCCAATTAAAATATATCTTTGAATTGAAATTTGAATGAAATACAGGGTCATGAAAAATTGAAGAGTGTGGAAATAGGATTACAAATATCTCGGCAACTCATTATCCGATCAACTTCATTTTTTATGCAAAATTTGTTTTTTTATTGTCTTTTATATTCACTCCTTAAAATAAAATTTTTATATACCTGTTATCAGAAAGAATATTTCGAGAGTCCGAAAAAAAGAGTTCCGGATAATCGAGGTCTCTGAAATTCAATAAGCTTCTTTCCATTATTACATGCTAAGTACATACCAAATTTCATCTCGCTATCTCAATTTGCTGGGGAGATAGAGCGTTTACAGACACACACACAGACGGCAAATTTTTTTTTCTAAAAATATGTTTTTCGAAATCTCTAGTTTCTAAAACGTGTAAATCCGTTAAATTGTTTTTTTCGATTTTCAAAACGATTACAATACTTACTCTATACTCGTATGATGGGTAAGTAATAAGAAATTTAATTACATAATTGTTTAAATTGCTTACAGTACTTGGTTAAATTTTGTTTTCACATTCGATAGTAATAGAAATAATTACATTATCGAACTTGAAATTTTATTTTAATGACAAAAAGAAAAATATATATATAAACCATAAAATAAAATAAAATTAGGAACAAATAAACGACAATCATTTATTCATGAACACATGAAAAATACATAAATGAAAAGAAATATTTTTATTTTCCTATCTTTCATTAGTCCAAATTAATGATATTACAGAAGAATAAGACCACATCCTTTGATAAACACAATACTTTGTTAAATAAATTTAAAGTTAAATAAGACATTTTAATCAAAACTGGATTCTACATACAAAGACTGCCTCTTGTAAACGTCTGTATAACTTGTTGCATTTATTTATTTTTACTTATTGATTTATTGAACTTTTCTTCTAATGATTTAAAACGAAATGTTTTCTCTTTATTTAATGGAAAACCGTATTTCTTATTTTATGTGTTTGTCTTTAATATTTTAAATGTAAGCTGAAGTAATTAAATTTAAAAAAAGAAAAGGAATTTAATCTCTTGAATTTTTCGGTTCTTTAAGCGTTTCATATGAATACAGTTTATATTTTTTCGATATTTCAATGTTCTTTCAAAACTGCTTGTTTGTGTTTTTGAATATCATTAAATGTTTTAAGCATCTTTTCTCTAAATTTGCTGATATTGTATTCCAATTGGAAAAGTTTTTGCGATTTTCTTGTTAAAGTCTTGTTTTTTTTTTTTTTTTTTTTGTTAAAGAAAAGAATTATATATATATCTGATTTATTTTGACTAAAACTGGAGCCAAATACAAATTTTTAATTGAATCATGCAGTAGTTAGTATAAAACATGTAAAAACATTAATACATCATTAAATTTATTAAGACAAAATCGAGTAAATATAATATTCTACAAAAAGAATCAACAAAAATACATGATGTGATGCTTTTGCTGCAGGATAAAATACCTAATAAAGTGGTTTCTAATTACTACAGATACCAAATAAAAAAATTCCGTAGTACTTCTTAAAATATGTTCTGGAATACATTTTAAGAAGCATAAAAAATAATTTTGACGTGAATAAGGTGATTTTTCTGAAATTCATTAATTGGCAAATGAGGGAAATGCGAGTACTTTAATTAAATCTTAACTAAATATTGGTTCTTTGCTTTATAAAATTGATAGCTTCTAACAAAGAATATACAATATAATTAAAAAAATAGGCAATTATTTTTTTAATTGAATCAATAGCTCATATAAAACATGTTAAAAAATAATAATGCCTAAATAATAATACATAATTAAAAGTAACGACAAAACGGAGTAAATATAACATTCCACATTAAAGTCGCCAAAAAAGAGTTCTTGGGGAAATCGAAATATTTAGAATAATATATATTTTTATATCATAATATATTTTTTACATTTTCTTTCTGTGAGGCAGAAACAACTTTAAAATCTAGTAACTTTTTTGTGTGTTTCTATTTAAAATAATACGGCATGGGATATGAGGAAATTCTATCATTTAAAAAAATTATCAAACGATATAATGTTACGATATATCGACGAGTATAAAACGAGTCAAACGATATTCTATAATAGTAATAGTTAAACCTTTGATTACGGGCCAAAACTGTTCACTACTTAAATATTCAATAAAAAAAATCTTTGTGGTAGTTTTCCCTTGGAAATATCGTAATGGCAGATATTATATATACAGGGTGATTATAAAAAAAACTATCCCGATATATGAACCCATAACTGTTATACCGTTCACAGAAACTGAATGAAATTCTGGCCTAAAGTATTTTGAGGTATGCGCTCAAGAATCACGTGAAAAACAACAGTTAAATTCTAACAGTTACGGTCACAGTGACAAAATTTCGAAAATTTAAAATGGCAACACCTACTCTTTTTTATTGGAATGTGATCTTCGTAGTGAAAAACCATAAAAAGCGTCGGAACGGTACCTGTAGCATGAAAATCGCCGGCGCTAGACAGACTAAGAAGAAAAGTGAAAACAACCAATAAAGGACAGAGAAGCAACAGAAAGTAAAACATTTTATTGTTCAGTGCTATCCACCATCTGCCGCATGTAAAGTGTCGTCATGTGTAAAATGGAAAATGTATGAAACACAATAAAATGTTGTGTTTTCTGTTGCTTCTCTGTCCTTATTGGTTGTTTTCACTATTCTTCTTAGTCTGTCTAGCGCCGGCGATTTTCGTGCTACAGGTACCGTTCCAACGCTTTTTATGCTTTTCGCTATGAAGATCACATTCCAATAAAAAAAGTAGGTGTTGCCATTTGAAATTTTCGAAATCTTGTTACTGTAACCGTAACTGTTAGAATTTAACTGTTGTCTTTCATATGATTCTTGAGCGCATACCTCAAAATACTTTAAACCAAAGATTCATTCAGTTTCTGTGAACGGTATGATAGTTAGGGGCTCATATATCGGGATAGTTTTTTGATAATCACCCTGTACATATATAGTAGAGGTTTTGTTTCAAAACGTGGTACAAATATAATTAAAAAATACTGGGACGTATAATTTTTGACCCGTGGTCAAAGGGTTAAAAATGTTTTTACTAATGAAGGTTAAAGAAAAGCTAATTCCTTTTATAGTGCAAAATATACTTTATATATATTATTTTCTATATATATCATAAAATATTAAATTGATTTTTTTATATTGGTATTTAATTATTTTTTTTAATTTATAGTTAGATGCAGATTCGGTTGGCTGAAATCATTTACATTTTATTGCTTTGTTTCAATTTTAAATTCAGAGTATTCCGGTACACCCAATTAAGCAATAAATAATTTTTGTTGCCGTTGTTCTTGTTTCTTTGTTTATTTATTTTGTGATTCTCTTTTTGCGATTTCACTTTTATCTTCTTTCTGTTTTCCTCAAATTTGTTCAGATTTTTTAAATTTAATTTTCCACCCTTGCTACGTTATCGCATTTGTATCTTTTACATTTATTATATCTCACGTATCGACGGCGATTTTTGCGGCAGATGTAATAGTAATATACTACAAATTGTCCACATGTATTTTAAAGAAATAAATGCCTACAGTAATTTTTAATAAAACAGTGTGAATTAGACATGATAACATCAACTAAAGATCCAACTTAAATTTTAAAACTAATTGAGTTAAAATCTTACATGATAAGTTTGACATTCACATGATATCCACACTATAATTAAAACGGGTTGAGACCAGTCTGAACGTCAACAAGAATGAAAACTCATGCGTCAAGCATATATTATGAACACTTTCCAACACATTTTTCCAAACTTTACAGTTTAATCCATAATAATCGTAATTTCAGAATATTTCTCTTTTGCATACGTTGGGTGGCAGAAGTCCCGAGATTAAAAAACATAATAACCAAGTAGCCTGTATATAGAGAGATAATCATAATAGTTACAAAAGCCATTAATTTGATTTCATTCAATGAGATTTAAAAGAAAAGCTTTGATTTTATCTCTTTTTTGCACTACACTATTCGTGTTATATCCGTCGTTATCCTTTTAAATAATTGGTGGTACAAGCACATTCAAAATCATGAAATCGATTTCTTCAATCCAGCTTAAGAATTTGTTCTTTAATCTTTTTCTCCATTGGCATAAGATTGATTACTTCTGTCTGAATGGTAATTGCTTTTTGCTATACAGTGGTATTTAATAGACATTAATGAACTTAATTTCATTTATTTTCTGGGAAAAATATATACTGGTAAACAAGTATTCTATTTGATTTCATTCAATGAAAAAAAAAATAGAAATAATTTTATCTCTTTTTTGAACACCACATTTCGTGTTACCCTGTTAAATGATTTGTAGTACAAGGAAATGAATTAAATCGATTTCTTCAATTGACGATAACAGTTTTTTCTTTAATTGTTTTTTTTTCATTGCCGTAAGAATTCTTACTTAAAGACAATTAATTTCTACTATAGTAGTACTCAATAGAAAATAATGAAATTAATTTCTATTATACTGTGGGGCAATTTATAATGTTGAACAAGTATTTTATTTGATTTCATTCAATGAGAAAAAAATATAAATAATTAATTTTATCTCTTTTTGAACACTAGATTTCGTGTTATGTCCGTCGTTATCCTGCTAAATGATTTGTAGTACACGGAAAAAATTAAATCGATTTCTTCAATTGATGTTAAGAGTTTTTTGTTCATTGGCGTAAGAATTCTTACTTAAAGATAATTAATTTCTACTATAGTAGTACTTAATAGAAATTAATGAAATTAATTTCTATTATACTGTGGGGCAATTTATAATGCTGAACAAATATTTTATTTGATTTCATCCAATGAGAAAAAAATAGAAATAATTAATTTTATCTATTTTTGAACACTACATTTCGTGTTATGTCCGTCGTTATCCTGTTAAATGATTTGTAGTACACGAAAAAAATTAAATCGATTTCTTCAATTGATGATAAGAGTTTTTTGTTCATTGGCGTAAGAATTCTTACTTAAAGACAATTAATTTCTACTATAGTAGTACTTAATAGAGATTAACGAACTTAATTTCTATTATACTGTGGGGAACTATATGATGCTAAACAAATCATTTATTTGATTTCATTCAATGAGATAAAATAGAAATAATCGATTATATATCTTTTTTGAACACCACATTTTGAGTTATGTCCGTCGTTATCTTGTTAAATGATTTGTAGAACACGGAGAAATCGATTTCTTCTATTGATGTTTTTGTAATTTTTTTGTTTCCATTGGAAAAAAGTACTATTACTTCTTACTTAAGAACAATTAATTTCTATTATAGTAGTACTTAAATTAAATTAACGAACTTAATTTCTATTATACTATGTGGAAATGTATAATGCTAAACAAATATTTAATTTGATTTCATTCAATGAGATAAAACAGAAATCTTTATTGTTTTCTCTGTTTTGAACACCACATTTCGTGTTATGTCCGTAATTATCTTTTAAGTGTTTTTGGTACAAACAAATAATATACATGAAATCGATTTTTTTAATTCATGTTCAATTTTTTTTTGTTTAATTGTTTTTTGCCATTGTCATAAGTTTAATTACTTCTGTCTTAACGATAATTACTTTCTATTATACAGTGGTATTTAATATAAATTAACGAAGTTGCTTATGTTATACTGTGAGGAAATGTATAATGTTAAACAAATCTTCTATTTGACTTGATAAAAACAAATCATTGACTTTATCTATTTTTTGAACACCACATTTTGTTTTATGTCCATCATTATTCTTTTAAATGATTTTGGTACAAACAAATAAAAAACATGAAATCGATTTCTACAAATCAGGTTTAGAATGTCCTCTTTAATATTTTCCCCTATGGCATAAAATCTGTCTTAAGAATAAATAATTTCTATTTTACAGTGGTAATTAATATAAATTAATTCTGTTCTAACTAATTTCTGTTACACTAAGTGGAAATATGTAATGCTAAATAAACATTTCATTTGATTTCGTTCAATAAGATAAACTAGAAATCTTAATTTTTAATTAATTTTTGAACACGATATTTCTTATTCTGTCCCTCATTATATTTTTAAACGATTTGTGGTACAAGCAAATTAGAAACAAGAAATTGATTTCTTCAATTTATGTTAAGAATTTTTATTTATTTTTTCTTTCCATTGACCAATGTTTAATTACCTCTGATTTAATTATAATTAATTTCTATTATACAATGGTATTTAATTGAAATTAACGAAATTAATTTCTATTATGCAGTGAAGAAATATTAAATGCCAAACAAAACTTTTATTTTATTTCAATCCACAACATAAAATAGAAATATTTATTTTATTATTTTTTTAACCCACATTTCGTATTCTGTCCCTCATTATATTTTTAAATGATTTGTGGTACAATCAAATTAGTAACAAGAAATCGATTTCTTCAATTCCTGTTAAGAATTTTTATTTAATTGTTTTTTTCCATTGACATAAGATTAATTACCTCTGTCTTAACGATGATTAATTTCTATTATAGAGTGGAACGTACCTGAAATTAACAATTTAAATTTTTATTATAATATGAGGAAATATCAAAGGGTAAACAAACATTTTATTTGATTTCCTTCAATAACATAAAATAGAAATCGTATTAAAAAAAATTTTTTGAACACTACATTTCGTATTCTGTCCTTCATTATCTTTTTAAATGATTTATGATAGAAGCAAATTAGAAACAAACAATCGATTTCTTTAATTCATATTCATAATTTTATTTAATTGTTTTTCCATTGGCATAAGATTAACTATCCCTCTCTTAATGATGATTAGCTTATATTATAGAGTGGAACGTAACTGAAATTAACAAATTTAATTTTTATTATGCCATGAGGAAATATTAAAGGGTAAACAAACATTTTATTTGATTTCCTTCAATAACATGAAATAGAAATCGTATTTCTAAATTATTTTTTAAACACTACATTTCGTATTCTTTCCCTCATTATATTTTTAAATGATTTATGATAGAAGCAAATTAGAAACAAACAATCGATTTCTTTAATTCATATTCATAATTTTATTTAATTGTTTTTCCATTGGCATAAGATTAACTATACCTCTCTTAATGATGATTAGCTTATATTATAGAGTGGAACGTAACTGAAATTAACAAATTTAATTTTTATTATGCCATGAGGAAATATTAAAGGGTAAACAAACATTTTATTTGATTTCCTTCAATAACATGAAATAGAAATCGTATTTCTACATTATTTTTTAAACACTACATTTCGTATTCTTTCCCTCATTATATTTTTAAATGATTTATGATAGAAGCAAATTAGAAACAAACAATCGATTTCTTTAATTCATATTCATAATTTTATTTAATTGTTTTTCCATTGGCATAAGATTAACTATACCTCTCTTAATGATGATTAGCTTATATTATAGAGTGGAACGTAACTGAAATTAACAAATTTAATTTTTATTATGCCATGAGGAAATATTAAAGGGTAAACAAACATTTTATTTGATTTCCTTCAATAACATGAAATAGAAATCGTATTTCTAAATTATTTTTTAAACACTACATTTCGTATTCTTTCCCTCATTATATTTTTAAATGATTTATGATAGAAGCAAATCAGAAACAAACAATCGATTTCTTTAATTCATATTCATAATTTTATTTAATTGTTTTTCCATTGGCATAAGATTAACTATACCTCTCTTAATGATGATTAGCTTATATTATAGAGTGGAACGTAACTGAAATTAACAAATTTAATTTTTATTATGCCATGAGGAAATATTAAAGGGTAAACAAACATTTTATTTGATTTCCTTCAATAACATGAAATAGAAATCGTATTTCTAAATTATTTTTTAAACACTACATTTCGTATTCTTTCCCTCATTATATTTTTAAATGATTTATGATAGAAGCAAATTAGAAACAAACAATCGATTTCTTTAATTCATATTCATAATTTTATTTAATTGTTTTTCCATTGGCGTAAGATTAATTATACCTCTCTTAATGATGATTAGCTTATATTATAGAGTGGAACGTAACTGAAATTAACAAATTTAATTTTTATTATGCCATGAGGAAATATTAAAGGGTAAACAAACATTTTATTTGATTTCCTTCAATAACATGAAATAGAAATCGTATTTCTAAATTATTTTTTAAACACTACATTTCGTATTCTTTCCCTCATTATATTTTAAAATGATTTATGATAGAAGCAAATTAGAAACAAACAATCGATTTCTTTAATTCATATTCATAATTTTATTTAATTGTTTTTCCATTGGCATAAGATTAACTATACCTCTCTTAATGATGATTAGCTTATATTATAGAGTGGAACGTAACTGAAATTAACAAATTTAATTTTTATTATGCCATGAGGAAATATTAAAGGGTAAACAAACATTTTATTTGATTTTCTTCAATAACATGAAATAGAAATCGTATTTCTAAATTATTTTTTAAACACTACATTTCGTATTCTTTCCCTCATTATATTTTTAAATGATTTATGATAGAAGCAAATTAGAAACAAACAATCGATTTCTTTAATTCATATTCATAATTTTATTTAATTGTTTTTCCATTGGCATAAGATTAACTATACCTCTCTTAATGATGATTAGCTTATATTATAGAGTGGAACGTAACTGAAATTAACAAATTTAATTTTTATTATGCCATGAGGAAATATTAAAGGGTAAACAAACATTTTATTTGATTTCCTTCAATAACATGAAATAGAAATCGTATTTCTAAATTATTTTTTAAACACTACATTTCGTATTCTTTCCCTCATTATATTTTAAAATGATTTATGATAGAAGCAAATTAGAAACAAACAATCGATTTCTTTAATTCATATTCATAATTTTATTTAATTGTTTTTCCATTGGCATAAGATTAACTATACCTCTCTTAATGATGATTAGCTTATATTATAGAGTGGAACGTAACTGAAATTAACAAATTTAATTTTTATTATGCCATGAGGAAATATTAAAGGGTAAACAAACATTTTATTTGATTTCCTTCAATAACATGAAATAGAAATCGTATTTCTAAATTATTTTTTAAACACTACATTTCGTATTTTTTCCCTCATTATATTTTTAAATGATTTATGATAGAATCAAATTAGAAACAAACAATCGATTTCTTTAATTCATATTCATAATTTTTTTAATTGTTTTTCCATTGGCATAAGATTAATTACCTCTGTCTTAACGATGATTAATTTCTATTACAGACTGGAACGTAACTAAAATTAACAAATTTAATTTTTATTATACTATGAGGAAATATTAAAGACTAAACAAGCATTTTATTTGATTTCTTTCAATAACATAAAATAGAATTTTTTTTTAAATTATTTTTTAACACTAAATTTCGTATTCTGTCTCTTATTATCTTTTAAATGATTTATGATAGAAGCAAATTAGTAACAAGAAATCGATTTCTTCAATTCCTGTTAAGAATTTTTATTTAATTGTTTTTTCCATTGACATAAGATTAATTATCTCTGTCTTAACGATGATTAATTTCTATTACAGAGTGGAACGTAACTGAAATTAACAAATTTAATTTTTATTATACTATGAGGAAATATTGAAGGGTAAACAAACATTTTATTTGATTTCCTTCAATAACATAAAATAGAAATCTTATTTTTAAATTATTTCTTGAACACTACATTTCGTATTCTGTCCCTCATTATATTTTAAAATGATTTATGGTAGAAGCAATTAGAAACAACCAATCGATTTCTTTAATTCATATTCCATTGGCATAAGATTAATTACCTCTGTCTTAATGATAATTACTTTGTATTATACAGTGGGATGTAACTGAAATTAACATATTTAATTATTATACTTTTAGTAAATATTTAATACTAATCAAACCTTTTATTTGATTTCCTCCATTAAGATAAAATAGAAATCTTTATTTTTATCTCTTTCCTTAATACAGCATGTCGTGTTTTGTACATCATTATCATTTTAAATAATTTGTATTACAAGCAAAGTTGAACAAAAAATCGATTTCTACAATTTCTTTTAAGATTTTTTTTTCTGATTTTCTTTTTTTTTTTCAATTTCCATAAGAATAATGTCTCTCACTTAATTATTACAATTTATATTATACTATTTGGGAATAGATAATGCTAAACAAATATTTTATCATTTACTGTTTTTACTTACCCATCATACGTAGTATAGGGTAAGTCTTGTAATCGTTTTGAAAATCGAAACAAAATTTTTTTGACGGATTTACACGTTTCAGACACTGGAGATTCCTAAAAATATATTTTTAGAAAAAAAAAATTGCCGTCCGTCTGTCTCTCTCTCTCTGTGTGTGTGTCTGTAAACGCTCTATCTCCCGAACAAATTGAGATAGAGACTTGAAATTTGGTATGTACTTAGTATGTAATAATTGGAAGAATCTTATTGAATTTCAGTAACCTCGATTATCCGGAACAATTTTTTTCGGACTCTCGAAATATTCGTTCTGATAAAAGGTATATTAACATTTTCGAAATTGTTTATTTTAAGGAGAGAATATAAAAGACAATAAAAAAACATAAATTTTGCATAAAGAATGAAGTTGATCGGATAATGAGTCTTAGAGATATTTGTAATCCTATTTTCAACACTCTTCGATTTTTCTTGACCCTGTATTTCAATCCAAATTTCAATTCAAAGATATATTTTAATTGAAAATGAGACGCTTAATCTGACGCAATAAACTGTTAGTTAATATGATTAACATTTTTGGAGTTATAAGGATGTTTCTTTTACTCAATTCAGTAATAGAACATTTAATGTTTAGGACGTCATCAAGCCACGATTTAATTCGAATTGCAATGCATTTTATAAGTAGTTTACACACGTTTTATTTTCATATTTTACATTATGCATATCCATGATGGGTAAGTATTACGGTGGCCCCCAACGACTAGTTTTATAATGAGTTAAAAGAAAAAACTTTGTTTTCTTAAAACCACACTTCGTGTGCCCGCCATTATTTGTTTAAATATTGTGGGATGTAATCAAATTACATACAAGAAATCGATTTTTTGAATCCATCATTATTTTTTAACATTGACATAAGATCATTTCTTTTCATCTTAATGATTATAAATTTTGTTGCGTAAAGAAAATTACATTAATGTGCTTTTATAATAAATTGAAATTTTATTGTGTTCTGCTGTTTTTGAATTTCTGTCATCTGTCAGCCATAAAGAATGTGTCAAACTAGTTTAATAAACATCTTGAAGAAACTTATGAAGATGGAAATGTGAATTTGTTTAATATTTCGTGTATGTAATTAAATTACATACAAGAAATAGATTTTTTGAATCCATCATTATTTGTTACCATTGACATAAGATCAATTCTTTTCATCTTAATGATTATAAATTTTCTTACGTAGAGAAAAGTATATTAAAGCACGTTTATAATAAATTGAAATTTTATTGTGTTGTGCTGTTTTTGAATTTTTTTCAGCTGTCAGCCATAAAGAATGTGTCAAACTTGTTTAATAAACATCTTGAAGAAACTTATGAAGATGGGAATGTGAATTTGTTTTATATTCCTCCATTCATAGGTTTCAAGGTGATAATTAAATTTTTTTATTTGTATACCATTTCACTGAACGCACAATAACGCGCGCTCACGATACAAATTTCATGGAATTTGCATAAACGTTATCTTAAATTAAACATTATACTCTGGACTATAATTTGAACTAAAACTGTTGTAAACGGTTAATTAGATAAAGTGTAATTAACTTTTAATTAGAAAAACCACTAATTTTTATATGCATTTAACCTCATAATTTTTTTATACTAACCACAGCTTCACTATTCTAGTTCATTTTCATGATTATATCAATATTTAGGTAGGGTAAAAATTTTGAAACTATACTTCAAATCGTTTTGGAGATATCATGCGCGCAAGAGCAAAACAAGTCATTTTGAGAAAAAGTCGTTTAAAGTTTAATTGTATTTTAAAAATATAAAATTCATAATAAAATAAACAAAACTACTAATTTTATAACGTATTCAGTATTAAAAATACAGTAAGATGCTAGTTTAAATTGATAAATATAAAATAGTTTGTAAAATGCTGCAGAATATGGGCATTGCGTCAAAAATAAATAAATTTAATAGTAAAATTGTAAGGCTTATTCTTTCAAAAAAAAAAAAAAAATTAAACATACAAGTTAAATTTTTGTTTCGAATAGATTGCTAAGTGAATTAAATATGCGCTTTTTATAATATGAAATTATTTAATGCAAAATATAGGCTATGTTTTAGGGATTCTGATATTTAACTATCTGATTCATATACGTTGCAGTACAACAATTCGGATAGTTTAATAAAAATAATATTAATATCAAAAAGTCTGTATCCAAAACTGTCAATTGAAACAAAATAACTGTCAAATTCATTACTTTTTAGTTTTTAGCTTACAGGCTATCAAAGCCTGAGAGCTAATGTGCCCGCCCGTTCTGTCTGTATGTATGTATGTATGTATGTATGTATGTACGTACGTATGTATGTACGTAACGCGATAACTCTTGATAGAAATAAGCGTTTTGCTTCAAATTTTGGATATAGGTTCCTTATGATAAGGCGCTTCCCTGATTAGTTTTGGGGACTGATTGTTTAAGTATAAAGGGGGTAACGGGGGGCTAATTCCCCCTTTAATTTGGGTAAATGGATTTTTCATGCAGAATTATCTGATTTTCTTCAAATTTTGTATATAGGCTCATTGTGATAAGGAGCTTCCCTGATTAGTTTTGGGAATTCATTGGTGAAGTGTAAATGGGGGAACGGGGGGCTAACCCCCTCTTTAATTTAGATACATTGATTTTTTCATGCAGAATT
Organism: Maratus michaelseni; assembly: GCA_963931845.1. NCBI lineage: Eukaryota > Metazoa > Arthropoda > Arachnida > Araneae > Salticidae > Maratus > Maratus michaelseni. Next base: position 211,206,954 of record OZ007600.1, read on the forward strand.
ATCCGATTTTCTTCAAATTTTGTATATAGGCTCATTGTGGTAAGGAGCTTCCCTGATTAGTTTTGGGAATTCATTGGTGAAGTATAAATGGGGGAACGGGGGGCTACCACCCCCTTTAATTTAGATAAATGGATTTTTCATGCAGAATTAACCGATTTTCTTCAAATTTTGTATATAGGTTAATGTTGATAAAGCTCTTTCCTGATTGGTTTTGGGGATTGATTGTTTAAGTATAAAGGGAATAACGGGGGGGGGGGGCTAATCCCCCCTCAATTTAGATAAATGTGTTTTTGATGCAGAATTATCCGATTTTCTTCAAATTTTGTATATAGGCTCATTGTGGTAAGGCGCTTCTCTGATTAGTTTTGGGAATTCATTGGTGAAGTATAAAGGGGGAAACGGAGGGCTAACCCCCCCCCTTTAATTTAGATAAATGGGTTTTCATGCAGAATTATCCGATTTTCTTTAAATTTTGTATATAGTTTCATTGTGATAAGGCGTTTTCCTGATTAGTTTTGTGGGTTCTTTGGTTAAGTATAAAGATGGTAAAGAAGGGTGGGGGCTTATCCTCCCCCTTAAATTAGTTGAATGTGTTTTTCATGGAGAATTATCCGATTTTCTTCAAATTTTGTATATAGGGTTATAGTGGTAAGGAGCTTCCCTGGTTAGTTTTGGGGATTCATTGGTTAAATATAAAGGGGGATACGGGTGTAACCCCCTTAATTTAGATAAATGGGTTTTTCATGCAGAATTATCCGATTTGCTTCAAATTTAGTATGAATTTAGTCGAATATAGTAGGATTGTAATAAGGTGCTTCCCTGATTAGTTTTGGAGGTTCAGTGGTTAACCAGAAGGGGGTGAGGGAACGGGGGAATGATCACCCCTTAATATACTGGCGATTTCTTTATTTTTCGAGGGGCTTATTTCAAATTCTTTGAAATAAGAGTATAATATTTAAATAGTGTGAATAGCCTCTGAGCTCAATGCCCTCAGTTTAACGGGGCAGTTTTCTTTTTTATTATAAGATAAATTAGCATCTTAGGACATAGTTTCATAATAGCATCTTGTATAGTGATTATCATTAAACTGACGATTTCTTTTGCACTGTTATTAATAAAAAATGGATAATAAATACTAAGAAGTGCATTAATATTGCAAAATTAGGAAAATATTATTCTGAAAAGAGCAGTTTTTTTTCAAATTAAACGCTTCATAGCGAATAAAAGTAAACAGCTAAGCGTAAGTGCGATCATGTTTCAGAGTAAAAGTAAGTAATCAAAAGTAAACAAATTTGGCGAAAGTGAAAGTTGAAGTTAATGTTTTAAAGCTTTGTTATTACTATGTACGGTATTCAACTAAAACGAATTAACGAATTTAAGGATATTTCCAAAGTTGCGTTAGTTTGAAATTGTGATAACAAAATGTTTTCAAGCCGCCATGACAGTTTTCACATGGCATTTAAATCGGAAATGAAGGAGCGGTGTGTACATTTCCCCTAATATCTCAGTAAATAATTATCGCACAATTAAAAGATTGATATTAAGTTATTCGGAATAAAATTATCTCTCTAAAGATGTAAACATCTAAAAATCGATTTTTGGATCATTTTAAAGGTGTACTGTCCCCTGGGGACTCCGTACCAGTAGCGGCTCGTCAGGGGGTTTACAATTACTTTACTAACAGTATTTTATTAAACGAAAGTTTCAGGGTCCATAAGCCATGTTTTTGGTCCATGAAATAAGACTGATATTCGATTTTGTTATACTTACTTAATTATTTCACTTTTTAATATTAGAATGTTTATCCTGTACGATTTCAACAGTAGTTTTTGCATTTTGTTTGGATTTATATGACTTAAAAAAGTTCAAAGTTCATATTATTCTTAGTTTTTGATGAAAAATAAGCAAATTTCCCCTAATTTTACCTCAATTATTTATATGAGCGCAATCGTGCAGCACTTTTTTCTTTACATATATCATAAAAAACATCCAAATGTACAATATATGTAAAACTAAAAGTGTTGCAAAGTTGAGTTCATAGTAAAATATTAAAAATAGAGAGTTAAGAAACTGTATTCCTTCACGTCACTAAGAGACTTTAGGATATAGCAACGTGTTTAAACGTGCTAAAATGAACGTAACTATTGCTAATGTGAAGGAATACAGTTATTAGCAATAGTTACGTTCATTTTAGTACGTTTAAACACGTTGCTACATCCTAAAGTCTCTTACTGACGTGAGGGAATGCAGCCACTTAACTCTGTACTTTTAATATTTCGCCGCTTTTCAACACTTATATTTTTACATATATTGCATATTTTGATGTATTTTATAATATATGTAAGGAAGAAAGTGTTGCACAATTGCGCTCCTATAAATAATTGATGTAAAATGAGGAGAAATTGCGTATTTTTCATCAAAAACTGCGAATAATACGAACTTTGAGCTTGTGTAAGTCATATAAATCGGAACAAAATGCAAAAACTATTGTTGAAATCGTACAGGATAAACCTTCTAATATTAAAAAGTGAAATAATTAAGTCAGTATAACAAAATCGAATTTTAGTCTTATTTCATGGGCCAAAAACATGGCTTATGGACTCTGATACTTCCTCCTTGTTGAATCGTAGAACATTTCATGCATTAATTAGGTGAATTTTAATATAAAAAAATCTAGTAGTAAAGTGATAGTGAACTCCCTGACGAGCTGCCACTGCTTCGTACACTTTGAAATTTTTTTTTAATTAAGGGGTCAGGTACCCTTTAAAGTGTCAAAAATTAATTTTTTTATCAGCGTATAATTAAATATAATTCTTTGGGATACTTTTAAAATAAACCCCACACAAAAATTCACTTTAGAAGAGGAGTTATGCCTAAAAAAGTCTGAGAAAGTTTGATATTTTAAGTCAATTTTCTCAAAACGGCGATTTTGGTCATGGCGCGCACGATTTCTGAAAAATGGTTGGTTAGATTTTCATGAATTTTTGATTGAATGTATAAACCATACAGATGCACAAAATGACCTACTACAGTAAAACCCCGGTTATCCAAAAAGTATGGGACCAAAGGATTTTCGGTTAACCGGGGTTCCATAGGAATTTTCGGATAACCGGGAGGCTTCGTAATTTTATTCTACCAGATGACACTACTCATCCTTCACACTTCCCCACAGTCAGGTAAAGTGTTAGTGCTTCCAGGTCCTGCAAGAGTCCGTATTCTATTAGATTTTCCTTTCCTGTTTACACGTGTTTTAATTTCCTCCAAAGTTTATTTACGAAGAGTAATATTTTAAAATACAAACGGGTTTTTATAAGAATGAAGAGCTCAACGATTTGAAAAAGTTGTTATTGTCACCTCAATATATTGAAGTGCAAGAAGATGCAACAGGGTCAGATATGTTGTTGTTTAAAAGGTGGCATCATAAGGCAGCGTTGAAGCAATGTGAAGTTGAAAAACAAAAAAAAAATCAGAACATATTTTGTATAGAAATGTAGTGTTGTATATGGCTATGCAATAAAATGCCTGCATTTACGCAATAGTCAAATAAGTAGGTTGACGCTGTTTATTTATTTCATGAACAGCATGCTTGTTTAAAAATAAAATTTTTCATATTTGAAAAAAAGAGTTTTAAGGTCTTTCGGTTAAGCCGATTGTCAGATAACCGGGATTCGGATAATTGGGGTGCTACTCTATTATGTTTCTCAAGTATAAAGTTCAGAATTCATGACTACTTTTGCATTAAAAAAACTCAATATTTTGAATTTCTCTAAAAATGTTTTTTTTCTCAGGATCTACACATTTTATTTTTTTTTATCGTATGTCATTTTGAGAACTCTTTATACCTGTACTCATTAAAAAAAATTTGGCTGGTTTTAGCAATTCAAATGTGAAAAATCATGCGCGCAATATATGCAAGAATAATCCTTTCGTAAAAACTATTTTATATTTAAAATAAATTAAAAAACTTTATATGAGTGTATACATTTTTGGAGAATTTTAATTTATAAAAAAACCTTTATTAATATGTGTTTTAAATTTTATAATTGAAAGTCAATTAGCTACGGAGTTACTGTAATTCTTATAGGGGTCCCTTTCACATGTATTTTGTGAGTTCAAAGGTTACCTGACCCCTTAAGTATTTTGTTACGCTATTGACATATTGTTAAATGGTTTTATGTAGGAAAAGGATTTACTCAATACAAATAGCAATACTTATGAAAAATTTAAAAAAAAAAGTATGAAGAATTTAAAATTACGCTGCTTTTACAATTTTTAACTTTTTGCAACTTTTTTCATATATTTTTTAGCAAGTCTGCTCTATAACTTAGCTACATATTTATTTCTAAGAGCTAGTCAGTTTAAGAAAAGTAAATATTTCCTGAGATATGTAAAAATATAGTAAAAATAATCATTAACTTGTAATTTTTATTAAAAAAAGCATACTTATATTACTGAAATTACAATCTTTAGTTTTATGAAATGCACCATTAGAAATGTCTAATCAAGTCAGTTTGAAAAATTGTGTTCGAGTTTTAGCATTTTGATCATACGGATATATTAAAGGAAAAGAAACTGAGAAAAAGTATTCAAAGGTTGGCACTCTGAATCATTTGACTCTATGACTATGGATCGGGACATATACATCGCACTGACCGATAGCCCATCAGCCAATGGTGATTCTTAAAAAAAAATAGTGTTTATCATGCATTTCCAGAATAATTTCAAGAGAAATCTGCGGCAAAGAAATGTTTTGTAAAGAGTGGCTCCATTAGAATATAAAAATAGTCGACAGATAGTCGACAGTCATTTATCGATAGTCGACAGTCATTTATCGATTGTCGACAGTCGTTTATCGCAAAGTGAAGAGTAGCTAGTACCTAAAAGTCATAAGGAAATCAGCATCTTTACACTGCTCATGTAGTATAGCATTTAAATAATAACATTTATAGTCTATCTTAGCCATATGAGTTATTATTTTTTCTTAATCAGATAATTTGCGCTTAATAAAAATGATCTACTATCGATGCAGAACTTATATATTTTTTTGCAAAATGAAAGTTACCAAGTCCTTTTAATCAAGAAAGTAATTTACTTCTTACAAAAATTAATTTTACTTTCGAAATTCGACTTTTTACTTTTAGTAAAAGCCCACTCCCCACAACTGTGGCACAGTGTGTTATTTAGTCCCAAAACATGGCCAAAAATGATTTTTTTAAAAATTAGTTTCCTACCCTGTATATTATTCCTTAAAAAGTTTAATAGTTACTGCATCCAAAGGCAAAACGTGCATTGCGCTAGCACAACACAGCGTGCCACGCGATCAGTCCGAAGTTGCCGTTCGCTTCCAGTGTTCCTGTGATTTTACGATGCGCTCAGATTTTAGTGTTTTAAAATCTCTTGTAGTTTTGTGTCTAAACAATTTAGTGGTTGTTGTTGCGGTGGATTATTCTGAACCGGGTATGAACTTTATACACACTATATTTACCTAATGAATATCCTGAGAAATTTTGGTCTATATGGTCGACAACTTAGGTATAGTTAATAGTGGCATAAATAATTATTTATAATATTTAGAAAGGAGTTTGTTATATTTTTAAACATATTTAAGAGATGAAAACTATTGTGTAATATGCAGTACTTAGTATACAAGGCAATTATAAAAAAAAAACAGCCGCCGAAACCGCTCCCCCCCCTATTGTTAACGATTTCTTTTGTTGGTTCCTACAATTTTTTATATAAATTACTGCTATTTATTTTTTTATTTATTTGGTAACGGAGCCTTCTGAAATGAGATCTATGACTCGAAATGAGTTGTATACCATCATGAAATGCTCAAATGAGTCAACATTTGATGGAAATCATCAATTTATGGAGCAAGAATTATTGAGAAATTATTCTGAAGGTGATCCAAGGATAGCTGAGATGAAGCAAAAGCTCTCCGTTATTAAAAATCAGTTCAAACAAAAATGAGTAGCTACTCATAAAAACGAGGACAATATTTGGAGAAAACAATACTAATACAAAATTAATACAGAAGAATTTGAAAAATATTGCTAAGAGACGGCTGAACTGTATGCGTCGCTAAATGGTTTTTATCCCATATCCCCTACAATGCACAAGGTACTTCGTCATGGAGCAGACGTTATAAAAAAGCTATTCTGCCAATAGGCCAACTATCTGAAGAGGCTGCAGAAGCTCGCAATAAACATATTAGGTCATTTAAATTAAACTACAGAAGAAAGTTTTCGCGAGTGGCTTGTACATTGATGTCCTGAATAGGCTTCTTTTAACTTCTAACCTCCTAATAACTGGCATGAAGTGCAACACAAACTAGAAAAGAAAGCCCTTATCTTCTGAAGTTTTACATCTGTTATCAGAAAGTGATATTACAAATGTTAATATTCTTAAACACAGTAATAGTGATGAAACTGATGAATAAATGCTTTCATTTATAAATAAGACTTTATTTTACCGTTTTCACTCTACAATTCAAATAAAAAAGAAAACTGCTCAGTTAAACTGAGGACATTGATATCACACTAATTGTATATTATTGTCTTGCCTCTTGAAAAATAAGGTAATCGACTATATATTAAGGGGGGTCATCCCCCCATTCCCCCCTTTATATTTAACCAATGAACCCCCAAAACTAACCAGAGAAGTGCTTTATTACAATGAATATATATATACAAAATTTGAAGAAAATCGGATAATTCTGCAGGAAAAACTCATTTATCTAAATTAAGGGGGAGTTAGCCTCCCGTCCCCCCCCCTTTATACTTAACCAATGAACCCCCAAAACTAATCAGAGAAGCGCCTTATCACAATGGACCTATAAACAAAATTTGAAGCAAAATGGTTATTTCTATCAAGAGTTATCGCGTTACGTACATACATACGTACATACGTACATACATACATACATACGTACGTACATACATACGCACGTACATACAGAATCGGCGGGCACATTAGCTCTCAGGCTTTGATAGCCTGTGAGCTAATATAAACGTAGATGTGTAGCTTTTAGAGGTATAAAATAATTTTGGCCAGTTTTTGGGACTAAATACCACACTGTGCGTGGATGGAAACCACTGTGCTACCATTTTATGCTATGTACACGAATCTATAGCTGATTATTTTTAGCTCCTAGGCTATCAAAGCCTGAGTTTTAAGGTTCCCTCAGGTTCTGTATGTTTGTACGTAAGTAACGCGATAACTCTTATTAGAAATATCCAATTTGTTTCAAATTTTGTGTGTATAGCTTCATTCTGATAAGGCGCTTCCCTGATTAGTTTATGGGGGTTCATTGGTTAAGTACAAAAGGGGAACGGGGGGCTAATCCCCCTTAATTAGATAAATAGATTTTTCATGCAAAATTATCCGATTTGCTTCAAATTTGGCATACAAGTTTATTCTGGTAAGCGGTTTCCCTGATTTGATTTAGTAATTCATTGGTTAAGTAAAAAGTTGGGAAACGGGGGCTAATACCCCCTTAATTTAGCTAAACGGGTATTTCATGCAGAATTATCTGATTTGTTTCCAATTTGGTATACAGGTTTAGTCTGATAAGGCGCTTCCCTGATTAGTTTTGGAGGTTCATTGGTTAAGTATAAAGGGGAAACGGGGGTGATATACTTCTCCCTTAATTTAGCTAAATTGATATTTCATGCAGAATTATCCGATTTGCTTCAAATTTGGTATACGGGTTTATTCTGAAAAGGCGCTTCCATGATTAGTTTTGGAGGTTCTTTGGTAAGTATCAAAATTCGGTTTGTATCAAAAGTATATCTCATAATCGGAATTTGCATTTTTATTGTCGATTTCTTTATTTTTCGAAGGGCGTTAATCTTTGAAATAAGAGTATATTATACAATTAGTGTGAATAGCCTGTGAGATCAATGCCATCAGTTTAACTGGGCACTTTTCTTTTTATTGTATATTATTAATCTGAAATAAAAATAAATTATTATCAACTTTTTCGTCAGCCCAAAAGATTGATTTTATTTGTTTGAATACGGAGTATGGGATATTCTTAATTTGTTACTATTACTGTCATTTGTCCAAAAAAGTTTGTTTTATCTTTATTTCTTAAATGAGTTATACATATTTAAGTCTAAAGTAATCAAATTATATTCCAATACGTTTAATTGGTAATGTAAATGGAATGTAATGGGAATGTAAATTTGTAAATGTTTATTTTTCTGTAAATTTTAAGTAAATAAGTTTACATAATTATAAAAAAAAAATAGACCGTAGTAATACTTAAATTTAAAATTGAGTTTTCAAAGTTTTTTGATTCTCAATTATTAAATGACCTCACAAGTTTATGTTTCGGAACTTTTGAGCTGTTGAACACCTTAAAAGTGTTTCCACTATCTATATCATAAAGGACAAACGTGTCCGTGCGTAACGCTGACGTAAGTCTACGAATGTCAACACTTGACGATGAAATTTCGATTTTGCGATTTTCGCTACTGTTATTTTTTTTTTTTTCTAAACATAGCATATTTTTAATTTTTATACCGTTATATAGGGAGAAAAATCTAATTTCAAATTCAATTTTCTTGAAAACTATATCGCAATTTGCTTGAAAACTGTATCGCAATTTACTCATTTATTATAGAATTTAAATTAAATTTCCAGCACGAACTTAAAAAAATATCTATTTTTATCGCTTGCAGACGATTAATATTAATCCGTGTGCAATAGAAAAAGTTTAGCATTTGATTCCAGTTAATATTTCATGATGAAATTAAAACTTGATTAAGCAATAAATAAAATACAAATTTAACAGATATATAATTGAAATAAGCACTTAAAACCGCTGAAATTATTAGAATAAAAAAAATATGCCGTAGATAAAGAAATTTTTAGCGATTTCTTCGGCAATTAACTTCTGCAACGAGGCCAGTACAAAATTACCGCTTTTAAAATTTTTTTATTTGAATATATAATTGACATATTTCATATAAAAATGCTCTTTGTTTTTTTTAAGGGGTAATCTAAAAAAGTTATTAAATGTAAAATATCTATTAGAGTTTTCAATTAAAAAATAAATGATTTGCACCTATATTCTCTGTCCCGGAAAGCCTGGGTTGGATGTCCTAGTTTTTTTAATGGACAATACATTGTATGAGAAATATTTAAATAATGAGAACCTAAGTGAATATAAGTGAAATTAGTAGAAAAAACATGTTGAAGAATCTTGTAAAGCTGAAAAGGAGAATTTAATTTTATATTCTTTCATTCAAAAATATATTTTCATTTATAGGGTCTCCGTACATTGTATGAAAAGACTACATAATATAAAAAAAAATATTTCTATTCATTTTATGAGATTAGGAGTATGAATAAAATTTCAAAATTAAATAAATACTTTAAGAAGTATGGTCCCTTCTAGGAAGAAAACATGTAAGTTTTTTTTTCTTTATCGTAAGTTAGTTCCATTTATAGGTATTTCGATATAAGATATTCTAGTATTGGATTCTAAATTTCATAGTGAATTCAATCTCTTATTTGTAAACATTAAAAAACTGAATATACACAGTTATTATTGGAATATAGTTTCGTCCGATATTTCAGTAAGGTTTTCAAAAACTTACATAAGAGTAATTTGCCAGCTGTGCATTTTTATATGCTTCTCATTTTATCTGCGAATTTTCATGGGTTTTTTCCTACCACAGATAGAAAATATTTGAAATAGATTATATTGAAATTCAATTGAAAAAGAAGTTTCTATCGTCTGTGCATGCGGAAGCTGAATAGCAGTTACATGAACATATGAATGCCGAGGGCAGAAGCACTTCGGCATAGTAGGATTGTGATAAAAATAGAAAAGGCACTGGAAATTGTGCAAGGACTGCATATTGGCATACACCTGCTTTACAAAAAAATTGGCAAAGTGAAAGAAAATATCCTATACAAAAAAGTGTAACCTTCTCTAAAATATGATTTGTCGGAATATATCAACAATTCATCTATTTCGAAACAAGAGGATAAAAAATAGCTGCATTTTAAATGTAGTTTGCAATGTGTAGAAATGAATGCTAAAATGCAGCTTAACGTTAGTGACAACAATAAAATATTGATAACAAAATCAAATTAAAATTTGCTTAATGAATAAACATTTTATAATGTAGATTGATTAGTAAATAAAAATAAGTGCTTTTATATGCAATGTAGAATAAAGGATATGGTATTTAATGCTATGCAGAATAAATGGTATGCTGAACTTTCATGATATTCAAAGCAAGTGTTATTCAAAAAAAAGAATTTAAACAATATTATTTAGCATTTTATTTTACATAAATCATAAATAATTTTTTGTTATCCATAAATTTGATTATCGTATTACTTAGTGAAAGAAAAGTCCTTCCGATTTAGTCAAAAGTGTAAGTTGAATTTGTCTTTGTTCGACACTTGCAAGATCACTACAATCACTACATTGTACCAATTAGATTTGAATTGCTTCAGTATGTAGTACGATATGATAATGACAAATTTTGATGCTTTGCTTTTGTGTGTCCCTGTATATGAACTATAAGAGCTACAAACTTGATTAACAGACTCATCTAAGATATTTGCAAGAAAAATACACTGCTTCAATCAGATTAGAATTGGTTCAGTGTTTCGAACGTTATCATGATGACAAATTTTGTTGTTTATTAATTTTGTGTGATCCCATAAATGAACTGTAAGATCCACATACTTGATTAGAGAACTAATCTAAAATAACTGTAATATCAATACCCTGACTCAATTAGGTTCGAATTGATTCAGTATTTCGGACGATATCTTGATGACTAGATTTGAATTGTATATCGATATATACATATAAACAGCGTGTTTGTTTTTTTAAACTGGCGCTATTGAGAGCCATCAGTAACTCGTTCTAATAACCGAAATGACAGTAAACTTGGCAAGGGGACTAATGACGCCATGGGAAAAATATTCTGAAATAAAAATAGATCAAAACATCGCCGATAAGGGGAAATGTCGTGCTGTAGAATGAAATAAAGGGCTTCAAAAACCGGCAAAATTCATACAATACATGAAACGTCCCGCTTTATACACCAAATTCACTTCCCCGTAGAGTAAATAGACCACATTGAATGTGTCCGCCTTTCTTTTGGACTGCACCTTGCATTGTTTTCACAACATTCTTTACGGCCGAACGTACGATGTCACAAGAAATCTTCCTCACTGTCTGTGTTACACTCACTCAGGTTTGTGACCCCAACTTCAAATAACTTTCAACTTCAAATAACCCCAGAGCAAAAAATCACATGGAGTTAGACCCGGGGACCGGGTCTTCCAGGCATCTTTAAAACTATGACTGATGACCCTTTGGTCAGTGAAGTGATGATGTAACAGCTGCTGTACCTTTACACCAATCTGTGGTGTTGCACCTTCCTGGATAAATATTGTGTGATCCAGACATTGTCTTTGCCGAATTTGTGGAACGACAAAACTAGTCAGAATGTCGTGATACCTATATGCGTCAACGGTGTACATTACTGTCGCAGTAATGTTCTCAACAAGACTGGTCCAAGGATGAATTCGGCTGTGCATCCGCTCCAAACAGCGATTTTTGGCGAATGTAATGGAGTTTCTAGAACCATATGGGGTTGTTGAGAGGCCCAAATTCGACAATTATGACTGTTAATAGACCCATTTAGATGAAAATGGACCTCATCTCCTCATAGAAGTCTGCACGGGAAAGCATAATTGATCTCCATTCTGACAGAAAACGTCAGAGCAAATGTCATCCGTTTATCAAAATCGTTAGGTTGGAGTTCTTGTATGGATAGTAGTGGAGAATTCTCCAGCAAGATTTTCCATACCGTCGAAACATTCAAATCCAGTTCTCGGGCAAAACCCCGGGCGCTGTCACTACTACCAGCAATGGTTCTCTTTGACCTGTCTACGATCGCAGTTGCAACATCTGTTACTAACTCTTCTGACACGAGTTTAAGTCCTCTGCCTGTTAGGGCAAAGGGAATTTGTAATTAATTTAACGTTTGTATTACACCTGTTGATATTTTCTGTATAACGCATCGGTTGCGAAATATTAGTATGTATTACCAGACTTTTTTATGCATTTATTGCATACGACATGTAAACAACTTAGTAAAAAAAGAAAAAATAAGAAAGTGGCAAATGACAGTTTTAACGTAAATTGACCAAGTTAAATTTCGCATCTTGTCTACCATCGTTCTCCTTGCGTGATTTGTGGTAAATTGCTAACAAACAGATCCAGAGACTTAAACCAGCAAAAATAAACAATTTCATTCTTTCAAGTTGAAGTGACACAAAATTTTAACTTTAAAGAAAACTATCACAACACTTGATGAAACAATGAAAAAGTACTGGAAACCTGTCCTATCTGAAAAGTTACCAAGTAGCTCATACTATTGAGAGGCGCTTATTAAACATTTTACAGTTGATGTTTTCAGGTGTCGATTGAGCAATTGTGATAAAAAACTGTTAAATTATCCTACAATATTCCTTTGTTAAATAAAACCATTACTTACGAAAGGTATCAGGAGGATTTTTCTTTTGCAGACTACGACAAATCAACAAACAAGAAGATGAAATATATAATCATGTGAATGAATACTTCTCATCAAATGAAATACAATGGCAAAATTGTGCATATTTATGCGCTGATGATGTGAAGGTAATGTTAGATAACAATGCTGGAGCTAATGTCACAAATTAACCCTCTGATCGTCGAGCAAAACGGCAAAATTGTAACGTTGTTTTCTTTGCAATTTTTTAAAATGCTAAAAAAACACGATATTTCAAACATGATATAAAAACTTAATTACATATATGAATATAATCCTTGAGACTTTTTATCATTAATTAATGATTTAAAACTACATTATATTTGTAGAATTATATTAATTTAAATAATGTTAATATTGCAGCGAAACGTACATCATAGTGAACGGATATATCAGTTCACGGCGGACAGTGAGAAGGTTAGAGATAAGGCAAAGAACAGTGAAAGCAAAAATAGCGTTCTTCTTAAACACGTGCCAGACTTGTGTTAAATGTCTATTGAATTTATAAGAGTGTCGAATGATACCACCAAAATTATAAATATTTTAAAATCGCGACATATTGAAAGCAGACTTTCAAAGAAAATATGGGAACCCACCATCAGTTCCTGATACTACATATAGAAGTAAGATGCTATCTACAGAAATAGCGTTTACACATATGATGGAACTGAATACAGAAGTACCAGCATTATTGATGGACCATAGCGCTCAACTGGCAAATTTTTAAATGATGAAAACTGGGTGTGCAATTTGGAATATTTGGCCGATATGTTTTGCAAAATGAGAGAAAAGAATCTATCACTGCAAGAATAAACTGTTACAGTTTTTAAAGCAACGGCAAATTGTTTACTTTTAAGAGAAAACTGATGTATTAATTGAAATTTGTGGAGAAAGAAGATGTCGATGGCTTTCCTATTGATAAAAATGTTCATAAATTAAAAAAATTCCAATTTTAAGATAAAATATAGTAAACATAATTTGGGTGTATCTCGAAGCTTTGAAAGACTCGTTTGAAATTTTGTTTTCAACAGCTCTTTAGAAGTGTCGGACGACTTTAAATATGTTCAGCTTGAACAGAAAAAACAATCAGTTTAAACTCAGAGGAATTCAAAATTCTCATTTATTCGACATCTCTCAAGTGATCTTAAAATCGCATTTCAAAACCAAAGTTTTGATGTCATTTGACAGATGAATTCAAAATCTTCTCTGAGAAAACAAAATAAGTTTTATTGTTAAAAATAAATGAACAACGTGAAATAGCACAAATAAAAAAATATAAATTGACAAACAGCTGTTTCAGAGCCCATAAAGATCCATCATCAGGGCCAATTCAAAAGATTAAAACCGATTTAAAAATTTGAGCCATGTAAAATAGGCTTGCGTCTTTCGCACGCGCCAAGATTGAATGGCGGCGATATATATTTTTATTTGTGCTATTTCACGTTTTTCATTTATTTTTATTATAACGGCACGAAGTTTAATTCACCTTTTTAGAGAAGTTTTACTGTCTTCATCAACGGCATTTCTCTGTAAACTAGATTCCCCGCTTACACAGACACCAGAATGGAATACAGGAACTCTTTAAGTGCGGAACCAGGCTTTATCCGTAAATTATAAGAATTGAACAGGATAAGATATCAGATAACTTTACGAAACAATGCTACTATAGGTTTAAGATTAAACTATCACACTATCAATGTAAAATCTATTGTAAGACAAATGTTTTGATTTTTCACATTTTGAAGACCTTATATGTGTGACCAAGTTTGACAATATCATGTGTATTTGTGGTAATTAAAAATAAATTGACTAATATAAAATTTTAGAAATATACAATTTCGTTACAGGAACATTGCATAATTGTATAGACTAAGCACAATTGTATAAGACCCCCCCCCCTCTTCATCGACTCCATAGCAATACATGTTAATACCACTTACTTGTAAAGTATGTGTATGGTAAACTAAATAGGCTCTGTCATAGCAATTCATTTTAAAAATGTCCCCGCGACTCAAAAGTTTAAGAACCCCTGGTCTACGCTGTAAAAAAAGAAAAATGTTTCTTACTGTATGAATTTATAATATAACTACTAACGAAAATATACAATAACTTATTCCGAGATATCCATTATTCCGAAAACTGTTCTTTATCTTTAGAAACCACAGAAAAAAATTGAGATTTAAAGAAGCACTTATAAAAAGTTTCTTTTGTCGCCACTGATTTTTGGAAATATTTCCAAGTAGTTTTTATAGTGTATTAATCAGTTTTTTTTCAAACTGGAATATTTGGTTTTAGGATGCTATTAATTCTCTATTAAAATTTTCAGCTGCGTAATTGAATTTGGTACTTTTCCATTATCCCGTCGACCACTTTTTATAACAAAAAACTATCACCAAACTACAGGATTTAGCGCCAAAAATGCAGACCCATTCACTTGACGTCAGAAGCATTACACGTGTTTGTTATGTCATCAAGTGGTTTTTAATTCGGCATTTACCTGTATTTTTAATTATGTTTTACTGATTTATTAGTTATTTCGTTAATTAAAATAACAATTGCGTCCTTAACCCTTTCCGGCACAGTGGTCCCACTCCGGGCACACCTGATTTTAATTCCAAACTTGCATTCGACACCAAGAATATTTAATAAAATTTTATTTCTACAATGAAAGCTTAAAATAAGGAGTTATTATTTTCTAAAAAAGTCGTTTGTAAATTCCGGTTTCAGTCAGTAATTTCTCATTTTACGAACAGACTTTGACTGTGCCGGAAAGGGTTAAACAGCGGTGCCATGATATTAAATGAGAAAAAGCATTAAAAAATGTTACGATGCACAGTTAGGTGCAATAAATCAGTTTCAATTGACGTCACAAACATCTATTTACCAGCAGAGAGGGATAATTAAGGAAAATAATGTAAATAAATGAATATCCCAGATTTTTCTTTCTGTTTTCATTAATATATTGAAATTTTTTTTTATCTTACTGATAGTTGACACTTTGATGAGCGGGGCTTTTCCGAATTTCGTTTATTTTATTTATTTATTTATTTACTTATTTTGACATTTAAATGGCAACATTTTTCCATTTGTTTATTTGGCGTTACAGTTTGGCGATAGTCTTTTTTTAATGAAAAGTGGTCGCCGCTATAATGAAGAAGTACCTTGAATTTATACATGCAAGAGTAACAAAATAATATTATTTTTAATGTTAAAGTAAATACTGTTAATTTTACATGTTTTTCTGTAAATCATATTTGTTGAACATAAAAATGTTTACTTGAGAATTGATGGAAAAATCTATATTCTAGGTTGAGAAAACTACTTAATACATCATAAAAACTACTCGGAAATGCTTCAGAAAACCAGTGGCAGCAAACGAAACTTTTGTTTTTATAATTGATTCTTTAAATCTCGAAAATACAGGGTGATTATAATTAAAGTCCCTCTATCAAAATGCTGTAAAAAAAGAACCACTGGTCACAATGACTTCAAATTTGAACTGAATATACTGGAAGAAGGGGAAACGATATGGCATAAGGAAAAAAGTTCCCAAGTGTAGCAATAGATGGCGCTTTAAGCGGCATAATGAAAGTGGATTCGGCTATAAGTGACATTTTTAATTGAAACACGACTGCTTTGGCATAACATATATGTAGACGTTATGCATAACATATATGTAGACGGCGAATGTACACACACATCCATATACAGGGTGATTATAATTAAAGTCCTACTTTCAAAATACTGTAAAAAAAGAACCACTGGTCAGAATACTTCAAATTTGAATTGAATATACTGGAAGAAGGGAGAAATGGTATGGCATAAGAAAAAAAAAAGTTCCAAAGTGTATCAATAGATGGCGATGTTAGCGGCATACTATGCAAATTAAAAGATACTCATGCGCAATTAAAAACCGAATCATGTGCTTTTTATGCGGTTTTTGGCCCAAGGACAGTTAAAAACCAATTTTTCCCATCGAATGGGGTATGACCTTGCCGTGGTGGATGGGCTTTCCACTAACAGTATCACAACTGTTGACTGATTAGGAAATCATTTTTTCCGTCAAACAACCAAAACAGTCATGCACATTGAACAGTATGGTTGCTGTACTGTGCAACTCATGCCAAAGCCGGCCTATTTCGATTAAAAATGTCACATGTGACCGAATCCACTTTTGTTATTCCGCTTACAGCGCCCTCTATTGATATACTTTGGAACTTTTTCTTTCTTATGCCATACCGTTTCCCTTTTCTTCCAGTCTATTAATTTCAAATTGAAAGTCATTCTGACCAGTGGTCCTTTTTTTACAGCATTTTGAATGTGAGACTTTAATTATAATCACCCTGTATATTAGTTCCGCCGGTTTCTATAGATAAAGAGCGCTTTTCGGAATAGCTGTATCTTTGAAAAGGTTATTTTAGGTTTTCTTTAATCGGTGTAATATAATTTCCAAGTTTAAGAACACTGTTAAAATTTTGCAGCAAACTGTCCAGTCATTCGACCGTTTTTACAGAAAACGGTAATATAACCGTAATTAAACTCTGTTCTGACCATATCATTGCCCTTGGTCAAACTACAGTTAAATTACGGTTATGTAACCGTTTTCTGTAAAAACGGTCAAATGACTGGACAGTTTGCTGCAAAATTTTAACAGTGGATCATATGTCTTTTTTTTTACAGTGTAATTTATTTACAAAATAATAACACTCTATTCTTTGATAAATACTACCCCTTTTTCCAATGAATTTAAACGGAAATTTTCTACTTTATGTTTCATAAAGTAGCATCCTCTATTTCCTGTGTTTATGTTTAATATTATAAATATAAATGATGAAAAATATTATATTCACGTTTTCTGAAAAATGGCATCTGAAGTTTCATACCTTTTAAACTAAAGAACCACACTTGATATTAAAAAGGAAAAAAAAAGGAGAAGAAATTTTACTTCTCCTTCATAATCTAATTTATCTTCATAAGACGGATGTCATATTCTTTGATAAAAAACAACACTTTTTTAAAAGAAAATTCAAATTATGCATGGCATTTTAATCAAAAGAGGTTCTGCATATAACGACTCTTACTTCTAAATGTCAAAATAAATTATCGTAATTTTTTACTCTCTAAGCTGCTGTTCTTTTCTTCTAATGCATTTAAACGGAAAGTTAAGACTATGTGTTTTAGAATACAGAATTTCCTGTTTTCTGTATTCCTATTTACCATATTTTGAGTGTTACTGTAATTAAATAAAAAAAAAAGAAAGAAACAAAATTCAGTTGTTCGAGTTTTTTATAAGGTATTTTCTGTATTTGATTTGAATATAAGTTTGTTTTTCGATGCTTCTAATGTTCTTTAGTCTTTACTAATACTTGTTAACGTTTCTGATGAATGCCATTATATTTTTAAAGCACGTTCTTTAAAAAATTACTTCGATTCTTATTTTAGTTGAAAAATTTGCAATTTTATTACGTATTTGTATGTACATTATGCAAAAGAAGAAGCTTTGTTAAGAATATATTTATATAAATAATAATTAAATGTTTACAACATATTCTTTGGAAATACCGGCAGTTTGTATTTTATGAAAAAATGATCTCATAAATTTGATCTCTCCAATTTATGATTAATGTTAAAAAAATAATAATTAAATGTTTAAAACATATTCTTCGAAATATCGGCAGTTTGTATTTTCTGAAAAAATGATCTCATAAATTTGATTGATCTTTAGACAAATGACATATCTGGTGTTAAAGCCACTTTAAATGTAAGATTGAGGAATAAGACATTTCTTTTTACCTTGATTATATACTTAATTCATTTTTAAAATTTTTGTTCAATTAAATATAAGTATCAGAAAAAGAAATTGAACATTTTAGGCGCCCTTAGATGTTATTACTTTTCAGTCAGAAAGTATGTGCAAATGGCTGCAGAATTCATTACGGACTTCGAATGACTTCTGAATGTGTTCCAAATGACTTCCAAAATTTGTATTTTCTCAAAAATGGTTAGGGAAATTTAATTGTTCTTTAGACAAATGACTTATCTGACATTGAAAAAGCCAAGTTAAATATAGGATTGAGAAAGACAATGCTTTTCACTTTTATTATATGGATAATTCAATTTTGTTCTTTGTGCTCAGTTAAATATAGTATCAAGATAGAGAAAATAAACGTTATAGGCACATGGTTTCATTATGTTTCAGCCAGAAAAGAAGGTGCAAATGAAAACGAAATTCGTTACGGATTTCGAATGACTTCCGAATGTCTTCCGAATGATTTCCGAAATTCGTATTTTCTGAAAAATGGTAACATAAATTTCATTGTTCTTTAGACAAATGATTTGTCTGACGTTAAAAAACCCACGTTAAATTTAGGAATGAGGAATAAGGCTATGGTTTTTATCATTGCATGGATAATTAACTTTTTATCTTTGTGCTCAATTAAATATACCGTAAAATTCCGAAAAAAATCCCAACCCGAATCTAAGTGCCCTTCCCAATTTTTACAAATTTCACTTTTCGAAAAAATTTCGTTTGTAAGCAACCCCTACCAAAAATCTTTGGTTGGAATGTGTTTTCACCCACCCCTTAACAAAGAAATTTTTGGCGGCGTTTATAAGTGTGCCATGGTTTGTTTCTTTGTTTTCATGTTCCGTAGTGTTCTCGCTTTGCTCTTTCATGTATGTTTAATTAAAGTTTAAAGTTAAAATATATCTCAATTCCGTTTTATTTACATGATATAGCTTGTGTTTTTACCATCTCTAAGTTTACAGTAAAGTACATCGAAGCGCCAATTCATGTCGACTTTCCTATAAACACGTGATTCGTTCACGCTCTAGCACCGTGATTGCCAAATTGCTGTTAGTCACTGGTCACGGAAGTCGCTTGTAAGCTTTGATGTCATCACCCGTGAACCAATGGCGTTTTGCGTGCGATTTTTGTTTTTAGGAATGGCAATATGTTATATGTAGATTCATGGAACGGACTTGTATAAATGATGGACTGAGTTGACTTTGACAGTATTTTCTGAAGGATCTTCTGACTTTATCAAAAAATAGAAAAGGGCTTTTGATTAACAAGTTTCTGAATAAGAACACCTGCCAATTTCATACATTTCAGAACAGAAATTAATTAAAAGTGTCATAAATTAGCTAGTTTGAATTTCAGAACAGCCTTAATAGACCTTAATGATAAGATTTAGGATTGAGGAAATTTTCGAGAAAATTCCGTTTATAAGCCCCTTTCCCATTTTTGCTACTATTTCGTGTTGTCAAAAGAGGGGGCTTATTTTTGGAATTTTACTGCAGTATTAAGAGAAAAAATTAATGTTTTAGGCACCTGATGTAATTATTTTTCATTTAGAAAAAGAAGATACAAATGGCTACATGTGGCCACAAGCAAAGGCGGTAGACATCACGTGACCATACTTAGATTCCTGCTTTCAGATTACAGATTTGCCTACTTATTTTAGCGTTTTGTTGCTGAACAGCTATGTGCTTGGTGGTTGAATGGTTAGAGCGATGCATTTGAGTCTAGAAATCATAAGTGCGAATCCCACGTCTTCTTTTTATTCCCAACGTTTCTTGTAGAATCTTTATTTTAAAATGTTTTAGCGGTTAAAATATTCTATTTCACGTTTTTTTTAAACTCTTTTATTTATAAATGTTTTATCGGTGAAATATTCTATTCCACTTTCATTTACAACTTTTTTATTTAAAAGTATTTTATTGGTTGCTTTATATTTTTCATGATAAGTGGAATATTTTTAATAAAAGTAAATTTTGATGTTAATAACAATTAAAGATTTATTTTTATTTTTAAAATAAAATATTTACTTAAATATTCTATTTCAGATTTTTTTTTATACTTTTTGATTTTAAAATGTTACGTATGGAATATTTTAATAAAAGTAAATTTTGATATTAATAACAATTAGATTTATTTGTATTAATAAAATAAAATACTTATTTAAATACGATAAAATGTGCTTAAAATTTTACATTAAACCGCCTTTTAGTATTTGAAGTTTCATTTCAATGCAATATTATCAAATACTTTTTTTGTAATGCAAAACATATTCAAAGAAATAAAAGGGAAGTAATCTAAGTACGGTCACGTGATGTCTGCCACCAGACACTTGTAGGTTTTTGTACTACATCTTTCAGCGACAAAAATGTTATGTTTACCTCAACGTAAAGCAGAACAAAAAATGACTCCATCTTACAAAATATTTTTCGTCCACTACACAATGACGCAAGCGGGACAATATTCTCATTTGTCCATGTTATGTACGTCAGAGAAATGGAAATGCTCATTTTTTATAAAATTCCTATAGTTCGGGAGAGAGCGTTACATTCTATAAACCAATTTTAGCGTCGCTGATTTTTATGTGTATGATAGGTTGGTTGGTACGTATAACGAAACTGTCCCTTAAATGCTGTAAAACTGGGATAGCAACGTCGTACGACCCATTGCAATGATAGAAGAATGGTAACACGATTAGTGATGTTACACGAACTTTGTGAAAATCATTTGGAAACAAGAAACACTGTTAAAATATTGCAGCAAACTGTCCAGTCATTCGACCGTTTTTATAGAAAACGGTTACATAACCGTAATTTAACTCTATTCTAATCGTAATATGGACAATAATAAGGTCAGAATAGAGTTACTGATGCACCAAGCTTGATAGAAAACAAGCGAACTACGCATGGGCGAAAATGGCTAGTCCATGTCGAAAATGGAGAAGTCCGTAACCCGCAAGTACACTACCTAAGATAAAGAGCGGTGATTTCAGCTTCTTTTGCCGGGGCTATTCTCCCTACAGTGTGAATGGAATCGGCTTGGCATTGTGCCAACCGGAGTTCTTAGAAGCGTGGTAGAACAGTACATTACTGTTATTTAACTGTTTTCTATAAAAACGGTTGAATGACTGGCCAGTTTTCTGCAATTTTTTAACAGAGTACTGTTCATCTACTATTGAAGTGGTCCGGGAGATCTTTCTATGCTAAACTACATTACCTAGTCGTGTAATATATCTACCATCTAACCTATTATATATATACAAATCAGTAATGCTAAAATTGGTTTTTAAATGGTAAAGTTGATCCCAAGCTACTAGACATACCGACAATGCCAATTCATATCTCAATGTTCAATGAATGTATTATTAAATCGACGTTGTGATTCAACAAAAGAGATATGATCGGCATATGATTCAATTGATGTTCTTCTGTAACACTAAACTCTCGTTCTGATATAGTTCTTAAAAGCAAAGACACAATTAGAACTATCAACTGGGCAATCCTGGAGCATCTTCCATTTTCTTCGGACTTCATACGATTACCAATTTTTTTCGATCTCCAAAAATATGCCCGACTTTTCATTCAATACCGATGTGGACTTGCGAATCCAGTTGGAAGATTTCTTTGTGTCTAAATTGGCATATTTCTATCACAGGGAGAGGAATCCAAAAACTTGAATATCATTAAAAAAACAGACATAAATGCTTGTGATAAAAACAGAACACAAAAAAGCTTCTAAAAACCTTTTAATATAATGATCGACATGTTTTGAATGCACAAACGATGGCATCATTTGTATAGATATGTATCTCACAAACGTATTGAATATGTTGAAGAAGTCAGAAATAAAATTCAAATACGCAATTTAATTTCATTATTGATTAAATTGTTTACAGTGTTTGGTTAAAAATATTTTTTTTTTCACATTCGATAGTAGTAGAAATAATTATATTTCTGAACTTGAGATTCCATTTTAATGACAATATACATATATATATATATATGTTATATAAAAAATTTATTTCCTTCGTATCCTTCTATTTTATTCGCATTAATCTTTTAAAAGTAATCTAACTTCTGCCATAGTCAGTATTTCCTTAATTCTTAATAATATTTATTCCTATTTAAAGTCCTTTTCAAAGTAAATATCCATATATTAATAATTATTTTATTCCAAATCTTAATCTAAAATTTTAAGTTCATTCGTCGCTTTTATCAGCTCCCCAATCTATAAAATTCCGAGACGCGTTCTCATTTCGAATGTTTTTTAAAAGCCATTTTCTTATTCTTATTATTATTATTATTATTGCTCTGATTTTTTCGCGCGCTTGGGATTTTAACTTCAAAATTTCTTCGCGACCAGGTACGGGATTCTTTACTGTTTTAGCCTCGCCCTCTAGCCTCATTCGCTGGGCTGGAAGTCGCCTCTCACTCATTCGTTTGTGCGCTCGTGACGTAATTCTGTATATGTCTCCGCGGAGAGAACAAAACCAGCTCGCAGCCGTCGGAGCGGGAGATTTTTGACGTTTTTGGAAGTGTAAACAAATATGTATCTGGTGTTTTATTATCGTAGAATATTCATCTGGCCATTTAACATCTTTAAATCAATGAAGTGAACCATCGTGAAGCCCGAGGCTATAAGTTTTATACCTGTGGAAATTGTGATGCATCGCTCTTATTCTTAATAAACTATTTATCTGAAAATTGGCTGGACTCTACTGGAGAAACTGTTCTGGTGTCTTTTCATTGCCTTACTACTTCGCCATACTCGCTAAATTTGACTGCAACTTGCTATATCGTTGAAGGACTGCCATTTTCTCATCGAAAATTATTCCTCATAAAATCTCAACTTCGTCAAAATGCCACATATATATTATATATATATATATACATCATTAAATAAAATAAAATTACGAACAAAATAAACGACAATCACTTATTTCTCTGAATACATTAAAAGTCATAAAAGGAAACAAATAATATTTATTTTTCCTATCTTTCATTAGTCTAATTTATTATTAATAATATTACAGAATAATAAGACTATATCCTTTGATAAACATAATACTTTGGTAAAGAGATTTCAAGTTAAACGAGACATTTTAATCAAAAATGGATTCTACATACAAACATTGCTCCCTTTAATACTTCATCTAAATAATTTGTCGTATTAATTTATTTTTATTTATTTATTTATTAAACTTTTCTTCTAATGATTTAAAGCAGAATGTTTTCTCTTCATTTAATAGAATACCACATTTCTTATTTGCTTTGTTTGTCTTTAATATTTTAAATGTTAACTAATGTAATTAAATTTAAGTAAAGAAACGAAATTTAATCACTCGATTTTTAAGGTTTTTCATGTGTTTCATTTGAATACAGTGTTTGTTTTTTCGATATTTCAATGTTCTTTCAAAACTGCTTGTTTACGTTTTTGAATATCATTAAATGTTTTAAGCATCTATTCTCTAAATTTGCTGATATTGTATTCTAATTGCAAAATATTTGTAATTTTTGTGTTTAATTGGATGTAAATTTTGAACTATATTAGTACACTTTGTTTTAAAAAAGTAAAAGAATTCTCTGATTTATATTTTTTATACCACGGACCAGGTCCCTACCTGCCGAGCTGAGTGCCTAGCTTTGGCTAAAACGGGGCCAAATACATTTTTTTTCATTTAATCATACAATAGTTTATATAAAACATAAAAAATATAAATACACTAGTATATAACGCCCGTCAAAAATGACGGAATTTGATCTGCGTTTCATTTTCATAAGACTTCATACAAACAAACAGCATGAAGATTTTGTTACTGAAAGTTCTGTATTGTAGAAAAGTACATTTTAAGAATGACAAATGATTTCTACAAATACAAATGATGAGGATTTTTTTTAAATTTTTTATTTTACTCAATATTCAATTTCTGAAAAGGTTCAACGATTGGACAAAACATTCAAAAATATTTAAAAAATAATCCATGTGCGAAAGTTTTTGAAAAAAATATATTAATGAGTTTCTAAAGAGCTTGACTCACAGCTCATTGATTGGTTACATAAGAAAAATTAAATGCAAATTCTGAAATGGTTTAACAATTGTACAAAACATTAAAATTTTGTTCGTTTTATATTGTCTAAGTTAATAGTATAATAGAGTTGGATTTTAATATTTCTTGAAGAACAAAGTTTTCCAGTCGTGAAGAAACAACTACATAGCAGAAACACATAAAAAGAGACAGAAAATTGCATGTTTATGGATATTAGCTTCTTAATTCACAGTAGGAAAATATCCCATTTAAAATGACAGAAAAGAATGACAGAAGTTTTCCAGATATGAAGAAATAGTTAAAATAAATATAACGACGAAAATAGATAATATAACTTTAACTTTTAAAAGTATTCGTCAAATTAAAACCTGATTTTGTCTTATTTTAAAAATATGCCTGAAAAAAAAATTGATCATTAAAAATCATCTTATTTTATTTCTTAAGTAAATTGAAATTATTAAATGCATTAGTATGACTGAAAAATATCTTTTCACATTCTCTTATTAAATTACATTTTTTTCACTACAAAGTTAGGTTTAAACGTTACTATGTTAAAAATCAAAATTTGATCTGCATTGATATAATTAACATATGTGATATGCGGTACTATATTTTCCTTATATTTTAACTGTATTTCATAAGAAATATTCATTTTATCATGCAAGCAAAATTTCAGAATTTAATTGGATATAAGCTAGGCGATTAAAATTTGATTTAACCAAGTTAGATTTTTAAGAAAGAAATTATATTAAGCTGAAGCTTTTAAAAGTTGATCTTGAAATAAATCAATACACCCTGAATTTTTCTTAGTTTAAAAATATTCTTATATGCATTTTATATTATTTTACAACTTTATTATTATGTTATATAATATTTTTTCCAACAGAATGATCTTTATTTATATTAATTGTCCATAGATGGTGCTAAAATATGCTTATATACATTTTATATTATTTTACAACTTTATTAATATTTTATATAAAATATATTTTTCAACGAAAACTTCCTTCGTTTATATTTATTGTTAATAGATGGCGCCAGAGGAACAAAATGTAAAATACTGATGGATCATCGCAAAGCCTCTCTATGAAAGCTATCTATCATCGCTATTTCTGAAAAAAGTTCTTACAGAAAAAAAATGCTTACAGAAATAAATTAAAGAAATCCTTTAAATTATTTAAAGACTTTAATATGCTTTTACAAATATTTTAAGAGCATAATCGGATATTTTAATGAAACGTTCAAAGAGTCATTCATTTTTTTAGATATGGGATTTGTGTTTCTGATTGGCAACAGTATTCGTTTGTTTACACCAGGTAATCGGATGTTTAATCTGTTATTTTTAATTTAAAACTTAAAACATTATAACTGGATATGATATACATATTTTATACGAAAATATGCTGAACAGACATTATTTCAAGTAGAAGAAATTATCATTTAGTGCTCATGTGTTAGCATATGTTTTTCAGTAAGCCTAACATGGCGTTTAACTCCGGTTCACTCGCAGACCAGAGTGGTCCAGCCCGGATTGGTTACAGACACTTTCTTGCCTTCGGATTTTATTATAAGTAGATCATTAAATTTACCGACAAAATTTAGTTTACGCAATATTCTACCAAAAACTCTCCAGAAATACATGATGTAATGTTTTCGTTATATGACTAAACATGCCAATATTTATATCATAAAGTGAGTTTTAACTCGCAAAGACACCAAATAAACTTTTTGATATTTCTAAATAAAAATATATGATATTTCTAAATAAAAATATATGATATTTCTAAATAAAAATATATGATATTTCTAAATAAAAATATATGATATTTCTACATAAAAATATATGATATTTCTAAATAAAAATATATGATATTTCTAAATAAAAATATATGATATTTCTAAATAAAAATATATGATATTTCTAAATAAAAATATATGATATTTCTAAATAAAAATATATGATATTTCTAAATAAAAATATATGATATTTCTACATAAAAATATATGATATTTCTAAATAAAAATATATGATATTTCTAAATAAAAATATATGATATTTCTAAATAAAAATATATCATATTTCTAAATAAAAATATATGATATTTCTACATAAAAATATATGATATTTCTAAATAAAAATATATGATATTTCTAAATAAAAATATATGATATTTCTAAATAAAAATATATGATATTTCTAAATAAAAATATATGATATTTCTACATAAAAATATATGATATTTCTAAATAAAAATATATGATATTTCTAAATAAAAATATATGATATTTCTAAATAAAAATATATGATATTTCTAAATAAAAATATATGATATTTCTACATAAAAACTTTTTGGTATTTCATAAAATATTCTCTAGAATACATTTCAAAAAGCAAAAAAGAATTATTTCTAACGTTAGTGATAAAAGTTTCTGAAATTCATTCAAATAAATTTTTATTAATTCGTCATTTGAGGCAAATGACGTAAATCCAAGTACTATAATTAAATCTTAACAGAATAATTGGCTGTTAGCTTTATAAATTTTATATGTATACATATAATAAAATAAAATAAAATATATAATTTTTTCATTGCAGTAGTTTATGTAAAACATGTAAAAAACTTAAATACATCATTAAATTTAACCACAAAAGGAAATGAATATAGCATTCCATCAAAAATACACTTATGAGTGAAAACTAAGTAGTTGCAATAAAATGCATATCATAATGTATTTTTTCTTTAAAATACAGTAGCTTTTTTTGTGCTTTTTTTTAAAGTACTACGGTATGGTAAATGAGGAAATTATAACTGTTTAAAAAAAGTACTTAAAGATATGTCATGTGCAGTTTTGAATGTTTCAGACATTTATAATACTTTGTAATAGTTAACCCTTTGATTATTGGCCTAGACTAGTGATCAACTTTAATATTAAATCGTACAACAATTTACAAAAAAATTCTTTGTGGTAAATTTCTCTTGAAAATGTACTAATATAAGTATACGGCATAGATTAATTATTGGAAACAGCATATTTCCCGACCAGATGTCAAAGGTTTAAGCTGATTTTTTTTATTGAGGATACAAGAAATACTAGTATCTTTCGTCGGGCAAATTTTACTGCATTGATTTATCATATATTCTAATACGAGCAAATCTTGTGTGTGTGTGTGGTTATATATGCAAATTTTATTTTAAAAACTGTTCTATCGATTTTGACGAAATTTTGTATCCTACCGTTTTGGGGCACCAAAAGAACCATTGTGATAGGTCACATGTTCTAGAAAATTTTATTAGTGGGTCATCTTGGGTCACCATGGGTCAGTGTCAAGCTAATTGTATCTAAAAAACGGTTCTAACGATTTTGACTAAATTTTGCATTCTACCATTTTCGGGCACGAGAAGACTATTGAGCTGGGTCACATGTTCGAGAACTTTCGATTAGTGATCATTTTTGGGTCAACGCGGGTCAAGTTAATTTTACCTAAAAAAAGGCTCTAACGATTTTGATTAAATTTTGTATCCTACGCGTTTCGGGTACGAGAAAATCATTGGGCTAGGTCACATGCTCGAAAAAATTAGATTAGTGGGTCATTTTTGGGTCACTGTGGGTCAAGCTAATTTTATCTAAAAACGGCTCAGACTATTTATACTAAATTCTGCATCTTAAGGTATTCGGGTACGAGAAGACTGTTGGGGTAGATCACATGTTCGAGAAAATTCGATTAGTGGGTCATTTCGGTCATGGGTCATTTTGGGTCAAGCTGTTTTTATATTAAATACGGCTCAGAGGATTTGAACTAAATTTAGTATCCTACAGTTTTAGGGAACGAGAAGACTATTGGGCTTGGTCACATGTTCGAGAAATTCCAATTAGTGGGTCATTATGGGTCAAGCTATTTTTTATCTTAAAAACGGCTCAGATGATTTGAGCTAAATTTTGTATCCTATGGTTTTTGGCACGGGAAAATCATTGGGCTAGATCACATGCTCGAGAAAATGCGATGAGTGGGTCATTTTTGGGTCACTGTTGGTCAAGCTAATTTTATCTAAAAATCGGCTCAGACTATTTTGACAAAATTTTATATCCTATGGGTTTCGGGCACGAGAAGAGAATTGGGCTTGGTCGCATGTTCGAGAAAATTTTATTAATGATTCATTTTGGTCATGGGTTATGATATTTGAACTCAAAGCTAATTTTGAACGAGCATAGCTTGGTCTTCTCTGCTCGTACTAATATAGTATATGACAGAGTAGTATGGCATATAAAGTATATGGCAGAGATTAATTTTCGAAACAGTGCATTTCCCGACCCGATGTCAAAGGTTTAAGCTAATTTGTTTTATTGAGGATAAAAGAAATACTAGTTCTTTTCGTCGGGCAAATTTTACTTTAATGATTTATTTTCATCTATATATACCATAAAATATTTTAGTGATTTTTTGAATGGTATTAAACCATAAAATGGTATTTTATTGACTAAAATTCATTAAGATGCAACTAAATGTAAATATATTGCTTGAAAGTGCGTAAAAGACATACATAAAAACATTTAAAAGCACATTAAAGTCCTTTTAAAAATTCCAAAACGTTTTCAACCGAAACCCGGTCATCATCAGTGGAAAAACTAAATTGTTGAGTTGAGTTGTTATCACTTTGCGTTTTCTTGCTTGTCCGGAATAAACTATTTTACTTCAAGGGTTTGGAAATAAGGTGGGATGGGAAAGGTAATCAATGATGCATTAATTCATTCCAGACTGCGTGGATATCAATGATAATACATCGTTACAGACTATTTCTTTTTTAGACATTATTTCTAGAGACTATCTTATGATTGCTTCCAGGTGATTATTTGTGCGGAATATAATTTTGGATCTATTGAAATCAACTTTTATAGGTTCAGTTTGCGCTAATCTTGCTAACGCAGTGTGGGGTCTATTTAATCTCAGATCTGCTTCATGTTATTTTATTCTGTCCCGAAATTTCCTCATTGTCATACCTATGTACATAAAATCTTTGTTATCTTTCTTGAATGGTATAATATTTTATTATAATTATATCGTGACGTTTTGGAATTTTTAAAAGGACTTTAATGTGCTTTTAAATGATTTTATGTATGTCTTTTACGCACCTTCAAGCAATATATTTACATTTAGTTGTATCTTAATGGTATTTTATTGGTTTATAGTTAGATGCACATTCAGTTGGCTGGAATAATTTCCCTTGTATTTCTTTACTTAAACTTCAACTACAGAGTATGCAGCAAGTACTAATGTTAATTAAGCAAGTACTAATATTTGTTGTCAGTGTTATTGATGAACATTGATATTAATGTTTGATGTAGTACAAGTGTAGTTGCTTATGAATAATATGATAAATAATAATTATGAATTATAATTAACTTCGTTTGTCTTTAAAGTCTCTCGCTGCTCGATGTGCAAATGAATCGATATTGATATCAACTCCTGCACATCTTAGCAATTTTGTAAGTAACTATTCGTCTTTGAATAGTTATGATATGCAAATATGTTATACTTTGCAGCCATTGGTAGAAACTTTAGTATAATTTTTTTAGATGGTAAATACTGCGTAAATGCTTATTAACTACTGCTTTTCTAATATAATTTGTATCAGAATATCGAAATCTTACATCAAGATCTATGTGCAACTTACAATTTCGATCACCCAGCCATAGGCGAATTGGCCAGTGCATGTGAATATTAATGTATGTATCTTAATATTGTATAATATTGTACATATATTTACATGCAATTTTAATTTCGTCATTGGAACGGAGACCAACCGTTTACCTCTCAGACTCTCTCGGGGGTCTGGCGAGGTCAGATTGGGGGATCTTTCTCTCCCCGTTACTTCTTGGGTCCGGTCTTCTGGCTGTGGTCCGTTAAGTGGCCGAATTTTTTTCTCCTCTCGTAGACTTTTTGAGTCCATACCTCACCGTTGGTTGTCCACGAGTGGGTGATTTTTGTAAATTTCTGTAAATTTCTGTCGTTGTTGTTGTTGTTGTTTCTTTTAGGTAGCTTTCAATACAAAAAAGTATAAAGCTACCTATTGCAGCCATTCGGAGGAAAGCAGTTCCAGAAAATTTCGATATATTTTCACCGATCATGACCCCCCCCAGACCCCAAAACCACCCTCCGTTCAAATGTTGATTTATATATACATATATATATATCCACATATATATATATATATATATATGTATATATATATATATATATATATATATATATATATATATATATATATATATATATATATATATATATATATATATATATATATCTGACCTATGTCATACGATAACGCTCGTATTTATAAATCAATTTGGATGAAACTAATTGTGTGTATTAAGCTCACAAATGTCTCGACCGAGTTCGTTGGCCAGCTTGGTCCGCCATCTTGTTTCAAGATGGCGGCCACTTAAAGATTTAATAAATATTTAAAACTAAAATAAACATACAAAAAAGTTAAAAATTCAAATTTATTTTTTAATTAAGTGTTAGGCCTTGATACAAGGATTCCAGAGCATTTTTTGTTTTACCTCTATCTTAAAAAATGGCTGAGATAAAGCAGTTTGAAATTCTAGGGTGGCTGACATTTTGAAACAAGACAGCACATTACAAAAATTTTCATTGTTGTAATCATTTTCCCAATCATACGCATAAAACTATATATTCATATCAGTTAGCGCCAATTCTCGCCAAACTTGGCGACACTTGGCGAAATATCGCCAAATTTGGCGACCAAAATAAGTCTTCAATAATGAAGCCAATTTGGCTATAGCTCAATAATTTGGCGAATTTCTTATTCTAATTCAGTATTAACGAATCTTTTGTTAACGTTTTCTTTGCATTTTAGCTTGCTGCTTTCGTGTAACATTAGCTAAAATTTTAAAACGAAGTTATAGGAAAGCTACCTTTTCCTCCCGGTACAGGCCGGAAGGACTTTTTTATTTTGCGACGCACTTTCTATGATCTCACTGAATTTTCCTCCAGTCTGTTTTGCCATTTGTTCAGATTTTTTTTTCATATTATTTTCCACCTTATATACGTTATCAGTTTTGCTTCTGTTACATGTATTGGATTTTCCATATCGACGGGGAATCTTGCGACAGTAATATTTTACAAATTGTTCACCGGTATTTTACTGAAATAAATGCGAACAATAATTGTTTAATACAAGAGTGAATTATACATGTTTATATCAACTAAAAATAAACCTTAATGTTTCAAACTAATTTTACACTAGTTGAGTTAAAATGTTACACTAATAGTTTTAAAGAGTTAACTAGTGTAACCCTTAGATTAAGAGTTAACTAGTATAACTCGATTATAACAGTTAAAAGCTTACTAATCGAGTCATAACACATGGGCTGATAAGTTCCCTGTCTAATAAAGAAAACACAACTTTTTTACAAAATTTTATAATTTTATGACTTTATAACTTTATAACTTTAATAAATAACATAACTTTAAAAATAAATAATAATAATTTAATAATAATAATAATAATTTAGTAATAATAATTTAATAGTAATAATAATAATTTAATAATAATAATTTAATAATAATAATTTAATAAATACAGAGTAATAATAATTTAATAAATACATAATAATAATAATTTTATAATAAATAACATAATTTTATAACTAAAAAGCTCCAAACAGTGCTCAGAAAATCATCGACTCGTTGTTGTTTTTGGTCAAAATTCAACACGCGCGGCAGCCACTTTGACAACAGCTTTTTCATAGACAAATGTTCATTCAAAATAAAACCTACACATTCCTTGGATATCTTCAGAGTCTGAGCTATCTCCTGCAACTTCACTTTACGATTCCCCAAAACGATTTTGTGGACTATTTTTATGTTTTCCGGAGTAACCACCTATTTTGCGTGGTGCATCACTGTGGTCCGTACGACCACGTTTAAATTCAACAAACCAGTCAATAATGGTTGATTTACCTGGTGCAGCGTCCGGATAACGCTTATTAAGCCAAGCCTTTGTTTGAACGGTGTTTTTTCCCATAAAATAACAATTCTTGAAATTCTTGTTTATCCATTTTTTTGTTTATCAACAAAGTTGTTCAAATAAAACCACTCTAACGTTTTATCCACAAGGCGAATCGTCATGACATTTTTTCTGCTACCTTTTAACGGTTAGTATTTACTAAAAAAGCATCGGTTCGGCGATTGAAACGCCATCTGTGGGCCAGACCGGGAACTTATCAGCCCATGTGTTAATTTGACAGTCACATGCTTTAGTACACACCCAACAAGTTAAGGGGAAAACAGTTTAAACACACACACACACAAAAAGAGATCATACTTTAGTAATTTTTTTCAAGTTTTAATAAAAACTGAAAAGCTTTTTTCAATATATTGACTTATGTTTGGAAGGTGTTCCGTAGTTGTTGTTTTTTTATTAAAAAAAATTCTGTGCTTTGTTCTGGGCATCACAGGTAAACGAAGGTTTATATAAAATTATAACAAATTACAACACCTTGTAATTATATAGTACTTCATTTAGTTGCTAAAAGGCGTAAAATAAAAAGATTATAAAGAATAAAATAAGTTTTATTAGACTGTTGACATGTTTCAGATCAATCTGAGTCATTATTAAAACAAATAAGAATATTCTATAATTGCACAATCTATGGTTACGAACATGGAAATAAACATCCAAGTATAAAATAAGAAATAACGTGAATAACTTTAAGAAGCCTATGAAAAAATTAAAGGGTAACGTTTCAAATAACATAATAGACCATGCAATTATAGAATATTTTTATTTCTTTTGATAATGGTTCAGATTGAGCTGAAACATGTCAACAGTCTAATAAAACTTATTTTACTGTTTATAATCTTTCTATTTTACGCCTTTTAGAAGTTAAAACAAGTAGGTAAACGAGGATGTTCAGAAAACACAATTTCAGATCGTTCATTGCAATAGCATTCCCGAAACATAAAAAAAAAAAAGAAAATCTATAATAACATTAATCTTTAGCGTATTGGCTGCGGCGGAGCGTGAAATGTTTTTCTAAAATATAAATATTTCTGAAAATAGCGACATTTATAATAAAATAATATGCTGGGTCCCATAAAAATGACTTTAAAATATTTGTAAAAAATCGAAAAATGAAACAAAAATCCTATGTAACGCTATAGAGAATTCTATTCTGAACGTTTACATTAAGATTAAAAAGAAACCGATCGAGCATTCTTGAGCAATTTAAACGGACATGTAACAAATGTATCATTTTCCAAAAACTGCTGTTACATTTTGAAGTTTTCTTTAGCGACAATTAGTTACAGTGGCATAGTTTTCGCTGTAACTTTTATAAAAATTTTAAATAAAAAAAATCGTTTTGAGGCTATATTCATACACTCACTATAAACACTCAATAAATCCAAATAAATCCAAATAAATAAAATCAATTTTCTGTAAGTTATAAACTAGTATCCCTACCCCCCCCCCCCCCCCCCCCCCCCCCTAAACAACATATTTAAGCGAAACCATGGATTTGTTAGCAAATGAATGCAATATATGGCGTCTATACAAAATTAAACGTATATAGTACACTCTCATCGGTGCAAATTTAGTTAAGTAAACAAAACTATTGGTTGTTAACTATTATTTTTACTCCGTTATTTCATATCCGCATTTGACCCCACTAAAATTATTTATAAACTACGAGCAAAAAATTCTTAATAAACAACATTAACATTTCAAAACGTATTCTTAAAAAATACTACATTTTTATTTCTCAGAAAAAATATTGTTCATAAATTAAAAGACATTAATAATTTTTTGACATAATAGAAAACAATAAAAAAATTATTGTTCATAAATTAAAAGACATTAATCATTTTTTAAAATCATAGAAAACATTTAAAAAATTAAGAAAATTAAAAAACTAATTTAATAATTGTTTCTTTAATTTTTCAAATTCTTACTTATACAAGAACCAAGCTATATTGTTTCATAATAAATAATTAATCTCTTTCGAGATATTTTAAATTATACATGGTATTTTTATAAAATAAAAAAAGAATGATCTATATCCAAGAACTGCTCGTAGAAATGTGAAAATAATTTATGGTTATTTTTATCATTTTCCAATATATTTCCCTTTTCTTTTAATGAGATAAAAAAAAAAAATTGATCTTATTTTTCTGAAACCACATTCATTTCTATTTTCTTCTAATGATTTTAAGTAAAAAGTTTGCTCTTTATTTATTAATATACCGCTTTTCTTATTTTCTGTGTCTGTCTTTAATATTTTAAAAGCAAACCAATGTAATTAAATTTAAAAAGAAACGAGCCCGAATCGTGAGGTTTTTCTAATAACAATTTCAGCAGAAAACAAATTATGTTAAAACCTGGAAATGAAATGTTGCATAGTTAGAATTTTAATACAAATCATAATAGAAATAATAATAAACAAAAAAAGCTTTATTACAAGAATGTATGAATAGAATTTCTATTTATTAAAAACATATTACCACGTTATTGACATATGACATTACACTGTTTTTCATAATGGTATGAATAAACCTTTTTTTGAAAATAGAAAAACCAACAAAAAAATTTGCTTGAAACTATATCTATTTTATTTTAAAAATGTATTTAATTAGTTAAGATGGCTCTTTATTTATTTGTATACCGTTTTTCTTATTTTCTGTGTTTTGTCTTTAATATTTTAAATGCAAACCAACGTAATTTAATTTAAACAAGAACGAAAAATCATGCGTCAAGCATAGATTATGTAACACTTTCCAACGCTTCCAAAATAATTTTACGAATCATACTCTTTAATAAGCTAAAAGATAACATCTAAGTAATCCAAATACTTTTATTCAGCCCTGTATAGGATCTATAGATTTGTATATATACTACATAGGATGCTAAATTTTAGTTCAGTTAGGAAACACGTAGCACAGTTTAAAATTCTCCGTCTGGAGTTAAATGATACGGAAATGTGTTCCCGAACTTTTGTGCTTCCCTGTATAGGATCTACAGAATTTATACACACCACGTAATATACAAAAAGCGATTTAAAATTAAAATCGCGTTTAGTAACTTAAAACGCACTTCCAGGAATTATTGTTAACATACAGTAGAGAATTCTTTTGTGTGTCCCTGTAAATGAACGATGACTGCTATACACACAATATTCTGTAGTAAGTCTCTTGTAATGAACCTTATATAAATTTCAATGCGTTTAAAATAAGGAAACATTATTTAAATAAACCGCAGACGATTTTTCTCCATAGACGTAATGTAACGGAATTCTTTTGACTGTCCCTGTAAAGTAAGTATAAGTGCTATGCACACCCTATTCCATATTAAGCTTCTTCTAATGCACCTTAGTGATATATATAAATTTCAATGTGTTTAAAATAGTGAAACATTATTTAAATAAACCGCAAATGATTTTTCCCCATAGACCGCAATGTAACGGAATTCTTTTGAGTGTCCCTGTAAAAAAACTATAAGTGCTACATACTTCCGTTGAAATAGGGAACATGCTATAGATAACGATTATAACATATAAAAATTGCAGGGCAATCCGAGCATATTTACGGGAGTTAGAGCACGGACAGACGGCCAGACGGCAGACGGCCAGACAAACCGAAGTCATAAACACTTTTGAACTAGGTTGGAAAGTGTTAAAAAGAAACGAACCCGAATCGTGAGGTTTTTCTGATAATAATTTTCGTAGAGAAATTTCATGTTAAAACCTTGAAGTGAAATGATGCATAGTTTGAATTTTAATACACACCATAATAGAAATAATAAAATTTAAAAAAGAAAAAGAAGCTTTATTACAAGAAAGTATGAATAGAATTTCTATTTATTAAAAAAATATTACCACATTATTGACATATGACATTACAGTGTTTTTAATAATGGTTTGAGTAACCAGATTTTTGAAAATAGAAAAGCAACAAAAACGTTTGCTTAAACTATGTATGTTTTATTTTAAAAAGTCAGCAATTGTATAGTAAAACTGAGTACATTTTTCTCGTTTTTTTCAATTTATTGTGCTGGTAATAATAAAAATTTCTTGTGATAAATTCATTTGAATATTGGGACAATGAACAACATGAAGTAATGATATCAAATCAATTCAATGGCACTGGAATATCCACCTGATAGTAAAAATAGGGATTTGAAGATTCATGTGCAGATCCTACAATAAATGACAAGGACCTGAAATCTTCAGATGAAGAATTGGTGCCTGAAGCTTCTGCACAAACAATGAACGTTATAACTATCATTTCGATTTAATTTAATTTAATTTTAATTTATCTTTTGCCTAATAACTTTTTAAAATGTTTAAAGAAATTTGTTACTTATTTAACAATAAATTTTGATATTTAAATAAATAAACCCCAGTTTATAATTAGACTAAAAATTTATTGTTCAAACAGATTTTATAGGAAAGGTTTTATTCAATACATCTGTCTCA
The DNA here is from genome assembly GCA_963931845.1 of Maratus michaelseni. Classification (NCBI taxonomy): domain Eukaryota; kingdom Metazoa; phylum Arthropoda; class Arachnida; order Araneae; family Salticidae; genus Maratus; species Maratus michaelseni. The sequence goes on from OZ007600.1 coordinate 211,243,867, forward strand.
CAGAAAGTCTTCAGAGAATAGGATTTTAGAATGTTTTCTTCAGAAGAAGATCTGAGTAGATCTTGCGAAATACCTTGTATACTTCTTAATTCTATTGAAAATACAATCTTCTGGAGGATTCCCGTCCTGCCTTTTTTCATTTCTTATTAATATTTTTCGGCGTTTTCTTTTCAAAAATATTTTCTGTATTGGGAAGAAATGCTGTCTTTTTTAAAAATGTATTTGGAAATCTTATATATCTGCAGTGTAAGGAGATTGAAAAAAGTCCGTAAATAAAATGAACACGAATACATAAAGTTATCGCATATAAAATCTGAAAAATTTCCTTAAAAATACTAATATTATGTACTATTTATCAAACAATAAACTATGTATACACTTTTAACCTGTGCCAGAAAATACTAAAAAAACAAACGGAAAAATTTCCAAATAAACAAACAATGTTTAATGCTAACATAACATTAGACATAATTTTAAATCTTGCATCAGTTGCTGTCGTTGTCTGACAACCCCTGTCCGACCGAAATGTTAGGCTAAGTCTCGAAATTACTGGGCATTGTGGATGCGCTTCCTTTTTAATGAGACACCACAGGTACTGCACAGTTTAAAAAAATGTTTTAAAAACTTTTTACTTATTTGATAGCAAACTTATTTATTTAATTAAACAAACACTAGTTTTCATAATTAGATTAGGAATATAGGTCTTTTAATCATATGTTACATGAAACTGGTAGAAATCTCTAGAACGGAATTTAGTGAGCCCATTTTGACACACTCGTTCTGTTACGGCATCATGCCCGTATACACGGCATATCTTTCTTTGAGCTTTCACTGCTAATTTGTCTTTTTAAAAAATAGTACAATTAAATATGACAATAATGCACGTTTTTCGTGCCTACTTTCATAGGTACGTCGCCCACGTAATACAGATTTTACGAAACAAAACAATCACAACAAAACTTTGCAACACAACCTTTCAATCTTACAGTTGCGTTGCGCGATGGCAACAAGAAAGGGAAGGCAGAAACGGAATTAACTATAACCAGGCGAAAAATTGAACGAACTTATTTACCAACCCATTAAAAGAGGAATTTCCTTCCAGTCTGCGTTACTATCGACAACAATGTGTGTATCTGAAAGAAGTTTTCTTAGTTTTGAGTGTAGTGCCGACTTGTGAAGGTTATTTGTTGTGGTTAAAACCAGCATTTTGTAGTATACAAAATTATATTCGTTATCTAGAATCTTTATTGACGCAACATTGTATTAACATATATTACTTCTACAAAGTATAACAAAAGTTATATACATTTTCTTTTGTTTGCACAGGTGGAATAGTGCGCAATATTGCTACTTGACCAATCACATTGTACAGGTTGCGGCAAAAAAAAAAAACGATCATCAAGATTTTTTGCAATAAAAACTTTATTTTTCAAAATTTTATTAACGAAAAACAATAAAGAACAACCACAGTTATAAAATATTCAATTGGTTTCAAAATGGCCTTCTTGTGCGCGTTTGCAGAGCTGCAAACGCTTCCGAAAACTTTTGGCCGCGGCACGCACCTCCTCCGGCGACAATCGGTCCCATTCCCGGCGCAGCGATTTCTTCAGAGACTCCAAACGTTTGTGGGGCTTGGCATAGGCCCTGGTCTGCAAAATGGACTATGCTGCAGTCTATCGGATTCAGATCCGGTGAGTAAGGCGGTCATTCTGCAGACGAGATGAAGTCCGGAAAATGGCTTCTGCACCAGTCCTGAGTCGCTTTCGCCGCGTGAGCCGGGTCTGAGTCCTGTTGGAACATCCAATTCGTATGCTTGAAGTGCTGATGGGCCCACGGAAGTACCACGGTTTCCAAAATGTTGCGTCGGTATACTTCTTGATTGATTTGACACCTTGGTCCACTAAAACGAGTGGAATCTTGCCACTTCTGCAAATTCCGCCCCAAATCATCACGGACTAAGAATTTTGCCGGCGTTCGAGAACGGCCGAGCTGCGGAGGGCCTCGGCGGACCAGCTTCTGTCGTTTTGGTGATTGTGGGATTGTTCGACGGTGAACAACTTCTCATCCGGGAAGAGGATGCGGTCCTAGTCGAGAGGTGGGTGTCAACGAATAAGTCGGTTGCATCTTTCGAGTCGTACGCGCTTGTTATCGTCGGTAATGAGTTGAACTTTTTGCAGCTTGTATGGCATTAAATGGAGATCCTCTTTGGCTATTCACCGAACCGATCTGTCGCTGATTACAATATCATGGGCGATTTTTCGCATCGATACCCTCGAATTTCACCTCAGCCGCTCTCGAACCAGTTTTCGGTTGTTGTCGGTTCTGACGGTGCGCTTTCTGCTGCTTCCTGGACGGCGGCCACCATGACCTAGCTCCTTGTATCTTTGATTGTTCGGGAGACAGTGGCCGGGTCGATGCCGAGAGTTCAAGCGATCTCACAGTTGAGCCTTTTCAGGCTATGTAAGATTTGTGTACGTTGGTTGGACATCTGAAAATAACATATACAAAAAAAAACATTAAAAAATTATTTAATTAGACATACTAGTTCAGAAAAACATGGGCTATCCAATTAAAAAAATACTAAAATCAAACAGGTTCAAACAGTCGTGTTAGAACAACAGAAACATTGATGATCGTTTTTTGCCACACCCTGTATAGTAAAACTGAGTACATTTTTCTCCTTTCTTTCAATTTCTTGTGCTGGTAATGATAAGAAATTCTTGGGATAGATTCATTTGAATGGTGGGACAATGGACAATATGAAGTAATGACATCAAAAGAATTAATGGCGCTGGAATGTCCATCTTATTGTGAAGATGGGGATTCGACAATTCGGGAGCATATCCTACAATAAATGACAAGGACCTGAAATCTTCGGATAAGGAAATTGTGCCTGAAACGTCTGCAGAAACAATGAACGTTATAACTGTTATTTCGATTTAATTTAATTTAATTTTAGTTTATCTTTTGCCTAATGACATTTTAAAATGGATAAAGAAACCTGTTATTTATTTGACAATAATTATTTATGTAAATAAGTAAACATCAGTTTATAATTAGATTTGATAATTTAGTTTTGAAGCAGATTTTATAAGAAAAGTTTTATTCAATACACCTGTCTCAGAGAAAGTCTTCTGAGAATAGGATTTTATAATGTTTTCTTCAAAAGAAGATCTGAGTAGATTTTGCGAAATACCTTGTATATTTCTTTATTCTATTGAAAATACAATCTTTTGAAGGTTTCCAGACTTGTCGTTTTTCACTTCTTAACAATATTTTTCAGCGTTTTCTTTTCAAAAATATTTTCTGTGTTGGGAAGAAATTTTGTTTTCCTTAAATGTATTTGCAAATCTTATATATCTGCAGTGTAAGGAGATTGAAAAAAAAAATACATAAATAAAATGAAGAACACGAATACATAAAGTAATTCCATATAAATTCTGAAAAAATTCCTTAAAAATACTAATATTATATATCAATTATCAAGCAATAAACTATGTATTCACTTTTAACCTGTGCCTGAAAATACTAAAAAAAGTAACGGAAAAAATACAAAATAAACAGAAAATGTTTAATGCTCACATAACTTTAGACATAATTTTAAATATTGCATCAGTTGCTATCGTTATCTTATGACCCCTGCAGAAATGTTAGGCTAAGTCCCGAAATTATTAGGCATTGTCAGATTCCATTTTAATGAGACACCGCAGGTGCTGCACAGTTGAAAATAAGTTATAAAAAATTTCTGATTTATTTGATAGTAAACTTATTTATTTAATTAAACAAAGACTAGTTTTCATAATTCGATTACGAATATAGTTTTATTTATCATATTTTACATGAAACAGTCACAAATTTTTAGAACGGAATTTGGTGAACCCATTTTGACACACTCGTTCTGTAACGGCATCATGTCCGTATACACGGCATATCTTTCTTTCAGCCTTCGCTGCTAATTTGTTTTTTTAAAAAATAGTACAATAAAATACGACAATAATGCACATTTTTCGTGCCTATTTTGACAGGTACGTCGCCCACGTAATACAGATTTTACGAAATAAAACAATCACAACAAAACCTTGTAACACAACCCTTCAAGCCTACAGTCGAGTTACGCGGTGGCAACAAGAAAGGGAAGACAGAAACGGAATTAACTATAATAAGACGAAAATTTTAACGAACTTATTTACCAACCCATAAAAAGGAATTTCCTTCCAGTCTGCGTTACTATCGACAACAGCGTGTGTTTCTATAAGAAGTGTTCTCAGTTTTGCGTGAAGTGCCGACTTGTGAAGGTTATTTGTTGTGGTTACAATCAGCATTTTGTAGTACAGTGGGTGATCGGTTAACGAACTTAATCCGTTCCAAAACAATGTTCGCTAACCGAATTGTTCGTTAACCGATCATAGATTTAGTATAGATTTGTATGGGAATTCAATTAATTCGTTCTTAAAAGCTAAATAATACATAGAAATTAATATAAATTCTCCTTAAATTTATTTAAAAGTAATAATAATAAAACATACATTACATACATACAGTCTTGTCCTTCCTTCAGTCTTGCTGTTTTGAGTTTGTGGGGCATTAAATATTTGACAAAAGCTTATTTTTTCTTTCTAGAGTTTTCAATATTCACATTTTAATAGGGTTAATATACGTCTGTATTTAATATGGACAAATAGCAGTTTCATGTCCGTGTCGTGCCGTACTTAAAAAAATAAATGACATACCCTTTGTAAAAACTTTTAGGATCACATTCATTGACTACAGCGTTAAATCATATAAGTTTATTACTTTGACCTATCAAAAACTCCATTAGTTCTCTAAAAGATTGCATTTACTACAGAGCCCGACAAAGCTCGAGTGGAGCCAAGAGCCTGTTAATAATGTAGGAACTAAATTTCAGTTAAAATAATTAACTTCCAATTAAAAATATTTCTTTAAAAACGGACAAAAAATATAAAAATGAATGTTTTTGTACACTTTATTCTATTTTGATGGCCCTAAAATGTAGAGCCCGAACTCCCGGTTGTCCTTGAATTAATTAGGCTATACGTATACAACTGTTAAAATATTCTCTAAGTCGATAATAGTAAGATACAATTAAGTACAGCTCTGTAAATCTTAAACACAGCATTGCTTCTTCTTGGATTTGTTTCGTTAGATGTTCGTTAACCGAACATGTGTTCGTTATCCGAACATAAAATTCTCTCGTGAAGGTGTTCGTTAACCGATCTGTTCGTAAACCGAACATTCGTTGACCGATCACTCACTGTATACAAAATTATATTCGTTATCTAGAGTCTTTAGCGACGCAACATCGTATTTAACATATACTTCTAAAGAGTATAAAAAAAGTTATATACATTTTCTTTTGCTTTGCACAGGTGGAATAGTGTGCAGTATTGTTACTTGACCTACACATTGTATCGTAAAACGGAGTACATTTTTCTCCTTTCTTTCAATTTCTTGTGGTGGTAATGATAAAAAATTTATTCTTGTGATAGAGTTAGTTGAATATTGGGACAATGGACGACATGAAGATATCAAATAATATCAAATAATAATGATATCAAATCAATCAATGGCTCTGGAAAATCTCTCTGATACTGAATATGGGGATTGGACGATTCAGGTGCAGATCCTACAATAAATGACAAAGACCTGAAATCCTCGAATAGGGAAATTGTGCTTGAAATTTCTGCTCAAACAATGAACGTTATAACTATCGTTTCGATTTAATTTAATTTAATTTAATTTAATTTTAATATATATTTTGCCTAATAACTTTTTAAAATATTTAAAGAAATTTATTATTTATTTAACAATAAATTTGGATATTTAAATAAATAAACCCAAGTTTATAATTAGATTGAAAATTTAGTGTTCAACCAGTTTTTATCAGAAAAGTTTTATTCCATACATCTGTCTCAGAGAAAGTCTTCGGAGAATTGGATTTTATAATGTTTTCTTCAGAAGCAGATGTGAGTAGATTTTGCGAAATACCTTGTATACTTCTTTATTCTATTGAAAATACAATCTTCTGGTGGGTTACAGTCCTGTCGTTTTTCACTTCTTATCAATATTTTTCTGCGTTTTCTTTTCAAAAATATTTTCTGTATTGCGAAAAAAATGTTGCTGTTGTATATTTTTTTAATGTATTTTCAAATCTGCAGTGTAAAGAGACTGAAAAAAAGTCCGTAAATAAAATGAAGAACACGGATACATAAAGTAATCGCATGTAAAATCTAAAAAAATTTCCTTAAAAATACTAATATTATGTACTATTTATCAAACAGTAAACAATGTATGCACATTTAACTTTTGCCTGAAAATACTAAAAAACTAACGTAAAAGTTTCCAAAAAATGTTTAATGTTAACATAAAATTAGACATAAGTTTGAATCTTGCATTAGTTGCTGTCGTTGTTGTTTTATGACCCCTCATCCACCAAATGTCAGATTAGGTCCTGAAAGTGCTGAGCATAGGGGAGTGCAGCTTCCATTTTAATGAAATACCACAGGTGCTGCTCATTTTAAAAGAGGTTTTAGAAATCAACTTATTTATTTGATAGTAAACCTCGCTATTTAATTAAACAAACACCAATATTCATAATTAGGTGACGAATATAGTTTACCCCGCCGCCTATTACACATAAAATTGACGTAACTATTCGGTATATCTGTCTCAGGAAAGTTTTCAGAGTTTAGGGTATTTTTATGTTTCAGATTACCGGAATGAGGGAATCTCGCAGCTGTGTGCCTGTCTCCCACCTACTCAATTTCTAACCTGGGAACTCTCCATACCACTTATTTTACGTGAAGGTGTATGGCATCCACACCGAATCCAACAGCAACACAGTCTTCCCTGCCAATTACCCACCCAGTCTAGAAAAAGTGACTAGATTTCATGCTACTACAATTCACTATTCGGGTATAAAGTGGTACTTTACTGAATGTCTGGTCTTTGGCTTTTCGGTAGTTCATTATACATGGTTCGTAACGCAAAGTTTATAATAATAGACGGCGAATTCATTTTGCCGAAAACCACGCAAAAATCATTGCCAGCTTTAGGCACGTGGTTTATCACAAACCCTGTCTAAACTATCATTGGATCAGCTTATTTTTATTTACATTTCTACCCTGCCCAATAGTCGATTTTTCAGAGTCACTCTTCAGTATTGGTTCAGGGTTGCACGATCAGTCAGAATATTTTGGTGGAAGATTGTAACGTCGTCTATTGATTGACTTCACACATTATAGGCAAATGTGCATGCCTTCTTTATAACGTATGCCATGACAATAATGATGACAATGAAATGATGACTTGATATGGAAACATAGAGAAGTAAATCAACTTTTTCCTTTTGAAAATTTGTACACCGTATCAATTTATTGCTTTATTATATATATATATATATATATATATATATATATATATATATAGAAGAAAATATAACTCCTAATATTAGATGCACATACAATTAAATAATCAGTTATGTAAAAAGTATATTAGTAAACATATAATTCACCACATTTATGTTAATTACTTCTCTTCGTAATTTTGTAAGATTAAATCTAAAGTCACTTACACAGAATTGTGCAAATGAAAATATGTTTTATTTGTAATTGTGTTGATACCTACTGTTATTGTAAAAGCTTAGTATTATAATTCAAAACTGAATATTTATAAATCCTAATTGTAAGTCAAAATAATCAACAAATTTCAAACCTGTAAACTGTAAAACACTTGAACATTGTTTTTTTCACCTGGGGTTTTTCCCGGTCCACGATCTTCTCTGTGGTGAGTGCTAATAGTAGCATTTCTCCTTTTTTAACTGGTAGGTCAGAAATTAACCAGTTGACATATTACTAAAAAATTCAAATTTGTATAATTGTATGTACTGCAGATTATTTTAGATCAGAAAAAGTAAGAAAATGCTATGTTGACACAAAATTCCTGTGTAATATGCGAACATGTAATAGTCTCTGTTTAAATATTAAGAAAAAACGAAATTTTAATTGAAAAATTATTTATATACATAAAAAATAATAAACAAATTTACCAATTACATTGTAGGTAGATTATTTGAAATTAGGTGGATCCAGAGAAAACACCTTAAGTCTGATCACCTATAAACAACCCAGTGAAAATAAGTTAACTGTTGCTAACTCGAAAAATCATAATTACACAAGAAAGCTCCAAGGAGGTAGCGCTACAATCAATGTCAAGTCATAGCATACCGCCCCCATTGACATATGCCAACATTCAAAAACATAATGTGAAATAAGAATTATTAAAAAAAACTTATAAAATGTCATGCCTAAACAATTTTTCAAAACATTACACACGTATAACCTTTAAAATATGTACATACTATACATAATAAACATTTCCAAATTAAAAATAATATATATACACTGAATGATATTAAAAATAAATTGAATGGTTCAAGATTATAGATATTAGCTATTTTCTATTGGAAAAGGGCAAACTTTTGAAATAAACTTCGTAATTGTACCTGTTGCTGATTTAATTTTCAAGATTCTGACTTTTTAATCAGAGCCAGGTGTTACTTTAAGGATACGGCCCAACGCCCATTTACCAAGGGTTAAATTATCCTCTGTTAAGAACAAACCATTTCGTTCGTTGCTGTAAATCACCCAAATAATCATTTTTCCATTTCTTCTATACGGTTTGAATAATTTTTGTTACCGTCTGCCAATTGGACACCTTGTTGTCGTTAAAGTTTGCCAAATAGTTGGTCGACCTATCAAAATATCGACAAGAGTTAATGCTTCAATTTCTTTAGGATCAGACGACAAAGGTAACATAGAGCGAGAATTTAAAATTTCTTCTCCATTATCTGTCATGATAGTTGAGCAACCTTTACTAGCAAAGAACCCTTTAAGGGTGGCAATGATTGATTCAGATTTTAGATCGGTTACTATATCTAAATGGATTGCCTTTGTGGTGAAAAAATCAAATAATGCTACATAAATTTGACTATAATTTCCTTTTCTCAGATTTATTTTACTGAATCAGAAAAACACAACAGAAGTCATTTCTGAGTACACATATTTTTGAAAAAGTGGGAATTTAAAACCCTCTGAGCGTTTTGAAAAAGGGTAAAATTGTAATGTTGTTTTCTCTGTATTTTGTTTTAAATGCTAAAAAAATATGATTCTCTCAGCATTATAAATATAACTTAATTACAAATATGAATGTAACCCTTGAAAGTATTAATCATTCTTCAATGTTTTGAAAATTCATTAAATCTATAGAATTATATTATCTTAAACATTGCATATATTGCAGTGAAACCTGGAGCTTAGTGAACGGAATATTACGTTCTACACGCTTAGAGGGTTAAACTTTCTGAGGGAAAACGTCCCATAATTTGATTTGCTCCTATGGGGCATGTTTCTGAAGCAGGCTACAAATTTATGAACTACTTTACGGGCGAAAGATCTTTCATTATATGGAGTAAAAGTATGCCAGATATAAATTTCCGGTTGCCTTGTTAATTACTTTCAGCTACTAATCACCTGATGAAAGTAGCCTATAATAATTAATTGATCTTGAAACTACAGTTGTATTCTCCGCTAATTATATGGAGTAAAAAAAAAGATTTTGTACTACATATTTTTTAGCTTCAGCTAATAATATAATTTCTGAAAATAATGTTTAAATTATGCTTTTTTAATTTAGCATACATTTTTGTTAAACATGAAAATGTTTAATTAAAATATGAAACCATTAAAATGGATCACAATTTGTGTAATTACTAAAATAGGTGTAAAAATAAAAATGTTCTAAAACATTAAAACCATGTTAAGATGTTAAAAACATTCATCGATAGTCCCGAGCGCTTTCGACCAGAACCTGACCATTATCAAAGGGTGGAAAATGAGAAAAAATTCTGTAACCTCCGGAATGTAAGCTGTTTAAATAGTAAAAGGCGAAACCACCTATGGGGAAAGGGGGGGGGGAGGGGGATGGACAAGTTTATAGAGCGAGGTGGGTTATCCCAACCCAATTGTAAGAATTTTGTTCCAATTTTAGGATATTTTTCTATATATTTAATGAAAATGTTTACTTGATAATTTCTAGTAGTCTAAAAATCGATATTTGATGTTGATAATTGGGTTCGAAAAGTAATTACACTGTAAAAACTACCTCGTAGCGTTTCCGAATATTGTAGGCAGAAAAAGTGTCTTTCGTTTCAGAAATTTTTCTTTAAATATCGGAAATTTGTTCATTTCTACGGTTTCTGAATATAAAAGAGGTTTTTCGGATCTGTGTTAAGTCGGAAAAGGTTATATTATACTTTCGTAATCTTTCCTTCTAGATCAAGAAACGTCTCTCTTTTCTTTACATTGTGGATGCATAAAATAATTACTTGGCAGCACCACAAAAGACAGGCGAACACTAGGAAAATGAAAATTCAACATTTTAAATGCTGAATATGTGGTTTTACTACATTAAAATATTTTTCGAAATGTTTTAAAAAGAGTAAAAATTATAAATATGTATTTTATGAAGCTTTACTAGCGTGATTTCATCTTTATATTAATATAAATAGTTAGTAAATGTAATTACACTGTTTCACAGAATCTATAGACACAATAAATTTACTCACTGCATAAGGTAAAGCCAGGCGAGATGGCGCGGTCGGAGAGATTGCGCACATAGAGGTTCGGGGGGAAGGAGTAGAGTGAGAGCGCAGCGACTCCAGGTAGTTGTACAACAACAGTAGTGGAGTGTCTACTTGTAAGTGCACGTTGATTGCTTTGAGCGTCTAAGATAAAGTATTGTTATTTTGTTTTGTTTTCCCAAAGTAAGTGCTTGAATTTTCATAGCTATTCATCAGAATTTCTGTACAATGTCAATAGTATAAAATATTTTAAGCTTAAACGATTTCTCATAAGCTACTAATCTAGACTAACAATGTCAACATCAACGGTTCGTCTTAGTAGCAGCCATTTTAAATAAAAGTCCGCCCAATCTCTCCTACCGAAATTGGAGAGTTTGCGCATCTGCTACTTAGGAGAGATGGCGCATTGTTCCCATTAGTTTAATTGCTAGTAGAGATTACGCAGCTTATTGGTAAATTTGCATAAAAATATGAAAAATGAAAATGGACTAATTTTAAGCTAAACGTGTTATTAAGTTACATAATTTTATTTTGTAATCTTATCTGGACTTGTTTTTTCTGATTCTTTAATTTTGTTTCTTTAATAAATATTTTTTGATCGTTTTTAAAATTATTTCCTTTTTCTGATTCTTTAAGCGTTAGGTTGAAATATTCACTCCCAATACAATAAAATTTGTTCACAAAAACCTTACAACAATGTCATTTAAGTGTAATTATTATTGTTAACAATTTCATTGTAGTTATTATTAGTAACAATCTCTCCTACCCATGTGCGCAATCACACTAACCCTGTAAGAACAGATTGCGCAAAATAACTTTCTTTGTTTTATTGCAACTGTTCTATTAAATTGCAACATAACAACAAAATATCAATGGAAATGCATGAAAAACAAATGAAGTGAAAATTATTCATGCATAGTTTAGCAAAAAATTAATATTTAGATTTTTTATTGCTATTCTTTTGAATTGTGCGCAGACTCTCCTAGCTTTACCTTACTATGCAATGCATAAAAAAAGCATTTGTCAGCGTCTTAAAAAATAAGAATATGAATTGAAGAATTGAATAAAAATAAGTATAATGCGCAGAAGACATCGACACGAGAATAAAAAAGTTTAGAAGGGTGCTTGAATCTAAATACCACTATTTCCGGAGAATAATTTCCACTTTATTAAATCGCAGAATTCTGTGATAAAATAATGCAAAACGTATTATTCGGAAATAGTTTTACCCAAGTTGAAGAACCCTGAGAAAATATTTCATTATTCTACTATGCATATCCAGATCGTTAAAAAGGTAAATAGTCAGTTTCTTTAAAAATAAGAATATAGATTAAAGAATTGGACAAAATATGTTTACAGCATCAAAACATCCAAATCACGGATTGTATTTTATTCAAAGCATTAAAAAAATGACTAGTCATTGTATTCCATCTTATGTTCGAATATATTGAATCTTTTTTCCAGATAACAAAAAGAAACCAAATAAATACTCATGAAAACAAAATAGTACAATTGTAGTTTTGTTTTGCTTTTTCCCAGTGCCTAAAATCGGATTTTTCTCTTTTTCGCTAGATATACACTTTATCTTTGGAGCATTATACGATTGATTCGGAAGAAAAAAAATCAATAAACTATTCTAACGAAAAGCATTCTATTTTATGTCAGACAGTGGAATGGTTTTTGAATCCAAAAGTATTTATTTGTGAGCGAGTAAGTCAAAGCCTATCAGATACATATAAAACATAGAAACGAAAAATAAAATACTTTTTATTCACAGGTGCATCTATAGTTCCAAGTTTGTTACTTTAGTGATGAAAATATTTATCAGTTTAAAAGTACACTGTAAAAAATTTTGGTCAAAAATTACGGTACATATACTGGCAAATTTGTGACCAGTATATATACCGTAATTTAACTGGAAGGTATATGTACCGTAAAATATTTAAAGTATATGTACCCGCTGTGCCCCCCCCCCCTCTCCTCAGGCCTGCACTCATTACGTAACAAGAGCAAGAGCATCACTTCAAGGGTTGCTGTTCACCGAGGCGGCGTTACCAGCTTTTTCCTTATTGAAAAATAATTATTTTACCGTATAAATAGCGATTTTTTTACTGAAAAACAATAATTTACGCTATAAATACCGTTTATAATTGAAATGGCACATATACTGTTTTTTATGCTTAATATACCTTAGAAGTACGGTACGCATACCGTAAAGTGTGAAAATGGTACAAGTACGGTAAAATTTACGGGACATCTACTGAACTTTTACGAAATTTTTTTACAGTGTATTTTGATAGTACAAGTGCAGCAAGCGTGCAGTATGTTTTGCAGTACATATAGAAGGCTGAAAAATGCATATATATCATAAATTTGTCAGGCAAAATTTATTGGAACAAAAATTACATTATTTTATTAAAAAAAACTATTTTATATAATATCAGAGGACCTAATCCGATATTCCAGGGTGACAGAACCGATACAAAAAACATAGGTGAAAACTATTTGTTTAAACTAGGGGGCTCTGCCCCCCCCCCTACGAGCTAAGCTCGACAACCCCAAATCTGGCACAGCAAACTCTAAAAACGTCCTAACTTGATCTGCTCTAAAACGATTATGGAAAATTGAATTATATTTAAACGACCAGTGGTGATCTGCTGTAATCAGGTTTTCATTCATTTACCTTAGACTGAGGAATTTTAAGGTAGAAACAACTGCTGTCGAAACAGCTGATGACTGTTTTTGGGATTGATTAAAGTAGATCAATTAAACATTTGTTAATCAACTAGTACAAAAAGGCTAAGTAAATAATGTTAATTTGCACAGTAGGTAAATGATTTTTGTCGAAATTAATGAATCTCTCGTGTAAATATATTTTTAAATTGAAACTGTTTGGAAATATTATTTGAGCATTTAAATATGGCGTAATTTTCCCATTTACTGCTTTTAACGCGTGTTAATTTAATTATTATTTTCTGAAGTTTTATATCTATTTTTAATATTCACATGCAAGTATATTTACACGATCATTTAAATATTATTTAAAAATTTTATATCTGTTTTTAACAGTGACGCGTAAATACATAATTTAATTGAGATGTAATATTATGTGCGATATTTTACAAATTGGCAACAACTTAAAAATGGCCTTTTCGAAATATGAAATAAATCACCTTCGAAATAGTGAAAATTTGAATAAAAAAATTTGAAAAATACCCTACAAATTACAGTCTATGTTGTTAATTTAAAAAACATGCAAATTTCTATTTTTTTAATGTGCGTAACTATTATATTTATTATTTTTATTTCTTGCCAATTACGAGTTTAGATACTGCCAAATCTTTTGAAACAAATATTGAAATAGGTTCTGTAGTTTTCGAAAAAGGAAAAACAATGACAACCGTCTTGCATGTGATTTCGCAACTGTTGTCGACCCCTTAATTAATGCATGGGTGAACAATAATAGGAAACAAGAAAAAAATGACTAGAGACCTTATCTCTGGACGTTATAACAAGTTGGAAATTGTACGTTAAACGTTACAAATGAGGTGCGTTCGTATTATAACTAGTTTTACAATGTAAAAAATCATCCTTATTATTTCAGTGAAATGAATTATATCGCCTGCTATAAGCGAAATGAGTATGCCTTTTTTTATTATTACATATGCCACGTTTACACATGCAATTTTTGTTTTCTACACCAGGCAGCGCTGTAAAATTCACCATGGAGATCTTGCTTTGGGAATGATTACCTCCATAATTTAATAATTTTATGGCTCATAATGAACGAATTTCTTGTGTTTATTTTCTTTAATGGACTAAGATATTCGGTTTTCAACCTAATTTCAACTGAAGTTATCTCAGAATCTATACATATTTGAATGAAGCTCATCTCTCAAGCAAACAATTTTTTTAAATGATCTTTCTAAAAATGTAACTTTTATGCAATTTTATTCGAAAAAATAATATTGAATAAAAATGGCCTCCTGGCATAAAAAAGAAATGGTATTTGCTTTCAACAGTAACATGATTTGAGTTTTTATTAGGTACGTTCGTAATTATATAAATACGTAGCACCTATAGCCGTCGTCTGGTCCGTACGTCCGTCCGTCTATCCTCATATAACAGCGCAAAAACTACTCAACCGAATGGTTTGAAATTTAATATATATAATCGTTGCAGAATTTTGTTGAGTCATTTCAAGTTTTATGAAAATAGAATCAAAACTTAAAAAGATATCGATAAAAATATTTATTAAGTAATTTGAATGTTTTAGAAATCGGCACTTCCTTGTTATAACAGCTTCCGAGGATTAATCGTTAAGCGACCGAGAAGTATGGCCAAGTTATGTGACGTGAATGATGTTTTAATCATATATGACGTATATGATATTTTATAACCTCTATGACCAAGTTATAAGTCACATTCTTCATTCTATTATATCCTAGCATAGATAATTAATTCAATGATATATCTTGATAGGTTTCCATGGTGATTACGTCCTATTTAAGATGGAGCCATTTCAAATTTTACGAAAATTGAATCAAAAATTAAAAAGAAATTAATGTAAGTTATCTTCATTCTATTAAATTCTATCATACGTAATTAATTCAATGATATCCCATGACAGGTAATGATTCTAGGTTTCTACGGTGATTACGTCCTATTTAAGATGGAGTCCTATTATTTCCGTGGTACTGAATTTAAAAACCGAATTTGTACACTATAATTGTTTAATTATAGCAATCCTATAATCTACCGACAGTTTTTTGGATAGATGTTTTCGGAGAAATGGATATCAAATAGAAAAATAGTCTAAATAGGGATTTCAAGTTATGAAATTTTCAAAGCTAGGCTTAAGTTTGCCATTGGAATTTTCAGTAAATGTCAACAAAAGACAAAATGTTGCCAACTTAAAATGTACTTATTTTATTACGGAAATGAATTATATCACAATAACAGACGATATAATTCATTTCACTGAAACTAGCTATAGTACGAACGCATCTCATTTGTCACGTTTGACCTACAATTTCCAGCTTGTTATTATATAAATTACGTATGACAGGATTTAATAGAATGAAAAAAACTTTTTTTGATATATTTTTAATTTTTGATTCGATTTTCATAAAATTTGCAATGACACGACAAAATTCTGCAACGATTATATATATTCAATTTCAAACCAATCAGTTTGGTAGTTTGTGGGCTGTTATATGCGGACGGACGGACCAAACGACGACTATAGGTGCTACGTATATATATAGTACGAACGCACCTAAAAACGACGTTGTAACAATGAATTCCCTTTTATTTATTTAAGCACTAGAATGTAATGTTTGGTCAAACCTCCTTGTAATTTCCCTGCAGGGTTGGAGAAATCGCCAACGTTAAATTCATTTGTTAATGAAGCGCCTGTAATGAGAAATCAATGAGTAGAAAAACAAAAGAAACTATTGCTAAACATTTAGAATCTGTTATTGTAGAAGTAAAAACTAGTTGCAATTGCACATCTTTAAGTGCTGGTACAGTGCCTAAAAGTAGATAGTGTTGTTATCAAAATTATGCTTCAGAAATAGGGGACGCCGATAGATGGCGCCAGTGTTCTCGGCGCGGCTATGGTAACTTTCGTTTTTACATACACATCAGTTTAAATCTATTTTTTTTCTGTCATAAATCAGTACTTTAAAATTATCTAGATAAAAAATAAACAAGGAAAAAAAAATCTAATAATGAAAATACAGTTGAAGAGAAATGTAGTTGATTTCATAACAACTAATTGTAATAATTGTAATTAAATCAAACAGTTACAAACTTTATCATAGTGTAACATATTATTTTGAATCCGGGGTGGAAACTATTTTAGTTACAAATAACATTTGATAACTTCTTCATAGACTAATAAATTTAATATTTACAACGTATTTACATGTTACTATTTACAAAATAACTCATTTAATTTAATATTACGGCTTAGCTCAGATGCCTTGTAGGCAACAACTCTGTAAACATTCTTCTCTTCTGGTAAAGTCTAATTTATTAAGCTTGTCAATTCTTTGGAAAGAAAAAAAAAGAAAAGGAGAGAAAATATGATGGAGTGAGTATAGTTCGAGCGTTACACTCTTCCCTTCACACTGCATTACTGGTCCCTCAGATGCAGTGTGCATTTCTTGGGTGGAATCCTTCGGGATGCTTTCTGGTGACTAAATACCTCTGTTGTTCTCGCGTTTTTTGAACCTTTAGTAAATATTTGCTGGCTGGGAGTCTGACGTTTCCCGGGTCTGCCGCTTGGACGGATGAAGCCTTTAGAACATCCACCATCATCTTGCTTGTAAGGATACAAAGCTGATATATGATAATTTCCTAAGGGAGAAAAAGGGTTTTCTTTAGTAGCAATAGTGTAAGAAGTAGGAGATCTTTGTTTTAAAATAACATAGGGGCCATCGCGACGGGGTATGAATTTAGCTGTTTTGTTATTTTTCCTTTGGCTAATGGGATGCAAAGTAACCCAAACATGATCGCCTGGTTTGTATTGTTCAGAAGCTTTTAAATGTTTGTCGGCATAATATTTATGCTTATCTTGGTTTTGTTCTATGCGATCTCTTATCTGCATAGTAATTTTAGCAAACTTTTTTAAATAAGGGGTTATTTCCGGTATGAAATTATCATTCGCAATTACAGGGCGTAAGTCATGAACAATATCATCGGAGGTACGTAATTCACGACCGAACATTAAATATGCAGCTGTGTGACCTGTGGAACTACATCTTGCAGTATTAACGGCAAAACGGATTACTGGTAATTTTTCACTCCAAGTTGTATGATCATCTCCAACTAGCATCGCTAAGCGGGATTTTAGATCTCGGTTTTTTCGTTCAACCGGATTTGCTTGAGGGTGGTACACCGGAGTTAAACTTTGATCTATCTTTAAGAGAAAACAAACTTATTGCATCACAGCACTGATGAATTGCGGACCATTGTTGCTAATGATTTTTCTTGGAAAACCATATCTCAAATACACTTCCTCAATTAAGGTAACAGCACATTCCGTGGTTGTTGCGTTATTTAATGCGAAAAGTTCTACCCATTTAGTGCTACAGTCTTCAATTATAAAAATCCACTTTTTATCATCTGCTGTTTCTGGCAAGGGTTCAAATAAGTCTATTGAGGGGGTCTCAAATCTTTGACTATGGACAGGTGTTTGTAAGAGTCCAGCAGGTTTTTGCTTACTCGCTTTATAACGAATACAGTCTACACAATTTTTAACATAATCTGCGATATCTTTTCTCATTCCAGTCCAGTAATATCTTTGGGATACTCTGTAATAGGTTCCCTCGGCTCCATAATGGCCTGCGGTCGGTGAATCATGGTAATTCTTCAAGACTTATTTTCGTTCTTGAACAGGAACAACCAAGTGGGCTTCTTCTGAATCTGATTCTGGAGAGTAACGATATAGGATTCCTTGGTTTAAGAGGTAACCACGTTCAGTCCAATTAGCAAAATCTGTATTGTTTTCCATAGATTCAAACGCTTCAATGATTTTCTTCAAATCTTCATCCTTTAATTGCTCTTCTCGGATATTTTTAGGAGATCTAATAGGCATTTCAATCGAAATTGTGCAAATTTCACAAGAGGGTTCTTCATGACTACAAATAGGGCGATACAACATATCAGCAACAACGTTTGCTTTTCCAGGAATATATTCAATCTTCAGGTTGAAAGATTGTAACTGTAAAGCCCATCGGGCTAGTCTGCCTGACGGTGATTCTAAACTCATCAGCCATTTTAGGGGCTGGTGATCGGAGGCAACTGTTACTTCACGTCCTTCAATGTAGCCACGGAATTTATTTAAAGCCCAAACGTTAGCAAGTGCTTCGTGCTCGGTGGTAGAATAGTTTCTTTCTGGTGCAGTTAACAAACGACTCGCATATTCTATTAGATGCTCTTCTTTTCCCTGACCCTGGAGGAGGACAGCACCTAGAGCATAGCCACTGGCATCTGTACGAAGAAGATAGGGCTTGGTCGGATCATTTTGTTTCAGTACTGGAGGATTGATTAATGAACTTTTCAATGTTTCGAAAGCGCTTTGTTCTGCTTCTTCCCACTTCCAAGTTGCATTTTTCTTCGTAAGATTACTTAGAGGTCTAGCTATATCTGAAAATTTGGGAATAAAACGCCTGTACCAGGAGCAGGATTGCAAAAAAGATTGAACTTGTTTAACAGTCTTAGGAGCAGGCGTTTGTTGAATTGCAGCGGTTTTTCCAGGATCAACTTCGATTCCAGAGCTTGATATCCAATGTTCTAAATATTTAACACGGGGCCAAGCAAAATTGCATTTTTCACGATTAGCATACAATTTGAATTCGATAGTTTATTAAAAACTGCTTCTAAGTCAAACAAATGTTTCTCAAAACTTTCCGACAAAATTATAATATCATCTAAATAAGACAATACAAAGATGTCTTTGAGGGACTTTCGAAAGTTATCTATTAAACTCTGAAAGGTTGCTGGGCATTTTTCAATCCGAAAGGCATTCTAATGTACCGAAAAGTTCCGAATGGACAAATAAATGCAGTTTTGTCTCTATCAGCAGCATTTACTTCAATTTGGTGGTATCCAGACTTCAGGTCAATAGTGGTCATATAAGGTGTATGTTTAGCTTCATGGAGCAAATCATCTACCAGCGGTAATGGATAATTATCAACCTTTGTGATGGCATTTAATTTTCGATAATCGACGCAAAGGCGAATTTTTCCATTTGGTTTTGGGACCAATACTACTGGCGAGGCATAAGGAGATTCGCACTCTTCTATTATACCTTTAGAGCATTCATCTAATTCTTTACGCAAAATTTCCTCTTTTGCAGGTGACATGCGGTAAGGGGGTACTGCTACAGGAGGATGTGATCCAGTATCAATATAATGTTTAACTTTAGGTGTAGCCTCTTCCCCTAGTTGGAAGCTACTTGTAAATTTTCCAAGCAGTTCATTCAACCTAACTCGTTGCTTTGAAGTGAGATGTCTACCTTCATCTTCTCTAAGAGAAACAGTGTCTAATTCAATGGTTTTTATTGCTAATTCACTGGGAGGTCTATATGTATCTTCGGCGAATCTATACTTCCACCTGCATCTATCAGTAAAGAACCATTCTTGATTTACTACATCCAAAACAATTTTTGCTTTGCGTAAAAAATCGATTCCCAAACTTGTACGATTATTTTTGGCATTCGGCAGAGCATAATGTGTTGTTTTAACATCGCGACCTTCAATTTTAACATGAACTTCTGTTTTATAGACTTCGGTAGTGTTTTGTAGCCCATCTGCTAAGACTACGATCATTTGAGGTTTTTCAAACTTCACACCTTGGTATTTTAATAAATAATACAAAACTTCACCCGCAACGCAATGTGTTGCGCCAGTGTCAGCACAAGCTGTGCCAGAGAGACCATTTATACTTATTTTTACCAATAATGTTGGTGATGTTTGCATATTACATGTACGAAATTCTAGAGATTGAAAGTGCGCCGATACATTTTTCGGAGAACAAGTTGGACACTTGGATTTAATAACTCTCTGGTTTCCACATCCATAGCAACTTAACATCGGCCGATTTAAATTCGAAGGATAATTAATTTTATTTCTCTTGGATTCATTTTGATTTCCAAATTTACCAAACTCATTTCTTTTAAAATCTAAAGGCGTTTTTCCAAAGCGATTACAATGCCCGACCTCACTGATTTTATTTGATCTCTTTATTTCTACTTTGTGTGACCTCAAATTATCATATAAATCTAACTTTTCAGCTAATTCAACAGATCTGTTAAATTCTCCCATTGGTCTAAATAATGTTCTTTGCAATCAGGGGAAATCTTTTTCTTTAATTGATCAGCAATAATTAATTCCGATAGTTTTTCAAAGGAATTTATATTTAATTCGGATAGCCATCCCTCAAAATAGCTTCTAATTTCAAAGTAATATTCTTTCCAGCTAATATCGGTTCACTTTGGATGTCGATTAAATAAAACTCTAAACCTTCCAGCAGTTAACTTGAACCTCTGCAACAATATATCTTTAATATAAGAATAATCCTCAAATTTTCTTCCGGTTCACGCGCTATTAATTTACCGATTTCATTTGGAAGGACTCCAATTAAATACGTAATCCACAGCTCTTTAAAAACCTTTAAAAGTTTCATTTGCCTCTCAAAAGTTATTAAAAATAAATTCATATCATCCTTTTCAGGATTGAAATCGGGTAAAACCTTTTTCAAGTCAACGCGGATTGAAGAAGTTTCTAGAGGGTTGCTTGTATTTGCAACAACATCTCTTGTTCCTGTTTCTAACCTGATCTTCTGTAGCTCAAATTCTCTTTCTTCGGCTAAACGCTTCTCTTCCTCAAGAGTCTTTCTTTCTTCTATGATATTTTCTAAAATTCCCTGTACAAAATCTATGTTATCTTTAAATGTCTCACTATTTACAATTTTATGACGTAATTCGAGGACTTTATCATCACTACTTATTTGTACTTTTAACTCTGAAGCCAAAGTGATTAAATCAATTTTCTTACCCTTAGAAAGAAACGCCATCATTTGAATTAATTATGTTTTAGCTAACTTCAAACTTAATTTGTGTTACGAATAACTCTTAGCAAAATAATTTAAATCAATTCTTCATATAATAAATAAAATAATGCCAAGCACTCATTTATAATAAGAACTTCAATAATAATATAGCTCAGTGCAACTATATAAATGTATAAAATAAAGCAAACGAGTTTATTTTTCAATAATAATTATTAGACATATTTCTCTTATGAATATCTTCATTTAATTCAGATACTAAAATACTTGAAGCTGCAGACGATTTTTCGTATTTCAATTCCAAGGAAAATACCATTCAGGTTGAATAGAATATTTCCAAAATATTTCGATTCTGGACGAATCAAATACAATTTTTCAAAAAATCCTCAGATTCCGGATGAATCAAAAGAAATACTTTTTGTACTTAAGTATCTAAATTTTCTTATTAAACAGTTTAACACAATTTAAAAATAATACTTATCTTCATATCTTGCCTATATTTGGGCCCGACGTTGGGGAGCCAATCTTTGTAACATATTACTTTGAATCCGGGGTGGAAACTATTTTAGTTACAAATAAAATTTGATAACTTCTTCATAGACTAATAAATTTAATATTTACAACATATTTACATGTTACTATTTACAAAATAACTCATTTAATTTAATATTACGGCTTAGCTCAGATGCCTTGTCGGCTACAACTCTGTAAACATTCTTCTCTTCTGGTAAAGTCTAATTTACTCAGCTTGTCAATTCTTTGGAAAGAAAAAAAAAGAAAAGGAGAGAAAATATGATGGAGTGAGTATAGTTCGAGCGTTACAATAGGACAATGTTTTTCTTCCTAAAATATTTAGTTATTTCTAAAATTGTGTAAATACAATACAATATATTGGATAAATACATCATACTATGATGAATTCTTGTAAAAACATGTCCCTATTTTCACAACTTTTTAATCGGTATTCATTATTACGTAACTTGTTTACACCCAGTTAACAAACTAAGAGTAAATTGAGTTGTTAAAAATTTCTGATATTTCAGAGCTTTAGTTTTGGGTAAAATATTTTAAGGTATACTAGCAAACATCAAATGAGAAATTAGTGATTCTTTCAAATCTAGAAAAAAAAAAATACTTTTCTAAAAGTATGACAAGAATGCATTTTCTTTACATTAGGGTAGATGTGCCAATCATCCTTAAAAAATTATTTAAAAATTATTTTTTGTTAATAGTTATTATTATTATATTTTAATTTTTTTAATTAAAATTTGATATATAAATTATTTGTGTTTAATAGTTATTATATATATACTAGGGGGCCTGCCCCCTGCGAACTACGCTCGCCAACTCCCGCTCAGACTTCGAGGCCTCTAAAAACATGACAGCGTGCTATATTTTAAAAATAGTGGTAAATCTGTAATTTGGTTGCCATGCTTTTAACGTTTTAATGGGGCATTTTTCATTATCATGGCCTCATACACAGCTGTTGTGACAACTGACGACTGTTTTCGGGATTGATAAGTAAAATCAATTACAACTTGAAAACCAGCTTGTATAAAATGGTTAGGTTTAAATTGTGGCTACTTCTCGGACTTTTATAACAACGATCTGTATTCTATTCTTCCTTTGCGTTTAAGGATGAGAAAAATTCCATCTGCTTGTGAATAACATTAAGAACCACGGTATTGAAAAGTACTATGTTATAGACATTTTCAGTAACAGGTTTTAATTTTCTCTCTATTTTAGTGCACCATCATGCATATTTTCATGTTATTTTAAATATGTAAATTATTTATTTTAATTAATATGTATATACGAATTTTCTAATAATTATTTATCATACAAAATTAATTAAATATTTTGTGCATGCATGCCTGCATTTATTCGGCATCAATTGATCAGATATTTAAACAAATTTGCTATCTGTGATAATTTTACACCATGTTATGTCACTTGCATATTGTTCATAAGAAAATCGGGTACTTTTCCAGTATAGGATCCTTTGCTTTTAGGTTTGGTGTAATTCGAGTTTCAAAAAGAGATAGATTAGTTAATATACATAGATTTGTTGCCAAAAGTTATGAAAACAAACCCAATGAACTTTTGTTGCTTTTCTATTATAGGGGACTTGACGCTTTTTTAAAAAGCTTGGTGGAAAAAACTAAGCAGGATAGAAAACCAAGCAGGATATTTTATTCTCCTTCCGTTCAGTTGGGTAATTATTATTTTATACATTCGTTTCAAATATCCGAATTAGTGATTTTATAAATTCGTTTAATTAAATTTTACAAAAAAATAACAAAATGATATCAATAAATATTAATTACTATTAATTCCCTTTCCCCCCTTTCTTTTGCGTTTACATAAATGACGTCATTTGGACGAATTTATTCAAAATATTTTCAGTTTATAAATTAAATTAAATGCTGACAGACGATTGAATCCTGACGATAGAAATGTGATTTTTTTTTTCAAGTTTTCCTGAAAAACATAATTTAATCACAATCTTGTCTTTATTATCGATTGAAATAAAAGATAAATTCAATTTCTGAAAATGACGAATAAAAAGAAATCAATAATTCCTATCGGGATCCTTTTCAATTTTTTTCCCTTTTTTGTCACAAAAAAACTGAGTAATTAGTTGCCATCATTACAGAAATGTCATTAAAATTAGAAAAAAATTAATATCTCGAAAACTAATCCCAATTTCAAAATTCTATTACCAGTTTTGACACCCACGGATTTTTATGGACAATTGGTATTAATTTCATCATCAAGCGTTTAATATTTTATTAAAAATAGCCCTGAAACATAATCAGTCGTTTAGTCAGTCGTTTCATAAATCGTTTCATAAATTCGTTTCATAAAATCGTTTCACAAATTCGTTTCATTAGGATTTTATATATATAGGGTAGATATATTAATATTACATTAATCTATCAACAATATTTAACCATTCTCAAACTCACATTTCCCAATGTGAATACAAATTTTAATAACAGAAATAAATCAAACACTTTTAATTCCAGTAATAGACACCCTACAAAAAGTAATACATTGATTTTGTGAATGTATTTAAAACCATAATTGAATGAAAGCATACTAATGAAACAAATTAGTCATGTTAAAAAAAATTTAAAGTTAGGATATCAATAATTAATAAAATATTTATGATAATAATTCATTGTTTAAATTATTTATTGTCATTATCACAAGATAAATATTTTAATAATTTCAGATAGAAAAATTAAAATACTAAATTAAAAATAATTGAGCAAATCTTCTTTCCCTTCAATAGTGTATTTGTAATTTCTCTCAATAAAATGCTCATGAGAATACGATGTTACCCGCACTCGACCCGACAACCCGACCCGCGGTTCGGGTCAGGTCGGGTTGGCGCTCTATTTTTTCGTTGCGATTTGGGTTCGGGTCGTGTTGACTTCTACTTTTTCCTGCGGGTCGATTTGACATTCCCTTTTTCGGTTTCGGGTTGGGTTTTTACTCTTGCGGGTCGGGTTCGGGTTGACCCGCTTTTTCAAAAGAATGTCCAATATTTTTTCAGATTAAATATATATTGTGCCACTGAGACATGGGAGCGTAAAAACCTTCTTATTGGTTATTTAGCTGAGAGACAAATAGAAATAGAAACAACCCGACCCAATGCAGCAATCTATTCAACGATCTCGAGGTATCAGTTATTCAGAGCATTCACTATATTTGAATATTAAACAAAATAGATTTGTTAATTTTTCTACCTAAAATACAAAATTGGTATTAGAGATAAAATTCTACATTACATTTCATAATAGCATTAAAACATGATAACATGATTTATTGTCCTTTCATTGCGGGTTCGGGTCGGGTTGCGGGTTGAAGTATTTCAGGATCGGGTCAAGTGCGGATTGAAATACGTCGGGTTCGGTTCGGGTTGCGGGTTGACTTCAAATGAAATTTGCGGGTTCGGGTCGGGTACAACCCGACCCGCGCAACACTCTAATTCACATAGAACTGAATATTTGTTCAGATCTTTATCGGCACGAGGAATGACTTTTAACCATTTTTCAAATTAGTTTTTTTTCTTTGGGGATGGGAAATAGTGTTATTTTAGTTTTGTTGCTTTTATATCCATTAGTGCATCCAGGAACGAAGCATGTTCAATCAGCTTTTCTTTTCTTAGTATTTGCAGATTTATCCATACTGATTTATCAATAAACAGGCAGAATATATGTTTACTTTAAAATATTATAGAAATAGAAACATTCGTATAGTTTGTTTGAAAATGTAGCGTTAATTACATTGAAACTAACATTAGGATCAAGCCTGTTAACCCTTTATATCCTGAATTAATTTTCCAGCTACTTTTTAGATGCTCAGAATCCTCGATTATTCCCACCAGTTATTTTTTTTGTAAAGTTTTCCTTATCTAATCGTAGCATTTTTGCGATTCAATTAGGTGAAAATTTCTCATTTGAAAAACCGGTGGTGACAGATTAAAAATTCTGTAAAAGACGTTCGTCGCGAAGGGGTTAAAGTGGTACTTATAAGTACCGTCAGGATAAAAAGGGTTAAAGGAAACTTCAAACGTAAATAACAGCGGTGGGAACTCGACGCCCTCTCGCGGAGAATCTGGTTTTCCTCCTGTCAGAGACATTTTTTTTAATGCGGTTGTATTGGCGATAAGCACACTACTTACTTCTAGGCACTGTAGTGCTGGATTGAAAAAAATAAATAAGAATAAAATCTTCACGTAGCATTTATCTCATTAAATTTGAATTTTTATGAAGAAAGTGATGCAGATTCACATTAAAATGATAAATCTAAAAATGAAAGAAAATTTACTATTCCACTCGTCTAATCGAACTCAGGAAGACGGATGGACGAGTATTTTTAACGTCTGGAATGTGCGTTGCCGTCGTTTGGACAAAATCTGTGAATACGCATTGAGCGTCTTTCATAATTGTTATGTATAAAGGCATTCTACCAATTTTAAAACTTTTCAGAAGCAGCGCCATCTATGAGACATTATTGGAAATAATTTTTTTTATTTGCTTAAACAAAATGTCAGATCATAAGAAGCATTTCTGTCCAAATCGCACTCTCATAAGCCAATTATTTGATCTTATATTGAATTTTAAAATGTGTCAAGGACTTTTCGACACCCTGTATTTTCTTTGGTTAAACCTGTCGAGCTGAAAAAATAAGTAATGATACATGATTTGAAAAAAGTTTCTCACTCATATTTCATTTCATAACGTATTTCCAGAAAATAACTATTTTAAAACTTTCCAGAAGCAGCGCCATCTATGAGACATTTTTGGAATTATTTTTTTAATTTGCTTAAACAAAATTTCTTATCATAAGAAGCTATTCCGTCCAAATAGCACTCTCGTAAGCCAATTACTTGATCTTATATTGAATTTTAAAATGTGTCACGAACTTTTGGGATAGCCTGTATTTTCTTTGACTAAACCAGTCGAGCTGAAAAAAGAAGTAGTGATACATTATTTGAAAAAAGATTCTCACTCATATTTCATTTCATAACTTATTTCAAGAAAATAACTTAATCATAGCACTGAAGTCTATTCTACCTCTTCAACCTAATGACTTCTACTAAAGAAACTTGATGAATCAGTCCTTTCTAAATTTCTCATTGAGACCAAAAGAGTCGTCAAAGAAATATCCAACTTTCTATGAGTTCTCACTGTAAGAACATGGAAGAAATTCTCCAACTGACCTCATTTGTTCCACAATTCATTTCTATTATTTTTCAAAAGAAATACTATCCGGTAATTGGGTTCAATAGTTTGTTAGATCAGTGAATTTAGAAATTATCGTTGGTAATTTCAGTGATATATTAGTTACACCATTAAAAATTTATTTAGCAAAAACAAAATGGATGTGTTCAAATTAAAAAATATGTATATATATATTAAAAATATCACGATTCTTTCAAAACAGGACCATGCGTTTAAAGCAATTATTCGGGAATCACTAGAGACTTGTTTAAGAAGTCAAGAAATATGTAATGTTAATGTTTCATTTTCAATTCCGAATGTTTTGATGAGTATTTTGAAATAACTTTAATTTTTTGAATAATATATCCTATTACGTGGTTATAATTTACATTTGGAGACCAGATGACGCCACTGAGTTTATTTTGAATGTTTTTTATGATTTTTTTCAGTTTGAACTTCGATAATGTAACATGTAAATATTTTTTTGCCGTTTTGTATTTAAGAAATTTTACTCCTTATGGGGATAAATAAATAATAACGCATTATTATCATGATCCTTATGAGGATTTTAAAGATAAACTGAAACGTCGAGAATAATTTTTATTTTTGTGGCCGTGATGTTTACTATCTTTGTTTAAAATCTCAGAATAAAGTGTACATTGGATAGCAACTTATTGTTTTTTTTTCACATTTATAAAAGAAGATATATAACAGATAAATCTTCACATGAAAATCTACGGGTTTCTAGTTTTTGTGATTTCCATGGAATTGTAAAGATTTTTATTGGAAAAAACAGGCTGATAAGATGAATTTGTTTAATTAATTTTCCATAACGGTTGTAAATTTTAAGTTAACAAACTGCAATTATAGTTCAGAATTGAAATAGTATTAAAAAATCAATGTAGTAAATATTTTTGTTTTGGTTTTTTTCTCAAATCAATTTAACCAGGGTACGGAAAGGTGACTCGTGAATTAAAATGTGCCCAATATCAAAAGAATTCCAGCTTATTACTTAAGAGGCTACTTCACTCAGACGAAAACACCCGCTCGCTAATGTTAATCCTATGGAGGAAATTTTTGAAGATATCTCGTTCGCATTTCAATATTTTTAAATGATTTTTTTTTTTGCATTGGATAGCTGAGTTCAATCTCTATACACGCTCCTTTCTACTTTACCGATTTTAGTTGCAGTTTTTTTATTGAGGATACTTTCACTTTCAAAACCGGTTCCGAAATTGAAAGTATCTTAATAAAAAAAACTTGTAATCAAAATCGGAAAAGTAGAAAGGAGCGTTCATAGAGATTGACCTCAGCTATCCAATGCAAAAAAAAATCATTTAGAAATATTGAAATGCGAACGAGATATCTTCAAAAATTTCCTCCATAGGATTAACATCAGCGAGCGGGTGTTTTCGTCTGAGTGAAGTAGCCTCTTAAGGGGGCACAGGACGTTTGAGTTTCACGAAAAGATAAAAAAGATCACCTTCAAAGTACCAAATCTCAAATAATATGTAATTATTTTTTCTCTCTGTATAATGTATACATGAGGTTCAAAAATTCGACTGACAAATTAAGAGGGGTGATAGACGGCATCAAGAGGATGAAAACTTATCATAGAACATGGAGTAGCAAACCGCGTTTAGTGGGAGAAAATCGCAAAAATATTTATGAAGGGTGTGACGCCGAGTGGAACAAAAAGGGCCAATAATAAATAGAAAAAACATTTATTCGAAGTAAAGCATGATTACAATGCATTACAGTTCAAGATAAGAAAGGAAAAACCCAGACATTTTTATAGGAATATGTTTTAACACGTCCGGAAATCTTTCGTTTTTCGATGTTGGCTGTGCAATGATCTTCGTGGCCGCAACTTCGAACAATTTCAATAAAAATGTGTGGTCGTCTCCTTTCTGACGTTGAAATGCAATGCATTGTAATCATACTTGACATCATGTAAATGTTTTTCTTCTTATTATTGGTCCTTTTTGTTCCACTCTACGCTACAGCCCTCATAACTATTTTTGCGATTTTCTCCCACTAAACGTGGTTTGAGACCCCATGTTCTACAGTAAGTTTCTATCCTTCCGATGCCTTCTATCATCCTTCTTAATTTGTCGGTCGAATTTTGGAGCACACTGTATATTCTTAAGTATATTAAACAGAAAAATAAATGTTGAATATGCAAAAATAATATTTAAATTTTAATTAAAAAAATTCATATCACTAATACGTGAATGAAAATCCTTAAGTATTGCGCGCATGATAAAACTGTAAATTATGCATATAGAAAACAATTTTGGAACAATACTTACCTCTGACTTGAAACCAAAAAATATTGTTTAAAATTTAATTTTAGCACAAAGTTGCAAACATTTAAAAAAAAATCATATTTTTCAAGTGAAAAAAAAGTCATTTATCTATTTATTTTGTTTTGTTTTAGCATGTAGAAGACTATGAAGAAAAACACATGAGGTAAATTTTTTAAAACTACAGCTTATATAATTTGAAAGTAACATTGCGTGCAAACTCTAAATTTATCAACTTGAGAAAACGCAATTTAAGTTTTTGATATCTACTAAAGTATTCATGTATGATTATAGCTTGATAAATAATGTAGATTTTTGAATGCGGTGTTTTGCCTATTGGTTCAAAAAATTTTTAAAGATTCAGAATGAAACAAAAACCTAAAATTGATTTTTTGAAAGTTTAAAGATCGTATACACCCTTAATTATTTTAATTTTTGGATTTTTTTTTTTTAAATTTTAAACGCATTTTAGTATATTTTACATAAAAACTAAAGATTCATTGCATTGCATACAGACTAAGTAACTTTCTGTTATCGCTCCCACTTACGAAATACCATAGTTATAAGTAAGGGCCTTTATTCAAACATAAGTAACGTTTACGATGATTTATGGCAGAAATATAACTTTCGTTTTGTGCATACTGTAAGGAGTGCAGTTTTAAATGCTCTAAAATAGCTTGATAGAAGCAAAATAAAGTTTTCTGAAAATGCATTTATTTTGGTTTGCTTTTGTAACATGTTGGACTCTCTTCAACACAACATCTTAACCCTCAAACGCCTACTATTTCTTTCGTTTTAATAAATGGATTTCCTTCCAAGTTTGGCCTTAATGGCGCATGAATTCTACAGATGTGTTGTATTAAACTTAATGTTGACTCGCGTTCTACTCTAATGATTTAATAAAATTAAAAGATTAATTGTATTCAACATAAATGTACTCCCTATCGTGAGGGAAAGTTTAGAGTAAATTTGTTTCATGATTGCAGTCAATTTAATTTAAAGATATTTTTCTGTAATGTTTGTGTTTGAGATAATCGGCACTAGAGGACAGCACTACAAATTGAAAATCTATCTGTTGGATAATGCCATCTTTATGCTTATTTCTTATTGTAGATGTAGTTAGTCTCTGAATGTAATGTGTGTGTTGTGAACGTAATATATTGTTGTTTGTATATTAACCTTTTGAATCCCGCAATAGCCGAAATCATCCCAAATCTCTGAAACCCACAATAGCCCAGGATAGCTGAAAGAATTTTCCTTCCGTTTAAATGGGTCGGGGTGCTGTCAAAAGGGTGGTATCTTTCAGTGATGGATGGGGTAATGTGTTGGCATTTCTGGACAGTACAGAAATAAAAACAAGAATTTTTTTCAGTAACTGGAGCAATGATACACAGAAGGGTGTAACACCTGTCGAAATTTGAATAAAGGGAGAAGGCAGTAGGGCCATTTCCACTACTTACCTAGTGAAAAAGTGGGGAACGAAAAAAAACTTTTTTGGATATTTTGTTGGGATTCTAAGGTCATTCAGTTTTTTAAAGTTTGGGATTTAAAGAGTTAAACCTCTAGGTACAATGTCTCACTCGTGCATCTCATTGAAGTATTTAGTTATTGTAATTAATTAATTTTCAAGATATCATATTTCCATTCTAAAGGAGCACATTAAATGAATATTTTAGAAAGCTTGTATATTCTTGTTAGTTTTTTTTTTTTGAACATGTGTTGAACTTTTCTTCAATTTTACTTTGAACACATAAATGTAATTAATTAAACAAGTCTTTCGACTCAGTCAGATATTTGAGTAGATTGATTATTCACTTTTTTATTTTAAGGTACTTACATCAGATTTAATACAAATTAAATAAATTATTATCACTTCTTCTAATTTCGCTATTTTGGTAAGAAAGGCACTTTGCGGAGAAGTTTTAAATTTCGTTTACAAAATGTAATTGAATTGATATGAAACAATTACATAAGAAATTGAAAAAAAATCATAGTTTAAAAACCGCCCATAGGATGTAATATATATCCAACACTCAAAGGGGGTTCAAACTCAAAACATTCAGTGAATGCCATCGAAAACAGTTGTGTGTCCCTGTAAACGAACAATAAGAGCTATATACTTGATTTACATTCTTATCCAAGATACTTGCAAGATCAATACAATAGGTATGCATTGGTTCAATACCTCGGCCGTTACCGTGATGACAATTTTCGCATGTTTTGATTTTGTGTTTATCTGTAAACGAACTGTAAGATATCCGTACTTGATTAACGAACTCGTCCAATATGCCTGTACGATCAATACACTGTTTCAATAGGTTCGAATTGGTTCAGTATTTCAGACGTTATCAATATGACACGCTTTGCATGTTTTGCTTTTGTTATGCCCTTTTAAACGAACAATAAGAGCTATATACCTAATTTATTTTCTCATCCAAAATACTTGCAAGATCAATACACTGTCAAATACGTTTGAATTGGTTCAGTATTTCGGACGTTATCTTGATGACAATTTTCGCATGTTTTGATTTTGTGTTTCTCTGTAAACGAACTGTAAGATATCCGTACTTGATTAACGAACTCATCCAATATGCCTGTTTGATCAATACACTGTTCCAATAGGTTTGAATTGGTTCAGTATTTCAGACGTCATCATTATGACACGCTTTGCATGTTTTGCTTTTGTTATGCCCTTCTAAACGAACAATAAGAGCTATATACCTAATTTATTTTCTCATCCAAAATACATGCAAGATCAATACACTGTCAAATACGTTTGAATTGGTTCAGTATTTCGGTTTGGTTAAACCTGTCGAGCTGAAAAAATATGTAATGATACATGATTTGAAAAAAGTTTCTCACTCATATTTCATTTCATAACGTATTTCCAGAAAATAACTATTTTAAAACTTTCCAGAAGCAGCGCCATCTATGAGACATTTTTGGAATTATTTTTTTAATTTGCTTAAACAAAATTTCTTATCATAAGAAGCATTTCCGCCCAAATAGCACTCTCGTAAGCCAATTACTTGATCTTATATTGAATTTTAAAATGTGTCACGAACTTTTGGGATAGCCTGTATTTTCTTTGACTAAACCAGTCGAGCTGAAAAAAGAAGTAGTGATACATTATTTGAAAAAAGATTCTCACTCATATTTCATTTCATAACTTATTTCAAGAAAATAACTTAATCATAGCACTGAAGTCTAGTCTACCTCTTCAACCTAATGACTTTTACTAAAGAAACTTGATGAATCAGTCCTTTCTAAATTTCTCATTGAGACCAAAAGAGTCGTCAAAGAAATGTCAAACTTTCTATGAGTTTTCACTGTATTAGAACATAGAAGAAATTCTCCAAATGACATCATTTGTTCCACAATTCATTTCTATTATTTTTCAAAAGAAATACTATCCGGTAATTAGGTTCAATATTTTGTTAGATCAGTGAATTTAGAAATTATCGTTGGTAATTTCAGTGATATATTAGTTACACCATTAAAAATTTATTTAGCAAAAACAAAATGGATGTGTTCAAATTAAAAAATATATATATATAAATTTTAAAAATGTCACGATTCTTTCAAAACAGAACCATGCGTTTAAAGAAATTATTCGGGAATCGCTAGAGACCTGTTTAAGAAGTCAAGAAGTATGTAATGTTAATGTTTCATTTTCAATTCCGAATGTTTTGATGAGTATTTTGAAATAACTTTAATTTTTTGAATAATATATCCTATTATGTGGTTATAATTTACATTTGGAGACCAGATGACACCACTGAGTTTATTTTGAATGTTTTTTATGAATTTTTTCAGTTTGAACTTCGATAATGTAACATGTAAATATTTTTTTGCCGTTTTGTATTTAAGAAATTTTACTCCTTATGGGGATAAATAAATAATAACGCATTATTATTATGATCCTTATGAGGATTTTAAAGATAAACTGAAACGTCGAGAATAATTTTTATTTTTGTGGCCGTGATGTTTACTATCTTTGTTTAAAATCTCAGAATAAAGTGTACATTGGATAGCAACTTATTGTTTTTTTTTCACATTTGTAAAAGAAGATATATAACAGATAAATCTTAACATGAAAATCTACGGGTTTCTAGTTTTTGTGATTTCCATGGAATTGTAAAGATTTTTATTGGAAAAAACAGGCTGATAAGATGAATTTTTTTCATTAATTTTCCATAACGGTTGTAAATTTTAAGTTAACAAACTGCAATTATAGTTCAGAATTGAAACATTAAAAAATCAATGTAGTAAATATTTTTGTTTTGGTTTTCTTCTCAAATCAATTTAACCAGGGTACGGAAAGCTGACTCATGAATTAAAATGTGCCCAATATCAAAAGAATTCCAGCTTATTACTTAAGAGGCTACTTCACTCAGACGAAAACACCCGCTCGCTAATGTTAATCCTATGGAGGAAATTTTTGAAGATATCTCGTTCGCATTTCAATATTTCTAAAGAGATTTTTTTTGCATTGGATAGCTGAGGTCAATCTCTATGCACGCTCCTTTCTACTTTTCCGATTTTGATTACAAGTTATTTTTATTAAGATACTTTCAATTTCGGAACCGGTTTTGAAAGTGAAAGTATCCTCAATAAAAAAAACTGCAACAAAAATCGAAAATTACAAAAGAGCTTGTATAGAGATTGACCTCAGCTATCCAATGGAAAAAAATCATTTAGAAATATTGAAATGCGAACGAGATATCTTCAAAAAATTCCTCCATAGGATTAACATCAGCGAGCGGGTGTTTTCGTCTGAGTGAAGTAGCCTCTTAAGAGGGCACATGACGTTTGAGTTTCACGAAAAGATAAAAAAGATCACCTTCAAAGTACCAAATCTCAAATAATATGTAATTATTTTTTTCTCTCTGTATAATGTATACATGGGGTTCAAAAATTCGACTGACAAATTAAGAGGGGTGATAGACGGCAAGAAGAGGATGAAAACTTATCATAGAACATGGAGTCGCAAACCGCGTTTAGTGGGAGAAAATCGCAAAAATATTTATGAAGTGTGTGACGCCGAGTTGAACAAAAAGGGCCAATAATAAATAGAAAAAACATTTATTCGACGTAAAGCATGATTACAATGCATTACAGTATAAGAAAGGAAAAACCCAGACATTTTTATAGGAATATGTTTTAACACGTCCGGAAATCTTTCGTTTTTCGATGTTGGCTGTGCAATGATCTTCGTGGCCGCAACTTCGAACAATTTCAATAAAAATGTGTGGTCGTCTCCTTTCTGACGTTGAAATGCAATGCATTGTAATCATACTTGACATCATGTAAATGTTTTTCTTCTTATTATTGGTCCTTTTTGTTCCACTCTACGCTACAGCCCTTATAACTATTTTTGCGATTTTCTCCCACTAAACGTGGTTTGAGACCCCATGTTCTACAGTAAGTTTCCATCCTTTCGATGCCTTCTATCATCCTTCTTAATTTGTCGGTCGAATTTTGGAGCACACTGTATATTCTTAAGTATATTAAACAGAAAAATAAATGTTGAATATGCAAAAATAATATTTAAATTTTAATTAAAAAAATTCATATCACTAATACGTGAATGAAAATCCTTAAGTATTGCGCGCATGATAAAACTGTAAATTAAGCATATAGAAAACAATTTTGGAACAATACTTACCTCTGACTTGAAACCAAAAAATATTGTTTAAAATTTAATTTTAGCACAAAGTTGCAAACATTTAAAAAAAAATCATATTTTTCAAGTGAAAAAAAAGTCATTTATCTATTTTTTTTTGTTTTGTTTTAGCATGTAGAAGACTATGAAGAAAAACACATGAGGTAATTTTTTTTTAAACTACAGCTTATATAATTTGAAAGTAACATTGCGTGCAAACTCTAAATTTATCAACTTGAGAAAACGCAATTTAAGTTTTTGATATCTACTAAAGTATTCATGTATGATTATAGCTTGATAAATAATGTAGATTTTTGAATGCGGTGTTTTGCATATTGATTCAAAATTTTTTTAAAGATTCAGAATGAAACAAAAACCTAAAATTGATTTTTTGAAAGTTTAAAAATCGTATACACCCTTAATTATTTTAATTTTTGGAATTTTTTTTTTTTAAATTTTTAAACGTATTTTAGTATATTTTACATAAAAACTAAAGATTCATTGCATTGCATACAGACTAAGTAACTTTCTGTTATCGCTCCCACTTACGAAATACCATAGTTATAAGTAAGGGCCTTTATTCAAACATAAGTAACGTTTACGATGATTTATGGCAGAAATATAACTTTCGTTTTGTGCATACTGTAAGGAGTGCAGTTTTAAATGCTCTAAAATAGCTTGATAGAAGCAAAATCAAGTTTTCTGAAAATGCATTTATTTTGGTTTGCTTTTGTAACATGTTGGACTCACTTCAACACAACATCTTAACACTCAAGCGCCTACTATTTCTTTCGTTTTAATAAATGGATATCCTTCCAAGTTTGGCCTTAATGGCGCATGAATTCTACAGATGTGTTGTATTAAACTTAATGTTGACTCGCGTTCTACTCTAATGATTTAATAAAATTAAAAGATTAATTGTATTCAACATAAATGTACTCCCTATCGTGAGGGAAAGTTTAGAGTAAATTTGTTTCATGATTGCAGTCAATTTAATTTAAAGATATTTTTCTGTAATGTTTGTATTTCAGATAATCGGCTCTAGAGGACAGTACTACAAATTGAATATCTATCTGTTGGATAATACCATCTTTATGCTTATTTCTTATTGTAGATGTAGTTAGTCTCTGAATGTAATGTGTGTGTTGTGAACGTAATGTATTCTTGTTTGTATATTAACTTTTTGAATCCCGCAATAGCCGAAATCATCCCAAATCTGCGAAACCCACAATAGCCCAGGATAGTTGAAAGAATTTTCCTTCCCTTTAAATGGGTCGGGGTGCTGTCAAAAGGGTGGTATCTCTCAGTGATGCATGGGGTAATGTGTTGGCATTTCTGTACAGTACAGAAATAAAAACAAGAATTTTTTTCAGTAACTGGAGCAATGATACACAGAAGGGTGTAACACCTGTCGAAATTTGAATAAAGGGAGAAGACAGTAGGGCCATTTCCACTACTTACCTAGTGAAAACGAGGGGAACGCAAAAAAAACTTTTTTTGGATATTTTGTTGGGATTCTAAGGTCATTCAGTTTTTTAAAGTTTGGGATTTAAAGAGTTAAACCTCTAGGTACAATGTCTCACTCGTGCATCTCATTGAAGTGTATAGTTATTGTAATTAATTGATTTTCAAGATATCATATTTCCATTCTAAAGGAGCACATTAAATGAATATTTTAGAAAGCTTGTATATTCTTGTTAGTTTTGTGTTTGAACATGTGTTTAACTTTTCTTCAATTTTACTTTGAACACATAAATGTAATTAATTAAACAAGTCTTTCGACTCAGTCAGATATTTGAGTAGATTGATTATTCACTTTTTTATTTTAAGGTACTTACATCAGATTTAATACAAATTAAATAAATTATTATCACTTCTTCTAATTTCGCTATTTTGGTAAGAAAGGCACTTTGCGGAGAAGTTTTAAATTTCGTTTACAAAATGTAATTGAATTGATATGAAACAATTACATAAGCAATTGAAAAAAAATCATAGTTTAAAAACCGCCCATAGGATGTAATATATATCCAACACTCAAAAGAGGTTCAAACTCAAAACATTCAGTGAATGCCATCGAAAACAGTTGTGTGTCCCTGTAAACGAACAATAAGAGCTATATACTTGATTTACATTCTTATCCAAGATACTTGCAAGATCAATACAATAGGTATGCATTGGTTCAATACCTCGGCCGTTACCGTGATGACAATTTTCGCATGTTTTGATTTTGTGTTTCTCTGTAAACGAACTGTAAGATATCCGTACTTGATTAACGAACTCGTCCAATATGCCTGTACGATCAATACACTGTTTCAATAGGTTCGAATTGCTTCAGTATTTCAGACGTTATCATTATGACACGCTTTGCATGTTTTGCTTTTGTTATGCCCTTCTAAACGAACAATAAGAGCTATATACCTAATTTATTTTCTCATCCAAAATACTTGCAAGATCAATACACTGTCAAATAGGTTTGAATTGGTTCAGTATTTAGGACGTTATCTTGATGATAATTTTTGCATGTTTTGATTTTGTGTTTCTCTGTAAACGAACTGTAAGATCTTCGTACTTGATTAACGAACTCATCCAATATGCTTGTTTGATCAATACACTGTTCCAATAGGTTTGAATTGGTTTAGTATTTCAGACGTCATCATTATGACACGCTTTGCATGTTTTGCTTTTGTTATGTCCTTCTAAACGAACAATAAGAGCTATATACCTTATTTATTTTCTCATCCAAGATACTTGCAAGATCAATACACTGTCCGATAGGTTTGAATTAGTTCAGTATTTCAGACGTTATCGTGATGACAATTTTACGATGTTTTGATTTTCTGTTTCTCTGTAAACGAACTGTAAGATCTCCGTACTTAATTAATGAACTCGTCCCATATGCCTGTATGATCAATATACTGTTCCAATAGGTTCGAATTGATTTAATATTTCAGACGTTATCATTATGACACGCTATGCATGTTTTGCTTTTGTTACGCCCTTCTAAACGAACAATAAGACCTATATACCTAATTTATTTGCTCATATAAAATACTTGCAAGATCAATACACTGTCCAATAGGTTTGAATTGGTTCAGTATTTCGGACGTTATCGTGATGACATTTTTTGCATGTTTGGATTTTGTGTTTCTCTGTAAACGAACTGTAAGATCTCTGTACTTGATTAACGAACTCGTCCAATATGCCAGTTTGATCAATACACTGTTCCAATAGGTTCGAATACGTTCAGCATTTCAGACGTTATCATTATGACACGCTTTGCAAGTTTTGCTTTTATTAAGCCCTTCTAAACGAACAATACTCATCCAAGATACTTGCAAGATCAATACACTGTCCAATAGGTTTGAATTAGTTCAGTATTTCAGACGTTATCATGATGACAATTTTTGCATGTTTTTATTTTGTGTTTCTCTGTACACGAACTGTAAGATCTCCGTACTTGATTAATGAACTGGTCCAATATGCCTGTATGATCAATACACTTTTCCAATAGGTTCGAATTGGTTCAGTATTTCAGACGTTATCATTATGACACGCTTTGCATGTTTTGATTTTGTTATGCCCTTCTAAACGAACAATAAGAGCTATATACCTAATTTATTTTCTCTTCCAAAATACTTGCAAGATCAATACACTGTCCAATAGGTTTGAATTGGTTCTGTATTTCGGACGTTATCGTGATGGCAATTTTTGCATGTTTTGATTTTGTGTTTCTCTGAAAACGAACTGTAAGATCTCTGTACTTGATTAACGAACTCGTACAATATGCCAGTTTGATCAGTACACTGTTCCAATAGGTTCTAATTGGTTCAGTATTTCAGACGTTATCATTATGACACGCTTTACATGTTTTGCTTTTGTCCTTCTAAACGAACAATACGAGCTACATCCAAGATTGTGACGCGAACTCATCCACAATACTAATTCACAAAGTTAATACACTTTTTCAATTATGTTCAAACTTATTCGTCCGGGATTGCTCTGTTGGCTGAGCATTGGCAGCTTCTGCCAAGATATTCCTGGTTCGATGAATGGCCCGGACGTTTTCTCTCAGTTGGGAAAATTACATCTCATATGATTTCTTTAACAATTTGAATAATTGTGTCAAAATTAATCCAGTATATTCCAACTGCTTCAGCATTTCGGTTGTTACCCTGATGATAAGATTTGCGTTATATACAGGGTGTTTCAAAAAGAATCATCTGTTTAAAAAAAATCATAACTATTCAGATATTAATCCGTTTTGATCGAATAATGTGTAGATACATAGAGGGACATCGCGAATTTCACGCAGATGCCTGCAGGTAACCCTAACTTCTTCCTTCGCCCGCCACTTCAGTGTTTGTTTTGCCGCCAATATGGCCGGACCTCTCAGTGTGCATTTTCTTCTTGTAGGGGGTTATAAAAAACTATGTTTATGTGCCTACCCTTCCAGTTACATTAGTCGAACTGAAGAAACACCTAACAGCAGCCGTAGAAACAATGGATGCAGACATACTCGTAAAAGTTTGGGACGAATTTGACTATCGTGTAGACATATGCCGTGCATCTAAAGGTGGACATATTGAGCCCATTTAATTTTAGTCATATAATACAACATTAATCTTAAGTGTCTATATTCAATATTTTTCATAATATTCGCATTTCAAATTGGGTGATCCTTTTTGAAACGCCCTGTATATATATATATATATATATATATATATATATATATATATATAGATAGATAGATAGATATTCCAAGTAATTGCAACAATAGGACTATATGTAAACAAATCAAACTAGAACATCTTCGTTTCAGAGTCTACTGGAAAATGCAATATTATTTAGACACTTAAAATGTGTTTAATTTTTTTTCATTGTCAATTAAAACAGAAAAAATGTTAAGAGTTCATTTTATAAATATGAAGTTTCAGAAAATAGGAAATCACTGTGGTAAAAATTTATAAAATGGATATAAAAGTTGAGGCACTTTGTTAATTAAAAAGGAAGAAATTATCTTAAAGTGTTGTTATATTAAGCTCTTGATTTTCCGTTACTTATAAAAAGCCTTCTTAGTTAATAAAACAACCTTTGTACATGCTTGTCATCAATCATTTGATAAATGTTTCTATTAAAAGAAACGATAGCATTGGATGTTCCAAAATGGCTTGACTAGAACAAAAAAGAAAAAATTATTTATTCTTGCGCGCTATTCTGACAAGTTGATCTTACTTCATCACAACATATTAACACTCAGGCGACTGATATTTCTGTAACTTTAACAAAGGGATTTGCGTCGTAGTTTGGCCTTAATTGCGAGACTTATAGGAATTTTTGGTATTAAACACTTTCAAATAAATTTCGTCAAAAAAGTAAAAAAAAAATACATGCAGTAAGTTGAATATACCTGTGATTGGAAGATATTTTTCTTTTATTTGAAGAAAATTCCGTCTTTTGTTTGGAGAATCGGAGGCAATTTTGAGCTTCGGTTCGCTAATTTTTTGTGTTTTTGAGGAAGGAAAAGTACAAAATACGAAAAAGTAACAAGCAGCACAGTTGCCAGAACGTTCCCGTGATTTCACAGAAATGCAGCTTTAGATTTGTGGTTTTCAAGTAATTTTTACGGTAGAAAAATGCATGTTCTGTACTTTAAAAGGGGGAGGGACGATAAGCTAATCGAAGAAGCAATTTTTGCATTTTAACAACTAGAAAAAAACTTGAAACACCTTCGAT
The DNA here is from genome assembly GCA_963931845.1 of Maratus michaelseni. Classification (NCBI taxonomy): domain Eukaryota; kingdom Metazoa; phylum Arthropoda; class Arachnida; order Araneae; family Salticidae; genus Maratus; species Maratus michaelseni. The sequence continues at coordinate 211,284,541 of OZ007600.1, forward strand.
TCACATTTTTTTTAGAGTGAAGACAATTACGACTCACACTCTAATTTAATTATTTAATCCAATTAAGTAATTAATTTGCTCGGGAAAGATTTACTCGCCAACACGACGTGGGAGAAATTTTGTCTCAATATTCAAGGCATTTTAAATAAAAGCTTTTCTTGATTGTCATGAAAAACATATTAAATGAATATTTTCAAAAACATCTGTGACATTGTTAATTTCTTCTCCTTAATCTCTGTTCTTTTTTATCACTCTTTTCTTGAACAGGATAATATTTAGAATAGAAAATATTTAAAAATTATATTAGAGATGCATTATTATTCGGAGATATTGTAAAAAAATTCTCATTGTCATTTAAAATCACAACTTGAAACCGAAACCGACCGAAAACCGAAACAAAACATCATGTCTGAGTAATGAAATCTTGAATAGAAAACCATTCTTTTAAGAGAACGAAAATCAAAACAGAACATAAATTGTTTCTTCAATTCTATTGAAGATATCTTTCTGCTCCGGATTTGAATCTTAAAAACAATTTTTTCATTTACTAAATTTCAATTACTTACCAAATTAATACATGTCTTTGACAACAGTTGTTTAAAGCCTTTGACTTTTGGTAATATGGAATGTCAAAAGTTTAATAACAAATTATGTATAATGAATTCCTTAAACTGCAAAAATTGAAAATATTTATGAGAATAGACATAGGAATGGCCAGTATATGTGAGTAAGTCTCATTAAAGTGGCAATTTCTTGTCCCTGGGGGTCTCATGGACGAATTTTTCAAATTACAAAAATAAAAGATTAAATAATCAATATTAATCAGTTACACGTATAAACAGATTATTTGGTCATTAAAATTTAAATATATTAAAAATATTTTCAAATTTTTAATATAGGAAGTGATCAAATATCATTTCCTGACTATATGCTTTCTTTGCCATTATAGAGCGTACGTTTATAATGTTCTTTTATAATATAAAATCCATTAAAGGTACTTAAATAAATATTTAGATACTTAATTATATTAATATTTTATGCAATATAAGAAATTAAGACACTTTTTTTTAACCCTAGCAATATACATTATTACCTCACATTACTGTAAATTTTCCCCTATTTTTTCGGTAAATGGCAGCACATCCATTAAAAAGGTCTAGAAAAGTTTTTATTAGAGTAAAGTAATAAAACTGTCTTGTTGTTATCTCAACAACATTCTTCAAAAGGTAACACATGACTTTCAATAATTAAAAAGTATCTTTATTACCTATCATTCCCTCATGTATTATAAATTTAATAAAAGCAACTGAAATTTCTTTTTCTCTTAATATATTATTGAAATGTATTTCGAAAGATATTTGGCAATTGAAAATATACCTAAGCCTAACCATTTTTGTACAAAGTAATTTTCACAAATATTTCATCATTCCTTCCTATTTTAATGTATGAGGCAATGATCTGAATGATCCACTTATCATTATATATTCTGATACGAGCAAATCTTGTATATTATAATACCAGCAAATCTTGCGTGTCTCTCTCTCTCTCTCTCTGTGTGTGGTTATGCAAATTTTATCTTAAAAACAGCTCTAGCGATGTTGACGAAATTTTGTAGCCTACAGTTTTCGGGCACGTGTAGACCATTGGGATGTTCAAGAAAATTCGATTAGTGGGTCATTTTGGGGTCACTATCGGTCAATGCATTTCAGTGGAACTGAAGGTTGAAACAGTCATTAAGTAATTGAACAGTTGGCAGTAAACGAAATCGCAAAGTTGGTAACATTTCGCGAAATTTGGCGATATTTGAGGAAACGTTGGAGAACGTTGGTCGAACGTTGGTCGATGAACGTTGGTCGACTTTTAAGATTGCCAATACCAATACACAAGCTTGACGCCAAATGAAAAAAAACATCGCCAAATTTAGCGACATTTGGCGACATTTTGACGATTTTTGGCGAAAAAATTGAGTTTTAAAATCTGAAGAAATTTTCTAGAAATTATGATATACACGATTCAACCATGGAACGTTCTCGAAAACAGAATTGAACCAATGAGGGTACATAGAACTTTCTCCATGCATATTTGGCGCTAAATGAAAAAATATCGCCAAACATGGCGAGATTTAGCGACCATTTGGTAACATTTGGCGAAATATTTGGCTTTCAGATTTTGAAGGCCTTTTCTAGAAATTCCCAATAGAAGCCGCGATACATCATTCAACCAATCACAGTTCATTGAACGTTCTCGAAAATATAATTCAAATATACTTTGGAATGATGCCCTTTCGTTGTAAATATGTAATGTAAGTAATGTAATATTTAGAAATATGTACATAGTTTTAACATTGATTGTTTCTGTAAATATTACTGATAAAAAAAAATTCTTTATAGTAATAATACAGCGATAATTTATTGTTATAACGAGTTGAACGCAAAGCTAATTTTAACCGAGCATAGCTCGGTCGTCCCCGCATTTATATGTACCATGCACTAAAATAAGACTAATCTAATGCAATGAAATACATTTTAAAATTAATACTATTTTTAATCAGAGTACGTAAGGGTAATCCATTTTGGAGAAATTTCACTTGGGCGCAATTATTAGGCCATCTAGAAAGTTCTACGATTTTTTGATAAATTTTGAATCAATAAATGCCACATTGTCACCGGAACTTTGGAATAAAACTTTGCATTTATAATGTACGTAAAAAAACTGCTTTTACTTATTTTGAAAAAAAAATGTGTTTGTTAATTCTGCTATCATTATATCAAATCAACATTATCTCACCAAAAGTATTTTTTGGATGCCCAATATAAAAATAATAGTAATAATAAAACACTTTTCTGAGAACGACTCATTTATTCTCACCACATGATGAGCACCATCATAACACATACGTGTTCAAAGTACTAACACAATATCGATAAAAAATTTGGCTTTTATCTCATGACTAGATATATTTTTAAAACCAAAAGTATATTTCATGTTATTAAAAAGGAAGTTAATATAAAATAAATGTTTCTCCTCTTATATTTATACATTATATCCCACTGTTATCCACATAGTTTCTATAACTATTTGATGAGTATATAAAAAGACATTTTATATTATGACAAATTCTATTCTTACATAATAATACACTTGGGAGAGAAACAACGAACAGGAAAATTGTTGTATTCCTTTTTTTAGGGTTTTGTTCATGTCACGAAACCCTATTACTCCCGCTTCGTTGTCTGTCCGTCACAGAGTCTGATATCAGAAACTATTTAACTTAGACGCTTGAAATTATGTGTATTTATAGCTGAATACCTCTATGAAACTAAAAATCATAAAATTTGAAAAAATCGTATTATTTTAATATATAGAGATAAAAAAAAAATCTAACAGCCTTTTCCTATTAAATTTAAACATTTTTCGTTATAGCAGTTGCCAACAATTAAAAATCCACAATAAAATTTTTTCTACAATAATTAATTCTCTATTGAAAGATTTCCACGTAAAAAAATGAAAATGAAATAAGTTTCACCAATTGAAAAAAATATATATTAATATGGCGTCATATTGGTAATAAAACGCAAATTTTCAAACATTTCTCAATAATACAAGGAGTATGAGTATATGTAAATACAGAAAGCAACTTAATATAACGTCATTAGAGAATTTAAAAGAAAATTAATCTGACGTCATAACGGATTTTTCAAAAGTTTGAGAATAATACAGAGAGAGTATCAATATGAATAATAGAGAATAGTCAATATATAAGTTTGAGGAACGTATTGAATCATGATAAAAATTCGATTATGGAAATATTGGCATATTTTAACATTTTGAAGGTGTCTATAGAATATGTTTAATTTTGAAATTGATTTTTTTAATACCGCATTTAGTCCACATGACATATATTATTTTAACAGAGTAATATAATAGCGGGCTTCGCTCAGATATTCGAAAAAACAAGAAAAATTGATCGGCAAATTTTGACTTAAAAAAAAACGACTTTTTTTTTTGGAAAATGAAATTTATTTGGATTTATTAAAGAAAGGATAAAGTGTTTTGAAAGGAATATTAAACGAAACCCTTTGTGCGATCTTCCATCACACTTACCCACTTGTTTCTGATTTCCACGTCCAATATGTTCAGCACCCTATAAAGGAGAACACAAACGAGGATCTTGTAAACAAGAAAACCACTAATAGAAAAAAAAGATCACATCAAATAAAACATTAAGATTAGCCAAGAAAAGGAAATTATTTTTATATGCCATACACCAAGAATATTTACATTTTGAGAAAGTTACGCTGTATTTGTGCAACGCAATATCGATAAAAAAAATTGCCCTCTAACTTTCCGACTAGAGTTGTTTTTAGAACAGAAAGTAAAATTGTTATTTTGATCAAGAAAGGAGTTAAAATAGAAAATAAATGTTTAACCTTTTATATTTATACATTATATGCCACCATTGTTACCAACATTGTTTCTATAACTATTTGATTAGTCCGTAAACAGATCGTGAAAAACTCTCTCACATAATAATCCACTTGGGAGAGATAAAACTAACCGGAAAATTGCCGTTTTCCTGTTTTTCTCATTGCCACGGCCAACATGTTTAGCTTCCCATAAAGCAGAACACAAACGATGATCTTGTAAAGAAGAAAATCACTAATAGAAAAAAGAGATCACATCAAATAAAACAATAAGAGGAGTCAAAAAAAAGTAAATATTTATAGATACGATACGCCAAGAAGATTTACATTTTGAGAACGTTACGGTGTATTTGTGCAACACAATATCGATAAAAAATTTCCCCTCTAATTTTCAGACTAGAGTTGTTTTTAGAACCGAAAGAAAAGTTGTTATTATGATTAAGAAGGAAGTTAATAGAAAATAAATGTTTATCCTTTTATAGTTATACAGTATATGCCGTCATTGTTACCAGCATTGTTTCTATAGCTATTTGATCAGTCTATAAAAAGATCTTTTTTATTGTCATAAACTCTATTTTTACATAATAATCCACTTGGGAAAGAAAAAAATAAGAACCGGAAATTTGTTGTTTTCCTTTTTTTTTCTCCACGGTCAAAATGTTTAGCTTCGCATAAAGAATAACACAAACAATGATCTTGTAAACAAGAAAACCGTTGATAGAAAAAAAGAGATCACCTTGAATAAGTCTTTAAAAGGAGCCAAGGAAAGGAAAATATTTTTAGATGACATACACCAAGAAGATTTAGATTTTGATAAAGTTACGCTGTATTTGTGCAACACAATATCGATAAAAAATTTCCCCTCTAATTTTCAGACTAGAGTTGTTTTTAGAACCGAAAGAAAAGTTGTTCTTTTGATTAAAAAGGGAGTTACTAGAAAAAAAAAAATGTTTAAATTTTTATATTTATACATTACTAGCGGCCCGTCTCGGCTTTGCACGGGTAGACAATGTAATTTTTTTAGTACATTTGTTTTCCTGAATTTCGCGTTCCTACCAAAAACTGTTGCTGAGATATTGCCAACTGACCTAAAACTTTCGAATCCCCCTTTAACCACCTTCGGGCGGGGGAGGGGGGAGGGGGGATTTCTAAATTCACTGAAATACGTATTTAATCATTTGTTTAGTAGATTTGTTTTCCTGAATTTCGCGCACCTACATAAAACAAATGCTGAGATATGGCGAAATGTCCTGAAATTTTCGAAACCACCCTTTTAAAACCCTTCAGGGGGAATATCTAAAATCACTGAAATGCGTGTTTATCCATTTTTTAGTAGATGTGTTTTCATGAATTTCATGCTCCTACCTAAATCTGCTGCTAAGATATGCCGAAATGACCCAAAACTTTTGAAAACCCCTTTAACCACCTTCTGGGGGGAATTTCCAAAATCGCCGAAATACGTGTTTAATCAATTTTTTAGTAGATTTGTTTTAATTAATTTCGCCCTCCTACATAAAAGCTGAGATATGGCGAAATGACCTAAAAAATTTGACCCACCCCCCATTTAACCACCTTCTGGAGGGAATTTCTAAAATTGCTGAAATATGTGTTTTATTCATTTTTTAGTAGACTTGTTTCCTGATTTTTGCGCTCCTACCTATAACTGCTGCTGAGATATGGCGAAATGACCAAAAACATTGGAACACCCCCTTTAACCCCCTTCTGGGGGGAATTTCTAAAATCGCTGAAATAGGTGTTTAATCATTTTTTGTAGATTTTTTTTGTGGGATTTCAAGTTTCTACCTATAACTGCTGCTGCGATATGGCAAAATGACCTAAAACATTCGAACCCCCCTTTAACCCCCTTCGGGGGGAATTTTCAAAAATCCCTTCTTATTGCTTGCCTAGGCCATAACAGCAATCTACAGTCCAAATTGCGTGACCCTGACATTAGTAGTTTCGGCTGGGCGTTGATGAGTTAGTCAGTCAGTCAGTCAGTCAGTCAGTATGTCACCGTTTCCTCTTTATATAATAGTATAGATATGCACCATTGTTACCAGCATTGTTTCTATAGCTATTTGATCAGTCTATAAAAAGTTCTTTTATAGTGTGACAAACTCTATTCTTAAATAATAATCCACTTGGGGAAAAGAAACGAACCATGAAATTGTTGTTTTCCCTTTTTTCTTATTTCCATGGCCAACAGGTTTAGTTTCCCATAAAGCAGAACACAAACGATGATCTTGCGAACAAGAAAACCACTAATAGAAAAAATAGATCACATCAAATAAAACTTTAAGATAAACACAGAAAAGGAAAATATTTTTAGATGACATACACAAAGAAGCTTTATATTTTGATAACATTACGCTGTATTTGCGCAACACAATATCGCTAAAAAATTTTCCTCTCTAATTTATAGACTAGAATTGTCGTTAGAACCAAAAGTAAAATTGTTATTATGATTAAGAAGAGAGTTAATATAAAATAAATGTTTAATCTTTTATATTTATACATTACTAGCTGTTACCCGTGACTTCGTTCACGTAACATTAAAAGAAAAATAAATGTTCTAATCAAGCAAAATATTTCACTCCCGATAATTAAAAACGTAAATAATTAACTAACTCTTTATCACATTTCATAGAAGAAAATACGATATTTCTTTGTTATAGGGTCCTTGACACATAAATCAGTTTAAAAAAGGTAAAATTTTGTGCCAAATAACCGCGAAAAGGAAACTGCAACCAATGGAAAAAGGAGGGCCAAATAAAATCGTGTAAATCGACGAATTGGGTAAAAAGAAATGTCAATTTTACCTGATAAACCATTTTACTTTTAACGACTTTGAGAAACGTTTTAACAGCCATCATTTAAAAATAATTCATTGGAAATAGTATATACTTTTTCTTTAAATTCAATTCTTGTGAATAGGGAGGAATAATTCTACACCTAAATGCAAGGAGCTTCAATTGCAAAGCTTCTTGCAGCCCAAAATTACATGCAAACGTAACACTTAAATTGCAAAGCTTTTTGCAACCCAAAATTATATGTAAACATTACTTTTGCATGTAATTTTCATTGCAAATTAACATTTATTACGGTTCAAATTAAAATTAATTTGCGTGCAAATTACATGTAAATGTTACATTTGCATGTAATTTGGGGTTGCAAAAATATTTGCAATCGCAAGTGTTACGTTTGCATAAAACACAAAATTTGTGTCCTTGGTTTAATCTATAGCTGAAACAAATCTTGATTTCTTGACAATATGCTGACAGGCGATTTTTGCTCTGCAGAATAAATTGATTCATGAAGTTTGAATATGTGGAAATATGTTTTTATGTTTCGGAAATTTTACTGTAATCAAGATTTTTACTTCACCAACTATTCAAATTGAAGATAATTTTTTTTCAGTTTTAATGAGAAAATGGCATAAAAATATATTAATCCGTTTTATTTCTCCTGTTTTATCCACAAAAATGGAATAATTTAAGTACCATTTTTAGAGAAATTTCGTTAAAATTTACAAAAAAAATATTAATATCTCCGAATCTAATTCAGACTTTTAAATTCTCAGAGTTTATATGACATCCTCGAATCAATGACAACCGGTGTTAAGTAAATCGCGTTGCATTAAGAGGAGTAGTTGCGAAATACACACAGTCAGATTTTAACTTAATAGACTTGTGTTCAATTTTATTTTACTAATAATCTTACTGATGCTTGTATTATTAATCACAGAGTTCAGAGAATAAATAGAGATGAAATGTTCATGTTTGGCGTGATGCTGAAAATGCAACCCTACAGTCGGCCCAAACAACTGGCGGCTTGCTTTGAAAACCTCTCTTCGTCCAATGAATCCAGTAATTGTTTCACGTGCAGCATCTCTCCATCCAATGAAGTCAGCCCTTGGGCATAATGATTTGAACGATAACCGGCTTCATATTGCAAGCCGATTTTACGGTTCATTGCCTCTCTATTCTTTCACTGTACTCAGTGATTATTAATGTATGAAATTGATACACGCTCCATTTGAAACATATTTAAAAAATCCCGTCTTATTATGACGTCACTTTGATTTCAGAGAAATCTCTTTTCAATGATATAATTCTTGTTAATTTTCTTTTCCTGTCAATAATGAAGTGAATTTTAGCAGAAAACTCACATCTGTTTGTAACTGATATTCAAGCTTATTATTAATCAGTATCAAAAAATATTTCAGTTATTCATCTTAAATATGACGTCTATTATGTATATACTTTTATTATACACTGATAGTCATGCTCTTTGTAATATTATGAATATTTGAAAATACATTTTTTATTTATGACGTCATATTTGTTCAAGCCAAGAAGGATCCTTTTCATAGTTCCATGGTTCAAGCGAAATCTTTTTCTTAGTAATATAATTATTGTTAATTCTTCTTTCTAATTATAACGCAGGTTTTGACAGAAAAATATCTTTTTAATGTAATGTCTTTTTAATGTATAATCATACTTCATGTATAATAACAAATACTCCATATTGTTGTTTCAAATATCACAGAAATTCATCTTCTTTTGAATTATTTTCATTTTTCACGTGAAAATCGCTCAATTGAAACTTAATTGTTGAGGAAAAATTATTTTTTCGCATTTTTATTTATTGGCAACGATCAAAGCTCTAGCAACGATAAAGTAAAATGGTTAAATTTTATCTAAAAATGTCCATTGATTCTCTATAAAAATAATCAAATTTCGAATTATTAAGAAAAATATTTGCATAAAATAAACAAAAACCAGTCTATGTTAATTTCCGGTTATAATCCACCTATATGCAAAGATACAGGGCCATTAATTTCTCCCTTTTGACGCTGGCTTCAGCCTAACATTTGCACACAATCGGATTTATAATATTATTAGGATATTTCACTGTTACTAACATTTTTTCTATAGCTATTTGATCAGTCTATAAAAAGATCTTTTATATTGTCACAAACTCTATTCTTACATAATAATCTACTTGGAAATGATAAAAAAAAAACGAACTAGAAAATTGCTATTTTCATTTTTTTCTCCACGGTCAACAAGTTTAGCTTCACATAAAGAATAACACAAATGATGATCTTGTAAACAAGAAAACAGCTAATAGAAAAAAGAGATCAGATGAAATAAAACATTAAAATGTGCCAAGAAAAGAAAATATTTTTAGATGCCATACACCAAGAAGATTTACATTTTGTGAACGCTACGCTGCATTTGTGCAACTCAATATCGATAAAAAATTTCCCCTCAATTTTCAGACTAGAGTTTCTTTAGAACCGAAATTAAAATTGTTATTATAATTAAGGAGGAAGCTAATAGACAATAAATGTTTATCATTTTATATTTACACGTTATATTGCATTGTTACCAACATTGTTTCTATACCTATTTGAACAGCCCATAAAAATATTTTTTATATTGTCACAAACTTTATTCTTACATAATAATTCACTTGGGAGCGATAAAACGAACCGGGAAATTGCTGTTTTCCTGTTTTTCTCATTGCCACGGCCAACATTTTTAGCTTTCCATAAAGAGGAACACAAACGATGATCTTGTAAACAAGAAAACCGCTAATAGAAAGAAGAGATCACATCAAATAAAGCATTAAGAGGAGCCAAGAAAAGGAAAATATTTTTAGATACCGTACACCAAGAAGATTTACATTTTGAGAACGTTACGGTGTATTTGTGCAACACAATATCGATAAAAAAAATTGCCCTCTAATTTCCAGACTAGAGTTGTTTTTAGAGCCGAAAGTAAAATTGTTATTATGATTAAGAAGGAAGTTAATAGAAAATAAATGTTTATCCTTTTATAGTTATACATTATATGCCGTCATTGTTACCATCTTGTTTCTATAGCTATTTGATCAGTCTATAAAATGATCTTTTATATTGTCATAAGCTCTATTCTTACATAATAATCCACTTGGGAAAGAAAAAAATAAGAACCGGAAATTTGTTGTTTTCCTTTTTTTCCTCCACGGTCAACATGTTTAGATTCGCATAAAGAATAACACAAACGATGATCTTGTAAACAAGAAAACCGTTGATAGAAAAAAAGAGATCACCTCAAATAAGTCTTTAAACGTAGCCAAGGAAAGGAAAATATTTTTAGATGACATACACCAAGAAGATTTACATTTTGATAACGTTACGCTGTATTTGTGCAACACAATATCGATAAAAAATTTCCCCTCTAATTTTCAGACTAGAGTTGTTTTTAGAACCGAAAGAAAAGTTGTTCTTTTGATTAAAAAGAGAGTTACTAGAAAAGAAAAATGTTTAAACTTTTATATTTATACATTACTAGCGGCCCGTCCCGGCTTTGCACGGGTAGACAATGTAATTTTTTTAGTACATTTGTTTTCCTGAATTTCGCGTTCCTACCATAAACTGTTGCTGAGATATTGCCAACTGACCTAAAACTTTCGAATCCCCCTTTAACCACCTACGGGGGGGGGAGGGGGGATTTCTAAATTCACTGAAATACGTATTTAATCATTTGTTTAGTAGATTTGTTTTCCTGAATTTCGCGTTCCTACCAAAAACAGTTGCTGAGATATTGCCAACTGACCTAAAACTTTCGAATCCCCCTTTAACCACCTTCGGGGGGGGGAGGGGGGATTTCTAAATTCACTGAAATACGTATTTAATCATTTGTTTAGTAGATTTGTTTTCCTGAATTTCGCGCACCTACATAAAAGAAATGCTGAGATATGGCGAAATGTCCGGAAATTTTCGAAACCACCTTTTTAAAACCCTTCAGGGGGAATTTCTAAAATCACTGAAATGCGTGTTTATCCATTTTTTAGTAGATGTGTTTTCCTGAATTTCATGCTCCTATCTAAATCTGCTGCTGAGATATGCCGAAATGACCCAAAACTTTTGAAAACCCCTTTAACCACCTTCTGGGGGGAATTTCCAAAATCGCCGAAATACGTGTTTAATCAATTTTTTAGTAGATTTGTTTTAATTAATTTCGCCCTCCTACATAAAAGCTGAGATATGGCGAAATAGCTATTTGATCAGTCTATAAAAATATTTGTATTATGTCGCAATTGCTATTCTTACATAATAATCCACTTGGAAGAGAAAAAACGAACCGAAAAATTGTTGTTTTCCTTTTTGTTTCTCATTTCCACGGACAACATGTTTAGCTTCCCATAAAGGAGAACAGAAACGATGATCTTGTAAACAAGAAACCGTTAATAGAAAAAAAGAGATCACATCAAATAAATCGTTAAGAGGAGCCGAAAAAAGGAAAATATTTTTAGATGCCATAAACCAAGAATATTCACATTTTAAGAAAGTTACGCTGTATTTGTGCAACACTCTATCGAAAAAAAAATTCCCCTCTATTTTTCAGATAAAAGTTGTTTTTAGAACCGAAATTAAAATTGTTATTATGATTAAGAAAGGAGTTAATAGAAAATAAATGTTTATCATTTTTATATTTATGCCACCTTTGTTATCAGCATTGTTTCTATAGCTATTTGATCAATCTATAAAAAGGTCTTTTATATTGTCACAAACTCTATTCTTAAATAATAGTACACTTGGGAAAAAAACGAACCGAAAAATTGTTGTTTTGCTTTTTCCTCCACGATCAACATGTTTAGCTTCCCGTAAATAAGAACACAAACGATGATCTTGTAAACAAGAAAACCGTTGATAGAAAAAAGAGATAACCTCAAATAAATCGTTAAAAGGAGCCAAAGAAAAGAAAATACTTTTAGATGCCATACACCTAGAAGATTTACATTTTGAGAAAGCTACGCTGCGCTGCATTTGTGCAACACCATATCGATAAAAAATTTCCCCTCTAATTTATAGTTGTTTTTAGAACCGAAAGTAAAATTGTTATTATGATCAAGAAAGGAGTTAAAATAGAAAATAAATGTTTAACCTTTTATATTTTTGCATTAAATGCCACCATTGTTACCAGCATTTTTTTCTATAGCTATTTGATCAGTCTAGAAAAAGATCTTTTATATTGCGATAAACTCTGTTCTTACATAATAATCAACTTGTGAGGGAAAAAAAAACGAACCGGTAAATTGTTTTTTTTTCCTTTTTTTCTCCACGATCAACATGTTTAGCTTCCATACAGAATAACACAAACGATGATCTTGTAAACAAGAAAACCACTAATGGAAAAAAGAGATCACATCAATTAAATCATTAAGAAGAGCTAAGAAAAGGAAAATGTTTTTAGCTGCCATATACCAAGAAAATTCACATTTTGAGAATATTACGCTGTATTTGTGATAAACTACACTCTAAAAGAAAATACAAATATTTCGTTATCTTCGAAAATATCATATAACTACAAACGAAAATATACAATAGCTTATACCCATGTTGCGGAAAACGTTCTTCATTTTTCGAAACCTCTGAAACCCACATATTTTCATGATTTAAAGAAGCATTTATTAAAAGAAAATTTATTTCGCTTTTAGGGATTTTCGGAAACGTTTCCGAGTACATTTCATAGTGTAAATACCAATTTTCTGCAACAGCAATATCTGTTTGTAGGTTTCTAGGAATTCTCAATCATGCATATTCAGCGGCGTAACTGAATTTAGAAATGCAAGAGAAATAAAATAAAGTTAATTTTAATGTTAATGTCAATGCTGTTAATTTATCATGTTTGTCTATAAAACATGTTTGGTGAACATGATAAAGCTCATTTGAGAATGGATAGCATCCGAAAAACCTATATTCCAGGTTGAGAAAACTATAATTAATATATTATCAAAACTAGAAACGTTTTCAAAAATCAGTGGCAGCAGAAGAAACTTTGTTTTTATAAATGATTCTTTAAGTCCTGAAAATATACAAGTTTCTCAGGATAGAAAACTAAATTCTAATAGAAGAACGAAAATCAATAAAAGTAGTCTTTGGCCAGGACATTAAAGTCAACAATAAATATTCAAACTAAATTTATAATAATAAGCAATTTCTAAAGTTTTAGGGAACTAAGTCCGGATACCATTTTGTATTCGTTGCGTTAAAAATATTTATTGAATTTTTCACAGGGAGTATTCCATACGTTAGAAGTTTTACACGAATTGCATTGTTTTAATACGAATACTTTTGGAGATTTTGCATTAATTGTCACGAATGAATTGACCGATTTTAAAAGATACGAATGCAAGTAGAGGAAAAAAGGGAGTTCGTTTGAGAATGTGAAAATGTGGAGGGAGGATTGAGGATTAGGGGGCGTGGTTATAAAAGGATAGATGACAGGTGAGTGATGGATAGGTGACAGGTAGGTGAATGTTAGATCAGATAAGAAGTTTGTTAAGATTAATGAGAAGGTTAATGAGGTTAATGAAAATGAAAGCGGTAAGATCGTAGGAAAAAGAACGGAGCGGCGTGGACACAACCTTCTCTCTTAAAATCCTAGCGCAGACTAAATGAGTTGAGCAGTGTCACGAGGGTATATGGCATCATCGTCCTAAGGGGCGCTGCGATCGGCGTTCTGATTGGTCGAGAGCTTTTCCCCTGAGGGGTGGGGGATAACAGTACGATGTTGCTGTGAGTAGAATGCAAAGATTTCACACGTGACATCCAAACTTAGTGCTGTTCATTAAGACCATGAAGATATTTTAATTAAGTAATTTTTTAACTAAGTAATTTTTGTTAATTAATTAATTAATTTTTTTGTCAACTATTTTGAAAAGGATTTCCAAATATCGTGAAATTAAGAAATAGATTACTGTAATGATAATAATTTAAGTGAAATAAAGTAACGAAAGTGTTGAACAAGTTTTATAGAAACAAAAGTTTTGAAAATTAAGAAAACAATTCGTTTTTTTAATTTTTGAATGTACAAGTTTTTAATGAATTAAGTGAAGGTTTTTTTTTTTAAATGAAATGTTTTGTTGAAAAGAAACAATTAGCTAAAACATTTTTATTAATTATCAGTTACTATTAAATTTCAAAATCATGTTTTAAACAAGTTTTATACACATGTGCAAAATAACTATATTTTTTGAAATAACTTAATTTTTATGAAAGTAATACAAAAGGTTTCACCATTCAAATAAGTTATAAGTTATATATGTGTTGATACATTTTGTCTAAATGTATGTGAACTTGTCGAGATTTCTATAACAAAGACATCACCAACACTATATATATGATGAAAGTGTGTTCTCATTGTAACCGTTACCTTATGCATTAGCCCTTATTCCACTTACATTTAATGCTATTGTTAGAAAAACTAAACTAGTGAATTTAGTTCCAACTTTAAAAGAAAATAATATTATATGGATTTTGTAAACGAGTACTTGAGAAATAACTTCATGTTTTTTTTTAAAAGACATTTCTTAAAAAAACATTACAGAATCACTTTAACTTGTTATTTTAAAATGTTTAGAAACATTTATGTAACTGATTCATAAAAATTTTTTAGAACAACAGTTTAAAATAAAAAAAATTCTATTAATGTTTTGTTAACGAGTGATTGGTTTGTTGAATCATTATAATCATGTAATCTATTAGAAAACACATCTTTAAAATAAAACAACTAACCAATCACTCGTTAACAAAACATTAATAGAAATTTTTTTGTTTTAAACTGTTGTTCTAAAAATTTTTTATGAATCAGTTACATAAATGTTTCTAAACATTTTAAAATAACAAGTTAAAGTGATTCTGTAATGTTTTTTAAGAAAGTGTCTTTAAAAAAAACATGAAGTTATTTCCCAAAGTACTCGTTTACAAAATTCATATAATATTATTTTCTTTTAAAGTTGGAACTAAATTCACTAGTTTAGTTTTTCTAACAATAGCATTAAATATAAGTAGAATAAGGGCTAATTCATAAGGTAACGGTTACAATGAGAACACACTTTCATCATATATATAGGGTTGGTGATGTCTTTGTTATAGAAATCTCGACAAGTTCACATACATTTAGACAAAATGTATCAACACATATATAACTTATAACTTATTTGAATGGTGAAACCTTTTGTATTATTTTCATAAAAATTAAGTTATTTCAAAAAATATAGTTATTTTACACATGTGTATAAAACTTGTGTAGTATATGATTTTTAAATTTAATAGTAACTGATAATTAATAAAAATGTTTTAGCTAATTGTTTCTTTTCAACAAAACATTTCATTTAAAAAAATAAACCTTCACTTAATTCATTAAAAACTTGTACATTCAAAAAAAAAAAAAAAAACGAATTGTTTTCTTAATTTTCAAAACTTTTGTTTCTATAAAACTTGTTCAACACTTTCGTTACTTTATTTCATTTAAATTATTATCATTACAGTAATCTATTTCTTAATTTCACGATATTTGGAAATCATTTTCAAAATAGTTGACAAAAAATTAATTAATTAATTAACAAAAATTACTTAATTAAAAAATTACTTAGTTAAAAAATTACTTAATTAAAATATCTTCATGATCTTAATGAACAGCACTAAGTTTGGATGTCACGTGTGAACTCTTTGCATTCTACTCACAGCAACATCGTACTGTCATCGCCCACCCCTCAGAGGAAAAGCTCTTGACCAATCAGAACGCCGATCGCAGCGCCCCCTACGACGATGATGCCATATACCCTCGTGACACTGCTCAACTCAATTAGTCTGCGCTAGGATTTTAAAAGAGAAGGTTGTGTCCACGCCGCTCCGTTCTTTTTCCTACGATCTTACCGCTTTCATTTTCATTAACCTCATTAACCTTCTCATTAATCTTAACAAACTTCTTATCTGATCTAACATTCACCTACCTGTGACCTATCCATCACTTACCTGTCATCTATCCTTTTCTAACCACGCGCCCTAATCCTCAATCTTCCCTCCACATTTCCACCTTCTCAAACGAACTCCCTTTTTTCCTCTACTCATATCCAAAAAATGTACATTTTCAGTTCAAAGTTTTCTGAAAAAAGTTAAATAAACGGAAACGAAAAATGTTTTATATTGCTTTTGAACTTCTGTACCATCGTGCCAATATTTTTCCAGATCGTGAAAAATATATTTTATTAAAATTGCATTTATATAGTACCTAGATTCTATGTTCTTAACCCTGACGACTACAGAAATTATATTCACAAACTTCATATTAGAATAAATTGAAAGATGCAGCTATATTGAGTTTTGTGTAATTAATATTACAAGTTATTATATTTAAATGTTTTACAATCATCACTTTATATAATGTTATTGCAATTTTTAATTTAAAAGTTAGGTTTTTAAAAGTAAGTTTATCTTAAAAGTAAGTTTCTAATAACTTTTTATTTTATTTTTATCATTTTTCTATACACTTTTCACAATATTATTTTACAATCCTCACTTGTATTTATCTTTTCCACGGAACTGACGGTGTGATCTTTATGTTCATGGTTTTCTTACAGTTATTAAAAATATAAATATTTTACATAAATAACACTTGCAAACACTCTGAAAACGACATTTTCAAAACTGAGCAAAAAATACTCAAATCTGAGTATGTCGCATAGTCAAAATGGCTCCGAATCAAAATTACTCAGGTTTGAAACATGTATAGACTCACTTCTGAAAACCTGCACAGACTCAAGAATAAAACATTTTGTACTTCTATTTGAGTATGTCCATGTTTACAAAATGAGTATGATCTGACTTCTATGTACTCATTTTTGAGTATGTCCATGTTTGAAAAAAAATTCTAATCATTTTTGAGTATGACCATGTTTCAAAAATGAGTATGAACTGACCTCTATGTACTCCGTTTTGAGTATGTCCACGTTTCAATATTCTGAGTATTTCTGGTATTTCAGAATTGAAAGCATTGGGCTATTTGAAACAAAAAGTTTCATAACAGAATGAAAACAGCGATTTACTCAGATTTGAAAGTGTCATTTTTCTCTTGTCATCTGTTACTTACCCATCATACGTAGTATAGGGTAAGTCTTGTAAACGTTTTGAAAATCGAACAATTTTTTTGACTTATTTACACGTTTCAGACACTGGAGATTACGAAAAACATTTTTAGAAAAAAAAATTTGCCGTCCGTCTGTGTGTCTGTGTGTGTGTCTGTAAACGCTCTATCTCCCGAACAAATTGAGATAGAGACTTGCAATTTGGTATGTACTTAGTATGTAATAATGGGAAGAAGCCTATTTCATTTCAATAACCTCGATTAACCGGAACATTTTTTTTCGGACTCTCGAAATATTCGTTCTGATGAAAGGTATATAAAAATTTTCGAAATTGTTTATTTTAAGTAGTAAATGTAAAAAACAATAAAAAAACAAATTTTGCATAAAACATGAAGTCGATCGGATAATGAGTTACCGAGATATTTGTAATCCTAAGTTCCACACTCTTCGATTTTTCATGACCCTGTATTTCATCCAAATTTCACTTCAAAGATATATTTTAATTGGAAATTTAACGCTTAATCAGATGCAATAAACCGCTAGTTAATAGGAGTATTATTTTTGGAGTTATAAGGAAAAACCTCTTTCAAGCAATTCAGTAATCGAGCCTTTTTATGACGTCATCAAGCCACGATTTTATTTGAATTGCAATGCATTTTATAAGTAGTTTACACTTTTTTATTTTAATATTTTACATTATACATATACATGATGGGTAAGTATTACGGTGGCCCCCAACGACTAGTTTCTCTTGTCATCTGTTTTTCTCGCAGAACGACCAGAGTACATGTCTGGATATTACAAACATTAAGATGCCTGTAGGAATAATAAAATCAAGAAATTGGCTTCCAAACATTTCTCAAACTGCAGTCCGCGAACCACTAGAGGCGTTCAAGACCTGGTTGGTTGTCCTTATAGATTTCCTAAAACATACAGATCGCGCCCGTCGGCCTAGTCGTTCGGAGTTTTCGTGGTTTTCTTCGAGCCGTGGATTTATCCATGCGTAAATACGGGTTAAGAAAGACCACCACGAAGGGCACTCCCCCCGGGCCTATATCCCAAGTGTAGATAATTGGCCGTCAATAATCAACCCAACCCAACCCAACCCTAAAACATACAGAAAAAATAAAATTCAAATGATTTTTCCTATCACACACTGAAAACTTCAAAGTAATAGAAAACATAAAAGTAGTATAAAAAAGGTACTGAAAGTACTCAGAGTATAAAAGTTGGTCCTTATTAGAAATTTTGAGAAATGTTTAAAAAGTTGTTTTAAATGTTTAGTCAGCAGAAGATCATTAATTTCGTCAAACCAGCGAGTACGTCTAAACTAGTGATTATGGAAGTACACACAGATAGATTTTAGAACTATAATATCGTGTAAGTAATGTACTGATTTCTATCTTTGAGAGTAGTTATATATATACAGGGTGATTATAAAAAACTATCCCGATATATGAATCCTTAACTATCACACCGTTCACAGAAACTGACTGAAATTTTGGTTTTAAGTATTTTGAAGTATGCGCTCAAGAATCGTATAAAAAACAACAGTTAAACTCTAACAGTTACGGTTACAGTGACAAAATTTTGAAAATTTCAAAAGGCAACACCTATTTTTTTTATTGGAATGTGATCTTCACAGTGAAAAACCATAAAAAGCGTTGGAACGGTACCTGTAGCACGAAAATTGCCGGCGCTAGACAGACTAAGAAGGAAAGTGAAAACAACGAATAAGGACAGAGAATCAACAGAAAACAAAACATTTCATTGTGTTTCACAAATTTTCCATTTCACACACGAAGACACGTTGCATGTGGCAGATGGCGGATAGCACTGAATAATAAACTGTTTTACTTTATGTTGCTTCTCTGTCCTTTATTGGTTGTTTTCACTTTTCTTCTTAGTCTCTATAGTGCCGGCAATTTTCGTGTCACAGGTACCGTTTCAACGCTTTTTATGGTTTTTCACTATGAAGATCACATTCCAATAACAAAAAATAGGTGTTGCCATTTGAAAATTTAAAAATTTTGTCACCGTAATCGTAACTGTTAGGTTTAGCTGTTGTTTTTCATACGATTCTTGAGCGCATACCTCAAAATACTTAAAAACAAAATTTCAGTCAGTTTCTGTGAACGGTGTGATAGTTAAGGACTCATATATCGGGATAGTTTTTTTATAATCACCCTGTATATATATATTACTGCTAGTGCACAATAATACATTTTATGCTATTGAACAGGGATTTACAAATTTCATAAAATCTGGTAGCCAGCAAAAAATTCTAGTCGCCAGGAAAAAATTATACCCCTCCTCACCCCACTCCGTCATTGATTTCAAAAACTACAAAAGTTTTTTTTATGAATTAATAGAGAATAAATAACAAGCATAGTTCAGAATTATTAGTTACTTAGTCTAGAATAGTACATAATTTAGTTTTATAGATTTACTTTAAATGAATTACTTATAATGACTTGCATATTATTATTCGTTAAAATCAATGGGATAGATTAATACGTTTTAATTCTAAATACAGAAATCTGATTTTAAACTTACAAAAAAGAAAAAAAAGAAAAAAAAAAAAAGAACAGAAAAGAAAAGAACAGAACAGAAAAAAAAATAAATAAAATAAAACTAAATGTAAGCATTATTTTTCAGCATTGTATCCAATTTTAGTTGCCACAGAGGCTGTATTGACACTATTTCTTACTGTTTTAAAGATCCCCCTCTCCTCCTTCCACATCGTAATCATGTGACATGCTAGTTGGCTACAGCCTCAAATAATGGCGTTTTCAGGACCTGGGATTGAAAATGCCTTATAAACTTTCTTTTTCCATTAAAAGTGCGAGAGAAGAGGAAGATCAATACTTGCGCCGGGCACGAGTAGGGGTGTTGGAGAGAAAAAATGTCTTTTGTGCTCATTTCATAGGTCAATTTTTGTACCAAGAAAAAAAAAAGAAAGAAAGAGAGAATAAAAGAAAAAAAAAAGAAAACGCAAATTGAATGACTTGGTTGCCAGATAGAAAAACTTGGTCGCCAGTGTCGACCCGCAGACCGTATTTGTCAAGCCCTGCTATTGAACAAAATATTTTACAAGGTATTTTTCAAAATCTGGACTCTCAGTATTCCAGATGATTTGGAAAACCAATTAGTCTAAATTGCTTTATTATATTTTACTTTATCAATCTTGAGACAAATTATGAAAAACAGCTGATTTTGAAGTACATTTTTCTCAGGAACTGCTAAAACTATTTGAATACTTTTAATAGTTTTTTTTTGTATGTGTTTTCTCATTGTTTGGGCATAAAATAAAAATAAAAATGTGATTGTTATGCGTCTATAATTCTAGGATTAATTAAATTAACGTTACTCAAAAGGAATTGATTTTCTGGAAATAGAAAAACATCGTAAGGTAGCTAACTACAATACAAATAGCCATTGAAATCTCTTCAGTGGTTCCTGAGACTGAAGTACATAAATACCATTTGTTATCTATAGGATTTTGCAACTTTTATTGCACTCTAAATATGCATCTGGTACATTAATCTTTTAAAAATATACAGAATCTATCAGTATCCTTCTTTGTGTCATTTTGTCAAGTTTTATATAGAAGCATCTATGTATTGCGGTAATCTTACCTGAAAAATGTGTCTGTCAGAAAATATGTTTTTTAAAGTATTGCTATATCTAAAAAAATAAACTATTGAAAATAATAATGATATATAAAAATACTCTTGCAACTATAAACCATCCATGCCCTTTTATGTTTTGCTCAAAATGGTTTTATTATTTCAAAATTAATAACATTTCATGCTAACAATGTTTACATCTTTGAGTGCTTCCATTATGATAATTTTAAAACATGTTTTTGAAAACAGCTCAGCAGTTTTTTATTTTATTCAAAATAATACATAAAATGTATTTTCTGTAATAGTATTTTCGTGTTATCATTTTCCGTTTATAGCATTTTAAATGTAAGAAATAAAATTATTATTTTTTTTCGTTCTCACGATTTTTTTAATTCATTTGCAGAAACGTAAAGAATGATACTTTCATAAAATAATTCATTTTCCGAAGAAAGTAGGAGCATTGATTTTAAACAAGTTGGAAATTGTATGTTAAACGTGACATAGGAGGTGCGTTCGTTTTATAACTAATTTCACAATGGAAAAAAAATCATCCTTAATATTTCAGTGAAATGGATTCAGTGAAATTGTTTGCCATGAGCGAAATCAGCATGCCTTTTTTTTTATTATTCGTATGCCACGTTTACAAATGCGATTTTTTTTTACACCAGACAGCACTGTAAAATTCACCATGGAGATCTTGCTTTGCAAATGATTACGTTCATGGTTTAATATTTTTTATGACTCATAATGAACGAATCTCCTGTGTTTATTGACTCTAATGGATTGAAATATTCGGTTGTTAACGTAATTTTGACTGAAGTTATCTCAGAATCTATACATTTTTTAATGTAACTCATCTCTAAAACAAACAATTTTTATCCACAATCTTTATAAAAATGTAACTTTTATGCAATTTTATTCGAAAAAATAATTTTGAATAAAAATGGCCGCCTGGCATATAAAAAAAAGAAGTGGTTTGCCCGTATTTGTTTTCTTCAGTTACATGACTTGCGCTTTTATTTTATAGATTACGTACGATAGAATTTAATTGAATAAAGAAAACTTTTATTAAAATCTTTTTAAGTTTTGAATCAATTTTCATAAAATTTGAAATGACTCGACCAAATTCTACAACGATAATATATATTAAATTTCAAACCATTCGTTTGGGTAGTTTCTGCGCTGTTATATGCGGACAGACAGACGGACGGACCAGACGACGACTATAGGTGCTACGCATTTATATAATTACGAACGCACCTAAAAATGATCGTAATAGAGATCAATATAATACCAATTAAAAAGAATTGAAATCTCTTCAGTAGTTGATGAAACAAATGTTCATCAATATCAGTTGTTATCTACATGATTCAGAAGCTGTTTTGTACTCTTAAACCTTATGTGACTCAAGAACTCCGATTTGAAAAATATTTACTCAGATGTTCGAATAAATTATTTAAGAATGTAGAAAATAATAAAAATATGTAGAACATAATATATATATCATATTACGAATATTTACCGTCATATGTTGTATTTGGAGTAAAGTTGATACTAGAAGTAAGAGCACACATGGTCGCACAATGAAATTAAGAACGGTGGTTGTTATTGATGGTGTAAAAAATTAGAAGCAGTTGTAATATTTCAGTTGCAGTCTCGACGCGGCCGTAGCGGCAGTAGAATGAAAAAACCAGAGGCGTTTCTCCATGAATCAAACGAACAAGGCTGTTCAATTTCAATCCTTTATTAAGTATTTCTCTTGGGCAGTTTCCACCTAACAATAATAGCCGTGCATTGTTACGTCCTCAAGGTATAGAGGGTAAGTAATAGAACATCTTAATTATTGTCAAACGAACAGCCAGGGAGTTGTTGACAAGTGAAAATTCGACTTTTTTCTGAGGGAGCACCGCAGGTAGCTGCTTTTTGTTACCTAGCGCAATAACACAAATTATGACGTAGAACGCGCACTGAACCAATGAGGAATTAAAGAAGACGCGTCATGCTACGTCACGACCAATGAAAGATAATTAGTAAAGAGTTCGGACAGAGAGGTAGTGGATGAATTTTGTAGTAAAGTGACTTAGAGCGGGAAAATAAAATTCGGAATAAAAATGAAAATGGCTCTCAAAAAACATTCTAAAACCCAGAAATGATCGGGGATCATGATAGAAATTAAGAATAACTAAAAGCTTTATATTTATGTAAATTTGGACAATTTAGAATTAAATAAAAGGGAATTTAGCAGAGTTAACGATAGAGCTAATTTAAGAATAAGGATTTAATGAATATAGAGTAGTAAATTAGAATAAAACAGGAAAAAATTAGAATTGTAAGAATTTGGAATAATTTAACTAAGGAAAAGTGGCGAATTTTTTTTTATTATTACACACACATATATATATATATATATATATTGAGTAAAAGGTACTCTTGTCACCTCTGCATTAAAGAGAAATTACACTGAGAAAAAATGACACTTTCAAATCCGAGTAAATCGATGTTTTCATTTTGTTATGAAACTTTTTGTTTCAAATAGGACGACCCAGCGCTTTCAATTTTGAAATACCACAAATGCGCAGAATATTGAAACATGGACATACTCAAAACGGAGCACATAGAGGTCAGTCCATACTCATTTTTGAAACATGGACATACTCGAAACTCATTAAAATCAGTTCACACTCATTTCTGAAACATGGTCATACTCAAAAATGAGCACTTAGAAGTCAGTTCATACTCATTTTTGAAACATGCACTTACTCAAATAGGAGCACACGATGTTTTATTCTTGAGTGTGTGCATGTTTTCAGAAATGTGTATATACATGTTTCAAACTTGAGTCATTTTGATTCGAAACCATTTTGACTATGCGACATACTCAGATTTGAGAATGTTTTGCTCAGTTTTGAAAATGTCATTATTAGAGTGTACATATTTCTTTTAAAAATAGTCCGTTATGTAACACAAAATTGTAAAGTATACGAACTTACTTTTGTAAAAAAATGTATACTTGGACGTCTCCAGCTGTTGTAATTTTGCAAAACTTAGGAAGTTCATTTTAGCAATGATGAAGTGAAATTGTTCAAAGGAAAAATAAAACTTTGATATGAAAAATTATCTCCGTATCCGCTGTCTGTTGTGAATTTTATGAACAATTTATATTAACTTGCTGTGTTGGGAGATAGCAGCAATAAATACAAGTTGGAAATTATATGTTAAACGTGACAAATGAGGTGCGTTCGTTTCGTGTTATAATTAGTTTTACAATGTAAAAAAAAATCATCATTATTATTTCAGTGAAATAAATTGTATCGTCTCCTATGAGCGAAATGAGGATGCCCTTTTTTTTTTCTTATGACGTATTCCATGTTTACAGATGCGAATTGTTTTTTTCGACACCAGACAGCGCTGTAAAATTCGCCATGGAGATCTTGCTTTGCGAATGATTACCTCCATGGTTTAATATTTCTATGACTCACGATGAACGAATCTCTTGTGTTTATTTACTTTAATGGATTGAGATATTCTCTGTTAACCTAATCTTTTCAGAATCTATAAATTTTTTAATGTAATTCATCTCTGAAACAAACAATTTTTTTGAACGCTCTTTCTAAAAATGTAACTTTTATGCAATTTTATTCGAAAAAAAATTTTCGAATAAAAATAGCCGCTTCGCATATGTAAAAAGATGTGGTTAGCCCGTATTTGTTTTCCTCAGTCACATGACTTGCGCTTTTACTATATAGATTACGTATGATAGGATTTAATAGAATAAAGAAAAAAAATTAATATATTTTTAAGTTTTAATTCGATTTTCATAAAATTTGTAATGACTCGACAAAATTCTGCAACGATTATATATATTAAATTTCAAACCATTCGGTTGGGTAGTTTTTGCGTTGTTATATGCGGACAGACGGACGGACGGACCAGAAGACGACTATAGTTGCAACGTATTTATATAATTACGAACGCACCTAAAAATTGTCATTTAAAGCCCTCTGTATAAGTAACATGGACTTTTGTGTATGTTGTATATATGCAACACGGTGATACAAAGGGCTAAACATGCATTTGTTATATTAATGTTTTGAAAACGTGCAATCTATAAATAACATTTTTAAAGTCATTTTAACAAATCTGAGATAAAACCATATGTGTACTCCGTCAAGTTTACTTCAATACGTACAAAAGCCATTCTAATCAGTAAATGTTACATCCTTATAAAAAAAAAGTTCCACAAAGCGAAGTAACTAATCTTTGAAAATGTCGAAATAAATTTCAGTAATTGTTCATTTTTTGATTTAAAACTCTTTTATTCTAATGAAATAAAACGAAAAAGATTTTACTTTATTTTATTCGAATAGTACATTTTATGAATGATATTAGTCATTTAAATTATGTCTGATGCAATTAATTTTGATAGACAAAATCGATGTGTTGAAGTCAGTTTACAATATTTCAGTTTAAAATTGTTCTTTCTTTAATATGCTTACAGGTTGACCTAATTAATTTTAGAAAGCAAATGTCTATTTAAAAAATAATGACAACGAAAAAATACTCGAAGGTAATCTATTCATTTAAACATTTGAGGGGGTCGGAGCAAGAAAGTGCCAAGCTACATTTCTGGTGAAATAAATCTAACACTGTAATATGTTGCATTATATTGAAAATTATAATATCCTACATATAATTTGTTTCTAATGTCACTTGGTGACAGCCTATATGACAGGTTTTGTTTTTGCCCCAGATGTTTATGCCCCCAATGAAGATAACTAATTTACAAAAAAACGTAGTAGTAATATCATTAAAGTAATGCCATATTCTTACTCGGCATATCTCAAATGTTACTAAGACATTAGCAGAAAACTTTATGTTATATCTCTTGATGTGAGTATTTGATCAAATTTTTAAATTGAAATGTTTCAGAAGTTCAAAAATGCAGCTATGCACTCTCTTTTGTTAATACAGCCTCACAGAAAATAGTCGCACTTATTTAGGTCTAAGCTGTAAGAAGCCATTCTGTTACATTTACAGTTCTTTCAATCTGCAAAGAATTGCAAGATCAATATCAAGATCTCAACAAAAATATCTGCATACAATCAAATCATGCACGTACCGAATATTGTTTTTTGTCGAGAAAAAAATAGATGTAGTTATGTGAGACTGTGCTGAGGCATGAATTAACTAGTATGTCCGAAGCACGTTATTAAAAAAAATACTTTTTATAAAGTTATTCAGGGCTCCATTAAGTATAAAGTATTGGATTCCTGAAAAATTTCGACTCCATTTTTTTTGATGGATTTACATTTTTTTAGAAAGTCGTGAATACAGTTTCACCATTTTCGGTCCTATGTTTATCTTTTTGACATTTCGCGCTTTACACAAATCGTGTGAAAACTGCATAGCTAAAAGATTAAAACACAAAATTCCACGAAACGTCATATTAAAATACACATCAACATAAATTTTGCTGCTTAGTTATTGGTGTATATCGCCCAATAGACGATGCTGATGCGTAGTAGTTTTCGCGATTTTTATGAGAGTCGGTATCTGGTGATTGCAGCCCATATAATATGCAAGATTCTTATTGCGGAAGATAATATCATCCAAATATTGCTATTTGTCATTAAATAAGAAACTCTTATGTAGTATACTTTTGCTAAGAACATTATAGCGGTATCCCAGCTTCTTCTTATGTATTCTCCACTTCTGCAGCTTCTTTGAATGCAGCCAAGTTTATACTAGAGGTACCTAATACATGCACACACACACATATCTAAGTGTGCGTGGGGGAGGTGTATGTGTACAAAGCTATTTTATACTTGTGCCTGTGTGGGTATGTGTGTAGGGATGATTGAGTGTGTGTATGTGGGTGTGTGGATACAAGCGTGTCTGTGTGCATTATTCCTTTTTCTGTTTGAATACGTAAAAGGAGTAGCTGTTTCCTTCTTATATTTTACTAAAAAACTTTTTACTATTTGGAAATATTTAATATTTCCTATTTACGAATTTTTTACATAGTTGATTACTTACACAGTGTCATTTTTAAAATACTTTTTTTCTAAAATATCTCGCCATTTTTTCTCATTAAAAGAGATGTCTGAAAATAATTTTCAATAACAGTAATATCCTTGTTATCACCTTTTGTTTACCGCATCTCAAAAGTAAGTAAGAAAATGAATTTCTTTTTCATTCTCTCCATTTCTTTACTGCATTTACAGAAACGTAAGCAGGTAATTTCATAAAATCAATTCATTCTCCAAAGAAACTTAAAATTACACTTGACAGGCTATTAAAGAAAAACGTGTTCTACACAGAGAATTCCTCGTTGAAAATGTCAAAACAAATTTCAGTAAATTTTTCATTTCTTTCTTTTATATCGCATTTATCCTAATGAAATAAAACATGAAAGATTTTACTTTATTTTTTAATGCTACATTCCTTTTTGAGTTTGACATTTATGACTTAAAAGATGCCTGATATAAATAATTTTGATAAACAAAATCGATATGTTGAATTGATTTTACAATATTTCAGTTTACAAATTTACTTTCTTTAACATGTTTTTTCAATTAACACTATAGAATGTAGATGACTATTTAAAAAAAAACGACGACGAATAAATACTTAAATATAATAGCATTCATTTGTCATTTAATGTACATGGTCTCCTAAAATGGACTGACTGATTTTAAAATTCAATAACTTACAAACGGGGACAGATATTTAAAAAATTCTTGCAGGAGAGTAATGTATGATGTAAGGAGTTTTTTTACCGTGATTACTGATTTTAGTTCGAATTACCAGCAATAGATGGCGCTGCAAGCAATAGACATCCAATTGATACAAAAGCAGAAACCACCCAGCATTGATGTGAAGGAAGGAGGTTCAACACATAGAGTGGGTCTCATTCACCAATGAAACTTTTTCAGAATCGGGCCCTAAGAACACGATTTTATTAGCGAGTGAGACCTACTATTGAACCTCCTCCCTTTGCTTCAATGCTGGGTGGTTTTAGTTTTGGACCGAATTGCACGCCTATCGCTCGCAGTGCCATCTAATCCTGGTAACTCGAACTAAAATCAGAAATCGTAGTAAAAAAACTCCTGACATCACACATTACTCTCCTGCAAGAATGTTTTAAATATCCGTCACCGTTTGGAAGTTATTGGATTTTAAAATCAGTCAGTCCATGTTAGGATACCCAGTACAATGTTTTTATATTTATTGCCATTTGAAGCTAAAGTGATGTAGAGACAATTTTGAAACTCTGTCACTATTCGATGAAGAAAGACGAAGCGAAGAAGCGAAAGTATTAATCTGGCTGTCAATGATTTGTTTGAGGTCTATAAGGGAATACGAGGCATTTTTATAAATTCTATCGTTAATGTAGCTCCAAAGAAAATAGTCGCACGAATTTAGGTCTGAGCTATAAGGAGTCATTTTGTTCATTTACAATATATGTATTTCCATACAATCAAATGATGCCCATACTGAATATTGTTTTTAGTCGAGAAAAGACATCTTCAGTTACTTAAGACTGTATTGAAGCATGAACTAACTAGTAGGGACCAAAGCAGGTTTTTTTTCTTTTTAAGTTACCATGTTATTTACGGCTCTATTAAGAATAAAGTATTGGATTCGTGAAAATTTTTGACTCAAATTTTTGATGGATTTACATTTGTTGGAAAGTCTTGAATACAGTTTCACCATTTTCGGTCCTATGTCGGTCTTTCTGACACTTCGTGCTTTACACAAATTGTTTGAAAGTTGCGTAGTTAAAAGATTAAAACACAAAGTTCTACGAAACCTCATATTAAATTACACATCTACATAAATTTTGCTGTTTAGTTATTTGTGAATATCGCCCAATAGACAATGCTGATGCGTAGTATTTTTCGCGATTTGCATGTTAGCTATATCTCGGTATCTATGACATGGCACTGAATTAAATATAATATGTACGATTCGTATTGTGAAAGACAATAATATCCAAATTTTCTTTTGTCATTCAATAGGAAACTTCTCTTTGCTATACTTTTGCTACGAACATAATAGCTATATCTTATCTTCGTATGCTTAGAAACGCACCAAAATTTATACTAGACGAACGTAATACATGTATATATAAATATATATACATACGTTTGTCTGTGTGTGTATTTGTGACTGCATGTGAATCTGTGCGTGTTAATCCATTATTCTCTTTGAATACGAAGCAGGAAGTAGCTGTTTCCCACTTAAAATTTATTAAAGAACTCTTTATTATTTCGAAATATCTAATATTCCTACCAACAAATAGTTTACATTGTTAAGCACTTAGATAATGTCATTTTTAATACACATCTTTCTAAAATATCTCGGCATTTTTTTTTTTCACTAAAAGTAATTTCTAAAAATGATTTTCAATAACATTAGTATGCTTCATATCGTTTTTCGTTTACCGCATCTTAAATGTAAGAATGAAAATGAAAAGTTATTTTTTTCGTTCTATCCATTTCTTTAATTCATTTACAGAAGCGTGAAGACGTATATAATACTAATATACGTACTTTCATAAAACAATTTCATTCTTCAAAGAAATTTAAAATTACACTTGGCAGTCTAATCAAAAAACATGTTATACGCAGAGAATTTTTCTTTGAAAATGTCAAAACAAATTTCAGTAGTTTTTCATTTCTTCTTTTATATCACGTTTATCTTAATGAAATATAACGAAAGAGCATTTTACTTTATTTTTTTTCAAATGCTACATTTCTTTTTTCTGTTTGACATTCATAATTTAAATGATTTTTGATGTAATTAATTTTGATAAACAAAATCGATCTGTTGAATTGATGTTACTATACTTATATTTAAAGGTTTTAATTTCTTCTACCAGGTGCTGCATAAATTCGTTAAAAAATTTAAAAATATATTAAAAAGAAACAAACAAATGATGCTACAAAATTGTGGTTTGAACGAATGTGATTAGAGGTAGAAAGGATTTTTTTAATAACAAACTAGTCGGATGTGCCAATCTCAAAACTTTCTTCTATCATACACAGGTTTCGCATACACTAAAAACTTATCAAAACCAATTTATATCAAAGTCTAACTGAATCTAAAGTTTTATTAAATTCCGAGCATTAGTTCTTGAGGTATAGTTATCGTGAAAATCATGAAAAAAGTAGCATAGCAGCGCCACCTGTTGGTCTATTTACACCAAAACGTAATCAGCGTCTATTTATATCAAGGTCTAACAGAATCTGAAGTTTCATGAAATCTCGTGCATTAGTTCTAGTAATATAGCTATTACGGAAATCGCAAAAAATGAAGCATAGCAGAGCCACCTATTGGGATATCTACACTAAAACGTAATCGGCGTTTATTTATGTCAAGGTCTAAATGAATCTGAAGTTTGATGAAAATAAGTGCATTAGTACTTGAGATAGCGTTATTGCGGAAAACGCGAAAAATGCAGCATAGCAGCGCCACTTGTTGATCGATTTTCACCAGAAACTAATCAGCACCAAGTTATATCAAGGACTAACTGAATAGAAAGTTTTATTAAATTCCGTGCATTAGTTCTTGAGATAGAGCGCCCAAAAAACAGACAGACATATAGACAGAGTCGTAGACTCACAGACAGACATTCTCTAAAATCAGCTGAATCGTGTTCAGGACCTTCTCAAATGTATAAATCCGTCGAAAACCGGACGTCGAAAATTTTCATGAATCCAATACTTTTTTCTTTTAAAGATAGAAGAAACTAAAAAATTGCGATTCAAAAATTAACGATAGATGGCGCTGGCATGCATAATATGAAGCAGATGTCAAGAAGGGCCTTCCACTTTGTCAGCGATCTTCCAAACGGTCCGTTTTTTCGAAGCGTCTGACAAGCCTCAGTATATCCGCACATTAAACGTCCATTTCTCGTCTTGAGTCCTTTTGCAGTGCGGTATTTTCTCAATGTGCTGGTTACTGATTCCCCGTTTTTGTAAAAAGGGCATAACCAAATACGCTTGATCTGGTAACGATAGCATACTTTTGGCATCGAGTGAAGAATTTTGGGCAATGAGGTTTGAGGTTTCCCAGCAAACACAGATCTATCGGTAATCAATCGGCCGATTGCCGCTTTGCCGTTACCGACGTATGGGCACGATACCAGCTGCCGTACCGATTCCGTAACTTTTTCGACACGCCGCACGACTGACGCCCGACAGATAGGCGCATAGTCGGTCCGGTATCGGCAACGCCGGTAGAATCGACGGCACTCTGCTGTGCCGATTGTATACCAACAGTTATCCGCACACCTACCGAAACTGGTCCGGTCCCGGCAACGCTAACAACGTCGAGATGCTGTGCCGACCGTATACTGATAACAAATCCGTAGTATTGTCGAATGTGGTCCGATATCGGCAAGCAGTAAACTGCCGAAAGCACCCCTTTTATTGGGAACTAGCAGCTAAAGGGGGTGGGGCACTCCACTTAATGGTACTTTTAAAAAAACTTGATTATTTTTGTAAAAATGGTGAAATTTATTTTTCAGATGTAAGCAACCCCCCCCCCTCACGAATACCGTTTTACGATTAATAGCCCCTGCCATTAAAAAAAATACATTTTCCATATATTTTTCTTTTTAAGTGTAGCTGTAAAACTTGATTTAAAAAAATAATTTCTAGGAAAGTATAAACCAATACATCTATTTTTTATTATTGTTATTTTTTTAAAGTCAAATATACTAAATTCCGTTCCGTTAATTTACTATTTATTAATAAATTTAAAAAATTGAACTTTAATTTTACACAGAAAATAAAAATCAGTTTAAATAACTTAGTTAAAAAAATTCTGTACCATTTGTTATTATTTTATTTTATGAACGCTTTAAATCAATGTTTATGATTTTCTTGTGATTATGTCTCTTAAAATGATAAGTCTGCTATAAATTATGCTAAATTGTTTTAGCCTTATTAAATCCATCAACATCTCAACTAAGTTAAATATTTTTTGCATAATTTAATTTAGTAAACATTATTCTCTCTTTAAAAAAATATAAAAAACAAAATTTAGAGTTTATGTAATTTCTGGGCAAGATTAGAAAAATACATTTTTGTAACTTTATTTAAAATTTTTTTATATGATAGACATGTTTCATATTTACTTATTTTTACTTTTTACTAAATTCTTTATATATTTTTTCATTTATACAGAAGGACAATTGTTTTTCAAAATCATTTATATCTTGTACTACATCTAATTTCATACTCCATAATTATTATTATTTTTTAAATAAAGTAACATGATTTATAATATTGTTTTCCTTTTTCTCTTAATTTGTTTCTAAATGTTTCCTTTTCAAATATAAATACAGTCGACTCTCGTTTTTGCGAACTCGTAGGGAACATTCAAATGGTTCGTAAAATAGAAAGTTCGTAAAATAGAAAATCATCAAAAATGACATGAATATGTACATTATTTATGTCTATTTTTATCAATATCCTCCCCTCTTCATAGATGATGCAATATTTTAAGATTATTTATTCTGAAATAAAGTTATACATATATTTTTTAAATATATAAGAAAATTCAAAATACAAATTTATGCACAGAAAAAAAATTTAGCACTCAGAAGAATATGGTATTAAGTTTTGAAAACATTACATGTGAAAACATAGACTGTATTAGAACTTAATGGATTAAAATACATAGATAAAAAATTAGGAATGGAAATAATCACTTATCTTTTTTTGTTTTAAAATCACATTTTGGAAAATACATGTTTCCATTTTATCTATGCTTGAAATCATTTCACAATTATTGTTCCCTTCAAAAAAGTGCCTTAGCCCTGACAACCATTGAGCTGCTTGTTTGACAGTCGGACGTTGGATTATTTCATTTTCTTCTTGTTCCAAATCTGAAAGTTCTTCTTCCTTTTCACTTATTGCGTCAGCAATAATTTCTTCATCTGATATTTCTTCCGTACAAATCACATCTGAATCTACACTCAAAAAGTCCACGAATGAAATTTCAGGTAACAGTGGATTTCTTTTTCGTAGTTCATTTATAAGTAACTCATCTCCACTGATATCGTCGGCTACATTTTCTTGGTTTTCCTTAATTAAGGTACTAAAGCCTGCGTTCTGAAATGCTTTAGCTATTGTAGTCGCTTGAACATCATTCCAAGCACGTATTGACAAATGCATTGCACCCAGAACATCAATTTCATAAGGTTGATTCAGCTCCAATCCCATGACTACTCTTTGCAAAAGCACTCTTCTATATATGCGCTTGAAACTATTAATCACACCCTGATCCATCGGCTGTAAAATTGAAGTTACATTGGGTGGAAGAAACTCCACACGAATAGATTTAAGATTTGAGACTTCAACGTGAGCTGAACAGTTATCCACAATTAGCAAAATTTTACGTTTTTCCAAAACAAATTGACGATCCAAGTCTCTTAACCATTTTTCATAAATGTACCCAGTCATCCATGCATTTTGGTTAGCATGGTATGCAGCTGGTAATTTGTTAACATTTCTGAAGCATCTAGGCTTCAAATTTTTTCCAATGAAAAGCAAGGGCAGTTTTTGTGCTCCATTCATGTTGGCTGCCAACAAGATTGAGATTCTCTGCTTAGCCTTTTTGCCTCCGCTACATTTTTCACCTTTGAAAGTAAGTGTCTTTTCCGGCAGCATCTTAAAAAACAGACCTGTTTCGTCCGCGTTAAAGACATCCTCTGGAGCATATTCAGTTAGCAATGCTTTTAAATCGTGTTCTTTCCATTCATTTGCCAAAGTCGTATTTGCTGTTCCACTTTCACCGCACAATTTTCTGAAGCTCAAACCGTGCCTGGACTTAAATTTTTGTAACCAACCGTCTGAGGCCTTGAAGTCTTTGATATTCAGCTTCAAAGCAAAAGAATTCGATTGTTCTTTAAGGAGATTACCATCTATGGGAATGTTCAGTCCTCTCATTTTCCTCATCCAAGAAATCAAAGCTTTCTCCAATTGGGGGTGTTTTGCTTCTCTGAAATATTTACGAGAGGGGTTTTTATTGGCACTTCTATTTCCGACGATTTTCTCTCGAGATTTTAAAATTGTGAAGAGACTATTCTTTGGAATTCCATACTTTTTCGAAATTTCTGTCTTACTTAAGATTTTCTCATCTACTTCTTTTAAAAATTTCTACTTTACCTCAACGGATAAGCACATGCATTTTTTCAACTGCGACATACTGAAATTCTGTAATGTTCTGGCCCAATCTTCCTCTCGACTAACGAGACTTCACAGATTGAGTAGTCCAGAAGTTATGAGAAAATAGACGATTACAGAATGCAATCTTTTAAAAGATTTCGTTTCCTCTTTCAACAATGACACCTGCTTCTACATTTAAGTTTCACTCGCCAATCAGAGGCTTTCCAGACACGTGCCTTTAAAATCAGTCATACGTAATAAACCACGTGACGCTAAATAAACTTACTGCCTCTCTCTCGAAAGCGTGGGGGGTGGGGGGAATAACACATTCTTGAAATGCACCTGCTGTCTTTTGCACCTGTTGAGAGAATAATTAACGTTGGCACTTCTTTTCGGTATTTAAAATAAATAAATAAAAATGCAGAATTATGAAAGTTATGTTCGCAAAAAAGAGATTTTCATAATTTGTAGTTCGTAAATGGGAGCGAAAATTTACATAGCGTCTATGGGAATGTATTCGGGACCACGCTCTAGTTCGTAAAATCGCAAGTATTCGCAAAAAAGAGGTTCGTAAAAACGAGCGTCTACTGTATACACTTTCAAAATCGCTCAGTTATATTATGTACATTGGAAATGTCAAATATTTATATACATTGATTAAAATTCCTTTATTTTAAATTTGATAGAAATGAAATGTATTAAACCAATTTAATAGTAATAATTTAAACTTCAAACATCTTGCATGACTAAAATTTAACAAATTTGAATAGTATTAAGGAATTTTTATACCTCAGCGTAAAAGTTTTAGGATACGTGAAAAAGAAATCGCTTTAAGTAATTTAAAAAATGAATGAATCAGTAATTTTGAATAAATTAAAGTTCAAATACAAAAAATGCAAATTACCATTACTAAGCAATTGAAAATTTTGACTATTTTTTTAACCCTCTAAGCGTGTGGAACGTAATATTCCGTTCACTAAGCTCCAGGTTTCACTGCAATATATGCAATGTTTAAGATAATATAAATCTATAGATTTAATGAATTTTCAAAACATTGAAGAATGATTAATACTCTCAAGAGTTGCATTCATATTTGTAATTAAGTTTTATTTATAATGCTGAAAGAATCATATTTTTTTAGCATTTAAAACAAAATGCAGCGAAAACAACATTACAATTTTACCCTTTTTCAAAACGCTCAGAGGGTAAATACATGAGTATTGTAAAATATACGAGTATTGTAATACGAGTATTGTTGTACGAGTATTGTAAAATTGTAGAGCATCAAATGGATAAAAATGTAAACAAGAAAACCAAATGTCATTCTGCATTTATTATAATAAAGAAACGTTCAAAGAATTTGTTAATTATTAATAATTAAAAATATGCTACATGTCACAAAAACTTAAATAATAAAAATATGAAAACTGCATAAACATATTTTTTAATTTCACCCTATTATCATTTTCTACAACAAAAATTCCTACGCAAAGTTAATCGTTAAAAGAGAAATTATCTTTAAAAACTTAAATGTATGCAAAAATAATGAACTTAATTCAGATTAATTTGGATTTAATAAAAGAAAATTAAGCAGACTTACCAATATTATGATTTTTTCAGCCCGCGTAATGCTTCACGCATCTCACATCAGGCAACTACATGAAAACGCGAGCATCTATGGTTGCAATTTGCCCTTCAAAATCCAGTTTGGAAACCATGCGTGCGCAGTTTTGCTAGATGGTCGCTTTGCTTTCCCTTTACTACGCTCCCAAGGTAAACAATAGAGTAGCGGATAACATTCCAGATTTGGAGTGTTAGCTTCGTAAATTGCACTTGGCGCTTTGTCATAATCAATTTTTGGATGTGAAAGCGTCTCATGATTGACCATCATCAAATTACCCCAAAGTCCGAAACTTTCTTGATAAATGCTTATAAGAAATGCATTATTCTTTCATGTTTATTAAAATTATTATATGGATACTTACATAATTTTATTCTTTTAAAACGACCAATAAAACAGGTTTAATGATACAGCAATTAATTTTTTTTTAATTATTTCAGTGTTTATTATTTTTTTCTATTATACAGTAAAGCCTGTGAAAAAGAAATCGCTGAAAACATAAAAATTCCTTTTTAGAAAGTTTTCCCGTCTTAGCAGGTATAATTGTATGGTAAAACTTCCATCATTGGGGCCATGAATTTTTTCGTTTAAGACAGGTTTTTATTGAGACAGATTACGTTTTCACAGCTTTTACAATACATTATTTTTAGATTGTTGTAATAATTAATATGTGATCAATCATCTAAATATCGCCCCCATCCAGTGCGCGTTCGTTGGGGGTTCGGGGTTCGGGGGGGGGGGGGGGTAACAAAGCAAGTAATATCTTTCCATATATGTGTTTGTTATCACGTCTAATATGTTTATTTAAAATTTGTGTAAAATATTGAATACATTTTACATTTCATTTTCAAAAATATATCCACAATTTTTATTAAAAAAAAAAATATATATAATAATAGTTTTTTTTCGATATTGTTACACTAATTCTTCAAAAGAAGAGTAAAAATATATAATATACATTATTTAAAACCATGCACTTACTAACAAAACTCAGACTTAATCACAATCGAAAAAAAAAATCCCTGACGGCTCGGCCTACAGGCACAGGTAGATTTCGAAGACGCAGACCGTGGGGCGCCCGTTTGTTGGGAATTGCGGAAGAAATGACCTTTTTGCTATGATGCGGCAGCTGGAACCACCCACTTCGAAATCTACCTGTCTCTGTAGGCGGAGTTGGCAGTTTTTTTTTTTGCTATAAGGGTTGGTCTATAAAAAACTTGTCAGTATAAAAGTTTTAGATAATATTAAGAGGATTTATAATAAATTTAAGTGGATTTGATATCTTGTGATTTGGCGAAGTTATGAATATTTTTCTTCTAACCCCCACCTTCCTCTTTTCCCCCATTTTGGGGCCATTTTTAATGATATCGAAAATCTGTCATACATAAATTTTCGGCACTTTACCTGGAAGTAATAATAACTTTAAACAGATTCGATACGTATCATAATTAAGAAATTATGGGTTTTTTCTGTTTTCACAAAAAGCCCCCCATTCCCCCCCCCCCTTGGTTCGATTTTGCCCATTAACGAACTTGACTATGATTTTATGCCCCTTGATTTTATGTATCAGTTTGGAAGATATTTGTGCAGAATTATTGCAGTTATCGTGTCCATAAAAAAGTGACATAGATAGATAAATAGATTAATAAACTTTTGAATTGGGGGTGGTTTTGGGTTCTGGGAGTCATAATCGGCGTAGTTCTGCAAAAAAATTAAAAAAATTCCAATTAAGGGGAGAATGTAACAGGTAGTATTTCTTAAGAAATCTAACTTATAAATGTCGGTTAATCTAATCGGACCATTAACGGATACCAGATATCA
This sequence comes from Maratus michaelseni, assembly GCA_963931845.1. Lineage (NCBI taxonomy): Eukaryota > Metazoa > Arthropoda > Arachnida > Araneae > Salticidae > Maratus > Maratus michaelseni. The sequence continues at coordinate 211,322,138 of OZ007600.1, forward strand.
GTCCAGCGTCATTTGCCGATTTAAGTCGCTTGCCGATATCGAACCATAAGGGGACCGATAACAGTAACTGGCATTTGAAAAAGCACGGTTCTTTAGCATCAGTTGCCGACATACAACCGGCACTTGACCGATACCACTTTCCCGATGCCGACGCCTAACCGACACTGCTGGCTGCGGTCCGATCGTGTGCCGAAAGGTACGTGTTTCCTGGGTTTTTATTGACAGTCTGATTTGCATAAACCTGCTTCATATTATGCATACCAGCGCCATCTATCGGTAATTTTTCAACTACAACTTTTTTGTTATTAAAAAAAAAGCCGATCTACCTTTAATCTCTTCGCGCAAAGTACAATTTTGTGGCATCATTTGTTCCTTTTTAATTAATTTTTAAATTTCTTACGAATTTACACTGAGAAAAATGACATTTTCATATCTGAGTAAATCGATGTTTTCATTTTGTTATGAAACTTTTTGTTTCAAATAGGACGACCCAATGCTTTCGATTCTGAAATACCAGAAATACTCAGAATATTAAAGCACAGACATACTTAAAAATGAGCACATAGAAGTCAGTTCATACTCAATTTTGAAACATGGACATACTCAAAAATGATTAGGATCAGTTCAAACTCATTTTTGAAACATGGAAATACTCAAAATATGAGCACAGAAGTCAATTCATACTCATTTTCGAAACATGGATCTACTTAAAAATGAGCACGTAGAAGTCAGTTCATACTCAATTTTGAAACATGGACATACTCAAAAATGATTAGGATCAGTTCAAACTCATTTTTGAAACATGGAAATACTCAAAATATGAGCACAGAAGTCAATTCATACTCATTTTCGAAACATGGATCTACTCAAATAAGAGCACATGATGTTTTAGTCTTGAGTGTGTGCATGTTTTCAGAAATGAGTATATACATGTTTCAAAAGAGTGTTGTCATGTTGTCATTGCTACATGTTGAGTCATTTTGATTCGGAGTCATTTTGACTAGGCGACATTATCAGATTTGAGTATTTGTTGCTCAGTTTTAAAAATTTCGTTTTTAGACTGTATGGCGATTCCGGTATATTAAAGAAACAGAAATATCGGAATCATGAAAATTTTGATTCCCATTTTTGATGTTATTTACACTTTTCAGAATGTCATGAACTTGATTGGACTTTAGTTGGAAAATATCTAACTGTCTTTGTTTTTATTTTTTCTACTTTTTCCCCCCTTTTTTATATTTTTTCCCTTTTTAAAATTTACTAAAATGCACTAATATGATTAATTCTTACAACCCGACAAAATAAATAAATGAAAAAGAGAAAAATAAAGATTCTTCTATTTAAAATAATTTATTTAGGTAAATAATCCTGCAGTTTTCCGTCTATATTTAATTGAAGAAATTCCTTTCATTTTGTTAAATATTACGCATATAAATGTATAACTAGTTGAATGTGCCATTCTCAAAACTTTCTTCTATCTCATACATCTTAAAATATGAAAAAAGGGTAATTTTTTTAATAGTGCATTTTAGAAATAAAAAATGCAGACATTTTATATGATTTAGACGAAAACCTTATCAGTACCAATTTATGTCAAGGTCTAACAAAATTGAAGTTTGATGAAAATCCATGGAATTAGTTCTTGAGATAGAGGTATAGTGGAAATCTTAAAAAAATGCTGCATAGCTGTACCACCTGTTGGGAGATTTACACCAAAACCTAAATCAACAACAATTTATGTCAAAGTCTAACTTAGTGTAAAGTTTCACGAAAATCCGTGCAATTGCGGAAATTATGAAAAATCCAGCATATCAGCTCCACCTGTTGGGATATTTACACCAAAATGTAAACAGCAACCTTTTATACCGAGGTCTAACTGAATCTAAAATTTTATTAAATTCCATGCACTAGTTCTTGAGGTCTGACTGTCACTAAAATCGGATAAATCCTGAAAAAAAGAAGAATAGTAGCGCCACCTGTTGGGTGATTTAGACTAAAAACTAATCAGCACTAATTTATACTCAGGTCTAAGTAAATCTAAAGTTTTGTTAAATTCCGTGCATTAGTTCTTGAGGTATGACTATCACTAAAATCATGTAAATCCTGAAAAAAGCAGAATAGCAGCACCACCTGTTGGGATATTTACGCCAAAAACTGATCAGTGCCAATTTATACCGAGATCTAACTGAATCTAAAGTTTTATTAAATTCCATGCACTCGGTCTTGAGGTATGACTATCACTAAAATCCTGAAAATCCTGAAAAAAGAAGAAAGTAGCGCCACCTGCTGGGTGATTTAAACTAAAAACTAATCAGCACCAACTTATACCGAGGTATAACTAAATATAAAGTTTTATTAAATTCCGTGCATTAGTTCTTGAGGTATGGCTATCACTAAAATCGTGTAAATCTAAAAAAGTGCAGCATAGCAGCGCCACCTGTTGGAAGATTTAGACAAAAACTAATCAGCACCAATTTATACCAAGGTCTAACTGAATCTAAAGTTTTATTAAATTCCGTGCATTGGTTCTTGAGGCATGACTATCACTAAAATTGCGTAAATCCTGCAAAATGCAGAATAGCAGCACCACCTGTTGGGTGATTTACACCAAAACCTAATCAGCAACAACTTATGTCAACTTATAACTTAATCTAAAGTTTGAAGAAAATCCGTGTGATTACGGAAATCATGAAAAATACAGCACAGTAGCTGCACCTGTTGGGAGATTTACACCAAAAACTAATCAGCACCAATTTATACTGCTGAATAACTGAATATAAAATTTTATTAAATTCCATGCATTAGTTCTTGAGATATGATTATCGATAAAATTGCAGAAATCCGGAAAAATGCAGCATAGTAATGCCATCTGTATAGTAATGCCATCTGTTGGGCGAATTACACCAAAACCTAATCAGTACCAATGTATACCGCTGTCTAACTGAATCTAAAATTTTATTAAATTCCGTGCATTAGTTCTTGAGATATGATTATCAATAAAATTGTAGAAATCCTGAAAAATGCAGCATAGTAGTGCCATCTGTTGGACGAATTACACCAAAACCTAATCAGCAACAACGTATACTAGCGTCTAACTGAATCTAAAGTTTGAAAAGAACCTGATGCATTAGTTTTTAAAATAGAGTTCCCACAAAATATTTGTGACATACAGACGCACAGACAGATATTTTCTAAAAACAGTCAAATCGTGTTCAGGATCTTTAAAATGTATAAATCCCTCGGAATTTTTCTCTAATCCAATACTTTCTTTCTCGTAAAGATAGAAGAAAGTAATAATACTAATTTAATTCAATTTAATTCATCTCTTTTAAAAAAAGGTATTTTTTTCAAAAAATTGTCCTTAAACTTTTTTTTTTCCTTTTTAGTACACTATAATAAAAGCTTGTCTTTAAAACATTCATTTACATTAAAGTCTTGTCTCTAAACTAGATGTAGCATTTTTATGGCGTGAAAAAAACTCTCTCACTATCTCTGCTTCGAACATTTAGTTTCGCATGCTCATTGATTTTTATAAAAGAAAACTTATTATTATTTTTTGCAATTCTAATGCAGCATAATCTTGAATAACTCTAAATTGAGGTTGACAAATTCCTGCAATATATATATTTAATGTAATAGGTTTTGCTTTTAATGCATTTATTTTTACATTTGTTAAAAATTTTGAAAAGATGCAATAATGTTTTACTCTATTATGTGCTTATTATGCAAATAATGGATAACGATTATTATGAGATAATAGTTTTTATAACAATTTAGGGTATCCAGACCAGACTTCTCGGGTCATGCGCAGTAAATGTAAAAATCTTTTTCTTTTCTGTTTTTGAAAATCTGACGCATATATATATATATATATATATATATATATGTAGTGTCCGGCGTCTAGAGAAATGAAAAATAAATCCACACTGTTTTCAAAGTTAATTACGTTGAGATTTAATGTCTTGGTTAGAATATAGCTATATAAAATATTTACAATAATAATTTAAACTGCCATAACATTGTATACTGTTGGACCGTCTGTTGGGTTTAAAAATTAGTTAATTACGCAATCCACTGACCGGCATAAAAATTACAAAGAGAGACAATATCTTGATTCGTCTGACGGGACGAAAGCTCTCGCTCATCTGCTATCTTCTCACGATGAAAGCGTATATCTCATTAAATTTCTATTGTGCGGAAATCATAGAACTTAGATCCCAAATCACAAGCCTCAGTTAAATATGTGCTGTATCTTGCTGTTCGAAGATCAGATGAAGAACTATTGAGACCACATATATTATAGACTGCCCACGAACAACACCAAAAAGCCCTTTTATGTGAAATATATCAATAATGCATTCAAATAACATTTTAAAATATTTATTAAACGAAGTACTTTTGTATTAGCCGCATGTCAGGAGTTAAAAATAGAAGAAATGTAACCGATGATTTTACTACATACAACAGCATTTTTGATTCTGATAAATCCAGTGGCTTATTTCTATTACAAGTCTGTTAAATGTGTGTGTTATTTATATTATTTTATTATTATTTTATTTATTAATGAAATTTTAATTCCATTATGCCAAAAAAAAAAAAAAAAAAAAAAAAAAACAAGCAGAAACAAATGCTGAATTAAATATATAGTTTTAAGTGTAAACGGGTTCACCTTGCTTAAAAAATAATTAAATAAAACATAAACAATCAGTAAATTGTGATTGTACATTTTTCAACATATTACAAAAGTGTTTGTGTATTTTCTATATAATTAAGACATGACATTTGATATTTCTTTGAAGTATACTTAGTTAATTAAATTTGTAAACATGAAAATAAAACGGAGTAAAATTTAAAAGCAAGTGAAAAAAAGGATAGTTCTAAATTTAATCATTTAAAAACATGTTTGTTCATTCCGTTTTATTTTAAAGAATTACGCTTTAACTTATTTTATAGGAGAAGTAACTTCTTTGATTTAACAATTGTAGTCGAAAATTTTTCTTAGTTCTTATAATGTATTATTGTTTTATATTTTTCTTCCATTAAAAGAATTGACTGATTTCTGAATACTGTTTTATTATTATTTTGTACTTTCTATTGAAAAAGAAAGAAATCAAAGTATGCTACATATTAACATGCTATGGTAAATGGGATTAATCCGATGATTATGTATAACGAACGATGATTATTCATAATCACCACTAAAATTGGTAAATGTGATAAATTATTGAATATTTATCAGTTTTAGTTTATAAAATCCCTAACTCGAAATTGGGAATGTAATAAAAGTCCACACCTTTAGCAAAATGCATTCTAAAGATTGCTGCGAGTTTCATGCATCCAGTGATTTTTTTCGGTTAATGTATGAAGCGTGCATACATAAAATATACTGATCGCTGCTTGAATGAATTTCATGCATTCTAGAGCTTGCTGTACTGCGAATTTCATGCGCTCAGTGATTTTTTTTTTGGTTAATGTACGCGAAGCGCACATTAAGAGCGTAAATTACAGACCGCTGCTTGAATGAATTTTATGCATTGTAGAGAATACTGTACAGCGAGTTTCATGCGTCCAGTGATGTTTCATTTACGGTTGATGTTCGCAAAGTGTACATACTAGTTGAAAATATTCATTTTTTTTAATTAAGACTTCTCTACTCCACATAATAATCCGAATTTATTACATCCCCCATTATGAGTAGCGGATTTTATAAACTGACTGGTAAATTTGACAATATTAAAAAAAGTATTACATTTACAAAGTTTAATGGTGATTATGTATAATCACCGGTAATTATACAAAATGACCGGTTTATTACATTTACCGTAACATATATAATGAATAAGTATGTTCTTTTTATTGGCGAAAAAAATATTACATTAAATTATGTTATTTTACACATGAAAATGCAAAGAAACAGACTGCCAACTGACGTTGAATGTTTCTACCCTCATTTTGTTTTAACAAACATGAGGGTTGTGTGCTTAGGGAATTCGTAATTCAAAAGTTCTAAACCCTAAATATCTTTTGAATCAGTTATTTACTATTTCTTTTTAAATGGGGATTCAATTAAGAACCATAATTTATAAGTTAAGGGGGACTAGGTAATAGGTATCCTTTGGACATTTTCTGTTTAATTTCATGCCTTTTACAATCCCGTTTTGGTATATTATTAAATTATTTTAATCATATTTAAAAATATATATTAGTTTGAGATAGAAAAATAAAATCTCATACCATATGTAAAAATGCAGTAAAATAGGATATTTGTCTAACATGATTTATTTCATTTTATCATATATTCTAATACGAGCAAATCTTGTGTGTGGTTATATATATATATATATATATATATGCAAAAATTATCTTAAAAACGGCTCTAACGATTTTGATGAAATTTCGTATCCTGCCGATTTAGGGTACCAGAAAACCATTGGGCTAGGTCACATGTTCGAGAAAATTCGATTAGTGGGTCATTTTGGGTCATGGTCTAGCTAATTGTATCTAAAAAACGGTTCAAACGATTTTGACGAAATTTTGTATCCGACCATTTTCGGGCACGAGAAGACTATTGGGCTGGGTCACATGTTCGAGAACTTTCGATTAGTGGGTCATTTTTGGGTCAAAGCGGGTCAAATTAGTTTTATCTAAAAAACGGCTCTAACGATTTTGATTAAATTTTGTATCCTACGAGTTTCGGGCATGCGAAAATCATTGGGTTAGGTCACATGTTCCAGAAAATTCGATTAGTGGGTCATTTCTGGGTCATTGTGGGTTAAGATCTAAAAAGCGGCTCAATTTACACTAAATTTTGCATCCTATGATTTTCGGGCACGAGAAAACTGCTGGGCTAAGTCACATGTTCGAGAAAATTCAATTAGTGGGTCATTTTGGTCATGGGTCATTATGGGTCAAGCTATTTTATCATGATATTTGAACTCAAATTTAATTTTGATCGAGCATAGCTCGGTCTTCCCTGCTCGTATTATTTTAAATCTAATCTAAATTCCATAAAAGAAATGTATTCAATTGAGAAATATACATTCAAATTTTAGCATTTTTAATATATTGATATATAAAAAATCCCCAAGCTTAAATAACTATTTTAATGTAAATTAAAATAAAAGGGAATGCTTAAAAAAGAATTTCGTATATTTATTATTCTGGAATATTTACGAAACTTCGTCAGTGTATTCTACCGATGTAAAAATACGTATTATACTATTAAATTTGGAAAATTGATAATTTCGTTGTTTTTGTCATACGAAGAGCAATGACTATGAATGTAAATGCTACATTAGTGATAAATTACATAGAGCATGACACTATTATAGACATAGAGGAGATTTAGGATTGATATTTTTGCTTAGCATGGGTCAGAATTTGACATGTAATAATAAAAGAGATGTCTTCAGGGAGGATTTTTGGAGGTATTAGCATTCTCTTATATTGAAAAAACGACAAATGTATTTTAATTTACGAAAATATAATATAAACACGAACGATAATATAAAATAACCTCTTCCAAAATTATCCATGATTCCGAAAAACGTTCTTTATCGTAAGAAACAAGGATATTATATTTGTGATAGCAAGCTCATTAAAATACGCCATTTGTCGTCGATACTGATTATGGAACTGTTTTTGTATGCAAACATACATACGTTTGAATAGATACAGACATACATATAATAAATATATAGACGACATGAAATTATTATCTATTTCTTTGGTGATTATCAGCTAACATTCAGCTTATTCGAAGTATTCTATTTCGTATAAGTAATGTAGGTACAAATAAGAAAATGATTTGAAATTCAAACCAAATTACACCGATTTCGAAGTTATAAGTGTAATGTCTATTTTGACTAAGTACCAGTTCACGCTTTAAAAAAAAAAAAATAAAAATAAAAATACACGTGCTCGCCACGTACGTTAGAAGAGAAATTTCTAAAAGGACATTCTATATCATAAATGATAAATGTTTGCGTCGGTAACGCTGATCGCATAACGAAGCGGGTAACAGTAGAGTTTAAATGTATGATAGTTACAAAAATGCAGCTAAATTTGCAAATAAAACTAAACAATCGTAATATTAGCTCTTTCGGAAAAATGCAAATATTTTGGCCGATATTTTGGGTATTTGTGTTGCCGAATGTTTTTAATTTTCAATCCCCGGCGAAATAGATTTTTAGTGCAATTTTGGCGTCAATGCTAGTAATATTTTGGGAGGTATCGTGTTGCGAAAAGTGTATTTAACTTTTGATGGGATGCCGGAGCACTGCTCTGACAATCAATCCCGGTGAGATGTTGGTATAATCAATTTCCAGTCCAATTTTAGCGTCAATGCGAGAAATATTTTAGGAGGTATCGTGTTGAGAAAAGTGTATTTAACTTTTGATGGGAAGCCGGAGCACTGCTCTGACAATCAATCCCGGTGAGATGTTGGTATAATCAATTTCCAGTCCAATTTTAGCGTCAATGCGAGAAATATTTTAGGAGGTATCGTGTTGAGAAAAGTGTATTTAACTTTTGATGGGAAGCCGGAGCACTGCTCTGACAATCAATCCCGGTGAGATGTTGGTATAATCAATTTCCAGTCCAATTTTAGCGTCAATGCGAGAAATATTTTAGGAGGTATCGTGTTGAGAAAAGTGTATTTAACTTTTGATGGGAAGCCGGAGCACTGCTCTGACAATCAATCCCGGCGAGATGTTGGTATAATCAATTTCCAGTCCAATTTTAGTGTCAATGCGAGAAATATTTTAGGAGGTATCGTGTTGACAAAAGTTTAGCTTTTGATGGGAAACGGAGAAGTGTTCTGACAATTCATTTAAAATTAAATAATCTTAATGAGAAACAGAATCTATGAGAAAGAGAAAAATGTTTGGGTCGACATTTCGGGGCATTTGGGTTAACGAATGTTTTTGATTTTCAATTTCCGGAAAGATCATGAGACTATCGACTTCTAGCCCAATTTAGGTGTCAATATGAGTAATATTTTTGGAGCTATCGTGCTGACAAAGTAAAACGTTTGACGAGTAGTCAGAACTGTGTTCCAACAATAAACATTCGGGTAAAATTGCATAATAATACTATTACTGAAAACTGTTTTACTTCCTGCTGGTACAACCAATTTCTCATTATTCTCAAGACATTTCTACAATGTTCTAGATTTATCATGGCTAAACTCAAAAGGCATGTTTTAAAAAATCTTAAATAATATCATTTTTTAAAACACTATAAAGTTATATACTATTACACTAATTTTACAAAATGGAAATTAACGCAATTCATTGTAAATCTGCTACTAAATTCAAAATAAAAATTTCTGTTAGAAATATTTATTTTAACATTTTTCATTATTGAAAGTGTTTAATTATTTTTATAATAATGAGAAAAGAATAATTTTCGAACTATAATTCTGTCAAGAAATAGTATCAAAAAATCAACTTGTAAATGTTTTCACACAGATATTTAAAAAAAAAAAAATCTTGATTTTTTTGGACTAGAAATGTTTTTCGTAATCTCTGTAAATTCTACTTAGCTAATTCATTTTATCAGTTTACAAAAAAGTAACATACAAGGAAAAAGAAGAAAAAAACGATTTGCTTAAATGTTTACTTAACTAAAATAAATTTACGTTCGTTACTTTAAATTTAATTTCAAGAATTACTTTTCCGTTTGATTACAAAAAAAAGCGTATGATATTATTAATAAATTCAGTTGATATAATACTTCTTGTTTAATATTCAAAACACTTTCGTTTTCAAAATTTCATTTTTAGTAAGGAAATGGTATGGTATTTTTATTGTTCCGTTTTTTAATTATTCGTTCTTCAATCTTAAAAAATACAGCCAAAATTTGCGTCTTTTATAGTATAGGGTGTCCCAAAAGTCTCCGTACAACTTCAAAAATTTATTTAAAAAAAATAATAAGCCTACAGCAAAAATAATTACAACAGTACATAGAGTAACTTAAAAAGTTTTTTTCTACTGCCTTAGTAAACTTCAACATGAGATCCTTTCGTATCACAAAGAATATCAAGACGATGTTCCAATTCAATCCACGAACGTTTTAGCATGCTAACATCAACAGTAGCTACTGCTGTTTGGATCTTTTGTTTCAATTCCATGAGACTATTAAATTTTGTTCGGATTTCATCAAACAGTTGTAACTACTGTTGGTGTTAGCATGCTGAAACGCACGTGGATGGAATTGGAATATCGACTTGATATTCTTCGTGCAACGAAAGGATCTCATGTACAAGCATACTAAGGTAGTAGAAAAAAACTTTTTAAGTTACTCTATGTACTGTTGCAATTGTTTTTGCTGTAGGCCTATTATTTTTTTGTAATATATTTTTGAAGTTGTACGGAGACTTTTGGGACACCCTGTATATGTGCAACGGAACACCATTCACCAACATGGTACCCAAAGTAAACGTATAACTTATTTCATTTTCAATTAGATAAAATTAAATTATGTTCTCTAATGCGAGCAAATTGAAGTGAAAAATACTACCGTATTTGACAAGCTGCTCAATGAAGCGAAAAGCCATAGAATGTGTGACTAAAAGTAAAATTTCACGAGGCGTCAAAGTTGCCGCTACTTTCGGGTGACACCGTAGCAAACCTACAGCTTCAAACGAGTTGCTCGAAAACCAAGCGACTGCCCTTACGCCTCACGGCTGGCGTCCAGGCAGAGTGTCCACTGTCGGAGCAATGTTTTCGCCTGTAGTGTAGCATCGAATGGGATACGGATTCATATAGCGTGGAACAACCAATCAAGTGCATGGAAATCTAAAGAGTAAAAAGCCTTGTCCGAAACAGCGAATGAAATGCTGGGAAAACTGATGAGTCGCAGCAATTTTTGTCCCTTCACGTTATCCCGTGTAATATCTCTTTAATGCAGGTCACACACCAAGGCAAGAAGGAACACAACACGAGATTTTTGAGACAATTTGTGAAATTCAAACGTGTTTCTTTTTTGTTTCCAACATCTAACAAAATAAAAACAGGTTTAATTATAAGAATTAGTCTCCTAATGCAGCCCGGGCGCATATAAACTACCTTTACTCGATTAGAGACCACAGAAAAAGTTTCCAGCCTCCTGAATGGTTGATCTCTTGTGTGATTTGTTTTAGCGCCATTATTGTAAACACAATAAACTGAATTTGAAATTACCTGCTCAATAACATTTTTTTTTCAATTTTTATTGAAATGTCTATCTATCTTTTTGGAAATTGAAATTCCGACTTCATTTTTTTAATGAAGTTGCATCAATTTTGTCAAACTTAATTACAGCTCTGACCAATGTTAAAAATTTAGCAGAAATCAACCAATCAGGAGGCCGGAAATTTCTCTGTAGTCTCTAATCAAGTAAAGGTAGTTTATACACTGTAAAAAATGACCAATGTTTCTTATTTTATGAAAAAATACTATAACCACGAACTAAAATATAATATAATCTTCTGAGTTATCCGAAATTCCGAATAGCGTGTTCCATTGTCTTTTGAATCCCCAGAAACCAATACATTTCCAAAATGTAAAGAATTATTTATAAAAACAAAGTATTTTTAACTGCCCGTATTTTTCAGAAACGTTTCCGAAGGGTTCTTATAGTGTATTAATTGGTGTCCTCAGCCTGGAATAACTGTTTTTCGAATGTCATCCATTCTCAAGTAAACGTTTTCAGCCGTATAAGTTAAATTATACATGAAAGAGTAAAGAAATAATCTTAATTTTAATGTTATTGTTAACGCTGTTACTTTTGTATGTTTGTCTGTTAAACATATTTTTTGAGCATGAAAATGTTTACTTGAGAATTGATAGCATTCGAAAAAAAGGTATTCCAGGCTGAGGACACTAATATACTTGCATTGTAATCGACATTTAAACAATGTGTCTTTCATTGTATTGAACACGGATTAATTTATATATGTATTAATTTTAAATTCGTTTTACATGAATAAATATAATATGTTCTAAGTAAGTCTGAAGGCATTTTTTACAGCAAAATGAATATTAATATAAATGTTGGATGATTACACCATGAAACTGTTGAAGGGGCGAGACCAACTAAGTAAGCGCTAAACATCAGAATATTAGATTCTTCGAATTATTATTAACTCTAGTCTTCTACATACAGAAAGAAAAGGAATTGCTTACCTTTTCTATGGTTTATCCAATTTTAAAAGTATCCACGGATTTATATATCCAATAGTTGAGAACTTATTATATTCACTTCTTAAATAATCCTGTTTAGATGCACCACCGCTGAAATAAAACTTGTAAACAATGATATTAATTCACACTGAATAAATGGTTTCACGTAAGCACTGATTTTAAAAATTATATTCTACATTAATTAAAGTTTTAAAAGTTTTACATTTAGAATTAGGTTAATTTTAGCATCAGGAAACATTTTTTCCTGTGACTTTACAGCATGGTGGATAGTAATATACTAACTCATTTTCATAAAGTTTGGAAAGTTACAAGTATTGTTGCATCAGTTCTTTGAAATAAATTGACGTCACTAGCATATATATTTCACAAATAATTAAGGGTTTTTCTGAAGAATTTTGTTGCACAACTGTAAGTTTATAAGATACATTTAATGATAAATAATTGTCTTTTTAAATGTTTGTTAGTTCTGTAATAAGTTTATAATAACATAATCACAAATCACAAATTACGAATTATAAACATACTTCACTTTATTAGAAGAGTGAGGATTATAACGAGGTAATAAATATCTATTGCTTGATAAACTTGAAACTTAAGAGTCATAAATTAGGTCCCTTGTTTTTGAAGAGATGAGAGAAAAATTATCGTTGGGTTTTTTCTGTGCTTCATCATTTTCCTTCTTTCTTTATTTTACTTTGAGTGGAACATATTAAGTTGATTGAAATGAATGGATTAGTTTTCTACAGAAACGGTACTACATTAAAGACGTGAGTATAAAATATCACAAATTTACTAAATGGTGTATACAAATGTTAAATTTAAAACTTATACAAATAAAGTATAAAAGTATAAGTTTTAAATGTGACATTTGTATACACCATTTAGTAAATTTTACTAAATATTTTATACTCACGTCTTTAATGTAGTAAATTAATGTTACATTGATCTTATTTTTGGACAAGTATGGTAACTGTATTTTACGTTGCCTTAAACATAATGAATTTTTAGTTTTAATTTAAAACTTATACAAATAAAGTATAAAAGTATAAGTTTTAAATTTGACATTTGTATACACCATTTAGTAAATTTTACTAAATATTTTATACTCACGTCTTTAATGTAGTAAATTAATGTTACATTGATCTTATTTTTGGACAAGTATGGTAACTATATTTTACGTTGCCTTAAACATAATGAGTTTTTAGTTTTAAATATATTGGTTGTAATAATAAAACATATACATAATACATTATTATTTTTTAATACAAAACATATGTAACAAATAATATATAATATAAGTTTATTTTCGCATTTTATTCTATGCCATCCTAACTTAATACGATTTTTTAAATAAATAAGCCATACAAAGTTTATTTATAAAGTTTTGTGCTATAGTTTTAACCAAATATCGCTATTCACCTATAGAAAAAGTACTTTTACATTTCAATATTTCTTCGATAGCAGATATTTGCTTATTTTTTTCCAAACACTTGAAACATTCCGATATTCCTTCTTTAGTTTACTAGTAAACGTTCATTGTATAGTGCATCTGCTTCAGACATCCCCATCTTTAAGCGAAGTGTCTGCTTCTATATTTATAGAAACCATATGAGTTTCCTTCCTTTATTCACTTTATTCAATGCAAACTCTTTTATACCATATCTCCCCACATGTAGAAAAATATACTGTATTTCGCAAATTCAATAAAACATTCATATAATGAAAAATATTTAGATATGTTTAGAATTTCAGGTAAAAATTTTATGAAATATCGTAAAGTGTATTACTGAAAATCCCTATATAGAGAGTCTGAACAGACATTTAAACTTAAAATCTCCCTATATTTTTGGAGAAGACCGATAGTCATTACTTGTGCCTCGCGGTTGACATCACGTGACCATATTTAGATTCCTGCCAGATTCAGATCACAGATTTTTCTACTTATTTTAATGCTTTATTGCTGACTGGCTATGTGTTTGGTGGTTGAATGGTTAGAGCGGTGCATATGAATCTAAGCAGCATGAGTTCGAAACCCAGGTCTTCTTTTTATTCCCTTCTGGATCTTTATTTTAAAAGGTTTTATCGGTTAAAATATTCAGTTTCAAATTTTTTTTTTTAACTTTGTTATTTATAAATGTTTTATAGGTGAAGTATTCTATTTCAGTATAATAAATTATAACACCTTGTAATAGTATATTACTTTTAAATGCTAAAGGTGTAAAATTAACAACTATAATATAAATTAAAATAACTTTTATTAGTTGTTTTACATGTTTCGACTCTTTCTGAGTCATTTTCAAAAACCAAATGAGAATATTCTAAAGCTGCACGGGCTTTGAAGTTATTATTTTCATGTATTTTTTTAAAGATTACGCACGTTATCTATTATTTTTTACTTGATTGTTTATTTTCATAACTTTGGCCATGGAGTAATACTAGCCACAGTTTCGGTAAATTAAAAGATGCCGCATCGTTACATATTGTATTTTTGCGCGTGAGTATCTCTATGGTTTCTCTTATTATGGATGGATAGTATAGACTGGAGGGAAATATTATTTTACTTTCATTGAAATTTACTTGGATGGTTTCTTATTGATATAATCTTGATATAGAAAGAGTTGAAACATGTAAAACAACTAATAAAAGTTATTTTAATTTATATTATAGTTGTTAATTTTACACCTTTAGCATTTAAAAGTAATATACTATTACAAGGTGTTATAATTTATTATATTGTTATATAAATATCGATGCTGGATAAAATGTTACAACCGGGAATATTCTCAAGTTTTAAATATGAACGCCTTCGTTTGGATCGGGAGCAGCTGAATTTGTATTCTATTTCAGTTTTATTTTCAACTTTTTTATTTAAAAATATTTTATCGATTGCTTTATATTTTTCATGATAAATGGAATATTTTTTAATAAAAGTTTATTGATGTTAATGACAATTAAAGATTTATTTTTATTTAAAAAATAAAATACTCAGTTAAACAGTCTGTTTCAGAATTTTTTATGCTTCTTGATTTTAAAATATTATGAATGGACTATTTTAATAAAAATTAATTTTCATATTACAGTAATTTCCGACCTATAATCCGCGGATCAAACAATTCTGTTTCGACCCAGTAATTTTATTTTATAAAATATAATTTATTAGATCGCTATAAATATCTGAGTTAAATTATGCAATAAAATTTCTGGGTTGAAACAGAATTGTTTGATCCACGGATTATAGACCGGAAATTACGGTAATAACAATTAGATTTATTTCTATTAATAAAATAAAATACTTATTTAAATAAAATGTGCTTAAAATTTTACATTAAAGTGCTTTTAATATTTAAGGTCTCATTTCAGTGCAATATGATCAAATACTTTTTCTTTTCTTTTCTTTTCTTTTCTTTTTTTTTTTTAAGCAAAACATATTTAAAGATGTAAAAGGGCAGGAATCTAAGCATTGTCACGTGGTGTCTGTGTCTTCCGCGAGACACTTGTGTAGTTATTCCAAAAAATGGTGATGTGGCGTAGACTTTTCAGATGTCGCTTTCTGGATCCCCACTGCACACTTTCCCACCTTCTGCTTTTTTAAAGGGCTATAGACAGAGCTGCCATAAAAGTACCATAACGGAAATTTGAATAAAAAAAATATTTTCGTACCGTAATACTTGCTTTATTTCTTTACATGAGATAAATAAGGTGAATATTACTGTGCGTAAATAGTTGTATAGAAAATTCCATTGTTGTATCTTTCTAGAAAATTTGTAAGCTGCCCTTCATATTTTATTTCGCTCTATCTATTTTACTTCGGTACAAAGGCTATCAAGTTATATCAAGGAATATGAAACATATCATGTGTTATCAAAGGCATAACAAAAGATATCATGTGATATCAAGGACATAACAAAAGTACCATGTAATATCATGTGATATCAAGAACATAATAAAAGATATCATGTGATATCTTGTGATATCAAGTACATAACAAAAGACTTCGCGTGATATCATGTGATATCAAGGACATAAAAAATGATATCATGTGATATTATGTGATATCAAGCATTACAAAATATATCAAAGATTCTCAAGATTTCTTCCTTGGAAAAGTGTGCTAACTATTGCAACATTCGATGAAGAAACCTATACTTTATAATGTTCTTATTCTATAAGCAATTCCACTCTCACCGCTCCTGTAATTTTCCTAGGGTGGGGCGCACTTTGCGTAATTTTGTATTTAGTTTAACTGTTTTACGACAGTGTAGAGCATTATCACGTGAAATCTTTGGTCCAGGATTCGAATTCAGTATCTATAGCATCCTAGAAGAGTATACCTAACCATTTTTAACCAGTATTAAACATTTAAATTTTTATGTTGATATTTATTTTAAAAAATATTGTTATCATGGCAGAAAGCAAACAAAACATAAAAAAACCTACAACCGCAGTCTCATTTGTTCACTTTTCGTGAGTTTCAGTTTATTCCCTCAGTCGTTGTTCGACATGTGACTTTCGTAAAATAACATCTCGTGTGATCGACGCGCGTCGCAATTGCTAACATTCATTATAAAACATAGTAGTGGTTTAACATACACTAAAAAATATTGTTATCATGACAAAAAGTAAACAAAACATAAAAAAAATTACAACCTCAGTCTCATTTGTTCACTTTTCATGAGTTTCAGTTTGTTTCCTCAGTTGTTGTTCGACATGTGACTTTCATAGAACATCATCTCTTCTGACCGATGCACATCGCAATTGCTAACATTCATTATAAAACATGGTGGTGATTTAACATAAACTAAAAAACTTCGCTAACAATGAAATAATCATCTCTGACAATAATCATGTTTATGACGTGCAAGACTGAAAATATTTACAACAGCAGATAATTTCAGAATAGGCACTTGTTCGGGTTCCTTGTCGTCCTTACCCTTGCTTGCTTTGTTTTTAGAGTCATAGGCACACACATAGAGATATTGTTTTTGCGTCTCTGACAATATCTTCTAAATTTCCAAAGTCGCTTGCATCGATGCCTTTCTGAAGTCAAATAGTGTTGAAATAAGACCTTGTTTTTTTCAATGTTTTGATTCAAATCAATTCAAGACAGAGACAGGAGATGATCATCTAATCCCTTGCGTTGAGCATCACTTTAGTTTGATATAAAACTGGCGTCTAGGAAACAGTTTGCATTGGTATTGGTTTGACGCTATCTCAATATGTACTGAGACTGCATTCTACACTGAGAAAAATGACACTTTCAAATCTGAGTAAATCGATGTTTTCATTTTGTTATGAAACTTTTTGTTTCAAATAGGATAACCCAATGCTTTCAATTCTGAAATACCAGAAATACCCAGAATATTGAAACATGGGCATACTCAAAACTGTTCACATTGAAGATCCATTCTTTCTCATTTTTGATTCATGGACATACTAAAAAATTATTAGAATCAGTTCAAACTCATTTTTGAAACATGGCAACAGTCAAAACTGAGCACATAGAAGTCAGATCATACTCATTTGAATGAAATAATCCAGTCCTTAACCCCTTGGGGACGAGCGACACGTATACGTGACGCACTAGATTCTCAGAATCCTCGATTATTCCCACCAGTTATTTTTTAGTGTAAGCTTTGCCTTATTTAATGGTAGCATTTCTGCGATTCAATTAGGCGAAAATTTCTGTTTTAAAAAACCGGTGGTAAAAGATTAAAAATTCCGTAAAGAACGCTCGTCGCGAAGGGGTTAATCAATTTTGCTTTCAGACCATCCAAACTTTGATGGGAAGAAGTGAAGACTTTTACGAATTCTCCAAATGGAAAAATTCATTGGATTGATGTCGGGTGAATTCGCAGGCCATTCAGCAGGAGAAATCAAGTCACTGTTTCCCACCCTAAGCCAATCAAGAGTCGTGTGCGCGCGATGGACTGGTGCAGTCTCGCTGAAACACCCAATTTCGTCCAGAAAAGTGTTTTTGAGCAAAAGGCTTGAGCACTTTCTGCAAAATCTCGTTACGATATTAAAGCCATCGAAAACGTTTTCCGCACCCTGTATTTCTAAGTCAAAAGAGATTTTTAAATGAGAAAAGTAATTTTTAAACAATTTTAAAATGCTATTTATAATTTTCTTATGCTTACTGTTGATATCGAGCGTGGGAGGGCTCGGATTATTCTGATGAAAAAAAAAATTAAGGCTCGGGCGGACTCTGATTTCTAATATTCGGGTTCAGAAAAAGAGCTCAAACACATATTTAGTACTAAACGTTGTAAGTATGCATGTATGTATGTTATATATTATGCATAAATATGTAAAATACATATACGTAAGCATACACTGAGAAAAATGACTCTTTCAAATTTTAGTAAATCGATGTCTTCATTTTGTTATGAAACTTTTTGTTTTAAATAGGACGACACAATGCTTTCAATTCTGAAATATCAGAAATACTCAGAATATTCAAACATGGACATACTCAAAACGGAGCACATAGAGGTCAATTAGTACTCATTTTTGAAACATGGACATACTCAAAAATGATTAGGATCAGTTCAAACTCATTTTTGAAACATGGACATACTCAAATCTGAGCACATGGTGTTTTTTTCTTGAGTGTGTCCATGTTTTCATAAATGAGTATATACATGTTTCAAACATGAGTCATTTTGAGTCGGAGCCATTTTGACTATGCGACATACTCAGATTTGAGTATTTTTGGCTCAGCTTTGAAATTGTCATTTTTAGAGTGTATATAATACATATCGATATAATACACATCGATATGTTTGTAAAATCTGGTATAATGCTAATACCAGGAAAACTCTTGATTTTTACATGGTGGAAACTTTTTGAACTAATCCTTATATATTATTTCTCCTGTCAACATCCCTTTTACTCAGAAAATATGAAATGCAGAACAACGAATGAGATACCATATGAAAGGTTTTAGAACAGGCTTCTGACATAGCCCACTTAACAATTCTTTAAAACATGTTTTTGATTAAAATTTGCTGAAAATGAAAAATTAAATCGGCATTGTTTTCATGAAAGAAATGAAAGGTTTTCCTGAAATTATTGTTGCCAAAATAATAAAATACCACATTATATGATGCTCATAGCAATTATTATAAAAAACACCGCACGGGTTTATTTTATACTTATGATTAAAAAGCGAAATTGAAATTGAAATGTTTAGATTTATATTTCTAAGTCCCATGGTTTTCCCGAAGCGGATGACGTCATCCTCTAATGCAGTCAAAATACGATTGTTAATTTTTTTTCTCGCGCGTGCCTTTAGCAATCTTCGATCAGTTTTCAGTCTAACTTTGATGGAATAAATTAGATGATATTCTGGCTTGACTAACAACTAAATGTTGTTTGCAGATATTTTTATCCTTGCTTTTTCTTTAGAAGTTTAAAACTGCATCTAATAAATATTACATATTGATAAAAAATGATACTTCTCTACTATCCCGTCGACCCCTTTTCATAACAAAAAACTATCGCCAAATAAACGCGAGAACGTTGCCATTGGAATATCAAAAAATAAATAAATGAATAAAATATATGAATTTAAGGACACAATTGTTATTTTAATTAATAAAATAACTACTAAATCAGTAAAACATAATGAAAGATACACACAAATGTCGAATGTAAAACCACTAGATGACGTAACAAACACGCATAATGATTCTGACATCAAGTAAATGGGACTGCATTTTTGGCGTTTAATCTTACAGTTTGGCGGTAGTTTTTTGTTATGAAAAGTGGTCGACGGGATAATAGAGAAGTACCTAAAAAATATTAGATTTCAGTTCGAAATCTTCGCACGGGCCCTCTGGTTATTTTAATTTTATTTATTTATTTGCTTAGTTGTTTATTTAATTTTGCTGGATATAAAACTCTATTACCTCATTTATAAAATTTATAAGTTTGACAATATTTGTTCCCACAATTTTCATTTTATAAAGGTTTAAATATGTAATTTTAATTATGATCATCCTTTTCATATGTAATGCGTATATATATACATGGTGACAAGAAATAAACGCCTCAATTTGAAAATGTAATAAATCATTAAATATAATAAATATGAAGAAGAAAAAAGATATATTTATATCTGGTAGCTCTTAAATTTCATGTACTATAATTTAAAAATCAATTCAAATTGTCTCTACATCACCTGAAATCGTAGAAATGCTCAAACTAATATGTAAAACTGCATTAAAAATCTCTCAACTTTTATTTTTTATGTATTCTATTTAGCTATTAAAATCCGAATAAAGGTTGGAATTTTGAAAATTATTTGAGCATTCTTAATGTTTGAGAGACTGTGCAAGCGCCATCTATATTCGGAAATTTTAACTGTTTTCAACTCACAGTAGGGGAATATGGGACATAGGTAAATACTTAAAAATAATTACAATTTTCAAAATGAACAAACAAAAATTTATTTTGAAATTTTACACTACGTAATTTGTAATATTCCTTGTCTTATAATATTTTTTTCAAATTTTTATTTTTTAATTTATGTGGTGTACTAAAGATGTAATACAATAGTAGAAAATTATCACTTTACCCCAGGTATGGAGCAAAGTGATATTGTCAATGGGGCAAAGTGAAATATAAACAAGTTGAATTCTTTAAATGATTTTTTGCAGTTCTGTGATAATTATGTAATCCACATAAGAAACTAATTTGTCCATGAAGGAGTTCTTTCATTTTACACAATTTTCCCAGTGTTTCTGTATAGTAATACAAGACTTGTATCATCAGTTATAGGCCACACTTAAACATCCTTTTTTTGTCTGTATGGCCGCACGAACTTAACTGAAAGATAATTTGTTCCATCTTGCGAGGGAAACGCAATCACTTTACCAACAAACTGTTTCTTAATACCTGGACCTTTATATGACTGCAAATCAATCAAGAGAAAATTTCCATTATTTATTTCACTAAATTCCACTTTTTCTGTAACAAACTTTCCTTAAACTACACCTTACCCTATACCTTATGTATAATACACCTTTTGTCCTTATCATTATACAGGGTTATTCTAAATGAATGACCCATTTTCAAAAAATTGTATTTATTAAAGTACAAATCCAAAATGATCAAGCTTTTTACCAATGAAAAGAGGAAGTTTTTTAAAGATTTTATAAATGTTCAATGTGTCCATCGTTTGCTCACTTCTTGCAAACTCAAGAACGCAGAAAACCTTGTGCTGCACAGTAGCCATCTCCCTCACAACTGACAGTGAAACGAAATTGCGGTCTATTGTCGCGCGACCTCTACCGGCCGCCTCTGGAACCATCACCGCTTTGAAAGCCAGTAACAGCAGATACGTTTTTTCGTGTGTGGGACGAGTTTAGCTATCGCACAGATCGTAGATGTTTGCCGTGCAGCAAACGGTGGACACATTGACAATTTATAATGTCTTAAACTAACTTTGAAACTTCCTCTTTTCATTGGTATAAAGATTGTTCATTTTGGATTTGTACTTTAATAAATACGATATTTTGAAAATGGGTCCATCATTTAGAATAACCCTGTACACCTGAATACGTAAAAAATTGATTTTACACTTTTAAAATTATAAATATGTTGTAGGGGAAAATTTAAATAAAATATTTCCGTTTGCCCCATCACTAAATGTCTTTTTCACTTTGCCCCTTTCAGTTTGCTCCATCACTAAAATCCTTTTTCACTTTGCACCGCATGTGCATAACAAATGTTTATAGAAAAAATTATACTAAAAGTAGGCCTAATATTAAATAAACAAATACTTCACTACGCAGCAAAAGAATGCAATTTATATTTACAATATTAATAACGATAACTCTATCACTATATAATTCAAAAAATGTTATTTACTTACCTAATAATATTACAATATATTCATCCAATTGAAAAATAGTCACTAACATCATATATATTGATCTCTTGAGGTGATTGTTGTCTGACAGTAAGCAAGTAGATGTGAAATATTATAATTAAAATATCGGCTGATAGGTGGCACTGCATACAGACAAAATATATAAACATTTCACTTTCCGCTCTATTTCATTTCGCCCCAAGTTCTACTATATGAAATTTAAGAGCTAACAGATATGAATTTCATTTATTTTACCTTCATATTTATTGTAATTTATTTATTTCACTGTAAATGATTTTGGTCAAAAATTGCGGTACATATACTGGCAACTTTGTGATCACTATATATACCTTAATTTAACTGGACGGTATATGTACCGTAAAACATTTTAAGTATGTGTACCGGCTACACTCCCCCCTCTCCTGAGGCCTACACGCATTACGTAACAAGAGCAAGAGCGAGGCTATTAGCCTCGGCAAGAGCATCACTCCATGGGTTGCCATACACGGGGGCGGGGCTACCAGCTTTTTCCTTACTGAAAAATAATTATTTTGCGGTATAAATAGCGATTTTTTACTGAAAAACAATCATTTTACGGTATAAATACCGTTTATAATCGAGATGGCACATATACGGTTTTTTTACGCCTAATATTCCTTAGAAGTACGGTACTCATACCGTAAAGAGTGAAAACGGGAGAAGTACTGTTAATTTACGGTACATCTACAGAAATTTCCCGAATTTTTTTACAGTGTAGTTAATAAAATATTGAATTTTCAAATGGAGGCGTTTATTTATTGTCAACTTGAATGTTTCAAATTCTGCAAAAACACACATTTGAACATAAAATAAACAAAAGAACTCATTACATTTAAACAAAATAATTCCTGCACTCCCTCAAGGAATTTGTAAGTAATTAAATATCTTCATGCTAATTATCTTCTTTATCACGTAAGAATCTTAATTACAGATAACTGAAGCACAGGTTAAAATGTTTTTTAAAGCGTAATAAAATGCCTATTTTAATTGCAGTAATTTAAAAGCAAAAATACATAACTAATTAAGATTATTGCACAAAACTAACACAATGAGATTACTAATGCAATTACATTGCGTAAACATTTTTCTTCCTTTGTCGCAGATAAAAAAAGATTAAAATAAAAGGAATTATTTCTGTTTGTTTAGGCAAACTTAGGGCAGTGCACGGATAATTAGTTTTCAATTATTAACGGAGTTCGTTACTCTTTTAGTGTTTTATCATAAAAATATCTTAGAATATGGTTTTTGTATGTTAATATTGTGTATATTATGTATCGTTTTTGTATATCAGATTTTATGCAGAATTAAAAATAATATCCAACAAAATAAAGTTCTATTGACGGAGTTCAAAATTTTAATATGAGTTTTTATAAAACTTTAGAAAATTTTAGGAAAAAGAGAAAACTAGTCGTTGAATGCCACCGTAATACTTACCCATCATGGATATGCATAATATAAAACATGAAAATAAAACATGTGTAAAATATTTATAAAATGCATTGCAATTCGAATAAAATCGTGACTTGATGACGTCATAAATTTTAAATGCTCTGTTACCTCAAAATTGGTAATCATATTAATTAACGGTTTACTGCTTCGGATTAAGCGTCTCATTTCCAATTAAAATATATCTTTGA
Organism: Maratus michaelseni; assembly: GCA_963931845.1. Lineage (NCBI taxonomy): Eukaryota > Metazoa > Arthropoda > Arachnida > Araneae > Salticidae > Maratus > Maratus michaelseni. Next base: position 211,345,873 of record OZ007600.1, read on the forward strand.
ATTGAAATTTGATTGAAATACAGGGTCAGAAAAAAACGAAGAGTGTGGGAAATAGGATTACAAATATCTCAGCAACTCATTATCCGATCGACTTTATTCTTTATGCAAAATTGATGTTTATTTATTGTCTTTTATATTCCCTCCTTAAAATAAACAATTTCGAAATTTTTTATATTCCTTTTATCAGAACGAATATTTCGAGATCCCGAAAAAAATGGTTCCGGATAATCGAGGTTACTGAAATTCGATAAGCTTCTTCCCATTATTACATACTAAGTACACACCAAATTTCAAGTCTATATCTCGATTTGTTCGGGAGATAGAGCGTTTACAGACACACAGACACACAGACACACAGACAGACAAACTGACGGCAAATGTTTTTTTTTTCTAAAAATATGTTTTTCGGAATCTCCAGTATCTGAAACGTGTAAATCCGTCAAAACGATTACAAGATTTAGCCTATACTACGTATGATGGGTAAATAATAATTTATAGAAGCATCTTCTCTGATAAACTTCCTTAAGAAATTAACATGTATTTTTTTGCTTTTTCTTTCGGAGAGGGTGCTAGTAAGAGTTATCATTATGCCTTAAAGTTAAAAAAATAAGTATTTTAAAGTATATTTTGCTGTTTATTTACAGCAGAAAAAGCCATAAATTCCATAAGTGCCTGCAATTTGTTTTGTATTTGTTGTCATTTTAATCTTGGGGATTAATGAAAATTTTTCAACTGTTGATTTGGCAATTGCAAAAAATAATTTAAGATAAACAATTGAAGATGTACAAGCTTTTCGGTTAGAGGGATTTAAAATATGCTATAAATAAATTAAATCATTTTCTGATATTCATGATATTTTTGTATGAGGGGTGTTCAAATGAAAGTAATTCGAGGTGTCTATCCATGAGATGCGTAGGGACAGGAATGAGACAGATACATAGATAGAAAAAACAATATTTAATGAGTGAAATGCATACAAAGTTTGTTTAAAAAAATCACCCATGGCGTTTAGGCAGGCGTCCCATTGCTTAAGAAGGTTACGAATTCCTCCCACGCAAAAGGATGTCGGTTGATCATGGAACCAGTTCGGAACTGCAGTCTTTACGTCCTCGTCGGAGTGAAATCGTTGATCCGTTAGGCTTTTCTTCAGCGGTCCAAATATGTGATAGTCGCAAGGTGATCTGGACTGTACAGATCTGGACTTTTTACGGGCCAGTGCCTCGGTACACACCTTGGTGACACAGCCAGCATTCTGCGATGAATATCCACGGCTTCCAGCGCTACAACCTTAATTACAGTTCGCTGATTCGTTTTGAACGCATTTGCATCCACACCAGCCATTTTAAACTGAATGCCAAGTCCTTACGAATGAAGTTATCAGAAATCTGCTTGTGCATGCGCACGCGTGGTACATACACCTTCACTATGGCGTTTGTTTCACGAAAATACATTGAAAACTGTTCGTATGCAACGCTTCGAATCACTTTTATTTGAACACGGCTTATAGAATGTAAGGAAAAAAGCCTTTTCAGATCCTTAAAATTACTTTAAATGTTTCGGTTTTAATATCATGATTGACAGAGTGGCAAATGACCTGAAAATGAGATACCAGGTACATCCACAAAGTAAGTTCCGTTTGGTTATATAAGAAAAAACGTGTACAGATACAAAAAAATATTTATTGTACAAAAATCTACAACTGTGAAACTACTTTTCTACATAGCTTCCAAAATTTTGTAGGCACTTGTCGTAGCGTGCCACAAGGTTTTGTGTGCCTTCTACATAGAAGGTTGCCGCCTGTGTTTTCAATCATGTGGTTACATGTTCTTTCAGCTCGTCATCATTGGTGAAGTGTTGACTACCAAGAAAAGATTTGAGGTGTAAGAAGAGATGGAAGTCGCTAGGAGTGAGGTCTGGGCTGTACGGAGGATGATCAAACACGTCCCAGTCAAATTCCTGTAGGAGTTTTTTTTGTGACGTTCGCAGTGTGAGGTCGTGCATTATTGTGTAAAAAAACAAGACCTTTTGACAGTAATCCTCGGCGCTTGTTCTGTATTGCGCGGCGCAATTTCTTAATGGTCTCACAGTAAACATGTGCATTGATTGATTGGCCTCGTCGTAAGAAATCAATCAGCAAAATGCCTTTTCTGTCCCAAAAAAAGGTGCACATGACTTTTCGAAGTGTCAGGATTTGCTTTGGCTTAACTTTTGTTGGGGACGAAGTGCGCCTCCATTCCATTGATTGGCGTTTACTCTCAGGGGTGTCGTAAGAAACCCAAGTTTCATCCCCCGTGAATAGCCGAGAAAGAAAATCATCGCCGTCTTCATTGTAGCGTGTCAAAAACTGAAGTGCACTGCCCATCCGTTGTTTTTGGTGTTGTTTAGTAAGAATTTTGGGTACCCAACGTGAGCAAAGTTTTCGAATTTTCAGTTTTTCAGTAACAATTTCATGAATTAGAGAACGTGAGATTTGCGGAAATTCCATAGCAAGAGCACTGATTGTAAACTTACGGTTTTGCTTAACCTTTTCTTAAATTGCGTGAACCAGTTCATCAGTAACCAAAGACGGGCGTCCACTTCATACTTCATCGTGCACTTGATCACGTCCTTCATTAAACTGTCTGACCCATCTTCTAACCATTGAATCACTCATAGCATTTTGTCCGTAAACCTCGCAGATTTGCCGATAAATTTCACTTGGTTTAACTTTCTTTGCACTGAGAAAACGAATCACAGATCTGATTTCACAAGCGGTGGCATTTTCAATTAAGGCTGACATTCTAAAGACACACTACAAATAAAACGTCGGCAGCAGCGATCTGAAAATGACGTACATTTCTTCTCCTTCGGTCAGATTAACTGCCGCGCATGCTCGTAACTCCGATCGCAGCGCTGCTGCGGATAGAAGTAGAAACGGAACTTACTTTGTGGATTCGTATAATGGACTGAAATTAGCATAGATCCTTAACCTAGAATGCATGATTACATAAACGGATGAGAACACGGAAAAAAATATTGCATGAAACTCAGTTCTAGGTATTCAATAAATAAAATTGAAAATGCTTTTGCAAAATAAATCTTGTCATTTCATACAATAATTCCTGATGTAAAATATAAAAAAAAATAAAATTAGCAGTATTTCTATTCTAAAGTTCCTTTTAGATAATGACTTGTCGCTCAATCTATGCGGACGGGTGGGTGCATGTCTGATAGTTTTACACCGAAAAGAGATTTATACTAAAACATTTTGCAGTACAAATTTTTCTATTAAAATATATATATACTTTTTTAACATTTGTTTGTCTTAATAAAGCAGTGCCGATTTTTTCAGGCATTATTGTCAAACTTAAAAAAACTAGCTTTTATTTGTTGCTCGTGAGACATGAACACCCGCTAATGTGAATTAATCCTTTAAAGACTGATAATGGCATTCAAGAAAATCGATGCTGCTGTATTAAACTACATAAATGTTAGTGTAGTAAAAAAACGTCTATTTTAAATAGTTTGGCTTTAAATATATGTTAATTTATCTGGAAAAGTATTAGAAACGCCCTATGAATTGAGTGTTCGATCAAATAAGTCCAAAATTAGAGATAATCTATATTCATGTGCTAATTTTTACCTAAGCAGTTTCTCTTACATCCTGTGAAAGATTGTTCAGCAATCTAAAAATAATAAAATACTTTGTCAAATCAAGCATATATCTTGGTGAGATTATTAGTACCATCGCTTTTTTTCTTGTATGCATTTGGTTTCATCATTGGATCTTAGAGAAACAACAGAGAGATTTGCATGTGCCAAGCTTCGTTAAAGGAAATACTTTTTAAAAATGTTTGAAAAATAAAACACCGTGTTTGCCTAAAATCTGGGATCTCTTGGCTGAAGCTGTTCAGTCAAGACATCCTAGGTTCGAATCCTGGCCCGGGCATTTTTCGTCCAGATGGAAAAGTACAACTCATATGATTTCTTTACCAATTTGAATAATTGTGTGAAAATTAATCTAGTGTAATCACGTTTCCAGCGTTTCTGGAGTTCCATTACCTGCGATTTATTCTGTTGAGCTGATTCAAATATCAGACCAGATGCAATGATCAATAAGGTTAACTGGATGAATTAGGTCTCCCAGATTCGACAGGGATGGCTCAGTTGGTAGAGCATGGCAGCTTTAGCCAAGAGATCCCAGGTTCGAATCCTGGCACAGTGGGGCATTTTGATGATCTAGGTGGACAAAATTCATTTTTCCGATTATCTCGGAATTTAACAAGACCGCGTATACTGGTAGCCGAACGTCTCTTCTGTCGAGATCCGATGTGTGGATATCATAGATCGATGTGTGGATAATAATAGAATCCGATGTGTGGATAAACTACGACCGAAAAGAAGTCAGTTGGTTTGAGGGAGTTTCAACAGTTGCATTATTTTTCTGTAAATTCGAAAGCAAGTCGTGACTTTTCTGTTTTATTTGAAATCAGGATTTTACTGGATATATGTCACATGTTTGTCACAAGATTTAACCTATTGTTGCTTGAAAATAAGCGCCATCTTGTTTTCAAACTTCATCTTGAATTTTAATACATTATTAAGCATTATTACGAAATAAGCATTTTTTTAAATCAAAGTACCATTCCTAAAATATTGGAAACTTAAGAAAGCTCCTGCGAAAATTTGCGAATCATTAAGTTATATTAACTTGAAATATGTGTTTGAGTGTTTAATTCAAATCTTGCAAGTCAATTTTAAACCACTTTTAATTATCCGATGGAGCTGAAACTTTGTATACATGTGTAGTTTCAAGGACAATACAATATTATAATATAAATAAATAATAATAATATAAATAATAATAATAATAATAATAATAATAATAATAATAATAATAATAATAATATAAATTATTAAATAAGCCAAATACTTATCATTGTTTGATTATTTTATTACTGATAGATTCGAAAACCCAGCAAAAACCTAATTAAACTTCAACGCAATAATTTTGTCCACCTAGATCCTCAAAACGCCCCACTGTGCCTGGCCCGGACATTTTTCGTATAGTTGGAAAATTACAACTCACAGGAATGTGAGCCGTAGTTTCATTATTCAGTTTGAAGATTATTCTCAGGTGAATATTTATTTATCTGTTTGTTTCTAACTCATTACCAAATGAATAATCTGCATTTTTTTGGCGTAGTTTCTGAAGCACAGATCGATAACAATACTATCACATAAAACATGTTTGTTTTCTAAATAATACTAATGATAGTTATAACTTCCTTTAATAAAATATGGCGGCATACATGGCGCTGGCCTTGTTTGTTAGTATGTTAAATCATTTTGAAAGAATAAATGTTTAGAACTTCGTTCCCATGTTTCCACTAGTAGATGCATGTAAAGTTAATTACATCTATGGACAAAAAAGTCTACAAGATATTCAGCACAAATAAGTCAGTCAGGGCTTTTATACAGTATTTTTAAAGCCAAACACAAAATGTAATAAAAAATGTTTTATCACGTCACGTTTTCTAGTTATATAACTTTAAAGATTCCTATTATGTAATTTTTGAATCACAATTTAATTGATCTGCTATCTCAAAAAAGAAAGAACCATGCGACTGGGACATATAGAAAATGAATTGTCCACCCGGCATCAATGAATAATGTCTTAATAAATGAGTCATGGCAACGGAACCTGTCCGAAATCGTGAGTTCAACTAAAACCATTGACGGGTCCGGTTGTGTGTGGTAAACCTTACTAAATTCTATAAGTTTTGTAAATATCCCCTCTTTCTTTCATTTATGCAAATTTAGTTATATTGAATTAATTAATCAAGTGTCGAAATATTCTTCACCACTTTGCAAATTGTATATATTTTCCATCAAATTCATTAGTTTGTATATAAAAAATGTTGTCCGACATATTATTTGATGTTTTAAAGTTCAACTAATAGGAACATACACATGATGCACAATACTTTTAAGGTATCTCCGTACACAAAAGTGACAAGGATTGAGATCAGGTAATCTCGATGTCCATGCCGTAGGAAATGCACAAGTAATGATTATGTCACTTTTGAGATGGTGTCGCAAGACACTCTTCTCCTGAAGCCAAATGTAGAGTGGCGCATGAATATGGTAGAATCCTCGAGATATCCTCTTTGCTACAATTGTAGAATCAACGAGTTCTCTGCTTCTCAAAAGAGAATATTTCGGAAAGACTTTGTATAGACTATAAGAGAGTAGCAATAAAAGCTGCCAACAGCGGCATAACATTCATTTTTCTTTCATAACAGTGCCAAAAATTCTCCTGGTGGCAACTTTTGGTACTGTTTTTGTCTAGGAATTAGAACTGCGTGTTTTGCTGTGAGCGTACACCAAATGATATTATAATGTGCTCCATAGATTTTCCGATATATAACTCAGAACACCTCACGATATTTTATAGCCACCCAATACATACTGTTTTACACACTTATTTAACTTAACTTGGTTCATGTACGTAAAACCTGAATTTTGTTATCGATTTTTAACGCAATTCCTGGTGTGCTATATTTAAACAAATTATGTATACAGATGTGTTTCCAGTGGCAATACAACATTTTAATATTTTTAGAACTTAATTAATAAAATAATCTTAATGTATGTTCCATTATGTAGGCGCAGGAGATAAATCGCCAAATATTCTTTATGGATATACATAACTGTATGCGAGTTACAACAACAATGAAGTTATAGTGTATCCAATAAATGACTGGTGAATTTTGAAAGTCAATAATAATAATAATAATAATAATAATAATAATAATAATAATAATAATAATAATAATAATAATAAAGGGACGCGATAGAGTCGTTTGTAGCCTTATGTTTGGGAAAACAGGGAATTTTATCCCACCAATTTGAAAATTTAGTTAACATTTTCGCCAAAAGATGGCACTGGAGGTATGCGAGAGCTGCAGAGAAATTGAATTCGTCACATCTTCATTCGGTATTTTGCTACGCAATCTCCTAGCGAGTGCTTTTGAAACAGTATACACTATTCAAAATGGTTTATTCGTTGGTACAGAGGATATATCTTGTTTTGGAGTATCACCAATATTTTGCAATGCCACCTGTTAGCGAAAATGTTAACTAAATTCGCAAATTTGTGGGATAAAATTCCCTGGTTATGAGGCCGCAAACGATATATTCGCGTTCCGATTTTTTGTGTTGACTTTCAAAATCCATCAGTCATTTTTGGGATACATTGTAATAATGCGTCAATTTGAGCTTGCTAAAGTAGACCAACAAGTTTTAAAACTGCATTAATGAAATATTTTGAACACTAAAATTAGAAAATAAAATAAAAATAAAGGATAAAGTGTTTAATTTTTTTTAATGTACGCTTTTATATGAATTTTCTGTCGAAGAATTTTGTTTCTAACAATTAAATAGTCTTTTGATTTCTACTTCACTCAACATTAAAATTAATTATTTATTTACATTTGTGTATTTCTCTACATATTATTTCAAAGTATTAAAATTAAAACATCAAATGCAATAATGTTAATAATTTACTACCTTTGTGTTTTAATTATCTTTACCTTTGATGCTAATAAATATCTAATAAGTTAAATAACTTAAAATATATTTTCCTTTGAATCAATGACTTTGATGTTAAACATTTTTAGAAATTCTGTTAGCTGAACTTGACTTCAAAGAAATGCAGTGCTTTTTATTCAGCTATAAATTTTGATAATTGTCAAATAAACACGTTTGTTTTCTAGTTAATTTCATATATTAACTCTACTTTTTCACGAATTTAGTTTTAAAAATTTTATTTTGCCTTTGAAATGAATAACACGAAACATAGTTTAATTCCTATACAATTATCTTAATTATTATTTTTAAATTAAATCTTTTGTTGAATAAGAAATCTCTGCTTAACACATTTTCTGCAGACTCCTAAACTTCTGATGCATATTTTCCATCAATCGCAGTGGAAATAAGCAAGAATGAAAAATCATAGATTATGAAATACTTTCCAACACCAATAGAATATTATTTAAAAATTTAAATTTTTCATAGTAAAATGAGATATCTAACTAAGCATTATATATGTAATAGCGATATGTGTATGACACTTCCGGAGTGAACACATCCAGATCCCGATAATCTTTCGTTAAAATCAACCATTTTATTTAATTTTCAGAGATTTAATTTTTTCAAGAAAGATGCATAAGATTGACATTTTTAGAAAGATTGGGATAAAACAAAAACATCTTGAGTGATGAGCTACATCGAAATTTGCATGTTTTTTGATATATCTTGAATTGAAAATCATTTAATCCAGCCATGAGCGATAGCGATAGTAAATAATATGTGAATCATTTCTTTGAGATTCATTAAAATATAGACCATGGATGCAATAATTGAATGAACTCCATGCAAGTTTCTGTTAAAAGCCAATTTAAAGAAAGCAAAAGCGAAGGTGTTGCCATGTGGCGCCATCTGTTGCCTGTAAAGTTTAATCATACAGCAGCGACGTTATCGATATTAAATATTTTGTTACGTTCCTCTGCACACAGGCATTTAAAAATCTATAACCTCCAATTTCTTATAAAAAAAAGAATGCTTGAAAAAATGGGCTGTTTTTATAACTATTTTAGCCCCCCCCCACATGATCTTATTAGTCAGATAAGATAAAATTTATTATTACTTCATAATTCTTGCCATCTGTTGAGTAAAGTATAATCATAATATGCCGCAGCTATGTGATCGATAGTAATTTTGTTCACTTCTCTGCACTTAGGCATTTAAAAAATCTATAAACTTATAAATCTATAATCTTATAAATAAAAAAAAGAAGAATGCTTGAAAAAAATGGGCTTTTTTTATAACTATTTTACTCCAGCTAAAGCGAATTTGTTGTCACGTGGCGCCCTCTATTGCCAGTAAAGTGTAATCATAATATGCCGCAGCTGTGCTATCGAAATTAAATATTTTTTTTTATATTCTTCTGCCTACAGGCATTTAAAAAAGTCTATAATCATCAATTTCTTATAATTAGAAAGAGAAAGCTTGAAAGAATGGGCTGTTTTTGTAAAAATTTTACCCCACATGATCCTATTAATCAGTAAGATTAAATTTAGTACTTCATAATTCTTTTAATAATGCATTGGTATATCATTCTTTTAAAAAATGAAATACGTCATTCTGACGGGCTATCTTCTAGTATTTAAATAAAGTACCCGCAAATGACTTTCCCTCATATACCATAATGCAACGGATTTCTTTTTTGCGTTCTAGTAAACGAACTATAAATGTTAAAACTTCATTTTCAATAAAGTGTTATATTCTATAGCAAATCTTATTAATATATAACAAGAACGAAAAATCATGCGTCAAGCATAGGTTATGTAACATTTTTCAACACTTCCAATATAATTGTACCGTTTAATAAGGTGAAAGATGATATCTAAGTAAACAAATGAAATAAAATCACCCTGTCGTGGAGATCCAGCCGTTAAGCATAGGAACTTTTCTCCACGAGGGGACAATCTAAGTAAAAAAGGTCGAACCGGGTGGAGAGGCCTAGCTTTCAGCTTAAGCTCAACTGGAAAACGCATAACATATTTAAAAATTTTTTGAAATTACCCAAAATATTCGGAAAAGTATCCTAATTCTTTTGTGCAGCCCTGTATATGATCTATAGATTTGTATATATACTACATTGAATGCTAAATTGTAGTTCAGTTAGGAAACGCATAACACAGTTTAAAGTCTGTCAATATACAGAAATGTACTCGAGAACTTTTGTGCTGCCCTGTATCTGTTCTATACTATTTATACACACCAAGTAATAGACAAAAAATGAGTTAAATTTGAAAACGCGCGCAACGGAAAACGCACTTCAAGCAATTATTGTTAACAGACTGTACTGAATTATTTTGTATGGCCCTGTAAATGAACGATGAATGTTATACACACAATATTCTATAGTAAGCCTCTTGTAATGCACCTTAGTGGTATATATCAATTTCAATATGTTTAAAATAGTGAAACACTATCAAAATAAACTGCAAACGATTTTTCTCCATAGACCGTATGTAACGGAATTCTTTTGAGTGTCCCTGTAAAGGAACTATAAGTGCTATGCACACCCTATTCTATAGTTAGCCTCTTGTAGTGAACCTCAGTGATATATATCAATTTCAATATGTTTAAAATTGAGTAACATCATTCAAATGTACAACAAATCATTTTTCTCCATACACCGTAATGCAACGGAATTCTTTTGAGTGTCCCTATAAAAAAACTTTAAGCGATACACACTTCATTTTTAATACCGAACATGTCATAGTAAACTTCAATAGCATATATAAATTGCATGACAATCCGAATATATTTACGCGAATTAGAATATGGACGGACAGACAGACAGACAGACAGACAAACCGAATTCATAAACACTTTTTAACTTTGATGGAAAGTGTTAAAAATTATATCTCAATCCAAGTATATTTAAATGTGTTAGATGGTCTAACGGACAGACAGACGAATTGAATTGATAAACATTTTTCATCTATGTTGGAAAGTGTTAAGAAGATCCAAAATGTTTTCAGTTAACATTCTGAATCACGTGATAAATGTAGATGTGCCATTTAAAGCCAAATTGAAATGTAGTCAATTTATAATTATTTTTTTACCGATATTTGAAATCATAAATAGACTGCATATTTATTTAAATGTATGGAAATAAGAAAGCGAAGCCATGTGTTACTCATAAACTGTCAAGCACAATCCAACATTACGAGAAAATTGTTCGCAAATTTTTATCTTCTTAGTATGGTAAAAGGATATTTGTAAATATACAAGTAGGCTTCCACTCAAAGAAAGTGCATTATTCAACGAATATTGAACAATCATGACGCACTGATACAATTCATACGGCGAAATACATGAAAACAACTCAATAGAGTAAACAGAACACAAAGAAAAGCAGAAACTCAAATGTTTGTCTACCTGTTCAAAGAGTATGCGCTTTTTAAACAAATATTAGAGAACCATACAACCCCCTATAAAATTTGGAAACCAGAATTCACAAAAACAATTTAATAAAATAAGCAGAATACAATGATTCCCAGAAACACAAATGTTTGTCCGCCTGCTAAAAGAGTGTGTGCTATTTCAGCGAATATTGGAAAACCATGATGCACTCATTAAAATTCGTATAGCACTTTAATAGAATAAACAGAACATAAACATTCGCAGAAACACAAATCTTTGTCTGCCTGCCCAAAGAATGTGCGTTATTTCAACGGATATTGGAAAACCATGATGCCCTCATTAAAATTCGTATGATAATTTAATAGAATAAACAGAACATAAACATTCGCAGAAACACAAATCTTTGTCTGCCTGCCCAAAAAATGTGCGTTATTTCGACGGATATTGGAAAACCATGATGCACTCATTAAAATTCGTATGATAATTTAATAGAATAAACAGAACATAAACATTCGCAGAAACACAAATCTTTGTCTGCCTGCCCAAAAAATGTGCGTTATTTCAGCGACTGTTGGAAAACCATGATGCACTCATCGATTTCTAGAAACACAAATCTTTGTCTTCCTACACAAAGTAGAGTCCTGCACGGATCGGGTTGTAACCGACTCGAAACCGCTATTTCCAATTGAAGTCCACTCGAACCAAATAAAAAAATTTCCTCGATTCCGCAACCCGACCGGAACCCACAAAAATAATTTTCGGTGAACCGCAACCCGGCCCAAACCCGACATATTTCAACTCGCACCCGACCAAAACCCGCAATATTTTAACCCATAACCCGACCCGAACCCACAATGAAAGGACGATAAATCAAGTTTCAATGCTATTATGAAAAGTAATTATGGAAGAACTATTATAATTAATACGGAAGAATTATAAAACTTAAAAAAGGATCATATACCTTAAAGGACAACTCACTATAGAAAATAATTTAAAAACTAGTTGTTTTCTAAAATCGCAAAAAGTTGCGTTGTGTTACTTTATTATGATAACTACTGCTCTTCTGTGTAGAACATTATATGTGATGTTGTACCTATGATACAAAGAAAGTCATTAAGTAAGTGAAGAATTGATATGATGTTGCTTATTGCGCTGAGTTATTTTTTAATTGTTTTTTTTACTTTCTTATTGAATTTCCCTTGTGTAATTGCAATATGTTAGCGTGTGCTTAACAAGCCGTGAGTAGATTACAGTCTAGCGCGAGCCCCAGTTGGAAGAATTCGGTCCAATCGAATTATGGCCGATCCTGCCGTTCAAAGAATGTGTGTTATTCAACGAATATTGGACAATCATGACACACTGATTATAATTTGTGTGATACAATTCAAAGAAACTACTTAGTAAAATGATCAGAAAACAAATAATCAACGAAACTCAAACTTTGCCCATACCCTCAAAGAATGTGCGTTTTTCTGTGAATTTACGACAATCGTGATGCACTTATTGTAATTCGTAAGACAAAATTCACGAAAACAATTTAATAAATGTGAAGAACAGATGGAATCAAAGAGACTCAAAGCTTTGTCTACCAGCTCAAATAAGTTGCGTTACTCAAAGATTGTCGAACAATCACGATGCATAAATATTAATTCATATGACAAAATTCACGAAAAGTATATAATTGATTAAATATAATTCGTCGTATATGTAAGCATTAAGTTCATCAAAAGTCCATCGAAAGCATAATACAAAGAGTCACAGAGATTAGACGCTTAGTCTCTAAACATACAAGCAGTTTATCGGCAAGAAAGTTTTGTAAAATGAAGATTGAGACATGTCTCTAACCTTTCATACACAGGCTTACCATTTCCCTAAATTACTCATTCATTGAGAAAAATTATTAATTTCCCTTTTTTCCAAGAGAAATCGTATGACTTCATTACAGAATACCTCGGCTCAAATGGATTGTTGATAGTTAATTTCTGGGATATTTAAACTATATGTTTTGTACCAAATTTTGTCTCAAAGCCGCCAAATCAGCAAGATAATAAATAGCGTAGGTCGCTTTTGATACATAATTAGACGTTATATTCAATATTAAAAAACTACTCTAAAACTACTTTTACAGCAAGAAATATTTAGGTACGATTTTAGGTTGATTTAATTATTTAGAAAATAAATTTTACAATACTGGTAGATTCTTTTCTTTTAAAGAATTATTCAACAAGTAAAAAAAAAAAATTATGTTTCATTTGTCAACAGTTTGTTTTTATCATTACAGTCGTTTATTTCTTGTGGTACTAAATTATTTTATAGAAACAAGATGCTCTTATAAAGTTTAAAATTTTTCTTCTTAGAATTTATGTCAAAGTAGTCTGGTAATGGATTTAATGTTTCTGCATTTATCTTTTCATTCTGGATAAAGGATGTAAGAAACAAATATAATGCAGAAATGTATTAAGTTTAGACATTTCGCCAACATTTTTAAATTATTGCTTGATATTAACATTTGGGTTATATACTATTTATACAGGATGTTTTAGAAAAATGTTTAGATACTTCAGTTTGAGAAAATATATTTAAAATTGCCCCTATAAATATGTTTACAAGCCTAAATTTAGTACTACAGTAGCTGGCAAAAGTTTTGAGATATGTTTTCCTGTAAGCAAAATTTCTTAATGATCTAAATTAGCAATTTATACCCCTTTTAAAGCTCAACAAAATGCCACATTGGAACAATTGAAACATATGCCTAAATTAAAAATAATTCGGAATTTCGCAAAATTACCCAAGCAAAAGTTTTGAGACGATTCAGTTTTTCGAAACTTTTATTTAAATTAATGTAAAGAAATACAGAAATATTTAATATTTAGTTGTGTATCCTTTTGCTTTGAGTACGGCGGCATATCATCTGGGCATGGAATTAACAAGACTTTCTCATGTGGACCTAGGAATTTTTGCCCAATCCGATTGAAGATCCTAAAGGAGTTCTGCCTTTGAAGAATGCTTCCGAGTCCGACTTTTCTTCCAATGTGTTCCCAAAGATGTTCAAATCGATTGAGGTCAGGTGACTGACTCGGCCAGTCCAAAACATTAATTTTCTTAGCTGTAAACCAATTTGTCACCATTTTGAAGGTGTGCTTTGGATCATTATCCTGCTGAAGCATCCATCCACGAGGCATCTTTTTACAAGCATAAGCAGCATGTGATTTTCTAAAAAGTTTTTATAAACATTTTTATCCATAATCACATCGATGTGTACGAAGGGGGCAACACCATCATGATGGAAAGCTCTCCAGACCATTACTGATCCATTTCTGTGCTTCTCTGTTGGAGGTTCGTGCCGAGGATCCATTCTGGGCGAATATAACGTCATATTAGTCGCCAAAAAGGCACCAGAATGGATCTCCGGTACCAACGTATAACAGTGAATCACGGAAACGAATCCGTAATGGTCCTGGGAGCTTTCCATCATGATGGCATCGTCCCCCTCGTACACACCGATGTGATTATGGATCAAAATATTTATAAAAACATTGTAGAAGATCACATGCTCTTTTATGCTTGTAAAAAGATGTCTCGTGGTTGGATGCCTCAGCGCAGAATAATGATCTAAAGCACACCTTCCAAATGGTAACAAATTGGTTTACAGCTAAGAAAATTAAAGTTTTGGAGTAGCTGAGTCAGTCACCCGATCTCAATCCAATTGGACATTTTTCGGAACACAATGGAAGAAAAGCCGGGACACGGAAGCATTTTTCAAAGTTAAAATTTCAGTGCAAATTCACCGTGTTTAATAATTATAATTTATAAAAATACAAATAAATGTAAATATATTGCTTGAAGGTGCGTAAAAACACACTTAAAAAATTTAAAATCATATTAAAGTCCTTTTAAAAATTAAAACATTTTCAACCGAACTTTCTCAGTGAAAACTAATAGTTGAATTGAGTTGTTGTCTCTTTGCGTCTTCTAGCTTACCCGGAACAAACCATTTTACTTCAAAGGTGCGGAATATAAGGTGGGATAAGGTGGGATGGGAAAGATCATTCACCATTTCAAAAACAAGTACAGGTTAATCAATCATGTATTAATTCATTCCAGACTGCGTGGATATCATATGATAATACATCGATACAGACTATTTCTTTTTTAGATATTATTTCCAGAGACTCTCTTATGATAGCTTCCGGTGATAACTTGTGCGGAATATAATTTTGGATCCACTGAAATCTACTTTTATAAGTTCAGTTTCATTCAAGAAAGATAACAAAGATTTTATGTACGTAGGTATGACACTGATGAAATTTCGGGACAGAATAAAAGAACATGAAGCAGATCTGAGATTAAATAGACCCCACACTGCGTTAGCAAGATTAGCAAAAACTGAACCTATAAAAGTAGATTTCAATGGATCCAAAATTATATTCCACACAAATAATCACCTGGAAGCTATCATAAAAGAGTCTCTGGAAATAATACCTAAAAAAGAAACATTCTGTAACGATGTATTATCATGTGACATTCACGCAGTATGGAATGAATTAATACATGATTGATTAACCTGTACTTGTTTTTGAAATGTTGAATGACATTTTCCATCCCACCTTATATTCCACACCCTTGAAGTAAAATGGTTTGTTCCGGGCAAGCTAGAAGACGCAAAGAGACAACAACTCAACTTAACTATTAGTTTTTCAATGATGATGAACGAGTAGGTTCAGTTGAATACGTTTTGATTTTTAAAAGGACTTTAATGTGCTTTTAATTGTTTTCATGTATGTTTTTACGCACCTGCAAGCAATATATTTACATTTAGTTGTATCTTTACGAATTTTAATCCTTCAGGATCTTCAATCGGAATGGGTGAAAATCCTTAGGTCCACTTTATAAAGCCTTGTTAATTCCGTGCTCAGACAATGTGCTGCAGTCAAAGCAAAAGGATGTACTAAATATTAAATATTGCTATATTTCGGTACATTAAGACGCTTAATTTTAATAAAAGTTTAGAAAAACTGAATCGTCTCAAAACTTTTGCTTAAATAATTTTGCGAATTTCCGAATTATTTTTAATTCATTCATATGTCACAATTGTTCTAATGTTGCATTTTGTTGATCTTTAAAAGGGTACAAATTACTAATTTACATCATTAAAAAATTTTGCTTACAGAAAAAGGTAAGACAGAAAAACATATCGTCTCAAAACTTTTGCGAACTACTGTATATCTGCTCGATAGATAGCACTTCCATAACGATATAAAAGCATATCCCAGTGAGGATTTGAAAGGACATTGGATAGGACGCTGATAGGGACGCGGATAGGACCATACTGTTCTAAAAAGTTTGATTTTCATGAATATGCATCTAAAAAAAAACCGTTTACTTCCATGTAAAGATTCCAGCATTTGATTCATCATTATCTTAGTATCCAACAGCAACCAACGGAAGAAGCAGGATGCCATATTCCACCTATCTCGGCCGTTTTTCATCCTACCTTGATCACGTGGCGGTTTTCCAACTGGTGGTAACAAAAATATCTTGATCACTCGACTGCTAAGACGTGTTGAATTATCGCGGCGTAGCCAACCAAAGGCTGCCGTAGATGGCATTGTAGCCAACCAATGAGACGTCAGAAACCGTCACAAGTGTCGTACACTGTAAAAAATAACCAATGTTTCTTATTTTATGAAAATATACTATAACCACGAACAAAAATATAATATAATCTTCTGAGTTATCCGAAATTCCGAATAGCGTGTTCCATTGTTTTTTGAATCCCCACAAACCAATACATTTCCAAAATTTAAAGAATTATTTATAAAAACAAAGCATTTTTCGCTACCTGTATTTTTAAAAAACGTTTCCGAAGGGTTTTTATAGTGTATTAATTAGTGTCCTCGGCCAAAAATACCTGTTTTTCGAATGCTATCCATTCTCAAGTAAACATTTTCATGCTCAAAAAATATGTTTAACAGACAAACATGCAAAATTAACCGCGTTAACAATAACATTAAAATTAAGATTATTTCTTTACTCTTTCATGTATAAATTAACTTATGCGGCTGAAAACGTTTACTTGAGAATGGATGACATTCGAAAAACAGGTATTCCAGGCTGAGGACACTAATAAATACACTATAAAAACCATTCGGAAACGTTTCTGAAAAATACGGGCAGCGAAAAATGCTTTGTTTTTATAAGTAATTATTTAAATTTTGGAAATGGTTTCTGGGAATTCAAAAGACAATGGAATACGCTATTCGGGATTTCGGATAACTCAGAAGATTATATTATATTTTCGTTCGTGTTTATGGTATATTTTCATAAAATAAGAAACATTGGTCATTTTTTACAGTGTAGAGAAAACGGTGACTAATAGATATGACTAGGTGTGTCAGAACCGAACGCCAGTGGGCCATTTGTCACCACTATATTTTATTAGTATTTTCCATCTAATAAGATTACTAATAAAATTAGGCGAAGAATACTAATAAAATTTAATGGTGTCGATCGGCCCACTGACGCTCAATTATTACACCCCGGGGTATGGCTCGCCTTTTTCTTCGCATTTGCCTTTCATAAAAGGGTTTATACAGGTTATTGTGTTTGATTACCACTATTATCGAATAATAATCTTCTACTTATTTAATAGAAGAATTTTTAAGAACTCTTCATTCTCGGTTCTGTTTTATTTGGATCTATATAAGAGTTTTGTGTTGAAAATTAATCTTTCACCGTTAAGACTTCCTTCAATTTGCATATGAAACAAAAATGCCTATGAAAAATAACAAGTTCAGTGCAGATTTTAATTTTACAGCACTTTGATTTACTGATAAAAAAATAAAACAGTAATCGGATAACTAACAGTAAAATAGCATAAATATAACATTTATTTGATAATAAAGTATAGGTTTGATAATGAAGTGTATAGTAAAGAAGATTTGATAAATTTGAAGTAAGCAATGCAAGTAAGCATTTCATGGATTCACTTCCAGGAAATATATTTGGTTTCAAATATAAGGACAAGGTACCCGTGTTCTAGAATGCCTATCACTCCCACTATTTCCGAAAGATATTCATCGACTTATTTAATGAAAAAAATTCAGAGATTAAATAAGGCAATGGAAACTATTTATGAAAAGTGGCTTTAATTGGTCTTCTGGAGTGTGAGTTCGCCATCCATGAAACATAATATCTGAAATTTCCATATATACAGGAAATAACTTTGCTTTCACTATACAGGAATGACGAACCCTTGTTCAGGAATGCCTATTACCCGCACTATTTCCGAAAAATATTCATCGATTTATTTAATAAATGAAATTCAGAGATTAAATAAGGCGAAGAAAACTATTTATGAAAAGTGGTTTTAATTGGTCTTCTGGAGTGTGGGTTCGCAGTCCATGAAATATAACATCTAATATGTTAGAGCAAGAACTTTAAATGAACATTTCATAGTTAAAATTAATTATTCATTAACATTAATTATTTCTTCCCTTCGAGAAAAACTAATTTCACAAAACACTTAAGGAAAGTAATTCGTATACTTTTCGTACCTCCTGCTTTTGTTTTCGTAGAGGTGAAAAAAAGTGGAGAAATTAGGCAAGTAAATACATTATCGATTTTATTAACTTTTTAAAAACAAATACTTTGTTTTATTTCTTATCGTACTTAATTATTTCCTCAAAACAAGTTTATTCTTACAATGCTTAAAATATTATCCTATATATCTTCTATATTGTCCTATATACAGGGTGTCCGAAAAGTCTGGAAACGGTCAAATAACTCGAGAAATATGCATCGGATTGAAAAACGATAAAATGCATGTTCAATAGTTTAGAAAAATCTATTTAGAGATATGAAAGTTCCCCCCCTCCAACTTTGCCCCCCCCCTCTGGGGGAAAGGGGGACAACTTTGAAATCTTAAATGATGACCCCATTTTTTATTGCAGATTCGGATTCTACGGGAAAAAATACGTAACTTTTGTACTGAACATTTTCTTCGAAACATTTCAGATGGCGCTGTAATCGAGTGCAATGCTGTGAGAATCGTTACCATTGCAATGTCTGAAAACGCTACAATAACTCGGGAAATATACATCAGATTGAAAAACGGAAAAATACGTGTTTAATATTTTAGAAACATGGCAACTTTGATATACCTAAATAGATTTTTTAAAACTATTGAACATGCATTTTTCCGTTTTTCAATACGATGTATATTTCTCGAGTTATTCGAGCGTTTCCAGACATTGCAATGGTAACGATTCTCACAGCATTGCACTCGATTACAGCGCTCTCTACAATGTTTCGAAGAAAATGTTCAATACAAAGATTACGTATTTTTCCCCGTAGAATCCGAATCTGCAATAAAAAACGGTGGTCATAATTTAAGTTTTCAAAGTTGCCCCCCTTTCCCCCCCGGGGGGGGGGAAAACTTTCCTATCCCTAAATAGAGTTTTCAAAAATATTTAACTTGCATTTTGCCGTTTTTCAATCCGATGTATATTTCACGAGTTATTTGACCGTTTCCAGACTTTTCGCGGACACCCTGTATATATCATATATATATATCCTATACATATATCCTATATATATAGCAAATCATAGTCCGATAATAGGTTTTCTGCTTCAGTGTTTGTCTTTGTAGTCAGGGTAATGTTTGTAAAAAACGAATGTACAAAGAAATAGAACCAATTTACTAAATGGGATCTATTTCTTTGTACATTCGTTTCATAGTTAAAACTAATTATACATTAACATTAATTATTTATTTCCTTCGAGAAAAACTAATTTCACAAAACACTTAAGGAAAGTAATTCGCATACTTTTCGTACCTCCTACTTTTGTTTTCGAAGAGGTGAAAAAAAGTGCCTCAAAAATTAGGCGAAATTAGGCGAAAATTAGGCAAGTAAATACATTATCGATTTTATAAACTTTGTAAGACCAAATGCTTTATTTCATTGACTATCATCCTTTCTTTCTTATCGTACTAAATTATTTCCTCGAAACACGTTTTTCTTACAAAGGTTAAAATCGTATCCCATAATATTTATAGCAAATCGTAGTCCGGTAATAGGTTTTCTGCTCCAGTGTTTGTCTTTTTAGTCAGGGTAATGTTCATAAAAAACGAAAAGAAATACATCCAATTTAGATTCGCGGACATTTTCAATTTATTGCCTCTGTTACAATAACATTCAATCAGTTGCTTTTAAACATAATCTCATTAAATCTAATGTCACTAGTACTTAATAAAGTATTGCGTGTTAAAAAAAACCGTACACTTTTCAAAAATTCACTTAAAACAATTAACAAATTGTCCTATCGGATTGAAGAGTACACCACAAGATAAGTCAGAGTCTGATTTTTTGAGGCAAAATTAAAACAAGTGGGTAAGTGTGATCGAAGATCGTACAAAGGGTTTCGTTTAATATTCCTTTCAAAACACTTTATCCTTTCTTTAATAAATCCAAATGAATTTCATTTATCAACCCCAAAAAAAGTCATGTTTTTTATAAAGTAAAAATTTACCGGTCTATTTTTCGTGTTTTTTCGATATCTGAACCGGCCCGATAGCGGGCGAAGCCCTCTATTATACTCTATCATAACAATATATGTTATGTAAACTAAATGCGATATTTAAAAAATCAATTATCAAAAAATCAATTTCAAAATTTTATGATTTTCAGCGTGACAGTAGGTATTCATCTGTAAGTACACAAAATTTCAGGTCTGTAAGTTATATAGTTTCAGAGAACCGGCTCTATGACGGACAGACAACGTAGCGGGACGAATAGGGTTTCGTGAGATGAACGAAACCCTAAAAAATAGTTCACATTTTCCCCGATTAAAGTCCACGTTATTTAAAAAATAAATCGGTCAAATGCGAATATTACTCGCGCTCAAAGTGTTCCGTACATTAAATTTATTAATTTCTAGTACAAATAATTCTAGTACAATTCTTAATAGTACAAATATCTAAGTATCGATATTTTATTTTTGAAAATCAATTCCAAGTCGACAGGTACCTCGAGCGCTCGTCAACTCTCCCGCTGAGCGCCGGCAAAGTAAAGTGTGCCAAGTCTGGTCTATAACGTTTTTTAAGTTACGGCAGGACTAGTCTTGCTCCTGCTTTCAAAATGGTTGCACGTCCTTTTTGCGCCTGAAGATGAAAGACTGAGTTCTTTCGAAAGGCTTAGTGCATTTTTTATTTTTATGATGTTATTAAGAAGTTCTTTTTATGCTTTTATATTATCACACCAGTTTATTCAATACTTTAATACACAAATTATTTTATTATTAAACACACGCATTGTTTTATTTTTTTTTATAAAATACACAAAATGGTACTACAAAGGATGTGAATTTCTTTTCCCTTTGTTAACAACGTAGAACCAACAATGGCACTACAAAGAATGGGAATTTCTTTTCACTTTGCTAATCAGCGTACAACCAGCAATGGCACTACAAATGATGTGAATTTCTTTTCACTTTGCTAAACAGCGTACAACCAACAATGTCACTACAAAGGATATGAATTTGTTTTCACTTTGCTAAACAGCGTACAACCAGCAATGGCACTACAAATGATGTGAATTTCTTTTCACTTTGCTAAACAGCGTACAACCAACAATGGCACTACAAAGGATATGAATTTGTTTTCACTTTGCTAAACAGCGTACAACCAGCAATGGCACTACAAATGATGTGAATTTCTTTTCACTTTGCTAAACAGCGTACAACCAACAATGAAACTACAAAGGATGTGAATTTCTTTTCACTTTGCTAAACAGCGTACAACCAACAATGGCACTACAAAGGATCTGAATTTCTTTTCACTTTGCTAAACAGCGTACAACCAGCAATGGCACTATAAAGGATGTGAATTTCTTTTCACTCTGCTAAACAGCGTACAACCAACAATGGCACTACAAATGATGAGAATTTCTTTTCACTTTGGTAAACAACGTACAACCAACAGAGTGAAAAATGTGTCCAGACCGGGGATCTGTTGGTTGTACGCTGTTTAGCAAAGTGAAAAGAAATTCACATCATTTTTAGTGCCATTTAAAGATTTATGGGGTAGTTTCAGTCCTGTTGAAAATTTAATTGGAAATATAAATACACATAATGTTTTATTTAATATTAAATACACACAAACTCAAGAATGCAACTGACTCGGCAAATTAGTACCAGAGGTCTTAAAATCGCCAGGTTGCCATATCATACAAAAAATCACCATTTTGGCAACAAAAAAGTCCCAGTGCATTTTCGCCATCTGTACCATAAAACATAAACTGCATAAAGGTCAGAAATTCCGAAAATATTTTCATTTAACATTTATTTATTGCTAAGCCTTAAAGGAAAACTATTGCTCTGTATATAATTTAATTTGTATTTTTTCTTACATGCAAAATCGTACTTATTTTACTAAGCAAAATGCATAATGTTTATCTTTACACAGTGAATAAAAAGTGTTTTGAAATGATACATTTAAAACTAATTTTTTTATTTCAGAAATTTCATTACATTACAACAATTAATTCAATTGTTGTTTAAATCCCTTTTATAAAACATATTACTCCTGTTCTCGATTCACTTAAAATAAAATGTTTAAAGCTAATATTTATTTTATTTGTTATGTTCCTAAATAAATATTTAACATTTCCTTGATTTATTTGCAATACTTATTGCTCATTTTACTTTACAAATAGGTGTACCTCAAACCAAAGTTTTTTATTGCAATGATTATCGCGTTTGGAGTAATAAAAAAATTTCATTTTTCTTTCAGTGCCTCGTCATCAATACATGTTTTATATTATAAAATTTGTTTTAAATTTTAATTGTTTGTGTATTTTTAAGATTTAAATGTTTTTAATCTGAACTTTTTTACAACATGTGAGCTTTAATGGCTTACTTCTTTTTACTTACCCATCATACGTAGTATAGTGTAAGTTTTGAAATCATTTTAAAAATCGAAAAAAATGTTTTGTCGGATTTACACGTTCCTGACACTGGAGATTTCGAAAAACAAATTTTTAGAAAAAAAAATTGCCGTCCGTCTGTCTGTGTGTGTGTCTGTTTCTGTAAACGCTCTATCTCCCAAACAAATTGAGATAGAGACTTGAAATTTGGTATGCACTTAGTATGTAATGATGGGAAAAAGCCTATTCAATTTCAGTAGCCTCGATTATCCGGAAGTATTTTTTTCGGACTCTCGAAATATTCGTTCTGGTAAAAAGTATATAAAAATTTTCGAAATTGTTTATTTTAATTAGTGAATATAAAAGACAATAAAAAAACATAAATTTTGCATAGAGAATGAAGTCGATCAGATAATTAGTTTTCGAGATAGTTATAATAATATTTTCAACACTCTTCGATTTTTCATGACCCTGTATTTCATTCAAATTTCAATTCAAAGATATATTTTAATTGAAAATCAAACGCTTAATCTGACGCAGTAAACTGTTAGTTAATATGATTATCATTTTTGGGGTTATAAGGATGTTTCTTTTACGCATTTCAGTAAAAGAGCATTTAAAGTTTATGACGTCATCAAGCCACAATTTTATTCGAATTGCAATGCATTTTATAAGTAGTTTACACGTGCTTCATTTTCATATTTTATATTATGCATATCCAGGATGGGTAAGTATTACGGTGGCCCTCAACGACTAGTTTTAAATGTTTTCAACATGGAAAAAAAATATTTTTTGTTTTATATACTAGGGGCTATGTGTCTTACGCTCTAAGCTCAGCAACACACATATAGAACCCACAGTCTTTAAAAACACGCTAATATGCTCTGTTTTTAATAAATTACCCGATTATGGAAGACAGAATGATATTATCACGACTAGCGGAGACTTTCTGTAATCGGGTTTTTAGTCATTTCCATTTGACTGGAGGATTTTTCAGTAGCCAAGACCGCATCCACCGCTGGTGGGACAACTGATGGTTGATTTCGTGATTGATTTAGTAAGATCAATTACACATTTAAAAATCCGCATGTATAAAATGGTTAAGTAACAAATGTCGCTGCCTCCAGGACTTTTATAAGAACGCTTTAAGAAAATCGTTTTAATTATTGTATTTTCAATGTGATGTAATTTTTATCAATCTATGCTTTTTGCCCTTAATAATCTAATTACTTTAAAGTTCTCTTTTTCTTTTAATATTCAAGTGTAAATATATTTTCAATTGAAACGTATTTGTAAATATCGTTCTTTGGGCGTTTTAAAATCTGGCAACAGCAGGTAAAAAATCGGCTATTTCAAACTATGAATTAAATCTCTATTAAGATAATGAAATTTTGAAAAAATTATTGAAAAAAAAATCCTCAAAAATTAGACAAATTAAAAAAATTATTCAACACTGCACACTACAATATATAAATTGAAAAATAAATATCAAGATGCACTACAAAAATTCACTTTGATTAATCTAATTAATAAATAGAAGTACAGTTGCAAACCTTCTAGTTTTTTTAACTCAAATAATCATTAGTTAAAAAAATATATTACTTATTTCTATTAGTTATTACACTGAGAGAAATTACACTTTCAAATCTGATAAAATTGATGTTTTCATTTTGTCATGAAACTTTTTGTTTCAAATAGGACGAGCCAATGCTTTCAATTCTGAAATACCAGAAATACTCAGAATATTGAAACATTGATATACTCAAAACTGAGCACATAGAGGTCAGTCCATACTGATTTTTGAAACATGGACATACTCAAAAATAATTAGTATTAGTTCAAACTCATTTTGGAAATATGGAAATACTCAAAAATGAGCAGATAGAAGTCAGTTCATACTCATTTTTGAAAATGGACATACTCAAAAAAGAGCACATAGAAGTCAGTTCATACTCGTTTCGGAAACATGGACATACTCAAGTATGAGCACATGATGTTTTATTCTTGAGAGTGTGCATGTTTTCAGAAATGAGTACATGCATGTTTCAAACTTGAGTAATTTTTACTCGGAGTCATTTTGACTATCCAAAATACTCAGATTTGAGTATTTTTTGCTCTGTTTTGAAAATGTCGTTTTTAAAGTGTAATTAACTTCTTTTTTTTTGATAAATTTTCTGCCTTTATATGGATTGAATAAAACCGGTAAGTTAGCGGCTATGAACTTATCACCAAATTTTCATGACCATACCTATTTATTCTTTATTAAAAAGTAGAATGCTTTCGAAGATGTAGGTCTGTAAGTTTGAATATATAACAATAAAAAAAAACCTAAGCATCCTTCTCACGATGTATATCATAATATTTGCGTCTAAAAATAAATAAATTTTCCAGTTTCTATTTCATGCTTACACTTACAAAATGTTACATTTCCTCTAAAATTCATTTCCAAACAACCTATTTTTCCATCTGTGGATATTTCTGTTATTTCAAATAAAGTTTCATTCAAAAACAGACATTTTCAAGATTTTTCAAACTACCCGCTAGGCATCTGGCTAGGCATCTACAGCAAAGAGATTTTTTAAAGCGTGTCTGCTTTAGACATTCCTATTTTTGTAAGCATTTTTTTTTCTTGTCTTTTTCATTTTATACTTTTTTTATAACCTAAAGAGAAATATTTTAAAGAATTTCTATTTAGATATAGAAAAAGAATAAAATTTTCATAAATTAAAACTAAGTAAAGTAAATCTGCGTAATTAGTAAATTTCATTTTTGTACCTCGGTTCTTATGATTAAAAAAATTATCGTTTTAATCACTTTCCTGATAAATATTATATTAATATATTCATCCCAAGAATCGTAGATTCACGTTTAATGAATATTTTCCTTTACTTAAAAAAATATGAATATCGTCTGTTTATCAACTGGCATCTCGAAAGTTTTAGTTTCAACCGAGATGGTTAACCGAGATGGTTTGTATTCAATTGGACAATTATTAATATCTATTGACAAGAATTTAATTTAAGTAAAAAACCTAGAATATCAATAAAGTAATTCATGTACACTGAACTCGACTCAATCAAAACCTTCTCTAAAATATTCAAAATATTCAGGACTAGTCTTGAGGAAGTATTTAATCAGTATTAAGAGCAATTATAGTAGAAATCCTTTATAAGAAAACTAGCTGACCCCCTCCGCAGGGCCGTGATAATAATTTAAAAAAGAAACATCAAGTTTTTATTATTTTATATCTTTAACCGGATTTTGTATGAAATTATATTTTAAAATGAAAAATTCGCTGAAAAATATTGATATTTAGTGATAAAAATGCTCTTTTTCTTGTTTATTCTTTTTTACGTAGGGTAGTTTTGTAGATTTAAAATAAAGATCTTTTTGTCCGAACTCTTTGAAATCGTTATTGGTGATAAATAAAACAGTTTTAAAATACATGTAAAAATTCCGTGAAAAAATATTGTTATCTAGTTGAAGAAATGTTTTCTTCTCGCTTTTTTGTTTGTTTGTTTGTTTTCGCGTCGGCTCCTTTAACATAGCATTAAAAAAATTGTACTCATCTACCAAACTCTCTGACATTTAAATTCTTTATAAATGTATAACTGTATCCAAGCTCTCTTTTAAATTTTGCAAAAAAATATATATATTTAGTAGTGGAAACATGAGTTCTTAAAAAAAAGCTATAGCTTTCAATCTCAGAGCAAAAATATATTAGAAAGTCTAGGCTTTCAATGCAATGGTGACTCCATACGTTTCCAATCAACCCTTTTCAATCCCTCTAGGTTAAACAGGTAAAGGCTAATAATCAGGTTTCCCCTTTCTGAGGGGAGCAGCCTTCAAAAAAATCTGTCGCATGCGCAAAGAGACGATATTCGTGTGGATAATTTGAGCGGATTGCGCTTGTCGTTTTAAATATATAGATGGTGACAGACGGGTAATAAAATTCCATCGGTATAGAACAGCGGTTCCCAGCCTTTTTTTAATCTCACGAACTCCTTGCTTAGACTTTTCATTTATACGTACTCTTTCTCACATAAAACTCATTTCAAATATTTTGGTTTTTATTCATTAGTAATGTTCTTATGCTAGTTACCAATGTTAGAAGCAGTTCTCTTCAGCATTACAATTTTTAACCACTTATCCAATTTTAACCACAACACAATAACAACATAAAGTCAATCAAATCTCGAAATACTAGCTAAAGTTTTAAATTAAGCACTCACAAAGCGGGGACGAAGCTACACCCATTAATACACGTAATGAGTTTAAGTTAGTGCTGACCAGTCGAGCACTAAAATGATGACCTTCTTTCAAATGGGTTTGAAATGAAACTGTCGAAACCAGAAGACCCGATACAATTTACGTTTTTTCTAAATATTTCTAGAAATACAAGAAATAAAAGAACAATAAAACAAAAGGAGGGACACGTACGAAATCGCAAGATGTTATTAGCAGTGTTCGAAGATAATGGCAACAAATAATCAATCAGTAACTACGTTTATGCATTTTCCTTCATTTCATGCGAATAGTGTATTTTATTTTTACACAAGTATTTCTATCTGAACGAAAAAATTTCCAGTTTTGTTTTCTGTTTTCATTTTCAGTTTTATTTTTGCGTTACTCACCATTGCAAAAGTAATTTTCCCGTACTCCCAAGGGTACGTGTGTCCCAGGGTGGGAACCTCTGGTTTCGAATCCTTCTATATTAAAAAAAAAGTAATCTGGAACTGAGCCAAAAACGAAATGGACCAATCAAATTCTGTGTAGATATTCCGGGTTATTCTCATCGCTTTTTTACTAGGGACTTTTTTGAGGAGCTATTACTTTATTTCTAGCCATCCTACGGATTCGAAAATCATACCACCAGACGCGAAATAGAACAAGCTTTCAGAAATGAAAGAAATTATCACGGTTTGACAATAAAAACCCAAAAAATCCTTAAAAATCGAGTAAAAAATCTTTTATTGAAAAAGTCATTTTTTTTATATTGTTGCCAATTTCTCAATAAGCGCAAAGGATTAT
Organism: Maratus michaelseni; assembly: GCA_963931845.1. Taxonomy (NCBI): domain Eukaryota; kingdom Metazoa; phylum Arthropoda; class Arachnida; order Araneae; family Salticidae; genus Maratus; species Maratus michaelseni. Next base: position 211,373,808 of record OZ007600.1, read on the forward strand.
GTTTTATCTCAAATAAAAAATGTATTTGCGCGAGACTATTAAAAACAATAATGAAAGTTTAAAATAATAATTAAATGATCACGTGTTGAAAGCAGGAAATAAAGAAAATTACGTCCTAAAAATTGTGTTTACACATGAATATTAAAAATAAAAAAGATGAATTAAATGAAAAAGCATTATAACCAGTTAAATGAAAAAGCATTATAACCTGATTACAGAAGAAAGTCGCCGTTCGTGATATCATCATCATCATCTTTTTAAAACAGGATACATTACCAGGTTTTAAGAGGCTGTGAAATCAGAACGGGGGTTGGTGAGCGTAGCGAGCAGGGGGCAGAACCCCCTAGTATTTTAAATAAAAGTTTGCATAAAGTTTAAATCTCTATCTCTATAAAAAAGTTGGTGTCTGTCTGCCTGCCCGCGGTTTTCACCGTAATTATAACACCTAGGACTCAGAAATTTTTGTCATGTGTAGATGTTGTCACCGGACAGTATACCTCGCGGCCGAATTTTTAAATTTTAATTTAGATTTAAAAAAAAATTAAAACGTGTATATGGAATTTTGGGTTCGAGGCTATTTCAAGCTCCTCCCATGAAATAGCCTCGGCAACGCCATCCGTGGCAACGAAGCAGCCAGCCAATGAGAGCAGCGGTTATTACGGGATATAGCGAGCGATAGCATTTCCTTCCTTTACAGAAGCGGCTAGCCACAGATTTCATTGTTTTGTTTATGTTTGAGTTTTATTTTAAAGAAAATGATTATATTTTTGACTGATTGAGATTAAAGTAGGTTAGTTTTGATTGTATTCATTCTTTGTATGTTTAGTTGCCCCCATATATTATGTTTTAGGTAAGAATATAACTTGCATTTTACTGATTGCATTTTTCATGTTCTGAAATGAAACAAACTGTTTTCAATAACAAATCTTAATGAATTAAATTAATCTTACATCTTACACTTTACTATAAAATGTGCAGTTCTACAATTTATCGCATGTTACAACGTTCTCGGGAACTAAAAATGTAGTAAAAAACTCTTAACAGAAATATTGTAAATTAACAAACTCATATATATAAGATATAACTTTAAACTGATATGCCTCTTCAACTGTTGTCGAAATCAATGTAATGTAAATATTTCTTAAGTATTATGATTTTGTTTAAGAATTGGAAACATTCAGTGAAGTGTAGATTGTATTTTTTCATCAAAACAATTTGATTTCTAAGTATGAGGTACAAAAAAAAATCACCATTTTCTCACATGATGAGTTTCATCAGAAAGTAAAGCAATAAATAAATATGAATGATTTGCGGAGCTTTTTCAAAATAATTATAAAGAATAAGTCTTTAAAAATGTAAAATCAATGTTATTTCTGTCCGAGTTTTTTTTTAAATAATTATAAACCATTTTAATTTGTAAGCATGTTGTAAAAAAATCACGATTTAGTGACAAATTTTGTGTTTTATAAGAATCGCCCAAGAACGGACATGCAATGTGATATAAAATTTATGTTGTCATCGCACTAATTATTTTTGTTGAGGGTTTTTGGGTGATGTTATTGAATTAATGATAGAAACAGCTCCGCAAATCATTCATATTTACTTATTGTTTAACTTGCTGATAAAACATTGCTGATAAGCATGTTGTAAAAAAATCACTATTTTGTGACAAATTTTGAGTTTTATAAGAATCGCCCGAGAACGGACATGGAATGTGGTATAAAATTTATGTTGTCATCACACTCTATATAATTATTTTTGTTGAGGGTTTTTGGGCGATGTTATTGAATTTTTGATAGAAACAGCTCCGCAAATCATTCATATTAACTTAATGTTTTAACTTGCTGATAACACTCATAATATGTGAGAAAACGGTGATTTTCTTTTTACTTCATATTTACAAATTAAATTGTTTTGAGGAAAAAGTACATCCTACACTGACTGCACTGAATGTTTTAATTTCTTAGCAAACTCATAATGTTTAAGAATTATTTACATTATATTGATTTCGACAACAGTTGATAAGGCATATCAGTTTAAAGTTGTATCTTATATATGAGTTTGTTAAGTCAATGATGTGAAATTTATGATTATTTATTTATTGTTATTTACAATTTTTCTTTCTGTTACTGTTATTGGACTACATTTTTAGTTCCCAAGAATGTTGTAATATGCGATAAATTGTAGAACTGTACATTTTATAGTAAAGTGTAAGATTAATTTGATTCATTAAGATTTGTTATTGAAAACAGTTTGTTTCATTTAAGAACATGAGCTGATATGTCTAGCGCTATGAAAACATTCAGTAAAGTGCAAAATATATTCTTACCAAACACATAATATATGGGGGCAACTACGCATACAAAGAATGAATACAATTGAAACTAACTTATGTGAACCTCAATTAGCCAAAAATATATACATTTTCTTTAAAATAAAACTCAAACATAAACAAAACAATGAAATCTGTGGCTAGCCGCTTTCAGCTGTGAACATGAACTGCCGTTGCTGGATCCTGGATCATCCCATATTCACACCTTGATAGGGAAAAGCGGATTAAGATAGGTAGATAGGGAAACCCCGTTATCGGATCGGGACATTAGATGTAATTAAGAAACATTTGTATATTTGTAATAATTAGCGGGAATGGGATGTTTGTGTGTGTGCTGTTTTTAATAAGGACAGTTGCATTTTTTCTGCAACCCTTTCACGAAAGTTTTTTCTTCGAACCTTTCACAAAATCAGTATTTTTTCCACAATCCTTTGACGAATTTCGTACTTTTTCTGTGATCCTTTGACTAAATTCAAGTTTTTCCTGCAATCATTTGACGAAATTTGCTTTTTTTGTGATCCTTTAACGAAATTCGTGTTTTTTGCACATCTTTTTGTCGAGATTCATGTTTTTTCAGTGATCCTACGACGTAATTCGTGTTTTTTTCAGCGATCCTTTGATGAAATAAAATTTTTTCTTGTGATCCATTGGCGAAATTTGCGTTTTCACCGCGATCCTTTGATGAAATTCGCATTTTTCCGTGATCCTTTGATGAAATTTGCTTTTTTAATGATCCTTTGACCAAATTCGTGTTTTTTCAGCGATTATTTGATGAAATTCGTGTTTTTCTCGCGAACCTTTGACAAAATTCACGTTTGCCAGCGATTCTTTGATAAAATATGCTTTTTTCTATTATGATAGGGAAAAGCGGATTAGGATAGGTAGATAGGGAAACCCCATTCTCGGATCGGGACATTAGATGTAATTAAGAAACATATGTATATTTGTAATAATTAGCGAAAATGGCGAGATAAAGGGGGTGGGGGGGAGCGACTTTTTATTAAATATCGCATTTGTTCTACGTCAACTTCCTCTCACCACCAGGGGGTGCTTTGCTATCTCTGTTTCTATGGGCTGGATCATGACGGGGTATGGCTCTTTCCACTCGACATCAATAGAGCTTACTGATTTTAGTTCGGATTTTCACCACAGGGGGCGCTTTCGTATCTCTGGTTCTATGGGCTGGAACATGACGGGGTATGCCTCATTCGACTCGACATCGATAACCTTAATGATTTCAGTTATGTTCGTATAGAACATATCGTGCCCCCTGGCGGTGGAAGGTGTAACTAAAGGATTTTGCAGCTAACTCGGGTTCTATGGGTCACATCACGACACGCTTTGGCTCATTCCACTCGACATCAATAGAGCTTACCGATTTTAGTTCCGAGTTTCACCACCAAGGGGTGCTTTCCTATCTCTGTTTCTATGGGCTGGATCACAATGGGGTATGGCTCTTTCCACTTGACATCGATAGAGCTGACTGATTTTAGTTCGGATTTTCACCACCAGGGGTGCTTTCCTATATCTGGTTCTATGGGCTGGATCACGACGGGGTATGGCTCATTCGACTCTACATAGATAGAGTTTATCGATTTTCACCACCAGGGGCGCTTTTCTATCTCTGTTCTATGGGCTGGATCATGAAGGGGTATGGCTCTTTCGACTCGACTTACGGTAATATATGGGAGTGTGTATGGCCCGCCCAGTGTTTGCTGTCTAAGGTAGTGGGGCCCCAACATTAGATTTGTGTAAAAATAAAAAAAATGTTCAACACTGATTTCAGGTACATTTAAGGTTGTTGGCACGGGCAACGCCGGGCGGGTAAGCTAGTAAAAGTATATGCTGGACTTGGAGTGGCCTTAAGAAATGTCGTCTAAAATTTGCCACAGGGTTTGTGTGCACTGGATGACCATCTTGTGCTGCGGTTGCAGCCTAACCGACATATATAAGAGTGAGAGATGCAGAGTTGGGCTATAGCTTTTTGTAGCTCAGTGGTAGAGCCTCAGAACGCTATTCTGAGGTCCCGGGTTCGATTCCCGGCTTGGGACATTTTCCACTCCTGAATATTCTACTCCAGAATAAGTCCTGTACTTATGTTAAGACTCTATGCTCAAAACCCCATGTTCTATCACATTGTATTCATTTACATTTTAAGCAAATTCGGTAAATATAATTTCACATAAATCAATAATATTAAAATATTTTGACTTAATATTTTGATTAAAATATTTTGATAATAGTTTTATTAAATGTGGAAGTAATTCATACGAATATTCTTTACATTGCACTTTTTTAAGGAGATTGTAAATTAAAAATCATGACTAGTCGATTTTTTAACAAAACGCTTAATAAACATATTTTTTCACCATTTCGGATAGCTGACGATATTCCATTATTTACTTTTTTATTACATGCTTTCTTTTAACTTACATTTCTGTTTGTATGTGGCAGTTAAATATTGTTACTCGCTTTTCACCCACTTCCTATTTACAAAGCGCTTTGAAATTTTGAATTTATATGTATTTCTGCGGGCAAAACATGAATTGGATATTGATTTAGGAACTTAGGATTTAGATTACCAGAAGGGGGAGTTATGAAATACATATAGTCAGATTTTAATATAATAGATTCTCTTTCAAAATATACGTGTTGTACAGCAATAATTTATTTCCATGATCGATCTGCTTTTACATAAGGGATACAAAATTTTTCAGGCAATTTAAAGCAATAAATAATTCTGTCGCTTAATAAAACCTAACGGAAATTAATTGATAATGGTTAAACTTTAAAAACAATTTTAAACAAAATTTTATAAAATTTTAGAACAACTTGATAGGTTTATAGATTACTCGAGTAAAGCTTTATTCCGAAACTGATTTTCCAAGGGTTTCTAAACATGGCTGTACTGTTATCTATCATTTCTATAGATTCTATTGCAAAACTGACTGCTTCATGTGTATCTGTTTTACTCTTTTTCTGATTGTTATATATCTCCGAAAGACAAATAAATGTACCGATACTTAATATGAAATATTCGAGAACAATCAATATTTGCTGCAATCCTTAAACGTGGTGTAATTCTATACTTGTTATACAAATTATTATTAATGTTGTATTAGAAATACATTGTCAATTTCCAAGCAATGATTGCGTTACATCAGATAACTTTCCCATTAAAGAGCTAGTAAGTTATATTTACTGGATTTATTTTATTTTATATGGGTTGTCCAAATGAAAGTGGAAACTACAGTCGGTTTTAGAAACGGTTTAATGGTTAAAATTCATAAGGATACAAATAAATGTAAATATATTGCTAGAAGGTGCGTAAAAACATACATAAAAACATTTAAAAGAACATTAAAGTCCTTTTAAAATCAAAACGTTTTCAACCGAACTTATTCGGTCATCATCAGTGAAAAACTAATTGTTAAGTTGAGTTGTTGTCTCTTCGCGTCTTCTAGCTTGCCCGGAACAAACTATTTTACTTCATAGGTGTGGAATATAAGTTGGGATGGGAAAGGTCATTAAAAAAAGGGTCGCCCAAATGAAAGTGGCATTGCTGTAATAACTCCACCATTTGAAGAGAAATATGACTGCGCTTGCTTCTATAGAGAGCGCAGAGTAATGGGAATGCATGCGATATCGTCAAATCGTTTAATGGTATTAATATAAATTAGTATACAAAAGAAAGAAGTAATACCGACGTAACAGATAGGCCAGACAAAGTCACCTTGTAGGTCCTTGGTGATAACCACATGCGCTTGACCAGGTCCTGACCTGTCGTCAGTACTGCTTCTTCCACTAAGAAAATCCCTACACCATCGGAATACCGATCTGCGTGACATACTCTCCGTGCCATACACATTTTGCATTCGATGATAGATTTCACTAGCACTCACATTTTCCACTATTAAAAATTGCATGACCGTGCGTTGACACCGTTCGGAAGCAACCATGATGCGAACGATGCATAAAACGTGCTCCCACGCTATCACATACGCATCTGGCGGGATTTGACGATATCGCATGCATTCCACACTCTTCGTCCTCTATAGAAGCATGCGCAGTCATATTTCTCTTCAAATAGCGGATTTCTTACAGCAATGCCACTTTCATTTGGGCGACCCTTATATATTAAGTCAAATAAAACTTTCTTTCTAGCTGTGCTTATGTAGAATTTATCGTTCTCTAGCTTCGTTTATAATTTATTTTCAGTCAAAAAATAAATGCTAATAATTCTATAAAAATAATTAAAACAAAAAATATAGTAAAAGTACAGTCGGCCAAAAAAAAAAAAAAAACAAACAAACAAACAAAAAAAACACCCCATACATTTTAATCACCAAACTGTCCCAGAAAAAAAATGGGCATTTGACTCGAAATTAATTTTTTTTCCAATTTGTGTTAAAAGAATTAAAAGCTTAGGAGATCATCATCCTACTTAATTTGTACACTGAAAAAAATGACACTTTCAAATCTGAGTAAATCGATGTTTTCATTTTGTTATGAAACTTTTTGTTTCAAATAGGACGACCCAATGTTTTCATTTCTGGAATACCCGAAATACTCAGAATATTGAAACATGGACATACTCAAAACTGAGCACATAGATATCAGTTCATACTCATTTTTGAACATACTAAAAAATGATTACAATTAGTTCAAACTCATTTTTGAAACATGGAAATACTCAAAAATGAGCACATAAAGCACATATGAGCACATGTCGTACTCATTTTCGAAACATGGACATACTCAAATAGGAGTACATGATGTTTTATTCTTGAGTGTGTGCATGTTTTCAGAAATGAGTATATGCATGTCTCAAACTTGAGTAATTTTGATTTGGAGTCATTTTGACTATGCGACATACTAAGATTTGAGTATTTTTTGCTCAGTTTTGAAAATGTCGTTTTTAGAGTGTGCCAAATGCTGAAATTTTTCATGCGAACACCGGAATACTAAACGAGATATCAATACCAACACCCATTTTTGACATCATATTTAACTTTTTCGGGAAATTTTACGTTAGAATACCAAACGGGAAGGTCATTCGGTCAACAATTTTAAGAATTATGAAAGTTTAACGTTTGGAATTCTAGCTGTTGAATGCATTTGTGATCATAGCAAACCAGATTGCAATGCGGAATGCTCTTGAGGCATAACCACAAAACTACTTATCGGAATAAGTTGTAAATTTTGATTCTTATACCTGAAGATTCTAGAAATAACTTTTTTGTAAAAAACTAACAAAAGTTTACAAATGATACTTTCTTTCCAAAATTAATAACTTTTTTTTTTCAATATAAATTTTTGAAAAAAAAATGAAGTGTAACCTTTTATATTTTTAATATTAATTAATTAAATAAGCACAAATCAGGGCTGTAGCTAGAAGTAAACAATAGGGGGTGCTCAAGAAAATGTAGGGGGAGGGGGTCATACTATTTCTCTCTCTCTGACACATGCATGCATAAACACAAATATATATGATCAAAGTATTATATAAAAAGGTAAATTAGTGCATATTCATATAATATGCACTATGTTTCTTATTAAATTGTTTATGATAACTTTATTTGATGCAAATAAAAGTAAAGACTGCAGACAAGGATGTAATGGAGGATATACGGTGGATACGCGGTATACCTTCTGGATTATTTTAAGGAATACCGAATACCCTTTTCTCAAAAACACTATAGCATATACTCTTTAGGACGTTTATACTGGCAGCGTATGTCCTCTAGGTTTTTTACGACTACGTGAAAATTTTCAGTGTATCATTATACTAATGAAATAATAGGTGATGATGTCAATAAGTAAATATAAAGCTGACAGTTCACCTGTTTCAAAACAGTTGCAACCTTTAATTTTTTTCTGAATTTTCCCTGCCCTTAAGGATTCTAAAGTCATGTTTTTATATGATAAAAAACATTAGAAAAATCAAGGATGTATTTTGCATTCTAAAATTAGCTTTGTGTCTAGTCAAATGCTAAAATTACTTGTATTTAAATTGGCTTTTGGCTTTTTTCATTAGTATCATTTATAAATCAGAGCTTATATATATATATATATATATATATATATATATATATATTTAAAACTAGGAAGACTGAAATACAAAACATAATGTTTATCATAAGCATCATATTTAATATCAAACTTCTTAGAATAACTTTGTTTTATGCTAAAAATGGAAAGGCTGCAAAATGAAAAATTTCAGTATATAACTAATGCAAAAGTCAATGTTTTCATCAGCATAAGGTTGCTAATTCTGAGTATGTGCAGAAAGGATGCGCGCATATTGAAGCACTTATTTCCAGTTTTTAAACAAATACTACAATTTTAGTATTTATGCAAAACTGTAAAAAGCATCCAAAACTAGGTTCAATTTTTGAACAGAGTTTCATTTGGATTTTTTAAATAGTTTTTCATTTGATGGTCTTGGCAGCTTTACCGGGGGCGGGGCTGAAATAATTCCAAGAGGTGCTGAGCTCCTACCCCCCCCCCCCCCCCCCCTGGTACCCCTCTAGCTACGGCTCTGGCACAAATACTCAATAAGGTGGACGAAATGAATTACCTTTACACATTTGTGAGATCGTCTCAAGTGCTTGAGCAGATTTAGAGATTGTGTTTTAAATAAACCACGCCTTTTCATTCTGTGGCTCCTGTGCCGTTTTCATTTGATCCACCCTAATACAATACTTGATTTGAGCTCGCGACGAATTGACGTTGCGATGAATTGACGCTGAAACGAATTGTGCGCGATGAATTGTGCGTTTTCGCTGCGACGAATTGACGTCGCGACGAATTGAGCCGCGACGAATTGAGCTCGCGACGAATTGTCGCCACGACGAATTGACGCTGCGACGAATTGTCGCCACGACGAATTGACGCTGCGACGAATTGTCGCCGCGATGAATTGAGCCGCGACGAATTGAGCTCGTGATGAATTGACGCTGCGACGAATTGACGCTGCGACGAATTGTGCGCGATGAATTGTTCCGCGATGAACTGTGCGAGATGAATTGACGCGACACCATAAAAATCTGTAGATCATATACAGGGTTGTAAAGAAGTATTCGACTAATTTCCATGTGCTGAAATTGTTGGAAATATGATTTAAACTGTACTGTGTGTTTTCTAAATGTTTGTTTTTGATACTATTCTTCGATGTTTCATAAAAGTACACTGAAAAAACAGAAAAAAAAATTGTTGATTTTACAGTATAATACTGTAAAATCAACAATTTTTTTTCAGTGTAGTTTGATATCGTTGGAAAGTGCTTCATAATCTCTGCGGGAGGGATTATTTTTCTCCCTTACCAAATTTAAAAGCAAGTAATTTAATTACTTTGACGAAAAAACATTTTAAGTTTTTAACTAATTATTACCAAAATATTAATTTTTAAGAACACTTCATTAAACAAATGCTTATACGGACGACAAACTCTTATGAATTACATAAGTTTCATGCTAACTCTCCGAAAAATATTCAATTTTAAATTATAATCCTGAAATTATAATGCAAATATATATCTTTTTTCTTTATACTAAACGATTCTTTAAATTTGAGAAAGTAAATTGGAAATTTACGAAGATGTTTAAACTCATAAAATATTTAATTTTTCACTTGAAAACGTTTTTCTACTTATTTTAAAATCGTTAAAATACACGATTAGTGCACATAATTAACAAGGTAAATCCATTTAGATTTAATTAACTAGAACAAATATTTACATATGCTGTTTTTATTTAAATAAATACAAAGCATTTATTAAATTAATGTACCTAGAGTAAACTGTGTTCAAATATTTTATAGAATTTCATTTAAAATTGTATATTTTATTTTTAAAGTAGCGTACACAGAAATCTTTCACGGTAAAAATATTTTTATATTTTCTAATTTATCACTATGAATATATTTTTAGTACTCTGTCTAGGAAATAATTTTTTAGAAACCTTTAGATTATATATACTGTCTTTCACTAAAAAGCGAAATAAACCCTATAAAATTCGCGTAACGAAAAAGCATAATTCAAAGACCAACCATTTAAGTAAATCACCTTATGCTTTTACTATGTACAGTCGTGGGAAAAAAAAAACTGAACACCCCTACTAACTCTGCAACAATTTATTGTAGAAGAAAGTTACTGGTACCAAACGATTGGAAATAAAGTCTACTTTTAAATTATGTATATAAAATTTGCTTAGGGGCCATTTACATATTAAAACCAGTCTAAACTTTATTTTTGTCAATGGCAACACCCAATTTTGACATGATATTTTCAATCTTTGGTTCAAACTATGCCTAGATACGAAATTTTAAGTCATTTGGATGATAAGTTTTCGAATTATAAACATTCAAATTTTAGAGCTTCTAATGTTAAATTAGATTTTCATACTTTTATTAATATCTCCTGAAATTATAATCCTAATGTGCTAATGTTTTGTTAGTTTATAATACTCAAAAACCCAAACATAACTACGTAAAATTTGTAATTTTTATAATTTTATAATATGAATTATGAAATTAATATTCGAAAAAATTATGAATTGCAACCTACAATTTTTTTGATGGATTTATATTTATAATGTCCTGCTTTATGCGTATTCAAAATTTCTATTTTTTTTTCCAAGTAGTTCTCAAATTATGCTTAAAAAACGGCAAGATGCTGCTTTAAATGCTATGATGTGCATTAAAGCACAGTTTGAACAGGGATGAGAGCGCTTCCACTCAAATGCCCGATTGTCACCACTAAATTTTAATAGTATTTGTCACCTTATTCAAGGACAGAATTTCTGAATTTCATTCCAGTGGAGAATACTATTAAAATTTAGTGGGAAAAATCGGACATTCGGGTCGGAGCGCTCTCATCTCTGTTTGTAAAAATATTATACTCATAGGCTGGGATTACAGTGACTTGATAAACTTAGAGATTATGTCTGTCTTACGATATAAACAATGCGTAAACCGTATTTCTGTGCTTCGCGATCTTAGACTAATTTGAAAGCTAGCTTAAACTGATGCGTAAGTGAATGCGCGCGCCAGCACAAGAAACCTGACAACGACATGTGATTGGAGTAAGATGTAAGATAGCGAGGCACTAGAATCATCCCAGCCTTGATTAGTATATATATATATATATATATTTCTTTTATTTTTTCAATGTCTACTTTTAAATTTTTCATTAAAATTACGTAAAACGTATTTGCATGAGATGTATGTTTAAGTCATTTATGCAAAATAGTTTCGCTTTTATTGATAAATTAATAAAGCTCATTTTGGAAAAATATGAACAGTTCTACCTTAGAAAAAAATAATCATTTTTGTTATCCTTAAATGAATTGATAGCTTATTTTCCAGTTAATAAAGCTATATTGTTTATTCTGCAGTATATATGTATGAAATGAGGTTTCTTATAAATGCATATGCTGAATGTATTTGCTGAAACAAAATGGCCCCACAATATATTTTCCCAAAACATTGCCTCCCCCCCCCTCTGCCTCAATATTCAAATACGAATTATCACTGTTTGCTGTAGAATGTTAATTGATTCTTACATTAAATGAATTAAGAAAATATTTATAAATGCAACTTTCTCTTTATGCTATGCCATACCGTTAGAATTAGTTTTGGTTTTAAAGAATAACTAGTTATTTTTAATCGCACTAAAGATTCTTTTTATGACAGGTGTGCAGATATAAATTCTTTAACTTGTCAGCTTTGGCACACATATCATATCGACAGCGATAAAACACGCCTTTCCACAATCTTTACAGAACTGAATGAAAATTTTCAATAGAAATTTCAATAGAGGCATTAATCAGTTAATTGTAAAATTTCAAATGAACTACCAGAATAGGTTTAATCTTAGAATTATTAACCCTATTCCGAAGGCGAATAACGGATGTAAAGTTATTTAGATGTCTTTGTAACATAGATATAGTTTTAGTTTTTCAAATAAATCGGAATATAAATCCTGCGAACATATCTCAAAACAAGACACGCCCCCCCACCCCCCTCCTACTCAAAAAAAGCAAAGTCGGGATTTATTTTTAGACTAAAAAGCAATTTATCTGTGGGTTTTTTTTTTTTTTTTTTTTTTTTTTTTTGATTCCTTACGCTGCTTTATACTATTTTTTTATTCTAAATTTTGTATTTGCCAATATTATTCACGTTTCTGCCAATAAATTTTAAAAAGAGCGAGTTAAATATATGAAAAATCTGAAAAAAGCATTATAAAAACACCTGTAAAATTCCAATAACATTTACATATTCTAAAACTATTTTAATTAGAAATAATCTTATATATTTTTTAATCGATTAATTCCACACTTGTAAACATTATTTTACCACCGAAACTTATTAAGTGAGTAAAATGGTCATATCGCTAAAACATAATACATTAAAAGAAGTGACTTAATCATTCTGCAGCATTTCAACAATCGAGTACCGAACTTCAATTTGGATACAGCCCCTAAAATATGCTCATTATAAAGTTATTAATTTCTCTGAAACTAATTGTAGGAATTTCTTGAAATTTTGTATCTAGGCATAATTTGAACTGCAGATTTCAAATATCGTGTCAAATTTGGGTCTTGCTATTGAAAAAAACCAAGTTTGGGTGTGTGTTTATATGTAGATGGCCCCCTAAGAAAATTGTATATACATAATTTAAAAGTAGACTTTATTTCCAATCGTTTGGTACCAGTAACTTTCTTCTACAACAATTTGTTGTAGAGTTAGTAGGGGGTGTTCGGTTTTTTTCCCCGACTGTACAAACTTTCCGGTGTTCATGTCGCTGCCGAACAATTTTCAAGGCATGCTTTTGCAATGCACAAGATTTCTAGAGTTTATTTCGCTGCCGAACATTTTTCAAGGCGAAATTTGTTGAAATCCACTAGCCCACACAAATTGTGGGTAAAGTAGCTGGATTGTACAAAAATATATATACAGGGTGATTCAAAACGGGAAGAACGAACTTCTAGGAGGGGTGGGGTACACCTAGACGACTCGGAAATACATAGCAATGGAGGGTCGGAAATGCAATCGTAAATAGATAGGTTGGTTGTTAGGGGCGGAATCAACGTGATCGAAATTTGACATTTAAAGACTATAAGCTTAAAATAAGTCAAGAAGTTCCCCGAAGTTTTCTACCTAGTACTTACCATCACAGTTGTGCACGTTTGAAGGGACCAACTATAACTCTAGTGAAAAGCGCCCTCACGCAGATAACCAGCACCCTCAAACGTGCAAAATTGTAGATGGTAAGAAGCAGGCACGTAGGCAAAGATTTCGGAGAACTTCACTATCAGGAAAGTCATGACTTATTACTTAGTACGTAGTAATACCATACGTAGTATAGGGTAAATCTTGTAATCGTTTTGAAAATCGAAAACATTTTTTTGACGGATTTACACGTTTCAGACACTGGGGATTCGGAAAAACATATTTTTAGAAAAAAAATTTTGCCGTCCGTCTGTGTGTCTGTATGTCTGTATGTCTGTGTGTCTGTAAACGCTCTATCTCCCGAAAAATTTTATATAGAGACTTGAAATTTGGTATGTACTTAGTATGTAATAATGGGAAGAAGCTTATTGAATTTCAGTAACCTCGATTATCCGGAACTATTTTTTTCGGACTCTCGAAATATTCGTTGTGCTAAAAGGTATATAAATTTTTTTGAATTTGTTTATTTTAAGGAGTGAATCTAAAAGACAATAAAAAAACATAAATTTTGCATGAAGCATGAAGTCGATCGGATAATGAGTTTCCAAGATATTTGGATATAATCCTATTTTCGACACTATTCGATTTTTCATGACCCTGTATTTCAACTAAATTTCAATTCAAAGATATATTTTAATTGGAAATGAGACGCTTAATCAGATGCAATAAACTTCTCGTTAATAGGTTTACTGTTTTTGAGTTATAAGGATGTTTCTTTTAAGCAATTCAGTAATCGAGCCTTTAAAGTTTATGACGTCATCAAGCCACGATTCTATTCGAGTTGCAATGCATTTTATAAGTAGTTTACACATTTTTTATTTTAATATTTTATATTATGCATATCCATGATGGGTAAGTATTACGGTGGCCCCCAACGACTAGTTTTAAGCTTATAGTCTTTAAAAGTTAATTTTCGATCACGATGATTGAGCCCCTAACAACCTCCTTATCTCGTTACGTTTGTATTTCCGACCCTGCATTGCTATGTGATTCCGTGTCGTCTAGGTGTACCCCACCTTTCCTAGAAGTTTGTTCCCCCAGTTCTGAATCACTCTGTATATACATAGTGAACCAAAAGTCTTACCCTGATTATAATAATTCATTACAAAATTTCAGTTTGTATAATAAGTAACTTGTTGCATCATTGGATAGGTCAGTTTGAGTAGGGGTTTTTTTGTGCAATAGGTGGCGCGAATTGGATTGGAAGGAATAGATGAACCACCCTGGCATCCGCACTCTCCAGATATTTCTTCTCTGGATTTTTTCTTTTCGGGTTATATTAAGGACAGAGTCTTTACCACACCAATTGCTGTAATCGAAGAACTGAATACTAGAATACAAGCTGCTGTGTGTACTATAACAGAAGACATGTTAAAAAACACTTGGCGGGAACTACAATACCGCTTAGACATTCTCCGAGCTACCAAGAGCTTACACGTTGCAATTTACGGAGGTACGTGGTCTTATACAAAAATTTATAACAATACTTACAATGTATCCAAACTACCATATGTCTAATTATAATAGTTTAAATACAACAAATATTTATAATCAGGGCAAGACTTTTGTTCACACTGTATTATTTTAATTTGACACATCATTTCGCAAATTATATACAGCTGTAAAATTTTAACTATGCATTTCGCATTCTTTTCATACTTCTCGAGTAGAACAGATTGTGGGCGAACATTTGCAGTTTCTGAAAAATTTTGAGAAATAGTAGGATAAAGAAGCCCTTATATTTGGAGCGTATCTCATCAAAATTCTAAACAGCTAACGGTTGAGCCCTGTTAGGTCTTTGTTGGGAAATGGTTCGGCAAGGCGGATATTTCTTACCGTGGGCCAAAATTTTGTCAAAAAATAACCAAATATTCTCCAATCATGTTGTGGTCCTTGGATTGTGTTTTACTCACTTTAGGAAAAATAATACGCTGTTCTTTACGTGCAAAAGTACATTAATTATGTATTTATGCAACAAAAAATGAAACAAAAATTGGAACTCAACGCTTTTAGTGTGTTTGAAGCTCATTTACTATGAACTTATATATATATATATATATATATATATATATATAATAAAATTTTTGTAAATATTAACCATTAAACCACATCCAATACAATCCAATACAATCCAATACAACCATATCCAACCAATCGACAATAGATAAATTGATAATTACAATACAATACATATATATATATATCCAAAATTTTAAGATTCTCAAATACTTAAACATATGTAAATAAAAAATCTAATGTGCAGAAAGTGAAAATTATTACAAGAAGCAGCTGGAAACTTATACAGTGGGACACTTTTTCAAGAGCAATATTCCACTAATATAAGTAAAATATAATTGATTTCTGTTAGAGTTATACGAGGATTATGTTTTTTTTTCAATATCCAATCGGCTATAAAAAAGACAACTTTACAAAACATATCAATTTTTTTACCAAAACTACAGGAGGGTCTTATTTATTTGTCTACATAATCGACAAAACATTTGAGGTATTTGTCATATCGTGACACAAGCTTCTCGATGACTTCTTCAAAAAAGTCAGCCCCCAGTGAGGAGAGATACATCTGTACGATTGTGTACAAAGCAGATCTTGAAATTTCTGGTAATTCTTCAGAAATTTCACTGATTGAAAACATTTGTTTGGCTCTGACCACCTGATCAACACGCTGATCGAGGTCTACAGTAGGGACAGACTTGCGTTCTTGTCCACCATCATCATGGACGCCCGGACATCATGGACATCATGTGAGTGGTTCTTTAAATTTTCTACACCATTCCCGTACACTACCATGACTCATAAAGTTTTCACCGTACGCTTTACTCATTCTGCGATGGATTTCAGAAGCACTACGTCCTTCTGCTTTCAAAAAAGGGATTACAATTCGTAACTCACATTTGGTAGGAGCATCGATCGTAGTGACCATGTTCGATTGCTCGTACCGCGTCTACGACTGACGCATTGGCGCCGAGAGCACAGAGGTTGTGGCGAGGGAGCTGCGCAATCAAGCTCGATCGGAGGTTGAAAAAAAACAGCCCTCGTATATATATATATTAAGAAGAAGATAGAGTTGGATTCACAAATAATTTCGAATGATTTGCATTTCGGATGTCCTGAATATGTCTTGATTTATTTGGGACAGATATCTGTCTAGCTGTGTGTTTAAAAAATTTTGTGGAAGGTATAATTCAAGAAAAAGTGCACAAAACTGCATGCAATTCTTATTTAGTTTTACGTTTATATAAAATCGTGCTGATTAGATTTCAGTGTATATCGCCCAATAGTTGGTTGAAAATTTCACAAGATGAAAGCGTCAGCTTTATCTCGGACGCTATGGGACGTAATTGCACCAAACGTAATAGGAAGTGGTGCGCCTTGGGACAATTTTTGATTAACCTATTAACCACCAAAACTATATGGAAGGTGTCTAAAACATTCTGTTGAAAGTCGTTTTCCACCACAAATTCCAAAATGTAATCTTCGTTTTATTTAATCACAATGTTTTGTCATTATATAAGCATTTTTTTAATTTTAAAATAGTGATTGCTTGGTAGTTAATTTTCCATGAGCATTTATTTTAATCGTTGCATTAAAGCAAACACCAGTGGTTAAAGGGTTAACGATTTTCTTTCATTTCATTCTTTGCTTAGTTTTTTACCTTTTTGTTTTCCTGCTACTGTACCATGTTCCTTGGGGTTAACGATTTCCTTACATATCATCATTCTTTACACAAATTTTTACCTTTTTGTTTTCCTGCTACTGTACCATGTTCCTTGGGGTTAACGATTTCGTTACATTTCATCTTAGCTCAATTTTTTACCTTTTTCTTCTGCTGCTAGTGTAACATGTTCCTTGACCTAATAATAAAAAATTAGTGTCTGATACCTATCAAAAGATTTAACTGGCAAGTGAGGACGCAATTATTAAATGTTATTTACACTATTAAGATTATATATTCAGTAAACAGGAAATGATCTACAATGTAAAAAAATGGGTACTTTTCTATTATCCCATCGACCACTTTTCATAACAAAAAACTATCGCCAAACTGTAAGATTAAACGCCAAAAATGCAGTCCCATTTACTTGATGTCAGAAGAATATACGTGTTTGTTATGTCATCAAGTGGTTTTTAATTCGAAATTTGCATGTATTTTTCATTATGTTTTACTGATTTATTAGTCATTTCATTAATTAAAATAAAAATTGTGTCCTTAAATTCTTATAGTTTATTTATTTATTTATTCTGATATTCCAATGGCAACGTTCTCCCGTTTATTTGGCGTTACAGTTTGCCAATAGTGTTTTGTTATGAAAAGTGGTCGACGTGATAATAGAGAAGTACCAAAAAATGCAGCAAACTGTTCCGTCATTTAACGTATTTTATTTTTATAGATAACGGTTACACGATTACACTATCAAGCGTTCTCATTGGTCAGAATAAAGATAAATTACCTTTAAGTAACCGTTTTCTGTAAAAACGTTTGAATAACCGGACAGTTTGCTGCAAATGTTTTACAATGTACAATAAGATAATTAACTTACATAACATTGCAACTAGATGCTTAACATACATAATATTACAATAAGATAATTAACTTACATAACATTGCAACAAGATGCTTAACATACATAATATTACAATAAGATAATTAACATACTGGTGCGATATACTAAAGCAAACATACTTCCTAATAACACCATAAATTTAAGAGATGCGCTAGGTCTGTCGAAAGAAATTTGAATTTTTCTTCAGGCGCAAAGTACATGCTACTACATTGGAAAATGGGAGCAGGACACAAGGAAGTCTTGCTTCAGCCTTCCAAGTAGTAGCACGTCTTATCAAAATTGTGGCACGAGTTACTCCATGGTTTCAAATATGGCAATAAACATCCAAGTGAAGATAATAATGTAATTGTAGAATATTCGTGTAATTGTAGAATATTATTATTTGTTTTGATAAAGGTTCCGACGGAGCCGAACATGGCAACAGCCCAATAAAACCTATTTTAATGTTTATAACATTCATATTTTACGCTTTTTACCATTTAAAAGAAGTATACCTTTATTGTTGTTAAAATTAGAAACGCAAATCCTCAATCGGCACGATGTAAATGACCCTGTGTACACTCTAAAAAGTGACCAATGTTTCTTATTTTATGAAAATATACTATAACCACGAACGAAAATATAATATAATCTTCTGAGCTATCCGAAATTCCGAAAAGCGTGTTCCATTGTCTTTTGAATCCCCAGAAACCAATACATTTCCAAAATGTAAAGAATTATTTATAAAAACAAAGTATTTTTCGCTGCCCGTATTTTTCAGAAACCTTTCAGAAGGGTTTTTATAGTGTAGTAATTAGTGTCCTCAGCCTGGAATACCTGTTTTTCGAATGCCATCCATTCTCAAGTAAACGTTTTCAGCCGCATAAGTTAATTTATACATGAAAGAGTAAAGAAATAATCTTAATTTTAATGTTATTGTTAACGCTGTTAATTTTGCACGTTTGTCTGTTAAACATATTTTGTGAGCATGAAAATGTTTACTTGAGAATGGATAGCATTCGAAAAACAGGTATTCCAGGCTGGGGACACTCATTAATACACTATAAAAACCCTTCAGAAACGTTTCTGAAAAATACGGGCAGCGAAAAATACTTTGTTTTTATAAATAATTCTTTAAATTTTGGAAATGTATTGGTTTTAGGGGATTCAAAAGACAATGGAACACGCTATTCGGAATTTCGGATAACTCAGAAGATTATATTATATTTTCGTTCGTGGTTATAGTATATTTTCATAAAATAAGAAGCATTGGTCATTTTTACAGTGTACTATTTCATTAAAATAATCATATTTCTTCCTTTTTTAATAATTTGAAATTTCCATTGGCCACTAATCTCTAACAGATCAAAAAATAGAAACGTTTCCGAAAGGTTTTTATAGTGTATTAATGAGAGTCCTCAGCCTGAAATACCTGTTTTTCGAATGCTATCGATTCACAAGTAAACATTTTCATGCTCAAAAAATATGTTTAACAGACAAACATGCAAAATTAACAGCGTTAACAATAACATTAAAATTAAGATTATTTCTTTTCTCTTTCATGTTTAAATTAACTTATGCGGCTGAAAACGTTTACTTGAGAATGGATGACATTCGAAAAACAGGTATTCCAGACTGAAGACACTAATTAATACACAAAAATACCTTCGGAAACGTTTCCGAAAAATACGGGCAGCGAAAAATACTTCGATTTTATAAATAATTCTTTAAATTTTGGAAATGTATTGGTTTCTGGAGATTCAAAAGACAACGGAACACGCTATTCGGAATTTCGGATAACTCAGAAGATTATATTGTATTTTCATACGTGGTTATAGTATATTTTCATAAAATAAGAAACATTGGTCATTTTTTACAGTGTATTACAGGGACTTTTTTGAATATATTAGTGAAAAACAATCTTTAAGTATATATCAATATTACTAATATTTATTCTATGATGTTAAAAAAGGTCCATCTCTAAGTTAATGTAAACTAGTCGGATGTGCCAATCTCAAAATTTCTTCTATCTCACACAGATTTCGCATACACTAAAAAGAATCAGCACCAATATATATCAAGGTCTAACTGAATCTAAAGTTTTATTAAATTCCTTGCATTAGTTCTTGAGACATGACTATTGCTAAAATCGTGTAAATACTGCAAAATGCAGCATAGAAGCGCTACCTGCTGGGAGATTTAGACCAAAACCAAATCAGCAACAACTTATGTCAACGTCTAACTGAATCTGAAGTTTGATTAAAATCCGTGCATTAGTTCTTGAGATATAGCTATCGTGATAATAATTCAAAAAGTAGCATAGCAGCACCGCTTGTTGGGCAATTTATACAAAAACGTAAGCAGCACCTATTTATGTCAAGATCTAACAGAATATGAAGTTTGATGAAATTCCGTGCATTAGTTCTTTAGATATAGCTATCGTAAAAATCGAGAAAAAAATTGGTATAGCAGCACCACTTGTTGGGATATCTACCCCAAAACCTAATCAGCGTCTATTTATGTCAAGGTCTAACTGAAACTGAAGTTTGAGGAAAATAAGCGCATTAGTTCTTGAGTTACACCTATTGCGGAAATCTCAAAAAATGCAGCATAGCAGCGCCACCTGTTGGACGATTTTCACCAAAAACTAGTCAGCACCAATTTATGTCAGGGACTAACTGAATATAAAGTTTTATTAAATTTCGAGCATTAGTTCTTGAGATAGAGCGCCTACAAAATGTTTGTCACATACATACAGACAGACAGACAGACAGAGTCACAGACAGACATTTTCTAAAAATAGTCAAATCCTGTTCAGGACCTTCTAAAACGTATAAATCCGTCGAAAACCGGAAGTCGAAAATTTTCATGGATCCAATACTTTCTTCTTGTAAAGATAGAAGAAAGCAAAAAATAATATATAAGTATAAAATAATATGTAAGTGTTTTCATTGCATAAAGTGATTGTAACTTAAATAATGCAGAAAATATTGCTCATCTTGAAGGGCAAGTCTCTTTTTTGGTACCAAAACTTCAGAGACACTCTTTATATCTATCACTATGAATAAAACTTGATAAATGTTTGTATTTTTCCAGGAAGTTTAACCACAATTGTTTCTCTACAGAAAATTTTTGTTCCAAAAGAAAATAAACATTACACTGAGTGTTTTTCGGAATTTAGTTTTCTGAGCCTGTATATATTTAAGTGCCTGAAAACTATTGGGTTATTGATTAGGAATTTTTCTTTTCTGTTACTTACATATTATTTTTTACTTTAAGTTAGAGATGGACGTTATTTAACATAATAGAATAAACTAAGGGGCTCAGCAACCTACTTGCTAATGCTCGCCAACCCCCCGTGAATTGCGAGGCAATTCACATTGAGAAGGCTACACGGTTACAGCTCGCTTCGCTCGCTCGCCCCTTTTTTTCAGCAATTCTAGCCGGAATAAGTTCTACCATAAAACATTTGAACATATGAAATTGACAAATTTTTTTAATGTAAAAAAGTAATTCTCCGTTGAAAACACAACTGAAAATGCATTTAGTTGGCGCTACCAATGGGCATATAAATCATTTAAATACTATGAAAAAAGGATCTTTTGTACAGCACGACTTAAATTCATTAGAAAAAAAACTACGTGATAGATGGATAGTTTGTTTGTCATTGTTTAAATTTCGTTCGACATTTTATTGTTCTAATTGATTATAGATTTTTACAAAATAAATTATTTTTTACTTCATCAAAACAGCAACAGATGGCGCCAGGTGCAATCTAGACAGTTGATTTTTTTTTTCTCCGCCTTTTTAGTGAGTGAAATTCGTAAATGAATTCTAAATAAGAGTTGAGAATTCATTTGAAATTAACGATATTGCTCATAATTAAAATGAGGAACCATCTCAGAGGTTTTGGATTACGTACATGTTATTTTTTTTTTAATAATTGCTAGTTTGAGTTTCATTCTATGGTTTCACTGCTCTCACACTGACCGCCATATTGGAGACGGAGCTGATCTAACACAATCTAGTCTGTTCGTTGGTCTGAGCTCTGGAAACTACAGTTGTTGCCAAACCATAAGTTACAAATTCAGCCCTATTTTCGCGCCACGTAAAACAAATATATATATAGATATTAGTAATATTGATATAACAGTAGAGCTGTAAGAAGATTTCGCACTGCAGTCTAATATTTTTTAGAGGCAGGTAAAAATAATAAGGACTAAAAATATCTTCAAACAACATTAGTCACGCCAGAATATCATCTCATTTATTCCATCAAACTTACAGTAAAAACCGATCGTAGATAGCAAAGGAAAAAAAAATTATCAGTCACATTGTCACTGCATTGGAGGGTGACATCATCGGTTACGAAAAAAAAACCCACATAGGATAATGAAAAATAAATTGAGCATTTATATTTCAATTTTGCTTTTTAATCATAAATATAAAACTAGTCGTTGGGGGCCACCGTAATATTTACCCATCATGGATACGCATAATATAAAATATGAAAATAAAACATGCGCAAACTACTTATAAAATGCATTGCAATTCGAATAAAATCGTGGCTTGATGACGTTCTAAACTTTACATGCTCTATTACTGAATTGCGTAAAAGAAACATCCTTGAAACTCCAAAAATGATAATGATATTAACTAAGAGTTTTCTGCGTCGGATGAAGCGTCTCATTTCCAATTAAAATATATCTTTGAATTGAAATTTGAATGAAATGCAGTATCATGAAAAATCCAAGAGAGTGGAAAATAGGATTGTAAATATCTCGGCAACTCATTATCCGATCGACTTCATTCTTTATGCAAAATTTATGTTTTTGTATTGTGTTTTATATTCACTCCTTAAAATAAACAATTTCGAAAATTTTTATATACCTTTTATCGGAACGAATATTTCGAGAGTCCGAAAAAAATAGTTCCGGATAATCGAGGTTACGGAAATTCAATACGCTCCTTCCCATTATTACATACTAAGTACAAGCCAAATTTCAAGTCTCTATCTCAATTTGGTCGGGATATAGATCCTTTACAGACACACACACACAGACACACAGATAGACGGACGGCAAATTTTTTTTTCTAAAAATATGTTTTTCGGAATCTCCAGTGTCTGAAGCGTGTAAATCCATCAATTTTTTTTTCGATTTTCAAAACGATTACAAGACTTACCCTATACTATGTATGATGGATAAGTAATAAACCCGCGCAGCAACAACGTCCCACTTTATCTTTATTGAACACATTTTTTTATGATCATTATTGAGCACGATATAATGCGGTATTTTATTTTTGTGGCAACACTGATTTGAGAAAAATGTTTCACTTCATTTATGAAAACAATGCCAATTTAATTTTTAATTAACTGCAATTTTTAATCAAAAAACATGTTTCGACGAAATGTGAGTGCACTATGTCAGAAGCCGGTACAAAATCCTCTCATAACGGTATCTCATTTATCGTTCTAAGTTTTGTATTTTCTTAGAAAAAGGGACATTTACAACAGAAATAATATATATGATACTTAAAGATTATTATTGACTAATACATATATTAACAAAAAGTTCCTGTTAATTTTGAACGTTTCACATGCAAAGGACACTATGAAAAGGATAATTGCTTCTTAATCTAGAAAAACATAATATAAACAGAAACGAAAATATACAACAACCTCTTCCGAGTTATCTAAGACTCCAAAAATTGTTCTTTATCTTTAGAAACCTCTTCTGTTCTTTATCTCTTAGAAAATGAAAAGGATAATTGCTTCTTAATCTAGAAAAACATAATATAAACAGAAACGAAAATATACAACAACCTCTTCCGAGTTATCTAAGACTCCAAAAATTGTTCTTTATCTTTAGAAACCTCTTCTGTTCTTTATCTCTTAGAAAATGAAAAGGATAATTGCTTCTTAATCTAGAAAAACATAATATAAACAGAAACGAAAATATACAACAACCTCTTCCGAGTTATCTAAGACTCCGAAAAGTGTTCTCTATCTTTAGAAACCTTAGAAACTAATATGTTTTTGAGATTTAAATGAGAATTTATAAAAATAAAGCTTTTTTTGGCGACACTTATTTTCGGAAACGTTTCCGAGTAGTTTTTCTAGTGTATTAATTCGTTTTCTCAACATGGAATATAGATTTTTGGGATACTATCAACTCTCCGGTTAACCTTTTCATGTTTAACAAACATGTTTTGCAGACATACATGATAGGTCAGAATTAACATTACAACAACACATTAACAACACATACAACAACACAAATTTACAGCAACACATTAAAATAAATAAAATTTTGTTACTCTTGCTTGTAAAAACTCTTTTATGCAGCTGAAAATGTTTAAAGGAGAATTGATAGCATCCTAAAAGACGATATTCCAGTTTGAGAAAACTGATTAATGAGCTACTCGGAAACGTTTCCGAAAATCAGTCGCAGCAAAAGAAACTTTGTTTGTACGAGGGTGAGTCAAAAAGTAATGCCTCCATTGATCTAACTTTAATTTACTTCACAGGTACTGGACTATCTATGCATGATATTATAAAGGTAACCTTACTCTATTTACATAGTATTTTCCTTTTCAGATTGGCTGATTAGAACCATGAATCGGAAGCTAAAAGAAGGAGTCGTCATTGAATTTCTGGCAAAAGAAGGTTTTGTACCTAACGAAATCCACAATCGTTTGAAGAATGTTTATGGTGACGCTGTAATGGACATGTGCGGCATTGTGTGAAGAAGTTTGGAAACGGAGAAGCAGCCGGCCGACAACGTTAGTCACAGATGCAAATCGAGAACGTGCTGATGTATTGATTCGGAGAAACATACGCGTTACAGTTCTGGAATTTAGCTGACGCATTGAACGTCCCCATAAACATTCTTCAAGCGATTGTGGATTTCCTCATGTGCACATCCTTCTTTTGCCAGAAATTCAATGATGACTCCTTCTTTTAGCTACAGATCCAACGTTCTATGAAAAGGAAAATACAGGGTGTTTCTAAATGAATATCGGGGTTTTAACACTTGGTAGTGTTTATTACATACAACTTAAAATTATAAGTAATACATAAAATGAAAGAGCAACTCAAACAGTTTTACCTACAAGCTTACAAGTGTTCAATGTGAAAACACCTTTCGTCACGCAGCACACATGAAGTCGATAGCTCAGTTCTTCCCAAACGTCAATTAGTGTTTGTGGGGTAATTGTTGCAACAGCTGCCTCAATCCTGTTTCTTAGGTTGGGTAGGTTAGAACTCAGTCTTAGGGTAGGTCAGCTGGTATTGGAAGCACATACACTCGATCCTTTATGAACCCCAACAGGTAGAAATCACATGGCGTCAGATCGGGTGAGCGTAGAATGACGTTTGGGAAGAACTGAGCTATCGACTTGATGTGTGAGGTGTGACGAAAGGTGGTCACATTGAACACTTGTAAACTTGTAGTTAAAACTGTTTGAGTTGCTCTTTCATTTTATGTATTAAGTATAATTTTAAGTTTTATATAACAGATACTACAAAGCCTTAAAACCCCGATATTCATTTAGAAACAGCCCTGTACTATATTAATAGAGTAAGGTTGCCTCTATAATATCAGGCACAGTGTTAAAAATTTGCAACAAACTGTCCAGTCATTGGATCGTTTTTATAGAAAATGGCGACATAACCTTAATTTAACTCTATTCTGACCATATTATTTATCATTGTATGGTCAGAATAGAGTTAAATGGCGATTATGTAACCATTTTATATAAAAACGGTCGAAGACTAGACAGTTTGCTGCAAATGTTTAACAGTGTATAGATAGTCCAGTAGCTGTGACAGAAATAAAAGTGTAATAGAGGCATTACTTATTGAATCACCCTCGTAAAAATGTATCTTTAAATTTCGAAAATGTACTGGTTTCTGAGATTTCTAATGATGGAGAACGCTTTTCGGAATAGCGGGTAACTTGGAAGAGGTTATTGTATATTTTCGTACATAGTTGAAGTTATATTTCTTTCGTAATTGAAGAAACATTCGTCTTTTTTTTTTAAAAAAAAAAGCAATTAAAAAATATTTTAAAAACATTATATTAACATACTAACGAAAATAAAATTACTAAAAATATAAAAGCGTCATTAAAATCTAAGACAAATAAATTATAATACCACATAAAAAAAATTCCATAAACGTTTTTAAAAATTTCTTGACAGATTTTTTTTTTTTTTTAAGCGAAAAAGATTAAGCATATGTGCATAAAAGATAAGTTCATTACCAACACTTATAAAACCAAAATCACGCAAGATTTTTCTTTCTTAAAATTCTTTATTCAATAATTTACCATACTTTTGTTGCATTTACATTAAATGATATTTATCTGGAAATATTTCTTAGTACAGTAGAAATTATTTTTTATCGTATATTACAGGCTGTTTACAGATTTACAACAATTTTTAGCAGAAATTTTCGCCTTATTCAGAAAATTCGCCTTCGCAGAAAAACGACACAAATTCTATGATTAAACTAAAAGGTTGCGAAATGTATAATAGAAATATTAAACAAAAATGTTCTTTATATAAACATAACATATAATAACACCTATTATTAATTATATACTTCTTTTTAATTGCTATGAGGTGTAAAATAAAAATATTATAAACAGTAAAATAGATTTTATTAGATTGTTGACACATGTTTCAGCTCAATCTAATCCATTATCTAAACAAACAAAAATAATCTGTAAATTTACGGTCTATAAAGTTATTTGAGACGCTATAATTTTATTTTACACGTACTTTTTTAATAATTACGCAAATTTTTATTTTATTTTTTACTTGGATCTCTATTTTCATATGGTAACCATGGAGTAACCCGATTCATAATTTTGGTAAAATAAATTATGCTGAATGCTTACATAATAGACAAGATTATATCCCCCTGGTATGATTAAATCAAGAAGAAACCATCCAAATAAATTTCAATGAAAGTAAGATAATTTTCCCCTGTAATCTATGCTATTAATCCATTATAAGACAAACCATAGAGATTGTAACACGTAAAAATACAATATGTAACGATGCAGCCTCATTTAATTTACCAAAATGGTGGCTCGAGTTACTCCATGGTTACAAATAGTGAAATAAACATCCAAGTAGAAAATAAAATATCGTGCGCCATTTTTAAAAATGTACGTGAAAAATTAAATGATAGCGACTCAGATAACTTCATAGACCGTACATTTATAGAATATTACTTACCCGTCATACGTAGTATAGGGTAAGTCTTGTAATCATTTGAAAATCGAAAAGAATGTTTTGACGGATTTACACGTTTCAGACACTGGAGATTCCGGAAAATATATTTTTAGAAAAACATTTTTGCCGTCCGTCTGTCTGTGTGTGTGTGTCTGTAAACGCTCTATCTGGCGAACAAATTGAGATAGAGACTTGAAATTTGGTATGTACTTAGTATGTAATAATGGGATGAAGCGTATTGAATTTCAGTGACCTCGATTATCCGGAACTTTTTTTTTCGGACTCTCGAAATATTCGTTCTGATAAAAGGTATATAAAATTTTTCGAAATTGTTTATTTTAAGGAGTGAATATAAAAGACAATGAAAAAACATAAATTGTTCATAAAGAATGAAGTTGATCGGATAATGAGTTGCCGAGATATTTGTAATCCTATTTTCCACACTCTTCGATTTTTCATGAACCTGTATTTCATTCAAATTCCAATTCAAAAATATATTTTAATTGGAAAGGAGACGCTTAATCCGACGCAATAAACCGTTAGGTAATATGATTATCAATTTTGGAGTTATAAGGATGTTTCTTTTACGCAATTCAGTAATAGAGCATTTAAAGTTTATGACGTCATGAAGCCAGTATTTTATTCGAATTGCAATGCATTTTATAAATAATTTATACATGTTTTATTTTCATATTTTATATTATGCATAGCCATGATAGGTAAGTATTACGGGGGCTTCCAACGACTAGTTATTGTTTGTTTTGATAATGGCTCAGATTGTGCCGAAACATATGTCAACAATCTAATAAAACCTATTTTACTGTTTATAATCTTTTTATTTTACACCTTTTAGCAATTAAAAATGTATTAAATTTTTTATTCAATAATTTACCATACTTTTGTTACATTTAAATTACGTGATATTTGATCTGGAAATATTTCTTTATACAGTAGAAAAACAAATATTTTCATCATATATTACACGCTGTATACAGATATACAACAAATTTTAACACAACTTTCGCTTTATTTATTTGCAGATTAGCGACGCAAATTCTACGATTAAACTAAAAGGTTGCAATTGTGCAATAGAAATATTAAACAGAAATATTCTTATGTAAAATTGTGTTGCCAGACGTGTAGGGATTTCTATTGATTCACGGATAATAGATGAATAATCCCTTTTACCAAAGTAGATGAAACATTGAAATATTATATAGCATTGACAACTAGAAAGTTTAAAATAAGATTAAAACAGCATATGGCAGATATAAAATATGACTGAAGAACTACAGCTTTGTCAAGATTACATAGCTCCGAGTCTTTAAAAATTTGATTTTAAAAATAGTAAAATAATTTATCCAACAAGACTTTATTTCCCATCTGTTATCCGTGAATCAATAGAAATATACATGAGTAACGAGAACATATGCAATGAATAAGCTTCTTCTGAATTACCTGACATATGCACGAGGTCTTGTTCAATATTAAACAAGAACGAAAAATCATGCGTCAAGCATAGATTATGTAACACTTTCCAACGCTTCCAAAATAATTTTACGAATCATACTCTTTAATAAGCTAAAAGATAACATCTAAGTAATCCGAATACTTTTATTCAGCCCTGTATAGGATCTATAGATTTGTATATATACTACATAGGATGCTAAATTTTAGTTCAGTTAGGAAACACGTAGCACAGTTTAAAATTCTCCGTCTGGAGTTAAATAATACGGAAATGTGTTCCCGAACTTTTGTGCTTCCCTGTATAGGATCTACAGAATTTATACACACCACGTAATATACAAAAAGCGATTTAAAATTAAAATCGCGTTCAGTAACTTAAAACGCACTTCCAGGAATTATTGTTAACATACAGTAGAGAATTCTTTTGTGTAACCCTGTAAATGAACGATGATTGCTATACACACAATATCCTGTAGTAAGTCTCTTGTAATGAACCTTATTTAAATTTCAATGCGTTTAAAATAGGGAAACATTATTTAAATAAACCGCAGACGATTTTTCTCCATAGACGTCATGTAACGGAATTCTTTTGACTGTCCCTGTAAAGTAAATATAAGTGCTATGCACACCCTATTCCATATTAAGCTTCTTCTAATGCACCTTAGTGATATATATAAATTTCAATGCGTTTAAAATAGTGAAACATTATTTAAATAAACCGCAAATGATGTTTCCCCATAGACCGCAATGTAACGGAATTCTTTTTAGTGTCCATGTAAAAAAACTATAAGTGCTAAACACTTCCGTTGAAATAGGGAACATGCTATAGATAACGATTATAACATATGAAAATTGCAGGGCAATCCGAGCATATTTACGGGAGTTAGAGCATGGCCAGACGGCCAGACGGCAGACGGCCAGATAAACCGAAGTCATAAACACTTTTCAACTAGGTTGGAAAGTGTTAAAAAGCAATAAACAATAATTAATTTTCGCGTTTACAGTTGATTGATTGTATGTTTCTGCTAGAACGCAATCAATGCTTATTCATGCTGCCTCCATTGGACTTAGTGGAGGTTGAGGATGAAGTGGACTTCTGATATGTTTAAAGACCTTTACACACTATATATAAACTCTAACCTTCACAATTTAGTTATTCTTAATGGCATCACATAGTGTTATTTAGTATTTTTAGCATAATTTATCATTGTTTACTCTAGAATTATTATTCATTCATTATTCTTCATTTAGTTCTTACTTCAATCCATTATTATTATTTATTTCAGCATCTTACAGTATTATTACATGGTAGTATTATTGCTCAGTATCATATAGTAGTATTTAGTATTGATCAGTAGGATTGGTAAATTGTATTTTTAGAATATGTATTTTTGGAATCTTGTATTTTCAGAATTTGTATTTCAGCCTTACATAGTGTAATTATTGCTCAATATCACAAAGTATAATTTATATATTATACTTGCTCAGTATAATTAGGTAAACAAACCTGCTGGGCGGGGCTACTTGAGCTTAAGCCGAAAGGTAGGCCTCCCCCCTCCCGGTTTGACCTTTACCTTGACTATTTCAAGCGCCTGGCTTTTATTACATATATGATCTCGTGACTTATGTTTTTCAAGTTTATTTTCTAATAGTTTCGCGAAAATTGTTTCTTTATCATGTACATCTTTATAATGGCGCCGTTTGTGCGTTCGAAACATGTCGATTAATATATTAAAAGGATTTTATAAGCCTTTTTGTATTCTACTTTTATCACTTAAGCATTTAAATCTGTATTTCAATGAGATATCTTATTTGAAATTCAATACTTAATGAAATTAGTAATATAAATCTTGTCTATGAGAAACGTAAATTTTGATTTATTTTCCCCAAATATTGAAAGATATGAAGCACTGCAAAATAACGTTATAATAAATGTTGTAATAAAATGGAAATCGTTAATAATATCATTGCCACAAGTTATTTGCAATTTTTTCTTTCCCTTTTTTAATTCATAATGTTTTGATTTTATCGACATAAAAGCAGCATTAGGAGAAAAATGTCAAAAATGATCAATGCATTATATTTAAAACTTCTTCGAAAAAGGTAAAGCGATAAATCTTAACCCTATTCTTCTGACGTTTTTCTTCATCTGAAGATAGCAAAAGTTATTCAAACAAAATTTTCAAATATCTGCAAATTTTACATATAAAATAAAAATATAGATAACCATTTTTCATGGAATTTAAATTTATTACTTAATAATACATCTATTTTTAAAAAAATGACAAGCGTTTTCTCGAGTGATTGTTTGTAGTGATTTATTTTCAATTTAATTTTTTTTTATCCATATATAAATTCATGAAATTTTCGTAAATTCATGAAATTTTCAAAGCAAGCTATTTTTGTCGATTCCAGTGAATTCCATTAGGGGAAGGTGGCCTAAAATGGTGGCCCTTAAGAGGTGGCCCTTAAGAGAAAAACGTGTAAAATAACATAACTGTTTAAATAAATCTTTTGCCCTTTGCTAAAATGTTTTACACTATACTTTGCATTATAAATATATTTTAATAATATTTTAAACACAAATTGAGTAATGAAAAAAATTAGATTTTTTAAAATGTGTCCAAAGGATCATTTTACCCTCACCAAAAAGTCAAAATGATCCTTCATTTGAAAATAGTTGTAAATTGTTTTTTAACGGCAAAATAAAGGATATAAAAGTAATTATGAATATACATTAGTGCAAATCACATCTAAAAACATACTCCATTAATATATTTCGTTTTAAACACTAAAAAGTGTAAATTAACAACATAAAATAACTTTTATTCGGTTATTTTACATGTTTAAGCTCACTCCGAGCCATTTTTGAATACAAATGAGATAGTGATGAACAAGTGAGCCGAAACATGTCAAACAACCTAATAAAAGTTATTTTATGTTGTTAATTTACACCTTTTAGCATTTAAAAGAAATATATTATTACAAGGTGTTATAATTTATTATATTGTTATACTCCATTAAGTAAACCAAGTCATATTTCTGTACGTGAAAGACTGTATATCTAAATAAATATGAAAGTTAGTCCTTACATTATAACAGATGATATAAATCCCAATTTTTCAAAGAATTCTATTCAGATGCATAATACTGCGATCGCTTGAATACCGCCATTGCTTCTTCTTCACTTATTACAACTAGTTTATGTGTTACCCTGTAGATAGCGCGACCTGTCTGGAAGAAAACATATGTGGATCGTTTTGCCCGCTAGGATCATTTTAGGCCACCTTCCCCTATGATTTTTTCGTTATGAAATTTGTTTCTACATTGTAAAAAAATCTCCTTCTGCTGTTTAGAAACAGGGATATAACCAAAACGTGGTTTATTTGATTTAAAACCCCTCTTGATTATAGTGGAACTTGAACAATGGTTCAGCATTACACAATATATCGGCAATATGTTATAGCTAATCAAAATATGGAATTATATGCCTTCCCAATATGTTGCTATAGAGAACGGTGATACTTGCCCACTTCGTTAGTGATGAGAACTCTGCCTGCACGCCAAGAACCCAGTGCATGTTCTGATGCGCGTATTGTGTTATATTCTACATTAAACAGAGGACCCATCTGACTTTGTTTGTAAAGAATAACTGTAACAGTTTTATAGTTCAACGTTTTACCAGTGTGTTGTTCAACATTTCATCTACTCTTGGTTCAACATTTTACTTTTATTACCCTTTATCATGCGATGGTTCAATATTTTGCCAGATTATGTTTGAATATTTTACTGGTTCCGGATTCAACATTTTACCAGTTCATGGTTCAACCTTTTACTTGCTTATCTCTCAACTTTTTTACAATGTCATGGTTCAACATTTTATCAGTCAGTTAGTTGATCAACATTTTCCAGCTCATGGTTCAACCTTTTACCAGGTCATTGTTCAACCTTTGACTATGTCATGGTTCAACATTTTACCAGTTCATGATTCAACATTTTACCATGTCTTGTTGCAACCTTTCACCGATTCATTTTTCAATCTTTTTACTATGTCATGGTTCAAATTTTACCAGTTCATAGTTTAATGTTTTAACAAGTCACAGTTCAATGTTTTACAATGACATAGTTCAAGATTTTACCCGTTCATGATTCAATCTTTAAAAATGCCACGGATCAGTATTTTAATAGTTCATGGTTCAACCTACACAAGTCTATTGTTTGTCCGGAGCACTAAAATTTGGAACAAGGTCTCACTTTCTTTAGGTGGCAACATTTTTGGTACTATGTTGATGAAGGACCCATGAAATGTTGAACAAATATCTAGTAAGGTTGTGTAAATATTCCTTTGAAGCGTAGGCAAAAGCTTAGCTGGAAGAGGGAAAGTGCAAGCTAACTGCATAATATTAACAAAAGAAAATTCCAGACTAATTCATTTAACTAATCAGGATTCATCTAGTACACGTGGTTTTAATAGTTTTTAAAAAATAAGTTTTTAAATTTTCGGTAACTTTTCAATTTTGCAAGGTACAAGACCTCTTAAGCTATTTCGGGGTTAATACTTCTCTTGCTGTAATGTTGAAAACTAAGCAGGCATTAGGAACAGTTTTATTTTAAAATAAATAAATGCAATTTCAAGTTATTTTCCCGTAAGTTATAAAAGCAAAATTTCATTTAAAAATTTCGGTACATACTTTCATTAAAATTAAATAGTATAAATAATATGCCACCGCCATTTAAAGGTTTTTAATCAAATCTGTCGGTAAGAGGTTTTTCTTATATTTTATGTTTTTGTTGTTCTACTTTTCTTTTATAATATTTATTGCATAAAGAATTTTTCTAAAAGTCAGAAACAGCTGTAGAATCTCTCACTTATAAATTTTCATACAATGTCCTGTATTTCCATATATAATTATGTTACAACTCTTCAGATTGTGTCGATATAAAAAAGATGTTATATAGGAATTACAAAAATGAATTAAAGAGAACATGGGAATGATTTTATTTTTAAAACCTGACAAAAAGCTTTCCCGAAAAATGTTATAAAACATCTGGGAAAATAAACACCTGCACGATTCTTCTATACACGCACTTTTCTTTAGAATTCTTCTTAAAATAGTATATAATGCGTTTTCCTGTTCTGTGTAAGCTATCTTTTTTAAATTTTTAAAAGCTTGTCTGATTTTAATATTTAATTTCCCAAACAAGGTGTATCGGAGTAATTTTTATTTTCTTCTATCTTTACAAGAAGAAAGTATTGGATACATGAAAATTTTCAACTTCCGGTTTTCGACGGATTTACACGTTTTAGAAGGTCCTGAACACGATTTGACTGTTTTTAGAAAATATTTGTCTGTGAGTCTGTGACTCTGTCTGTCTGTATGTGACAAAAATTTTGTGGGCGCTCTATCTCAAGAACTAATGCATGAAATTTAATGAAACTTTATATTCAATTAGTCCCTAATATAAATTGGTTCTGATTAGTTTTTGGTAAAAATCGCTCTACAGGTGGCGCTGCTATGCTGTATTTCTCGCGATTTATGCAATAGCTCTATTTTAAGAACTATGCACTTATTTTCATCAAACTTCAGAATCATTTAGACCTTGACATAAATAGACGCTGATTATGTTTTTTTGTAGATATCCCAATAGGTTGCGCTGCTATACTACTTTTTTTCATGATTTTCACGATAGCTATATCTCAAGAACTAATTCATGGAATTTCATCATATTTCAGATTCTGTTAGACCTTGACATAAATAGATGCTGCTTACGTTTTGGTGTAAATAGACATACAGGTGGTGCTGCTATGTTACTTTTTTCATTATTATCACGATAACTATATCTCGAGAACTAATGCACGGACTTTCATCAAACTTCAGATTCAGTTAGATGTTGACGTAAGTTGTTGTTGATTAGGTTTTGGTCTAAATCTCCTAACAGGTGGCGCCGCTATTTTGCATTTTGCAGGATTTACACGATTTTAGGAATAGTCATATCTCAAGAACTAATGCACGGGTTTTAATAAAATTTTAGATTCAATTAGACCTTGATATAAATTGGTGCTGATTCTTTTTAGTGTATGCGAAACCTGTGTGAGATAGAAGAAAGTTTTGGGATTGGCACATCCGACTTGTTATTTTTACTTTACACATAATGTAAGGAACCACATAATGTAAGGAAAGTATTGTAGTCATGATTTGAGTCTATGTGTTTTATTGAACGTGATAACTTCCAAGCGGTATTTCCAATTAAGCTTCTAATATGTGAATATGTTAAAAATTACTATTGCATCAACTGTTTAGATTTTTGCACTGATCGGCCGAGGTATAAGGTATTTCACTCATTTTTAAACAATTTTCAAACATTTTTACGAACAATTTTTTTTAGGGAATATCACAAAGAAAATGTGACAGTGTATAGTGATAAATATTGCGGCTGTATAATCCAACTTTAGTAGCACAGACGTATCGTCTCTAGTTTCAAAATGAGAGATCTAGCGTTCGAATCCAACTTGTTCTATTGTATGAGAAATTGATTTTGTATTTATTTATTTTTTCACTTCCCGGATGCGTACACGAGTATTCAGAAAGTCGAGTGGTGTAATTCCCGACTTTTTCAATTGAGGGGGTCGGGGCAAGAAAGTGCCAAGCTACATTTTTGGTGAAATAAATCTAACACTGTAATTGTTGCTTAATATTGTAAATTATAATATCCTACATATAATTTTTTTCTAATATCACTTGGTTGCATCCTATGCCCCAGGTTTCGTTTTTGCCACAGATATTTATGCTCCCAATAAAGATAGCTAATTTACAAGAAACGTAATAGTAACATCATTAAAGTAATGCCATATTGTTACTCAGGATATCTCACATGTTACTGAGACGCCTTCGATAAAACTTTATGTTATCTATCTTGATTTGAGTATTGGATCAAATTTTCATATTGAAATATTTCACAAGTTCAAAAATGTGGCTTAGTACTCTCTTGCCCCGACCCCGTAAATTGTTTTCAGTTATTAACCCTCTATATAAGACATATATATACAATTATGATGTTGTTTTCTTTTTATTTGATTATTATACTATGGCTGTGTACATTAGCATCTCGGGTTTGAAAGTTTTCAGACAGAAGACATCTGAAAATATTCTAATAACAATAAATGTTAAAAATACGCGAATCCTTTACATAATGTCTTCGTAAATTAAAAAGTAAAGTTAAAGTATCGCGAACTAAAAGGGTACTAAGATATTTGGAAAATTATAAAAAGCATTAGGATTAACCTTTTTAGGGCAAAATACTTCTGTCGCTAAAATGTTGAAATGATTAAATAACACCAGAATTTACGAGCAAATTTATTTGTAAATAAGTAAAACCTTCTATTGAGGTACAGTATAAAAGCAAAATTTTATTCCAAAATTCTGGTGCAATTGCAGCATTTTCAGATTAAAATTAAGGGGTATAAATAATTCACCCCTGCCTTTAATGGGTTAAAGAACAACTGTTGATTAGATATTAACATTTGCTATCTAACATTAAATTAGATAGAGAGCTAATATTACCTACATTAGTACTCCAAGAAGACAGCGGTTGACAAGGAACTCTCCTGTGGTGAGTTTTTGAATTTTGAAAGCTTAAAAAAAAGAGATATACTAGGCTGTAAATTAGGAACTGGAGAGTTCATAGGTATGCATTTATATGCATGTAACGATTTCATTTTAAATTAAGTTAGAATTAATTATATGTAAATTACTTTTAAATATATTGTGATATAAATATTAAAATATAGTGTATCTATCCAATGACAATTTAGAATTAAACCTCTTACCACAAAGATTTAAAAAAAAAGAAAAAAAAAAAACATTATTTGTTTAGGCAAGACGTTGTATTTTAGAAATACAGTCACACCTCGTTAACACGAACATGCTTAACGCGAATTACTTTTAGCACGAACTGTTTCTGATTTCCACATCCAGTTGTATGTAATATATTTAAGTTCGGATAACACGAACTACTTTTAAAACGAACAAAAAATGTTTCCCCCTTGAGTGTTTGCGTTAACGAGGTTCGACTGTAATAATAACCTCTAAAGCACTGCCAGTGATTAAGTGAGTGATAGTGAAGATTATGAGTGATGAAATTTTTCCGTGTTATAAATATTTTCTGGCCTCTTTGAAAATGATTAAAAATTTTAAGACACATCGAAAGTATGCCAGAAATAAAGAAATAAAGAGCTTAAACATTCCTGAATAACCTATAATTATAGGTCATCAAGACTTAGTAAATGAAAAGTCCAGAACCAGCTTCTGTAAATACCCGCTTTTGCACGAGTCTTTCTTGATATTCGTAATTAAACAGCAATCTAATGTGTCATTTTCCTATAGTCTGTCAACTAAAAAGTTAAATCATTCATTAATTCCAAAATATAAATTTTCCTACTAGTTGAGTATCTACTATTAAATACGATATCGCCTTATAAGCACACCAATATTGGTTACATCTGTTGTATCATGAACCAATACTTCGTCAATACTGAATTCATCAGAAATAAATCCAATGAAATACCAACATTGGTTTTTTATATGCAGTCTTCCATATTGTCATATTTTTAATAACAATAATTGTTTTTACTACCTTTTTCAAACAGACATTATATTATATTTAAAATCACACTAAAAAACAGTGCACTTGTCTAAAAGTTCTAAAAAATATCTTCAAACAACACTAAAAATTCAGTAAGGGAGAAGATCTTTCTTAGTTATTACAAATGTATCATTAATATATCTTAAAAAACTTTTGTACATCGTGATTAATTTTTAGTGCGGTTTGAAGATGGTTTTTATAACTTTCAGACAAGTGCATTGTTTTTAGTGTGTTTTTAAAAGTGATATAATATCTGTTTGAAAAAAGTAGCAAAAGTAATTATTGTGATTAAACAACCAATTTAGAAGGAAAGTTGTCGTTAGGGGCCACCGTAATACTTATCCATCATGGATATGCATAGTATAAAATATGAAAATAAAACATGTGTAAACTATTTATAAAATGCATTGCAATTCGAATAAAATCGTGGCTTGATGACGTCATAAACTTGAAGTGCTCTATTACTCCAAAATTGATAATCATATTAACTAACAATTTGCTGCGTCGGATTAAGCGTCTCATTTCCTTTTAAAATATATCTTTGAATTGAAATTTGAATGAAATACAGCGTCATGAAAAATTGAAGAGTGTGAAAAATAGGATTGCAAATATATCGGCAACTAATAATCTGATCGACTTAATTTTTTATGCAAAATTTATGTGTTTTTATTGTCTTTTATATTCACTCTTTAAAATAAATAATTTCGAAAATTTTTGTATACCTTTTTTCAGAACGATATTTCGAGAGTCCAGAAAAATAGTTCCGGATAATCGAGGTTACTGAAATCCAATAAGCTTCATCCCATTATTACATACTAAGTACATACCAAATTTAAAGTCTCTATCTCAATTTATTTGAGAGAGAGAACATTTACGGGCACACACACAGACACACAGACAGACGGACGTACAGACGGACATTTTATTTTTTCTAAAAATATGTCTTTCGGAATCTCCAGTGTCTGAAACGTGTGAATGCGTCAAAATTTTTTTTTCGATTTTCAAAACGATTACAAGATTTACAATACTACATATGATGGGTAAGTAAAATTGAAGACAAAATGAAAGAACACAGGCGTGATGTAAACTTTAATAAAGCTACTACTGCAATAGCCAGAATAAACAATAAATCCCTAATTGCAATAGTCTTCAGCGATGTCCAAAATTGGCAAGTTTTGATAGTTTAATCTAGGCATAGAACAAAGAAATAATCACTACAAAATCTGAAATAGGTACTGATATGATGCATGCAAAAAAATTTAATAGAAGGTGCCACACCTTATTAGGAATATAGAAAAATAGGGAAGACTTAACGAAGATGAGTAACGAGGAAGAAACGGAACAACAGAAACTGATGATGCCTCAAACAACAGGTGAAAATATTTTTAAAACTTTTGTACATCATAACTAATTTTTAGTGTAGTTTGCAGGTGATTTTTAGAATTTTTAGACAGGTGCACTGTTTTTTGAATGTTTTTTAAAAATAATATAATGTCTGCTTGAAACAGGTAATAAAAGTAATTATTGTTACCAATATTGGTTACATATTGGATTTACATTGGAAATATCTACAATGAAATGCGAAATAGTTATACACAATATTGTGCAAAATATGACCAATATTGGCTAAGATTTAGCTAAAACAAGCAATAGTGGCAAAATATTGTTTTATTAGTAGATTTAGCTTTTGCCCTGATTAAGAATTACCGAAATTCTCTAAATATAGCATTTAATTGTTAATATAATTTTAAGTATTACTAATGATATAATTTATTCATATATAAACAAATTTTGCACTTCATGTAAACGTTTCAATGATATAAATATTTTCTTATCTTATAATGTTACCAAAAATCGAAGGAAATATCGAAAATGTGTCACAAATGAAGGAACGACGGTCGTAAGAATTTCTGAATAACTTGTAATTACAAGCCTCTATGACTTAGTAACTGAAAAGTCTATAATCATCTTATGTAAATACCACGCCACAACACGAGTTTCTATTTCTATCCATAATATTTTATGGTCTTCTAACATGTCATTCCCCTATATTATATCATCTAGGATGTTAAATAATTCATTTATTCTGTAATTTATGTTTTGTTAGCGGTAGAACATCAAATATTTGGTTATGTATATATAATGTCGAAATGAAGCTGTCAGTTTCTTATTCATCGGCATGCAAATGTCAATATGTCTCAAAATGTTTGAAATGGGAAATAAGTAGTATGCTACATAAAATATTTCTTAGTTCCAGTCCTATAATAGCACACGAGCTTAAGAATTTATATTTACATTAGAGAATTTCCAAATGTAGTCATTGTATTTTAAGAATCTCCAAATCATGTTTCTTAGTAAATAAATGTTTTTAGTTATGTCATACATTCCTTTAAAAACAATTATTTTAATATGGAAATTTTTATATTAATGAAAGAAAGTTTCGCTATGTGTGTGTGTGAGTCTGTTGGCGATGGATAGGAAAATCTACCGCACTCAGAAGTATGAAAATTTGTATGAAGCTAGTCCAAGCCAGGTCATGTTGCACATGAGGCTCAGATTTTTATTTTTTCCAAAATCAGCCGAGATATTAATTAAAAACTCATCAAAAAGTGATATTTTTTAGAAATCAGTGGAGGTGCGCCCGCGCATACTCAGTCCCTGCTTTTCCGAAAACGTAGAAGAGAAAAATTCTGCTTTATTTTGGC
The DNA here is from genome assembly GCA_963931845.1 of Maratus michaelseni. Lineage (NCBI taxonomy): Eukaryota > Metazoa > Arthropoda > Arachnida > Araneae > Salticidae > Maratus > Maratus michaelseni. The sequence continues at coordinate 211,413,995 of OZ007600.1, forward strand.
CGTTTCCATTAATGTCCATCGGCCGAATCGTTCGCGATACAGAAAAAAGAAGACATAGTAATAAATTTCTTACTTTTACGTCTCAAACGCTGCAATCAGTTCGAAAAAAAAGATTGCTGTTAACCCTTTGAAAAAAAACTTCAAAAGGGTCGTTTACGCGATTAAGTTTTTTTTACAGTTTTTTAAGTGTTTTTTTAACAAGTGTTTTTTTTTTAAAACCTTTTTAAAAAAAACACTGTTTGAAAAAAAAAAAAAAACTATGAAACGACCATACTTGAAAAAACAAAAAAATGTCTTCTTGCGAGAATTTTTATCACTAAAAATCGATATTTTTTCACGAATTTTTCACTTAAAATATAAATTCATACAAAATCGGGTTAAAGATTGGGTAAAACCATACAAATTAGAGGTTTATTTAAGATTATTATCACGGGCCCAGGCAACCGTTATATTTATAACCGAAGCGGGTAAGCTAGTTAATATTAAAATTATTATTAAAGTATATTTACATAATATGTTCGTATATGTATTCTATGAAGTCGAAAATATTTAACTCCTTGGGACTATATAGCAAAGACCCTAATTACATTACCCCTCCCCCCCCCCCCTCCGTCCAACGGAGATGGTCTTGGTCACGGTCTTAGACGGACTGCATATGACAACTTCGTTTGAAAATTATCGGAATTACAACATAAAAATTATATTTATTATGTCTTATCATATACAAATATTTAAATATATTTAATAAATCCAGTGAGATGATTTTCTGTTATAGCAGCCTCGAGAGAATTGAGATACCTAGTAAATTTCCTTATCGGTTTGCGAAGTAGATATATTTCAAATTATAGAAATGCTAAAAATGTTATCTTTCAAAACGTTACGTCGGTATTATTTAAAAGCAAGTCTTTCCCTGCATGTAAAACTTGCCAGTGATATAACTTTTTCATACATTTCAAATGTTTTAAAAATGGAAGAGTATATCGAAATTATGACGAAATTGAAGGAACAAAATACTGAATTGAATAACCTATAATAATGGGTTTTATAATTTAGTAACAGAAAATTCGAGAGCCCGCTTATGTAAATGCCTCGTCAGAGGACGACTTTGTATTCATATTCGTAATTAGATAGCCTTTCAACAGGTCATTTTTCTATATTCCGTCAACAATTTATTTTCTGTGCAATAAACACGTTTTCTTTGTAGAACATAATTCGATATTTATTCATGGGTATAATGCCGATATGATACTGTCAGTTTATTTTTCTCCAGCACGCAAATGTCAATATGTTTCATAATATTTGAATTTGGAGCTAAACATTACGCTACATGATATATTCTCAAGTTCCAGTTCTGTGATAAGATATGGGGTTAACAATGTGTATTTATATAGAGTTATGAAAATAGCTATTATGTTTTAATGTTTACTACATTCTGTTTAATAGAAAAACATTCATGCTTGTGTATTTCATTTCTTTAAATATAATGTGGATAAAATATTTAAAAAGAGATATATAGCAATTAGCTGAAGACTTTTCCATCAGAATAAGATTATAAAAACTGTTGAATTTGTAGAATTTTTTTGTATTTGATTTTATTAATACTACGTGACGTCCTTAATGTATAACATACTATTTTTCAGCGCTTGGTTATCAGAAGGGTAAACGGGACAAGCCTGCAACACCAGAACAGGTAACCCAAAGTAAAAAATAAAATATTTTTTAAGTTGGGTCCCCCAACTGGATCTTTGCCCCAGGGCCCCATGCATGGTTAGTTGGACCTACTATTTAATATCTTTATATAGAGTCATTTATTTTTTAACATCAAAACACAGTTTGTATCTTAAACCCTGGTAGGACGATGCATATTTTTATAAAACTTAATTTTAATCAAAATTTGTGCCAGAATTTTCGGGCAAGATTTTATTGATGGTAAAATTAAGATCTAAAATTGCATTTACTTATTTTCAAACAAAGTTTTTCGAAAATTCTGGCATGAATTCAGCATTACAGAAGCACAATTACTTGACCATGAAAGTGTTATGGCTGTCGGTATATTATGAGCTTTATTAAACAATATAATATTTCATTTCAGGTAAAACTTTCATTGATTTGACTATTTTCATACCTTTCAAGTGTAATCAAAAATGGAAGCGTATATCGAAATTATGCAAAAATTGAAGGAAGAAAATACTGAATAACCTATAATTATGAGTATTCATAACTTAGTAACTGAAAGGTCCAGATTCATCTTATGTAAAAACCTCGCCAGAGTATGTGTCTGTATTCATATTTGTAATTAGAAAGCCTTCCAACATGTCATTTTTCTATATTCCGCCAACTAATATGTTAAATAATGTATTTCTTGTGCAATAGATGCTTTCATTTTGCAGATCAATCAATATTTATTCATGTATATAATGTGACAGATCATTGAATATTTAATCATAAGTATAATGTTGATATGATAATCTCAGTTTATTTTTCTCCAATACATAAATTTCAATATGTCTCAAAATATCCGAAATTGAAGCTAAACATTACGCCACATGAAATATTCTCAAGTTCCTGTTCTGTGATAAAATATGAGGTTAACAATGTGTATTTATATAAAGAGAGTTCTGAAAATAATTATTATGTTTTAATGTTTACTAAATTATGTTTAATAGACAAACATTTATGCTTGCATTTGGTTTCTTTAAATATAATGCGAATAAAATATTTAAAAAGAGATATATGGAATTTAATTAAAGACTTTTGCATAAGAATGAGAACAAAAGCTGTTGAACGTCTGGAATTGTTTCGCATTTTATTTTCTTAATGCTACGTAACATCCTTAATATTATATCATATAATTTTTCAGGGCCTGGTTATCACAAGGGCAAACGGAGTAGCTGCCCCGAGACTCCAACACTACAGCGGATATCCCGAAAAAAAAATGTGGTTATTGTTTTCTTAAGTGAAGTACAAGTTGAACTAAACGGGTTTCCAACTGGATCTTTGCCCCAGAGACCCATGTACGGTTAGTAGGGCCTACTGTTTAATATCTTTATATAGAGTCATTTATTTTTTAACATCAAAACACAGTTTATATCTTATGCCCTCAAAGGATGGTGTACATCTTTATAACAATTAATTTTCATCAAAATGTGAACCAGAATTTTTCAACAAGATTTTATTTTTATAACTCTAATTAAAAAGGGGTTGTAAAATTGCAATTACTGATTTTCAAACAAAAGTTTTTTAAATTCTAGTGGAAATTCAACATTACAGAAACACAATTTCTTGTTTCTGAAAAGATTATGTTTTGGCCGTCGGTATATTACGAATTTTATTAAACAATATAATCTTTCATTTCAGGTAAAACTTTCAGTGATGTGACTGTTTTCATATCGTTCAAGTGTTATCAATAATTGAAGAGTATATCGAAATTATGCAAAAATTGAAGTAAAAAAATACTGAATAATCTATAATTATGGGTCTTCATAATTCAATAATTAAAAAGCTCAGAATCAGCTTATGTAAATACATCGGCAGAGCCCGATTCTTTATTCATATTCGTAATTAGATAGCTTTCCAACATGTCATTTTTCTATATTCCGCCAACTAAGCTGTTAAATAATGTATTTACTATGCAATAGATGCTTTTTTGTTTTGGCAGATCAGTCAATATTTATTCATATGTATAATGCCGATATGATACTGTCAGTTTATTTTTCTCCAGCACGCAAATATCAATATGTTTCAAAATATTTGAATTTGAGGCTAAACATTACGATACATGAAATATTCTCAAATTCCAGTTCTGTGATAAAACATGATGTTAAGAATATGTATATAAAGAGTTCTAAAATAGTTCTTTTGTTTTAATGTTTACTAAATGGTGTTTAATAGAAAAACATTCATGCTTGTATTCATATGTATAATGCCGATAATGATACTGTCAGTTTATTTTTCTCCAGCACGCAAATATCAATATGTTTCAAAATATTTGAATTTGAGGCTAAACATTACGATACATGAAATATTCTCAAATTCCAGTTCTGTGGTAAAACATGATGTTAAGAATATGTATATAAAGAGTTCTAAAATAGTTCTTTTGTTTTAATGTTTACTAAATGGTGTTTAATAGAAAAACATTCATGCTTGTATTCATATGTATAATGCCGATAATGATACTGTCAGTTTATTTTTCTCCAGCACGCAAATATCAATATGTTTCAAAATATTTGAATTTGAGGCTAAACATTACGATACATGAAATATTCTCAAATTCCAGTTCTGTGATAAAACATGATGTTAAGAATATGTATATAAAGAGTTCTAAAATAGTTCTTTTGTTTTAATGTTTACTAAATGGTGTTTAATAGAAAAACATTCATGCTTGTATTCATATGTATAATGCCGATAATGATACTGTCAGTTTATTTTTCTCCAGCACGCAAATATCAATATGTTTCAAAATATTTGAATTTGAGGCTAAACATTACGATACATGAAATATTCTCAAATTCCAGTTCTGTGATAAAACATGATGTTAAGAATATGTATATAAAGAGTTCTAAAATAGTTCTTTTGTTTTAATGTTTACTAAATGGTGTTTAATAGAAAAACATTCATGCTTGTATTCATATGTATAATGCCGATAATGATACTGTCAGTTTATTTTTCTCCAGCACGCAAATATCAATATGTTTCAAAATATTTGAATTTGAGGCTAAACATTACGATACATGAAATATTGTCAAATTCCAGTTCTGTGATAAAATATGATGTTAAGAATATGTATATAAAGAGTTCTAAAATAGTTCTTTTGTTTTAATGTTTACTAAATGGTGTTTAATAGAAAAACATTCATGCTTGTATTCATATGTATAATGCCGATAATGATACTGTCAGTTTATTTTTCTCCAGCACGCAAATATCAATATGTTTCAAAATATTTGAATTTGAGGCTAAACATTACGATACATGAAATATTCTCAAATTCCAGTTCTGTGATAAAACATGATGTTAAGAATATGTATATAAAGAGTTCTAAAATAGTTCTTTTGTTTTAATGTTTACTAAATGGTGTTTAATAGAAAAACATTCATGCTTGTATTCATATGTATAATGCCGATAATGATACTGTCAGTTTATTTTTCTCCAGCACGCAAATATCAATATGTTTCAAAATATTTGAATTTGAGGCTAAACATTACGATACATGAAATATTCTCAAATTCCAGTTCTGTGATAAAACATGATGTTAAGAATATGTATATAAAGAGTTCTAAAATAGTTCTTTTGTTTTAATGTTTACTAAATGGTGTTTAATAGAAAAACATTCATGCTTGTATTCATATGTATAATGCCGATAATGATACTGTCAGTTTATTTTTCTCCAGCACGCAAATATCAATATGTTTCAAAATATTTGAATTTGAGGCTAAACATTACGATACATGAAATATTCTCAAATTCCAGTTCTGTGATAAAACATGATGTTAAGAATATGTATATAAAGAGTTCTAAAATAGTTCTTTTGTTTTAATGTTTACTAAATGGTGTTTAATGGAAAAACATTCATGCTTGTTTTCATATGTATAATGCCGATAATGATACTGTCAGTTTATTTTTCTCCAGCACGCAAATATCAATATGTTTCAAAATATTTGAATTTGAGGCTAAACATTACGATACATGAAATATTATCAAATTCCAGTTCTGTGATAAAACATGATGTTAAGAATATGTATATAAAGAGTTCTAAAATAGTTCTTTTGTTTTAATGTTTACTAAATGGTGTTTAATAGAAAAACATTCATGCTTGTATTCATATGTATAATGCCGATAATGATACTGTCAGTTTATTTTTCTCCAGCACGCAAATATCAATATGTTTCAAAATATTTGAATTTGAGGCTAAACATTACGATACATGAAATATTCTCAAATTCCAGTTCTGTGATAAAACATGATGTTAAGAATATGTATATAAAGAGTTCTAAAATAGTTCTTTTGTTTTAATGTTTACTAAATGGTGTTTAATAGAAAAACATTCATGCTTGTATTCATATGTATAATGCCGATAATGATACTGTCAGTTTATTTTTCTCCAGCACGCAAATATCAATATGTTTCAAAATATTTGAATTTGAGGCTAAACATTACGATACATGAAATATTCTCAAATTCCAGTTCTGTGATAAAATATGATGTTAAGAATATGTATATAAAGAGTTCTAAAATAGTTCTTTTGTTTTAATGTTTACTAAATGGTGTTTAATAGAAAAACATTCATGCTTGTATTCATATGTATAATGCCGATAATGATACTGTCAGTTTATTTTTCTCCAGCACGCAAATATCAATATGTTTCAAAATATTTGAATTTGAGGCTAAACATTACGATACATGAAATATTCTCAAATTCCAGTTCTGTGATAAAACATGATGTTAAGAATATGTATATAAAGAGTTCTAAAATAGTTCTTTTGTTTTAATGTTTACTAAATGGTGTTTAATAGAAAAACATTCATGCTTGTATTCATATGTATAATGCCGATAATGATACTGTCAGTTTATTTTTCTCCAGTACGCAAATATCAATATGTTTCAAAATATTTGAATTTGAGGCTAAACATTACGATACATGAAATATTCTCAAATTCCAGTTCTGTGATAAAACATGATGTTAAGAATATGTATATAAAGAGTTCTAAAATAGTTCGTTTGTTTTAATGTTTACTAAATGGTGTTTAATAGAAAAACATTCATGCTTGTATTCATATGTATAATGCCGATAATGATACTGTCAGTTTATTTTTCTCCAGCACGCAAATATCAATATGTTCCAAAATATTTGAATTTGAGGCTAAACATTACGATACATGAAATATTCTCAAATTCCAGTTCTGTGATAAAACATGATGTTAAGAATATGTATATAAAGAGTTCTAAAATAGTTCTTTTGTTTTAATGTTTACTAAATGGTGTTTAATAGAAAAACATTCATGCTTGTATTCATATGTATAATGCCGATAATGATACTGTCAGTTTATTTTTCTCCAGCACGCAAATATCAATATGTTTCAAAATATTTGAATTTGAGGCTAAACATTACGATACATGAAATATTCTCAAATTCCAGTTCTGTGGTAAAACATGATGTTAAGAATATGTATATAAAGAGTTCTAAAATAGTTCTTTTGTTTTAATGTTTACTAAATGGTGTTTAATAGAAAAACATTCATGCTTGTATTCATATGTATAATGCCGATAATGATACTGTCAGTTTATTTTTCTCCAGCACGCAAATATCAATATGTTTCAAAATATTTGAATTTGAGGCTAAACATTACGATACATGAAATATTCTCAAATTCCAGTTCTGTGATAAAACATGATGTTAAGAATATGTATATAAAGAGTTCTAAAATAGTTCTTTTGTTTTAATGTTTACTAAATGGTGTTTAATAGAAAAACATTCATGCTTGTATTCATATGTATAATGCCGATAATGATACTGTCAGTTTATTTTTCTCCAGCACGCAAATATCAATATGTTTCAAAATATTTGAATTTGAGGCTAAACATTACGATACATGAAATATTCTCAAATTCCAGTTCTGTGATAAAACATGATGTTAAGAATATGTATATAAAGAGTTCTAAAATAGTTCTTTTGTTTTAATGTTTACTAAATGGTGTTTAATAGAAAAACATTCATGCTTGTATTCATATGTATAATGCCGATAATGATACTGTCAGTTTATTTTTCTCCAGCACGCAAATATCAATATGTTTCAAAATATTTGAATTTGAGGCTAAACATTACGATACATGAAATATTGTCAAATTCCAGTTCTGTGATAAAATATGATGTTAAGAATATGTATATAAAGAGTTCTAAAATAGTTCTTTTGTTTTAATGTTTACTAAATGGTGTTTAATAGAAAAACATTCATGCTTGTATTCATATGTATAATGCCGATAATGATACTGTCAGTTTATTTTTCTCCAGCACGCAAATATCAATATGTTTCAAAATATTTGAATTTGAGGCTAAACATTACGATACATGAAATATTCTCAAATTCCAGTTCTGTGATAAAACATGATGTTAAGAATATGTATATAAAGAGTTCTAAAATAGTTCTTTTGTTTTAATGTTTACTAAATGGTGTTTAATAGAAAAACATTCATGCTTGTATTCATATGTATAATGCCGATAATGATACTGTCAGTTTATTTTTCTCCAGCACGCAAATATCAATATGTTTCAAAATATTTGAATTTGAGGCTAAACATTACGATACATGAAATATTCTCAAATTCCAGTTCTGTGATAAAACATGATGTTAAGAATATGTATATAAAGAGTTCTAAAATAGTTCTTTTGTTTTAATGTTTACTAAATGGTGTTTAATAGAAAAACATTCATGCTTGTATTCATATGTATAATGCCGATAATGATACTGTCAGTTTATTTTTCTCCAGCACGCAAATATCAATATGTTTCAAAATATTTGAATTTGAGGCTAAACATTACGATACATGAAATATTCTCAAATTCCAGTTCTGTGATAAAACATGATGTTAAGAATATGTATATAAAGAGTTCTAAAATAGTTCTTTTGTTTTAATGTTTACTAAATGGTGTTTAATGGAAAAACATTCATGCTTGTATTCATATGTATAATGCCGATAATGATACTGTCAGTTTATTTTTCTCCAGCACGCAAATATCAATATGTTTCAAAATATTTGAATTTGAGGCTAAACATTACGATACATGAAATATTATCAAATTCCAGTTCTGTGATAAAACATGATGTTAAGAATATGTATATAAAGAGTTCTAAAATAGTTCTTTTGTTTTAATGTTTACTAAATGGTGTTTAATAGAAAAACATTCATGCTTGTATTCATATGTATAATGCCGATAATGATACTGTCAGTTTATTTTTCTCCAGCACGCAAATATCAATATGTTTCAAAATATTTGAATTTGAGGCTAAACATTACGATACATGAAATATTCTCAAATTCCAGTTCTGTGATAAAACATGATGTTAAGAATATGTATATAAAGAGTTCTAAAATAGTTCTTTTGTTTTAATGTTTACTAAATGGTGTTTAATAGAAAAACATTCATGCTTGTATTCATATGTATAATGCCGATAATGATACTGTCAGTTTATTTTTCTCCAGCACGCAAATATCAATATGTTTCAAAATATTTGAATTTGAGGCTAAACATTACGATACATGAAATATTCTCAAATTCCAGTTCTGTGATAAAATATGATGTTAAGAATATGTATATAAAGAGTTCTAAAATAGTTCTTTTGTTTTAATGTTTACTAAATGGTGTTTAATAGAAAAACATTCATGCTTGTATTCATATGTATAATGCCGATAATGATACTGTCAGTTTATTTTTCTCCAGCACGCAAATATCAATATGTTTCAAAATATTTGAATTTGAGGCTAAACATTACGATACATGAAATATTCTCAAATTCCAGTTCTGTGATAAAACATGATGTTAAGAATATGTATATAAAGAGTTCTAAAATAGTTCTTTTGTTTTAATGTTTACTAAATGGTGTTTAATAGAAAAACATTCATGCTTGTATTCATATGTATAATGCCGATAATGATACTGTCAGTTTATTTTTCTCCAGCACGCAAATATCAATATGTTTCAAAATATTTGAATTTGAGGCTAAACATTACGATACATGAAATATTCTCAAATTCCAGTTCTGTGATAAAACATGATGTTAAGAATATGTATATAAAGAGTTCTAAAATAGTTCTTTTGTTTTAATGTTTACTAAATGGTGTTTAATAGAAAAACATTCATGCTTGTATTCATATGTATAATGCCGATAATGATACTGTCAGTTTATTTTTCTCCAGCACGCAAATATCAATATGTTCCAAAATATTTGAATTTGAGGCTAAACATTACGATACATGAAATATTCTCAAATTCCAGTTCTGTGATAAAACATGATGTTAAGAATATGTATATAAAGAGTTCTAAAATAGTTCTTTTGTTTTAATGTTTACTAAATGGTGTTTAATAGAAAAACATTCATGCTTGTATTCATATGTATAATGCCGATAATGATACTGTCAGTTTATTTTTCTCCAGCACGCAAATATCAATATGTTTCAAAATATTTGAATTTGAGGCTAAACATTACGATACATGAAATATTCTCAAATTCCAGTTCTGTGATAAAATATGATGTTAAGAATATGTATATAAAGAGTTCTAAAATAGTTCTTTTGTTTTAATGTTTACTAAATGGTGTTTAATAGAAAAACATTCATGCTTGTATTCATATGTATAATGCCGATAATGATACTGTCAGTTTATTTTTCTCCAGCACGCAAATATCAATATGTTTCAAAATATTTGAATTTGAGGCTAAACATTACGATACATGAAATATTCTCAAATTCCAGTTCTGTGATAAAACATGATGTTAAGAATATGTATATAAAGAGTTCTAAAATAGTTCTTTTGTTTTAATGTTTACTAAATGGTGTTTAATAGAAAAACATTCATGCTTGTATTCATATGTATAATGCCGATAATGATACTGTCAGTTTATTTTTCTCCAGCACGCAAATATCAATATGTTTCAAAATATTTGAATTTGAGGCTAAACATTACGATACATGAAATATTCTCAAATTCCAGTTCTGTGATAAAATATGATGTTAAGAATATGTATATAAAGAGTTCTAAAATAGTTCTTTTGTTTTAATGTTTACTAAATGGTGTTTAATAGAAAAACATTCATGCTTGTATTCATATGTATAATGCCGATAATGATACTGTCAGTTTATTTTTCTCCAGCACGCAAATATCAATATGTTTCAAAATATTTGAATTTGAAGCTAAACATTACGATACATGAAATATTCTCAAATTCCAGTTCTGTGATAAAACATGATGTTAAGAATATGTATATAAAGAGTTCTAAAATAGTTCTTTTGTTTTAATGTTTACTAAATGGTGTTTAATAGAAAAACATTCATGCTTGTATTCATATGTATAATGCCGATAATGATACTGTCAGTTTATTTTTCTCCAGCACGCAAATATCAATATGTTTCAAAATATTTGAATTTGAGGCTAAACATTACGATACATGAAATATTCTCAAATTCCAGTTCTGTGATAAAATATGATGTTAAGAATATGTATATAAAGAGTTCTAAAATAGTTCTTTTGTTTTAATGTTTACTAAATGGTGTTTAATAGAAAAACATTCATGCTTGTATTCATATGTATAATGCCGATAATGATACTGTCAGTTTATTTTTCTCCAGCACGCAAATATCAATATGTTTCAAAATATTTGAATTTGAGGCTAAACATTACTATACATGAAATATTCTCAAATTCCAGTTCTGTGATAAAACATGATGTTAAGAATATGTATATAAAGAGTTCTAAAATAGTTCTTTTGTTTTAATGTTTACTAAATGGTGTTTAATAGAAAAACATTCATGCTTGTATTCATATGTATAATGCCGATAATGATACTGTCAGTTTATTTTTCTCCAGCACGCAAATATCAATATGTTTCAAAATATTTGAATTTGAGGCTAAACATTACGATACATGAAATATTCTCAAATTCCAGTTCTGTGATAAAACAAGATGTTAAGAATATGTATATAAAGAGTTCTAAAATAGTTCTTTTGTTTTAATGTTTACTAAATGGTGTTTAATAGAAAAACATTCATGCTTGTATTCATATGTATAATGCCGATAATGATACTGTCAGTTTATTTTTCTCCAGCACGCAAATATCAATATGTTCCAAAATATTTGAATTTGAGGCTAAACATTACGATACATGAAATATTCTCAAATTCCAGTTCTGTGATAAAACATGATGTTAAGAATATGTATATAAAGAGTTCTAAAATAGTTCTTTTGTTTTAATGTTTACTAAATGGTGTTTAATAGAAAAACATTCATGCTTGTATTCATATGTATAATGCCGATAATGATACTGTCAGTTTATTTTTCTCCAGCACGCAAATATCAATATGTTTCAAAATATTTGAATTTGAGGCTAAACATTACGATACATGAAATATTCTCAAATTCCAGTTCTGTGATAAAATATGATGTTAAGAATATGTATATAAAGAGTTCTAAAATAGTTCTTTTGTTTTAATGTTTACTAAATGGTGTTTAATAGAAAAACATTCATGCTTGTATTCATATGTATAATGCCGATAATGATACTGTCAGTTTATTTTTCTCCAGCACGCAAATATCAATATGTTTCAAAATATTTGAATTTGAGGCTAAACATTACGATACATGAAATATTCTCAAATTCCAGTTCTGTGATAAAACATGATGTTAAGAATATGTATATAAAGAGTTCTAAAATAGTTCTTTTGTTTTAATGTTTACTAAATGGTGTTTAATAGAAAAACATTCATGCTTGTATTCATATGTATAATGCCGATAATGATACTGTCAGTTTATTTTTCTCCAGCACGCAAATATCAATATGTTTCAAAATATTTGAATTTGAGGCTAAACATTACGATACATGAAATATTCTCAAATTCCAGTTCTGTGATAAAATATGATGTTAAGAATATGTATATAAAGAGTTCTAAAATAGTTCTTTTGTTTTAATGTTTACTAAATGGTGTTTAATAGAAAACATTCATGCTTGTATTCATATGTATAATGCCGATAATGATACTGTCAGTTTATTTTTCTCCAGCACGCAAATATCAATATGTTTCAAAATATTTGAATTTGAGGCTAAACATTACGATACATGAAATATTCTCAAATTCCAGTTCTGTGATAAAACATGATGTTAAGAATATGTATATAAAGAGTTCTAAAATAGTTCTTTTGTTTTAATGTTTACTAAATGGTGTTTAATAGAAAAACATTCATGCTTGTATTCATATGTATAATGCCGATAATGATACTGTCAGTTTATTTTTCTCCAGCACGCAAATATCAATATGTTTCAAAATATTTGAATTTGAGGCTAAACATTACGATACATGAAATATTCTCAAATTCCAGTTCTGTGATAAAACATGATGTTAAGAATATGTATATAAAGAGTTCTAAAATAGTTCTTTTGTTTTAATGTTTACTAAATGGTGTTTAATAGAAAAACATTCATGCTTGTATTCATATGTATAATGCCGATAATGATACTGTCAGTTTATTTTTCTCCAGCACGCAAATATCAATATGTTTCAAAATATTTGAATTTGAGGCTAAACATTACGATACATGAAATATTCTCAAATTCCAGTTCTGTGATAAAACATGATGTTAAGAATATGTATATAAAGAGTTCTAAAATAGTTCTTTTGTTTTAATGTTTACTAAATGGTGTTTAATAGAAAAACATTCATGCTTGTATTCATATGTATAATGCCGATAATGATACTGTCAGTTTATTTTTCTCCAGCACGCAAATATCAATATGTTTCAAAATATTTGAATTTGAGGCTAAACATTACGATACATGAAATATTCTCAAATTCCAGTTCTGTGATAAAACATGATGTTAAGAATATGTATATAAAGAGTTCTAAAATAGTTCTTTTGTTTTAATGTTTACTAAATGGTGTTTAATAGAAAAACATTCATGCTTGTATTCATATGTATAATGCCGATAATGATACTGTCAGTTTATTTTTCTCCAGCACGCAAATATCAATATGTTTCAAAATATTTGAATTTGAGGCTAAACATTACGATACATGAAATATTCTCAAATTCCAGTTCTGTGATAAAATATGATGTTAAGAATATGTATATAAAGAGTTCTAAAATAGTTCTTTTGTTTTAATGTTTACTAAATGGTGTTTAATAGAAAAACATTCATGCTTGTATTCATATGTATAATGCCGATAATGATACTGTCAGTTTATTTTTCTCCAGCACGCAAATATCAATATGTTTCAAAATATTTGAATTTGAGGCTAAACATTACGATACATGAAATATTCTCAAATTCCAGTTCTGTGATAAAATATGATGTTAAGAATATGTATATAAAGAGTTCTAAAATAGTTCTTTTGTTTTAATGTTTACTAAATGGTGTTTAATAGAAAAACATTCATGCTTGTATTCATATGTATAATGCCGATAATGATACTGTCAGTTTATTTTTCTCCAGCACGCAAATATCAATATGTTTCAAAATATTTGAATTTGAGGCTAAACATTACGATACATGAAATATTCTCAAATTCCAGTTCTGTGATAAAACATGATGTTAAGAATATGTATATAAAGAGTTCTAAAATAGTTCTTTTGTTTTAATGTTTACTAAATGGTGTTTAATAGAAAAACATTCATGCTTGTGTATTTAGTTTCTTTAAATATAATGTGAATAAAATATTTAAAAACAGATATATGGAATTTAACTAAAGACTTCCATCAGAATAAGATTACAAAAGGTGTTGAATTTGTAGTTTTTTTTTTAATAAAATTAATGCTACGTAACGTCCTTAATATATATGTTACGGTCAATATGATTAATCCTGTGATTATTAATAATAACCGGTTATTATTAATAATGACCGTAGAATATCATTGTAAGTTATTATTTAATTATCTTTTATTACGTACTTAATGACTTTCCCTGGTATATAGGATTGAAGGAACAAAATACTGAAAAACCTATAATTATGGGCCTTCATAGCTTAGTAACCGAAAAGTCCAGAATCAGCTTATGTAAATACAGAGACAGCGTCTGTATTGATATTCGTAATTCGATAGCTTTCCAACATGTCATTTTACTATATTCCGCGAACTAAGATGTTAAATTAATTTATTTACTATACATGTTTTCTTTGTGACAGATCATTAAACATTTTTTCATATGTTTAATGCAGATATGATGCTGTCAGTTTATTTCACCCAGCATGTAAATATCAATATGGTTAAAAATATTTAAATTTGGGGCTAAACATTACGCTACCTGAAATATTCTCAAGTTAAAGTGTTTGTGATCAAATATGAGCTTAACAATGCGTATTTATATAAAGAAAGATCTGAAAATTGTTATTACGTTTTAATATTTACTAAATGATGTTTAATAGAAAAACATTTAGGCTTGTATTTGGTTTCTTTAAATATAATACGAATAAAATATTTAAAAAGAGACATATGGAATTTAACTAAACGCTTTTGTATCAAAATGAGGTTACAAAAGATGTTGAAAGTCATTAATTTGTCTTTTTGTTGTTTGTTTGTACTTTATTTTATTCCTGCTTGGTCAGAACCTTAATATAAACCATACAGTTTATCATTTTCAATTAAAGTAATTTTTTGTAGCACGTCAAAACATAGCTTATGTCTTAAACCCTTGAAGATTAGTGTATATTTTTCTACCACTTAATTTTGATCAAAAATTGTACAAAATGTTTTTAACAAGACCTTATTTTTATAACTTTAAAGGAAAAGCTGTAAAATTGCATTTGCGTATTTTCAAATGCAATTTCTTGAAAATTCTGGAGAGAAGCCAACATTTTAGAAACACAATTATTTGCCCTTGAGAGTGTTAAATTATGACGGTTAGTGTAATATGCAGTTGTTATTAAACAATATAATCTTTCACTAGATGTAAAACATTCAGTGATATAAATATAATCTTATCTTTCCAGTATTAACAAAATTGAAGTGTACATCGAAAATATTTTATAAATTCAGACATAAAGTGCCTAACCCTTAAATGCATTATTATTTTTTTCTTAGAATTGTGTTTTTTTTTTTTTTTTTTTTTACTTATATTAAGGATTAGACACCAAAATTTTTAAGATAGGTTTTTAACTTTATTTAGTAGGACATTTATGTGACTTTTAGAGGATTAATATTTCTATATAAATATTGTGGCTGCGAAGTTTTAATAATTGATTTATTTATTAAAAATTAAATAAAAAGTGATGCAAATTTGCATGCATCACTATGCATTTAAGGGTTAAGAGGGCATGAGAAGAAACGCTCAAGTTAATGGGAAGGTTATTTTAAAATTTCTCGCTTGCATTTTAATATTTTTAAAGGTTTTTTTTTTTTTTTTTTCATAGGATAGGTGAAGTTGAGTCTATTACGTTGTTAGTTTCTACTTTTTCTATTTTGGTTCTAGTTTTTCTTATATATATATAAGGGTACTTCCACTTTCAGAACCAGTTCCAACCAGTTCCAAAATTGAAAATGCCCGTTTATAAAAAAAAAACTGAATCAAAAATCGGAAAAGTAAAAACTAACAACGTTAGAGATCGATCTCAGCTATCCTAAGCCAAAAAAAAACATTTAAAAATCTTAAAATGCGAAAGATAAATTTTAAAATAACCTTCCCATAACCTTTAATTATAGGTCTCTATTTAGTAACACAAAAGTTCAGAATCAACTTATATCATCCCGCACACAGCACGAGTTTGTATTGACATTTATAATTAGATAGCCTTCTTTTATGATACTTTCCCATATTCTGTCAACTAATATGTTAAATAATTTATATTTAGCTGTAATTTCTATTTTCCTATTGGCAAAATGTCCAATATTCAGTCATATATATATATCAATATGCTACTGTCAGTTTATTGTTTCCCGGCCGGCAAATGACAATAAGTCTGAAAATATTCGAAATTAGGATTAAATACTACATAAAATATTTTTTAGTTCCAGTTAATATGTTCAAAGATGAGCTTAAGAACTTTTATTTACATTAGTGAATTTCCAAATATTAGTAGTTGTATTTTAAAAAGCTTTAGATTTTGTTTATTATTATATGAGTCATTTGGTTTCTAAAAAAATAAATATTTTAATTTAATAATATTAAAGTAATAGTATTCGATAACATTGAACAATATTTAATAATATTAAATAATAATACGATTGTTAAAATATTTCTGTCTTAATAAATATTTATCGTATTCTTGAGACGCTTTTTTTATCCTTAAAAATGCACTAAATAGGGAAGTGGCTTATATTATAAGTGTACAGATATTTTTTTCTGTGTATGTGTTCACTTCCTTTTTTTATGCTTGTAATGATGTGTTATACTTTTGTTAGTTCTTTATTTAAAAAGAAAAAAGAAAAGAAAAGAAAAATAAATATAATTAGTTAAGTTGGCTAACGTAAGTTATATATCAATAAACATATTTAAATTTAGAAAATAACTACTTTCATAAATTAATTCTTCTAATAAAATATTTATGTGTTGCAAAAATTCTAACAAAAAACGAATTTTTAATGTAAGTTCAGGAACTACACTGTAAAACTTAATCCCTCAAATTGACAGAAAAAACTGTAAATTTTGGTGCCAGTGGAAAACCGTTTAATTTACAGAAAATATCTGTATATTTTCATTAAAAAAGTTTTTTTCTGAAACAAATGTAGATTTTATCTGTAAAAATTACAAAATTCACATTTTTTGACAGGAAAAAACTGTTTTTCTCTAAAACAGTTGTTTTCTGTAAAAAATACGACATTTTCTGTTAAAATTACAGTTATTGTACAGTGTATTATTGTTTTATTTAGGTAAATATTTCATTTTAGATATTAAAAATTACTCATAAGTGATATTAAAAAATATTCATTTATATTAATAAAATAATGTGTTTGTATTTTATGTGCGGTTATGTGTTGGAAATGGTAAGAGTTCTAGTTTTTATATGTCAAACATTAAAAATTTCAAAAAAATATTAAAATACTTATTAGGTACGTCATTTTTTTACTTTCCTATTTTTTAAGTGTTAAATCTTGGAGCGTGCCACATTAAAAAAATCTTCGATTTTAAATGAAAATACAGTAAATATTCCTATTGATATTCTAAAAAGGTAGAAGATATCGAACTTCTTGCGATTGTATAGGAAAGGATCATAATTAAATTACACCTTTTACATTTCCATAAAAACTACATTTATTATGTTTTATAATATAAATATTAAAATGTATATCTATATTTCTTGAATCCATTTATAATTTTCTTTTACGCGAACCGCCATAGAAATATTAACTTAGTAAAATTCCTTACATGTTTGCAAAAATAGCATGAACTTCAAATTACGGAAATTAAAAAAAATATATATATCACTGACAAAGGATGTGAATTATCTTTCACTTTGCTAAACAACGCATAACCAGCAGAGTGAAAAAAAAATGTGTCCAGACCAGGGATCGAACCCAGATACCCTGGTATAGCGCACCAAGTGCTTTACCATTTAAGCCATCTGGACGACATCCAGTCTGGGATTTTTCACTTATACGTTGGCAAGACTGCAACTTCGCAGCCCAAGATGGAATGTCATACATGAACGCACTACCCAGTGGCGTACATGAGACGAATAAATTCCCAGCATCGGATAATATCGAATTTATTCGTCTCATGTACGCCACTGGGTAGTGTGCTCCTGTATGACATTCCATCTTGCGCTTCAAATTAAATTAAATGGTAAAGGTTTCAATGGTAAAGCACTTGATGCGCTGTATCTGTATTCGATCACCGGTTTGGACATATTTTTATCACTCTGTTCGTTATGCGTTGTTTAGCAAAGTGAAAATTAATTCACACCCTTTGTCGGTGAAATTAAATTTACGCGCAGTTTCAGTCCTGGTGAAAATTTAATTGGAAATTAAAAAAATATATACATCGTTCTTTAAACTGTTACGAGTTATTGGGCTGTTCGGAAAGTCCCTTCCGTTTGGGAAAACCAATTCGTACCGGAAAATTCTACCCGTCAATTATTAGACATTAGATATCAGAATTAATGTCTAATAATTAAATGGTAGAATTTTCCGGTACGAACCAACTTTCCCAAACAGAAATAACTTTCCGAACAACCCGATATTATTTAGAAGTAAGTCTTTCACTGCACTATAAGAAATACAGATGTTTCTTAATCTAGGAAAATATAATATAATCACGAACGAAAACATACAATAACCTTTTCCGAGTTAAGCACGATTCCAAAAAGCGTTCTTTATCATTAGAAACCGCAAAGAGCAATATATTTTAGAGATTTAAAGATGCATTTTTAAAATACGGGATATTTATCTGCCACTGGCGTTTCCGAGTAGGTTTTATAATGTATTAATCTTTTTACTGAATCAAGAAAGCTGGTTTTTAGGTTTTCTATCCACATTCTCAAGTAAACATTTTCATATTCACCAAACATGTTTTATAAACATGATAAATTATCAGTATGAACATTGATGTTTAAATTCATATTATTTTACAACACTTGCACATATAAATTCAACTACGCAACTCAAAATGTTTAATTAGTAGCGTCTTAAACACAGATTTTCCGGTTGAGAAAACTGGTTAATACATTATAAAAACTACTCGTAAACGTAACTTTTCCGAAAATCAGTTGCAGCGAAAAACACCCTTTTACTTACCCATACGTAATATAGAATAAGTCCTATAATCCTTTAAAAAAAAAAAAAAAAAAAAAAAAAAAAATGACTGATTTACACGTTTCAGACACTGGAGATTTTGAAAAACATATTTTTAGAAAAATAAAAATTGCCGTCCGTCTGTCTGTGTGTCTGTAAACGCTCTATCTCCCGAACAAGTTGAGACGGAGACTGGAAATTCGGTATGCACTTAGTATGTAATAATGCGAAGAAGCCTATTGAATTTCAGTAACCTCGATTATCCGGAACTATTTTTTTCGGATTCTCGAAATTTTCGTTCCGATGGCGTTAAAAATTTCGTTCCTTTCACTCTGGCTAGAGCATCATCATTTTGATGCTCTAGCCAGAGTGAAAGTGCTTTTGTGCAATGGTGAAGGATTTTATTTGAAACTGTTTTACATTTTTGATAATGAAGGACGTTTTTAATGAAAATTTGTAACCATGTTTTTAGATAATGTCTGAATGTAAATTGGTAGTCTGGACAATAAATAGTAAATCTACAGACATTAGCAAATGAACACCTGTTTTAATGTTTTAAGTGTATTTTAACAGTTACTGCCCGATTAAGATTATACATTTCGATATTGAATAAGTCGTTGTTTCCATGGCAACAGTACTTTTCTCTTGTTGTTTCCGACACTAACAAAATGGAAGTCAAATTGACAGTTCTCAGAAAAGACCATTATTTTTTAGCTCGAAACATTTTTAATCAATTTAAATTTTGTTCTAAATCGTAGAATACGATTGTATATACATATATGTATATGGCAAAACTGTAGTTATAAAAGTGTGTTCATTTAAGTTAAATTTACTGAAACTAGTTCAGTATGAAGGGTAGAAAAAAGAGTTTTTCATAAAATAATTATCATAAAAGCATATTTTTTTTCATTTCATTTTGTCGCCAACCAGTGATAAATAGCAAAAAATACGAAATTTTCATAATTTTTTACGAACGGTATATCGAGGTACCGCAGCAATTTTTTCTGTAAACGTATATATCCTCATGAGAAGAATATTCTGTAATTTGTTTAAACATTTCTATGAATGCGCTTAGGGTTAGTAACTAAAAAGACCAGAATCTTCTTACGTAAATAGTCCACACAGCACGAGTCTGTATTGATATAGCTCATTAGATAGCATTTTAACAAATATTTTTTTCTATATTCTGTCTACTAAGATAGTAATTCATTTATTCTGCAATTTTCGTTATCTTGGTATGACAGAACATCCAATATTTGATCATGTATGTAATGTCAATATTGTGCAGTCAGTTTATTTTTTCTTGACATACAAATGTCATTATGTCTCAAAATATTTGAAGTAAAGATTAAATTTTATGCAAAGTAAAATATTTCTTAGTTACAGCTGTAGGTTAAAACACAAGCTTAAATTTTTTTATTTACATTGGATAATTTCAAAACATTTTTATTATATTTTAAGGTTTTCCTAACCAAGTTTATGGATTCCTTTATTACAAGGGAACAACTTTTGATGAAACTCGCACCTAGTGTTAAGACCTGGAGCATTTTATAGCCATATAGGCCAGAGTTAGCCTATCAAATGTGCCTGCAGAAATCGTATTATACGAGGGTAAGTCATTAAGTAAGTCACAAAAGGTAATTAAATCATAAAATACAATGATATTCACTTCAAAACTATTTTTATTTCTCAACATATTCTCCACCAATATTTATATACTCATATCACTGTTTTATCAGTGATCCAACACCAGCTGCATAACATTCTTTGGGTTGCTGTCTCAGCCACATTAGGACTTCAAGCTGAACATTTCATCATCTGTGAACATCATCTTGCAACTTCTTCAACATCCACCATACGGCTTCAACTTAGCCTCAAGCGATTTTCATCTGTTTAGTCCACTAAAAAAACATTTTAGAAGCAAGATGGTGTTCACAGATGATGAAAAGATTCAACTTGAAGTCCTAATGGGGCTGAGACAGCAACCCAAAGAAGGTTATGCAGCTGGTGTTGGGGCACTGATAAAAAGGTGATACAAGTGCATAAATATTGTTGGAGAATATGTTGAGAAATAAAAATAGTTTTGAAGTGAATATCATTGTAAGTTATTATTTAATTATCTTTTGTGACTTACTTAATGACTTACCCTCGTATATATTTTGTATACATTTAATTATAATGTAAAGAATTTTAAATAGTTCGTTTCACGCCAAAAGCGAGTTAAATCGCCAAATAAGCTACGAAATAAGTGTATCGCGGAAAACATCACATGTCCTGACCATACTTAGATTCCTTCCCTTTTATATCTTTCAGTATGTTTTACTTTAAAAGAAAAACGTATTTTATAATATTGCAATGAAATGTAACTTTAAATATTAAAAGGCGCTTTAATGTAAAATTTTAAGCATGTTATATCGTATTTAAATAAGTATTTTATTTCATTAATAAAAATAAATCTAATTGTTATTAATATCAAAATTAACTTTTATTTAAAATATTCCATGCATAACATTTTAACATCAAAAAGTAGAAATAAAAATCCGAAGTAGAATATTTAAGTAAGTATATTATTTTAAAGATAAATCTTTAAAAGTTATTAACATCGAAATTTACTTTTATTAGAAATGTTCCATTTTATCATGAAAAATATAAAGCAACCCGTTGAAGTATTTTTAAACAAAAAAGTTTTATAAAACAACAACCTGAAATAGAGTATTTTAATCGATAAAAATTTTTTACATGAAGATTTAGAACAGGGGTTCTCAAACTACGGTACGCGTACCAATACTGATACGCAAAGCTCTGGCTACTGGTATGCAAAAGTCTGACACTGTTATGTGAAATGAAATACAGTATATATATTATAAGGAAATCAAAAACGGCTTAGGTTTATCATCCAAGAAATTTTTGAACGCTATTTTGTGTGTGTGTGTGTGTGTGTTACTACAAAATATCTATCTGAATGCACTTTTTCTTCAATTCTTCATATGAAAAACAAATGCAGGAAAGAACTAAACATCGAATCTGACTTACGACTACAGCTAACTAATATTGAAACAGACACGATGAATCTGTGCTTGATAGAACATGCTTACCCTTTTTATTAACGATACTAGGGAATTACTGCAATAAAGCTACTATGGATGAATCAGTAGGCCAATATGTCATAAGGATTGTGGTTGTTTTTCAACCAAAACACTGTATTTTGATATAGTATGTATTATTAAAACGTAATGATGATAATATTTTTTTTTATTTGAATGTTAATACAGGGTGACAATTATTGAACTATATGAAATTAAACCGTCATAACTTCTGAACGGTTTGCGCGATGAAACTCAAACTTCGTGGTTGGCCGCAGGGCATGATGGGAATTAGTATGTGCATGCGCACTCAACTTGTAGTTGTTGGCCATTTGCAAGTGAAAGTGTCACGGTACAGCGTGCCTGAGCGCACTTCGCGATCGAGAAGTCTCTCCACCCTCAACGGGTGACTGTGTGATGTGCAATGTCCAGTCACGGAATTATCGACCCGATATTTGTTGACGGCACGGTGACTACTGAACGATACGTGAAGGTTTTGGAAAATGATTTCATCCCCATTATCCAAATTGACCCTGATTTCGACAAGATGTGGTTCATGCAAGATGGAACTCGACCCCATCGGACCAAGAAAGTGTTTGATGTCCTAGAAGAGCACTTTGGGAACCGCATTTTGGCTCTGGGGTACCCAGAGGCCAATTGGAATGGGACTTGCTTGGCCGCTATTTTGTCCGGATCTGAACACATGTGACTCATTTTTGTGGGACTACATTAAAGACAATGTGTACAGAAATAACCCCAAAACCATTGCTGAGCTGAAAACTGCCATTCAGGAGGTCATCGACAGCATCGATGTTCTGACACTTCAACGGGTCATGAAGAATTTTGCTATTCGTCTGCGCCACATCATAGCCAATGATGGCAGCCATATCGAACATGTCATAACCTAAATCCGAATATCTGTAGTGACGTTTACATATTGAATAAAGTTTGTGCACTCAGTAGTTTTTAAATAATTTACGTGTTATTTCATATAGTTCAATAATTGTCACCCTGTATAAAGCAGTCAATCTAAGTATCAATTTAGAAACGTAATCATGCATTTTGAAGTACAGTTAAACCTGCTAAGCTGGAAGCGTAAAAGACCTAGGAAGTATTCCGTTTTAGACAAGTTCTGTTTTTTCAGTGTTTTCTATATTAGCTTTATGTGTGTTGCCTGGTGGTACGCGGAAGTATGAACTTCGATTTAATTATACGCCTGTCTAAAAATTTGGTAACCCCTGATCTAGAAGAAAAGTTGGAAACAAAAAGAAGACCTAGTTTTCGAACTTCTGCTATCTAGACTTAAATTCATCGCTCTAACTAGTCAACCGCCAAGCATATAGCCGTAAAGCAACAAAACATTAAAATAACTAATCTCTGATCTGAAGGCAGGAATCTAAGTACGGTCACGTCATATCAGCCGCGAGACACCAGTTGTTACGAATACAAACCACTACTTGCACACAACAGAAGACTATGACATTTCGGCAGTCTCGGCTGGAAAAATTCTACGGTAACGAATAAAATAAATTTTTAAATCTCTATAATAAAACCGTAAGTCATGTGACTGTCATCAACAGTTCCGGAATGTCCGCTTCACTTTTTCATATGCCAGGCGGCCATTTTTATTAAAAATTATTTTTTCGAATAAAACTTCATAAATGTGACATTTTTAGAAAGATCGTTCAAAATAAATTAATATTTGAGAGATGACTTACGTTCAATTATGTATATATTCTCCAATAACTTCAGTTGAAATTAGCTTCGTAGTTCAAATTCTCTATCCATGAAAGTAAACAAAAAAAAAAAGATTCATTCGTCGTGAAGGTTTAAAATATTAAACCATTAAACCATGGAGATAATCGTTCGTAAAGTTAGTTTTCCATGAAAGATTTTTTGGAGCGCTGCCTGGTGTCAAAAAAATAATTCGTACCAGTGACACAATCAAAGTTTACCATAATTATGTGCTATACAACTCAACTTCATTCTTTATCTTTTCTTGATGTAAGCTGAATGTAAACAAATACAACTCATGTAATGATATTTAATGAATCAAATTTCGAAACAAATTGTCAGTTAATTTGGTATTTATGTATTATACGTGAAAGGAAGAGAGACCACCGAAAATGATTGTTAATCACCAATCGTATTTACCATTATTAATGCCCAATCGCTTTCAAAACAGTAATTTAATATACATTTACAAAATACATAACATCATTAAGTACTTTTGTGTTATTTGGGCGCAAATCTCGCCAATAGAATTTTTAAAATCGTCAATACCAGCTTTTATTTTTCGCGTGTGCAAATTAGAAACGATACTTTTATTTTGAAATCAAATGTTCTGATGGAACAGCTGTCGTAGACGCACCGGGGCACTATATTAACTATAGAGTTGCAATATAGAGAGAAAAAACGGGTTGCTGTAATTAGAATTATAGGCGGTAATGTTGGTGTGACATATTTACGTGATTATCAAAACTGGCTTCCAAAAGTTCAATGTTTCACCAAACAATACTCGAAAATTACGTGTTATAATATGCACTCCGATTATGTCACATTATTCAAGACGTTTTAAATGAGAATAATGATAGATTTTCTTCTTGATTCTCCCGTAATCAAGTCTACAGCCAAAGTTAGCGAGAAACAAACAAACAAACAAAAAAATATTGGCAACAATATGGTTCAGTGTAAATGGTGGATATCATTAAAGACTTTCACAAAATAGACTTCATTGCACCAAATCGTATTAACTAAAATACGCCATTTGGCAATGGATCCAATTACGGAAAACTACTTAATATGTTTAAGAATCTCCTCATTAGCAAGCATATTGCAAATGATAAGCAAACGGATATGAAGCATAAATGCTTAAGTTGGTTAAGCGGTTTTTGTCAAGAAAGATGAAATACATAACAACAAAAAATATGCGAAATGCTACCATGATCGAAAAAGTTTTTGATTTGTCTATTAGAATCTTCCGGTTTGGCGAAGGATTACAGAAAAAAAAATAAATTATGAATAAAAGTAACGTGTTACAGTGCTTAACATACATTTAAGGGAGACCAAACTGGTCGCCAGTGGCGGCTAGTGCAATTATAATGTTGTATTTTTTCAAACTGAAATCCTCAGGTTCTTGAATGAATTTTTAAAAATTTTTCAATATTTTATTCTTGTTATTAACCGATTTGTATTTTAAAGTGCTTTAAAAAAAAATTCTATATTAATAGTCCCATGAGTTCTCTCAAAATTGCATTTGCAGAAAGCTGTGCTGCTGTAAAATCAATAAATACGATTTTTACAGACAGACATTATCCGTTCTCTAACTTAGGCCTGTACACTCTAAAAACGACATTTTCAAAACTGAGCAAAAAATACTCAAATCTGAGTATGTCGCACAGTCAAAATGGCTCCGAATCAAAATGACTCAAGTTTGAAACATGCATATACTCATTTCTGAAAACATACACACACTCAAGAATAAAACATCATGTGCTCCTATTTGAGTATGTCCATATTTCACAAGTGAGTTTGAACGGATTTCTATGTGCTCATTTTTGAGTACGTCCATGTTTCAAAAAGTAGTATGAACTGATTCTAATCAATGATGAGTATGTCCGTGCCTCAAAAATGAGTATGAACTGACTTCTATGTGTCCGTTTTTGAGTATGTTCATGTTTCAAAAATGAGTACGAACCGACTTCTACGTGCTCATTTTTGAGTAGGTCCATGTTTCAAAAAATGAGCATGAACTGACCTCTATGTTCTCAGTTTTGAGTATGTCCATGTTTCTTCAATATTCTGAGTATTTCTGGTATTTCAGAATTGAATGCATTAGGTCGTCCTATTTGAAGCAAAAAGTTTAATAACAAAATAAAAACATTGATTTACACAGATTTGAAAGCGTCATTTTTCTCAGTGTAGGGCTTTAAAATGCGCCAGTTCTCAATCCTAGATGTGAGCTTCACCAAAAGTGGTTTCCGTTTCATTAAAGTAGTTAGCATGCTGCCTACAAATTAGAAGCTTGGTTCGTCGGTTCTATATCAGCGCGGTCTGGGTTGGGTGGGTGTGCGTGCAAGGTTTTCAGGTTTTTCGTTGTATGAAAACGGTCAATATCAATTCAACAGCTCTTTCTGTAGGCATTCCGACTGCAGCAGTGAGGCCAGATTCTTAAAAAAATCCCTCTTTTCCGAATCATGTTTATTAGCAAAGATTTAAGTTATGTCGTTTGGTTACTTTAACAATAATTATTGTAACATAATAACATTAAAGAATACTATTATTATTAAAGTATAGTTGTCTAAATATGTGTTTATGTGTTCCTGTAGATTATCAATAGGTCCAAAATGTTTGTGACTTTATAGGAAGAGATCCTAGAAGAATTACACTCGTCCGGTTTGTTTTAAGGGCCCTGCGATGTTTTAATCAAGGTATACATGAGACAACTTCTATACTCAGAATTGATAACATAAAAATAATGTTATTATACTTGTCTCGTAATGCTTTTAGTTATGACATCTGATTACTTTGAAAACAATTATTGTAATATAATAATATGAGATAATACTATTATTATTAAAGTATACATGTCTAAATATGTGTTTATATGCTCGTGTAGACACTCAAAAGGTCGAAAAGGTTTGTGACTCTATAGGAAGATATCCTACTAGAATTACACTCGTCCGGTCATGTGATGTTTTAATAAGGGTATACATGAGAAAACATCAATAGTCAGAATTAATAACATAAAAATAATGTTACTATATCGTATGATATATATATTGAAATATTATTAATATCATACGATTTGACATTTTTCCAAGTGAGATAAAATGTGTCCATTCCGGGAGTCAAACCCAAGAACTTTGGCTTAAATTGCCAACGCTCTGCGTATTGAACAACTTGGACCGACAAAAGACCGACACGATTCACCCAGACAAACTTTTTTGGAATAAGTAGTTCAATAGGCACTCCGATGGCAATTTAAGCCAAAGGTCTTGGGTTCGACTCCCAACCTGAACTCCCAACCCTGATAATTTTCTGCTAAATAAGCATCCACAGAAAATGGAAACCTAACAAAATATCATCATATTCTTTCGAAAGTAACAGAGACTTCAAATTATGAAAATAATAAAACTGTTATCTTTCAAATTTCCGCGAATTGTTATTTAGAAGTAAGCTTTCACAGTCTTTAAAAATTTCAGTAATATAATTATTATATTACCTTTGAAGTGTTATAAAAAATATAAGAGTGTATTGAAATTATGCCATTATTGAAAGAACAAAATGCTTACGCACTCCTAAATAACCTAGATTTATAGGTATCCATAACTTAGTAACTAATAAATCTAGAATCAGATTATCTAAACACATCGTCACGAGCCTGTAATGATAGTTATAATTAGATAGCCTTCTGACATGTCATTTTCCTACATTGTGTCACACTAAGGTGTTCAATAATTCATTTATTCCGTAATTTATCATTTCCTTGAGGCAGAACATCCAATATTGGATCATGTATAAAATGTCGATATGATGATGTCAGTTTAGCTTTCTTTAGCGTGCAAATGTCAATATGTCTCATATTACGGGGATTAGGACTATTCTACGATAATGGTAAATTTTATGTACTTGGCTAAAAGAAATGGTATTTAGCAAGTTATCACGAATTTTTAAATTATATGCCAACAAATCTTTTTTTAAAGCTGATGAGACGGGAAGCCCGAGAGCCCTATGTCCTAAACGTATTCAAAGTGAAAATTTTATTTAATCACAAATTGAAACTAGTCGTATGTGCCAATCCCGACATTTTCTTCTATCTCACACAGGTTTCGCATACACTGAAAATAGTCAGTACTAATTTATATCAAGGTCTAACTGAATCTATAGTTTTATTAAATTCCGTGCATTAGTTCTTGAGATACAACTATTGCTAAAATCGTGTAAATCCGGCAAAATATAGCGTAGCAGCGCCACCTGTTGGGATATTTAGACCCAAACCTAATCAACAATAACTTATGTCAACGTCTAACTGAATCTGAAGTTTGATGAAAATCCGTGCATCAGATATAGTTATCGCGATAATAATGAAAAAAGTATCATATCAGCGCCATCTGTTGGGATATCTCCACCAAAACGTAATCAACGTCAATTTATGTCAAGGTCTAACTGAATCTGAAGTTTGAGGAAAATAAGGGCATTAATTCTTCAGATAGAGCTATAGCAGAATTCCCGAAAAATGCAACATAGCAGCAGCGCCACCTATTGAGCGATTTTCACCCAAAGCTAATCAACACCAATTTATATCAGGGACTAACTGAATGTAAAGTTTTATTAAATTTCGTGCGTTAGTTCTTGAGGTATAGTGCCCACAAAATTTGTGTCAGAGACAGACAGACAGACTGAGTCACAGAGTCACAGATAGACATTTTCTAAAAACAGTCGAATCGTGTTTAGGACCTTCTAAAACGTATAAATCCTTCGAAAACCGGAAGTCGAAAATTTTCATGAATCCAATACTTTCTTCTTGTAATAATAGAAGAAAGTAAAAACGGAAGAAGAACAGCTATTTGAGAAACAAAAAGATGTATTATAAGTTTCTTAGAGTGTTTTACAACTCTTTAAAAACTTTTTGAAAGGGAAGTGAACAGCTATAGATGGGATAAAAGGAGAAATAATGATTCTGAAGGATTTGAACGATCAGCGTTAGTAACATAAAGAATCCGTGGGATATCCCTTGTTTATCCTGCTTTCTGTTTGAAGTCTTTTTCTAGAATGACTGGAAAACAGAACTCACGTCTTTTTGTCATAGTTGTACAAATATATTTAAAAAAAAATAAGATATGTGATTTTTCCAGATATCTGTCAGTGTTTGTTCCTAAATAACAAAATTTAGGGACATGAAGATCAGGAAACATTGCCATAAGAGAGCATATAGGATTAATACTCATTTCGATGTAAGAAGATAATTTTTGAATGAAAAAATTCATTTTGAAATAATTTTAAAATATTTTAAATTGTCTACAGCGTACTTTCGGTATCGAACTCGCGCTCTGATGACACAAAATGTTTCGGGACTTGGTGGTGTCGGATTTTAAATCGTCGGGTTCAGGCTTAAAAAAAAAAAAAAAAAAAAAAAAAAAAAAAAAAAAAAAAAAAAAAGATTCCGAACTCATCTCTACACTGCACTGTAAACTTCTTTAACTCGTAATTATATGAAAAAGAATCACAAGTAAGGAAAGTGCATGTTTACGAGCAATAATTTTTACGGACAACACAGATCTGAATCATGATCATTATTATTAAGTATCAATCATCGAATCATGAAACATTGTAATACATTTCATATGCAGTGTAAAATAATATCATGGGAAAATTATATGAAAAAGAATCACAAATAAGGAAAGTGCATGTTTAGAAACAAATAATTTTTACGGACCGCACACATCTGAATCATGATAATTATTAAGTATCAATCATGGAATTATGAATCATTATACTATGTTTCATATGCAGTGTAAAGCAATGTGGTGGGAAAAGTATATGAAAAAGAATCAGAAATAAGGAAAGTGCATGTATTACAAACAAATAATTTACAAACAAATAATTTTTACGGACAGAACAGACCTAAATCATGGTAATTATTAATTATCAATCATCGAATCAGGCATCATTATACTATATTTCATATGAAGTATAAAATAATATGATGCGAAAAGTATATGAAAAGGAATCACAAACAAGGAATACAAAGAAACACACCCGACAACAAATCTACATACTTCTTTTTTGGCGTAGCGATCATCGGAGGAATAGTCATGACTAGGGCTACTATAATAATAGGAACCTTAGTCATGATGGCGTAGACCGTTTTTATCATTTGCAAATTATTCGTAGACCAATCGTATATTAGACAAGTTATTTATAGACTAATAATATCGCCTGAATTCTTTTGTACAATCAGGTGCAAAAAGATGGCCAGTAAATAAGAAATCGTTTTTCCAGTCAAAACGCCAGCTGCCTTTCTTTATAGGTACTTAATTCCGTGCTATTTCTTATGATATTTTCTCATACACTGGAAATTATGTTTTTAATCTCCAAAATAAAATACATTTTATAAAGATGCTAGAAATTTAATATAATATATTATTTTTGTAACATATAGTCCAGCTTTGTATAGAAAATAACTTTCTTTAATTTTTTATTAATAATCAGACGTATGAAAAGTCCATTTCACTTTGAGCTTTCTGCGATTTTGGCAAACTTGAAATCGAAGTTGTCGAATTCTGTCCTGCGCGATTCGAGCGTTTAGATACTTAACCTCTTCGGGACAAGCAACTCTTATGTTTGTTTTCAAAAGATGTCTATAATCCTTCTTTATATATCAATATAGTTGTATAATAATATTTGCCCAATTTAATCTCAGAATGTATGCGATTAAATAAGGCGGAAATTACTATGCGGAAATAGTGGTAGTCTGTAAATAAATTCGTATACGGGAAGCTACTAGTTCCAAGAGAGGTTACGTTTTTCAAGCATTTCCTTGCAACTGAATGTATTTTTTTTTTGCGAATGGTTGGTTGGTTGTTTGAATTGTGACGGCCGATTATCTACTCTTGTGATATAGGCTCTAGGGGGGGAGTACCCTCAGTGGGGGTCTTTCTGAGGGATCCTAACCCGTACTTACGTCAAGGTTAGAAGAAATCCATGGAAAAACTCCGAACGGTTAGGTCGACGAGTGCGAAAGGGGTTTGAACCCAGCATCTCCCGTCTACCAGCTTTGAGAGCAGAACCCCTCAGCCACTGGTGGGGGGGAAAAGTTGGGTAATTTCTCTTAAAGTTTTTTTTTTTTTTTTTTTTTTTTTTTTTTTTAATGTATGACTTTGCATCATGTTATGAAATAACTCACTACTACTATATTTATATACTATAAATATAAGTTATAAATATAAATAGCTGAATTGAAAGTTCAAGGACTGAAGAAATTGGCCTAAATAAAAAAATAAAATAAAAAAACTGAATTCTATAGATTTAATTTATTTATTTATTTGTTTATTTTTGTTGTGGAGGGGTGGTGGTCATTTTTTCAAATATTTTATAAAACTTACGCACAAAACTTTAAATGCAGCTTACAAAGTTAATGAAAAAAATTAAAAACGATGAATTTCGTTACCATTTTACAATCTTTCGGATAATAGTTTCCTTCCATTGTCCTTTAAATAGCTAAAGAGTCCTTTTTTTAGGGTTTCGTTCATCTCATGAAACCCTATTACTCCCGCTCCGTTGTCTGTCCGTCGCAGAGCCTGTTCTCAGAAACTATTTAACTTACAGCTCAAATCATGAAGCTCAAATCATATGATTTGAAAAAATCGTATTATTTTAATATATATAGATAAAAACCAAAAATCTAACAGCTTTTTCCTATTAAATTTAAACAGTTTTCGTTATAGCAGTTGCCAACAATCAAAAATCCACAATAAAATTCTTTCTACAAAAATTAATTTTCTATTGAAAGATTTCCACGTAAAAAATGAAAATTAAATAAAAAGTTTCACCAATTGAAAAAAAAAAAAAAAAAGATTAATATGATGTCATATTGGTAATAAAACGGAAATTTTCAAACATTTCTCGATAACACAAAAAAATATGAGTATGCATAAATACAGAAAGCAGCTTAATAGGACGTTATTAGAGAATTAAAAAGAAAATTAATCTGACGTCATAACGGATTTTTCAAATGTTTAAGAATAATACAAAGATAGTATCAATATACGTAATAGAGAATAGTAAATATATAATTTTGAGGAACGTATTGAATCATGATAAAAACTCGATTATGGAAATATTGGCATATTTTAACATTTTGAAGGTCTCTATACAACATGTTTAATTTTTAAATTGATTTTTTTTTTTAAATATCGCATTTAGTCCACATGACAGATATTATTATGACAGAGTATAATAGCGGATTTCGTCCGCTATCGGGCCGGTTCAGATATTCCAAAAACCGAGAAAAATAGGCCAGTAAATTTTTACTTTATAAAAAAACATTACTTTTTTGGTTGTTGCTAAATGAAATTTATTTGGATTTATTAAAGAAAGGATAAAGTGTTTTGAAAGGAATATTAAATGAAACCCTTTGTCCAATCTTCGATCCCACTTACCCACCTTTTTTTTCTTTTTTGTGGACAATAGGGTCCTTTCTATAAGCCTTACTCACTCTCCCATTTCAGTTGAAACATGTATACTCTATATCTAGATTTTTCGTCTGCTACTGGAACGTGAACAGTATGAACAACGCTATTTTTACGCTCCATGGAGCAAAATGTAAATTTCTGCCTACAAGTGGCTACAAGTGATGCATACGTATACCTGTAATACGGTCTATCACTACGAGAGCAAAATGAAAATTTCCTTCTGCTCTCGTAGTGGTAGCATGTCTTTTTAGATCTGATGAAAAAAAAAATTCCGAAACGGGTTGCATTAGCTTCTTTTAATTGGTGTATTTTAAAAGTGTCTTTGTTTAATATTAATGAAACAAAACTTCAGAAATTCTTATTTCTTTACTTTGTACAAAATATTAACTTGAGCTTTAAAGGCAGTGCGTTTCAGAGTGTGACACAAGTAATCATTCTTTCATGGAACATCAACCCCCCCCCCCCCCGGAAAATTTGAGATTTTGTACTTGCTATGGTTAAAATGGTAATCACCCCCCCCCCAGGAACAACATATTTCCCCTCTCCCTCTCCCCCCCTCCTAGGGCCTATATCCCAAGAGTAAATAATCGGCCGTCATAAATCAACCAACCAACTAACCGGAGCAGCAAAATTCTCTCCGGAAGATAATGGTTAAAGGGCTGAGAAAAACTATTTTCATAAATTATGAAATTACAAAATATCTACAATAAAAGCCATGCATAAAATAAATTGCATCTGTCCCCTGTTTGCTGTCCTCATGCATCTGTCATACTGTACTTAAAGGGGAAATAGATCGTGACTTCTCCTAAATAGTTAATTAAAGGCCTTCATAGATATCGACTGAGCTTCTCAGCATAGATATTTTAATGCTGCGAAATTTATATCTTGGAATGTCGTGTGCTGCCATCTCTGAGAGAAAACTGATAAGTTTTGAAATGATTATAAATTCTGTAAAACCTAGATAGTTCTGTAATGTTGCAAGGAAATTTTTGCCTGACCATTCTTTTTTTAAGGTGCGTTCGTAATTATATAAATACGTAGCACCTATTGCTGTCGTCTGGTCCGTCCGTCTGTCTGTCTGTCTGTCCGTCCGTCCGCATATAACAATGCAAAAACTACCCAACCGAATGGTTTAAAATTTAAGATATATTATCTTTGCAGAATTTTGTCGAGACATTTCAAATTTTATGAAAATCGAATCAAAACTTTAAACAATATTAATAAAAATATTTATTAAAAATTTTTAAAAAAATGGGTGCTTCTCTTGTTATAGGAGCTTCCGAGGTTTAGCCGTCAAGCGACCGAGAAACTTATTTTATGACAGAAATGAATCTGCTGACGATATAATTCATTTCACAGAATTAAAAATCATCAAGATCTGAATATTTATATAACTAGCTAATAGTACGAAGGAACCTCATTTGGCACGTTTGATGTACACTTTCCAACTTGTTATCTTTTTTATTTATTTATTTTTATTTTTTTATGTTTGCTGCCCAATACAAAGATTGCAAATAATTAATTTTCAATTTGACAAACTCCTCTTCGTGTTTAAATAACTGTCAAGGTTTCTTGAAAATTGTAATTTGATCGAGATATTTTTTTTCATCATGTATTTAAATTAAAAATAATTTTTTTTTTCAATTTTAATGAAGAAATGGCGTGAATGAAAATATAATGATCAATACTATTGCGTCTTCCTCACAGAATATTGATTTCGACTGAGGACGTGTAGCGTTACATTTATCAGCAGCATAACTACGATTCAAACTTTTTAAAAAATATTTTTGAAATAAAAATTAGGAAAAATATAGCATTGATTTAATTTACAATTTCTGGTAGAAAAATTCGTTTTCCTAATTCAATCGCTGAAAAGGCTTTATTAATAAAATCTTCTGATTAATAAGAATCATGTTGTTCTGAGCGCAGTTCACGATGACAGCAACTGCCGCGTTAATGTATATGTATTAGGTAGATTTCGTAAGAAATACTACCTATTAAATTCTCCCCTATGTTAGAATTTCTGAAAAGTTTTTGAAGATCTACGCCGATCATGACCCCCAGAAACAAAAAACCACCCCCAGTTCAAAACTCTATTTACCTATCTATCTATCTATCTATATCACTTTTATGGACACGATAACTTCAATAATTCTGAACAAATCTCTTCCAAACTGATACATAAAATCAAGGGGCATAAAATCTCGGTCCAGTTCGTTAATGGTCAAAATCGAACCAAAAGGGGGGTGGGGTGGGGGGAGTTTCAAAACATAAAAAAAAAATCCATAACGTCTTAATTATGATTATCGAATCCGTTTAAAGTTATAATTATTTCTAAGAAAAGGGCCGAAAATTTATGTACGTCAGATTTTTTATGTAATTAAAAATTGGCCTTAAGGGGGAGGAGAAATATGGGGTTAAGAAGAAAAAAATGCACAACTTCATCAATTCACATGATGTCAAACCCGCTTATATTTATTATGAATTCTCTTAATATTATCTACAACTTTTATAATGACAAGTATTTTATAGGACCAACCCTTATAGCAAAAAAATATATCCCTGCCGGCCCCGACTACAGACAGAGGTATATTTCGAAGTGGGCAGTCCCAATTACCGTATCCTGGCAAAAAGGTCATTTCTTCTGCAATTCCCAGTAAACAGGCGCCCTACGGTATGCGTCTGCAAAATCTACCTGTGCCTGTAGGCTGAACCGTCAGGGATTGTTTTTTCTTAGATTAAGAAACATTTGCCATTGCACTGCCACAACTGAAGCATCATTGGTTGCTTATTAAAACGGGGCAGTAAAATTTTTCATTATTACAGATTCCTGTGTCTTCTGTGTATTTGTGAAAAAATCCCGTCGTGCTCGTGTTAAAAATTTTTTTGTATTAATAATTTATAATACACTTTTTCTATAGATGTTCTCTTTTGCTTTAGCTTTTGGAACACCCTGTGTGTGGCACAAATTTCAACTGCTTGCCAGAAGATTTGTAAGCAGCAGGATTGTGTAATGCAAGATGTAACAAGTTGGAAATTGCATGTTAAACGTGACAAATGACGTGCGTTCGTACTATAGCTAGTTTTCGAATGTAAGAAAATTATCGTTATTATGAAAAATATCGTCTGTTATGAGCAGGGCTTTACAAATTTGGAAAAATGTGGTAGCCAGGTACCAGTAAAAAAAATCCCCACGCCCCCCCCCCGTTATTGATTTTCAAAAAGCACAATTTTTTTTATGAATTAAGTAAGTAAAAATAATAACAAACATAGTTTATAATTATTAAATACATAGTTTAGAATAGTACTTAATTAAATAAGATAATAAAACTAAGTTTTCTATGGGAACTTATCAAAATTATATATCTCTTGGAGGAAAAAAAGGAGGGAAATATTGTAAATTCTGAATTAACCGGCATGTTCGGGAAATGCTGATTGCAGAATGCTTCAAATATCTGAAAAGTCGAGTGCTACAAAATTCATATCTGATCAGAGTGCATCGATAAAATAGTGAAGCCGGAAAATGATTTTTTGCCTATTTAGCCTATCGAATTCCGTCAAATAATTCTGGTTTTATTATTTTAAAATTTACATTTGATGTACTCTCTTAGTTTTCCAAATTAAAAATAAGAATTTAATTTTTTTATTATTATTTTTTTTTTATGTTTGAATATAATTTGAAGTTTATTTCTTAATAGTTTGTAACTTTGCAGCATCTAAAATGAGACATATTACAAGAAATTTAATTAAACATTGTGACGTTCGCAAACTAACTCGAGAGCTGTTATGAAATATGCATTGCTAAAAAGAAAATAAAAACATTCTCCCGCGCTGGGATTACATAATCGGGATAAGCAGCCGGCTGAGGTTTATTTTGCTCCAACGGTTTACGATAAGAATTTAAGAATAAATAAATATAAAAAATACCTTACCCTTCTGAATTGCATGCAATGATTTTTTTAGTTCTATTTACTGCAGATAAGCAATTATTAATAGCAATATTTGAGCAATTTAATTATAAAATATTCTTGAGTAACAACCCAGTACCAGACACTTTGTCTCCAAGACAGAGTGATATGTGTGTGGTGCACACAGGCGCTAAGCGGCAAGTATATTAGGTGGTGGAGAGATATTTAGAAAAAAAATACATATTATTTTTATTAAAATAAATTATTCTTGAAATTTTAATTAAGTTTTATAGATTTACTTCAAATAAATTATTTGTAATCACTTATATGTTATTATTCTTCAAAATGAATGTGATAGGTTAATCAGTTTTAATTCTGAACACAAAAATCTGATTTGAAACTTCCAGAAAGCGTCAGCCTTTATTATCACCGCATCCAATTTTT
Source organism: Maratus michaelseni (assembly GCA_963931845.1). Taxonomy (NCBI): domain Eukaryota; kingdom Metazoa; phylum Arthropoda; class Arachnida; order Araneae; family Salticidae; genus Maratus; species Maratus michaelseni. The sequence continues at coordinate 211,451,046 of OZ007600.1, forward strand.
AGATGCCACATAGGTTGGATTGACAATATTTCTTACTGTTTTATTGAAACTTCCTCCCTCTCCCCACATTCTAATCACGTGACATGCTAGCCGACTAGAGCGGAAAAAATGCTGTTTTATGTGCATGAAATGGAAGAGAAGAGAGAGATCTGCCCGCACGAGAAGGGATGTTGGGGAGACAATTGTGCTCATTTCTTAGTTCAATTTTTGTAAAGAAGATAAAAGAAATAACTTGGTCGCCAGTGGTGACCTGGTGACCGCATTTGTCAAGCCCTGGTTATGAGGGAAATGAGCATGGGTTCTCTCTTATTACGTATGCCACGTTTACAGATGCGATTTTTTTTCAACACCAGCCAGCGCTATAAAATTCACCATGGAGATTTTGCTTTGCGAATGATTACCTCCATGTTTAATATTTTTATGACTCACGATGAACGAATCTCTTGTATTTATTTTCTTTAATGGATTGACATATTGGGCTATCAACCTAATTTCAACTGATGTTATCGCAGAATCTATACATATTTGAATGTAACGCATCCCTCAAACAAACAATGTTTTGAACGATCTTTCTAAAAATGTAACTTTTATGTCAATTTTATTCGAAAAAATAATTGTGAATAAAAATGACCGCCTGGCATATGAAAAAAGAAGTGGTCAGTCCGTATTTGTTTTCTTCAGTCGCATGTCTTCCGTTTTTATTATGTAGATTACGTATGATACGATTTGATAGAATGAAGAAAACTTTTATTAATATCTTTTTAAGTTTTGATTCGAATTTCATAAAATTTGAAATGACTCGACACAATTCTGAAACGATTATATATATTAAATTTCAAACACTTCGGTTGGGTAGTTTTTGCGCTGTTATATGCGGACAGACGGACGGACCAGACGACGACTACAGGTGCTACGTATTTATATAATTACAAACATACCTAAAATGATATAATCACTCTAATTTATCCATTTAAAAAAAACAATATATGATTAAATGTGATTTTAGTAATAAATTAGGAAATATTTATGCACTTTATTGGAATAAGCATCTTAAAAATTACATTTTTGAGTTGTATCACTTCCTTAATAAATATGCGATATTGCGTTATACAAGGTGTCGCTTCCTATTGCTAATCCAGCCAATAGCTAATTTCTAATTCGTCAGTTATAGAGCTAGTGTTCCAGATTAAAAAAAGTTTAAAATTTTGGTTTTCATCATAATCAAAAGCCATATGTATCATTTTTTTTTCTTTTTAATGTTACTAAATTTACATTTTTATACGGTCTCTGGTTTTTATGTTGCATTTAGAAAACCTTTTTCTATACTGTAACAAGTAAAATAGTAAAATGTCAATTCTTCTACGACCATAACTTACCGGGTTATGATACATTGATTTTATGACTTTTCAGCGTTTTTTTTGGCACCTTAAACGCGTTTTTCCGTTATTAACGATGGATTACAGAATTATATACTTAAATATTAATAAAAATAGTCGTATTAGACTTGGTGATTACGGAAGTATTTTGATTCTATACAAGCCTTTTGAAGCTTTTGAAGAAGTGAAAGCTTTTCTAAAGATTTAAACGGTAATTAATGGCTGGTTTACTTTAGTTAACTTAAAGATATTTTTTTTTTTTAAAGAATTTTGTAATCTTCATCCGGGACCCTTCGTTGAATTCAATAAAGCAGCGTTTCTAAAACTTTGCGATCTCACGGATGTGATATGCATTTCGGGGACCCCCAAAACATGTTAAATTAAGATAAGAGAATATTTTAATGTACCTTATTTATTTTTCCTTAGTGTGTTAGTGTAAATCAGCTGTGTTAATAGGGAAAATAACATACATTTTAAGAGAGTTAAAATAAGTATACTATTATTTTCTGTATGAGAATGGTGATCTTTCTTTTTAGGTAGATTTCGTAAGAAATACTACCTATTACATTCTAAGTTGGAATTAGTTTATTAAATTACATTAAGTTGGAATTTTTGAAAAATTTTCGCAGATCTATGCCGATTATGACTCCCAGAACCCAAAACCACCCCCAGTTCAATACTATATATATATATATATGTCCATTTTTTATGGACCCGATAAGTGAAATAATTCTGCACAAATCTCTTCCAAACTGATACATAAAATCAAGGGGCATAAAATCTCGGTCAAGTTCGTTAATAGGCAAAATCGAACCAAGGGGGGAAAATGGGGGGCTTTTGTGAAAACAGAAAAAAACCCATAATTTCTTAATTATGATACGCATCGAATCCGTTTAAAGTTATTATTACTTCTGGGAAAAGCGTTGAAAATTTATGTATGACAGATTTTTGGTATCATTAAAAATGGCCCCAGGGGGGGCGGGAGTTAGAAGAAAAAAATCATAACTTCGGCAATTCAAACGATATCGAATCCGCTTAAATTTATTATAAATCCTCTTAATATTATCTAAAACTTTTATATTGACAAGTTTTTTTATAGGACCAAACCTTATAGCAAAAAAAAAAAAAATTAATAAAATATAAAATCCGTGCCGGCTCCGCCTGCAAACAAGTTAGTTTTCGAAGTGGGCGGTTACAACTGCCGCATTATGGCAAAAAGGTCATTTCTTCCGCAATTCCCAACATCAGGCGTCCCATGGTTTGCTTCTTCGAAATCTACCTGTGCTTGTAGGCCGAGCCGTCAGCGATTTTTGTTACTGTATGTGCAGTGTCTTGTTTAATGTTTGAAACATGTATCCGACAGTCTGGTTCGACATTTAATCGATTTCTATCTTTGTTTTTGATGTACACAAGGCTGGAGGAAGTGATTTCATACAAATATGTGGTGCAGAAGGGATATGATTGCGTGATACTTTTTCTGCTAGTTCTGCATATGTATTTCATAACTCAATAGGCAGAATGATGACAATTGAAACCAGATGTTCTGGGTTCTACTTCCGATGTGGATATTTTTTCTCTCAGATGGAAAGCTGTCAAATCATATTAAGTGATCTGTTTCTTTTCGACAATTTAATCTCTACACAATGTATTTGAGGAAGTATTTCGAAATTTGACAAATTTCTAACCACGGTGTTATAGCGTCTAGAATATATAGTGTGGCAATTGGCTATTCCCAAAAAGTGCTAAAAATGTTGAACGATACATCCCTAGTAGCACATAACTTATTAAAACCGTTGAAAAATAAGATATTTAGTTTTAATTTCGTTTTTAAAACGTTTTAAACGAACGTTTTTAAAACGTTCGTTTTGAATCGTATGTATTTCATACACACAACCAAAATTTAGGAAAACTTTTATTTGGAAAACCATTTTCATGATACTATTTTATGATAATTAATGGTCCTATACTAGAAGTTCTAGCCCTGCAATTCCCCGCCTCAGCTACATACATTCCTGCCGAAGAAAAATGTCTGAACACTGGACTTGAGGACCCCGGCTAGAAGCTTGCGGGCTCCCTGGGTTCCGCGGACTACAGTTTAAGAAGCGCTTCAATAGAGTTTGTCCTTTAGTTATTGGTAATCTAGATTTTTATGCTTATTTAGTCATACACAATGGATGACCACGAAGAAGTTAGTATATCATGTTATCATTAACATTTTTTTCTGTTTTTCTGTTTTCTTTTTATTGATTAATATGGATGAAACAAAGAGAACGAGTCTCCCATAAATGTTGCCTTGTTATAACAAGGTTCTAAATGCGCCGATCACTCATTTGAAATATATGATATCAAAGTTTCATATTCCTCCATATGTAACAATGTGTATAGAAGGTATAGTGTGGCAATCAGCTATACCAGAAAGTGCTAAAAAATCGAAGCCAATAAATGTCGAACGATGATGAAAGACAAATGTCGATTGCAGAGACATCTGGTAGCTAAAACGTAAACGTTGTATAAGTATAGCATCTAGAAGATACTTATACAATATGTTTACGTTTCAGCTGTCGCTGCGCTCGACATCCCTACTAGCACACAACATAGATAAAACGTTTTAAAAACGAAATTAAAACGTTTTCAACGTTTTTAAAACGTTAGGGATCTATCGTTCAACATCGTTCGACATTTTTAGCACTTTTTGGGAATAGCCAATTGCCACGCTATATATTCTAGACGCTATAACACCATGGTTAGAAATTTGTCAAATTCTCTAAGTCTCGAAATATTCTCTAAAATACATTGTGTAGATCTTAAATTGTAGAAAAGAAAAAGAACACTTAGTGTGATTTGACAGATTTCCATCTGAGCGAAAAAGATCCAAACCGGGAGTAGAACCCAGAACCTCTGGCTTCAATTGTCATCGTTATGCCTATTGCGTTACCTATAGACCGGGAGGCGGCAGCACAGACAATCACCTCATCGAGTTAATGGGTGAAATTCCAGAATTAGTTAAAACTCGATTCGCATATTAAACGCAATCGGTCTGCCATCTTGGTACCTGTAAACCCGATTTTAGGGGTTGACTGGTAGATTTACCATTGTGTTTTCCTGCTCTTAGTTCTCCGTGTTTTCATACCTTTGGGTGCAGGAAAACACAATGGTAAACCTGCGAGTCAACCGTTAAAATCGGGTTTTCAGGTGTTTTCCACTTAGATATGACTTGGCAAACCGATTCCATTTTAATATGCGAATGGAGTTTTAACCAAATCTAGAATTTCAGCCGTTAACTCGATGAGGTGATTGTCTGTGCTGCCGCCTCCCGGTCTATTAGATTGACACACAATCGGCCGAAAGTATAGTTGCAAAGAACTGGTTTATTCCCAGGTTTATTTGCAATAAACCCGGTTTATTACCATTTTTATTTCCAAAAGACCCGGTTTATTCCCAGGTTTAAACCGGGTTTTTTCTAGTCTTTGCAACACTAGCCGAAAGAAATTCTTTCATATAATATTTTATCAATAACATCTGGTCTAAAATGTTTACATGGCAGACCACTTGATATTATACCAAAAGGTTGTCTGAGGGAATTTTGTCGATCGGTTGTCGTTCCAGATAGCCCATTTAGAAGAGTATTGGCAATATAAGCCAAATATTTTGGGTTCATTTCCAAGCCTGGACACCTTTTCATTCAATTGAGAAATGTTCAACTCGAATAGTGTTTAAATCAAGATGAATCAACCCTTACACAACTCTTTCATTGCGTCCAAATGGCCTGCTTTTAGGTTTTTATTTACTAGACAACTGTTACATACAATGTGAAAAAAAAGAATTGTTTCTCAATCTAAGATAGAATCATATAACAACGATAGAAAGTATACAATAACCTCTTCCGAGTTAACCATGATTCCGATAAGCGTTCTTTATCAGTAGAAATATTAGAAACCAATATATTTTCGAGATTTATTGAAAAAACAAAAATTTTTTTTTTGCTGCCTCTGATTTTCGGAAATGTTTCCGAGTAGTTTTATAGTGTAGTAATCAGTTTTCTCATACCCACATATCCTTTTTAGGATGCTGTACATCATTAATAAAACCTAGCTATACGTAACTCAATTTATACATTTAAGAATTTAAAAAAAATAATCTTAATTTTAGTGTTAATGTTAATACTGTTAATTTATCATGTTTGTCTGAAAAACATGTGTTTCTGGAGAATGGTTAGACAGCAGCAGAAAAACTAAAATGTCTTGTTGAGAAAATAAAATAATACACAATGCAAAATCCGCGGACACGTTTCCGAATCAGTGGCAACAAAAAAAAAATTGTTTTTATAAATTCTTCTTCAAATTTCGAAAATATGTTGTCTTCTGAGATTCCAAAAGACAAAGAACGCTTTTCGGAATCATGGAGAACTCGGAGGAGGGTGTGGTCTATTTTCGTTCGCTGTTATTCTATATTTTCGTAGATTAGATTTTTTTTTGTTGTTGCTACGGTGTAGGATGCAAAGCACAAACATTGTTGCCTCTATATTTTTACAGATGGAAAAATGTCAATTTATATGACATACTAACTAATCAATACACTGTAAAAAATGACGAATGTTTCTTATTTTATGAAAATATACTATAACCACGAACGGAAATATAATATAATCTTCTGAGTTATCCGACATTCCGAATAGCGTGTTCCATTGTCTTTTAAATCCCTAGAAACCAATACATTTCCAAAATTTAAAGAATTTTTTATAAAAAAAAAAGTATTTTTCGCTGCCCGTATTTTTCAGAAACGTTTCCGAAAGGTTTTTATAGTGTATTAATGAGTGTCCTCAGCCTGAAATACCTGTTTTTCGAATGCTATCGATTCACAAGTAAACATTTTCATGCTCAAAAAATATGTTTAACAGACAAACATGCAAAATTAACAGCGTTAACAATAACATTAAAATTAAGATTATTTCTTTTCTCTTTCATGTTTAAATTAACTTATGCGGCTGAAAACGTTTACTTGAGAATGGATGACATTCGAAAAACAGGTATTCCAGACTGAAGACACTAATTAATACACAAAAATACCTTCGGAAACGTTTCCGAAAAATACGGGCAGCGAAAAATACTTCGATTTTATAAATAATTCTTTAAATTTTTGAAATGTATTGGTTTCTGGAGATTCAAAAGACAACGGAACACGCTATTCGGAATTTCGGACAACTCAGAAGATTATATCATGTTTTCGTTCGTGGTTATAGTATATTTTCATAAAATAAGAACCATTGGTTATTTTTTACAGTGTACAATGGAGTTAAAATAATAAAAGGACACTTAGTAAACGATGTCATATTTCAACCGATTTTGACAATTAAAACCTTATAACAAATTATAACACCTTGTAACAATATATTTCTTTTAAATGCTAAAAGGTGTAAATTAACAACATAATATACAGTAAAATAACTTTTATTAGGTTGTTTGACATGTTTCGGCTCATTCCGAGCCATTTCAAAAACAAATGAGAAAATATTCCATAATGGCACGGTCTTTGAAGTGATTATTTGAAATTCTATCGTTTAATTTTCATGTACTTTTTAAAAATTACGCACGTTATCTTCTATTTTTACTGCGTTGTCTATTTTCATATCTGTTAACAATGGAGAAACTCGAGCCACAATTTCGATAAGTTAAAAGATGCTGCATTGTTACATATTTTATTTTACCGTGTTACTATCTCTATGGTTTCTCTTATTATGGATGGCTAGTATAGACTGGAGGAAAAAATTATGTTACTTTCATTAAAATTTGTTTGGTTCTTCTTCATATAATCTTGCCAGGACTGTGGTTTTTCTGTTATACTTAATATCAGCTACAGGCCCCTTTTTCCTGTAATTAATTTCCTGCTGGTCATGCCAATATAGTAGTTCTTAGGTCCGTCTTCTTTAATAAAAGGTATTTAATATATGAATGATTCTCCTGAATAATTCTCAAAATTAATTGGGTCAATTTTACTGCAAATTATATTCTTTAATTAATAGCCAAAACCCCACACAAATAAAAACAATATCATTTGCAGTAAAATTTACCCAATTAAATTTGAGAATTATTCAGGAGTATATGAAATACCTTTTATTAAAACAGACGGATCTAAGAATCAGTATATTGGCATGACAAGCAGGAAATTTTTGGCAATAAAGTAAGGCATTTTTGTCGTTTAATCTTACATTTTGGCGATAGTTTTTTGTTAGGAAAAGTCGTTGACGGGATAATAGAGAAGTACCGTTATTTAATATGTATCATGTTGTTAATTTACATCTTTTAGCATTTAAAAGAAATAAATTAAAACCTTTTCATTCAGGTGCAACGAAGTGTAATATTAATAATGTAATAATATTAATATGTTCATTGTAATATTAATTGGAATAATTAACATTAAACATTACTTAGTATGAGTAATCATTCATCAAATAAGAAAAAAAGATTCATCAAATAAGGCAAAATAACTAGGACAACTTTTAAAATTAAAGAATTTATTAATCACCAAGCTAATCATATTCAAATGCAATTACAATATAGATTTATATTCGAATACGAAATAAAAATCAGTACAATGATGAAAAAAATGAATAGATATTTATTTGAATGATGATAGTTAATATATTAAGACATAAACAATAAATAAAGCAAGGTATAAAGCTTACACAATATGCATCATAGCAAGCAGATTTTACAGTTACTGGAGTTTTAAAGATGTGTATTTAATAAATAACAAATTGTTACTTTTTTAAATTAACGAAGCAATGTATGTAACTTGATTTTGATTTTACTTTTCGCCTCTTTGTGTACATAAAAATTCGAATTCCGCTTATATAAAGCTGTAGAAGTTAATAGAAAATTGAAATAGAAGATTAAACTTGACCATTCGAGGAATATTTTTAACTGGATAGTACTCTTAAAGTTTAATGTAATTAATATTTTGATTAAAAAGAACGAGAAATAACAATATGTTCTTTAAGAAATATTTTTAATATATTTTTAAAGCTCTCTTCCTGAGGTATTTAGTCATCAACAGCGATTAATTATAAATGTCACAAACTCATTTAAAGCATATAGTATTTAATAACTTTATAAAATTTTACAAATTTACGTAATGAATATTACCAGTTGTGCACAAGCGTATTTATAATTCTTAATTTAAGTATATTTATTAATTTTCAAGTTTAAAGTATCTTTTACATTATTGTTTTTAGCGAAACGCTTTGGTTCTGGTTCATTTTGCGTTGTCAAAATTTTAAGGGTGAATAACAAGTTTTACATAGAAATAGAACATAACAGCTACAGTCACTGTATAAAAGATAACTTTTTTTTGCCTATTTATATATTTTTTGTTTTTGTTTTTTACATATAATAAAGCATAACATTTACTTTTTTATAAACTATTTAGGAATTTTTAAAAATCACTTCTCATTTTTCTTCGGTATTCAGTTGCTTTAATAAATTATAAAGTAACATTTTTATTAAATATGTTTTAAATTATAAAAAATAAAGCCGGGATTATAGCCGTTGTTACATAATCTGGCGGATATTATATTCAGAAATTCCAAATTTTTTCCAGAAATTTTGAATAGTTTTTGTTTTATATACTGATAGACAATCCCTGAATAAACGTTTAAAAAATTACTTTAAAAAATTTTCTGATGTGAATCTGGAATTTATTAATATTTAAATCCGTTAGATTTAGTAATATTTAATCTAAATGTAGCTGAGAATATCCTCAGCTACAAAAAAGCTTTCTTATAAGAATAACATTAATATTTTAGAAAGAGATCAATTCTGATGATAATAAAATTACAGAAAGAGAAAACTATCAAGGTTTTTTTTTTTTTTTTTTTTTTTTTTTTTTCTTTTAATGTCATACTGCGTAAAATAATATAAAACAATAGTACAAACGTCCTGGAAAGAGAATAACAATCAGAAATAAAAATATTATGTTGGGAAAATCAATGAATAACGTTGGAAATTAAAACAGAGAAAAATAATTAAAAACAATAAAATTGAAGTAATTTTACAAATGAAATGACACCATCAAGAAATACACAGATCATATTTGAAAAAGAAATCGTTTTAGCCCAATAAGGACCAAATTATTTTTCTCAATTAAATACAAATATTGCGATTTACACCACTTTTATAATATAGCAACCTAAGAGTTACTTTATCATGGTGTTTCTTGCATCAAATAAAGCGAATATTTATCTTAAAAACAAACTGGTGTTACCTTGAAACCTGGTGTAAGAAACATAATGTTGCGAAAACGCAACAAATGGGTTCATCTAAATCTCTAGTCTTTAATGGGTCAATCGAAGTAAAAAAAAAAACTGAATTAACTAGGAATAAAAACATCACACTGTTTAAAAGAATGAGAAACGACGTCGACATCGAGGAAAGAGAATAACAATCAAAAATAAAAAAAAAGCAAATTAAGAAAAGCAATGAACAACGTTAAAAATAAAAACAAAGTTAGTGAATAGCACATAAATAGGATTGAAATATCTATTTTATTAATTTTACAAATGTAATAATTCTATGTAGAATATGAGGCCAACATTTTGGTGGAAAAATCCATTATGATGATAACAAATTTAAACAAAGCCTACCTGCGGGAAAACTGGCGGTAGTCTAGGGTCGCTAAAAATTAGAGCAGCTAAAATTTTTTATGCCCGCCCGTACGAAAAACTAACTTTTAAAATTTTCGATTAGATCCTCTTAATAACTCTGTTAACATAAAACAGACATGTAATAAAAGATACATTTATTATTTATTTATTTACTTTGTTTAGATGTATATTTATGTTTTTTTTTTTCAATTCTTTTTTATGTTTCCTCTGTCTAATTATAATCCATCGTTTGACTCCACAAGTCTTCCCCCCTGTCAATAATTAGTACACATTTCCCCATTTTATATCTTGCTACCAATCCTGGATTCGATGCTTATTAGTAAAAGCATTTAGTAAAAGTATATAGTAAGAATATTACTAAATACACTAGTAAAAGTATAAAGCTGTTACATTTTATGAACGTTTGAATATTAACTGACACCTCTAATTAATTTGTTTTGTTTTGGAAGAATAGATACCATTACAAGAGGCTGTTTTCATTTTTTTTAAGGATGACTTAGGGTGGCCAAAGTATAAAGCTGTGGCATTTTATGAAAGTTTGAATATTAACTGACAACTCTAATTAATTTGTTTTGTTTTTGATGAATAGATACCCTACAAGAGGTTGTTTTCATTTCTTTTTTTAAGGATGGCTTAGGGTGGCAAAGTATAAAGTTGTTGCATTTTATGAAAGTTTGAATATTAACTGACAACTCTAGTTAATTTGTTTTGTTTTTGAAGAATAGATACCATTACAAGAGGCTGTTTTCATTTCTTTTTTTAAGGATGACTTAGGGTGGCCAAAGTATAAAGCTATTGCATTTTATGAAAGTTTGAATATTAACTGACAACTCTAATTAATCTGTTTTGTTTTTGATGAATAGATACCCTACGGATGCTGTTTCCATTTCTTTTTTTAAGGATGCCTTAGGGTGGCCAAAGTATAAAGTTGTTGCATTTTATGAAAGTTTGAATAATAACTGACAACTATAATTAATTTGTTTTGCTTTTGATGAATAGATACCCTACAAGAGGCTGTTTTCATTTCTTTTTTAAGGATGCCTTAGGGTGGCTAAAGTATAAAGCTGTTGGATTTTATGAACGTTTGAATATTAACTGACACCTCTAATTAATTTGTTTTGTTTATGAAGAAACCCTACAAGAGGCCGTTTTCATTACTTTTTTTAAGGATGCATTAGGGTGGCTAAAGTATTCCTTCAAGGCAGTCAAAATTTTCACCTAGTGCTGCTGAAAGCTTACGCAAAGCACTGAAAGAAAAGGAAAACAACTAAAATTAAAAACAAAAAACCCCTAGATAAAATAACGAAAAGCAATGGTATCGACATCAAGGTAAGATAATAACAACAAAAATAATCTGTTGGAAAAAGCAATGAATAAAAGTATGAAAGAAAATAAATGTATTGAATTAATTACAAAAAATTAAATGGTAAAATAAAATGATTTACAAAAGATAGGATTGAAATATTTATCGTATTAATTTTACAAATAAAGTAATTTAATAAAAAATGACATAATGCTAGACAAATGAATAGATCAAAATGGTAACAGAAACAAAGAAAGATAATAACAAGGAATAAGATTGAAATGCTTTTCTATTAATTTTGGAAATTAAATTATTGCATTAAGGAAAATATAAAGAATTGACCATTTTAGTGACAAAAACGAAGTAAGATACCAACAAACATTAAGCGTAAAATTCGCCTTTATTAATTTTGCAATGTAATAATTCCATCAGGAAAAATAGGCACAATTCTGGATAAATAAATGGATCCTTTGTGTGAAAAAAATCAAAGAAATTTAATAACAAGTGATATGATTGAGATATTTCTCTTTCCAGGTTTTCTGATAAGAAGGTTCCATCACTAATACGAGGGAAAGTCATTAAGTAAATCACAAAAGATAATTAAATAATATCTACAATGATATTCCCTTCAAAACTATTTTTATTTCTGAACATATTCTCCACCAATATTTATGCACTTATAACACCGTTTTATCAGTGCCGCAACACCAGCTGCATAGCATTCTTTGGGTTGCTGTCTCAGCCACATTAGGACTTCAAGTTGAGCCTTTTCATCATCTGTGAACATCATCTTGCTTCCAAGATGGTTTTTTAGTGGACTAAACAGATGAAAATCGCTTGGAGCTAAGACGAAGCTGTATCGTGGATGTTGAAGAAGTTGCAAGATGATGTTCACAGATGATGAAAAGGTTCAAATTGAAGTCCTAATGTGGCTGACACAACAACCCAAAGAATGTTATGCAGCTGGTGTTGGGACACTGATAAAGCAGTGATATAAGTGCATAAATATTGGTGGAGAATATATTGAGAAATAAAATAGCTTCGAAGTGAATATAATTGTAAGTTATTATTTAATTATCTTTTGTGACTTTACTTAATGACTTTCCCCCGTATAAGACATTATACTCATAAATGTCATTAAAAAGATAGCAGCAAACTTTTAAAAAAGTATACTGGGGAAATTACAACTGAGATTTATTTTTTTGTCATGGTTGACAAAAAGAAGGCTTATTAAAGAATAAATATCATCAGACTAGAATTAAAATCGTATGTAGAATAAAAACGAGGATAATAAAACATAGAAAAAATTAATAACAATCAAGGATAAACATCATTATATTGTAAAAAGGAATAAACAACGATATTAATGCAATCAAAGTACAAGGATAACAAACAACATAGGTGACGCTCTTCTTTTCTCTAAATTTGTCAATGAGGAAGTCTCATTAAAAATAAAACATCGTATTGAGAAATGAAATAAAAAAACGATGGTAACAAAAGTAGAGATTAATGTAACATGAGCAAATGTAACAATTGTAGTTTGTTGAAAATTTTTGTATCATGGAACGAACAAAATGAATTCAAAACATCCTCTACGTATACATTACAACTTAAGAAATAAACGTTAAATAGTTCATATATAAATCTTGTGTTTAATTTAATAGATAAGTGTACAAACCTATAAATAAATTTTAACAATAAATAACACCAAGTAATAGAAAACATCATTTAACAGCAAATTGAGAACAATAGTCAACATTTAAAAACATATAATATACACATACACTTAATATTTTAACAACAAAAGATTTAACAATAAATGAAGACTGACGTAATAATATTTCTTGTTTTCTGAAATTCTGTGAAGTATAGACAGCCTGAAAATTGCCTAATACTTTTTAAAGATTATAACATAACATGTAACTTAGATGGTATTATATGAAACGACAGTTCATTTTCATGAAGTCATATTTTTCAAAACCTTATGAAATCCTATGTAAGATTAAAGAACAAACGAACACTTGGCACTTCAAGCAACCAAAACAAGCAATGATTACAGATGACTTAGACAAAATTTAGTTTGTATCATTCGTTGGAGATCCCTAACAAACTTTTCCAAATGTCCAGATCACCTCATTATCTCCTTACAGTAGAAATAATGACCTCTGAACACTTCTGAAATATCGTTTTTGGTTTTTTAATTTTGCCGAAATAATACAATTTACCTTTCTAAAACAGCTTGAATTTCTTTTGTGTTCTATATACTTATAATTAAAGTTTGTATTGTTTGAAACAAATATTAACATTAGATGTTAACGCCAATTTTAGTGTTTTTAACCCTTTAGTGGGTGGTATCTACAAAAAAGGACACCTAATTTTAATTCCAAAACTGACAAACGGCACCAAGAATATTTAATCAAATTTTTCCTTTTATAAACTACCGGAAAATATGCAAGTTTTTATTTTCTAATAAATTCTTTTGTAAATTCTGGTGTCAGTCGATAATTTCATAATTTTAAAAACAGACATACTCCTCGCCGGGATGGGTTAAAAATTAAATTCTTATTGACTATCTTATCCGAAAAAATCATGATAAAAATACAGCAAATAATGACTTAAAAGTCCGTAAACGTTGAATAATTACTATTAAAAGGATCGTGATCACAATTATAAAATAATATACTTTTTATTTATCGCTAGTATTTAATGCTTTTTGTTCACTTTCTGAAATTTTTCCACAGATATGTGCAGATATTTGCATTTCGGGAGCTCCACAGATATTTTGTTGAGAGTGATCTGTTGCTTAAAAAGTTTGATAATTTCTATTCGGTTTGTAGAAAGTAAATATTTAATTTTTTTTTATATATATTTTATTTCTTCTGGTTTTCAATTACATTTAAACAAAAAAAAAATCACTTTATTCGTTTCTTTTTTTGTCCGAGGGTCGAAATTTTATTTTCTTTATTTATAGGCATTTTTTAATGAATATTTTTCTTGAAATATGTTTTACTATAAAAATTAATTTCTAAATTTAAAAAAAAGTGTCAGTCGACTTAATTTAATGTGCGATCTGCATTTTCAGATCATTGATTCTGTGTATCGTCTGAATGTCACGACTTTAAACCAGTTACATGAACAAATCTGGGATAATTGCCGAGTACTTTAGAAAGAAAATAATTGCGTTTACTCAATGACTTTTAAAGTAATGATTCTTTCAAATCTGTACAATCTTTCTCGATGATTCTGTATATCACGTGTCTATAGAATATTTCTCCGTCTGCATATGCACTTACTTTGTGTCCAAAATGAATAACATTTCTGTAGAGTTGCAAAGAACTGGTTTATTCCCAGGTTTATTTCCAATAAACCCGGTTTATTCCCATTTTTATTTCCAAAAGACTTGGTTTATTCCCAAAAAACCCGGTTTATTATCTAAAAACCCGGTTTATTCCCAGGTTTAAACCGGGTTTTTTATAGTCTTTGCAACTCTACATGTCTGTTACATGTGGCTTGAATGGGAAGAAATGAATGATATGAAACCAAACGGCTCAAAATTTTAAGAAAGCCAAAAGTGATTTTTACTGGAGTCTAAATTTCTTCGGCATCCCAGCACGACAAATGAAAAAAAAACTGCAATGAAATTGTGCAACAAGCTCTAATTTTATCCAATTAAATTAGACCTGCTTTAAATGTTGCATTTTTGCATACAATTACTGAAGTTACGCTTGCTAATAAGCTTTGTGTTATGAAACAATTGCAAAGGAACAATGTGCAAATTGTAATACTACATATTACTCTTCTGTTTTTAATATTTACATTTTCGAACTTAAAGGCACAATTAAAAGTTTTTTCTTGTCAAAAATTCAATCACTACATTCGTTTTGATTCCTAAAAATGTCATTTAAACTGTTTTTTTTTTTTTTTTACATTTGGAATTACCAACTATTCATTGAATAAATGTTACCTTATTTATTATTTCAATAATGTTAATCAAATAATTTACCCTACCTTTACACAATAACAAAATTAATGATAAGTAGCAATAAAAAAATTCTATGTAAACTTTTGTACTTCAATCGATATTATACAAACATACATATTTTTACAAGCCATCATTTTTTTTTGTAACTTTTAGCACCTGATTCTAAGATAATTTTTGGAGCCATTATACAATAAAAGCTGCAAATTTGTTTTAAGGTACCTGACCTTGTTAATACATATTTTGATTTGGTATTAGCATTGAATTATATCAGTTTTACCCAAGAAAAATTAAACGTTAGTTTTCTATTACATTTCTATATATATATATATATATATATCGCGATTTCTCATAATATGAAATAAGTTTCACTTAAAAATCACCTTAATTAATTATTATAATGCTGCATAGACGTTAATTTCTTTTATATAAGAATTATTACTGTGTTAATTAAAGTTTATTTGAAATAAGTACTTTCTAACCGACAGTAAGTCACGTTTGATTCCATTACTTCTTGAAAATAATTAAGCATATTAAGACTTAATTAATATTTTAAGCAATACTTTTTACAAACTCTGTAACATACATTCTATATCAATATTCATAATCAATATTTTATTTGAAAAATACCTCTAAATGCAATTTATTTGGTTAAAGTAGGTAAGTTTCTAAAACTGAAAAATGTTAATCATCTTTCAGCAAAATTTTATAATATATTTTTTTAATAAAAAAGATAGTCAGTCCTTTTAGGGACTTAATACCACAGAAAAGAGAATTTTCATTGATTAATTATTCTTTCGATCTCGCAAAAGTTTTTTAAAAAAAAAGCAAAAGAAAAGGCAGCCATTTTCCCCAAAATTAACTTTTAAAACTAAATGATTCTATAAGCTCCAGATAATATAATGCCCTTTAATAATTTTGCAACCAAATTCGTTTCAGATGCTCATGACCGGAGAAAAACGGTAGCCCGAAGTTCACGGTACCCACATGCAGGTAATCCCTGTAGCACAAGGCGCATTTTTCATTTCTTTTACACACAAAAAATTTAAATATATAAGTGAAATATCAATAACTATAATGCTAAAAGTCCGAAAGGGATATCTTTTTTATTTGTAATTGAAAAAAAAATCGTAAAATCACGTGAATTTCAGGCCAAAGAAGTAGAACCCCCTTTTAATTTAAAGATAAATCTAATAATTATTTATATAACTATAAAAGGATTTTTTTTAATCTTGACAAAATAGACCTGGGTAATACAGCGTCCCATTTTAAACTCATGAGAAAGAGATATGTGTTTATTGATACGAAGTTTTATGAACACCGATTGCTCATAATTACGCATTTCACACGCAATTCCAGTTTGTGCAATGATATGTCCTTTTTTGAGAGGAACCTGTTGGAGACGGAGCATCATGGCTGCACGTAAACTAGAACTTTCTTTTGATAAACAAAATTGTGGGTTTTTTTTAATAATAGTCAGTGCTAGAGTCTTATGCAACTTTTTGATAAAGCGGTGATTGAATCTGCTATGTTGGGCAATTAAGATTTCAAGTAGTTCATCATGGGTGCACGTAATCTAGTACTTTCTTTTAATAAACAAAATTGTGGTTTTTTTTTAATAAGAGTCAGTGCTAGAGTATTATGCAACTTTTGGATAAAGCGGTGATTGAATCTGCTATGTTGGGCAATTAAGATTTCAAGTAGTGAATCATGGGTGCACGTAATCTAGTACTTTCTTTTAATAAACAAAATTGTGGGGGTTTTTTTTAATAAGAGTCAGTGCTAGAGTATTATGCAACTTTTGGATAAAGCGGTGATTGAATCTGCTATGTTGGGCAATTAAGATTTCAGGTAGTGAATCATGGGTGCACGTAATCTAGTACTTTCTTTTAATAAACAAAATTGTGGTTTTTTTTTAATAAGAGTCAGTGCTAGAGTATTATGCAACTTTTGATAAAGCGGTGATTGAATCTGCTATGTTGGGCAATTAAGATTTCAAGTAGTGAATCATGGGTGCACGTAATCTAGTACTTTCTTTTAATAAACAAAATTGTGGGGTTTTTTTAATAAGAGTCAGTGCTAGAGTCTTATGCAACTTTTTGATAAAGCGGTGATTGAATCTTCTATGTTGGGCAATTAAGATTTCAAGTAGTTCATCATGGGTGCACGTAATCTAGTACTTTCTTTTAATAAACAAAATTGTGGGTTTTTTTTAATAAGAGTCAGTGCTAGAGTATTATGCAACTTTTGGATAAAGCGGTGATTGAATCTGCTATGTTGGGCAATTAAGATTTCAAGTAGTGAATCATGCGTGCACGTAATCTAGTACTTTCTTTTAATAAACAAAATTGTGGGTTTTTTTTAATAAGAGTCAGTGCTAGAGTCTTATGCAACTTTTTGATAAAGCGGTGATTGAATCTTCTATGTTGGGCAATTACGATTTCAAGTAGTTCATCATGGGTGCACGTAATCTAGTACTTTCTTTTAATAAACAAAATTGTGGGTTTTTTTTAATAAGAGTCAGTGCTAGAGTATTATGCAACTTTTGGATAAAGCGGTGATTGAATCTGCTATGTTGGGCAATTAAGATTTCAAGTAGTGAATCATGCGTGCACGTAATCTAGTACTTTCTTTTAATAAACAAAATTGTGGGTTTTTTTTAATAAGAGTCAGTGCTAGAGTCTTATGCAACTTTTTGATAAAGCGGTGATTGAATCTTCTATGTTGGGCAATTAAGATTTCAAGTAGTTCATCATGGGTGCACGTAATCTAGTACTTTCTTTTAATAAACAAAATTGTGTTTTTTTTTAATAAGAGTCAGTGCTAGAGTATTATGCAACTTTTGGATAAAGCGGTGATTGAATCTGCTATGTTGGGCAATTAAGATTTCAAGTAGTGAATCATGGGTGCACGTAATCTAGTACTTTCTTTTAATAAACAAAATTGTGGGTTTTTTTTAATAAGAGTCAGTGCTAGAGTCTTATGCAACTTTTTGATAAAGCGGTGATTGAATCTTCTATGTTGGGCAATTAAGATTTCAAGTAGTTCATCATGGGTGCACGTAATCTAGTACTTTCTTTTAATAAACAAAATTGTGGTTTTTTTTTAATAAGAGTCAGTGCTAGAGTATTATGCAACTTTTGGATAAAGCGGTGATTGAATCTGCTATGTTGGGCAATTAAGATTTCAAGTAGTTCATCATGGGTGCACGTAATCTAGTACATTCTTTTAATAAACAAAATTGTGGGGTTTTTTTAATAAGAGTCAGTGCTAGAGTATTATGCAACTTTTGGATAAAGCGGTGATTGAATCTGCTATGTTGGGCAATTAAGATTTCAAGTAGTTCATCATGGGTGCGCGTAATCTAGTATTTCTTTTGATAAACAAAATTGTGGGGTTCTTTTTAAAAAGAGTCAGTGCTAGAGTATTATGAAACTTTTTGATAAAGCGGTGATTGAATCTGCTATGTTGGGCGACTGTTATATAACATAAACTCATTTTTGCAAAAAGGACATTCTAACATGTCAGTTTCAACAAGGGGCATAAGAAACGAAGGGGCTAAAGTTCTCTTCATTGAATTAAAGGCAATTTTTTATGACACGTGAGGTGTTCCAAATATTAATAGTTTCTTTATTCAACTTTTGATTATTCATCTGAAAAAACAGCTTTATACATAAACAAGCAGTATAAATATTGATTAATTATCTAATTAAAAATCTGCAGATCAGGGGCCTCGACGTCTGCTGTGCAAGTCAAATTTTTAATTTATTTTGCTTAATCTATAAAAATTTCAACCTGCAGTTTAACTTTTGTTGCATATTACTGCAATTAAGTTTCCAAATAGTTTCAGAAGATATAGCTCGTATTAATTGTAACAGGAAATATGATTACATACACTAATATTCTAATACTGTTTTTTTATGTGAAAATTTTTCTATTATATATGAGAGGCTGTTTCCCCTCAGGGCTACGTTTTCATATAATATGATGATAGTAATAATAATTTTCAGTAGGATAAATATTGAAATGTTGGTTTTGTAATAATGCTATTGGAAATTAGTTTGAACGATGGATTATTTACAAATTTTTTACTAATTATTGATAATCCTAACTGCTCAACTTTTTTTATTCTTAGTACTTGAAGCTGCTCCCAAAACTTTTGAAATGTTAAGTCACTGATTTGCACTGACTGCAATTTTAATAAAAAAATAATTAATATTACTTTTATTAAACTGCTGAAATTAGTTTGAACAACGAATTATTTACATGTTTTTTACTAATTATTGATAATCCTAACTGCTCAACTTATTTGAACCTGACTACTTGAGGCTCTTCCCATAACTTTTGAAATGTTAAATCACTGATTTGCATTGACTGCAGCTTTAATAAAAAATAATTAATGTTACTTTTATTAAACTGCTGACTCAATCATATTAATTTCTATAGTTTCTATTTTGTTTGAACTTCGGTTTAAGTAATGTTTAACTCCCGATATAACAGTCATTCAAAGTACACACAAGATTCCACTGAAGCAATGCACACTATGTTCGAAAGAGAATTAAAAATTAGCGTCCATAATTACAAGATCAGATACCTTAATTATAAACAGAAGCTGGAATTTAGGAAACATCTAACCACCAAAATATTCTTCATCGTGTAATTAACTAACTAATATTAAAGCTCATAATATTTGTTAATTTACGTATTTTCTAGGGAATTTTCATCGTGTCCGTTCATTTTGAAAGGCAATGAAGACATCACAGATTCGGGTTTGTTTAAACCTTCAAATGGCAAGGAACCATCTTCAGAACCTTTGTTCAACTCGAAGCCATTTGTACTTGTCGCTTGTGCTGGATATTTCACTTCTCCATTCGTTAAGTCTTTTTGCTGTGGTCCCTGGTTCTCGAGTATTTGTTTCAAAGGTGGGTTAAATGAGCTGCTCACTCTATCAAGGGCATCATCTTCGAAATCGAAAGAGGATGAAGATTCGCTTTGAAAGCTGCAATCGGTCTTGCAACATTCGGGGACAGGATTACTCATGAAATATTCGGGAAGGTGACCTTCTTTCTCTTGCTGATCTAAAGACAAGTGAGCGGTATTTTTCAGTTTCGAATTAGAGCTTTCTTCAGAGTCATTTTCCGAACTCTCTTCAGAGCTTCTTCGACTCATATCGTCCGATGAATTTTGTTCATCAATACCTTGTGAGTAGAGGGCATTTTTGTTTTTAGCACTATCTAATCCCGATATGTTGCGGTGAGTTGAAAGTTCAGAGTTGTGCTTTGGAGTTAGTGTCCGAGCTCCGCTGAAACCTACCGGTCTATCAACGGGGGCACTAGTTCTACGGTTGAGCAGACTGTGGAAGAAGTTGGATAGTGTTTTATCCCCACCAGCGACTAGTTTTTCTTCTAATTTCTTTTGTGGGCTTCGGTTTGGTTGTGCTCTTGTCATTCTACGTGCGACATTTCTTTGAACGACTGTTGCAGTCATGGAAGTTGTGTCTTTGGCTGATTCGGGTGCCTTTTCTTCTGCAGCCTGGCGTTCTAAAGCAGCTTGCATGTCTAACAAGAAATCTTGATTATTTTGTGCTACAACTTCAGGGGCCATTCTTTTTGTATCAGACAGCCTAGCAGGTTTAAAAACGACATCTTCGTAAGGCGTTGAGGAAGGTATAGTTGTAAGTGTCTCTGAAAGGAACCTAATTTTATTTTTATTATCCCAACCAGCAGGAACAAGAATTGATTCTCTTTCAACCAGAACAGCTGGTATCCTGAATGGAAAAGAATAAACCTTGTGCAAAATGTATTTCAGTAGTAAATCGCAATTTTTATCTTCTTTAACTGACACGTAAAACAATGCGGCGCCATGAGATAAGCAAAATTCTCTTAGAGAAAGCTGTATAAAGTCGAAATGCTCTTCCTCGTATCCAAATTCCGTCTGTAGCTCTTTCATATATTCCGTTTTAGTTACCACGACTATGAATTCAACTCCAAGATTAACTGGAAGCTCTCTTGTATTGTCAGCTGCCAAGGAGCCATAGATACTCAGTCCTGGTTCAACATATTCACGAAATCGCTCCAATACTTTGTTCTTTCTCTGCTCTAGTTCACTCTCTGTCATATGCAATCCCTCGATATGGTTTCTTAATATTTCTGTCCAGGTGACTATCGTATCGAATAATACCCAGGGTTTAGTCATGGAAGCTACTAAAAGAACTATCGTGTCAGCTAAAGTGTTTACATCTAGTGCGTATTTCAGAAGTGGTTTATAAAAAGGATCCCCGTCGAGAATCCAGACACCAAGTTTTGTCTGGTTTTCACCATATTCGTCTTTTACTGACAAATACAGATACTCTAGTCCATTACCCTTGATGAAATTGGTGTTTGATTTATTACCCTGCAGTTTTGTAAGAAGTAGTGTCTTCTCTGCATCATTGTCTCCGAGTACCAACAACTTCTTTCCAGTTGGTAACTTGGTGACTGGGTTTTCTAGACATTCAGATACTAATTTCAGCCAGAAACTTTCATCATCTGGTACTTCACCAAACAGGTAGTCTGAGCTGGTCTTCGCCTCAGCCATCTTTAGTCCTAAAAAAGAATATATATATATATATATATATTAAATTCAAAACTTTCATTAAAATGTTAAAAAACTGGTGTAATACACAAATGGAGGCAAAAAACGTCTTGCTCCTGCCTTCAAATTGGCAAGTCTCTTTTGCGCATGATGAAGAAAGACAGCACAATTGAAAAAGACCTTTCTCATTTTCTTATTTTTATGGTATTATTAAGAAGTTTTTTGCCTTCATTCAAACCTTAATTTAAAAAAATTATTAAATGTTTTCAGATTATTTTTTATAGAAAATAATTACTATGTTCCGGCGTATAAGATGCATTTTTAAAAAAGAAAATTGATAAAAAGTTACATATACACGTTATACACGGGGTATAAAAACAAAAGGTTAAAAATTAAGAAAAGTTGGTTATAAAAATTAAGCTTTCCGCATTAATCCACTAAGGGCTAGTGGTATCACATGGTACCGGAATAGCTGCCAATCATTTTACTGTTTGAGTACCAGAATTTTTAAAGAAAATTCGCTTTATTTGATGACAGAAATTCTGCGATAAAAATGGGACCAAAGTTGCTATACGGAAAAATTTGTACGAAATGGAATTTTTGCATTTTAAAAGAAAAATAATCGCATCCTTAATGGGTTAATAAATATTTATTTATAATATTGTTTGCTGTCAGATAATACAAAAAGTTCGTTTTATTCATCTTTACTTATAATTTTAGGCACAACATCTATTTTTGCTTCATTCTTACCGTCAGATAGCTACTACTCCGGTACTACGAAGCGTCAAATTTTGAGAACCAATTTTAGCGTCGATCATTTTGGTATATGTGATAGAATACATGATACAGATAATGAAACTGCCAGTCAGCTAGCGTACCAGCAGGTTGTTACCATAGCAATATTACACACCCTCTGCAATGTGAAATGAGTGACAATGAGTGTGAAATGAGTGAACCCGATTGTTGTTGATGCCTTGGAGTAAGAGTAACATCCGTGATCAGGTTGCCATTCATTTCGCATTGTAGAAAGCTGTGCTATGTTGCAAAGGAAGCACCTCCCGCTGGTCCAACAGCTGATTGTCAGTTTCGTTATCTGTACCATCTAACCGATCATATAAAGCAATATATCAACTATGCTAAAATTGGATTGCGGAAACAACGTGAATTTCGTCAAAGGATTGAAAAAAAAACGCTAATTTGTTAACAAATCGCAGAAAATACGCAATTTCCGTCAAAAGCTTGCGAAGAAAACGCAAATTTCTTCCAAGGACTCCGAACAAATGTAAAATATCATCAAGGGATCACAAAAAAACACAAATTAGGTTAAAAGATCGAAAAAAACGCGAATTTCGTCAAATAATTGCGGAAAAATATGAATTTCTTCAAAGGATCGCGAAAAAAAACACGAATTTCCTCAAAGTACTGTGAAAAAATTTTAAATTTCGTTAAGGGTCACGAAAAAAATGAAATTTCGTCAAAGGATCGAAGAAAAAAAAACACAAATTTTGTCAAAGAATCGCGAAAAAAACGTTAATTTCGTCAAAGAATCAAAGAAAAAACTGGAATTTACTCATAGGATCGTGAATAAAAGGAAAATTTCGTCAAAGAATAGAAAAAAGCGAAAATTTCCTCAAAGAATCGCAGAAAAATGCAATTTCTTCAAAAGATCGCAAAAAGAAAACGCAAATTTCTTGAAATGACTATGAAAAAATGAAATTTCGTCAAAGGATCGTTGAAGAAAAACGCAAATTTTGACAAAGAATAGCAGAAAAAAGGCAAATTTTGTCAAAGAGTCACGAAAAGAAATGTGAATTTTGTCAAATAATCGTGAACTTCGGGAAGACACGAAATCCGGAAAATTCCAAAACTCGGAAAACCTTTGATCGCGAGGATTCCGGATAATAGATCCTCGTACTGTATTTATGATGGAAGCAAAATTTCAAAATCCGCTGGTAGATGGCGCCAATATACTGGATCACCCCAAATCCTCCCTACGAAGAAATCACTGCTATTTCTGAAAAAAAGTGCTTACAGAAGAAAATGTTTACAGAAATGTTGATATACATGTTTTATAAGAAATAGTTTTTAAAGGTTTTAATCAAAATTAAAATATTTAAAAGCTTTAATATTCTTTTACAAATATTTTAACAGCAGAATCGGATGTACATAGGTTTTTCATTAAGCCAAACATGGCGTTTAACTATGTCGAGTCGCAGACAAGAGTGGTCGCTACCGGAATCGTTACAGACACTTTCTTGCCTTCGAATTTTATTATAAGTAGACTTTTTTTTCCTATTTCTAACATCCACACATTCAAGTGCCGTTTTAAATTTCTTTGAATGGCTTAATTATTCCAACATTTAAGGAATGAAGTGAATCAGGCTGGAATAACTATTACGTCAATGTTACATTCCTTTAATAATTTACTTCTCTTTTTACCATCTTTTACTTAACCCAACCTGGATTTTATATGTAAAAATGGAATTTTCTAATAGATTTTTCACTCATTTGCTGATATGCTATAATTATAAAAATTCTGTACACAGGTGTGTTTCCGATGCCAATAGAAAATTTAAATATTTGCAGAATTTAATTACAAATTAATAATTTAATTTTATGTTTTTTTTTAGTTAGCCAACAGCAGGTGATAAATCGCCAAATATTCTTTACCGTTGCAACTGTACACGAGTTGCAACAATAATGAAGTTATTTATGCGCCAAATTACGCTAGCTAAACTATGCCAACTAGCCGAGGAACTGCAATGATGCAATATTTAAAAATATATATAAATAGAAAAACAAGAATATTTTCTTTAAAAAATACGTTTTTATGAATTAATAGTTTATTATCAATTAAATTATGCTTACACGTTGAAAAAACAATTTAGAAATTCTGAATAGATAGTTTAAATAACGCTTTTTTTTTACTCTTTCCTGCCGCCATATGTTAAAAAAGAAACTGAGTAAAAATTAAAAAAAAATAATAAATTCACTTGATCGTTTTCTATAAAGCGTAAATCAAAATCGATGAATTTTCAATAATCGTAACCCATGCCAAATTAACCATATTGTAACGGAATTATTTTGCAGCAACATACGAATTGGAGTCATGAAATGACAGTCGTGATTTTGAAGATAAACTTTCAATGGTTATAAAAAAGTATTTTTTTTTTTTAAGAAACTATTTTTACTTTTATTTATGTTCATAACTCAAGAAAAAACAAAGTTATAAACTTCACTTCAGTGTAACATTCACCTTAAATAAATAATTTAAAATCAGAAAAAAGAAGTACAATTTACAAGTGTACCCATTCCTTAAATGTGCTAAAATCCATTTATTGTTGTCTAGATATTAATAAATTAAAAAGAAAAGTGCCCAGTTAAACTACTGGCATTGAGCACAAAGGCTGTTCCCACTAATTGCATATTATATTCTTATTTCAAAGAATAATATCCTTTGAAAAATAAAGAATTCGACGATAAATTAAAGGGAGACACTAATTGCATATTATACTCTTATTTCAAAGAATAATTTCCCTCGAAAAATAAAGAAATTGACAATAAATTACAGGGAGACACTAATTGCATATTATACTCTTATTTCAAAGAATAATATCCCTCGAAAAATAAAGAAATCGACGATAAATTAAAGGGAGACACTAATTGCATATTATACTCTTATTTCAAAGAATAATATCCCTCAAAAAATAAAGAAATTGACAATAAATTAAAGGGAGACACTAATTACATATTATACTCTTATTTCAAAGAATAATATCCCTCGAAAAATAAAGAATTCGACGATACATTAAAGGGAGACACTAATTGCATATTATACTTTTATTTCAAAGAATAATATCCCTCGAAAAATAAAGAAATTGACTATAAATTAAAGGGAGAGACTAATTACATATTATACTTTTATTTCAAAGAATAATATCCCTCGAAAAATAAAGAATTCGACGATAAATTAAAGGCAGACACTAATTGCATATTATACTCTTATTTCAAAGAATAATATCTCTCGAAAAATAAAGATATTGACAATAAATTAAAGGGAGACACTAACTGCATATTATACTCTTATTTCAAAGAATAATATCCCTCGAAAAATAAAGAAATCGACAATAAATTAAAGGGAGATTAGTCCCCCCCGTTCCCCCTTTATACTTAGCCAATGAACCCCCAAAACTAATCAGGAAAGCGCCTTATCACAAAGAACTTATATACAAAATTTGAAGCAAATCAGATAAGTCTGCGTGAAAACCCACTTATCTAAATTAACGGTGGAGGATTATCCACCGTTCCCCCCTTTATGCTCAACCAATGAACCCCCAAAACTAATCAGGGAAACGCATTATCATAATGAACCTATACACAAAATTTGAATCAAATCGGATAATTCTGCATGAAAAACTCATTTATCTAAATTAAGCGGGGTATTATCCTCCCGTTTCCCCCTTTATACTTAACCAATGAACCCCCAAACCTAATCAGGGAAGAGCCTTATCACAATAAACTTATAAACAAAATTTGAAGCAAAACGGATATTTCTATCAAGAGTTATCGCGTTACGTACATACATACATACATAGAGAACCGACGGGCACATTAGCTCTCAGGCTTTAATAGCCTGTGAGCTAAAAAACATACATACTCCGAACGTTTTCAGCCGGCATCTGACCATCCTAATGGCCTTTCCTTGGCCGGAGCTCGAGCAAGATCGAAGAAAAATGACAGCATTATTCTTGAGGATGGCCGGATGCCGGCTGAAAACGTTTGGAGTATGTATGTTTTTTAATATCTAGACAACGATAATTTGATTTTAGCACCTTTAAACAATGGGTACACTTGTACATTTTACTTCTTTTTTCTGATTTTAAAAAACTCATGAAGTTTATATTCGCAAAAGAGAAGGGGTACGTAATACAGTGAATATGGGAAACTATGGATATTTGATAATACGAGAATTTCACGCACATCCTTTATTCAATTTACTTATTTATTTATATTTGCTGATAAGCACAAAATGGAAGCTTATTATAAGCCTTTTCTACTAGTCAATGATGTTTTCAGGCCTTTTGTAGTAATAATAAAAAAATAAAGTAGCATTTTACAATTTACCTCTAAAGAATAAAGTTTATCATTGGGCAATTGTAAGCTTCTACGATTGTTATAAATAAAGAAGATATTTTTGCTTTATAGTGTACTTTATTTAATGATCTAAAAAATAAAATAGTTAATTGGAACTTGGTTACTAACTACTGCTGTAGTTTTCATACTTTTTCGAAATGGCAACTGCGGAATGTTTTACCCATTGCATTTGGGGATGTTTGACCCGGGTAAAATCTCACAATGATCATCTAGTGCAATTGAACACTTTATCAATATTTACACAAAGTTGAAGAAAACAATCTATTTTTAAATATGAAAATTTAATTTTAAACTACATGTTGTGAACAAAACATTTTTATTGCTTGCAACTTGAAATTCTAAACAGATTCTAAGTGCATTTGATAAATGTTTCAAATGTTATTCTTAAAATTTTTTGTTGTTCATTGAAATTTGTATTTACAAAATGAGATTTAAAAGGTTTCTTTCATTCAAAATTATGATGTTCATAAAAATTCACTAGAGGGATTAATTTTCTTGCCTCCTTTACATGTTATTTGGCAAAAAGTGATATATGTATTTAAAACAGATATTATTAATATCCTTGAGAATATCTTTAAAATATTAGTTTATAAAATTTTCATTGAGCTTATATTTTCGAGGCTTCTTTCACTTCATATAAAATTGTGACGTAAACAAAATGAGAATTAAATTAAAAAATTACTAGACTGAATAATTCCTCTAGCATTGTGATACGTGTTATTTAACAATATGTGCGATTTTTAATAGAAATTATGCATATATCCACATATATAACATATATAAAAATAATAATAATGTCCTCCAGCAGTAAATAGCTACTTATTTATTTTTTATAGTGAATAAATAATGGGTCAAATATAATTAGAGTGACACTTGCTACTATCTAACGCTCAAAATATGTGCTATCTAACGCTAATGTTACAGCGCCTAGAATACATAGTGTGGAAAACGGCTACAAAATAGTACTAAAAAATTGAATCCGATAAATGTAGAACGATGCTCAAAAGATAACGGGTCGATCGCAGCGACATCTTCTAGCAGTGGCGTAGACAGGGTGGAGGTCCAGATGGTCTGGATACCACTGATTTTATAAAAATATTTTTGCTTTATCTAATCGAAGAATTTTCTGCGATATTGAAAGCGAAGAAAACTTTATAATATTACTGGTTTTCAGAGCATTTGGACCCCGCCTCCTCTCTCTAGCTACGCTACTTTTTAACGCAAACATTGTATAAGAATCGGACTGAGAAAACGTTTCAGCTGGTGGTAAATATTTTAAATAATTAAATGATACCCTATTTTCTTTGACTTGGATAATGATTTTCATAATCTTTGAAAATATGAATAATATTGATCAAGGGCAAAAAACGTGATACCAAGGCTACACTA
This sequence comes from Maratus michaelseni, assembly GCA_963931845.1. Classification (NCBI taxonomy): domain Eukaryota; kingdom Metazoa; phylum Arthropoda; class Arachnida; order Araneae; family Salticidae; genus Maratus; species Maratus michaelseni. The sequence goes on from OZ007600.1 coordinate 211,479,479, forward strand.
GATACCGGGCTTGCTCATTCATTATCATGACGTCACAAAAGGTGGCTGGCCGCGACCAGCGATTGGTGCAAAGCGACGAGCCCGTCGTTTTGTGCCAATCGCTGTATGTCTTTCATTTTGTCGTTTCGCTTTTAACCAATCGCTGGTAGCTGCCAGCCACCATTTGTGACGTCATGATAATGAATGAGCAAGCCCGGTATCTAGTGTAGTCCTGGTGATACGCCTTCTTTTGTGCCTGGTTGCAGTACACGATAGAAGACAGCAAACTAGAAACTATCCCTATTTAGCATAGCAAAGGATGAATCTCTGCTAGAAGTGTGGAAAAGATTAATTCCCTGATATGATAAAAAACTAACTTCAAAATCAGTTACATCTGAAATATACGCTTACTTACAAGAAGATTTTATAACAGAAATTATGATCATGTAGTCAATAGTGAAACGGATACTTTTGCTAGAGGTAAATCTATTTTTAAAGCAGATGTCACTGCAATCGCCCTTTTATTGCACCGCATCGTTGCACGTTTATCGGCTGCAATTTTTTAGTACTTTTTAAAGCATTACCAGTTTGGTTTTTTTTTTAATTCCGAAATTTTGCATTCATACCAGAAATTTCCTGTAATGTTCTTTTTGTTACTTAATGGTAGATATTTCGTGACTTTTCGTGTGAACATCATCTTGCTTCCAAGATGGTTTTTTAGTGGACTAAACAGATGAAAATCGCTTGAGGCTAAAACGAAGCCGTATGTTGGATGTTGAATAAGTTGGAAGATGATGTTCACAGATGAGGAAAAGGTTCAACTTCAAGTCCTAATGTGGCTGAGACAGCAACCCAAAGAATTGTATGCAGCTGGTGTTGGGGCTCTGATAAAACGGTGATATAAGTGCATAAATATTGGTGGAGAATATGTTGAGAAATAAAAATAGTTTTTAAGTGAATATCATTTTAAGTTATTATTTAATTATCTTTTGTGACTTACTTAATGACTTTCCATCGTATTTTACATGGTATTCAACCACTTGGAGGGTTAAAGGAATTTAATACGGTTAGCCAGTGAACAGGTTTGAAGATCATTTCTGATAGGAGAAGTCGTTAGATAGTAAAGCCGTTACGAATAATTTTAAGCTATGATAAATTATGCAAAATTTTTGTATGAAATATCCGTTGTAAAAAAATTTAATTTCATTAAAGTACGTGTGCGTCGTAAAAGGGTAATGTATGCTGTTTGCAAAGAGTTCCTACCTAATTGTTTTCATTTATTAGTAGTGACACCAAAATCCTCCTCAACCTCTTGTCACACTGTTCACAGGCTGTGTACCCCAACGCTCCTCTTTGAAATATGACGTAATTAATGGATGATCCACCGCCCCTGAATACTAGGCCTAAATGGCAAAAATGGCAGCCTTTCGCAGGTGGATTTTTTTTCAGCGTTTGTACAGTCCCTCGAACTTTAACACCAATAATATCTAAAAGTTATCTTTGATTTATTTGATTTTAGAAAAACAAGGCGAAGAAAACTTTAAGAAATTATTGGTGTGGAATTTCGAGGGACCGCGCAGACACTGAAAAAAAAAAAAATCCGCCTGCGACAGCCGCCATTTTTGTCAGCGCCAGGCCTAGTATTCAGAGGGCGATGGATCATCCCTAAAAAATAATTACGAGAAATAGGATTTGCATATTTTGAATCGTCGGAAAACAAAAACTTAAAAAAATTACCTAATCTAATAATCAATTACAAGACGAATATGTCATTTAATATAAGTAACAATAATGAAATTTTTTTTAGCAAGTCATCCGATAAATCAATAAAAAGATGTAGGAAGACTAATAAGAAAACGATTGATTCTTTATTTAATTAAAATGTCAAGAAAAATGGGTACTTATGTATTATCCGCACCAGGTGATAGATCGCCAAAAAGTGGTTGCTAATTGGCAATTTTTTTATCATTGCCAATCATGTTCAAAAGAGTAATTTAACATTATTAAATACATTGTAAAAAATGGTAAATAATATAAAATAAATAAATAAATAAAGTATAATAAGTCAACACTGATAAATAAAAAACAAAAAACTATAAACTTTAATAAAAACTACCTATAAATTATAGTAAAAAAATAAACTATAAACTATAATGAATAAACAATCTATATATTTGTAAAAAAGGGGTTACTGAAATTAGTATAATTGGCGCGATGCTTGAAGCAGTTGTACCTGACCTGGCCTGGATAATACGTAAGTACAGAAAAAATGGAATATACTTTTTATTGTATTGTGGACCCCTCCCACCTCTCAAAATGTTACGCAATTACTGGATGACGCACCGTCTTATTTGATAAAAAAAAAAGAAGGCGAAGAGTACTTATAGAAAATACTGGTATTAAATTCAAGGGACCGCACAAGCGCTGAAAAAAGATCCTACGAAAGTCACCATTTTTGCGTCAGTCCATATGCAGAGGTGGTGGATTATCCCTACAAAAATAAGTATGAGAAAAGAGATTTTCAAATTCGAAATCGTCGAGAAACAATAAATTTAAAACATTATTCAAATTCGATAATCATTAATAAATATATAATAATTTAAACCATTCAAGGACGGTGGTTTCAAGGCGAGACCACCATTTTTTTTAATTGTTGGTTTTATGATGCACATGAAGAAAAGCATTTATTTAATTCCTAATCAATTTCGTTCATAAATTCAGGTGGAAGTCAATCATTTGAATATTTTGCGAACAGAATTACTTTGCTCCAGAAAACGTTTATCTGAATACCGTTAATAAGATCTTTTTCTTAGCATGTTATTCAATAAATCAATAAAAAGATATTGGTATGCTGGCAAGAAAGTAATTTATTCCTGATTTTACGAAAACGTGAAGAGAAATATGATAAAAATTCTTTTTGGTATTAATTAAGATCTTTAGCTATTCATCGAATGACAAAAGATATGAAGATTACATTGCCTTAAAATGGTGAATACATAATTAATTAAAACAAAGGAGAATGACGCAATAGAGTTTCATCGTATCTGGTATTGATTGAGAATCTTTGCGAAAATGATTTAATGATATTATTAAATTCTACCGGGTGATTATATTATAAGTATCTCTATTTTGATATGTCTGTAGCTTGAAGGAATAACCCGAATGAAACCAAAATCGGTACACTTACTATTCAAGAAGGGGAAAGAAGAATGGAACCATAAAAAACGCAATAATCGCCGACAGATGGCGCTTTTGAGTGTGAAATGTAATGTGTAATATTGTGTACCGTGGATGTGTCGCAAACCTCAATGTCTTTACCGCATATCACAACATGTGCGAAACATCACTCCTGATGCGTTACATTCCGCAGTTGAGCACGTAGTGCACTGCCTGGATTGTGTCCTCCAGCACAATGACTATGTGGAACCTTAACATGATCGACACCACCATGAAAAAGCGTAACCACGTTCACTGTGACATTTTCCCATAAATTAGATGTGCCATCCGGTTTGACGCCTTAATTTTTTGTTCTTGTATTACACATTACATTCCACACTCAGTATCACCATCTGCCGGTGATTATTGCAATTATTATTTTTATTGTTCCATTCTTCTTCCCTCTTCTCGAATAGTAAGTGTACCGACTTTGGTTTCATTCGGATCATTGCTGCGAGCTATCACTCAAAGTATATAAATACATTAGAAAAATATACGAATAAAAAATATTTCAAACTGCAAAATATTACAGTAAACTGCAGTAAAATGCTTGAGATACATGTACAAACTATTTTAAACAGGAAAAAAATGCAACAAACAACTAAACTTAAATATTAGAAAAAGGAAATAAAATAAAGTGTAAATCTTATTTGTGTAAAAATGTTTAAAATTTAAATTAAATTTACCTAATATCTAATTAAATAATTTTAATTTATTTACATAATATTTACATTATCTATCTGAATACTTAAATTAAATATTGCGAATCAAATGTTAATAATTTTACTATAATTACCAATATGTTCAAGAAATTTCAACCAACTGCTTAAAACTTAAATAATTCACATTTTTATTCTTGATGTAGATCACAAAAAATTATCTCTTTTAAGATTTTTAACAATGCAACAAATTTTTGTATGCATTTCATTTATTAGAGGAGTATAATAACATACTCAAAAACAGACTCAATAACAGACTCAAAGCTATCATGATGTTTTCCATCACCTTTAGAAAGGCATCTCAAAAATAATATACAAGCAAATAATGTTAAAGATTGAGTTTATAAAATGGAAAAATGCTGCATAAATATTTTTACTCATTAGCCGCCAAAACCGAAAAGTAGGAGTTTTAAACTTTTTTGTTGAATGTCGTTTGCGAAATTCCGAAAAGTAAATCTCCTCTTTATTTAATCGCAGAGTTTCTATTATTAAATAAGGCAATTTTTTCATTCTAAAATAGTGGTAAATGAGTAGTTAATTTAAGTATGCGCATTTATTTTGACCGTTGGATCAATGCAACGCAAGCGGATAATGATTAAATTATTTGTACAAAAACAATGGAGTTCCTTATGCGCCAAATCCCTCTGGCCAAAATAGGCAATCTAGCACCTTTGAAATCTTTGAAACAATTTGAACGGGTAGACAATATAAATATAAAATAAACCGTGTAATATATATATTTTTAAAAATAATCTGATATTATATAAAAGTTTAATATTAATTAAATTATGATTATACGTTGAAAAAAAAATTCTGTGTAGATAGTTTAAAAAATATTTTTTTTATTTTAAAAATGAATCTGAGAAAAATTATAGTTATTTTATAAATTCAATAGTTGGCGCTTTCTATCAAGCGTAAATAAAAATGATGGAATTTTAACAATCTGGGCCCACGTCAAATTAATGAATTGTAACGATTTTCTTTTCAAACTACATTATTTTTAAGATAAACATTTAATGCTTATAAAAGAATGCTTTTAAAAAACAATTTTTACTTTTTTTTTGTTAAATTCGCTTACTTTGACGCGCAGTAGAAAATGAGTATAAAACTAGGCATAAAACGAGTTTTATTTTAATAATTCCCTGACGGCTCGGCCTACAGGCACAGGTAGATTTCGAAGACACAGACCGTGGGGCGCCTGTTAATTGGGAATTTCAGAAGAAACTACTTTTTAGCAAGATGCGGCAGTTGGGACCGCCCACTTCGAAATCTACCTGTGTCTGTAGGCGGAGCCGGCAGGGATTTTTTTTTTCTGTAAGAATTGGTCCTATAAAAAACCTGTCAGTATAAATGATGTAGATAATATTAAGAGGATTTATAATAAATTTAAGCGGACTTGATATTTTGTGAATTGACGAAGTTATGATTTTTTTCTTCTTAAATCCCTATTCCCCCCCCCACACACACACACACATTTGAGGCCATTTTTAATGATATCAAAAATCTGTCATACATAAATTTTTGGCCCTTTTCCTAGAAGTAATAATAACTTGAAACGGATTCAATACGTATCATAATTAAGAAATTATGAGAAGTTTTTCGTTTTCAACCCCCCCTCCCTCCACCTTGGTTCGATTTTGTCCATTAACGAACTTGACCGAGGTTTTATGCCCCTTGATGTTATGTATCAGTTTGGAAGAGCTATGTGCAGAATTATTGAAGTTATCGTGTCCATAAAAAAGTGACATAGATAGATAGATAGATAGAGTTTTGAACTGGGGGAGGTTTTGGGCTCTGGGAGTCATCATCGGCGTAGTTCTGGAAAAAAATTCCAGAAATTCCAACATAGGGGAGAATGTAATAGGTAGTATTTCTTACGAAATCTGTCTAAAAGAATTATGAAATCCGAAGCTGTCGCTCAAAAGTTATGCACTCCTGTATATATATATATATATATATATACTTATTGCTTTACAAATATGATAAAATCTGGTAACCAGCAAAAAGTTTTAGTCGCCAGTAAGAAATACTTATCCCCTCCTTTCATTTATCATTGATTTTAAAAAAAGCACAAAAGTTTTTTTATGAATTAATTGAGAATAATAATAACAAGCATAGTTTTGCATTATTCGTTAAATGGTTTTAATAGTAACGGACTTTTTGAACTAGATTTTTTAAATGCATTTTTTAAAGTGAGTTTTAGCGGGTTTTTTTTCGTGTTTCGATGCGATTTTTTGACAATATTTAAAGGAATCCTGTTTCAATCATTCAATTTTGTCCTTTTGTTTAGCTATTTTTAACTTTTTATTTATTTATTTTCGTTTTGCTACAATTTTTCAACAGTGGTAGAGTTTAATTTTTTTAAGCCAATATCGTTACTTTTGTCCTCTGTGATTTTTTTATTAATTTTTAGCGACTTTTTGCGATATTTCGCGTTCCGCGGCGATTTTTTGATATTCGTAAACGGAATCAAGTTTCTATCTTTTAGCCCAATAAAGTAAAGTTTATTTTGTGCGACTTTTAATTTTTTTTTTCAGACTTTATTTATGAGATTTTTAGCGTTTTTCGCATTTTGCGGTGATTTCTGGACAATTTATTTCTGAAACGAAAACAACTCTCCGGCAACTATTCTAAATGCTGTTTGTGCTCATGTCTTAGATCGATTTTTGTACGGAAAAAAGAAACCACCAGATTAAATAACTTGATCGCCAGATTAAAAAAAAACTTGGCCGCCAGCATTTATCAAGCCCTGTTATATATATATATATATATATATATATAAACACATAAAAATTGTATAACCAGCCGTGTTGGAAGTCGAATATTAAAAGTACATGGGAATGCTGTCAAAAAATAAATTATTCATCTCAAATATTATATTTAAATAAATCGCGAAGAACATTATTACGAAATTCCTTCTTTTTCTTTACCCTTTCAGGCACAAAGTAATTCTCTTGGTAAAATGTTGAAATTATTCAGTGTCACCAGAATTTACGAACTAATTGACTATAAATAAATGTTTTTTTCCCACATACATTATAAACACAAAATTTTATTCAAATTTCTGTGTGTCAGTTGTAACTTAGAATCAACACGAGCAGGGAAGCCCGAGCTATGCTCGGTCAAAATTAGCTTTGAGTTCAAATATCATGACCCATGACCAAAATGACCCACTAATTAAATTTTCTCGAATATGTGACCAAGCCCTATTGTCTTCTCGTGCCCGAAACCCGTTGGATATGAAATTTAGTCAAAATAGTCTGAGCTGTTTTTTAGATAAAATTAGCTTGACCCACAGTGACCGCAAAATGACCAACTAATCTGATTTTCTCGAGCATGTGACCTAGTCCAATGATTTTCTCGTGCCCCAAAACCATAGGATACAAAATTTAGTTCAAATCGTCTGAGCCGTTTTTAAGATAAAAATAGCTTGACCCATAATGACCCATGACCAAAATGACCCACTAATCAAAAATAACTCAATAACCCAATTCTCGAACATGTGATCAAAATCGTTGCCCAATAGTCTTCTCGTTCTCTAAAACTGTAGGATACAAAATTTAGTTCAAATCGGCTGAGCCATTTTTAAGATAAAAATAGCTTGACCCATTATGACCCATGACCAAAATGACCCACTAATCGAATTTTCTCGAACATGTGTCTAGCCCAACAGTCTTCTCGTGCCCGAAAACCATAGAATGTAAAATTTATTCTAAATAGTCTGAGCCTTTTTTAGATAAAATTAGCTTGACCCACAGTGACCAAAAATGATCCACTAATCGAATTTCCTCGGACATGTAACCTAGCCCAATGATTTTCGCGGGCCCGAAACTCGTAGGATACAAAATTTAATCAAAATCGTTAGAGCCTTTTTTGATAAAATTAACTTGACCCATGTTGATCCAAAAATGACACACTAATCGAAAGTTCTCTTACATGTGACACAGCCCAATAGTCTTCTCGCGCCCGAAAATAGTAGGATACAAAATTTAGTCGAAATCATTTGAACCGTTTTCTATATACAATTAGCCTGACCCTGACCCATTGGTGGCCGAAAATGACCCACTAATCGAATTTTCTTGAACATGTGACCTAGCCCAATGGTTTTCTGGTGCCCCAAAACGGTAGGATACAAAATTTCGTCAAAATTGTGAGAGCCGTTTTTAAGATAAAGTCTTCATATATATATATATATATATATATATATGTGTGTGTGTGTGTGTGTGTGTGTGTGTGTGTGTAATTGCAAACAATGGTAAAATTCACAGTTATTATAAACTATTACATCTTCTTCTACTAACTTTAACTATCCTTATTTAGTTCTTATACCCAAATTTCATAAAAAACCAATTAAATTGAAGACTGTAACTATTGACTGCAATACATATAATAATATAGCCCCAATAAACATCTATTAAAAATTCTCAATCTAATTTATACACTGACAACATCCACTGATAATACACATTGTATAAAAAATAGCTATCAACTCGTCAATATTTGAAAAATCTTAAATGTGTTAACAATATATGATTTCAAAGACCTATTTAATAATATAGATTTATTAGATCTACATAATATTATAAATTCATTATTTAATAAGTATCATCATTCACTAAATTTACCAATTCATATAGATACTGTTTATTTTAAAACTCTAACAAATTTCATTATATATAATAATTTTATAATACATGATAACATGTTATATTTACAAAAAGTCGGTATACCACAAGGGGAATGAATGTACATCTAGTATACTTTCTGACTTATACTTGTATCACTATGACCGTACTTTTATTGACAGTAATATACATTTATATCGTTATATTGATGACATAATTTTAATTGCCACTGATCACACTAATATTTCTAGATTTCCAGTAGATTATCCTACTAATTTAGAATTAACGGAAAACCTCCTTTCTAACAATACTATTAACTTTTTAGATCTTAAAATTACATTTCAAGAAAACAAAACAATAAGTGATCTATTTGATAAACGTAAAGAATTTAAAGTTAAAGTTAATACATTTACTAATTTTAAATCTTGTCTTCGTAATTCTGTATATCGTAATATCTCCTTAATCATATACATTGGACTCTCTCTATCTAAACACTCTCTAATGTGAACACCCCGGTATTATGAACACTTTCTGACGGTCCCGGCGAAACTCCATAGACTTAACAAAAGATGAACTCTCTGTATTCTGAACACCCTCTAATCTGAACACCCCACTATTATGAACGCTACTTTTGATCCCCATTCTAATCCGCCTCTCCGTAAACTGAACGTGTGTTTGAGGTCGGAATGCGGGGAATTCCCGCATCATGGAAATTTGGAAAAATTGTTACAGAAGAATAAAAACGTTCAATGAACTCGAATTAAAAATAATTCAGATAAAATTTTCGGTTAACAAAACAAAAAAAAAAACATTTATTATAACAAAAAAAGAAAAAAAAGAAATCGAAAGAATATTTTTGTCTTTACCATACGTGCTCTCAACTAACTAGAACATTCTTATATATTTTTATTAAATAAAAAAGTACAGATATGAAATTGTTTCCATTTCAGAAAAAGTAAATCATGATAATCAAATTAAATGAAATGATCAAAACAATCAATTTTTATGCAAAGAGATACAAGAAAAAATAATGTAAAAAACATGTCACATGATTTCCCCTTTCCGGAGTTGAGATAAAAATAGAAAGATTGCACAATAGAAATGCCCACCCCCCTATGACAGATAAGAGACAACAGGTGTTAAAGGGAGTGGTTAAAAAAGGATTATGGTTTCTTTTCTGCACACCTGGTTGGCAGCATTATCACTTCTGTTTCTTTCTTCATTTTGCTCGGCAAAGGTAAAAAATTTTTCGTCATTTCACTATCTTTGCACGGAAAGAATCACAACACTTATGCATATATGTCAAAAATAAGTAAGAAAACAAAAAAAAAAACGGAAAGAATTGAAGCTTCAGGAAAAATACGAAGTTGTTCAAAAATTAAACTCAAAAGTAAGTAAACAAAAATTGCATCTGAATTTCGAATTTCAGTAGGTCAAGTCAACCCCATCAGCAAGAAAGAGAAAGAAATTATAGCCACTTTTGAAGCAAATGAAACTTCCTCAAAGTGTAGAATTTTCGAAAAGAAAACAGGAAACAAGAACATAAACCATCACGTCTGGAAGTTTTTTTGCCAAATGAGAACAAAGAATCTTCCTGTCACTGGACCCCTGCTAAAGCAGATTGCTCTGGATTTTGCAGAAAAGGAGAAAATAACGGAATTCAAGGCATCAGAAAGATGGCTGATTCACTTCAAAAGTCGACATAACATCAAATTCTTCAGGAATTGTCCTTGTCTTCAGGATCAATTCTTCAGGAGCTTCATACTGAAATTAAACCTGGAGCTTATTTCGAAGCCGACAGAAGCCTTCCTGTTTGCGACAACGTCGTTGAACAGGAACAGGATAGTGAAGACGAAGCAAAACCAGAAGAGATCGATGAAACAAGAAGTACGATTACTTTCAAGCAATATGGCCAAGGGATTCCAGACCTGATGAACTATGAGGCTGAACATCACTCGGAAGCCTTTCCACTTCTTAAACAACTAGATAACATGTACACTGCACAAGCATACAAAATGCAAAAACAGACTAAAATTACTCACTTTTTTTAAGTAATGTACCGATTATGTTTTCAAGTAATGTATTGTAAGTATGTAATTGTATATTTCGTAAAAATTTTTAATATAACATTTGAATTAACTTTTTTTAATTAACTTTTTTAATAGTTTCTAAATTCAGCACCTCCATCTCGGTAACTTGCATGGTTAACCAGGCTAAGTATTCTATACAGTCTCTAAACTCAATACATAGTAGTAGTAGTATTGCATTTCCCAATCAACCTCTATAATGAACACCCCCATAATCTGAACATTTTTGGTCGGTCCCATGAGTGTTCAGAATAGAGAGAGTCCACTGTATATAGAATAAAGAGTTTTAAAAAAACATATATATATATATATATATATATAATAGGACGGATGGGTGGGTAGATGTTGGATTGAGGAGGTGTGTGGCGGAGTTGTATGGAAAAAACGCATGGTTAATTTATATTTAAGAAAAAAAAGAGGAGGAGCATTTTGAATTACACATACGTTTGCTAATACACATTTTATAATGGACTATGATTTGATACTTTTATATGCAAATTATTGTAGTTATATTTACATATTCATTAATTAATTTAAATGAATTTATATTCATTACTATTAAGAATGTTTTTGATTAATTGTATTTACATTAATGCCCACGGTGGACAATATCATATTAACTTCTAATATAATATATACTTTCTTAAATGCTAATATAATACATGTATTAATTTTTATTAAATGTTCTACCCTATCCACTTATATCATGTGTATTAAATTTTTAACATTGTATGCAGAAACATTATATGTAACTAATTAATTTCAATATTTAATTAATATTAATTTTAAATCCTTAGCATCTTAATTCATATAATTTATTATTTTAATTTTAATTTTAATTAATTTATATGATGTTGCATTTTTGGCAAAGCTATTTAATAGTGGCTATGTCATTTCTTGATACATATATTTTTCTGTAGCATTAATCATTAATTATTAATTTTACCATTTTACATCCATTTTTACATTAATGTAATTGGATATTTTATTTACTATTTATTATTTTATTTAATTTATTTATTATTTAACTAATTGTTATCATTTTTTAGATTGTATTTGGTTTAATTTTTAAAGATTAATTTTCTTCCACTGCTTTTATTAATTCATAGCTTATTCACTATTTCTCTCATAGATGGCAGCACCATAGTTTGTGTTGCTTTACTATAATTTTCCATGGTAAATCATCTTTAAAACTTATTTTGGCAACATGTAAAGATTTTTTGCAATTCATTGCCTCTGTTTAGTGATGCTCCTATATCTTGTTACTGATGTACACCAATATCCTTTTTAATCCAATTGTATTTCGTACTTTATGATTAAATTTCACTGTTTTTATCTCTTTATTATGGGTAAGGTTTCTTTCCTTTTTAATATTGTTTTTATTTTTTGAACTTTAAGATTGTTTCACAGGTTTTATTCTTTGTTTATGATGTGGTAGTCCCAAAATCATATTCTTCAGCAATATTATGACTAATATGATGATGAAACCACACATTTTATTTGTGGTATTTAGGCATTTGGGACTTGATAATTCTCTATAAATTCCACAAATTTCATTCATTCAATTTTTAATTTAATTTCTTCTTCTTTTAAATATGTATATGGTATCTATATTCAGCATGTTGGCGAACACTTTCGTTGTCAATTAATTATTACATGCTAATTCATAATTTCATAGTTTATGTTAATGTTATGGCAATGTTTCATTAATGGTTATATATATATATATATATATATATATATATATATATATATATAACCACACACACACAAGATTTGCTTGTATTAGAATATATGATTAAGTGATATAATTAATGTAACAACGTACTTTAAAGGGTTCATTAAGATTCTTAGACGCTGTTCATCAGCTGATTAAGTAAATAAGGTTCACATAGTTCTGAAAACGCCAAAATGTATGTGATTGATTAAAGAAATGTGAAGGTTGATGCTAAATTAAGGCTTCATTATTGCATTAATGAATCTACAAATATTTCTTCGAGATAATTGATTATTAACAAATTTTGACTCAATTTAACATTTTGAAATGTGGTTTTCAGACAAATTTCACATAAAATACACAAAACTACCTGACATATAATGTAACGTGATTTAAATTGGAAAACAGCGGAACTAAAATAAGAATCTAGATTAAATGTGCAAAATTAATAAAATAATAAGAAATAATTTAATTTGTGTAAAATTACCTAACAGTTTAATTAAATACCAAGAACCAAAACATAAATCTCAACGAATTTAACATAAATATACAATAAATTATGCATATTAATAATGCAAATTTACAATAAATTATATATATTTCAAGACACTGATTAGATATTTCACATTTTCATTTTTCATCTATCTCACTAAGATTGATTCGTTGAATAAAACACTAACATACCACGAAATGAAAGCTTTTTCTATAATATATATTATAATAAAATATGTTTTATATAACAGATCTATTATGTACAATTTTATAATTTGAAATTTTCATGGTCTTGTTTAGGGTTCCGTATTCGAAAAGGTAAAAACGGAAATCTTATATCCTCGCTTTGAAAATCCAGATTATGGAAAATCACGTAATAAATTGACATATAATTGTATATTAACAATTTTCGGATATTTTCCTCTACGTGTGCTATAGGACCTTCCTTCGTGCCAAATTTCAAGATTCTAGGTAAACCGGAAGTACCTTATAGGTTTTGCGGATAAAACCTATAGAGTACTTTCGTTTGAATTGGGATCTTGAAGTTTGGCACGAAGGAAGGTCTTATAGCACAAGTAAAGGGAAACATCCGCAAATACTTAATTTATAAATCTATGTCAAATTATTACGTGACAAATTCACGAGTTCCATAATCGGAA